>JAPFRF010000011.1:97853775-100253775 GCA_029282475.1 Phrynocephalus forsythii | reverse complement strand
CCAGTGTGGGTGATTGCCTTCCTTCACTATAGCTTTAAGACTGAGAATCTTAGTCAACTGAACCTTGGCAAGGATTCAAAAAGGCACTCTGGGGCACACTTCACTGTGCAAGTTTGTTTCTAAAATTGATTAATGCAATGCAGTTAATGCAGATCGACCTGTGGCCTGAATTTAGTATCTCAAATCTTTAGACACTAGGTGTTCCCAATCATGGCTAGAGACAAAGCTGGAGGCAAGCCTGGGACATAGGTTCAAAGGAGGAAACTAGACAATACAGTGTGATACTTTTCTCTGTAGGACTCCGAACAGTTCAAAAAGAGAGACGATTCCTCCGGCTTGGAGAGAGAGCCAAGTGTTATGCTTATATACCACCCCATAGCACTTAAAGCACTCTCTTGGATGGTTACTTCACGTCCTTCCTTGTTCTGAGATTATGTTCGTTTCATGATAATGTCGTTCGCGGTCACATGGTCTTGTCCCAGTTCTGTCCCTGTTTCCATTTACCCACGGGTGTGATTGATGGTATCGTGACGACTGTTACTTCACGTCCTTGTTTCGTGACAACATCTGTACTTCCCTGCTTTCGTTCCCCCCTTTTTTGGTCTGACCTTCTGTGTTTTCATATTTTGATTCTCCGTAACTTTGCCTTTCATGCGTTAAGCAGCAAAGTTCGAGGTTTTATGCCTTCTTCCCTCTCTGCAATGCATTGTTTACGCCATTGAGATTGTACTGGAGAATGCAACTTTGCACTCCTGCCACTAGATGGAGAATGTGCACATTGAGTGATGAGCCTTACTTCATGGGCACTTGTCTCAAAACAGGAACTGAGACAAGAGAATTCCAGAGGTCAGGAAGAGGTATGACTCATCACACTTAAATCCCAGTTCAGGGGGCGTGGTTGGGACAACTCCCGCCATCATGCAATGGATGTGCAGTAACATTTTTTTGTATCAGTCCCAAGCGGGATGGCGAACCGCGATGAGAGGGACATGAAGTAATTTTCTTGGTGGTTTACAATTTAATAATGCAGGCTACACATTGCCCACTCTGTGTAGCCTGCTGGGTACTCATTGTACTGACCTTGAAAGGATTGGAGGCAGAGTCAATTGGGAGCCGGCTAGGCAGACTCAACCCTGGGGAGCCGGCTGAAGTGTCTTGAGACTGCCCACTCTGTGTAGCCTGCTGGGTACTCAACCAGAGTCAATTGGGAGCCGGCTATGTGAGACTGAACCCTGGGGTGTGAGCAAAGTTTTGCCTGCAGTAGAGCAGTTTAACCACTCAGCCACATGTGATCAGGGGAAAAAAATCCAAATGAGCACCTGGAGAGTGGCATGGAAGCAAATAAAAAGTCAGAAGGGGGGGAAAGGATGAGCCACAGAGCAGAGTTAAAGAGAACAGCAAGTTTCTAACTCAAATGAAACTAGTACATATGCTACTATATAATAAAAATACTGGATGATATCAACAGCTGCTGATCAAAATGAACTGACACAAGAAAGTGAACACAACTAGGATACAGAAAAGTGGATTCTGCGGCTGTTCAGCCTCAGTTTAAATCTCGTTCTAGTCCACACTGTTCTCTCCCCTTCCATTTGGATATTATATAATATTGAATGTGATCCAAACAAAGGAAAAAGGCAAATGTACTGATGCCTAGAATATGAAATACTGCAGCAGCATTAGTTCTAAACCATGGCTAGCAGTGGGGAAAAAGAAAAGAAAACAACAGCTTTTTTCCTGGACCAAAAAATGTGGTAATGAATCATGGAGGTCGAGAGTCTTTCCTACCACACTGGAATGTGCCTGATGATAAATATAATCTTTGTCAGCAGGCCATATCAAGCCTGCTGCTTGCTGGCAGCCATTTTTAAAGAAATAAAATAAAATAAAATAAAATAAATAAAATAAAAGAGCAAGAGAAGAATCCAAATAGGCACAAATGTCTTCATTCTTCCCTGAAGAGCCTACAGTCCCCTCCCCCTTTATTGGCACAAGGACTTGTGACCAAGATGGATGGCACAAGAGCTTGAATGAGCCATATAGCTCTTGTCTCTTGGGAGAGCTCAGAGTCAAGGCTTCAGTTTAATGAAAAGTTCATCCTGGGATTCAGAATACAGTATTTGAGAGATTGTCGTGGAGAGCTGATCCTGCCACAAGGACGACTGAAGCAACCACTTCTTGGTTTTGACTTTCAAAGCCCTCCACGGCTTGGGACCAGAGTACCTGGCGGAGCGTATCTCTCTAAGGTTATCTGGGACCAGACCCACGAGATTGGCGCAGGCGCGCTCACTAAGGGTGGCCACACCCAGAGAGGCGCGGAAATCGCGTACGCGTGACTGTGCCTTCTCTGTGGTGGGGCCCATGCTTTGGAACCATCTACCTAGTGAGCTGCACCTGATTGAGTCCCTGCCCGCCTTTAAAAAAGCCCTGAAGACTCACTTCTTCAGGGAGGCGTTTGGCAACCATTCCAGTTAGTTTTTTTTTCAGTTAGTTTTTTTTTTTTTTTTTGGCCCGCCATCTTGCTCCTTTTCCTTGTGTTTTGTCTTTGCTTGTTCTCTGTCTTTTGTATTATTATTTTAACTGTAAGCCGCCCAGAGTTCCCATTGGGAAGATGGGCGGGGTATAAGATTAACAAATAAATAAATAATAAATAAATAAATATTCTATTCTGTGGGGCATTCCCCTCTGTTGGAGGACAATACCCAGGCAGCCGATCATTCACCCATTAGGTTGCCCAGAAGTGTGATGGTGGACTCAGATTCAGCTGGCAATGTAATCAACTGCATGGAGAATAGAGACAAGGGCACCATGTTGCTCTTCACGGCAGGCAACAAAATGGCCTATGCTGACCCTGTACCTGTACAGTATAAAAAGAAGAGTGCTGCTTACATACGGTCCCATAAAGTGCTTAAAGCACTCTCTCTGAGGTTTACTATTTTAATTATACAATCCACATATTGCCCCACCCACCCCCTCTTCCCAAGATGGGTACCAACCAACATAGGGAGGATGGAAGGCTGAGTGAACCTCAAGCCTGCTACCTGGGATTGAACCTGGGAGATGAGTAGAACTCTTGGCTCTAGTTTGTGGCTCCTACAGAACCCTAAAGGATAACTGGTGAGAGTGAGCTTGGATTATAATAATTTACCATTATTGTTTTCATAAACCAAAGAAGCAGCAGGCAATGAACCAAAAAAAAAAAGGCAGACGTGTACATCCATATGCTGTTAGGGGAATGCTGGATGGAGACGTGCATTTTTATGTGAGATTACCCACGTGAAGCACCCCTCACGTTCCAGATGTTCTTTGCTCCATGTAGGCTTTCTGACCTTTCAAGATGCTTGGCAAGTGATAGCAATGAGCAACACAGTTACAATAAAATGAATGACTATTGGAAACAATTATGGGTGCTTTTCTCTTTTATGCATTACCCAATTGCGTGATTCAGCATTTCTGATCCTGATTATTTTCTCATAACAAAAAAACCGACTGCCTCTGGAGTTTGTGAGGTCTTTGGCATGTCTTACACAGGCATAACTTTTTTGACTCTTCTGCAGATGGGCCGATGCATGACACATCCTCAAAGTTGATTTTCCTCAGCACTGGTTTGTGCAACGGAAAGGAAGGAAGGGAAGTGTGTGTGCGAGTACAGATGGTCGTGCAAATGGATAGAGTAATATGAGAATCCATGTGGGTCCCCTTATGAGTCTGTTCACCCCATTTCTTAGGAGAGCGCCAAGTCTCCTTATTTTAATTTTCCAAGATGGGTATGTGAGATCAAGTCACAGCCTCTTCCCTTTTCCGTCCTCCCATTTCTATTAGGGATGATATAGGGAACAAGTAGAAAAAAAGTTGCTTGCGTTGTTCAAAGTTTAAAATAAGGCAAAACATCTGTTTGGCAGGGAGCCAAGGTTATAAATAAGCCTCAGATTGCTTGATATTCAAACACACACCCCAGCCACTGCTTATGCATTCTCTGCCTCCAGTTTGATGTTTAGGGATGGTCCCTAAGCGCATTGGGTTCCCTCTGAATCGCTTCCAGAAAACCTTGGAAGTGTTCGTGGGAAATATTGTTTGGTATCTTGAAGGGCCAGGCACAGAGGATAGAACCCGGCATGATCTCAAGATGGTGAAGCATGGAGGAAAATTCCCTTTTAGGTAGCAGGCTGGTAAAAGCTGAGAGAATGCATGTGGGAAGGGGGCGGGGGAGGGGGGACACTTTCTAGCAAGGTTACCAGTCTGGTCGACAGAACTGCACGTTTGATGCTAAGTTGCTCCGTATCAAGTTGTGAGAAGCAGTGCCTGCTCTACCATTAGCCAGAGTGAGGCACTTGTCTTAGATCAAACTACAGGAAAAGAGATTCAATTTAAACATTAGGAAGAATTCCATGATGGTTAGAGCTGTTCGGCAATGGAATATGCTGCCACGGAGGGTGGTGGAGTCTCCTTCTCTGAAGGTTTTTAAGTAGAGGCTGGATGGCCATCTGTCAGGAGTCCTGTGATGGGGGTTCCTGCATGGCAGGGGGTTGGACTAGATGTCCCTTGAGGTCTCTTCCAACTCTATGATTCTTTGACTCTATGATTCTATCAGCAAGTAGGTAACGATTTTGTGTACTGTATTTGAAACTGTAGGAAAGGTGACTCAGGCATTTCTGGGCTTTTCTACCTCAGGTGTGCAAGAACAACTTGTTTTGCTTTCAATGCTATGAAGTTTGACAAGCAAGAGAGGCTGGAGACCCATTTCCTGTTTTTCCTCAGGCTGCAAAGTATCTTGGAATAGCCTTGGCAGGAATTTTAGGCTTTCAGAGTCAAGTGGGTGAGAATGGTAAAAATCAGACAACTGGTAAAACCAGATAGAACAATAGGCTCATCAGGTCTTAAGAAGGGGTCTCCCACTCACCACCCACCGAAAGAAAGAGATTTAAAACTTTCAGTGAGAAAGCTGGAACTGCTAGGAGGCTGCAACCCGTCATATTTTATTAATTAAAGAAAAATACTTTCCTAAGGGATACACAAAGAAAGAGCAAGAAACAAACTCAAACACACCCACACACCCACTCTCAATATGCTCCCGATGTGTAGGAGTGATGCCTCCTTCATCTGCTTGGTTATAATTTCTTTAGTTTTGCTACTGTGCTGAAGACTCAACTAAGAGCCAATTCAAACAGCCTTCCACACACATCAGGGGGAAAAAACAGTTTTAAAGGGTGGGGATTGGGGGAAATCCCTCTCCCTAAAGTTCTCCCAGTATGAATAAATATTTTTTTCTTTCAAAATACACCTTTCTGAGCAAACTAGAACAAGACATTACTAAATCATGCAATGGAAATTGAAAAACTAAATAAATCACTGGGCCATATGCCTATTAAATTTATGTGTGAGCTTGTTGGATAGCTTAATGAGTTGTCTGAGAGTTCAGCTCCCCACTGCACCTCTTGGGAGATGAGCCAACCTGTGTACCCTTGGGCAAGCTGCACAGTCCCAGGGTATCACAACCAATTTGAACAGAACCAGACAACCGCTACATAGTAAGGATCTGTCAAGTTCCTACCCCACACTTTTGTGCATACAGTATTTTTGTTTGTTTGAGGCTTTGAACTGTGGCCTAGTAAAAACATAATGCTAGAACCTTCTGTGCCCACTATGGCCTGCAAACCAGTGACAGTCAGTAATACGACATTCAAAGGGAATTCCATTTTTTTCTGTAGGTAACACCAGGAATACTGTCCCTTCTATATTGTAGTCCACAATATAAATTCACTGATGTTCTGCTATTGCAATAATAAAATTTTAAATCATTGTTGAAGATATTAATGAATAAAAGTTAAAAAATTAATATATAACAAGGTTTTTCCCCAAGGTCTCTAAAACCCTGTTCCCATGCTTGTAGGTATCTAGGACTGGATGAGAGAAGGAAAGAGCATGCATGTAGAGGCCTCCTTGATAGCTGGAAAACAGAACAGAGCTTTCAAAGATGCAGTTGGGCAGAGAATTTTGCATTTTTTAGGGTTCGCCATCATGTGGAAATATCCCACACCCACCCAATATCTGCACACGAAGACTCTGCTTTACCATTCTTTAAATGTGCACAGGGTGGGGCCAGGATCTCTGGCAGTGATTCTAAACCCTCACATCTACACCATATTCAGAGAGTCCTTAGTAAACAGGAATAGGACTATTTTTTTGTCAGTGGATTAAAAAGGCTAGTAGTTTTAAGCCCGCACACACTGTTACACACTGTATTGATACATTAGTTTAGCACTATATAACTTCTGCATAGAAATACATATACATAAGAAAGGAGAGCCAGGGCTTGCCTGTTGGGTGGTATCAAAAGAAGGGGGGCCGTGAGTGTGTATCAAATCACATTGGGTTGAGGGGCCCTTGTGGACATTTGGAACTGAAAGAATCCGGACTTTTTGTGTGTGATCACTTAAATGGATTGTTTGCAAATGTAAACAAGACTGTGTAGCAAGCTGTAGCAAAGCGAAATTGCTCATGTGCAGTTGGACCCTGATTCTATTTTTTATTTATTTTTATTTAGAGTATTTTTTTACCCCACCTTTCTCCTTGGAAAAGGACCCAAGGTGGCTTACAATAATGAGGGACAATATATAGTCCAGTACTATTAAGACATATTCATAATTGAGAGGCATCTTACAGCATTAAAAGGCAACATTGAAGCTACAAGAGAATGCGAGCAGTTAAAGAGAAGAGTAAAAATTCCACGTAATCATGCACAGGAGACCATCCAAATGTTATGAGGGATGGCAACTAACATTGAAAACATAGCATCAATGCAATCACACAAGGGGAGATATAAACACAAAGTTATGAGTGGTTATAAACACAAAATCTATGCAATCAATTAATGTAGACTCATATAAAAGACACACAATAGGTAGTCCATCATTCAGGAGTAGAGTTGGGACGAAATGAACAATTTTTTGTTTCCATTTTTGTTTTTTTGTTTCGTTATGTAATGAAACGACAAATGAATTTTGTCTCTAAAATGAAACGAAACAAACAGAAACACCAAAAATTTTGTTGTCTGTTTTGTTTTCGTTATGGCAATACATTGAACTGCTTTAAATGCTAAAAAAATCACAAAAATTGAAATAAATGGTAACAAAACGGTAACGAAACAAACAAAAACAAAAACATTTTTTTGCAAAAATTCACGAAAAACGGAAACAAACCGAAACGGACCCCCTAAACGACAAACGAAACACCATTTTTTTATTCGTGCCCATCTCTATTCAGGAGTATTTTTAGCGAGTAGACCGTTGGATTAACAGTCAAAGTATACTCAGCTCTGTACTCAGCTCTGTTCCACTCCACTGCTTAAAGTGGAACCAGTGACTCTGCATTGCACACATTAAAATAAGGCAAGCTTTAAAGGAGATGGCCAAGTGAATGACACTGCTATAAACAGTGCTGCAAGTGCTTTAATGTTCCCAACCAAGACCCTGACTCAGGTGATCTAAGATCTATGAAACCAGACTTCTAAGGTACCCCCTAAAGACCAAACTCCAAACAAAGTGCAGCTCTGGATTATCCTAAAAGAAATGGGTGTGCCTCGCCATTTGATTGTCCAGATGTGAAACTCACACTATGGACAAGAAGTTGCTGTTAGAATGGAATATGGAGAAACAAAATGGTTTCCTATAAGTGAAGGGCATATTTTATTTCCCTGTCTGTTCAATCTGTGTGCAAAACATATCATAAAGATAGGTGGATTCGATTCAGATGGAGGAAGAATGAAAATTGGTGTAAGAAATATCATTTATCCAAGATATGCAGGTTACACCTATTAGTGGCAGAAAGCAGCAATGATTCAAAATCTTGCCTCTCACATAGCAGGGTTAATAGACATATCTTCCAAAAGAGCAATCTTCCTCCCTATAACAAGCCCTGGTACTCCCCCCCCACCCAACGAAAGCAAATTTGTTTATTTAATCCCATAGTTTATGCACCATTTTCCTTCACACAATGAACTCAACAGTAGCTCACATAATAAAATATTTATGCAATGCATCAACCATTCAATATAATTATAGATTTCTACATTATAAATATTCAGTGGCCAATAATGAAAGTGGGATCTCCCACTCCTTTTCATTTTCTTTATATGGTCATGAGCATTTGATAAGAGGGTAGATGGGAAAACATTTGTTTTCTGAATCTCATCTCTTGAAATACATTTGGGCTGTGTTGCCTGGGGAATTCTGGGAGTGGAAGTTTAAAGAAAAATAAGGACTTTCCGTTGGTCTTGGCTCCACTGAAGCAAGGAGAGGAAAGCCATTCTGTAAAATCTGTTCCTAGCTTCCGATTGTACTAATGCAGCAAGGGGCTTTTTTAATTAACTGGCAAGCATTTACAGATGGCAAACAGGAAAGTATCAACAGAGTGCTAACCAATTTATTTACTGCCATCTGCTCCTGGTGAGGATGGTTTACAAAACTCTCCTGCTAGAATCATGTTACACCCATGGCATCAGTGGATATGTCCCTTTGTTGGCTGCTGTTTTCCCACATGAAAATCCATACAAAGAAAGTTTAAACTGGTTTAGCAGAGGTATCTGGAATTGATTGGAATACTCTTGCTTGCTTTTTCTACTGCTTTGGTTCTCATTATCTCTCCCTTGCATTCCACCTCTTTGACACCTACCTGGAAAACACAAACGATCACCATGCAGCTCATGAATCACATGTAGCTCTACTAAAATAATTTAAAGGGATCCTCTTCCCCACCAACTACTTTCTTATGTAATACAGAAAATGCAAATGCTGTTGAAATGAGTGGATTGTTAGCAGCCCCATCCTCACCAAAGCTCAGCTCTCTTGAGCAGGGGCAACAGGTAGTCCACGGAGGACTTAGTGTCAATTCCCTAAGCCTCTCTATTTTGCAAAGATATGAAAGCCACAAGAAGGAAAAACAACAACAATACATTCCCATTTGTTGCCTGACATACTTTCAGCCACAAACACACACACACACACAGAAATTCCAGCTTTCTTACAAAATATCAGGCCAAATACTTTCTGCTGCATTGTAGGAAGCTGCAATTGGATTAATAAACTATAGTTTGCAGGCAGTACAGTATCTGTATGTTTCCTCCACAGGTATTAAATCAGCCTTGAGGATGAATTTAACACAAACCCAGTCACTAGAGTCAGGATTAGGCAGCTCTTCCATCCACCATTGTCTTAAACTCCTGGTGTAATTCTAAGCTTGTTAGAAGTTGCTGCTTTTTTAAATATGGGGAAAATATCAGTAAGACTTAATGTCATATCTAGCTTTGAGAAACTATTACGTATGGGACGGTTCATACATATCTACACAACTTCCCACCTCAAAAGTAGCTAGATGGGACTTTCCAGGTGTTTTCCACTATGCTACCAGCCCTTGTCAGCTAACCCTTCAGTTCAACAACATCTGGAAGGTTTTGGGTTGTCCACCCCTGTTCTGAAAATAATAATGGTGTGCTGTCGAATAAATTTCAACTTATGGCAACCCTTTTCAGGGCTTTCTGGGCAGAGTGGGTTTGTGCTAAATTCATCCTTGAGGCTGTTTCAGTACCTGTGGAGGAAACATACAGACACTGTACTGCCTGCAAACTATAGTTTATTAATCCAACTAGAGCTTCCTGTGACGTAACAGAAGTGTCTAACCATTTCTTTCTTCTTGAGGCATCCTGTGATGGTCCAGCTGGTCCAAGATTAGACAAGCAGGTTCTTCTGCAATACACAATGTGGATTTGAACTCCTAACCAAAAACCTAATTCACGGAGCAATCCAACCAGCCTCCCTGTTCTACATAATAATACAGTAGGATGCCGGTATCAGCTGGGGATTGGTTCTAGGCCTTCCCGTGGATAATGAAAACTGTGGATAAGAAAGAACACCTGCCCAACCACCCCAAACTGCTGGTTCCTGATAGTAGCTTGCTTTATGACTGCTGTTTTGAGACAGTAGCTTGTTTATGGTTCCTGTTTGAGACAATAGCTTGCTTTGTGGCTGCTGAATTGTTTAATTTTTTTCCTCTGCCAACCGTGGATAACTGAATCAGTGGATAATGAATCAGTGGATATAGGGGTTCTACTGTACTTGCTCAAACAGGAACAGAAAGTCAAACCTCAAAAGTGACTAATTAGATTGAAATCCAGATAAAACTGTCACTCTTTTGGATGTGAATGGTTTGAATTCAAACAGAAACAAATATAACATATCCAGGGGGAAAGTACACTGAGGATGTCATGGGAAAATCCACAGAGAAACAGCACAACACAACATGACCTTAATGGGGGATTCTGGCCAAAAATGAACTAAATCTGGCAGGCAATGGGACAATCAAAACAAAACACCCAGAAACAGAAAATGGTGTGAAAACATCACAAGGTGGGAAAGAAGGGGGAGAGACCAAAATATGGGAAAACGGTCCATCAGAAAGCACATGCTTTAAACCTGGGAAATGGACTGTATGTAGAATTTTTCATGAAGTGCATGGTTTGATGCTCAGTTTTATTTAGTGCGTAAATACATCGGCTCCATACAGAAAGCTCTGGCCTTAAGACAGCAAGACCTGAACAGACCTATTAATAACAAGACCTTTGAGACATCATAAGGTTGCCAAACATCAGAAGTGATTTGGTGGTAAACAACAACAGCAGAGCAGCAGTAGCAAACTGCTTTTTTTACAGAGCAGAAGTATCCAACATGCTCGGTCAGTCTGTGATTCCTTCTCAGATTGCTCTTTGTGTGTGTGTGCTCGTCATCAGAATACAAAAAGTCAGTAAATTTGTAGAGATATATTTTCCTCAAAAATTGAATTGCAACCAATGGGCTCTTGGGTTTTTCTTTCTTACATTTTTCCTACATTATTTGTCTCAGACATTAAAAACTCAAATCCAAACCTGAGATTTCAGTCTCTGGGGATTGAATAGATAATACCCCCAGCTTGCCCAATTTGAAAGAATTATTCTCCTTGCTGCTGTTAGAACTTGAAAAGTCCTCAGGTTTAGAAGAGAAAAATCTGTAGGAAAGACGGAGAGAGAGAGAGAGAGAGAGAGAGAGAGAGAGAGACCATGTCATAAGCAGTTCTGTGTTACGCTTGTCTACATCACACTACGCAGTGTGAAGGGCGTGGTGGCTCAGTGCACTAAGGCTCCAAAAACTGTCACCTGCAGAGTCGGCAGCTTGGAAGCTTGAATCCCGGGTGCCATGCAGCGGAGCAAGCTCCCGCTGATAGCCCCAGCTCCTGCCAACCTAGCAGTTCAAAAGCTTGTACAGTAAATGCAAGTAGATAAATAGGTTAGTTAGTTAGTGAACCCAGAGAAGACGGAGGTTCTGTTCTTCAGGGCACCCTCGTCTGGGTACAATGGCCCCCTCCATAGACTGGGGGGGGGGTTCCCTCCAGCCTACGGACAGGGCCAGGAATCGGGGCATGGTCCTGGATTCAGCCCTCTCCCTGGAAGCCCAGGTGACGGCGGTCTCCAGGGCCGCTTTTATCCATCTCCACAGGATCGCCCAGATCCACCAGTACCTTGATGAGTCCACCCTGAGGACAGTCGTGCTGGCTCTTGTGATATCGAGGATAGACTACTGCAATGCCCTCTACGTGGGGTTGCCCTTGACCCTTGTCTGGAGGCTCCAGCGGGTGCAGAATGTGGCGGCCAGACTGGTGGTGGGTGCTTGTAGATTCGAGCACATCACCCCAGTTCTGGCTCACCTGCATTGGCTACCCGTTGCGCTCTGGATAAGGTTCAAGGTCCTGGTTTTGATTTTCAAAACCCTCCACGGCTTGGGACCTGAGTACCTATTGGAGCGTATCTCCCAGAGGTCAGCTGGGGTCAGGCCCACGAGAATGGCGCAGGCGCTCTCACTTAGGGTGGCCACACCCAGGAGGCGCAGAAATCTCTCACGCGTAACCACACCTTCTCTGTAGTGGGCTCCACACTTTGGAATCATCTCCCTAGTGAGCTGTGCCTAGCACAGTCCCTGCCTGCCTTTAAACAGGCCCTGAAAATCTACCTTTTCAAAGAGGCATATGGAGAGCTTTTTATTTAATTTTTTTTCTTTTCCCCCGCCTGCACCATCTTTCGTGGAGGGCATTGTCCCTCCTTATTTTATTAGTACTTTCCCCCTTTGTATTTGTTTTTCCTTTGTTGTCTTGTTCTAATTGTAAACCGCCCAGAGTTCTGTTCGGAAGATGGGCGGTCTAGAAATATAATAAATAAATAAATAAATAATTCTCGCATTACACAATCCCTAACAATTATAACAGAAGCCCCAGGGTGCAACTTTAAATGGAGCTTAATAAATTCTTCCAGCTGAATCCACAAGGCATCTGCTTGCTCATGGGTTTGTTGGTAATGAACATAGATATTAACAAGCAACAGTAAATCTCCACCAATTTTTAGGACGTGGCCATGGACTTGCACAGCACTGGCTCTTTCGGCGTGAATACGGAGATCAGCACCGCCGCTAGAGTCAGACACGACTAGCACGCATGTGGGAGGGGAACCTTTACCCTTTACCTTAGTACAGTGCTATTGCTGCTGCTGCTGCTGCTGCTCCTACCGTCCTGAAACTGTGGTGGCATCCAGTTGCCTTGGGAGGAAGAGACTCAAGATGGTTTAGTTTCTCCTGGCCCTGATTCAGAGCAAACCGCAAGCAAACATACTTTCAGTATAAATAAGACAGTGTGTCTCGCCAGTTAAAGCAATTCGAACATGAATGTAGCAATTTAATTGGTGCCAATTACTGTGTCTCAACACAGCCTTAAGAATTCAGTCTCAGCTCCTTAAAATCCTGTGTGCACGAAGAAACTGGCAGTACTGCTCCCAAAAGTGGTGCTGGACAAAGGATTAGCATTATTTAGGCTGGCACTCTTTTGTCTTTCTGGCTCCGATTCTTGCTCCACAAGCAGAAACAAGGGAGTCTTTTCCAAGCCTAAGACACCTGGTCATTGTAAGGTGTTACACGAATCAGCAATTAGCTAGTACCCTTTCCTTTCAGTGGAAATTTCTTTGACTCAAAATTACTTTTTTCCTGGAACAGAAATGAGGGCATTAGCTCCTTAGCCTTTGTAGATAAATCACAGGTGTTGATTCAAATTCTTTTAATATACACTTAAAACATCAGGATCTTAGATTTTGAATTGAAGTGCATCCCTATTGATCTGTGCCTATGCCATTATCGTCTGGGGACTTGCCAGCTTATCTTTCAAAATGGTACATAAAAATAACCACATTCAAATCTGAATGGAAAATACAGCCTATTCAAAAGTATATTTTTCATTGCTTTCATTCTCCTTTCCCCTACCTCTGCTATTTCCACATCCAAAACACATTTCCTTTCCTTTCCTGTACCAGCTGTTGTAGCAGCAACTTCACACATTTGGCAAGAAAAAAATCAGCAAAATCTGTATCTAATTAAACAAACATTTTATAACAGCTGTAATGTATATAATTTATTATTAATACAGAAAATGAGTGTGTGTGTGTTGTGTCGTTGCAGTCATGACCGACTCTTCATGACTTCATGTCCATGGAGTTTTCTTGGCAGGAATACTGGAGTGGTTTGCCAGTTCCTACTCCAGGCACCTACAGCACCTGGTATTCCCTGGTGGTCTCCCATCCAAATACTAGCCAGGGCTGACCCTTCTTAGCTTCCCAAATCAGGAGAGATCGGAAAATGATTACTCAGTACTTATTCCGTTTCATTCACCACCTCTCCTCCCCATCCCACTGCTGACAACTACATCCTAGGTCCTATTGACAGTATGTACAGATGGAAGTCTGAGGAGCGCTTCATGAATGTAATACAGTACACTACTGTCCCAGAAATCTCATGCTGAAATAAGGCAGGGTTTTGTTCTTTTGTTTTCACGTACCATAGTATTTGAGGTGTTCCACGACTTACTCTAGATGACATCTTCTTTTTTTGTCAAAGTGAAAAAAAATATTCTTACAGCATATTATTTTTGTCACTCATTTTGTATTCACTACCAAGCTAGTTAGCATATCCAGATATTAAGATTAGAGATGGGCGAGGCCTTTCCGTTTCTTACTCGTTTCCGTTACTCTCACGGAAACGTGAGTTTGGTGGAGCTCGAACCGACGAACGAACAATTTTGGTCTGATTTGTCGTGCTCGTTCCTTGCATCGCGCGATCGCGCGATGCCACGCGGCACAGAAAAAAGTTTTTAAAAGTGAAAAAAACCCGGTTCCCGGCCGAAAAACAGGCAGAAAAATGCCTGCCGTGCCTCAGGGCACCTACCAGAGGTTTCTGGAGGTCCCCGGCCTCCCCCATCCCCGTCCTGGGCTGCTCTGGTGGGACTCGCCGCAGGCTCGCAGGCAGCCAGCAAAAGCCCAGTCTGCCGCCGCCGGCCCGCAATTAAAGCGCAAGCAAGCGCACGGACGGCACAGGAAAAAACTTTTAAACTCTCCCCCTCCCATTCCCGGGCCAAAAGCAGGCGGAAAAATGCCTGCTTGACTAAGGGCGCAGGGCACCTACCGGAGGGGTGGTTTCTGGAGGGGGGGTCCCGCCTCCCCCCCGTCCTGGGCAGCCGGACTCGAGTCGCCATGCCATGCGGTGCGGGCGGGGGATCCAAAATGGGGTGGCGAACGCAATATTGTTTTTGAAATCGTGGTCCAAAACACACAAGCACAACAGAAACACGCGAAAATTTATAAACTGCCAGATTTTTCACAGTAGCAGTGGGTTTTTCTTGCAACAAAATGTCTCTCCTCTCCTCCTCTGTCCTCCATTGATTTTATTTTATTTTATTTTATTTACACCTGCGCAATGATGGGCTGGCCGAGTGGCTCCATGTGGGAGTGGACGACCATGCAAATTTTTGGAGCCATCCCACCAAACGCATGGCCACTTGGCCATGGAGACTTCTGGGATGTGCCAAAAGCCCCCTAAAACCTGCCCTAGCCCCCTAACCCTAACCCTAACCCTTGACTCCGTACCCATTTCACAGACTGTCTTCTTAGTGGGTCAGAGAGGCACCCAGAGGTGCAACCCACTAGCCCACCGTAACCTTACCCGTCACTAGCCTAACCCTAGCCCTAACCCTAACCCACTTTAACCCTAAGCCAGATGTACTTGCATTGCACTACACGCAAGTACAATTCCCTTCTGTGTGAGACATGGTGTTGCGAGAGCCTTAGTTAATCTCACCTATGGCTCTGGGTTCAGTGCCATCCACTAGTTTTCACAGTCACTGTCTGCACATTTGCACAACTGGTATGCAATATCCATATGGCTATTGCATACCATTTTCTTGCAAAGCAGCAGGTGAGGAGGGGAGACCCCCATGTAGAGGGTCTCTTGGAGCCTGCTTCCCGTTCCTAGTGGGTGAGGATAGGAGGCACCCACGGGTGCCTCCAGGAGCCCACTTTCCCTTTATAGCGGGCCAGAGGAGGCACCCACCCCACAGAGGTGCCTCCAGGAGCCCGCTCCCCCCAAAAAAACCAGTACTAACGACAACGAAAAAACGAACCGACTAATTTTTGCGAATTTTTGCGAAAAACGGAAACGACCTGAAACGGAACTGGCCCGACTAACGACAACTCGAAAAAAATTTTTTTCAAGTCGTGCCCATCTCTAATTAAAATAATCAGGGGAGGCCTATCTCTCGGTCCCACCACCCTCACAGGTGAGTTTGGTGGGTACTCAGGAGAGGGGCTTCTCTGTTGCTGCTCCCCAACTCTGGAACTCCCTCTCATGGGAACCCAGGCTGGCCCCATCACTGCTGTCCTTCCGTGAGCAGGCAGAGAACTTTCCCTCCAGATAGTCTTTTCCTTAGTGACTAGCAGCCAGAGAAGGTTTTTTAAATGGACTGTTGTACTATGTTGTGTTTATATTTTTAACATAATGCTGAATTCTTTATAAAAAATATCTGTATACTTTTAAAAACTTTTAAATACTACATTTTAACTATGTAATACACCTTGGCTTCTTTTAAGCAGAAAAATGGGGTTAAATTATTTTAAATAAATAAATAAATAAATAAATAAATAAATAAATAAATAAATAAATAAATAAATAAATAAATAAATAATGAAGGAGCCTTGTGGTGCAATGGTTAAATGTCTGTACTGCAGGTAAAACTGTGCTCATGACCTGGGGTTCAATCCCAGGTAGCAGGCTCATGGTTGACTCAGCCTTCCATCCTTCCGGGGTTGGTAAAATTGCTTGGGGGGGGGCAATGTGTAGCCTGCATATTGTAATTAAAAAATTGTAAACCACCCAGAGACTACTTGAAGTGGTATGGGGCAGTATATAAGCAGAACACACAAATAAATAAATAAATAAATAAATAAATAAATAAATAAATATGTAGTGTGCTTTGTTGCTCATTTAGTTATTAGAATGAAAAATCAAGCTTAATTTGCAAGTCTAACTGCTGAACATAGATATAGGCTCATATACCTCTGAGAAATTGCCATTATAAGACCAAAAAAAGCACCGTTGTTAATTTAGGCATAAACTCAGCTCTGCTGGTATGTGTTGAGCTTGTTGATTACAAGAAGGATTATTTTTAATTATGGTAATTACTTACTGATTCCTTTCAACTTGGTACTGTATTTTCAACTGAGACATTAATTGTGGATTGATTTTAAAACTGTAAAACAATGCCAAGGATCAAAACTCTCAAAAATGGTCATGCAACTTCCTTACCCGACTACACTCATCTGCCGCCCTTATGAAGGGAGAAAGGGATTTTTTTTCCAGAGAGGCTCTTTGGGTAGCATGAAATATGTAGTGAGCTTCGAAATATGTGTGTGGAAAGCACAGAGTTACAGTGTTGAGCCATACAACGATATCCAGACAGCTTCTTATCATACCTATTCTGAAGGATTACTTTTAATTCCCAATGGGCTCTCTTCCACTTGCTTCAGCAGCTATCTCAGAAATCAGCATAGAGTTCCTCAGTCCCCTTCCAAAGTCTCCTCTATGGGATTTTTCTCTGTGTGTTTAAGTGAAACTAATTCCCAGGCGCATTTGGCTCTGAGTTCTGCCTTACTGGAACAGGCCATTCTAGGAGAATTCCAAAGTTAGAACAACGTCTGCATCCATTAGAATATATGAGAACATTTCAGACGCTGTAATGGGGGTGGGGTGGGGGTGGATGCAAAGCACAATTCCCCAGGTCACATAGTCATAGTTTGGCTTGGCTGTGGTTGAACCCGAGGGGGGCATTTTAAAAAACAACAACACCTCTTTATCATCATTTGGGGATCCATAACATTTTGTGTCCTTGCATACTAGAGTCAGACAGAATGGAAACATCTATGGAACAAAGCACATAGTACGCAGGGGAAGCAACAGTTTTTGAACATTCAGAATGCATAGCACCTAGGCCCTAGGGTAGTGATGGCGAACCTTTTAGAAACTGAGTGCCCAAACTGCAATTCAAAACCCACCTATTTTTTGCGAAGTGCCAATATGGCAATTCAACCTGAATACAGTGGTACCCCAGGTTACAAATGCTTCAGGTGTTACCCTTCGGGAAAGCAAGGATCACAGAGCAGGCTTTTGAACTTCCCGTGGCCACAGCACCCTCGCTGTGGCCACTGGAAATTCAAAAACCTGCTTTTCAATCCTCACTTTCCCAAAGGGGAGAGCCTTTTGGGCTGCCTGGAGCAGCATGGATGGAGAGTAAACTAGGGCTACAAAGGAGCCCACAAACTGCTGCCTCATCTTCGCCGGGCTCTCTGCACAGAGCCATTTTGAGACTGCCGAAATGCCTTTGTGCAGAGAGCCAAGCGAAGGGGAGGCAGTGGTTTGTGGGTTCCTTTGTAGACCCAGTTTACTCCCCAGCCACACTGCTTTTGGGATGCCCAGAGCAACGTGGGTGGAGAGTAAACTGGGGCAATGAACAAGCCCACAAGCCGCTGCCTCCCCTTCGCCCAGCTTTCTGCACGGAGCACAGTTGGCGTGCTCCGAGTGGAGCGGGAAGTGCCATGGTTGTGAGGGGGCGATGTCACATGACCACAGAAAAGGCTCCGTGGGCCACCTTTGACATCCATGCCATAGGTTCGCCAACACTGCCCTAGGGCAACATCTTCACTCTCTCATAAAAAAATATTTCTGAACACATCCAGAATTAGCCAAGTTCACTTGTTCTGTTTATCCATGAGAAAATGTGGGCACTTGGGTCATGACTTCACACACACACACACACACACACACACACACACACACACACACACACACACACACAAAAGACTGTATGAACCCATCTCTCACATTTAATGTTGACCTATCTTAAAAAACATATATTTGCAACTGTAGTCACTCATTATTAATTAACCTAGAATAATTTCCACCTCAGATATGCACTCACAGGAATGCACTGGGAATGCCGTGAAATCATAAGGAATTTATACAGTACATCTTTTTAAAAAGTAATTTAATATGACTGTTTCTAGATTTTCCTTTCTAAAGTTAGTAATCTGAGACATAAAAAATATTTGGACGCATAGTTTTTAAAAACTCCCTGAAACAATTTTATAGGCTTTTAAAAATCCCCATGCCACCAGCTCCAGATTCTTCTCATACTTTGTTCTTTGTTCAGTGTTTATGCAATACCACACAATTATTTTCCTGGGCTTCATCACACTGTGCTGTTTTGTACTAGCACTGTTCTATGCTGTGCTCTGCTACCACAACTTTGCATTTTTATTTCTTTTACTGACCTAGTTTCTCCTCCTTGATAATATAACTTTCAGCAACATGATCTTCAACATCCAGTGTTTGTTGACATAGGTGTTCTTTTTGAAAAAAGTTTGAGAAAGTAAACCACACTGAGATGGAGCACAAGTTTCAGGATGAATGAATGGGAAGGTGAATGAATGGATGAATGGCTTATATATGGACACTAGCATTAAACTGATGCTATCACATAGAAGCAAAGAGTATCAATGTAACATGGCATTTGAAATGTGGGCAGAAGTATGAGATATAATAAAAAATATCAAACCATAACTATAGATAGGAAAGCAAAATGAACGTTCTGCTAGGTAGAGGAAGAAGTGGAAGTGGAACATCTTTATCAGGCACCCAGAATGATTTCTTGAGAAATGAATCTTAAATAGAGATGGGCATGGTGGTTCAGCCCAGATCAGTGCTGCACCTGCACAGGGTGCTATGTGGCCGCTACGTATCCCCCTCTCCTGCCTCCTGTGTGTGCTAACCCTTTGTCCGGGCCATTCCTGGTTCATTCCCCTCCTCCCCAGCATGACTGCCCACTCACAAATCACAGTGTGTGCTTCCCTCCTCTGCCTCCTCTGGTGGCTGCCCACTCAAAGGCACTGCTGCAGTCTTCCCTGCCCCACCTCCTTGTCCGAGTGTCCATTGGAGGTGAAGGAGGAGGGAAGCATGTGCTGCAATCTGTGAGTGGGCAATTGCACTGGGGTGGTGGTGGCTTAAAGCGCATATTGCACAGGGAATAGATGAATGTGCAGAGTAGGCCGGAGAGGGGAATGTGTGGCATCCACATAACACCTGTGTGGGTGGCACTGAAGAGGCAAAATGACACTTGCTGACTTATTTTCTATACCCTTCCTAATGATCCTAGCACTGAGTTTGCTTTTCCCCCCCACTGCTGTAGCACACTGGGTTGAAACTTTCATTGAGCTCTCCACCAGGACACCAAGGTCCTTTTCCTGGTTTGTTACAGAGAGTTCATACCCCATCAGTTTATAAATGTAATTGGGGTTTTGCCCCAACGTGCATCACTCTGCACTTACTAATGTTGAAGCTCATTTGCCACTGGTTTGCCCACTCCCCCAGTGTTAAGAGATCACTCTGGAGCTCCTCACAATCTCTTTCAGTTTTTACTCCCCTGTATAATTTAGTGTCATTGGCAAATTTGCTACCTTGCTATTTATTCTTACTTCCCATTATTCTATGACTGGCAAGTTTATTCAAGAGCCTTTGATGCGGGACCTTGTTAAAAGCCTTCTGAAAGTCAAGCTAAACAATGTCAACTGGATTAGTGAGGCATGATTTGCCCTTGCAAAAGCCATGTGGGCTCTCCTTCAGCAGGGCCTTCTCTTCTATGTGCCTATTAATTTTATCTTTTAGCATGGTTTCCATCACTTTACCTGGGACATATGTCATACTGACCGGTTGGTAATTACTTGGATCACCGCTGGATCCTTTTTTGAAGATTGGTGTTACACTCTCTACCTTCCAGTTATCAGACACAATGTCTGATTTGAGGGAAAGATTACATATTTTGGCTAGGACACCAACAATTTCATCTTTAAGTTCCTTGAGAACTCCTGGATGGATGCCATCTAGTTATGGTGATTTTTTTAGCATTTAGTTTAACAAGAAATGCAAGAACCTCCTCTCTGGTTATTTCTGTCTGGCTTAATTCCTCAGATTCCCACCCTATGAAGATAGGCTCTGTTTTGGGTATGTGGTCTCTGTCTTCTTCAGTGAATACTGTAGCAAATAATTCATTGAGTCTCTCTGCAATCCCTGTTTCTCCTTTAATAATCCCTTGCCTTCCATTGTTATATAACGGTCCAATGGCCTTCCTAGTTCTTACTTCTAATGTACTTAAAGAAGTCCTTGTTATTTCTTTGAGAGTTTTTAGCCATACACTCCTCAAAGTCTTGCTTTGCTTTCTTGATTGTTGCCTTGCATTTGTTCTGCCAAGAATTTATGTTTCTGCCTCTTGTCCTCCATCTTCTAAATGTGCTTTTCTTGCTTTTGATCACTTACTGAACAGCTTCTGTAAGCCACATAGGAGTCCTCTTGAACCTGGCAGTGCCCTTTTTCATTTTGGGTATGCATTCCAATTGGGCCTCTGTTATTGTTTTTGTGAACAGCCTCCATGCCTCTTGGGGTGTTTGGACTCTCTCAATTTTCTCCTCCAGCTTCTTTTTTACTAGTTCCCTCATCTTTGGGAAATTTCCTTTTTGAAAATTTAAGGTCTCTGTGTTAGATACAGTATTATCAGTGATTTGCAGTCTATGATTAAGTTAAAAGGAATTGTGATGTGGTCACTGTTCCCTATTGGATCAGTCACATTGTTGAAGGAGCCCCACAAACAAAATGGGTCACAGATTTTGCCTTGTTCAGCACTGACATTATGGAACAGCAACTGGCTGTGTGTATCTCTGTCAAGGAAATGTCACAGAAACCTCCAGTTCATAGTGGCAGCTGGGGTGAACCTCAGACATGCTCCAGTGATGGCTTTGTGCAGTTCAGCCATGGCTGGTGGCCCAAAGAGATGGTGAAACCACTTTTCTCCCAAATTGCTGATGCATCAGAGAAGGACAAGGATTGTATAAGCACTCAGACTGAGACTGTCAGCTTGGGTAGCAGCACTGCAGCTGGTTTTGTGGTTGGGAAAGTGGTTTATTCTCAGAATCCAGATGATACACAGTGACCTTTAGCAACTAAACAGAGCCACCAGGACCCAGCCAACAGAACAGGGTAAATAATCCAAACCTACATCCAAACCAACCAACCTTGATAGAAGCAGAGGAACTGTAGCAAGCACACCAGGATCAGAAGCAGAGAACCAGTGCAGGAGCATTCTGCTGGAGTAGGAGACTGACACACGGTATCCTGGGTTCAAGAGGTGAAGCAGGGACAGGAAGCAGGAACTGGTGCTATAGAGGACCACAGCATATGAACACCACAGTACAGCAGACAATCTATGTTGCAGAGGCATCTTCCCACAGCAAGAGCCACTCCTTAGGAAGGCCATCCCTGGAAGGTGAACCTCATGAGATCCCTGGCAGGTGCTGGCTCAGCAGGGTTTGATCCTGCAAACACAACAGTGTCTCCTGGGACCAAGCTGTCCTGTGATCCTGAAACTACTAGGTCAATGATGTAGAGAAATACCTGCTGTTGCCCTGATTCCTAACCTTCCTAATACCAGACATTGCCTTCTGTTCTGCTCCATCATCTTCAAGGAAGGGTTTGCCCTCAGCCCCCATTCTCAGCCCCCATGGGGCTTGGCCATTCCTGTGCCAAGCCCCATGGTGTTTGGTGGGCTTTCCTCTTCAGGCACATGGGGGAGGAGGAGACCGTGGGGACTCAAGTGGGCACTATTTCAGCCGCACGGGCCACTGGCCTGGCCCCTCCAGCTGCGCTTGTCCTACCAACTGCCAAACTAAAAATGATGACACATTATCAGTCACTGCAAGGAATGTGCAGTCAATAATCTGGAATAATCTGGAAGCATTTTCAGCACTGGGTAACAGATGCTTGCATGGCTGAGTATGTGCACTGCAAGGAGGTGCTCATCCATGTGCAGGACTTGGGCCACTTCTCCAATACTATCACACTCAGACCTCTGAAGAGGGGGCATTGCTGCTGGCAAATGAAGTGGGTACTGGGGTGGGGTGGGGGGAGACAAGTGGCCTCCTTATTGTGACAGGTAAAAGTCATCAGTAGGTAGAGGTTGGACCACCAAGCCAGGGAAGCAAAATGCATGAGATGAGAGGCAGCTAATGCTAGACTAACATCTCAAGAATAAATTCAAGGTTACTCTGGCACAGTTTGGAAGGGTACAGCAGGACCCCCATATCTGCATGAGATTGCTTCCTGTCTGCCATGCGGATACCAAAACCTGGGGATAAGTGCAAACACTTTTGTCCAAGGTTGATGGTGGCGGCGGTGGCGAAGGGGTGGCAATGCTGCAGATCTTGTTTGACATGATGGAGGTCATACTGAGGGGACACAGTCTTGGTGGATGGGGGATTCCATAGAGGGAGTGCAGTATAATTTTTACAGCCTGAAGTGGTGGCTCGGGCCAGCGAATGAAAGGACAAGCTCCACTACAGGGTTCCCTCCTGAAATCCTGAACTTTTCAACTTCTGAATTTAAAGTGTTGTAAATTCCAAACTTTGAATCCAAATCTGAATTTTGGAACTACAGTAGTTCACCTCCCTAGTGATAACCACTGCCAGAGGTAACAGAACTGATCACTCTGCAAGATGTTTGGAGGTTCAGAAACAGCAGACAGTATTGTGTCTATAACTGTATGATTTCCTATGCCAGGGCTGTTCAACTTTGAACAGGCGGAGGTCTACTTTTTCCGGCCCAAAGTGCCTGAGGGCTACTACACTAAAACCTCTACTTACAAATTTTATCCTTCCGAACACATGCTCATAAGTAAAAACTTTTGTAAGTAGAGCAGCGGTTTCCTATAGGAATGCATTGAAAACCAATTAAACTGTTCCAGAGGGAACAGATTTCAATGTGCCATGGCCCTTGAACTGCCCTGCTCAGGGGTGGAGAACTTATCCCCTCACTTTTTTTTATTGATGGCTGGCAGGCTACTTTTGAACCCTTTGTGGGCTACTGGTAGCCTGCGGTCTACCTGTTGGGCAGGCCTGTCCTATGCAACACGCTTTTTGATACATGGGGCCCAATAAAGAAGTATTCACATATACAGTATACTCCGTGTGCAGAACATCATTGCTAAATACCTGGCTGAATTTGTGGTGGGGATCACCCATCAATTTCAACTGTCCCTAAGGTTGTATTCTTTCCGTGTGTATCTGTGTGCAGGATGAGCCAAATTAAGATGTAGGCAGATAAGAATTAGAATAGCCAGAGATGCAATCAAAGGTCGTCTGTAAGTCAAACAGAGGTTCTGGGTAGACGAGGAACAAAGAGCCAGGAGCCACTGTGGAGTAAAAGCCAGGTAGAGCAAAAGCCATGTAGAAAGTACAATTTCAAGCCAAACAATTGAAAGCTGGAGGAATAGGAGCAAATGCAAGGTGAAGGGCAGACAAGAATCACAAACCAGTGCTGAGAAGTAGAGCAGACAAAGTATTCACGCATAAGAAAAACATAATTTGTTGTAACATTTATAGGCTTTTTGTCCTCACAAAGTCTCCTAAAAGTGTATTTTAGAAACATAGCCATGATAGTCTATTTCAGCAAAAGCAACAATAGAATTGTGGCATTTTAAAGATGAACACACAGTACAATCCACTCCTTCAGACATTTATTGTCGCAGTCGGGTGCACCGCCCAGCGGCATCTCATTAGGGAACAGCAATTTGTTTGTTTGTTTGTTTGTTTGTTTGTTTGTTTGTTTGTTTGTTTGTTATATTTCTAGACCGCCCAGCTTCTGAACAGAACTCTGGGCGGTTTACAATTAGAACAACAACAAAAATACAAAAGGGGAAAAGTACTAATAAAATAAGGAGGGGCAATACCCTCCACGAACGATGGCGCGGACGGGAAAAAAATTAAATAAAAAGGTCACCATATGCCTCTTTGAAAAGGTAGGTTTTCAGGGCCTTTTTAAAGGCGGGCAGGGACTTTGCTAGGCACAGCTCACTAGGGAAATGATTCCAAAGCATGGGGCCCACCAAAGAGAAGGCACAGTTACACGTGAGCAATTTCCGTGCCTCCCTGGGTGTGGCCACCCTAAGTGAGCGCACCTGCGCCATTCTTGTGGGCCTGACCTCAGCTGACCTCTGGGAGATACGCTCCAACAGGTACTCAGGTCCCAAGCCGTGGAGGGTTTTGAAAATCAAAACCAGGACCTTGAACGTTATCCAGAGGGCAACGGGCAGCCAATGCAGGTGAGCCAGAACTGGGGTGATGTGCTTGAATCTCTGAGCACCCACCACCAGTCTGGCCGCTGCATTCTGCACCCGCTGGAGCCTCCGGACAAGGATCAAGGGCAACCCCATGTAGAGGGCATCGCAGTAGTTGATCCTTGATATCACAAGAGCCTGCACAACTGTCCTCAGGGAGGACTCATCAAGGTACTGGCGGATCTGGGTGATCCTGCAGAGATGGATAAAAGCGGCCCTGGAGACCGCCATTGCCTGGGCTTCCAGGGAGAGGGCTGAATCCAGGATCACGCACAGATTCCTGGCCCTGTCCGTAGGCTGGAGGGAACCTCCCCCAGTCTAGGGAGGGGGTCATTGTACCCAGACAAGGATGCCCCAAAGAACAGAACCTCCGTCTTCTCCGGGTTCAGCTTGAGATGGTTGGTCCTGGTCCATTCCAGGACTGCCTCCAGGCACAGGTCGAGGGAGCGAACTGCCTCCTCTGCAGAAGAAGAAAAGGAGAGATAGAGTTGTGTGTCATCAGCGTACTGATGGCAGCAAACTCCAAATCTCCTGATGACCTCCGCCAGCGGCCTCATGTAAACATTGAACAGCATGGGTGAGATTGCCAACTCCTGGGGCACCCCACAAGGGAGTGTCCAAGGAGCCGACAAATCATTCCCCAACTGAACCCACTAAGACCGGCCGCTGAGAAAGGAACTGAGCCAGCAGAGAGCAGAGCCCCCAATTCCCGCCTCAGCAAGTCGGACCAGCAGGTTACCGTGGTCGATGGTATCAAAGGCCGCTGACAGATCAAGGAGGACCAACAGGGAGGAACACCCCCTGTCGGCCTCCCTGAGGAGGTCATCCTGCAGAGCGACCAGGGCAGTCTCGGTCCTCTGAAGCAGCCTGAACCCAGACTGGAAGGGATCCAGGATACGATTATCCTCCAGGTACGACTGAAGCCGGACGGCGGCCACCCTCTCAACAACCTTGCCCAGGAAGGGAACAATGGCGATCGGATGGTAGCTGGAGAACTCATTCGACGCCATGCCAGGCTTTTTCAAAGTGGGCTTCACCACAATCTCCTTCAAACGGGAAGGAAAAATTCCCTCCCTGAAGGAGGCTGTGGCAATAGCAGAAACCCACTCTGGCATGTTCCCTCCGGCAGATTTGACAAGCCAGGCTGGGCAAGGGTCAAAAGGGGTAGCCGCTGGCCAGCAATAAGCCATAACCCTGGAGGCCTCCGCGGGGAAAACCAGCCCAAACTCAACCAGGCAAGACTGAGGTGGTGAGACCCCAGGACTAGCGCAACCGGGGGGCAGATCAGAACGGATGGCCTCAATTTTTGATCTAAAATAGGCTGCAAATTGCTCACTAGTGAACTCACTAGGAGGAGGCCCCAGCTGACCAGGATTGGAGAGGTCTCGAACTACCCAGAACAATGCCGCCTGGTGGTTCAAGGCCTCACCAATTCTCAGGGAGACAAAAGCTGTTCTAGCATCCCTGGTTGTGCTAACATAGCGGCTGGACAACTGCTTAAGTGCAGCCCTACTCACTGCCATCTGATCTGTCCTCCAAATGTCCTCAAGCTTCCTGCATTCTTGTTTCATCACCCACAACTCAGCCATGTACCACGGCGAGGAACAGGCTCCACAATGCAGGAAGCGCTTGGGGGGCGATCCGGTCTACTGCCCTGGTGGCACCCTCATACCACCTATCCACCAGGGTTTCAACTGGATCGTCTGCCAGACCGCCAGAAAGCTCCCCAAAGGCCTCCATGAACCTTGCAGGGTCCAGGAGCCTACGGGGGTGGGCCCAGATAAAGGGCCGATGCTCCCCGCGGGGCAGGGCGGCGATCGACAGGGGAAATTTTAGCAGATGGTGATCCGACCATGACACGGGTAGGGATGAAATAACCCCAACCCTCAGACAAGAATCTGACGACATGGAGGTAAAAACCAGGTCCAGGGTATGGCCTGCCCTATGGGTGGGGCAATCAACATGCTGAGATAGATTCATGGAAGTCATGGATTCCATGAATTCCAGAGCAGCTCCAGAGAGTTCCTTCTCGGCATGCACGTTGAAGTCCCCAACCACCAATAGGCGGGGGGGCCTCAACAGGGCAGCCGAGACAAACTCCGAGATCACTGGAAAGGATTGTGCTGGGTTGGAGGGAGCACAGTACACCAGCAGAATACCAAACTTATCTCGCTGACCCACCGATAGATGAAGGGATTCAACCCCGGGACACACCAACGCCGCAGATCTGCTAATGCAAAGGGATTCCCTGTAAACGATGGCCACCTCACCCCCTGACCCTCCGACCTGCCGGCCCACTGGACCTGAAACCCGGGGGGGACAGAAGGGAGAGGGAAGCCCCTCCCTCTGCACCCACCCAGGTCTCAGTGATACAGGCCAGGTCGGCTCGCTCATCCACGATAACATTGTGGATGATGGGGATCTTATTATGAACCGACCTGGCATTAACCAGGAGGCATGACAGGCCGGAGGCGCTGGCAGAGTGGCACCCAGGTACATGGGGGTGAGTAGGGGGATAAGAACGGAGGACAGGCATCAACTGCCTGACATGAGTTCTTCTCGCCTGACTAATCCCCCTGACTAATCTGCCACAACTTTCATAAAATCAACAGTGGGATTCCAGAGAATGACATAAAACTCATAATGGAGTAAAAAGTAGCTTAGCTGTAAGACCGGCATAAATTGTCAGCCCTCCAAATGTTTTTGGGCTGCCAGTCGCAGCACTTGTGCCACCATTGGGCATGCTGGCCACCCTAGTCCAGCAACTCTGAGAGGGCTACACTGTCAGTTTCTACAGCTTTATAGGGCCTAATACAGTACAGTATATCCCAACTGGCCTATGTAGTCAGTGAACCTCTATGATCCGGTATCGGAGACTAGTGGGCATATTATCCACTCATTATCTTGGCCTCCTTAAAAACTGCCATGCTAGATGTATTGATCGGATGCAGTGGCCAAGTGCCTTTTAGTATACAAGACAATGATTCATTCCAAGCCCTGTCCAGGTGATGCCTTTTCCCCTATATGTCTCATACTGGTCATGGAGGAAAGGTTAGTAGTCTAATTTTTTTAATGAAAAAACAGTATTAATCAAAAGGCAGCTCACAACTTTGGAGGCCATTGCTGCTCCACCAAAACACTAAGGCCTTCAATTGTCATCTGGGGTTTGTTCCTGGCAATGGAAGCAACGGGGCATCACCAAGTACCATAGTTTGTCTGGAGCAGACTAGGCAGCGGCCAAGTCTACCCATTGCCCAGGAAGAGAAGAATTCCACCTTTAGTCCAAAACACTGGTCTTTGCAAGATGCCAAGGCCACAGAACCTACAACGAACGAACAAAGGCAGACGAGAGACTCTTTTGCATGACCTGCCACTCGATGTGCTCAAAGCATATCCCACTGAAGTCTAAGTTCCTTCCTGGGCAGGGAGCCTTGTGTTTAGCAAAACAAGCTGGCATCTGGACTATGCCAAAGGGTCTTTGTCTTAGGGTGCAAAATTAGGGCAAAGTGCACAAAGTGCACAGCCCAAACCTTTACAGCTTTCTTCAGCCACTACCTTTGAGGGTCCTTTAGAAATGTAAAACCTGTCTGCTCTTCCGCATATGGGACTGGACTCTTTTCATGTAGCAGTTTCAGATTCTTAGCATCCTCCTGAGCAGCTAGTTCTCATACAAACACACAATTACTGGATTACTCACTTTGTGTTCATTGTGTCAGCTCTTGAGACTTCACATAATAGTATAACAAAAGCACTTTAGTCACCGCTTTCCTAATTACCCCTTGCTTTTAAAAAGACACAAGGCTTCTCCAGATGGGCCATTTCTTTTTCTGTAATGTACCTGATTCAGCAGTGATTCCCACCCAGCTGCCATCCACATGATATTTGTCTTGTCTCAGTCACTACAGTCAACTGAGTGCGAAAACTTGTTACTTGCTCTGCTTTTTTATAATCCCCAAAAGTGTGGATTGTTTTTCTTAAGCTCAGTTTCTCCTGACAGGTAGCGTTTAGCACCATGGCACACCAGTCAAGTTCACCATCCAGATGAGAGTTCCTGCTTGGATGTTTTCACATGGCACTTGAACCAAACCAAATCCAGCAGAGAAGACAACCAGGGAAGCTGACAGGCCTTGTGCAGGTGGTTATCTACTTTATAGCATAGGCCAGTGCTGGTGAATCTATGGCACGGGTGCCAAAGGTGGCACTCGGAGCCCTTTCTGTGGACACCCGACATTTCCCCTTCACAGCCACCTGTGTTCGGGTTAAATTGCTGTACGGGCATTTTGTGAAAAATTAGTGGGTTTTGAATCGCAGTTTGGGCACTCGGTCTCTAAAAGGTTTGCCATCACCCTTTGCCTAGGTTTGCCTAGGCCCTTTCCAATTTATTTATTCTATGCTTCTATGACTTTATTTTTAGTTTTTAAGAAACATTTTCTTAAAGGAAAGGGGCAAATTTTGCCTCTTTCCAGATGAGGAAAAACGCATATTTGTATGGAAATAAATCTTGAAAAATTGCATACTCTTTAAGCACCAAGCAGCAAAGAAGACGCGTAAGTGGGCGTCTGCTGCTCGTGGGAAAACGATTTTATGCTCTGCATCTGGGCTTTTATACACGACCCCTAAGCTCCGCCGCAAATGGCTGCAAGCTCCGGAGATTTAAAATGTTTCCCCACCAGCTCCAGAGTTTGCAGACAATTAAGTGCGACCCCGCCCACTTTAGCGCGACCCAGTGCACTTTTCTTGTACCTTCTCTCTGGAGGTGAAAAATATTTGATGCGGATGTGCTGGGCTCTCCTCGCTTCTTTTTGTTTTTGTTTTTTGCCTCCCGCCCCTTTAAGAGGAACCAGGAAGTGACCGGGGCTCCCCCGGCAGCGTCCACCAACACCAGGAGGTAAGGTTTTATTCTTTTGTCCCTTTTTTCCTCCCTCCCCTCACGCAGCCGGCAGCCAGGAAGTAGGGAGGGGTGGAGACGCACGCAGAGCGACAAACCCCTAAGATCTCTGGTCCAAATTTAAGGGGCCAGCGGATCTTAGGGGCCGTGTAAAAAGGCCCTCTGTGAGCACTTTGCAGCAGATTTTAATGGTCATGTGAAAGCAGCAGTAGTAGCAGGAGATGGCATTACAGAAAGACAAGACTGTATCATAAACTTTTGTGTAAGACAGAAACCCTGGACTTGAACTTGTATACCTCTTTATTTTTAGTCTTCTGAAGGCAGAGTACCTCAAAATACAGTATTATTAAAATTGCCCTGCACTTTATGGTGTAAAGCGCACAAGCAGTCAAGGTAGCCAAGCAAGAGTCACAACTCTGACTACAATAAGTTTCTCATCAAATAATGCTAAGCATAACTATGACAACCAACCCATTAATCAGTTTCAGTTTTTAAAAACTCACTTTTGAACTGCTTCCTTCTTTTCAGCTACAGAAGGAAACTGCCTATATCATGTATTTTAATTCTTTAAACTGTTTTTAGAAAATCAGAGAAGAAGAGACTGAATGCTAAAGCATGTGATGGCATCAGAAAAAAACCAAGAGGTGTGAGAACCAAGCTAAACGGTCCACAGCAATGGTTCCCTACCTTGAATAACCCAATGTAACCCTGGACTGCAATTCCCAGAAGCCTTCATCACCAGCTGTACTGGTTTGGAGTTTCTGAGAGTTGGAGTCCAAGAATACCTAGTTACCCAAGCTTGGGAACCATTGATCTACAACATGATGTTCTCTGTCCCACTGCTTAAGTTCCTGCACATCTGTGTTTCTGAACGCACATCAGATACATGGTCGCAGTAACCATCATCATAGCGGCCCTGTAAACTTGGCCAGTATTACTGCTGTCATGTTACAGAATGAGGGTATGGTAAACTGGCTTGCCTAAGATCATCCAGTGAATTGGCCGGTGAGAATCAAATTAAAGACTCATAGCAGAGAGTTCATGTTCTTTTCTACTTTACTATGCCAGCAACCTCCTTAATTATTTTGACAGCAAACAGAAATGCAAAGCATGACAGAAATAGGGGATGGCCAAAATTCTGTTGCACATCTCGTTGTGTGCAACGAAAATGGCATTATCATCATCAGCAAACCACTGCCTATTAAAGGCTTCCTTGGGGTATTTTGAGTACATGCAATGTCACATTTTGGTATGCGAGCTATGTGCATCCCAGTTTGTTGCTGCTGAGCTGATATTGGGAAGTGCTCAACAAGATTTTAGGAGGTGTGCCATCCTGCACGGTGTGTCCATTTCATATCACTCATGAGAAAGCATTAGTGTGAATTCATTTAGTGCTGCGTGTAATGTCTGGAGGTGCCTGCACAGATGCATCTGTTTCCTACATAAAGTCCAGGTTCAATCCTTAGCATCTCCTGTGTGAAAAAGAAAATAAAAGCGGGGGAAACAGAATCGGGCAGTAAAGGGGAAAGGTATTTTTCTCAAGTCTAGCCCCCAATATGATGCTGGCTGGGGGAGAGGGACTATCTGCATGTTTGTGTTGTGTCATTACAGTCGTGACCGAGTCTTTGTGACCCCATGTCCATGGAGTTTTCTTGGCAAGAATACTGGAGTGGTTTGCAGTTCCTACTCCAGGCGCCTACAGCACCTGGTATTCCCTGGTGGTCTCCCATCCAAGTACTAGCCAGGGCCGATCCTACTTAGCTTCCAAAATCAAGGTGAGATTGGATGAGCTTAGGGCACCTAGGCAGCTCATCTGCATGCTGTAATAAAAAAAAACTCTGCCTGAAACCATAAACAGCCATTTATCAAGGCAGAGAACACTGGGTTAGATGGTACAAGTAACATCACCATACAGGATAGCATCGTCTCTTCCATATCAATACCGAAGTGGTTAGCTGTTTTTATCCAATTAGCAGCAGCAACTGGAAAGGGTGCTAGTTTCCTTTGACAATTCCAGGGTTTCTGAGTTTCAGAGAACTATTTGCAGACCTCAGAATCACGGGCTTTTACCTCTCACTAAGGAAAAAACAGATCCAGTCATACCACTTGGTACCTCTCACCATCGATGTAGGACTGCTTGCCTGCTGCACACACCGGCAGTAAATAGCATGGGTTTTGTGTGCTGGAACGCTTCTCACCCTTGTGATCAACAGCCATAGCCCTTGCAATAAACAAGAGGCTTTTTCTTTTCTTTTCTGGAGTCTGCAGGATGCTGCCAACAATGCCGTCGTTTAAACATTATTCTTTGCTTCTTGGAGTACCGTTTTAGAAGGGGTGGGTGGGTGGTATAATAGTGCGAGAGCATCACCACCACGTCCAGTCTCCTTGAGTTGCTTCTAGACTGCTTCTTGTGGGCGGAAGACTCAACTTTTTTCAGTCTTCCTTTGGCGGCAGTTCACCGCGGGCAGAGGCTCCAGAATCCCCCCTTCCACACAGGCAAGCGATGCCCTTTGGAAAGCCCCGTAAGAAGATATTAAGCAAAGGACCGAGGGGGAAAAAGAAGAGGATCGCTATCGAGCAGCGTGCCTGTAAAAGGAGATGGGCTAAAAAAGCCTTGGCCTTTTTGGAAGCGGACGCAGCAGAAGAAACAGCCCTTCACGCCCCTCTCTTCCTAACATCTGGATCTGTTCAAGGAGTTTCCACTGGCAGCTCACTGGGGGAGAAAAGCAAAGAAGCTGGCTAGAGAGAGCCGGGCGGCGGCGGCGGGGAGGGGGCAGCTGGAGGCTTACCTTGCTTTGCAGAAGAGCGGGGGGCGGGTGGGGTGACAGGGGAAGAGGGCCCTTTTCGCCAGCCAGTGTCCCACCTCACTTGAGGGAGACTTCGCCTTTTCTCTCCCTCTCTCGCTTAGGTAGAGGACGCTTCCTCCTCCTCCTCCTCCCGGTGGCTTCGAGTCCACGGGCGGCTTCAGCGGAGCTCCGCAGCCCTTTCCCAAACCGGGAGGGAGGGAGGGAGGGAGGGAGAGCGGTCGGCAGCCCAGAGAGGCGGGACGCCTGCCGGGGAGGGAGGGGGGGGAGGGGAGGGGAGGGGGACGGACGCGGGGCCTGGGCTGGGTGTGTGTGTGTGTGTGTGTGTGGAGAGAAGGCTGCGGCTGTGCCCCGATGCCCAGCGAGCCCGCCGCCTTGTTCGTGCCTCGGGTGGATTTTTATTGCCTCCCAGTCTGAGCTTTCGAGCTCCTCGGATCCGAGGGTGGGCTGATCCCTCGCGGCTCTAGAATATGTCTGTGGGAGCGATCCTCAGCTCTTGGCGGAGGTGCCTGCCTCTCTCTCTCTCTCTCTCTCTCTCTCTCTCTCTCTCTCTCTCTCTCTCTCTCTCTCTCTCTCTCTCTCTGTGTGTGTGTGTGTGTGTGTGTGTGTGTGTGTGTGTGTGTGTGTGTGTGTGTGTGCGCGCGCTGGCTTTTAAAATCCGCTTTATTGAAACTTTTTCTTCTCTTTTTTAATTTATTTATTTATTTATTTTTGGCTGAGCTCGGGAATGGAACATCAAAACAAAATAGGAGGCCGCGAAGTCTGTGCTTCTTTCCTCTCTGGACAGATACACTTGTACGTGTACACCCCTCCCGCAGCCAGACCCGAGGAAGCCGAAAACAGCCTCTGCTGGTAGACACAACAAACACTACAACCCAAGCTGGCAGAGAGGAACGCGGGGGGGGCAGCTTTGCTTGGTGGAATTAAGCGGGAGAAGATGAAGGAAACTTCGGTTAAAACTCCTAACCGGCAAACTCCCTCCTCCTCCTCCTCCTCCTCCTCCTCCAGGCAAAGCATAAGGAAAACACTGGGATCCAGAAGTGTGTTTGTGCTTGTGCGTTTCCCACGCTCTCTTTCAAGACGGCACCCTCTAACTCAGGGGTCCTCAAAGTTTTCAAACAGGGGGCCGGTCCACCACCACCCAGACACCCCTGGGGGCCGGATCACAGTCCAAAACCAGCTGCGGAGGCTGGCTTGCTCACAAAACAGGGGGTCGGTTGGGGGGTTGCTATTGGTCCCAGGGGCCGGATTCAGGACCTTGGGGGGCGACCCCTGCTCTAACTCCTTGCCACTTGCCAGAGTGCGTGTGAACGCGCCTGCTTGCTATTCTGGACTCTCACTCGCTCGCTCCTTCCCACCAGCAGCGCCGAGCCTCCGTCTTTCCACCACCACCACCACACAACCCACCCTCCCCTGCGCCCCCTCTCTCAGGATATGAGGGGATGTTTAGAAAATCCGCTGCCCACGCCAGCCGCTGACTCATGTTTTTATTAAAGAAAAAGAGGCCCCAGCTTTAAAACCGACGCCACAGCCTACAGTCGCTGTGCCGGTCCCGGCCCCTTGGCGCAAAAAGTGGGGCGATGGAGATGGAGAAAATGGGTTCCCGACAGGAGATGGACCCGAGCAGAAGTGCTGGGGCCCTTATCGCACCGAGATAAGGTTGGGCCAAGGGGCTGATGTGTTGCTCCGGGGCGGGATGCCTGTTGAGCAACTTTTTCCAAAAGGAGCTTTTTCGAACAATCGGGCTGAGGAATGGTTCACACAGGAGTGAATGGGACGCGTGTGCGGGCGTCCACGCGTGCGGCCCATCAATAGCAGACGAAAGGGAGGGCGTTCAGCTTCCCAGCAGTGGGTCCCTCCTGCACAAACTAGCTTCAAGTGAGATCCTTGGGGTGGGTGGGTTGGATGAGGCACAACAAAATGATAGACACTACCTTTCGCTTTTGATTAGGCATGTGCAGACTCTCCAGCTCAGGGGACTTTCTGAGATTTAAAGACTGCCAGCTTTCTGATCCTGGAAGGGCAAGCTGTATCTCTCCAGATAATGTTGGATTTTTTTCCAACCCTTCACTTGGCTGAGCTAGTAAGTCTGATGGGAGCTGCAGTTTAGCAACCCCTGGAGAGTGATAACTTGCTCACCACTGGTTTGTGCTACCCCTATCTTTAAAGGCACCATGAGTCTTTATACATTTATTGAAGGCCTCTTCAGATATTACAGTTCCTACTTTTGAAGTATAAGCATAAATACTTCAATGTGACAATAAGGAATGTGGCACCTATGTCATGTCACAGGTATTACATTTCCTAAGTAAATCAAAAAAGAGAAGTGATAACACTAGGATAGTGTTAGCTTTTTAGCCCTTTTTTAGTCAAATTTATGTGGAGGAATGCCAAAATCTACAATAAAGCAACACCCTTCTGTATTAGGATCAACCAAAATGTTGTAAAATAATGAGTTCTCCAGAACCGTTCATCCTTTTTATGGTGGTGGGTATCAGCATCTCCCATAACTTCCTTTGGACACCCGATTTAGCAGCAATAAATTGCAGGTTTGGAATGTTATATCATTAATCCCATGTTGGAGAAGCAGGCAAATGGGAAAAATATTAACAATTTTAAAGTTTCTTGCAACTTTCCTTCTGGCATTCTAACTACAAAAACAAAAACGAGGTGAGAGGGATGGCTTGTAGACATAGGGCCTTCTCGGCAGCTACCCCCAAGCTATGGAATGCCCTCCCAAGTGAGATCCGCCTGGCGCCAACACTGATGACCTTTCGGCACCAGGTAAAAACCTTCCTGCTCCAGAAGTTTTTTAATTGATACAACATAGACTGTGGGTCCTCTGATGGCAATTTTAGTGTAATGATTTTAGTGTAAGGTTTTTATTATTGTTTTAATTATTTATTGACATTTGATGTTTTAACTGTTTTAATTCTTTGATTGTAAGCTGCCCAGAGACCTTTGGGTAGTGGGCGGCATATAAGGTGTAAAAATAAATAAATAAATAAATAAATAATATATTGCTGTGCATTTGTGAAGTTAATCAGCTGAGCTGCTTATTTTGTTTTGGGGGGGGAGTATCTGGGGCCTTTTAGGGCGTTTATACATGACCCCTAAGCTCCGCCGCAAATGGCTGCAAGGTCCGGACCTTAAAAATGTTTACCCACCAGCTCCGGACTTTGCAGACAATTAAGTGCTACCCCACCCACTTTAGCGTGACCAAACAGGAGTTTTCTTGTACCTGGTCCTTGATGGTGACAAATATTTGATCCGGTGTAAGGATAGTGAGTGCGGGGCTCTCCTGGCTTCTGTTTGTTCTTTTTTTGTGCCCCGCCCCTTTAAGAGCTCTGAATGCTGCCCTGAACAAAACGGAGGTAAACTGGCATTATTTTCTTTCTTTTTTCTCCCTCCCTTACGCAGCCAGCAACCAGGAAGTGCGGAGGGGGGTGGGGACAGAGGAAGACAGAGGAAGAGCGAGGAACCCCTAAGATCTCTGGTCCGAATTTAAGTGGCCAGCGGATCTTAGGGGTCGTGTAAAAAGGCCCTTAAAGTTGTCCTTTTAACAAAAAAGCAAAGAATGTCCCTGCTCACTTGCTGCATGGGATCCAAATGATTTCCCTCAGAGAAGTGCTTCCACTTGGTTGGCATTACATTCTCAGCCACAGGAAGAGGGCAAGATGTTTGCCTATGTAATGGGATGATCACAGAATGACAGAGCAAGGATGTAATAAATTGAAAGTTACATGATTGCCTGCTGTGCTTCTGTGAGTGGATGAACAGAGGCACTTTTCAAAGCTGATGCAAGTGGAAGTTTATCATTTCAAATATGTCTTTGAATGCATTTTGACATGGAATTTCCAAGTTTAATGTCATCGTGATTGTCCCAATCTTAAGGTTTGTTCCAAAAAGAGACAAAAACAAGAGTAGAAGCAACAAACTACTTTTTAAACACCGCAAGAAGTAACAATACCACGACAGCAAGTAACGGAACCACTTGCACTATGCTTGTACCATACATACTTAACTCCTACACACCAGTTTTGGTGTGTATTTTTAGGAAACATTAAAAAGAGACGGGACCTCCAGGAGGAATGAGCACACATCTATCACCCATTTTGTGAACTCCTCATGAAAACCGACTCCCTTCTTACAATTTTTTTTAAAGCCAGCTAGTAACAGGAGACGGCTGAGGTGTATTTTCTGTGAGTGTGCATACAATAAAGGGTATATATGAGTTTGTGTGAATTAAACCATCTGAGCAATCATGAAGGGTGCTGCATGCTATCAGTACTGTGGTATTGGAATCCTCCTGGCTCATTGTGCTTGGGGGGGGGGCTTTAACATCCACGCCAAGGCAGCTCTGTCAGGGGTTTCTGAAGACTTCATGACATCCATGACAACCACCGGTCTGTCTCAAATGGTGTCTGTTCCTACTCATTCTGCAGGCCACACCTTAGACCTGATCTTCTGCCCCAGTATGGATACTTGAAACCTGGAGGTAAAGGAACTTTCTGTAGTCCCATTGTCATGGACAGACCATTGTCTGGTACAGTTTAGGCTCCCTGGAACTCAGAGCCTGGGCAGGGGTGGAAGTCAGACAAAAGCAATTTGTTCAAAAAGGTTGAGGGATCCAGATGGTTTTGTAGCTGCCCTAGGGGAGTTTCCCACCTTTTTGACGGATGATTCCATTGAATACTTAGTGGATCTCTGGAATGGGGAAATGAGCAAAGCCATTGAATCTGATCGCCCCTAAACGTCCCCTTCCTCGAAGCACAGCCAAACTGTCTGCTTGGTTTACTAGGGAACTGGCAAATATGAAAAGGGCGATCCATAGAGCTAAAAGGCATTGGCAGAAAACCCAGACTGAAACAGATAAATAGTGAAATGCCATTGGAAAGCTTATTCCAAGGCAATGGAAGTTGCTTTGGCAAGGTGGAGCTTTTCCTAATTGTCAAAAGTCTGTTACGTGCTGACCCACAGGTGGATAACACAGACCACTCTTTAACTCAGTGCAAAGAATTTGCACAACACTTTAACAGCCAAAATTATACAGATCTGAGCTGACCTGGATGCTGTTATTGATCCGGAGACTATAAATAAAACTGTCTCCCTTGCCTTCCCTGTATTAATGGATGAGTTTCAGCCTCTACAGCCTGAGGATGTGGTCAGGACTTTTGGGGAGAAGAGGGCCACCACATGTCTGTTAGACCCTTGCCCTTCCTGGCTCATAAAAGCAGCCAGAGAGGGTCTGGTAGACTGGTTAGGAAGAGTAGTGAATGCCTCCTTGCAACAGGGCAGGATTCCAGCATGCTTGAAGCAGACAATAGTAAAACTACTGTTAAAAAAGCCCTCTTTAGATCCAACAATACTGAACAATTACTTACCAGTATCTAACTTTCAATCCTTGGGTAAAGTACTTGAGTGGGTTGTGGTCTCACAGCTCTAGAGGTTTCTGGATGAAATAAACTATCTGGATCCAGCTCAATCTGGCTTCAGGCCTGGTTATGGAAAGGAGCCAGCACTGGTTGCCTTGGTAGATGACCTATGCCAGAAAATGGATAGGGAAGAGGTCTCACTGGACCTCTCAGCTGCTTTTGACACTATCGACCACAGCATCCTCCTGACCCATCTCTATGAAATGGGAATTTGGGAGCATTGTCATACAGTGGCTTCAGTCCTTCCTGCAGGAGAGAATGCAGAAAGTGGTGTTAGGGACTCATGTTCAACACCATAGCCACTGACCATGCAGGGCACCTCAGGGTTCTGTTCTGTCTCCTATTTTATTTAAAATTTATATGAAACCACTGGGGGGAATTATTTGGAGTTTTGGGGTGAAGTGTCACCAGTATGCCAATGACACTCAATGCTACCTCTCGTCACCTCTGGATTCCAATGAAGCTATTCCAACTTTAGATCAGGGCTTAGCTTCAGTAATGAACTGGATGAGGAAGAACAAACTGAAACTAAACCCAGACAAGACAGAGATGCTTCTGGTCAGTCAAAAAGGAGATCAAGGGATAGGGATGCATCCTATACTGGATGGGATTACCCCCCCCCCAATTGAAAAAAGAGGTGCGTAGCTTGGGGGTGCTCCTGGACTCATACTTGAGCCTACTTGTCCAGGTCACAGCTGTGGCCAGGATAGCATTTGCACAATTAAAACTAGTACATGAGTTATGCCTGTTTCTTGAGAAACCTGCTCAGGTCACTGTGACACATGCCCTGGTGACCTCCTGGCTGGGCTACTGTAATGTGCTCTATGTGGGGCTACCGATTGAAAGTCTCAGGAAACTTCAATGGGTCCAGAATGCAGTGGCCAGATTGATGACTGGGGTGGGTTACAGAGATCACATTACACCCCTACTAAAGCAGCTCCAATTGAAGGTGCTGACCTTAAAATACAAAGCACAAAATGACCTGGGTCCTAGCTACCTCAAAGATCGAATCTCACTGTATGAACTGGCTTGAGTGCTAAGGTCATCAGGAGAGGCCTTTCTCTCTATCCTGCCACCTTCGCGGGTGCGTCTCAGAAGAACACATGAAAGGGTGTTCTCTGTTGCTGCTCCCAGACTTTGGAACTCCCTCCCACTGGAGGCCAGGACTGCCCCATCTCTGCTGTCTTTCCGGAAGCAGGCAAAGACCTTCCTCTTCAGGCAAGTTTTCCCTGAATGAGGGACTACCTACTATGTGACTTTATATGGATTACCATACATGATTGCATTGACTGATTTCATAGGAACACTAGTGGTTTCCATGTTGCTTTTCTCCCCTCATAATAGTTTTTTCTTCTTGTGTGCTCTTTTTAACTCTAATGTTACCTTTTTAATGTTCTAAGATGCCTCTTCAAACTCCCTGTTCTTAACTTGAATATGTCTCCAATGTTCTGGACTGTATATTGTCCTTCATTATAGTAGGCCACCTTGAGTCCTTTTCCAAGGAGAAAAGTAGGGTAAAAATATTCAAAATAAATAAATAAATAAATAAATACTGTGGCCTTTTTGGGTTATATAGGCATAATGAAAAAAATGAGATTTCTTTCCATCTCTTTTGTGAAGTTATCTTTTATATTGCACGTCTCACAAATTCTGAGTCGGGGCTTCTTCAGTGTTGGCACTAATTATGGAGTCACCAAGGTGAATAATAAGACTTTAAGTAGCAATGAGCATGAAATTCTTTAGCCATGCCCATGTCAGATATGAACAAGTCCACGTTGGGAGTTAAAATTCTTTAATAGCTTTACCTTCTTACTTTGGGTATCATTCTTTCCCACCATTGGCTGCAAAGATCATTCAATAGGCTAATCTTTCCCCAGCACTTTGAGACTTGAATTTGTTTGGAACTTGGCCAAAGATGGGCTGTGAATGCCTCTGGTAGGTCACGCTAGGCTGCTCCAGTTCTGTGAATGGATGCAACAGAATTGTTACAGCATGGTCACCAGTTTCCAAAGCAGATGCAGGATGCAGTTGACGCTATGCCTTTTTATGGGTATTAAAAATATCACATATTTGCCCATTCTGAAAATTGTTTTGAATTCCCCCAGAGAGTTCTTTCGGGAACAGTCTCCTTTCAGCAGCGCCAACAGCAAGATGACAAACCCCCAAAATACCTCACAAACAGGATGTCCGAGGAGAGAAGAAATCATGAATAAAGCCCCAGGGGGTTCTATGAAAGATCTTGCGGTTTTCAGTACATCGATTTGAAGACTGCAAATAAATGGGGGAGGGGGGAAAACAGAGAGGTACTGTAGATTAAAAGGGATGATGGTATTGTTGTTGATTATGAAAAAGAAGAAGTCAATTCTAATTTATGTCGCCTCTTTTCGGGAGTTTCTAGGTAGAGAGTTTTCAGAAGTGGTTTACCATTCCCTTTTTCTTAGGGGACACAGCCTGTTTCTTCTGGGATATACAGTGAAGAATCAAACTCCCAACCGTTGGTTCTGCAGCAGTATAGCCAAGTCACTCAGCTATCCAGCCTGCTAAAAGAAATAATAGCTTCCTACAAAGTTCATGTTTGTAATGCACACATGAATTGTCACCAGGGATAACAGATATGCTAATAATAGACCTGCATTTGTACATAGAAGCAGCGCCAAATTCCATGGACAAAAACCCACTGACCAGCCACCCCATGGGCCACCTGGTCACTGGCCTCCCCACAGGCTAGCTGGTCGGCAGGAATAAAAACAAACAAACACCGGCTAGCCTCGTCGTGGGCCAGCTGGTCAGTGGGAGTAAAACAAAAAAAATGCCGACTGGCCTCAGTGCAGGCCAACTGTTCAGCAGAAGTAAAAAAAAAAAAAACCACCGACTGGCCACCCACAGGCCAGCTGTTCAGCGGGAGTTAAAAAAACAATGCCAAAAAGCCTCCCTGTGCGCAAGCTGTTCGGCAGGAGAACCCCCCCTGCCAACTGGCCTCCCCGTGCACCATCTTATGAGCAGGAAAAACAGCTCAGCCCCACCACTGTAAAATTTTTTGAAAAATTAAACAAAACCAAAAATTCATTTCGTAATTAACAAAAAGAAACAAAAAATGAAATGAAACACCATTTTGACATCTGGTGCCCATTTCAAGATGGCATACTTGAGAGTCAGTTCTTGAGGTCAAAGCAGTTTTGCATGCATCATGATGGGGCTGAACCGCCAAAATGGCCCCCTGTCCCTATTCATCAGTGCTTAACAAACAACAATGGAGTCCCGCCTGTGTTCCTACTTTCTTGTCCTTATCTTGTCCACTGCCTTAGCCTCCCTTGCTGCTGCCTCTGTTGTGCCTTGGGCTTGATCACAATATTCCCTACATTCTCCATCACAGCTGCCATGGCCTCCATTACCCCAGCAGCCAGCCACCGCTGTCATCACTGCCATGGCCTCCAGTTGGCCCCTGGCAAAGTTTTTTTTTAAATATTCTGCTTTATTTTTAATTATTCTGCTATGATGAGCTACGGGTGGCCAGGGGCATCCGCACATGTCCCTGCTTACCAGCTGGTAAGCAGGGATATGTGCAGATGTCCCCAACCCATCCATCTATGAGAGGGCAGTTTTAAAAAGACAATGGAACAAATAAAAACAAGGAAATATTCATCCCTTTGTATTCATCTGGGGTCTCCAGACCTGAAGACTATCAAGGGAAGAAAATTATATGAATTAAGGATATCTGAGGAATATTGTGGGTTTTTTTTTTAAAAAAAAAATCCCCATGTCTGATCATGTCCACTTATACTACTTGCTGTCTTCCTCATATTGCTGTGGCCAAATGTACAAGCCTACAGATATTCATATATATAGCAAATTTTGTAGTACCCTCTCATTTATAAATAGTTCTGTGGCCAGTTTTAGGCATAACACAGATAGCAAGCTTTTTGTATTCTAAGAGGCCACTTTGTTCTCCAGGCTCGGAGAGGTCAACTTCATAATATAGCTGACACTTATTAGCAATAAAGGCTTCATGTTCACGGTAATATAGCACCCATGTTCAAGCACAGGATGGCAAAGTTTTAAGAATATTTATGCATTAAAATATATATTTAAAAACATTAAACACTCTTATCTGTTTTATGCAACTTGGGAACACTTTTGGAAAGGCCACAAGGAGGCTGGGGGAAAGCAATTCAAGGACATAGTTAATCAGAGGTTCCAGTTTTCTATTTCTGATTTTAAAATGTGTCAATTTTCCAAGTCCCTCAGTAATGCTTTCAGGTGATTCGGCAACGACTCTTAGCATTTCGGCATGCTGATATTTAAAATGCTAAGTGCAAAAATAGTTTGTCATTGTCGAATCACAAGGAGAAGACTCCAAATAAGATGCAACCTTGGCTCAGTGTATTCATGCCTATGACTGAACTACGAAGGCATCTCAAATAGCAACAACAGGGACAACAACAATAGCCTGGGTGGGAGTGGAGCTGGGGATGGGGGAGGTTTGGGCACAGATTTTTCATTGGCTTCCGAAGGAGGGTTTGCATTGCTGGAGAAGAGTGCCTTTAGGACCTCAGAGACTCGGGAGTCTTGAATCATTTCAGGAGACTGGAAATTGGTACAATATGGGCTCCAGATGAAAGAGCAAATGGTTTATTTTATCTGCAGCAATAGCAGCCAATTCTGAAAGGGAGCCCAGAGAGAGGCAGGAAGTTCTGGAGTGATGTCAGGAAATATCACATATCCAGGCAGTGAATATCTAGGCAGTTCCCTAGAGCCTCCCCCACCCCCCTCTCCCGGCAATGCCCATAGCTTTCCTCCCAGGCCTTTCCTCTTTCAGAAGAGAATGGCTAAAATCTGCAGACTCTGCAGCAGAAATGAATGGCACAACTTTATAGGAAAGCCTTCTTAGGTTATCTGCCTCCTACATATTTAAATGCTTGTAGTCTTATTTTTTCTTTTTCCATTTTTCCCCTTTTTCCCTTTTCTTTTTTTAAAGAATGGGCTATCTGATTTCTTTTTAGGTTTTGTGGACATAGGATTAGAGCAACACCGAGTGAAGGACTAGGTTATCAGACATTGTCCATTAAGAACAATAAATGTTTTCTGGGAGAACTGAAGGCCCTCAAGTTGTGTTTGTGCTTTTGGACTTTTCCTCATGAACACCTTTTTGGCTAACCCTCCAATGCAAACCTTGTAGCAGGGGTTTGCCAGATCACAGTACTTTTGGCAAATGTTTCAAAAGATCAACTCACAGGGGTTCAGCCAATAAATAAATAAAATAAATAAATTTGTCAGCTGACCTGAGACACAAAATTAGTAGTGTATTTCTGTGAGAACTGATTCACCAGCAAGTGAAAAAGGCAGACATTGTGACACATTAAAACTGTTCTATCTATCTATCTATCTATCTATCTATCTATCTATCTATCTATCTATCTATCTATCTATCTATCTATCTATCTATCTATCTATCTATCTATTTGTTCCTCCATTACATTCCTTAACTTTTACTTCCTTCCTATGGGTGCAGTTTTGTTATTGTTTATACCATATTACATATTCTACAGCACCTAAAATTTCAAGTTTAAGTGCAGTGGACCCAAATATCAATTTCATCAGCAAAGATACCAAAGACGATTGGCTGGTTTTCCTTTCCATACTTGACTGAGTCATGAAACATTTTGATTCCATAAGAAAAGATGTCCAGTTGTCATGACTAAACTTCCTCAAGTCAACTCAACTCAACTTCCAGATAACCTCACCTGGATGACTGAGAATTTCCACAGACACCCCTTTAGCTCCAAGGGCACTCTTGTGAGGTTTACAGCAGTAAAATAAAACTAATAAAGCAAAAAACCAATAATACAATAAAAACAAACCATTTGTAGAAGAGGCAATGTTATTGTCTGTACTACTGGGAGCTTAAATAAACAGGTTTTTAACATGTGTTTAAATATTCCCAGTGAGGGGGCAGGCATATATCAGAAGGAAGAGGATTCCAAAAGTTTTCTCTTTCAGGGCCTCCCTTAGGGTCAGAGCCCTCAATAGCTCAGCCAGAGAAGAATGGGTAACACGGGCAGTTCTCACTGGGAGTTTGGAAGTGGAGTCATGGCAACTGGACTTCATATCTTGAGAAAAGACAGCATCTTCACCTCCAGAAGCTACCTCTTCTTTTATCCCATACTGCCCTGTGTGGCTTCCCATCAGATAGGTATAAATAAATAAATAAATAAATAAATAAATAAATAAATAAATAAATAAATAAGCCATGGCTGGCTTGCTTCAAAGAGCTGACCAATGACCATTCCTGAGCTCTTCTGCCTTCTAGCTCCATTGCCAAAGTGCCAAGAAGAAAGGAAAAAGAGGCAATTATTTATGAGATGCCCACACGTTAGATGGGGCATTTCCTCCAATCTGATAAATAAAACAAACCAATAAGGATATTTGCAAAAGCAATACCAGTAAGGAATGTGTTGACGCCTCAAGAGTAGAAGATAAAGCAACCCTCATGGCTAGGGGGAATTGTTCCACAGTTCAACTGCTGACTTGGAAAATAATTAACTAATGGCTGTACATCGTGTGACCAGAAATTTATGCAGCCAAATGTACCCCAGGTATTCTCCAGTTATGATGCAACTGGAGGATAACTAGGGCCATTCGGCCTGCTAACTGGGGCCATTCGGCCTGCGTGACTGCGTCCTGAGTTTCTGATATGAATGCATATATTCATCCCCTGCTCCGTGGCAAATAATTTCTATACTCTGCTTCTCCATCAATTTTGATCTCTCTTTGTTTTATTTTTTGTACATATTTTAATGTTTTAAATATATTCTATTACTTATTACTTATCCTTTCTTTTGCAATTAGAACCAATCACAAATCAGTTGTGCAACATAATGGTTTTAGGACAGCATTAGCACCAGAATTAAAATGAACTATAAAATAGTATCATGGAATCAGAGTTTCACATAATATTTTTAAAAAGAAATTTGCTGCATTATTCATCGCTTCTCAGCAAGTTGGTATATCTATGTTGCTGTTTTCCTTAATTTTGCTCTGATTGCACAACCACTGCACATTGTGCATAGTGTTTTCATTATCAGCAGGAGAAAGAAATGCAGAGAAATGATCTCTAGCTCACCCAAGTGACCAATTCTGATAATATACCTTGATAAATTTACAAAAATACAAAAAAAGAATAGCTCTCCAGACTTCGGACTGATAAGCGAAGGCCATGAAATGTGAAAGATTCCTAGAAATATTATAGAATGCAATTTAATGACAACTTTTAAAAATAACTAAAAATATTGCTTATCAGACCTTGAAAGCAACTTTGTTAACTGTTTATCACATTTTTCTGCAACTTCCTAACTATTAGTTAAATTACTCATCACCCCAAAAGTAAATAAGAGTTTGCAAATATCTAGTTAGAATTAATCTTTTTACCCTCATCTCAATAGTTGACATACAGAAATCTCAATAGGTAACCCTGCTGCTTCTTCCAATAACAAGGAATCTTGTGAAACCCAAAAGACTTACAAAATGATGGCAGCACAGAAAGCAGCAAGGGCTTCCGAGGAAAAGACTTCTGAGGAAAGTGAAAGAAAGTAGGAAAGCAGGATTGCAGTCAAATTTTAAGAAGACAAAAATGTTTCAACAGGAGAACTGCAAGAGTACAAACAAGAAATCAGATGCCTGAAACTCAGAAAGGCAGCTGTGGAAGAATTAGAAAAGACAATTCAGTGTAAGGAGGTCTCACTGGAGACCACGTCCAAAGTCATCTGCACAATTGTATTCCCAACTGCTCTGCACAGATGTGAACTTTGGACAATGGAGAAAAGCAAAAGCTGGGGAAAAGAGATCTACTCAAAGTATGGTGTTTGAGAAGAGCATTGTGGGTGCTGTGGATTACCATGAAGACAAAGAAGTCAGTGGTAAATCAAATTGTGGATGAAGTGTCTCGAGAACCAAAACGGATGAAATCAAGAGAAGATAAGATTTGCTGGAAAAGAGGATAATGTTAGGAAAAGCTGAAGGCCTCAGGAAAAGAGGAGGACACAGCGTGAGATGTTTTGACTCCATAATGGAATGCACAGACTTGAGTTTGCAAGAGCTTTTCAAGACTGTTGAGTGCAGAAGGTTTTGGAGGTCACCACTTTGTATGGTCAGTGTAAGACAGAGGCAACTGGGTGGCAGGAAACAGCAACACAAATAAGCTACGGGGAAGAGCACCTTCTGTTTCAATGGTTTTTTTAAAAAAGTTTGTAAGCACTCAGAACAAAGCTTTCCCATGGAGCATTCAGAAGACACAGATCCCAGCACGACAGAGGGCATCATTATGCTGCGCTCTCCCTCTGCTCAGATCCATCCCCCTATTCATAATAGAGGGTGGCAATGACAATAATAACACATTGATATATAAGCCACGAGACATAACTGGCATTCCATCTGCAGGACTACCCTGCTGCCTGAACTCTTCTTCACTTAAGGGCTTTTCATAATAGGGACGTTGGTGGGAGAATCCACATTCTCACAGGCTGCAGCTCAATTCCAGTGTGAATAATAATAGCAGTGCCTTCCGGTCACCCAGCCATTTTCAGCCCATCTGGAACCACTTACATTTCGATTGCATTTAACCATTTGCAGACTAAAGCTGCTGAAGATGTGTGCCATCTCAGCATAGAAGGAAAGAACGAGCAGCTCCAAGCTCGCGGCAAGGAAGCCCTCTGCCCAGTCTCTCTCATCTTGCTGCTTTGCTTTTCTCCTCTTAGAGATTGTCCAGTCATGTCAGCTGGCCTTCTGTGAACCCTGGGGCACTAGCAGTGGTGGGGATGCCTACACAAGAGGGTGCAAGGGATGCCTCTGGTGCCGCTGGAGGGCTGTTTGCTCTCACCTCATGACCCCTTAGAGCAGTGGTGGCGAACCTTCAGCACTCCAGATGTTTTGGACCACAACTCCCAGAATCCTGAGCCTAGATTGCCAATGGCAAAGGACTGTGGGAGTTGTGGTCCAAAACATCTGGAGTGCCGAAGGTTCGCCACCAATGCCTTAGAAAGTGCATTGGCCATCCCCTCCCGGTGGGCCTAAAGGTCAGCCTGCTCAAGGCCAGGAAAGGAGGCTGGCTGTTAAGGACCAGCTGGGTGTTGGGGTGAGAAAAAGCTCTCCACCCAGATGGCAGGAATAAAGGGGGAAGGAAAGCGGCAGTGCAGGGAGGATGCTGTGAACTTGGAAGAGCTGGGTCAGAGGAAGAGGACACTTGGGGAGATACCATAGAAGAGCAGGAGGAGGCTGTGCTAGGAGAAGGAGTCTTCGACTCGTTTCACCTCTGGACTGGTGCCCTGGTGGAGTTGAAGCTCCTACGTGGCTGGGGACAAGGCAGGTGCGTTGAGTTCGTACCTGGCTGCTCACGTACAGGTAGCCAGCATCATGGGAGATGCCCTCAAGTACTGGACACTAACCCAGATGCAGAAGTGGCACCGGAGATGCAAGTGTTAAAAAGTAGGACCACAGTGTTTCATTAGGAGACCAGGGCATGACATGTCAGCCAAGTGGTACTCAAGGTGAGAGGAATGTGCTGCTGGGCTTGAACTGTGGGATTTTAGATGGCACCACATCTGATGGAGTTAACTGGGAAATGCAAGAAAGACAGAGCTGAGCCCAATAGTGGACCAGGGGAGAGTGAGTGAATCCTGTCTGGAAAACAGCTGTATCACCAGAAAGCAAAGTAAAGGAACTGGTACATCCAAAACATCAAAATGTATTCTTTAATTCTTGTCATTAAAGTGCTCTAGCTCTGTGTGTTTTGGCAAAGCCTTCATCAGGAGCAAGCACTCTTTATTTTTTTGTCTGTATCAGTTCCGGTTCAGTGAGGAATGTAAGCAGCAACAAAATCAGCAGGGTTGCACTGGATTCTTCTTCAGCCTATGGACGTCACTTTTGCAGACACTGAGCCCACCATCTCAGCTCAGATACAGGCTGGTGTGATGCAGAGAAGGTCAGATTTTTTAAAAGGGTGGGTGGGATCCCAATATTTACCTGTGGTATACAAACTTTGTGTTAGAATACAATGCATCAATGTGCCTGGAACTAACTTCATTTATAAGTTTCTTAACATTGAGGGTCCGTAGAGGCATGAAACACATTTCCATTGGGCTGGCATTCCCTCCCCATCTCTCTTTCCCTTTACCCAAGTGGAAACTACTGGTGATAAACAGCTTGCCCACCGGAGCATCTGAAAGGAGCAAATGTCTTAGCACTTCACAGAAATTGTCTTCAGAGCATGCCTTTGCACCCCCAGATGCTTTTCTTTCTTTCTTTCTTTCTTTCTTTCTTTCTTTCTTTTCTTTCTTTCTTTCTTTCTTTCTTTCTTTCTTTCTTTCTTTGAATTTTTTGAAAAAAACCTTGAAAACTAATTACCAGTACTAGTCAGATCCAGAGGCAGGATCCCTGGAGGCAATTTCCCACTATTAAAGGCCTCCTTCCTATCCCAAGGCTTCCAAAGGGCTCCCTGGGGCAAAAAGGACCATTGGAAGCCTCAGAAACTAGTAAGGTGGGGTGGGTGGGGGAGTTAGGAATTTTTAAATTAAATGGAAATAGAGATCAATGTTGTCAGGTGACGTCACTGTTTATGCAGTGGAGTTATGCCAACTGCATTACGAGTTACTTGTAATTTCTTCCTTTTTGTAGTCATTAAGTCACAGCTAAATTGCATTGCAGGAGCTACAGGGAAGAGAATGGTGTGTGTGTGTGTGTGTGTGTGTGTGTGTGTGTGTGTGTGTGTGTGTGTGTGTGTGTGTGTGTGTGTGTGTGTGTGTGTGTGTGTGTGTGTGTGTGTGTGTGTCAGGAGTCACAGTAGAGAACTGAGCTCCCAGCTTCTGGCTCTGCAACCAGATGTCAACACCACTGAGCAATTCAGCCAGCATGTTATGCATACATGTTACATACAATAACAGAGAACAGAAAGCAAAGAAAAAGGTGGACAGATCTTTTGGGCACTAAAAGCTAGGTTGTAAGTTAGAAAACTTATGGGAGGGTCCACGAGCCATCAGCAAGAATGGCTAGAACACAGTGTGTGTTTGAACAGAGACCATACCTCAGTTACATGTGCACACCCTCCTCTCCCTCCCTCCCTCCCTTCCAATACTTCATCTACGTAGTTCAGTTGAGGAGGTGATCAAGTGACTAGCTCAGTGCTGATAGCAGGGGCATATCTGGGGGGGCGCATAAGAGTACATTGCTCCCAGGTGCAGCAATCTGGGGGTGCCTGGAGGGGGAGCTGGATGACGAAGCTGTGCACCCTCCGGCCGCCCAGCAGTCCTCTGTTCCCCTAAGGCTTGGCAATGGCACCCCCTCCGCTGCCTCCTCTGCCCTGCGACAGGCGAGTGGAGAAGCAGGCAGGCAGGCAGGAATGTGGTGGCTGCGGCACCCTCCTCCTCCTCTTCTGGCACCCTCCAACCTTCTCTTCCTCACAGAGTTTGGCCCCCATTGCTAGGTGGGTGCGATGTGTGGGGGTTGGCAGGAAGGGCGCAAAAAAAAAAAAAAGAACTTTGTCCCCAGGCGTTCCAAATCCTGGCTATGTCTCTGGCTGATAGTAAGTAGCTCTTCTAAATGAACATAGGGAGGCTCTGGAGCAGAGAAATAAAGAAATTCAAAATATGGATTCTGACAGTTCAGTACTCCAACTTTGCTTTTCACAAACCTGCTCTTTGTTGTATATAAAGTATATAAGTAGATTGCATGTCCTTGCTTTCAAACCAGCACAATATTTTCCCTTTGCTTTTTGTTTGGTTGCTCAGTTAAGTTTTGAGGGTCTCTTTAGACAGAAGGGCAAGGAGCATACATCTGACTTGAATGCAGGAATGGCAGCAATGCGCACCAAATATGTGGTGTTGTTTGAACCTGGGTGGGAACTGGGAGCTGTCTCAGTGGGACTGTCAGCGTGTCAGGGACAAGCTGCTCCTCTGTATGGATGTGACGTCAGAAGACAGAGGCTCTCACTGATTAAACATGTAAGAGATGAGTCCAAATGTGCTTCATTAGGAAATTGTTTGTTTGCCTTTTTAATCTCTCCCCTCTCCTCCTTATCCTGGCTGTGTTTTCTTCATCTCTTTTTTTTCATGTGAAGAAAATGCTTGGACTGTGCAAATACACAGCTTCTATCTCTTTTCCAGTCTAATTACTAATCTTGATTGTCTTTAAAAAAAAAAAAAGACAAAACCAGATTTAAGGGAAAAGAGATTAGCACTGCTCTGTGGCCTGTTTGTGTAAAGGGTGGTAATCCTGATGATATGGTTTATTGCTGCTCTAATCAAGAAAGCTATTACTTGGCAAACAGCTTTGTTGTCCAGATATGGACCATCAATCCTTTACATTTGTAGGTTAACAATCTGGTTCCTTGGGACAAACTGAAAGAGGACAATAAAAATGTTGAAACCTCAAATCAATCTGTGCCCATCCATCACTAATCTTAACATTTTTTGCCCCTAAAGAGGGAGGGCAGAAAACAGAGCCACTGGGGCAGTAGTGGTGAACCTTAGGCACTCTAGATGTTTTGGATCACAACTCCTACAGTTCTTTGCCATTAGCAATACAGTTTTGGAATTCTGGGAGTTGTGGTCCAAAATATCTGGAGCGCTGAAGGTTCGCCACTACTGCACTAGGGTATCCATGAATCCTTTTATTGGAAGATGAGGAGAAGATGGATGTGTGGGTGGGCGGATGATGAGTTGTTAGATTGAAATTTGGGAGCTCAGGATCTAGGTCTGCAACGTTCACTGGATGACTTTCAGTCAGTCATTCTCTTCCAGCCTACTTTGCTTGTTTTTTGTGAAAATAAAATGGGTAGAGCCATATATGCTGCCTTTTGATATTCAGCCAAGCATGATACAGCACCACAGTAACTTTGGTCATCTGTGCCCTTTGGGGTAGTTTCTGAGGCCTACAGGACCCATCATTCCTAATCACTATAGCCAACGACAAAGGATTGTGGGAGCTGTAGTCCAAAACAGAGAGCAAATTATAGTTGCCCTCCTCATACTGCATAAATATTTTCTGAACATTTCTCCCCTTCCTCCTCCTCCTCCAACTCTTCTTGCAACACAATTCTCTCACTGGAAAATAGACATGTCACTCAAAATTGTTATCGGAGTAAAATACATTGGGATTATGGTATCCATGGGAAATTAATAGGCACACACCCACACAGCTTCTTAAGGCAAATGTGGGTGCTCCAATTCTCCCTGTCAAGGCATTGCTGGTATGTATACTTTAGTCTCATCAGTCAGGATAAAAGTAGGCATTTTCCTGCATACAGAAAACTGTACCTCTATCTGTCTGTTGATCAATCTGGACAAACACAATGATACATGTTCACTGGCCTCTCTGCGTATATATATGCCCATGTCATCTGTTAGTCCATTTATCTGCATTTGCACACACCCACAAACACAAATATTCATACACAGAGCGTTATATGTTTCTAATACTCCCACTCACCATCCCACGGATGTATTCTAGGCCTCATACGTATTTGTCAGCACTCCTGTGGAGTTGTCAATCATTCTCAGCTCCCTGCTGCATTCCCTAGAGAAAGTAAGATGAAGCCTGAGGTAATCATGCTGGTGTCATAACAAATCTCAACAATCCACATTGCAGGGGGGGGGGGACTTTACTAAAACCACCATCAAGGCCGCTATCTCACCTGGGGGAAGATCCGGATATTGTGAAAGTCCAGCTTTTATTCTTTCTTGGGCACATGACTGAATATGTGGGATCTCCGTTCCCATGTACAAGGATTTTTTTTAAAAAAAGTGCCAACCAGCCCCAGGGCCAGCAGGTGGCGCTAGGAAAAAAAACAGTGCTGTGAGCCCGAAGGCCAGCTGATCGGCACTTGGGGGGAGGGGATTTTTTTAAAAAAAATTAAAAAGTGCCCACAAGCCCTGGGACTAGCTGATCGGGGCTAGGAAAAAAAAAGAAACAGAAAACGGGATCATATGTGAGCTCCTATGGACTTCTGGCTCTCATTTTTATTGGAGCAAAAAATTCCCAACTTCTCCAGTAGGTCTTGGAAAACTTGCTAAAGGGGGCAGAACCTTTTTTTAAAAGCCCAATGGCCGTGGGGACAATATTTTTGGAAATGCTTTATCTTGAAATTTAATCAGCATTTTAAAGGACGTGTGATAGAGCCCTTCACACATCTTTTTGAGACCTCCAAACCTTTTTGTTAGGCACAGTGTTACAAAAAGGAAGGCAGGGAAGAGGGACAATTATTTGATCTTAAAATCATGTAGTTTGCCTGTGGTTTTATATTGAATGTTGAAGAATAATAGTGGGTTTGCACCTTCACAAACTGAGTCCATTGGATTTTGCCCTGTATACTGGGAAGAAAGAAAATACTGTAATGAAAAGGAGCAAACACTTGACTCTTTATTTTTGAAAATATAAACAACCCCTTCTGAAAGTGCAAAATTGCCTGTGAAACTCACAGTCTTCTTTGTAGAATGAGAACAGGGTCTCACTAGGCAGTCGTTTTGTTTGAGGCTAAAGATCAATTTAGGTTCTAGAAAAAAAGTCTCTGGGCCAGGTGGTGCATAATAGGAAGTGCTCCCTGCACCATCTGCTGACCACAAGAGAACAGTGCAGATATATATACTGTATACAGTATACCTGGCTATGGGGTCCTAGGCTGGGAGTTTGATTTGTCCACTGTGCCTCCTGAGTCCTGGGATAAGAACCAGCTTCAAATCACTCCGTCAGTCCCAGGGCACCCCCAGAAGGGAAGGGCAAACCACCTCTGAATATTCTCTACCTGGGAAACCCTGAAAAGGGTCACCATCAGAAATGGTATCATTATGTCATTATGATCATGATATAGGAACAGAATCAGATGGCCATTTCTTAAAATGCTTCACTGTGGTTTGACTTACTTGTATGGACCATGCAAAGATGGTCAGTTCGTGATGAAGGAAGCCTCTCTTCTCAATTTTTAGGTGAGCTCACCCTCTCTGCAGAAACCATCAAGGTTCCACTTATCCCAGGACATGACTCTCTGATTTGCTAGTGCTGTTTGCCAAAAACCATTTTTCCTGACACTATGGGTTACTAAAATGTGGGGAGAAGGTGAGAGGAAACCAATAATGTGGCAAAAACAAGTCTCTGAGTTAGAGGGGAACAACCAGCTTTTTATAATTACATTACAGCAAAAGGGACAGGATAATGCACAATATATATCTCTTGCCTTTTTGCCAAAAATGGCCACCAAGACAGTAATAAAATTAAAATGAAATAGACAAAACAAAATCTTTAAAAGAGAGCTAATATATAATACAGGAAATACAAAATACAGGAAAGGGAACAAGTAATACCACACAACCAGTTAAAATCTCCTTAGGAGCAGCCATACTTTAAAACAAACCATGTCTTTTTTAAGGATGTTTGGCTGCCTTGCATCCCTTGTTTCAGAAACTAGGAGCAGTGGTTGGCCCAAAACCTGAAGCTGGCTGAGGTAGAGAAAAAAATAAATAGTAAATGTTCCCCTGTGCCATGTCAAGGCTCAAGTTATTTGGCACCTGGTGCAAAAATCCCCAGGGCAAAGTTTTTGTATCCTGGGCAGTAAAGACAATGAACATCTGGAAGTTAAGTCATGGCAACTGGACTTCTTTTCTTAAGAGATTGAAACGTTTCACAGCTCATCCAAACAGCTTCATCAGTCTGAGGAAAGCTAGTTGCGAGTCCTCCATTTTATAGTTCACTTTGACCTCATGTCACCCTGGTCTGAAATAGGCCCATAAGATGAACAATGGCCTGAATAAGCTTGATAGGTAGACAATAGGTTCATTAGGTGGACAATGGTCTAAGGCAGTGATGGTGAACCTATGGCACAGGTACCAAAGGTGGCACTCGGAACCCTTTCTGTGGGCACCTGACATTGCCCCTTCATAGCCACCTGTATACAGGTTAAATTGCTGTATTGCACTTTGCAAAAAAAAATTAGTGGGTTTCGAATTGCAGTTTGGGCACTCAGTCTCTAAAAGATTTGCCATCACTAGTCTAAGGCATGGAAGTCTTAAATCACTCTGTCTACACAATGACTAATTTGCTTATTTTTGATGATACCGAAAATCTGACTGAAAGCACCTAAGGCAATCTGCCTAATGGTACAGCTGGCTCTTTTCAGAGAGGCCACTGAGAAAGACCTTATGGAAGTAAGAATATATAAGAATTTTACATAACAGTTAGTTTTCCAGATCCTTCACAAAATGCAGCCTTAACCAATTTTGTTAGAAAAGCATTATATATTCCATTGTTCTAAAATAAAAAAGTGTGTGTTGTCTTGACCATATTTATGAAAAGGGACTAAAGCTGGCAGCAGTGAAGAAGGCCAATTCCATGCTAGGGATTATCAAAAAGGGGATTGAAAATAAAACAGCCAACATTATAATGCCATTATACAAAACAATAGTAAGGCCGCACCTGGAGTATTGTGTACAATTCTGGTCACCGCATCTCAAGAAAGACATAGTGGAACTGGAAAAGGTGCAGAAGAGAGCGACTAAAATGATTACTGGGCTGGGGCACCTCCCTTATGAAGAAAGGCTAAAACAATTGGGCCTCTTCAGTCTGGAAAAAAAGGCGCTTGAGGGGGGATATGATTGAGACATACAAAATAATGCTGGATATGAGTAAAGTGGATAGAGGGAAGCTCTTCTCCCTCTCTCAAAATACCAGAACTAGGGGACATACACTCAAATTGAGTGCTGGGAGAGTAAGAACTGACAAAAGAAAATATTTTTTCACCCAGCGTGTTGTAAGTCTATGGAACTCCCTGCCACAGGATGTGGTGATGGCATCTGGCCTGGATGCCTTCAAAAGGGGATTGGACAGATTCCTAGAGGAAAAGTCCATCACGGGTTACAAACCATGATGGAGATGTGTAATCTCTAGGCTTTAAACCAGGGTACTTCAAGGGCCAGATGCAGGGGAGTGGTATCAGGAGACAGATATCTAGTCTCATGCACTCCCAAACGCATCTGGTGGGGCCGCTGTGAGATACAGGAAGCTGGACTAGATGGGCCTTTGGCCTGATCCAGCATGGCTCTTCTTATGTTCTTATGTTCTTATCTTGTATGTGTTTATAACTGTGGAGCAGGGGGTAAGCACCCTATACAATTGGTCGATGAGTGTGTTTTTGCTGATACTATTAACAACTGTTTTAGGAGGTTAGCTTGAAAGAACCAGGGCATAGTTTTTAAACAAATAGACCAATGAATAGCATTATGTAGAGTAAGTTGTAGGTCTTGTACACTCATTTTGTAAATAAATATGATACTGTAATTCCATGAGAGCTGTTGAAATTCTGCACTAGATAACTTCAGTACCATTTTCAAGCCCTTCATTCCATATGTCCTAATTAGCATGGATTTAACATATTTCTTTTTAGTTCCCACATGGTGGCACTATTATATAAGACAACAAAAATTGCTCCTGTTAGTTGCTGGAAAAGAAACAGAGTGGTGTGGTATGTTTTACTTGACTTACTGTCTATCATTGTACATCTCAAAGATTTCCAACTTGATTCTGCCTTGACGTCTGTGTGAAGCTCCACTACCTACCTTCTTTGAATTCCATATGGTTTGGATTAGAGATGGGGACGGAACAAACATTTTTTCGTTTCCGTTACTGTTTGTCGTTTCCGTTACGTAACGAAATGACAAACGAAAATTGTGATGAAAATGCAACGAAATGAACAGAACCACGAAAACTGTGGTCGTTACATTTCGTTTCCGTTAATGGCGACACGCAATGAAATGAGCTGTTTTAAATGTTAAAAAACGCCCTGGACATCCGTAAAAACGCAGCGATAATTATTTATATTTCTGATAATAACTACCGGGGGTTGGGGTCCTTAAAACATTTGTTATTGTCTTCTCCCATCGCGATGTATTTTTCTTTTCCCTTTAAAATGGATGTCATACCAGCCACAAAATGGAGGCAAGCCATGTGATGGGATCATGTTCAACCAATAGCATGCCCAGGTTGCAGACTGGGCGGGCAGGTCTGGCAGCCACAGAGGGCATAAAAAGGTCTGGCAGCCCCCGTCCTCCTTGCAGTCTGTGGTGGGAGTTAGGGTGGGATTGCTGTCTGTGCGACTCTAGCTTCAGTCCTGCAGCCTCCCTGTGTGCGTGCGTGCTCCGTACCTCTTGGTGAGTACCCTCCCTTGCCCCGCAGTGCAGTCACTTTGCAGCTGCCTTGCACTCTGGGCAACGCCCGCCGCTGCCTTTGCAGCCTCCCTGCATACCTAGTCTATACTGTGTCTCTGCCAGCATCCATTTTTTTAGTGTTTTTTCCCTCTGGTCTGGGGCGTTGGGGGATGCCTGTGCACGGAAATGCTTTAAAAATCACGCAAAAAGCGGGTAGAAACGACAAACAAAAAACGAAAAACGGTAATGAAATTTTTCTAAAAATTCACGACAAACTGAAACGAACTGAAACAGACCTCTCAACGACAAACGAAAAAACGAAACACTATTTTTTTGTTTCGTGCCCATCTCTAGTTTGGATGAATCCAACTGTATCCAGTACCTATCCCCTCAGCCCCAGCAAGTTGGAATCCAAGATGTGTATTGACTTTAGAAATAATTAACAACAATGCCAAAAAGCAGTCTTGAAAATGAAAATGGTTTTAAAATGGTTTTAAAACTATAATAGTTTATTATAGTAATTGTAAGACAATTAGTCAGCTCTCCAGCAGAGCACTGCTGCACCATAAAAATCCTCAGTGCTGAACGTGCTATGATATTGTTAAAGTCAAGAATGTACCTTAAAATTGGCATTGTAGTGGTTCTTTATAAATTGCCAATGCACCATTTGTGGTTCATCAAAATTGCCACGCTGAGTTAGTTATATAGCAAAAGGTTTATTAAAGACAGATAGAGATACAACACAGAATACATACAGTACAGAAAATAGGTTAGTAGACATCTTAGCTTAAGGGTCCAAGAGCCCGTTAAGGTTCCAAGACATAGCACAGACCAGATGGTTCGATCTGCCCTGCTGTCCTAGACCCCCCTGCGGTCCTGGACCCCTGCTGTCCTGGACCAAGGACTAAATGGCTTCTGATGATGGTTATATACTCTTTTTCATGGTGTATGATCTAAGACTGACGTATTTTGTATGCCCCTACACGTGCCTACATGTGCTTACATGTGCTTGTTCATCAGCTCATGTTCTTGGCCTATAGCCATTTGGCCATCAAAGCCTTGAATGACCTGACCCTATCTTCCTAGTTCAAAGTTGGTTCCTTATTCCTGGCTAACCGCCATATGTTGCTTTCAGAAAATTGACACCTCGGCACTATAAGATAGTGCCAACAGTCTTAGAGGATGGGTCACCGTGACATAGTTTTGTCTCCTACTTCCTAGCTTGGCTTTATTCTAGCTAACCACAAAATATTTGCTGCTCTTCATAGACTGGCACCCACGCACTGTAAGAGATGGTGCCAAGTCTTAGAGGATGGGTTATGCCAAGTTTGCTGGGTCATTTTGACCTTATACCTTGTCAGCATATTTGGGTCTGTTAATATTTCAATGCTTATAATATATTTTGATTTTTCTCATGTTTATAAATCCTTATCAATATGTAAATATGGAGATGGAGTTTGCAGGTTTTATAGCTAGCAGTCTAGGACCTGCGTGTTACAATACCAATGGGTGTATTGGGTAATTGAACTCCCAACCTCTGGCTCGTCAGCTTATTCAGCAGCAGCATGTCATTAATGTTCCATGCCACTTTAGGAACTGGACATCAAAGAACATCTGGAAGTTGAGTCATGGCAACTGGACTTCTTTTCTTGAGAGATTGAAATGTTTTGGTGCTCAACCAAACAGCTTCATCAGTCACTTCGTCAGACTGACAAAGCTCTTTGGATGAGCAGTGGAGCGTTTCAATCTCTCAAGAAAACAAGTCCATTTGCCATGACTCAACTTCCAGATAAACTCACCTGGATGACTGAGAATCTTCACAGAGACATCAAAGAACAAGTCAGAACAGCAATCATCATCATATCTTTCCATAGATATAAATCAGCACAAGGCTGGTTAGGCTGGGAGAGAACATTATTTAGAATTATCTTCTATGTGTTTTAATATGCTTAAAGGCTAAGTAATATATTTTGCTTCAATAGGTTCCATGATTTTTCAGTGTGTGTTTGAAGACAATAAGCTCTTGCATTTCAAAATGCATGCTCCTGAAATTTTGCAACATGATTAAAATTCTGCCTGCAACCTAGGTTTTGTTTTTGAAAGCACTATTTTGTTTTCAACTTCTCCCTTACAAAATGTAAGCATTTTGGGTGGCATTCACATCTGCAACTTTTCACAAGCTGCAAGGAGGGACCTTATTTCAACATTTGTGTCTACAACTTTTTAATATAATATTATAAATGTTTTCAAACTTATTTAACATGATTTCTAGGGCAGTTTGATCAGCAGAATGATGTAAGCTTTGTTATGATTGTATCATCCATGATTTCTATGAATAACATGGAGCAATATCAGGCAAATATCAAAGAAAAATAAAACAAAACAAAAGATACAAAAGACAAAAACCATGTGGCACCTTAAAGACTTTCATATTTTAATGTAACATTTCATGGACATGCCCACTTCTATAGACATATAGCAGCAGAATGAGGTGTGCAATATAATATGTAACGGTCGAATATATGTTTCATACCATATGTTTCATTGGCTGTTGTATGTAGGAGTATTTGCATGCATGTATTTAGTATGAAACATATATTCCATTACATTTTATATTGCACAACTCATTCTGCTGCTATATGTCTGAAGAAGTGGACATATCCACGAAATGTTACATTAAAACATGAAAGTTAGTCTTTAATGTGCCATATGTTTTGTGTTTTTTTGTATCTTTTGTTTTGTTTTTCTTTGATTTTTGCCTGGAATTCTTGAAAAGACTAACACAGCTACCCTCTCCGAAACTTCTACTATGACGCAATTCATATCATGTGTAGTGCAATCTCAGCATCCTTCCAAAAGCAAATAGTGTACTGTCCAAACCCGGTCATCAATTTATTCATAGATCCAATTTAAGATTATGTTAGTCATTTCTGGTTTTCTGTCCATTCTCTTAATAAATCACATATCATTCCCCATTCCCATGTCGTATATACCAACCCAAAAGCACATAATGAAAACTACAATCAATCACCAATTTTAAGCACCATTTTCATTATCATTGAGTTTTACTACATTTATTTCAGAAGCATTTTGGCTCTAGCCCAGAATCCTTGGTCTGACAATGAAATGGCTGCCAGCTATTCAGCATCTCCCTTCCTGCCATTGCCTTCTCATGTTACATTTTCCTCTTTCTGGGCTACCTTAATTTTCCCCCGTAGCATTGTTATCTTTTCCAAAGAGTCTTGCCTTTTCTTGATATGCTCAAAGTGCAAACACTTTGTTGTTGTTGTTGTTGTTGTTGTTGTTGTTGCTGCTGCTGCTGCTGCTGCTGCTGCTGCTGCTGCTGCTGTTCAGTCGTTCAGTCGTGTCCGACTCTTCGTGACCCCATGGACCAGAGCTTGCCAGGCCTTCCTATCTTCCACTGCCTCCCGGAGTTTGGTCAAATCCATATTGGTTGCATCGATGGCCGTCCTCATTCTCTGCCATCCTCTTTTCTTTTGCCTTCAATCTTTCCCAACATCAGGGACTTTTCCAAGGACTCCTCTCTCCTCATGAGGTGGCCAAAGTACTGGAGTCTCAGCTTCAAAATCTGTCCTTCGAGTGAACATTCGGGGTTGATTTCTTTCAGGATGGATAGGTTTGATCTCCTTGCAGTCCAGGGGACTCTCAAGACTCTCCTCCAGCACCACAGCTCAAAAGCATCCATTCTGCGGCAAATCAGCCTTCTTTATAGTCCAGCTCTCACTTCCATACATCACTACTGGAAAAACCATCGCCTTTGACTATCCGGACCTTTTCCGGCAAAGTGATGTCTCTGCTCTTTGGGATGCTATCTAGGTTTGCCATTGCTTTCCTCCCAAGAAGCAGGCATCTTTTTATTTCATTGCTGCAGTCGCCATCTGCAGTGATCAAGGAGCCCAAGAAAATAAACTCTGTCATTGCCTCCATTTCTTCCTGGGGTAGGAACTGGCAAGCCACCCCAGTATCCCTGCCAAGAAAATTCCATGGACAGAAACAAAAGGCAAACACTTTAGGTTCATCATTTTTGCCTTTAGAAAGAGGCCAGCTTTGATTTGCTCTAGGACTTAAATATTGGGTTTTCTGGTGGTCCATGATATCTGCAAAGCTCTTCTCCAGCACAGTATTTCAGATATATCAGTCCTTTCCCTGTCCATTTCCTACACTGTCCAGCTTTCACATTTATACACAGTTACTAGAAATACAGTATTGCTGATGGTCTTGGTCTCTAGTGCTGCATAGAAAGGGTAGATACTTACTCCCCTGTTTAAAACAAACTTGGGAATTCTGATGTCTTTTGGGAGCTAAGAATGAAACAGATCAGCTTCCAGAGAAAACTGCTGAAAACCCCAGGGCAGTTCAGGGTGTGTCGCCAGTTGTGGGCAGGAGGGACAAGGTCTTCTCAGTGGTGGCATCACAGCTGCATACCTTTCTTTCCAAGAAAATCTAAAAGCATCACCATCTCCTTTTTGGGGGAATGTGTGTGTGTGAAACCTCTTTTTTTAAAGGGCATTTTGTCTGCACTATTGCTTTAATGAGAGAATCTGTTTCTTTTTCTGTTTGAAATTGTTTTTGTTTCAATGGGTCTTCTTGTTAGCATACTTGAATTTTCTTACATGAAAGACCCCATGTGCTATTTTAGAAAGAAGAAATAAATAACTGAAAATACAGGCAGGCAGACACGTTCCAGGGCAACACCCCATGTGTGCCGTAGTGGAACTTTTTTTGGGATTTCCAAAGAGGCTTCTGGTAGTGCCTTCTGTTGGTACATACAATGTGGCTCTGTGTGCCATGTGTGTGTTGCGTAATTATAGTCATGACCAACTCTTTGTGACTCCATGTCCATGGAGTTTTCTTGGCAGGAATACTGGAGTGGCTTGCCAGTTCCTTCTCCAGGCGCCTACAGCACCTGGTATTCCCTGGTGGTCTCCCATCCAAGTACTAACCAGGGCCGACCCTGCTTAGGTTCCGAAATCAAGCGAGATCGGATGTTCGCTTAGGGCATCTAGGCCATAAGCCATACTAAAAAACCAACCTTGTACAGCAGCAAACAGTCAACCATGGGAAGAGCTTAAAAGGCACCAGGGACAGAATTCTGGCCCAAGACTTGCCTCCCTTTGGTCCACTTTTGCTTTGATCTCTACCTTCGTTGATCCATGTTCTTGCAAGGGATTACAGAGCCAAAGGCTCCAAGACTCTTTGTCATCATCTGCCCTTGACTGATTGTAAAAGATTAAGGCAAGGGCTGATATAGCTGACTCCAAGACAATAAAGCGCTTAGTGTCCGACTCTCTCCCGGTTCAGTTAACTGTGCTCAGGGGCAGGGAGGCTGAAGGTGGGGAGACTCTCAGGGACTTTTAGAGGGCATTTCAAAGCTGACATTGTTTGCTGTAGGGCTTACCTTTAGATGTCTTTGTAGAAGGGCCAAGGGGATGTTGCAGAGAATCTGCCCTAAGCCCAGTACTGGAAAAGTACTGATGGCGGTGGCAGTGGAGTGCCTTTGCAGTTGGGTGGAATGGAGTGGAGTGCTTTCATCCTCCTCAGGGCAAATAGGCAAACAGATTAGAATGGATCGGTCGCAAGCCAGGATCTAAGGAAGATGGCTAAGGCTGTTGGCTCTTTCCTTGATCTTTCTCCAGGTCCTGGTCCTTTGCTTGGCAATGCCTCCAGTGGTGCACTACCCACTAGCAGCACCACTAGATGGCAGCCCCGCTGAGTGAGTGCAGGCGCCTGTGCCGTAATGCTAACCATTTTACAATACTGCCACTCAGTGCCATACAGACAGCCTTCATTGAGGCCCAGGCCCCGAGGAACAATGAGAACCTTGATCCAAAGATTAACTGGGCTGTGTGACTGCTGTACTGTATCTTGCTCCCTGGTATGATGTCAGGGCTCACAAAGTCGGAGCACCAAGGATGATGATGTCACCTTCCTCCCACCCCACCCCCTGCTAGACCATAAGAACAGCCTTGCTGGAACAAGCCACAGCCCATCCAGTCCAGCATTCTGTCTCACATAGGGGCTCACCATTTGCTTCAGGGCATTCCCAAGCAGATGTCTTCACCTGCTTACGATTCCCTGCAAATTCCCTGTTCTCTCTCTGTTTATCTGCAATCCTTGCAACAGCTGGAGGGGAAATGTATTTTCCCAGCAACAGTGTATTTATGTGTGTGTGTGAGAGAGCCACCCCTTCTGTAATGCCAGGTACTGTGTTCTGGAGCAGTTTGGTCTTGAATAGGTTGTCAAGAGCAGAATTACACAAGGGAAATTGGAATGATCCCATTCTGTTCTGTGTGATCTATTTTATCTCACCATTGACTGACCCTCCATTGACATGGGAAACATTTCTTCTCCTATGAGAATGATCTAGACAGCACTTCAGAGCAGTTTCTTCTGGAGATGGACACGAAACCCAAAAATGGCATTTTGTTTTGTTTTGTTTCATGCCGTGGCCCATCTCACTTCATTTCGTTTCATTTGAAATGAATTTTTTGCTGTTCGTTCGAAAATTCATTTCGTTGTTCGTTCTGGTTCGTTGTTGTTTACCCCATTCTTGCCTCTGCATGCGGAGGCGAGAACGGGGTCTCTTCAGACATTTCTTCCCCACGGTGGATGACAGCGCCGGCCTTGCTGTCATCTACCGCAGGGAAGATCCCTTTAAAGGGACCCCCATTCCTGCTTCTGCATGTGGAGATCCCTTTAGAGAGCCCTCTCTAGACCATCCACCCATGGCGGAGATCCCTTTAGAGAGAGCCCCGGCCTCAGGTCCATGTGTGGAGCCAGAATGGGGCCCTCTCTAAACCATCCTCCCTCGTGGGCAGATGACAGCCAGGCCGGCTGTCATCTGCCCGCGGGGAAGATCCCTTTAGAGAGACCCCTGGTCCTGCCTCTGCATGCCGAGGCAAGAATGGGGCTCCCTCTAGAATGAAACGAACCAAACTGAACCAATTTTATTTGTTCATTATGTTTCGTTCTAAAATCACTCTGGGCTTCTTTATTCGTTTTGTTACATAACGAAATGAATAACGAATAATGAAACGAACTAAAAGTTCATTTCGTGCCCACCTGTAGTTTCTTCTCTTCTCAGTCCTTGCTTCCCCTTTCTCTGCCTCTACCCTCTACCCACAAATGCTGCCACAAGTTTTGTTTCTTGCAGGCCACAGCAACTTTGCCTTTTTCTTGGGTTACCTTTCCTCCCAGTGTCATCACTGCATCTGATGCAATTCATGCCCTAAATTTATTTTATTTATTTATTTTAGAGTACAGTATTTTTACCCTGCCTTTCTCCTTGGAAAAGGACCCAAGGTGTCTTACAGTAATGAGGGATAGTATACAGCAGGCCTGCCCAAAGTCCGGCCCGAGGGCCAAATCCAGCCCTTCAGGCCATTCCACGGCTGGCTGGCCCGCCCCTCCCTCCCCCTCCTTCACCCCATTAAAAAAAAAACCTTCCACCAACACTGAAACCACCAGGAAGCTTGTGTGGCTGGGTGGGCAGGCAAGGGGTGGGCAAGCTTGTGGGGCTGGGTGCATGCATGGGGGCGGGATGCTGCCACCGGCATAACCGGAAACCTTGTGAAGCTAGGCACCCGCCTTCCTTCCTGCGGGTGGGGTTGCAAGGGGTTAGTGGGTGGGGCTTATGGGTCAGTAGGTGGGGCTTGCAGTGGGGTGGCAGGGTCAGGGAGCAACCGGCCCCTGACACATTCTCAGCCACCAAATCTGGCCCTCCTTACAAAAAGTTTGGGCACCCCTGGTATACAGTCTACTACAATTAATATATGTTCAGGTATTGAGAACAGGGAATTGAGGGACATTTTACAGCATTAAGAGACAATATTACATTAAAGCTACAAGAAAACGTGTGCAGTTTAAAAGAGAGTAAAATCCCTTGTAAAAGTTATGAGTGATTGAAACTAGAGATGGGCACGAATCAAAAAAATTGTGTTTCGGTTTTTCATTTTTCATTGAGGGGTCCGTTTTGGTTTGTTTTCATTTTTCGTGAATTTTTGGAAAAAATTGTTTTTGTTTATTAATTTTTTGTTTTTACCCACTTTTTGCGCGATTTTTAAAGCATTTCCATGCACGGACGTCCCCCAATGCCCCAGACCAGAGGGAAAACACTAAAAAAATTGATGCTGGCAGAGAAACAGTATAGACTAGGTACGCAGGGAGGCTGCAAAGGCAGTGGCGGGCATTGCCCAGGGTGCAAGGCAGCCGCGGAGTGACTGCACTGCAGGGCAGGGGAGGGTACTCACCAAGAGGTATGCATGCATGCACACAGGGAGGCTGCAGGACTGAAAATAGAAAGAAATCTCTTCTTTCTCTTCCCTAAGAGCCAGGCTGCAGCTGGCAGGAACACAGAGACACACACCTGCCTGGCTGGCCTAAAGTGAAAATAACGAGATGCAGAGACAGCAATCCCACCCTAATCCCACCAGAGACTGCAAGGAGGACAGGGGCTGCCAGAGCTTTTTATGCCCTCTGTGGCTCCCAGACCTGCCCAGTCTGCAACCTGGGCATGCTATTGGTTGAAGTTGTCCAAGAATTTACATTATCCCATCACATGGCTTCCTCCATTTTGTGGCTGGTGACATCCATTTTGTCATCCTTAAAGGGAAAAAAAAATACATTGCGATGGGAGAAGACAAAAACAAACGTTTTAAGGACCCCAACCCTCCCCCCCGGTAGGTATTATCAGACAGTATAAATAATTATCGCTGCATTTTTATGGATGTCCAGAGCGTTTTTTAACATTTAAAACAGCTCATTTCATTGCGCGTCACCATTAACAAAAACCGAAACATAATGAACCCAATTTTCGTGGTTCTGTTCGGTTCGTTCCAATTTCAGCACAATGTTCATTATTCATTTTGTTATGTAACAAAACGAATAACGAATAACAGAAATGAAAAAAGTTCATTCCGTGCCCATCTCTAAATGAAACTAACATGGAAAACATAGTGTCAGTGTAAACATCCAGACCATACAGTGCTTTGTATCAAGAATTGTGCTGCATCAGTTAGGGAATTTTTTTAAAAAAGTAAGAGAAGATGAAAACAGAGGAGCAGGTTTCTCTGTTGTTCCTTTTAGCATTATAGCTCACTGTGTATATCACAGGCAAGGTTCCAGTGGCTCTCAGAGCTCCCTCAGGGAGGCACACGTGCAGCCAGCAGCTGGTTTGTTTACTTCCTGTTTCAAATGAAACTCCATCCGCTCACCCCCATGATACGCTCCAGCACAGTAGGACAGAAAATTAGAGGGATCGTTGGTCACAGGGTTGTCACCAAAGAGAATGCTGCCTACCACTCTACTAGAAGCAACCCCATGGAATCGGATAAACAGGAGAGATCCCAATGCCATCAAATAATCTGCAGTCCTAGGGCTGTGTAAAAAGGGTGAGATGGATCAGTTCCTTTTTATTTTTAATAGTGGCCTATAAATGTACTGCCTGTAACTTATTTTTGCAATTGTGTTTTGTGATGGCCACTTGGTTTGACAGCATTAGTGAAAAAGCATGTGGTGTCTAGAAAAAAAAAGGCAGACCAACCCATACAAAAAAACTGAACCATATAGTAAGCCCATCTGACTGCCCTCTAAGACTAACAGCTCCTGGTGGAGAGAAAAAGTCGTAGCACTGGTTGGATGCTTTGGCTCAAGCACAGCTATGAACACTAGAGATGGGCACGACTCAAAAAAATGGTGTTTCGTTTGTTGTTTGGTCATTTAGGGGTCCGTTTCGGTTCGTTTTTGTTTTCGTGACTTTTTTGCAAAAAAATTCATTTTCGTTTCGTTAGGTAACGAAATGAAAAAACAAAAACGAAAATGAAAAATTGCTGTTTCATTAGCATTATTTTTAGTTCAATGCATCTGCTGCAACAAAAATGAAAAACACGGCAAATTTGGTTGTTTTGTTTTCATTTTCATTTTGTTTTTTAAAAAATTTCGTTTCATTTTCATTGCGTAACAAAATGAAAAAACGAAAATGAAAATGAAAAATCACTCGTTTCGTGCCCATCTCTAATGAACACTGATCAACACAATGATTTCCCTAACATATTACCTTATGAAGAAAGGAGAGAAAGGAGAGACAGCAGCATATAATACCATGCATCTTGCAATTTCTTTTTCCCAGTTACTATGCCCATGTTTCTGATTTTGTGCTAAAGCTGAACCAAGGGCATCCAAAATCCCTGCCCCTAATCCCAGGTGTTTGAGATACACCTGATAATGTTGGGGCTACACGTTAGAATACATCAATAGACCTGTATCTGTCTAACCCATCAAAGCATAAATTGATCAAGCAATCAGTAATTCATTGTCTGAAGTACTTCCATGGCTTATTGCAAATGCCTCACACAGTGCAACTACACAGCAGGGGAAAAATGAACGGGTCCAATGTGAAGTTGCACCTAGGGAGCCTGGGTTAATTTCCTTTAGCTGACCAAACAGGAGTCAGCAGAGAGTGGGGGAGGAAATCAGCCTTGTTTGCAGCTTGTTAACCATTTAAATCTTCTGCTCCCCATACCTGGTGCCTGGGTCTCTTTGAGCCCTTCCACGAAAGGGCATGAAATGGAAAAATTATGTTTTGTTTCATTCCATTTCAGATCCCTGCATTTCATTTCGTATTGTAAGTAGCAAATTTTTTCAAAAAGAATTTGTTACTTATGAAACGAAGTGAATCTCCCATGGTACCAGTACTCTAGCTGGTACCATGGGGGATTCAAAAGCCTCCTTGCAACCACCTCCCAGCTGATTTTGAAAGCTTGATCCCAGCTGGGAGGCGGGCTGGTAGGAAGAAAGGAGCAGTAAATTCCTTGCCTGACTGCTCCTTTCTCCCCTGCCACACCCTCCTCCCGGGTGTGTGTTTTGGACAGGGAGTGCTGTGGGCAGTGGGGTCTGGCTTTGCTTTACTGCTGCTTCCTTCCTTCTTCCTTGCGATCCCCACCTACCAGCTGGGGTTTTTTTTTGACAGGTCAGGTTTGAAGAGGGGGGAGCCCCTACCCCCACACCCTGACCTGTCCAAAAAACCCAGCTGGTATGTGGGGGGATGGTTGAAAGGCAGAATGGAGCAGGTTTCCCCCCCTCACTGCTCCATTCTGCGTTTGCCCCTCCCCTGCCTCCCAGCTGGGGCTTTTTGACAGGCTGGGGTGTGGGGGGAGGGGTGGCCCCTTTCCAAACCCCAGCCTGTCAAAAAGCCCCAGCTGGTAGAGTAAACTCCCTGATTTGCCTCCACGCTCCCAGCACACTTTGCCAATTAACTAGCCCTAGCCCATTTAGAGCTTCCTATCTAAGGCTCCTTACCCCCAAAACTTTCCAGATTTCATGGGGTTCAATAAAATTGCTTCGGGAATGTACCCCTGCTACTTTAGAGCCCCAAGGTAAATAAATTTTGATTGCAGTTTTTTAAAAATAAAATTTTGAATGCATATTTTTTTAAATATGCACTCAAAAATTACTTACCTTGGGGCACCAAAGTAGCATGGGTATCCTCATTAAGCGATTTTAGGGAATCCCCTTAAATTTGGAAACATTTGGGATAAGAGGGCTGAGTTATGAAGCTACAAAGGTGGTGTCCCTAGGAAAAAACATTCTAATTGGAATCATATGGGAAGTGGAGGAAGCGCTATTGCTGGCCTGATCAGTTTCCAATTCCAATGAGAAGTTTTTTTCCTAGGGGCACCCCCTTTTAAGCTTCATAACTCTGCTCCCTGAACCCCAAACTTTTCCAAAATTCATGGGGTAGTCTAGAATCACTTTCTGAAGGTAAGGGGGGAATGTTGTTTCATATTGTTAGTATTGAAAAGGTGCTTCCCTGTTTCATTTTGTTAGGTAACAAAATGACAAAACAGCATTTTGGGGTTTTTTGTTAGGTGCCCATCCCTAATCCTTTCTTCCCTTCTTTTCTGTAGTCTAAGGTATCAATTTGAATTTTGCCTTTCAAATAGATTGGAGCTCTCCCAGCAGTTGCAGTTGTTAGGAACTGGAAGCTCTGTTTCAATTTTCTCTTCTCCCCACATTTTTGGTGTAGTCCCTAAAGGCTCCCAGCAACAGAAAATTGATATCCCAACCTGCTGAAGTTGTCTTGCCTGCTGTCAAATCTTAGTGTAACTGAACACAGTCACCCTCTACCATTTCACGGTTCAGGTATTGCAGTCCCACTATATTGAGGGATTGCAGTACCTGCACCTTGGGGGCACGTCGGGGTGGTGGTGGGCGATGGAATCACCCCACACAGCCACCCTGACCTTCTGAGAAGCCTCTGAGCCATGCGGGGGGGGGGGGTGGGGTGATCGCATCACCCCCCCCCAGGCCCCTCCGAGACGCCTCGGGGCCGCGTTGGGGGTGGCAGGGAGCGATCGCATGGCCCCGCACCACCCCCGGGCTCCTCCAAGAAGCCTTGGAGCCACATGGGGGGCAGCGGGGAACGATCTCATCACCCTGTGCCACCACCAGGCTCCTGTGAGAAGCCTCGGAGCTGTGCGGGGGGGGAGCGATGCGATCCCCCCATGCCACCCCCAGCCCCAAGGCTTCACGGAGGAGTGCGGGGGCGGCGGCGTTGGGCGCCACCCTGCAATCTCCATTGAAATGCATTGAGCCAATGCATTTCAATTGAGAAATTTTCCCCATTGGAATGCATTGAGCCAATGTATTCCAATGGGGAAAATTATCTCCATTGAAATGCATTGAGCCAATGCATTTCAATGGACACGCCAGGAAGGTGGCGGGAGGTCAGATCCCTCTGCTGCCGCTGGCGCGTGCCACCCCAAGACTTCTAGGACCAGCGTGCGCTGCTGGCAGCAGGGGGATCTGATCACCCCCCACCCCCCAGCCCCCACCCGACCCGCTTCTGCATATCACAGATTTTTAAGCATCGTGGGTCGGGTGGGTCCCTAACCCTGCGATAGGTGTGGGGTTTTTACTGTATTCCTTCTTCTTGATTGCATCCCATTACAACATTGCTCCTTAAGCTCTCTCCTTACTCTTGCTTCGTTTGGTCTCTCTTCATGCCTCTGCTTTTCTCTTTCGGGATCTTACAAGGTAACCTCACTGGATAACCATGTCCTTTCCCAAAGTATGAGTAAGTGAGCTGCCCTTCATCTTATGTTCCCCACTGTTGTTTCCTCCCTTGCCCCTGTAAAAATAGTGTGATCCGCCCTGTGGGCAGGGACGAGACTGTTTCTGTAGCCCTGACATTGTGGATCTATGCAGCCATTCAAGTACTGATGATTGATCAAGGTTGTTAATGCCAATGGGAGCTGTAGCAGAGCAGCATCTGGTAGCCCACAACTTCTGCAGCCTAATTGCATGTACCTATTTGGTTCAACAATCATATACAGTGGTACCTTGTATAAAGGAATTAATTCGTTCCAAATGAAATTAATTATTTATGTTGTACAGATTTTATATTATACAAACTGTTTGTTATAGGAGGGTCCACTGTACTTTGGTCCTTCACCATGTTTGTCCTGTCCCCTTAGCTTCTGTTTCTATGTGGGGTTGCCCTTGACTCTTATTCGGAGACTCCAGTGGGTACAAAATGCTGTGGCCAGACTGGTGGTTGGTGTGGGTCGATATGACCACATCACCCTGGTTCTGGCTCGCCTGCATTGGCTGCCCATTGCATCCCGAATAAGATTCAAGGTCTTGGTTTTAATTTATAAAACCCTCCATGGCTTGGGACCTGAACACCTGGCAGAGCAGATCTTCCAGAGATCAACTGAGGCCCATCTTACTAGAATGTTGCGGGCACTCTCAGTTCGGGTGGCCACGCCCAGGGAGGCAAGGTAAGGTAAGGTAAGGTAAGAGTTTATTGCTAAAAACCATTGGTCATCACAATCTTGATTTAAAAAAAAACTTATAAAGTTACATCCGCGACAAATATAATTAAAACTTTAAAAAACCGTGTGACATTTGCAGAGCAATATAGTCCTCCCAAAATTAGAGGTTGACCCGAATTTTCATAGCTGCCAGCGCAAACTTTGCAACTTGCTGTGTAACAAACCTGTCTGTACCAACAAGTAGCATACTAAGTTGGGCTCTAGGGGACCTATCGACCAGTGAACTAATAATCCCACCAAGGAATTTGCCTCTGGGTTGGTCGTGAAGGGGGCACCTGAGCAAGTAATGGGGCACGTCATCGACTTCACCTGAGCCACAAGGGCAAAGTCTGTCCGAAACAGAGATATTATCACATCTCCCCTCTAAAAAAGCAGAAGGCATGGTCTGAAAGCGCAGGGCTGTGAAAGCTTCCTCAAGGGAGCTGAGGTTAAATTGTGGAAATAGCTTTCCAGCCCGAAATATGTTTTATACAAAGGATAATATAGGGAGAATGACGATAGTGAGACCGCAGCCAATTCCTTCCATTTGGAACATAAATAAATCTTATTTTTGACCAATTTTTTGATACTGGGGAAGACAAAAGAGGGGATAGATTCAGTATTGATCCCATAAAGATGTAATATGGGTCTGACTAACTTTGCCCAGGACTCCCACAAGGGGTGCTGGAGTTGTTCTATATAGCACTTCTTTGGCAAGCGGGAGTCGCTCAGGGAGGCAAGGAGAGCGATAACCCACCACCGAGCCTTCTCTGTGGCTGCCCCCTCACTTTGGGACCACCTTCTGAGTGAGTTGTGCCTTGCACAGTCCCTGCTTGCCTTTAAAAAAGCTTTGAAGACCTGGCTTTTTCATGAGGCATTTGGTGACCTTTAATTTAATTTTTTTCCTTTCCCCTAATTCTATTCTGCCACCTTGGTGAGTATCTATCTATCTATCTATCTATCTATCTATCTATCTATCTATCTATCTATCTATCTATCTATCTATCTCAATTTTATTTGCAATTCTATTTTTATTCTGTTTCATTATTAATAGTACAGCCCAATTTTATATACATATATTTTCTTGTTTTACTATGATTCTTATTTATGTTGTTAACTGCCCGGAGTTCCTTCGGAAGATGGGGGGTATAAATATATATAAATATATAAATAAGAAGGAATCAACTGTGCTAAAATAAAGTGAGGTGGGAGAGGGGAGGAGACATTTCCCCATCAAGGAGTGGTGCAGGGAGCTTTGTTGATTTTTTCTTCCCCTACCCCTAAATTCAAGGGCATGTGTTAATGCAAGCAATACACTAGTGCATACATATGCCAGGCAGCCAAGGGCTGCATCAAGAAACCATAACATTTTAAGGCAATATACGCAGCTCCAGCTGAACAGAAGGAAATACTTCCTTCACTCCAGCTTTCCTGTTCAACAATGCCAGCGTAGAATCACACTGCTCGCCTTCGCTCCCCTCCCACTGAGCTTATGGCACGTTGAGTCATTTTGTTGCTGTGCTCTTTTTCTTTGGGTGGAGGAACTGAAGACAGCTCTGACAAATGGTTAAACAAGAGAGAGAGAGAGAGAGAGAGAGAGAGAGACTAAAACACCACGGGTGCTTTGCATTTGGACAGGTAACAGACAGGTAGCCAGTGAAGGGTTGGTAACAAGGGAGTTGTAGTCTCTCCGTAACCGCTAGCAGTCAGCAATCTGTCCGGTTCATTTTGAGCCAGTGGAGGATTTTAAATGTTCTTCCAAGGCAACACCACCTACAGTGTGGTTACAGTAATCCAGGTGAGATATAAATACAGCATGTGCCAGCTTTATCTGATGTGTCTAGGAAGAGACATGACTGGTACATTGTCTGAAACTGTGCAAATGGCCGCCAGGCTGCCTCAGAAAACTGGATGTCCAGGCTCAGGGATTAATCCAGGAGGACATCTGAGCGATGAAGCTGAGTTTTCAGCAGTAGTGTCATGTCACTCAGTGCAGGCTTTATCCCTACACTCTGATATATCTCTTGACCAAACTATATCTTATCTGAATTGACCATTGTCCCTCATCCAGTTTGTTACTGGTACTGGTATTGGTTTAGAACCAAAATAGCTTCATTGAAGTTAGATGGAAAGGATCGATAGAGCTGGGCTTCCCAGAGGCACTGAACCTCGAGACTCCAGGAAATCTCTCCCAGCAATTCTGTGTATATTTTAAACAAAGCAGCGGACAAAAAGGAATCTGAGTGGATTTCACAAGACAAGCCCCAGCACCACCTCTTCAGCACACCTCTCCAGAAATTGCCAGAGCAGCTGTCTCCAAGACCTACCCCAGGACAATAGCCCAGGGTACAGAAATCTGCTCTGTGACAAGGCCTGGAGCCAAACTGAATTGGATCTAGATAATCTGTTTCACCCTTGGAGAGGAGAAGCTACCACACATTCCAGTTTCTTGTCCAAAAGAGATGGGCACAAAATGAAAATATAGTGTTTCATTTTGTTTCATTTTTTTAGTATTGTTTTAGTATTGTTTTGTTAGTAACAAATATTAAATGTAGTTTTGGAACAAAATGAAATGAAACAATTTGTTAATGGCTCCCCTGGGTCCTAAAGGCACCAAAATTGCAGGGTAGTTTCTTTGGATTCTTCTCTGTAAGCCCCCCAAATTTAGAGATGTTTGTTTGGGGTTCAGGGGGCTGATTTATTAAACTCCAAAGGGGGGTCCCTTTGGAGAAAACCATTCTAATTGAGTTGAGAAGTTGCTAATCGCTCACCCACGGGGAGGGGGCTGTTATCGGCTTCCAACTCAATTAGAATTGATTTTTTCCTAGGGGACCCCATTTGGAGTTTATTAACTCAGCCCCCTGAACCCCAAACCTCTCCAAATTTAGGAGGCTTACAGGGAAGGGTCTGAAGAAGCTTCCCTTCCATTTTGGTTCCCCTAGGACGAACCATTTCATTCCTAGAGGGGAAATGATGTTTCATTTCATTTTGGAACGAAACATGTTCTACCATTTCATTACACAACAAAGTAATTTGTTACGTAATGAAACGATGAAACAGTTTTTCGTTTTTCGTTTTGTGCCCATCTGTATTGACCAAAAGTAGAATGTTGAAGACTGGCTATTTTTATCTAATACAGGAGGATTCATGGGGGCTTTTGCAGCAGTGGTTCTATTGTTTCCTTCTTCAGTTATGATGAAATCCTGCCCTACTGCAAGGAGGCATTCCCCACTCAGTTTGTATACAGAGTCAATCTCAAATTGGTTTTCTGAGCCAAAAGGGCAAGAGTATAATAAAAGTGTGGTGCCTTTCATTTCTCTAAAGATCCTGTCCACTGCTTCAGGCTGCTCAAATAGAAGTGAATCGCAGGACACACAGAGGCCAAAGTGAGATGCATGGGACCTGTAACTACTGCAGCATCCCAATCAGATTAGACCCAAGCAACGCACATGTTCCTGCACTTATACTCTGAATCAGAGTTTGCTTAAACTACAGATTATTTCCACCATGGATATGTTGGATGGGTAATGTTTTCATTCCTGAATGAGTAACATGATTTACTTCTATTGACAATAACAACTGTTGGTGTTGGGTTGAAAAGTGATTAAGTGATGAAACAAGGAGTCAGGTTCAATGATTTTCCCTTGCTTGGTTTCGGTTCGTGAAAGAGAGTAAATACCAGAGGGGACTCCTGTAAGCCATCCTGACTGTGGGACTTGGGTTGTGAGTTGACCACCCGACTGCAGAGTCGAAAGAATGAGAATTTGACTGCTCATTTTCCCTGGGAGTTGTAGAGCCAGTGTTGCCTTAGGTAAGCTGTCCAGCCTTATATCATTTCTGAGGACTGTCTGTCTAGAAAACTCTGAAAAGGGTCACCATGCTTTGGAAATGAATTGGTGGCGCATCGTAAATGATAAATTAATTGAAGTCTGAAGTTGAACCAAGTCGATTTATTCGAGTTATAAAAAGCGTATTGGTTCCTGCTTGATATTCAATCATTGACCCACTGCACTAGAAGGTGTTGGCCAAAATTTCAGATACTATTTTTCCCCAACCAAAATCTACAGTATTATGCATTACTGTCCCCCTGTCCCCCCCCTCCAATAATATTTTGACATTATTGTTGGAAATGAGATGGAGAGAGCTTTCCCCATTTTTACACACTGCAGCCACATCCATCAATGATGGAACACTTGTGTATATCTAAACCAGTGGTTCTCAACCTGTGGGCCCCAGATGTTCTCAGACTGCAACTCCCAGAAACCCCTTCCAGCACAGCGAGTGGTGGAGGTTTCTGGGAGTTGCAGTCCGGGAACATCTGGGGACCCACAGGTTGGGAACTACTGATATAAATGAACATTGATTATTATATGATTAATGATACACAGTGGTGTTCAGAAGCCTTGTGTGGAAGGGGAGCAGGAGAGAAGAATGAAATACAGGGATGCAATTCCAAATTGAGATCCTCTTTACTTTCCTATTTCATATCACAAAACTATGTTCCTGGAAGCAAAGGACAGTAATACATATTTTAATTTCCTACTCTTAATAATGTGCATATTATGACAGGGTCAGAAGATGAGAGAAATTTAGCCTTATTTTGAGATACTGTATTAGACATTTTCAAAAATCTCAGGTCGGGAAACAGAGTTATTATATATTTACTGGTGGCGTAACAGAGCTTAGGACTTGCAGCATTGAATCCCCAGGACTTTCCGAGGAGCAGGATACATGACATAATGGGCCAATCTACCCCCACCCCCAATCTTCCCTGATACCTCTCAGTTTCACAGCAGCCTCCACAAGAGCTGGGACAGAACTGGATTCTCCAAGCACTGCAAACTATCCATATTATAATTCAAGTTATTTTAGAAATGTCTGGTTTTAAATGTACAATTAAGTCCTGTTAATCTTATAAAATCCCTGCTTCTCATTTGTTGATATAGACCAGTCTACACCTTTTGGGATTTTCTTTCTGGGGAGTGGTGGCTGCTTAGGAGGGTCAGTACTTTCCCATTTGCCACAAAACAAAACACCACTGATCTATTATTTGATTTTACTCTGCACAATCCTCTGTCATAGGATCATGAAAAGGATGTGTCCTTTCACGACCAACCTTTTCCAAACCCACATTCTCTCTTCTGTTATAGAAAGAGACCTGTTATCAGTGGATCTTTATGGCTTGATTGTCTTCCTAGCTCATCCCTCTCCTCCCAGCTCAACCTTCCTACCAAAGTAAACCTTCCTCACAGAAGGAACTTACACTAACATGGAGGGAGGGTCCCTAAGCAAGCATTTGCAAACCCTGTACCCCCTCCACTTCAGATCTTATCTGAGTCAAAAAGAGATGCAATTCTGGACCCTGCCTAGTGTACATTTCTCTATCACAGATACTTACACTGACAATCTACTACAGTGGAACCTTGACTTACATACTGCTTGACTTGCATCATATTTGACTTGCAGCAAGAAGGGGCCTGTTTGACTTGAGTCGCAGGCTTTGACTTACATCTCGGAGCCCCGGCGCAAGGCATCGGAATTGGGCGGCAGCCACAACCCAGCATCGCGGCTGCCGCCTCCAAACTGCTCCTGCCTTCTTCCCTTCCTCTGGCAGCAGCGGCTTCAGCGAGGCCAGCTCAGAGCACCTGGAGCTGGTCCTTGGCCTCGCTGAAACCGCCGCTGCTGCTGGAGGAGAAGAAGAGCCGGGAGCTCGAGGCTGGCCTTGCTGGTTAGACAGTCGGCTCAGTCTTGGGAAAAAAAAACTGGCTGCAGAAGTCTGGTCCACAATGGAAGCATTTTAGTTGGAGAGCTGTACAGTTGTGGGACTCTAATGGTAAGCATAGAGTTGTTCAGAACTTGGAACGTCAGGTTAAAAATCAGTAAAATTTAAATGTTAGACATTGTTGCTATGAACATTAAAAAGTGGAGGTGTATAACTTGTGGACTATAATTCCACTGCCTCCTCCTCTCTTTGAAGAGACATTTCATTTACATCCCCGGAAGGAATCTCCTATCCCAGTCAAATTTGTGTTAAATTGCTGTTTTGGGGGGTCTTTTTCATCATCTGGAACGGATTAATCCGCTTTCCCATTATTTTCTATGGGAAACATTCATTTGACTTAAGTCATGTTTGACTTAAGTCTAGACCACTGGAACGGATTAATGACGTAAGTCAAGGTTCCACTGTACTTGTAATGGCCTTCTCCAACCTAGTATGCTCTTTATGAGGCTGGTTGGTCGGCACCGGGCTTCATCTCCAGTCAGGACATATGTCTGTCCTTTTGGAGCATAACACAAAAGGTGGCCAGTTCCAATGGTATTGGGTTGGAGAAGGCAGTCTTGTCGATCGGTGATTATCTACGTATTGAACAATATAATCCTGCCACCGGTGCCACTCACTGCTCTGCTAAAGGAAGTTCAAAAGTTGTCTGTGCAATGGCATTTCAAGAATGAAATGTTAAAACATATCTGAGGACATGGTCTGAGAATGCTTACTTAAACGAGTGTTGTTGTTATTGTCATCATTATCTTGAGTTGTTGCTAATATCACCAGGAACACAAGAGCTTCTACAGAAGCTCTCCAGCTGCAATCATCTCCCCATACCTTTTCTTCATTGTACGCCGAGTGATACCCAGATTCCTCCAGGAGTGCCTGTGATACTGGAAGTACATCATGATGACTAGCTAGCCATTGGCCATAATTTTATTAGATGTCCCAACCAGCATAGCACAGTAGTAGAAATGCCTGTGGTGCATTGCTCTAAGTCAAGAAGCTGTGCGACAAATCACAAAACGGTAAGTGTCCATGCTAGCTTTTAAACTTCCAGCAGTTGACCAACAAGATTGATGCCAATTGTGCTACGCTGGTGTAAAAACCCAAAAGGATGTGGGGCAACGGCTGCTTTATCCTCAGGGCACATCTCGTGCTTTTGCTGATGTTATGCCACCTCTCGATTTTCCATTCCTCTTTGCTTTGAGAAAAAGGAGGGGCTCCGGTTAGAACAAAAGGATAAATTGTCTGAGATAAAGATGACTGGAATGTGCACCGTACCCCATGGATACACAACTTCCTATGATCACTCGCTCGAGGTGTGTTGAAATCTCTTGAAATCTTCTAGCAGGTTTCTCTCTTGGATTATCTAGCAGTGGGTGTGTCATGGTGGCAAGGATAAGAGTATCTGTTGACTGGCTTGCTTCTCTTTCCATTGTCCTGAATGTAGACATTTTCAGTGTTCTCGGAATAGACTCCCTTTGTGTTTCGAAGGGTATCTTTGATACAGTTCTCTAGAAGAGAATTTGCACCCTGCGCCTTTTATGTAGCTGGGAGAACCTCATTTGAAACATACATGGATGTGGGTTTTAAAGTCCCGGTTATCAAGCATGAAAGGCACTGGTAAGAAACGAAAGCTCACCACATAAAACAACCACAGAGAATCTCCTGGCACCTTAAAGAGTGATGAATTTTATTCTGTACAAGTTTCTGAAGAAAATGATAAGCTTATGCCAAATAAAATTCACCATCTCCAGCTTTTTGTTTGCATTTTTGTTTGCATTTGCTGTGACAAACTAACATGCTCTACAGGCACAATGGGAATGAGAAAAAAAAAAAAAAAAAACAGAAAGCAAGGAAACTTAAAGAGAAACTAGACCATGTAACTGTTGACCAGAACTGATCAAGAAGTTTGGTTCTATCTGTTTGGTTGTGCATGAAAACAATGGTTTCCTGTCCTACCAAAGCTGTTTTCAGACTACTGGGAAGATTTTGTTATCACCAATACTGATTTTGTGAGTAGTTAGTATGATTATTTTGCATGCACTTAAGCTTCAGGTGAATTATTACCATCGTTCTGTGTGTGTGTGTGTGTGTGTGTGTGTGTGCTTGTGCGTGTGCGTGTGCACACACACACACGCACGCACGCACGCACGCACACACACACACACACACACACACACACACACACACACACACACACACACACACACACACACACACACACACCATTTCATTGCCAGGTGGGCCTGCTGCAATTAACTTTTTGTCCTCACTGGAAAAAAGATTAATTCATAACATTAGTTCATAAAAATATATTTTTCCCCTGCACAAACAGCAAAGTCAGTTTTTTTAAAAAATCACACATTACGTTGATAATTATTAAACTTTAAAAATCTAATTAAATGAAGGCTGGTATTCTCCTGCAGAAATGATGTCACCCTCAATGACAAATCGAGTGTTGTTACCACTGTTTACTATGTTTTGAGTATTGATGCAATAAATAAATAAATAAATAAATAAATAAATAAATAAATAAATAAATAAATAAATAAATAAAAGGAATCCAGGCATTCTGCATCATTAAAAGACACTGTATTAAAGGTCACTAGTGGAAATACAAATACTAACAAAAATAAAATGAATCCTATACTAAAAAACATAAGCAAAACCAAAACATATTCAGAGCAGTATGGTGGAACAATTCATTTAAATACCCTGCAAGGTTGGCCAGTCATTCAAGGAAAATTTGCTGGAAGAGAAAGGTCTTTACCTGCTTGGGGAAGGACAGCAAAAATGTCACACAGCTAGCAGCAATCTGCCGCTGATCCCAGCGGTTCTGAGGAGGACGGTCCCTACACTTGTTGTTTTACTTTAAAAAGACAAGGCGGCATTTTAACCTCACTGCATGGAAAGCCTTATCAAAATGGAGGTGCAAAGAGCCCACCCATGGTTTTATCTCTCCCTGTGCCCTTTGCCCAGTTTTGAGCTTTAGAAGGAAGGAAAGAGTTGAGAAATGAAAAAAACACACACAACTTTTTCACTCAGCCACAAGCTTTTGCTTTTCATTGTCCCTTCCGTTGTATATCATGTAAATAAAAATATAAAATAAAAATATTTTTATCTTTTTCCTCCTTAGCCTTTCTTCAGCACAATGGTCAAAGGCAGTCTTGGCATAGAGTGAAAGTGACCTCAAAGCAATATCACTGGCTCCCCTCTTCCCAAACTTGTTTCATGAGTCTCTGGAATGGCAACCTGGATCTCCGCTCTCCCAAAGTCCAGGCTTTCACTCTACCCACCTTCTCTTTCCTATCAAATAAATACCTTTCGGAATTTGAGCCTGTAATCTATAGCTTGTGGCCATTTCTCCTACTTCACTGTAAATTTAAAAAAGATGGTTTATCTCAACTTTTTGTATTTGTAGCACTGACTTGGAGTGACACCAGAATGTTATGCACACATTAAGTTACATTTTATCACTCAAGGCAGTACGTTACTGCTGAAGATTTAATAAAGCAAGAGTAGTATTACTAGACATGCACCTCTTTTACCTATCCTGCCTTACATTTCTTTTTTGGCCTTTTCAAAACCAATTTGAGGCACTGTTTGGTCTCTAAAGATGGCCCCAAAGCTGTACACAAGTACCTGCCGAAAGAAACCTCCCATCAGATCATAAGAACATAAGAAGAGCCATGCTGGATTAGTCCAAAGGCCCATCTACTCCAGCTTCCTGTATCTCACAATGGCCCCACCAGATGCATCCGGGAGCACACGAGACTAGATATCTGTCTCCTGATGCCACTCCCCTGCATCTGGTCCATCATAGAACCTGATGGGTGGCCTCCTTCCACAGGTGCCTGTCCAGGGCATTAAGTCCTTATTGGAAGCCCTTTGCCATGTTCTCATTCCACCAGGAATCCAAGTGGCGGCAGGGCGCAGGAGAGATGGCTTTCTTTGTGTGATGCCTCCTAAGTTCAGAATAGACATGGGCACGACTTGGCGAAATTGTTGTTTCCGTTTTCGGATATCGTTTCCGTTACGTAACGGAAACGGTAACGACAATTAAGCTGTCAGAAATCGAACTCGAACCGAAAAAAGAAAAATTGTGTCTGATTTGTCGTTGGCGATCGCGCGATGCCAAGCGGCACAGAAAAAAAGTTTTAAAAATAAATAAAAAAAACCGATTCCCGGCCAAAAAAGCAGGCGAAAATATGCCTGCCTGAGGGTACCTACCAGAGGGGTGGTTTCTGGGGGGGGGAGGTCCCCACCCTTCCCCCCCTCCTGTCCTGGGCGGCTGGTACCGGGCTGGGAGGGGGCATCTTCGGCGTCTCCATTTGCCATGCGGTGCGGGGGGATCCAAAATGGCATCCGCAATATTTTTTTTGAAATCGTGGTCCAAAAAACCACCAAAGCACCACAGAAACATGTGAAAATTAGCTATTTTAAATGCTTGAATTTTTACAGTAGCAGCAGTGGGTTTTTATAGCAGTAAAAGGTCGCACTGATTTTATTTTATTTTATTTTTATTTTTATTTTTTTACACCTGCGCAATGATGGGCTGGCCATGGGATGGGACCATGCAAATTTTTGGACCCATTCTACCAATCGCATGGCCAGGTTTTGACTGACACTTCTGGATGTGCAAGAGGGCATAAAAAACCAAGGCACTCCCAGAAGAGTCACAGTCCGGGCTTGGATGTGGGTGGGAGAGGGCTGTGTGTAGCTGGCTGCTGTGCTAGACTAGTTTTGATTACGCGGAGCCTTTAGATTTCAGTTAGGCAGGCAGGGAGGGAATTGATTCAATTGAATTTTTAGGAAATAATAATAATTCCTTTCATTCTCTGTCTGCTGTGGGGAATAGCAACACAGTTTATTCTTTTTTATTCTCCTGCAGTTTGTTAGGATTTCTTTTCTGATAGCGCTTCAAAGGGGGGGGAGGTTTGAGTGGGAGGGGAGGTGTGGATTTCTTTTAAAAATTTCATTTGCTTGGTGGCAAGCCAAGGTCCTTTCATACCCTGCCTGCAGCTCTGCTGTGGGTGCACTGCCCACTTTGTTTGCAAAAATTGCAATTGCTTTATTCAATGCAGTCTTGTGCAGCAAGTCAGTTTAAAGTGTTTTCCGCCTGCTCTGGGTCATTGCGGGACCCGCGCCCACCGCCCGTGCACCCGCCCCTCCCCCCTGCCACTGCCGCCGCCTGTCCATGCCCCCCCGCCACCCCGCCCACCGCCTAGGGCGCAAAAACACCTAGCGCCAGTGGGACGCCACTCGCTGGGACGTCAAATCGTGCGAAATCGTGGCGGCGGTAACGACAAACGACAAACGACACGACGAAATGACAAATTTTTAAAAATTTTTGAAAAAAACGGAAACGACCCGAAACGGACCCGTCCCGAAAAACGACAACTCGAAAAAAAAATTCTGGTCATGCCCATCTCTAGTTCAGAACGTTCTTCCTTGAAAAAGCCCGCCTAGGGCTTCCATTACAACCTTTGGCACATCAGACCGAGCCATTTCTGTTTCCCCGGGCTTTTCAAGGCGTGCCATTCCATTTAGCAATCCTTGCTGTGTTTTATGCTATCATGCATTCACCCTCACCTCTAACTTTCTACCTGTGCTGCTTTTTAATTGTTTGTAGACCGAGTTGCTTTTTAAATGCATTTGTTTGAACCTATGTTACAACTGGGTAGATTTGTCTGTGACATTTAAAAAAACAAGTCAACACATAGTCTCACCAGTCCTATGACTGATAAGACAGGCCCTCTGCAGACTTCTGCACTTGGAGTTTTCACACTCTCATCGCAGGACCCACCCTGAACTGCTCCCCGGGCCAAGTGTTTCGCTTTATCAGGTAAAGCAGCTGCAGGTGGTTTTGGTGTATGGGGATTCCTGGGAATTGTTTCAGCTTTTCTATTCTAGCCATTTTCCTGTGCTCCTCCCCAAGATAAGAGGTACAGTATAGGGAACTACTCTTGTTTTATCTTCAGGGCAGGTGGTGGTGGAGCAGATGCAGGCCGGCCAGTCTTGTCATCAGAAAAGCTTAATGGATTCACTTGGACTAACACACACCTCCATCACACACCTACACACACCTCCATCTTTTTTTACTCCAGATTTCCTCCTGGCAGGCTAGGCGGAGCACAGATATAATTTAGTTGTGTATACTGGCTGATTAAGCAGCATCATTAGAACTGTGATATGGAGCTCTTTAAGGTTAGAGTTATTTTGTAGGGTTGTGTATCTAGGTAAGTGGAAAGCCTAGAGGTAGAAAGATTTTTTAAAAAGTATACAACAATTGGAACTTTTAATTGTTTGATCCAGTGACTTTCTTTCTTTTCTTTTCTTTTCTTTCTTTCTTTCTTTCTTTCTTTCTTTCTTTCTTTCTTTCTTTCTTTCTTTCTTTCTTTCCCCTGATCATGTAGAAATTTGACACTGTATATACTGTCAGCTTTCAGCTAAACTCTTATATGACCAAAGAGTGATCTTGTACATTTCCATTTTATTAGACTTTTCCCCCTTCATTGCCAAATTTTGGGGAAGGAGTCCTTCCTTTATTTAAGACTGGGCCTTTAATTCTGCTACAAAAAGAAAAAAAAGAGCAGTTTCTTGCAGTTATAAAAGTGAAGTGCAGCAAATGCTTTTTCGGAGTGCATGCAATTGTTCCACTTTATTTCAAGCTGCCCTGCTGGATGTGAAAAAAATTCAGAAGCATGTGGACTCCCCTGGCCACCTCATATTTTGTCCATTTTGTTTAAAGAGACTTTTAGGTAAGATTAGGTAAGCCTAAATTACGTTAAAAGCACAAGTAACTAAAATGCCTTCCTCAAGTCTGTACTATTTTTACCTCCCCAGCTTTGATCTTAGCTTTCTCATCCTATAAATATTTCCCTTGGGAGGAGAAGCAGTCTAAAAATGCTATGTCTGCCTTATATATCATTAAAAACCAAGTGACACATGCAGAGCCCTTTCAGTGGTGGCACTGCTCCTTTCTGCACTACTTCTACATCACCTTTTAGAAACTGGAACAGGGATTGTCTCCTGTTTAACATTTCTATTCACAGAACTCCAACTGTGGAAGCTGTCCTGGAGATCTGAGGAAGTGGAAGGGCTCATTTACTTTCTCCCATCCTGATCCCTGTGGCAGCTTCTAGAGTGAGAGATCTACGCATGCATGAATATCAAAGAGGATGCTAGACAGCATTTTAAAAGTAGCAATATATGTCGTTTCTCAATGATTCCCCGTGCTTTTATTTTATTTTCGCTGTAGTGCACTGAGATGTCATCTTCTGTGAGCAAGCCATTTATAATGGCTTGAATCCTAAAAAAAAGTTTAAAAGGTTATTAAATGTTTCTTCCTTTTTATTATGGAATTTTTATACCTGTTAACCGCCTTGAGTTCCCTTTGGGAAAATCTGGTGGGATATATATATACAAATAATAAATAAATAAATAAATAAATAAACACAATTGCCCATGAACCCTAAAAAGCTTGCCAAGGTTACTGTTTTGAATGATGGCCTTTTAAGCTCTAGCACATAACATTTTGCTTGCTTAACCCAGAACCACAGATTTTTTTTTAAAAAAAGCTTTGATCATGATTGCAGGTGATCTTCATTTCCCCAAATGTATTCAGCTTTCATTGTAATTAATTTGATTGAAAAGCTTCTCCTGTTTTTGTATTACAAATACAGTTAATACTATTTTTAAAAAATCTTCAGTAGAATGATACAAACTGCCAAGTGCTTTGTTTGTTTCAAGATTCTCCTGTTATTTGTTGCTCATAGCCTGATTTGTGTCAGATTCACTTTGTTCCCATAGCCACCTCTAGCTCCCTGTAAGGATGTGAAAGGCTACACAGCAAATTGTTACTTTGAGAAAATCTCTGCAATTTGAGCTGCTTTGGGTCCTTTCAGGAAGAAACTTGGGGATGGAAACATTTTTAATAAATAAAAGGAATAACTGACTTTTGCTTTGAAATAAATTTTACAGCTTTGCACTCTTTGTACAAAACACTGGGGAAGCATAAAGACACAGAGCTTCCAAAGTCTCACCTGAATCACCTAATTTTACTTAAGCGTCAAACATATTAACAGTAGATTGTGGTCTTCACAGATAATGGAAAAACTACATTTTATATAATGAACATTTAGAGCAAAAGACTAACTCCAATAAAATCTGCTGGAATAAAGATTTCTAACTGATTAGCCTGCCAATAATAATGGATTGTTTTATGTCACTTTAATATTATTTTATTTTTATTTTTATTGTATTACCATTTTATGGTTTTATTATATGAATTGTTTGAATTTGTTAATTGCTGTAAACTGCCCAGAGTGACCTCGCTGCCAGATGCGTGGTATAAAAATCCAATAAATAAATAAATAAATAAGTAAGTAAATAAATATTGCCCAGAGACCTTTGGGTAGTGGGCGGCATACAAGCTATATAAAATAAATAAATAAATAAATAAATAAATATTGCCACTTAATTGAAGTGCTACAGTAGTTTGAAATATTGTTACATAGTAAAGCACTCACTAATATTATGGGGGGGGCTTCAGCCAGTTATCTCTATAATTAGACTATTTTTATTCTTCCCACTACATATTCCTTTCTGGCAGATAAAAAAGAGAAGGCAAATAAATAAATAAATAAATAAATAAATAAATAAATAAATAAATAAATAAATAAATAAATAAATAACATTTGTGACTAAGGTGTCTTTGCTTTGTTTTAAAAGATTTTTTTGCCTCAGACTGTAAAAGGAGAAAGTGCACAATTTGGAATCCAAACCTGAAGTAAACCTTTTCAGAGAAGATCTGATCCACTCCCATAGCAGACCCGGCTCTAATCTCTTTAGATTATTTTGCTGCAGAGAGTCCGCACAACCGGGAATGTTAGCACGTAGCACTGCTATAGGCCACGGGGGTGGGGTGGTGGTGGTGGTGGGGGCTGGTGTCTGTCGGTCAGAGATTTGCTCCCAGCTCCCCCCGCTCCCGATCAAAATAATAAAAAAGTGTGCCTTCCTTCACTTTTCAGGTCGCAAGCGATGCGCCCGCCGCCTGGACCAGGCACCTTTTGCAGCCAATGCATTGGGTAGACGGGACGTACATGGATTTCCAAGGGCGTGTGGGGCGGTCCACAGTCCCCTGGAGGCCACCTCTTGTCACCAATGTCACGCACCAGTTCGGAGGCCCGTCCTGCGGAGGGCAGCCTTCTGCGCCCCCGCTCCCCGCAACCACACAACTCTCCGCTGGGCAAGACCAGTTCGTGCGCCCGGGCGGGCGGACGCCGCTGCCCTTGTCCCTCCCGACCCAGTAGGTGCCGGAACCAGAGAGCTGCGACCTGAATGTCTCTTCTGTGGCCCCCGCCGCCCTGCCGGGCTGCTCTCTCGCTCTCGCCCTCTCTCTGGATCGAGGCCCGAAAGGAGAAAGAGGGGGGGCGGGGGGGGACGAGGAGGAATGGCCTCCCCAAGCCTGAAGGCGAAGTCTGCCCGCATCCCCTTGAGGCTTGCCGTGGCCGCCTTTCGGGAGCCCTTCTTTCGCCTCCAAGGAGGAAGGCGCCCCTCTGCCTTTGGGCTTCTAGCAACGCGTAGGTGCGATCTCTGGCATCAAAGGGGAAAAGGCCCCCGGGGGCCGCCCAGAGAGAGAGAATGGAACGAACCAATGCATGAAAAAGAGAGAGAAGCATACATGATTCAGGGAGGGGGGGATCCAGGCGGAAAAGGCCTCCAGCCCCCAATCCGCCGCCCCTCCACCTGGATCCTCCTCTGCATCCATAGGAAGAGCGATTTTAAATCTCAGGGCAAGCGGGAACTGACACCCCAGTGTTACCCGCAGAAGTTGCAATGGGCCTCCTGCAAATAACGTTGAGGAGGGCAGCCAGGTGCGACCGGGGCTCAAGAAAGAAGCGCCCGTGCTCCGATCCCTCTTCCGTCCTTTTCTCGGCGGGGTGGGGGGGCTGTCTTCCGTGCGACGATAAAGCCGTCGATCAGCAAGCGAAAACGCGCCTTGGGGGTACGCAGGCGTGTCCTCCATCGTGGCCTGCCAAGAGGTCCCATCAATAAGAGCCGGGCTGCGGAGTCGGTGCACGTCAGACAAAAACAGAAAAAAAAACAACAACCCTCACCTCAATAAAATAAAATAAAATAAAGCAAAATAAAATAAAATAAAATAAAATAAAATAAAATAAAACAGACAGACAGACAGAAAGAAAGAAAGAAAGAAAGAAAGAAAGAAAGAAAGAAAGAAAGAAAGAAAGAAAGAAAGAAAGAAAGAAAGAAAGAAAGAAAGAAAGAACTAGCTGCTCTGTTTTTAATGGAAGCTTATAGTCCTCTTCCCAGAGTGAGACTATTATATGACGGTCATATTTATATACAGCCCTGTGACCCGCTGACGATGCAGATAATGGACAAGGTGACTATAATGGTTCATTAGTAAGAGGGTTTTCAGGCTCGGGCCTTGCGAACTTAAGTGCTTCGTTCCCATTAGGCCACTCACATCGGATCTTCCCCTTTTCCTACTGATGCATAGGGCGCTAAACATCCTCTGTTTCTAAACACCCACAGCAGGACTGCCTATATATGTAGGGCATGTCCATCTGGATAACAATTATTAGCCATTAAAGACTAACCATTAGAGGCTTATCCACGGAGGCTCTGCTTACTGCAGGCGCTTATTGGAAGCGCGTCTTTCCTCCAATGGGTTTGAAGGCCGCCTGGCGCCACAACAGCCCTGCAAGGTAGACCAGGCTATAGGCCAAAGAAAGAGACAGAGGCCCAAGGTTCACCCGGTGGATCTCAGGCTTTTTGGGGGACCAGGATCTAGATCGCCCACTGTAACCACTATGGCACCACAGCAGATCGCGACAATCGCCAAGGCATATGCCAGGCACCCGCAGATCCTCAGGAGGGCTAGTAGAAACCGTTCCCGGGGAATAGACGGGCGCTGGCAGGAACCGTCGCCTATTCTTGTCAGTCCACTTTACTTGCCTCCTACCAGCGGCCATTGCCACCCCGAATTTAAATTGGCTCCAGGGCAAAACAGAAAAAGGAGCCCCCCCCGTTTCTTGATGGGTTGCTTTCTCCTGCTTTCTAAAACCACGATCTGACCACGAGAGGAACAAAACGGCATGGACGGCTTGAGATTAGCGGCCGTCTTTTCCCAAAAGATACTTCGAGGTGTCGGACAGAGGAGCGGAAGGCAGGAGGGCCCATAAAACAGGCATGCCCAAACTTCGGCCCTCCTGATGTTTTGGACCACAACTCCCATAATTCTAAGCTTAGATTGCCAATGACAAAGGACTGTGGGAGCTGTGGTCCAAAACATCTGGAGGGCCGAAGTTTGGACATGCCTGCGCTAGGCTTTTACCTCGCATAGCATCGTAATTAGTATTGAAGAAAGAGGTTCGCAAATTAAAATCATTCTTAGGAAGGGATACCGGCCACACACTGAAACAATGTTTTGATTAAAAAGCAGGAGAATACATTGTCAGCTGGGTGTGGGGGAGAGCAGTTAAAAAACTAGTGATGTTTGCAGGAAGAAGAAAAAATTGACACGCATCTGGAGAGATTTTTTTCACATGCCAAGCGTTCCTAACGTGCGGGGGGGTTAGGGTTGGGGTTGGGGTTGACTAGCTAAAGGGTTACGACCACGCGACCCGTCCAACTTTTGAAGTCAATGGTAGTAACTCTGTCGTCCGTTCCTTCAACTGAGGAGGCTCTGTTGAGGCTACACAGGGTTTGGATACCTGGACAAGCTCTAGGAAAGTTTACTGACGGTCGCCCCCCCCCGCCTCCCTCCCTCCCTCCCTCCCTCCCTCCCTTTTCTTTTCTACCTGATGACCCCCTTTTGTGGCGAGAAGTCTTTTGTCTTGCCTGGGAATTTCTCAGCTCGCCTTTCCTTGCCCCTCTGGAAGGGCCTTTCCTCCTGCCACCCACCCCACCCCACACCCCTGTCCCTTCTCTACCCAGTGGCTTCCACTTTTTTGATTCCTGTTACTTTGAAATGCAAACCTGCCTTCCAATGCAAATGCTCCGAGAGGGCTAGCCCAATAAAAAGCCTTTTCCTCAGGGAGGTGCCCTTGCAAAAGCGGTGTGTGTGGGATGGGGGGGTGGGGTGGGGTGGGGTGGACCAGCGCCGCTGACCAAGAAAGTCCAGGTGAGCAGGTAATCCGGAAGAGGCTGTGACTTTTTCGGCGAGCGCAGGCCAGGCCAGGGAGCTGCTGCGAGAGCGCCGCCGCCGCCGCCGCCCAGGGCGCATTATGCACGGGCGGCCTCTTGGGGACGATGTATGTGGGCTACCTGTTGGATAAGGACGTCAACATGTACCCCAACTCCGTCAGGCACCCGGGCCTGAACCTCAGCCCCCAGAACTATGTGCCTGTGCCCCCTCAGTACCCGGATTTTGCCAGCTACCACCACCACATGCCAGGGATTAACAGCGATCCACATCATGGGCAACCCACCGGCGCCTGGGGCAATCCTTACACTCCCACCAAAGAGGACTGGCACTCCTTCGGCGCGGGAGCCCCTTCTTCCGTCGCGAACCCGGGGCAGCTAGGATACGGCCCCGCCGATTTCAACCCCATGCCTCCGCCGGGCTCCGGATTGCTGCCGCCGCCCATGAGCGCCTCCATGCCCCAGCTCTCCCCCAACGGGCAAAGGCGCACGCCTTACGAGTGGATGAGGCGCAGCGTGCCCACCAGCACCAACAGCGGTAAGGACGCGCCTCGCCTGCCTGGGTCGGTCGGTCGGTCCTCTCTCTCTCTCTCTCTCTCTCTCTCTCTCTCTCTCTCTCTCTCTCTCTCTCTCTCTCTTCTCTTGCCCCGGGGAGACGAGGGGAGCGCGCCGGATGAGGCCACCGGGAGCGGACTGCTTGGTCGCTCCTTTGCTTGTTGACAGTGCACTCTTCTTCGGCAGGCCCACTCGTTCCCTCCAGCCCAGCAGCGCAGGCTCGAGCTGGCAACTTTATAAGGTTTACACTTCATTAGCTTTCCCGCCTCCAATTGTAGACACAAGAGTTTGTGGCCAAAGGACATTTTATTAGTTTGAGTACTTGAGAGGAAACCCCGGGGCCATTTCACAGGCAACAGGTGGGCCAAGGAAGGCAATGCCCAGCAGAGGCGAGGAACTGGCAAAGTATATAGACTAGAGACTGTCGTGTTTAACATCCACACATATAGATATTTATACTGGAGTGGGGTCAAAACTCAGCTGGCACTCAGAAGGAATCAGGCTTATTCCCTGGCATCTCCAGTTCATACCAGATCCAGGAGCAGGTGATGGAAAGGCATCCATCTGCTTCAAAGGGGCCAGAAACAGGCCAGTCAGGTGGGCAAGTAGTCCTCCCCAAGGGATAAGGCTTCCGGTTGGAACAGACCATCCTGTACTGGAGGGACCAGCAGTCATACCTCTTTCCATGGGACATGAGGAGACTGCACATCAAAAATGTGGAAAACTTTTACATGGCCCTATTTAAGTTGCCTGGAAATATGACTGCATTTGAGCACAAGAAAGACTGAAACCAGTTGTCAGAACTCACTGGGATGTTGGGAGCAGCTACGGCTCCCTATGACTTCTGTGTGCTCAAGCATTGGCTGGCTCCTCTAGCGCTTCCTGTAAAGCTGTCAGTTTCAGGGCAGAAAGAAAATCATATTCTATAGAAAGATATGATGCCAACAACAAAAATATGGAAATAAGATTGGGGTAAAATTAATCACATAGGTTTTCATAGATTTGAGCTGCTGTTCCTACATGATCGCCTACGTTGACAGCAAGGATTATTTTTATTATGAGCTGAGACACTGTTTCCATAAATTAACAATCTCCAGAAGGTCTTATATTGAATAGTTCTGTGCAGGTCTTGTGAACTCTTGGCCATGGCTTTGTTTATTCAGTCAACTCATCTCATGACCAGCCCTCTTCTTTTCCTCCTGCGTTCTATTTCCCCCCTAACATTACTTTCTTTTCCCTAACATCGTCTTTTCTTCTCGCAATACGTCCAAAGTTTGACAACCTCACTTGAGTCATTTTAACTTACAGGGAGATGTCAGGCTAGATTTCATATATAATCTACTTACAGTGGACCCTTGTATAACAAACAGCTTGTATAACATAAAATCTGTACAACATAAAAAATCTGGAGATAGGGGAAATTTGCTTAACATAATCGCCTATGGGGAAAATCCGTACAACATAAAAATGGGATCACTCCATTTTCAATGCATTCCTATGGGAATTTGTATAAAGGAAAATTTGCTTAACATAATTTCATTTGGAACGAATTAATTCCTTTATACAAGGTACCACTGTATTTGTCTTTCTAGCAGTCTATGCTATTCACAAGCAATTGCAGCTTTCCAAAAGTGGCCCTTTCCTCAGTCTTTCCCAGCTATGTTATCATGGGCAAATACCTCACCCGGATTCTGGCACTGAGTCACTCACAAGTTAATTTTTGTCTTGTCTGGTAAAGCCTCAGTAAATCACATTTTCCTCAGTCTAGTAGTCTCTCTCAGTGACAAAGGAGGGGGTAGAATCAAATCTCACTGATTGTAAAGACTGTTGGGAGAAAGAACAAAATCATGGAGTCTTTTTTGGGGAGGACTGTGGAGAAGGCCGCTTTTGAAAGGTTATCTGTCGCTGGCTGATTTAGTCATTTCTGTTCCTTTGAGATCACAGATCTCTTCTGTGACACAGCCTTCTCATAATCATATGGATGCCTGCAGGTGGGCAAGGGAGGTGCTTTCTTTTATCCTTTATTGCTTGTTGTAGTGTGTTGTGGTGTTGTGCAGTATGCAAGCTAATTATGTTGGCACACCACTATACAGCTTTTCCTCCATTCCCTGTTAAAAAAGCATATGGACACTCTTGGACAGCTGTTTGTGTGTGTCTCTGTGTGTGTTTACTATTTGAAATAAGTAAGCAAATATTTAAGAAAATATTCTTATATGTTCACTAATATGTGGGATGTTTCACACTTCTAAGGTTTTAAGCGTGTAGTTTTTAATAATATAGTTTTTAGGACCATATGTTTTCTTTGGATTCCAGCTTAAAGATATAACTTATGGAGCAAAACATGGATTTTGAAAGACATTTATGCTGACATAAAAGTTTCCTGCTGCTTGTAACACCATTAGAATACAGAATTTTCAGGTTTCCAAAGGAGATTATTGTTGGGAATGGCAAACACTTTCTAAGGAAATCAGGCAGATGGGTAGACTCAGCTGACATTTACTGCTAGTGTGTGTGTAGGTAAATGCCAAGTGAAATGTGGAACTGAAATTAAGGAAGCAAAGAGCTCACTACACTGGCTTCTCTGCTGACAAACTGGCAAAAATCAGTTTAAAATGTAATACATTAGCAAATAAAAGGAGATGGGTGGAGTACACTGTGAGCATGCATTGTAGTATGCATGACTTTTGTTGTTGTTCGGTCCTTAATTTGTGTCGGACTCTTTTTGACCCCATGGGTGACTTTAGTGCATTTATATTTTCTTTCTCTACAAGAGAACCCAAGGCAATCTACACTGGGGCCTCAGGAAGCCTGTAGTCTTGTTACTGTCTAGAATGGATAATCATGTTGCAGCATAGCTATTGCATCATGTGCTTTCAGGCCATACCCTCGAGGTCTGTGAGCAATCCTACCTTACAAAAGTCATTTCATTATCAGCATCCTTCCCATAACAATTCAATGACAAATGATTAAAGCACTCACTTTAAGTTGGTCTGCGTAGGTGACAAATAATTTGAAGCATGTGTTGGGTATGATAACATATTTATTTATTTATTTATTTATTTATTTATTTATTTATTTATTTATTTATTTTTACCGCACCTTTCCAATTGGAAAAGGACCCAAGATGGCTTACTGTAATGAGGGACAATATATAGTCCAGTACAATTAAGATATATTGAAGTTTGAGAACAGGGAATTGAGAGATATCTTACAGCATTAAAAGACATTAAAGCTACAAGAGAACGCGAGCAGTTAACAAGAGAGTAAAAATTCCATGTAAAAGTTATAAGGGATGGAAACTAACATTGAAAACACAATGTCAATGCAATCACACAAGGTTATAAGTGGTTATAAACACAAAGACTATGTGTTATATAAAAGTCACATAATAGATAGTCCATCATTCAGGGAAAGCTTGCCTGAAGAGAAAGGTCTTTGACTGTTTCTGGGAAGACAGCAGAAATGGGGCAGTCCTGGCCTCTTGTGGGAGGGAGTTCCAGAGTCTGGGCGCAGCAGCTGAGAAGCCCCTTTCATGTGTTCCCACAAGACATACTTGTGAGGGTGGCGGGATGGAGAGAAGGGCCTCTCCTGTATGTAAGGGAAGATGAGGACAGCATTTGGTATGATTCTGTGAAAAATCTGGACATTTTGAAATATGGGCTGTATCAGTATGTGAAAGGAGAAACCTCATAAATGAAATCTGGAAATTGAGTCATGGCAACTGGACTTCTTTTTCTTGAGAGATAGAAACATTTCGCTGCTCATCCCTGTGAGTTTCAGTGAGTTTCAGTGCCCAAGTAGGGAATTCAAACCCTGTTCTCCAAAGTCCTGGTCCATCTCTATCCGCTATACCACACCTGGAATCATCATCATCATCATCATCATCATCATCATCATCATCATCATCATCATCATCATCATCATCTTCTTCTTCTTCTTCTTCTTCTTCTTCTTCTTCTTCTTCTTCTTCTTCTTCTTCTTCTTCTTCTTCTTCTTCATCATCATCATGTGCCATTTCTTCGTAGAACGTTGGCGATAAGTAGCCTGGACTGGTTGCTATCCGAGGCTATTCTAAACAGAGCAGCTGTGCTCACTGCAGACCATTGGCTTAAGTTCTTAAGTCAGAACATTCTTCTATGCCCTGGGCCACACTTTCCATCTATTTTTCCTTGAAGGATTCTCACTTGAAATCCCTGTGAGAAATTATGAAGCATCATATGATATGGCTCAGCTGTAAAGTGTAAAAACATCCTAGTCCGATGATTATTTTTTCTGATGTCAAGTTTATGCCTCAATAAATTTTAACTCAGCCATTCCCAATGGGGTCCCTGGCAAATTTTAAGGGGGCACAGGCTGAAAACAACTCTTCAAACACCACTGTTTAGTGTTCATTATGTGGCATATATAATTCTGATTAAGCCTATACAATACTGTATTTCTTTCATATTGTGATGATAGCTGTGGCCAAAATAAGCCAACAAATTAATTGTGTCAGTTTTCACAGCCTACCTTACCATTGTAAAGTTTAAGTAAGTAATGAAGACTGCAATGTATTTATTTTATTTATTAAAAATAAAATAAAATAAATAATAAATAAATAAAGACTGCAATATTAGATCCAATTACTGTATATACTTGAGTATAAGCCTAGTTTTTCAGGAAAAAAGGGGTCCTCGGCTTATATGCGGGTCAATACTTTTAGCCACTGAGGCAAGTTTGGGTCAGTGGCTAAAAGTCATTTTAAACATTGTGTGCCACTTCTCCTGACCCCCCCCATGTTTAAAATGACTTTTTAAAAGGTCATTTTAAAACAATGTTTAAAATGACTTTTAGCCACCAACTCAAGCACTTGCCTCAGTGGCTAAAAGTCATTTTAAACATCACACACACACACACACACAGCTGACAAAGGAGGAGTTGCCAGGCCCTGCTGCATTTCCCACCCTAGGCGTATACTTGAGTCAATAACTTTTCCCAGTTTTGGGGGTTTAAATTGGGGGGTGACTTATACTCGAGTATATATGGTACCTGATAATGGCAAACATTTAACTCCGTGGGCTAACAGTTTTTGACATATATGTAGAGAGTTTTTATCTTCTTCCTATGGGTATTTTTGTTTGCAGACAGCCTGAGAGTGTAAGGTAGGAGTGTGTATATTTGTATGAAGATGTATTGGCTAGGTTTTGGTTGGTCTTTGATCAGAAATACTGTATACAGTAGATATGGGATGAAGAAAATGCTTTTCCATATTTGTGATCTATGGGTTTCATTTGGTTCTGTCATAGTAGCATTTCTATTTTTCTGAGCTCTGTCGAACCTAGAACCTAGACATTATATATGTGGAAACTGCTATTATATCCATTCATGTTGCTCACTGCAAATGCTGACCGAATACAGTGACACTCTGAATTACTGACCTGCAAAAGGTCTCACTCCTACCAGCCCTGCTCAGGTGTGGCAAACTACAGGTTGTGATTTCTGTTACAGAGTTAATTTGCCTCCTGCTAGGTGGGTTCTTTTCTGGCTGCCTTTTACTATTCCCAGCATTAGTCTTTTCCAAGGAGTGTTGCTGTCTCAGGAGATGCCCCAAGTGTGATAGCTTCAGGTTAGTCATTTACACTCCCCAAGAGAGTACAGGCTTGATTTCACCTGCAACCCTCTTATTTGTCATTCTTTCAATCCGTGGCATTTTAAGCTATCTATCACCACATTTTGAATTATTTTTCCCCTTGCAGTTTTTTCAGGAACCTGTCTTCTTATCCTTTGGATGCAGTCTCTGTTTTGACTAACAATTTGAACCAAGTTATTTTTTTAAAGAAAACCCTTTAGCTGTTTCAGCGTCTTTACTATCAAGTTGTGTAATCCTTATGTCATTATTTTTTTCCCTTTGTGTTCAGCAGCAATCTTGCTTTTGCATTTTAATCATGGAAATCAGCCGGCTATATTCTCACTCCTCTGCCTTGTTCAAGACTGAGATCAAATTTCCTCAATCCAAGCATTCTCTCCCTGCCCGTGGCTCCTTATTTTCCGTCCCTTAACATTTGATTTTTGTATTTCCAACTTCGATGGGGAAAAAACACAAGCCAACGAGAAGATGGTTGGGAAAACGGTTGGAATACAAAATGGCACTCAATTGAAATATACTTTCTGGAAGGGTGGGTGAATGCGCACATGAAAGGTCACAATGCGCAGGAAAACTAGACTGCCGTCTGGAAGATGAGCATGGTAACTGGACTTCTTTTTCTTGTGAGATTGAAACGTTTTTGTTATTCATCCAAGCAGCTCCGTCAGTTTGAGGGAGGTTAGTGGCGAGTCCTCCATTTTATAGTTCACCTTGGTTTCGCTTCCCCCTGGCCTGAATAGGGTCATAAATTGGACAAGGGCCCGAATTAAGCTCGTTAGGTCGACAATGGCCTGGGAAGGTTGTCGGTAGGTGGACCATGATCTGAATGGACGGCTGGTTTCTCGAAACGGGCGAGCGCGGCGGCGAACTTTCCCACCAAGCCGTCTTGCCCCTCCCTGTGCCTCGCCGACCTCCTCGCCTTCGGGTCCCTTCTTTCGAGCCTCGGAGCTCACCCGGCGCCAGGAGGGCAACTCGAGAGAGACCCGCTGAACTCTTCTTGGCCTCTGCGCGCGAAAGGAGCCTCCCGCCAGGCGCAGGGAGGAAGGCGCAGCTCGGCGGCGAAAGTGGAAGTCGCCCTCCTCTTTTTCTCTCCCGGGGAGGGGGGAACGCAAATGAACCTGCCGGGCCCAAGACCCCACCGCGCGGCCCAGTTCAAAGTCGGCACGGCGGAGAGTAGGGCCATGATGGACGGGGTTCGCCTGGCCCGCGCTTCCCGCGCACATTTACAAGCGCGCTCCTTTGTCATGCAGGGCGGGCAAGGGGGTCCTCATTGTCCTCCTTTATTTGAGGGCTGGGGAACAGGAGGCTCCTTTTGAAGGTCGGGGCAGCTCCCATCATTTCTCGTTTCCTCCGTCCTGGGCTAGTTTGGCTTAACAAAGACCTTGTAACCCTGGTGGGGCTTCTTTTTCACGCTAGCCAGGGCAGCCTTACCTGCCGTCTCTTTCCGTTTTTCGGTCGTCTCGGGATGCGGTTGGTGGTGCCCATTAACAAAAGCTAAGGAAAATATGTTTGTGCTGGTTAAATGAGGCAAATCATGTTTCCCGGGAAGTCAACTTCCGTGGGTGAAACGGGTGTTGAAAATGGTTACTTGTGAGGTATGGCTTACTAGTTTTGAGTTAAGCCATTACGGTGTTGTCTGACTATTCCCCCAAGATCCATTCTTTCAAAACGAGCAGTTTTGAGATGGACTTAATTTGGTCGTTAATAGAAAGCAAGGTTTAAAACACAGCCTCAAATGGAATGTGTTATGTCTGAGGTTCAAATGAGTGAGACAAGAGCGAAGAGCATGGTTGCTCTTTCTTCCATGATCTGAAACAAGCTTAACTACTGAATCACTATCACTTCTTTCTTTCAACAGATTCTCAATACACATGTCAAAATCCTTGTCTTCTTGAAAAATATTCAATTTCCAGGACTGCCTGGGGTTGTCCTCAGAATGTTTCACTCACTTGGCACAGTTTAAGCCAGGCATGTCCACTTCAAATCTAGCAAGTATGCCCACAGCAAAATGGATGCTAAATAATATTTTGGAAGCTGAGCTGTTTTTTTATTATTATTATTATTATTATACATAACGAATTCCAATGCTTGGCTTAGTCACAGTGAGATAGTTTATTGAAGCTGATCCTCTTCCTCAATTTTCCTGGTGGCTTTCAAAACACCCATTTATTTACACAATCTTTTTCTTCTGAAAAAAGATGGGTGCTGTCATGGGAAGTGTCTTAGAAATAAGGATTCTACTAAATCAGCAGACTTAGTATACTGTTGATAAAATATTTATAGCAACAGCAGTACGAAGAATAAGTAATTGGATGTGGAATCATTAGATAACATTCAGTGTTTTCATGACATAAGGTCAGAGAGCTAATACAAACCATTTAGAAAATGAAAACTGAATGAAGTGGATTTTCTGCTGATTTCAGATTGGTCCTGCCAATTCATTGTAAGGCATTTTGTCAATTTGTTTACTTCTCTAGGAGTCTGCAGGTTGGATAACATCTAGAGATCAGATAGTGAAAGAATTAACACTTTGTTATCCACACGGCTAGCTTCTCAAACCCCCCCCGTTTTTTTAAACCAGAAAAGGGTTAAAATCAAACTATGATGATATTATCTTAAATTTATCAGAACTGGTACAAGGTCATATTTTAAGGTTTAAGGACAGCAAAAAGAGATGCTTAATGTGTTGGATAGAAACAAAGGAAATGAAACATCATTACTTTTTACTTATAAAATATTACATGGTACAGTGTCATAAAGTAAAGCTCTTAGTTAAGTAAATAATGGTATCGTTTGATTCGTTGTGAAAGACATCATGAGCTACACAGGTCATACCTATCAGATGAAGGCTAAAAAGTTAGTTTTTCCCCCCTTGAATGAACTAGTTTCTTATTTTATTTTCCCTCCTATGTACAGATATGGTGCCACCATGTTATTATGCAAAACTTCAACAGAACTGCATAGCAGGAAGAAAGGGACAGAGTGGCCAGTATATAAATGCAATGAAAATTAAATCAAAAGTGCTAAATTACTCTGAAAATGATTATTCGAAAATAAATATAATTTATAAACAAACCTAGTGGTTGCATTCCTAAAACAGATTGGGAAAAACAGTTTAATTAATAAAATAATGTTTTATAATTAATTCCTGACCCATAGCAGTTGTGTCTTCCCAGATTTTGCATGCTGCTCATAAATCCAACATCAAAGTGAAATGATCTATATCATTCTTCAGATAAACAGTTTTAGGAGCATATGAAACAAGATGATTTCACAGTTCTTTTTCAAATTGTATCCTTAAAATTTCTGAATAGCAATTCTTTACTAAAAATACACTTATAAACCCTGTGTGGAGATTTATATTTCAATCACGGTACACAAACATGGGAATAAACAGCACTTAGGCTGCAATACTACACACACCTGCTTGGGGTTCGCTTGCTCCTAAGTTGTATTGGGGGAGAAACAAAATTCCACAGTTCTTTTCTTCTTTGTCATTTATTGTGTGACTGAGCATAAGAAGGTGCATGACTACTTCTTTGAGCCAAAGAAATAGAAAAGTACAGCATCTGGCTGGATAGAGAAGCTGTGGGCGGGGTGGGGGGAGAACAAACAAGCAGCCATTCTCAGGGGATCAAAAACTTGAGGGGGACTTTGAAATGAGGGGACAAATCATGGAGGTGTCTAAGAGGGACAGGATAGTAATCATGGGGAATTTCAGTTATCCCCACATTGACTGGGCAATTGTGAGCTTGAGGCAAGAAAGAGAAACTGGGTTTCTCAACATGCTAAATGACTGTGCCTCAGAGCAACTTGTCCTGGAGTCCACCTGAGAACAGGCAACTCTGGATCTAATACTTTGTGATACTTGGGGCCTGGTCACAGATGTGAATGTCAATGAACCGCTGGGGAACAGTAAACATGCTGTAGTCTCCTTTGCCGTCCATGTTGGGGGAAGAGTGCCAAGTAATTCAGACAGAAAAACCCTTGATTTCTGAAGGGCAGACTTCTCTCAGATGAGGAAACTAGTTAGAAAGACATTGAAAGGGAAAGCAAAAGAATCCAATCTCTTCAGAGTGCATGGAACCTGTTTAAAACAGTAGTAGATTTTCAGCACAAGTGCATACCACAAAGAAAGAAGAGCTCATCTAAGTCCAAGAAGGTACCGGCATGGTTAACAAGTGGAGTTAGAGAAGTTAACTTCTTTCCATCTGTCTTCACGACAGAAGACCTTGGGCAGATTCCGCTGCCCAAACAGCCCCTCTTGACTAAAAAACTTAAATCAAATACAGGTTAAAAGAGAGAATGTTTTAGGCGTAATTGATAAATTGAAGATCAGAATGTCACCAGGCCCAGATGGCATCTACCCAAGGCTTATTAAGGAGTGGAGAAATGAAATTGTGGATCTCTTAACAGAAATATGCAACGTCTCTTAAAATAGCCACAGTGCCAGAGGACTGGAGGATAGTAGATGTCACACCAATTTTTTAAAAAGGAAAGAGGGGGGATTTGGGAAGCTACAGGCCGGTTAGCCTTACGTCTGTCCCAGGGAGAATGGTGGAAAGTGTCCTCCAAGAAAAAATCTTAAAACACATAGAAGAACAAGCCTTGGTGACAGAAAATCAACATGGCTTCTGTAAGGGTAAGTCTTGCTTCACAAACTTTTTAGAATTCTTTGAAAAGGTCAACAGGCATGTGGATTTGGGTGAACCAGTGGATATTGTCTATCTGGATTTTCAGAAGGCTTTTGACACAGTCCCTCACCAAAGGCTGTTGAGCAAATTACACAGTCAGGGGTTAAGAGGGCAGGCCCGCTTCTGGACTGAGAACTGGTTGAGATCCAGGGCAGTTTTCACAATGGAGAGAGGTGAAAAGCAGTGTGCCCCAGGGATCTGCCTGGGACCAGTGCTTTTCAATCTGTTCATAAATGTCCAGGAGACAGGGATAAGCAGTGAGGTGGCCAAGTTTGCAGATTATACAAAACTTTTCCGTGTGGTAAAGACCAGAGAAGATTGTGAAGGATCTCTCCAAAGTGGGGGAATGGGCTGCGAAATGGGCTCTGAGCTATCCGTGATGGATCAAGAAAGAGATCTTGGTGTGCTGGTGGATAGCTCAGTGAAAGTGTCTACCCAATGTGTGGCAGCACTGAAGAAGGCCAGTTCCATGCTAGGGATTATCAAAAAGAGAACTGAAAACGAAGCAGCCAACATTATAATGCCATTGTACAAGACAATAGTGAGGCCGCACCTGGAGTATTGCATACATTTCTGGTCACCGCATCTCAAAACAGACAGTGAAGGTGCAAAAGAGATTGACTTAAAACGATTACTGGGCTGGGGCACCTCCTTTATGAGGAAAAGCTGCAGCATTTGGGCTCTTTAGTCTGGAAAAAAGCACCTGAGGGGGGATATGACTGAGATGTACAAAATAATGCAGGGCATGTGTAAAGTGGATAGGGATGCTATCCTCCCTCTCACAAAATACTAGAACTAGGGGACATCAACCCAAACTGAGGGTTAGGAGAATGAGAACAGACAAAAGAAAATACAGTGGATCCTTCTATAACAAACAGTTTGTATAGCATAAAATCTGTACAACATAACAAATTCCGGAGATAGGGGAAATTTGCTTAACATAATCACCTATGGGGTGAATCCATACAACATAAAAATGGGATTACTCCGTTTTCAATGCATTCCTATGGGAAATTTGTATAAAGGAAAATTTGTTTAACATAATTTCATTTGGAACGAATTAATTCCTTTATACAAGGTACCACTGTACTTCCTTACTCAGCATGTAATTAGTCTATGGAATTCCCTGCCACAGGATGTGGTGATGGCATCTGGCCTGGATGCCTTCAAAAGGGGATTGGACAGATTCCTGGAGGAAAAGTCCATCACAGGTTACAAGGCATGATGGAGATGTGTAATCTCCAGGCTTAAAAACAGGGTACTTCAAAGGCCAAATGCAGGGGAGTGGTATCAGGAGACAGATATCTAGACTTGTGTGCTCCCAGAGGTACTTGGCGGGGCCACTGTGAGATACAGGGAACTGGACTAGATGGGTCCTTGGATTGATCCAGCATGGCATACTTATCTTACTCAGAAACAAGAGCCCTGTGGCACAGTGTTTAAACTGCAGTACTGTAGTAAAGATTATGCATACACCTTGATTTCTATTGTGATGGGCTCAGGTCGCTGTCTTAGAGGTTGACTCAAGGTGAAAGGACTGGAGCATCCACAGACAATCGTAGTGTGGGAGAGAACACTCTCAGGATGCTGGTAGAAAGTTTATTAAAAGTTTACTAAAAGAGCCCAACGCGTTTCGGCCCAAATGGCCTTCTTCAGGGACTTTTTCACTATAAAAAGGGGGGGCATTTAAAAGACATAGAGTCAGAGAATTTTATATGAACAACAAACAGAAGCATTAATAATCAAATGCATATTTAACACTTAGAATGCTGAAACAGTATGCATGATAGTCAACACTAAGTATTGTGGGGATACTTTTTAGACTGACTGATTTGCTGTCTCAGGCCACTAACTATCTGGCACCCATATCATTCTAGGTTTTTTTCCCCCAAATATGCTGTTCTAAGAAAACAATCGTGTGGAACATGGTGTGCACATATTTCATACAACTCCAAAGGTATAGTTTTAAAAGGAGGGGTGATATTGACAGGTACATGGACCTTTTAGCTGTTTGTCCCATTGCTTAACATATGAGATAGCATGCATATGTGTAGGTGTTATTCACAACTACTTCCAAACATACAGAAACATTTCATATCAAATACAGGAAAACTTTGGATGCTAAAACAGTATATATGATGGTCAATATGAAAATCATTGAGTGTTAAAGGTATACTTTTTAAAAAAACAATCTGGCCTGCTGTCTCAGACTACTAACTGACTTGCATAATAACATTATGGAGAACAACCATATAGGGCGTGGTATGCATGTGTGCAATTTCAAAAATATATAGCTTCAAAAGAGAAGTGATGATAGCAGATACATGGGTATTTTACTGTTTGCCCCACTATTTCTATATACAGGGTATTATATATCTGCTTGCATGTATGTGGGTGTTATCCACAACTATTTCCAAACATCTTATCTAAAGCTAAGTTTTCGGGCATTTATCTCTGTGTTCCACCACCTACACATATGCATGCTATCTCATATGTTAAGCAATGGGACCTAGAATGATATGGGTGCCAGATAGTTAGTGGCCTGAGACAGCAAATCAGTCAGTCTAAAAAGTATCCCCATAATACTTAGTGTTGACTATCATGCATACTGTTTCAGCATTCTAAGTGTTAAATATGCATTTGATTATTAATGCTTCTGTTTGTTGTTCATATAAAATTCTCTGACTCTATGTCTTTTAAATGCCCCCCTTTTTTATAGTGAAAAAGTCCCTGAAGAAGGCCATTTGGGCCGAAACGCGTTGGGCTCTTTTAATAAACTTTTAATAAACTTTCTACCAGCATCCTGGGAGTGTTCTCTCCCACACTACGATTAGAGGTTGACTCAGCCTACACAGTCCCCCCTAAATAATAATAAATGTTTAAATTATAAACTGCACAGAGAATACTTTAAGCACTATGGGTCAGTACATAAGAAGCAAACTAAGCAGCACTCTTCTGAGGAGGCATGCATAATGTTACCCAGTTAATGTAACTGTATCTAAAGAAGTGGGCAACAGTCCCTAAAAGCGTTTGCCCAATAATATTTATTAGTGTTTAAGGTTTAATAAGAATCTTTGTTGGTTTTATTGCAGACTAATTTTTCCCCTGCTCTTGAAAGCACCGTTAGCAGATTGTTGAAGTACAATTCCCTATTAGGGCACTGATAAAAATGTAGGGTTATTTTTTTTAATCTCTTAAATTTAGAACTTCGTCCCATTTGTTTTACAATGTGCAAGGTGAATTCTTCTCAAGTTAATAAAAAATAAGCAATGCATAGTTTACAAGGTTTCAAGGAAAATGTCGTGGAACCAGGAAATAACAGAGAATTTGCAGCATGTTGTAAACCAGAAGCAAAGTTGACATGCAGATTATCGGGCCTTTGGCTGTAAAATAAAATTGATTGATTGACTGACATGCAGAAGAAATGAACATGGTTTAATAAAGATGAAATTATACATTGTGACAAAAACCGAAAGTACAAGGAAGAATAACAAAGACAAAAAGATCCCTAACTGAAGAGGAAAAAGTGAGTGGGGAGGGGGAAATAAGAAAAATGAAATTTGCTGATTGTATTCCATACGAATACAGTATTCCATCCATACATTTTTGGAATTCAATACTGCATGGGTCTGTGACACAAACAACTGAGGAGGTGAGCTCTACTTATTGAGGAAGTTTGGACTATAAGCTATACAACTGAATATTAATCAGAACTATATACAGTATGGAACTTTTAATAATTATCGCCTGGAATAACTGAATTTTGCCAATATCACCCATTTTCTTTTCATTTTGATCAGTGCTGGTAAAGTACTTCATTACAGGTATTTTGTGAATGGCAAGTATCTAGATACAGGCCATTATTTCATAGCCATACACTTTAAAAAAGATTTTTAATAAACAATGTAATTTGCCTCTGGAATATGGTTAGCACAGATAAGAGATAATATTCTTGAATGAATATAACCGCATAATTCATCAACCGGAATGGATTAATGGTTGATATCTTGCTACAACTGGAGTAGGAAATTAGCATTACCCCCACATATATCAATAAGTTAATTATGCAAGTAATAAATCATAATGCCAGAGAAACTGTAAGTCGAAGCTTCTGTTTTGTCCCTTCTTGAATATACACTGCTAAGATGTATCCTGCAGGGTGCTGGGAAACAATGTACTGTACATATTGTTACTAGACCTTAACCAGGGAGAATGGGAGACCCTCTACGAATGGTTTAGTTTTAGCTGCACAGGATAACATTATTTAAGGCACATAGCTCCCTGACTCTCCATCTTGATTTAATCCCATTTATCTCAAAGGATTTCCCACCCATTCCTGGAAGTTTGATTTTGTAAGTTTACATAATAACATAAGAAGAGCCATGCTGGATCAGGCCAAAGGCCCATCTAGTCCAGCTTCCTGTATCTCACAGTGGCCCCACCAAAAGCATCTGCGAGGGCACAAGACTAGATATCTGTCTCCTGATACCACTCCCCTGCATCTGGCCCTTTAAGTACCCTGGTTATAAGCCTGGAGATTACACATCTCCCTCATGGCTTGTAACCTCTGGTGGACTTTTCCTCCAAGAATCTGTCCAATCCCCTTTTGAAGGCATCCAGGCCAGATGCCATCACCACATCCTGTGGCAGGGAGTTCCACAGGCTAACAACACACTGGGTAAAAAAAATTATTTTGTTCTCACTCTCCCAGCCCTCAGTTTGAGTGGATGTCCCCTAGTTCGGGTATTTTGTGAGACTGATAAGAGTGTCCTTCTATCCACTTTACTCATGCCCTGCATTATTTTATACATCTCAATCATAAGTTTAGATCAGTTGGTCATTTACTTGCTTAAATACAAGGTGAAGCACACGTGTTTTACTTGTAAAAGTCTGCTGGTGGAGAGGCAGTGATTATGTTCCCCTTCAAATGCTACTTCACTTGGTCTCATCAGTTCCAGACAGCATGACCAGGCATAGTGGGAGCTGCCATCCTGCAATATCAGGAAAACCAAAGCCACTTCCCCCTTGTACTAAGTACTGGAATAGAAGCAATTGATTTTGCTGACATCATGGTTTCCAAAAGAAATTGATGTACTGTACTGTGGTGGCTTATATGCTTCATCCATTACTGTATTATGAAGGAGAGGTAATTATTTCCGAACTTCAATTGTTTTTCACAGTTATGTTCTCTAGCATGTTCTCTGCCAGATGGAATGGTGCGACAAACAGTCAATGGATCAATTTATCTGTACCTAATTATAATAAAGCTGAAACTTAATAATCATACAAATATAAATTGATATTCAGTATAAAGTACTACCTTAGCAAGAGCAATCTTTGTGAAGCTAGGCAGAAGTTTTCAAACCCGTTAAATCCAGAGTCCATAATTACTCAAATGTACTACTGTCCTCCTTGTCTAGGGAATCCCAATAGTGTAGATGAGAGGTTATCAAATAATGGTTACAAGATGCTACAGATGTTACTGATTTCATGAATATTGCTAGGACCACAAACATTCCAAGATTATGCACCTGCTCCTTCATGGGAAACTGTGCCCCTCTTTTAACTATTCCAAGCCTTACATTTATAAGTTAATGTAATTCAAAAGTGGAGTCAGTAGAGAACATGCTTTGAAAACTGCAAACACAGTTCAGTATTTTTCCAGGTATAAGACTATTTTTGTCTGAAGTTGTTAGACTAAATATTGAGGGTCGTCTTATACATGGAATTAAGCTGCATGAAGCTAAGGCAAGGAGAGAATTGCATGGTTGTGAAAGTGTAATTTTGAGTTGGAAAAGTCAAAATAGATGGGAAAATATGGTAAATTTTACACTAAAAACCTTACAATTTGAAGCTAAAGAAAACATCATATAGGAGAGCCATGAAAATAATTTTTCATGCTTAATGGTTATTCAGATTAGGTCTTTAGTGCTAGGGAAGGAGATTCAGAGAGGTCAACCATTGCCTGCTATTTTCCAAGCGTAACCTTTTTGTTACTGCAGGGATATACAAGTCCCAGTAAACTGATTTTATTGATATGTTCAGATATGTTAAATCATCCCTTCCTTTTCCAGAGTTGCTTTTCATATCAGACAAAAAGCAACATTGTTAGAGAAAAGTTTTAAATGTGGAGTGAGTGGCTGGGAACTTCTTTCACAATTCCTAGTGCTATCAATCTCTTTTAAATTTAATTCATTCCTTTTATAAAAATGGCTTGAAAAGACAAAATTAATTTTGAGCTCTTAAAACTTTAAATAAATCGGTTAGTTATCACACAGGTAACTAGGAAAAAGAAAGAAAACCTTATATTTTTATTTGTGTTGGGAAAGGTAGATGTTTTGATCTGCTTCAGTATTTATAACCAAACTTAAAAAATGAAAAACTTGCAACATCTTAAAGACTTACACTGTGAGTTTTCATGGATTCTATTCATTCTAAGTGGAATGTAGTAATCCACAAGTGAAATGGATCTGTTTGTCTTTTAGGTTTCAAAATATTTTTGTACTATTTTTGTTATTCATGGTTTTATTCTACCTGTCAATATTTCAAACATGAATGTAGAAAAAATATAAATGTTCCAAAAATCATGACTACTTGTATGTGCCAGGTTTCTCTGGCTGGAGTGTGTTTATGGGTAGCAAAATATAGATTAAAATATCATTCCTAGTCTAATTATACAGAATTGCCCATTACTCAGAAAACCCACTGTCCTGCATTGGAACACATTCTTATTTGTGTCTGTGTAGATTCTCAGTATTCCAGGTGAGGTTATCTGAGAGCTGAGGCATGGCAACTGGGCTTCTTGTAGGTTCAAAGAGTTTCACTACTCATCCAGGTAGCTTCTTCAGTTCGAGAAAAAGTTGGTTGGAGGCTTCCTATTTATAGTTCACCTTGGTTTCACCCTACCTTGGTTTGAATAAGCTTCTTAGGTGGACAATGGCCTGAATAGACCTTAAGTGCTGTCTTCAGATTAGGAGTCATCAGGACTCTAAACCATAGAGCAAAGAGCATCTCTACCTCCACCAAAGCCAAGAAGAAGGAAGACAGCACTTGATGTCTGTGGATATCCAAAGTGGGGCTTTAAAAAGGCAGTTTTCCATCCCAGAAGAACAATGGATCAGTCTGCGACCCAATAGAATCAACTCCCAGATTCCTATTTGTGCTGTGAGTAGAGGCGTACATAAGTATTGTACAGTGGTCCCCTGCCCTTTCGCGGTTCATATACTGCGGTCCCGCTATATCATGGGACTGCAGTATATAAAAAAAGACCCCCTGGGGTAAGGGGGGAAAGGCCTGTTTCAGGCCTTCCTTCCTTACTGTCGCTACCCCAAATGAGCCTGCAAGGACCTTCCCAAGCCTTTTGGATGCCCCCAAAGGCCCGGGAAGGCCCTTGCAGGCCCATCTGGATCAGTGCCAGGCTGGAGGTAAATACAGTAGCCCCCAGCTAGGCGCCGCAGGCCTGACCCAACCTGCATCTGCATAACGTGGATTTTCAATTATCGCAGGTCGGGCTGGGTCCCTAACCCCAGCAATAGGCGGAGGATCACTGTAAATCCCAGATCAGAGGAGTAAGGGTTAAATTTAGTCTATAGACTAGGTAAAACAATTAAATTTAATCTATGTATTAAATTGCCCAATAAAATTTAGTCTACACTACAGACTAGGGAAACCAATGGAAAGAATTAGTGGATGGAGAAAAATGTCCTCATTTTGCCTTCCTACTTGGTCAATCTTTTTTTAAAAAAGGAAGAAAAGGCCATGGAATCCTTGCACACAATCCGAAGACAATGCTGGGTAATTCCTGTATTAATAATTCATTGTCAAGTGAATTTTGACTTATGGTGACTCTTTTAAGAGTTTTCAAATGTAGTTGGCCATTTTCTTCTTCTGGGGGCACTCTGGGACTATCCAAGGCTATACAGGCTGGCACAAAGTGTGTGTGTGGGGGGTATGTGTGGTGTGTGTGTGTGTGGGGGGGGTGTCTGGTTCTTCCACTAAGTACCTAGCAAATGTCAACAAACATGAGCTAGTTTTAGAATGTGGGCGTTTTCATCATTACAGATAAAGGGGATGGTAGAGAAGAAACGAAAATTTACCAGGCCAATTCAGTTTGTAGCAAGTTCCAAACAGTCAGTTCCGAAGTGTCGGGTTCAAGATTTCACTGCTATGATACAGATTAGAATGTAGCTCCGTAATGCTCCCATTTTTGAACTTATTTTAAACAGACTAAACTGGCACATACACATAGCCACATTTTTGGAACTTTTATTATTATTCTGCACCACTGCCAACTCCCTAGTTCCCAGCCTGCTGAAGGCTCCTGCAGAGTTGAACGCTATTTCTGTCTCTTTTTTTTGTTGCTGTGCTTCATAGTTATTTCTGAAACTACTCTCCTGTGGATAAACTATTGAGTTCCTAGCCAAACATGTACACTTGCAAATGTACAGATAATGTTTAAGACAAAAATAGCAATTGTAAACGAATTTACTGGGTCATAAATCTCACTGTTCCTGGTGAAATTGCTCAGTTGCCATGCTTAGTATTGCACTGTGAAGCTACAAACCACATTCTACCAATATTTATGAACAATCACTAATGCCTGTAGGAATGATACTTAGTTAGACGTGTAGTACAGTATTTCTTTATTTGATTTATATTATTCCTTTCCCTCAAAACTGAGGGTCTTAATAAGATTCAAAGATTAAAACATTGGGGCCTTTTCAGGAGAAAGGAAGGGTATAAATACTGTGAATAAATTTTAAAACAAGAGAAAAGGGCAGATTTGTGGCCAGGGAGGGGGGGAAGTTTAAAGCAGGTGCACTTCAAGCAAACAGAAAGTTAAAATACTAAAAGTCATAAAATATGTTAAATCACTATACAGTACTGTAGTATCAAAATACTTTTAAAATTAAAACACTCTAAAAAGGTTTTAAAAAACAAAACAAATGCAAAGAACAACTACATTCCAATCAGCGGCTTTGTCACAACAGCCAGCCAGTTGTGACCTCCTATTTCAGGAGTTTTGCGTAGTGGTGACAGGATGAAGGCAAGTGGGTGAGACAAGCAGCTCTGAGCGGGGTGTACTTCAGCCTGGAAGCAGTGAATATTATTTTATATGCATAAGAAAAATGAGAAACTAAGCATTTCTGGATATTTTAAGACAGTTTTCTCTTTTCCTGCACAGAAAAAGGTTCACAAAAATGGGTGCCAGTCTTGATTTTTAAAAAATCTTCAGTGTTTACAGATTTCCTAGTGATTTTACTTTTCCTGCCATTTTTACAAGTACATGATGAATATTTTATATTTGAGGGTTCTTTTGGTAGCTATCTGTGGCATAATTTCTGGTTCAAGTAACTTCTGGCCCTCAAATATCAAGTGTTCCATTATTTTGTTACTAGGGGATATTTATGTTTGGCTGCAATTGTGATGATGATAATATGGAACAACTGGATGCCAGTTACAAGTCAGTTATTTTGCTAGTTTAAATGAAAAACAATTAGACTTTAAATGAATAAACTCATTTATTTATTTATTTATTTATTTATTTGATTTATATACCGCAACCATCTAGCAAAAAACTACTCTGGGCCCAGATTTTCTTGCCAACTCAGATTTTCTTGCCAAGTTTCTGTTATGGTCCAGTGGAAATTGAGATTCATTCTCATCCAGTAGATGGATGGATATATTTAAGTTGCAACATATGGCTGCAGAGTAAGCATCAAAGAGTTAATGGATTCTTTAACAGAGTGACTTCTAATCTCTGTATTCTTACACTTTAGTTCTCTGGGGATTTTCCAGCATGATAAAGTTTTGGTATTTGTTTTCGGTAAGGAACGCATCATTGTCAAAGTCCTGAACACTGATAGAGTTTCTTCTGTATGCAGATACATAGGAAGGCATATTGTATGTACACAAAGCTTTTGCACGTACACACACATCTCTTTGTTAAATTATTAACCATGACATGCTGCTGTCCCAATAAGAGATTTGGGGACTAGCTACTGGCCTTTTGCCCGAATTGTGGAGTTTTACATTAGTCCTTTTAAAATGGTAACACTTTGTAATTCTACATTTTTAAATAGTTTTATCCTGATCATCATACCTTAAATGTAAAGACTGGAAGACTCTTTGGGGAATATGCATCCCCAAAGAGAGAAGCATGCATGCTTCATTCCTGTCCAAACAATTCTACTCCTTCCTCCCCCCCCCATATCTGTACATTCATTTCATAACTTGGATCACAATGTCAGCAAGAAGTAGATGCCATTTTAGTCCATTTCTTATGGATGCATCATTGGACCCGTGCTGCTCAGGGTGCCAAAGGGCTCACTCTCAAGCCAAAATACAAAGGGTTGCGGCTTTTTGTTTTCTTGCCCTAGTAATTACACTAGCTTCTCTGCCATTGAAGGTAAAGCATTTAGTTAGTTATCTAGTTAGTTAGTTAGTTTGTTGGTTGGTTGATTGGTTGGTTGGTTCATTAGTTTGTTTGTTTGTTTGTTTTTGTTCATTTTTCAAGTTTTGTTATAAAAATATACACAGCATTGTAATATATAATCGTCAACCACATCTATCTATAGGTATCCGGGATGTTTAGTTTCCTTTTGTTTACATCACTGTTTATATTGTTTATGTGCTACCTCTCTGTTTGAAACAGAGTGGTTACAGGAACAAAAAGGTTCAGGACAGTACAGTAAAACAAGGTAACGTTAGAACAGACAGATCTGTTGTGCAGATATGTGAATATGGCAATAGGGTGAATAATTTAAAAAAGCTAATGCACCTACAACAGTTGGGCTTTAAAAGGAATTTCTAAGCAATTGCTCAAATATTAAAAATCAGCTAGAGTAAGAAGGGGTTTCCTAATTGTTCAGAGGTATGGGTCGGGGGAGAAACAAGGTGGATCTCTGCTCAGAAGCAGAAGATTGGCACTTTCAAATTTACAACCAAGAAAATTCTCTCTCAAATCCACTTCCCTTGTTTAAAGATGCACAGGACCTCTGAAACTAATCTGGCACCTCATGAAAGAGCACCAGGAGCTCTTAATTTCTCTACTGTTTTGTGTAATTTCATTCACATCTTTGAAAAGTGAAAGAAAGGTGGGTGGCATTTTTATTAGACCACTAGAAAAAATAAATTAGTTAACTTTTTACCCTGCCCAGGTCTTCATCAAGTTGAGTGCCACTGAACTCTTGACAGTGCAGCTCCAAAACATCGTCAGTGAACATGCATTGTTGAAAGTAAAGATGTGACTCAGTGGCCAAATTGGAGCAGTCTGTTTCAGGCTAAATAGGCATGCCCTTTGGGACCATCGTTGCATCCACGTGCAAGGATCAGGAGTTCTCAGGACATCTGAAAGTGACCCTATTTGAACTCTTTCTCCTTTTAAATGGAGAGGACAGACAGATAGACAGAGAACAAAATGATCCTGTTTTAAGCTCCAGACACTTGGGGTGGAGTGGGGAAGAGGCTGTGGAAGGGAGTGGTGGTGATAGTAGTCTTTTTTGGCCAGAGGAACAGGGGAGGGGGACCACAGAATTGCCCATTGGGGCTGTGTTGCACCCCTCTTGATTCCAGACTCTGCCAAGGGTTGCATGCTGTGGTGCCTTCTCCCAACCTGGTGGAAAAAGAGGAGAAGACTTCTGTGGACCCTCCAGGGTGGAGGACCAGCAATGTTGGCCTGATGGCTCCCAGCAGCATCAATCTCCAGAGTGCAGGTTCCCAACCTACTGATTACCGGCAAAGGGGAGAGATGCATCTGTGAGACTCATGACCAAGAGCTGCCTGTCTGTCCCAGAGAAATACAGTCGCGGGGCATCACTACTGCCTGCCTGGTTGACAGGAGAGTTGATTTTCTCTGACCCTCTCTTTCCTTCCTAGGTTGTACAGCTCCCTCTGCAGCTGTTTCACCCTTTTGACAATTTTAGTCCATTTCTGTTGCCGATTTCTTGGTCCCATCCCACGGATTTAGATATCTTGGTTGAAATGTTCATTCTTTATATGGCTCCTGTTTCAACCTGCTTTTGCATTTGCCCCAGGGCCCATCACTGCTGGAAAGGGGACCTTGCTTGAATCCTGTTACTAGTGAATGCAGACAAATTAACTAGAGGGGATTTTGGAATGGAAATACATTTGGAACAGCAGTGCTATGAGTCAGCTTCTTCAGTCCTCTCTGATCTATTCAGATATAGACCTTAATTGGCTTATACCCTGGTGTGTCATCCAAGGGGCAAGACTGCTGTGGTTCTGTTATCCTTGGGGACAAAAATGGAATTTATGTTGGTGAACTGGGCATGTAGTAGTCATGAAGTAGCAGTTAAACATGGAGTAAAACCCTGGTATTGACTGAAATCAATACTTTGGTGTGAATTGCCTTGGGTACAAGAACTTGAATGTCTATCCGTGTCCCGTGCCTAAGAACACACAGAGAGGTGATTCCATTTATGGTTCACGTAGCATATTAAAGCAATTCCCTTATCTAATGATGGCCAAGTTGAGCCCTATTAGGGTTACACATTAACAAAGGCGGTTGATGCCTTCTCTCCATATAGACACATTACCCTCTCCCTGATCCCCATTTGGAAGTCTTTTCCTCTTGCCCTCTTCAGTGGGCTTGTTTGGTTTGATCAAGGAGGTCATTTACTCAAATCCAAACAAGTGAGACAGACTTATCTGAAGATAGGCAGGGGCTGTTAGTGTAAGTTTTCAAAGATTTGTTTTAAAATGGCAGTCAGGCTTGAGGCCCACTCTCAGGAAGGAAGGGTTTGAAAAGAAAAGACTATAATGTAATTGGAAAGCAAAGATTGCACAAGAGGGCGTCTTTGGCGTTAAGGAGCATGTGGTAGTTTATGTTATGAAGTATCTAGATATGGATTCCCACTCCAACAGGCTGGCTCAGTGAAGGCCATTTTGTTAAAAAAATATACAGTGTAAGAAAATAATTTAGTGTCCAGGGAATTTTTTAATATTTACAAACTTTGAAATACTAAAACCATAATAGTCATTAGTTGCAGACTCTGTCTGTTCAAAACCATTTTAAACACCCTGAATATGTCTTGCTATGCTTAGACAAACTTATACAGATACTCTACAGTACTGTTTTCTAAGATGGTTATTCTTCGTTCATAATCCTCATCACAGTGACAAGCAAAGAATCACCACATGGGAGCTTTTAGACACAAATGTAAGTTATATAAAATGTAGTCTTCTTTTGAAAATCCAGTTTTTAAATTTGTGATTCTACATTTATGCCCTTCTTTTAGTTTTTAATTGTGTTTCCTGTGTAATGTAAATTGGCTTATTTATTTATTTCATGTTCAAATCATCCTGATAGGCAAGATTATTTGAAGACAACATAGACAAAAGCATGAAAGATTATAATATCAACGTACCATTAAACAAATCATGATACACAGATGGTTTAATTATCATTAGCCAAAAGTTCAAAAAAGGGCTGAAACCCCCAACATAGAAGGTCCTTTTCTCAGTGAGTGGTGAAAAGCCACCCTAAAATAAGAACTTTACCACCTGGCTGTGGAAGGAAAGTACCAGCCTAGCTTCCTGTGGCAAGGAGTTCCACTGCCTGGAAACAAACCACCTCTGAGGATAAGAAAACTGAGAGAATTTCATCCTCCCAAGATCACATGGGATTTTGTTGGAGCATTTTGTTCTTTAGATAGCCCTTGAGCAGGTTACACAAGGCCTTGTGGGTGCTATCTGCTGGCTAGCTCAGCAGTTTAAGTATCTGGGTGCAGAAGGAGAGGGGGCCCTTCCAGGTCAGAATTAGGCAAGCCCATAGATTTCAGTTAGATTGGGGGAGGGTGTCTTATTTGGCGTAGGTTTGAGTTGTTATTCCTATTGATTCGCTGGATGATAAAAAAAAAAGATGACACAGAGGTACTGAGGTACTGAGTAACCAATTGATGACAAATCAAGCACTTGTTGGTTAGCAAGACAAACTTTGCCAAGATAATTTGGGGAGATATTGTTTATATTCATGAAGTATTTGAATGTGGCAACAAATTTGTGAGATGCCATTAAATGGAAAGGGAAGTCATTTCAAAAGATGACCATAGATATGGACTGAGTTTGAGAGGTAAGTTCCTTCCTTCCTTCCTTCCTTCCTTCCTTCCTTCCTTCCTTCCTTCCTTCCTTCCTGTTATTTTAGCTTAGGGCTGCTGTTCTGAGCTGGGGTTTGTTATTTTTGTTTGATGAATTCTTCTGCTTCTTCAGGATTGACAGCTGTATGTAATGGAGGTTCTATGACTTGAAAACGGCATATCAACAGATATAACAGCTACTTAATTCTCTATATCTATTCTTTTATTCTAAGATAAACTGCTTCTGCTTCTGCCAGGGCCATAGAGCAGAGAGTGGATTTATCCTGGGAACAGGACAATGCCTCTTTGGGTGTGATCAGACTTTTTTGTTTTGAGTGCCTTCAACACAGTCCAGTTTGAGCTATTTTCCAGACATTACTGGGATACTGGAGACTGCAAATCAGATTGATCCTACTCTTGCACCCAATCAGGCCCTTTTTGATCTACTGGCAGGTCTGTTGTTTTTAAAAGAGCTGGGCTGGAGAGCAGGGAACTGGATCACATGTATCCAGAAGGGTAATTTTAAAAGAGGCCATACCCAGTGAAGAGGTTCTTTCCAGCAGGATTCAACCTGATCCTAGATCGTTGTCTGATCACACACTAAGGAAATCTTTAAATAAATTGGGCAGCATAATTGTTCAGCTTGGAAGGTTGAAACTTTGCGAGGATTTCCAATTTTTCAGTTTGGCCAATCATGCAGCACCACAAAGCTCATATACGTTCAGAGCTATAATAAGTAATGATGGTCACATAAGATGCAGTCAAAATACTCCCTCGTGTTTTCTGCCAAAATTCCATCTTCCCATTAAAATGGAGAGTAGCTGGACTTAAATGATATCTATTATTGAAAACCACCCGAATAGCACTTACCACTAATGGGGCAGTATAAAAGAAATTAAAATACATCACAGCACTCGCAATTGCAACATGGCTGTGTTAAGTCATGTTTTTAATTTCATCTTGACCTTTCTGTGTTCTTCACTTTCCCATTGAGAAATGTCCTAGATGCGTCCAAATGCCTATATTATTTAGGCAAATGTCTACCAGCTAGGAAGCATTGTTCCTCACAGAAGGAGGGTACTAATGGTTATATTGTTCCAACAGTTAATGGTTAAATGCAATGAAGCCTTTGTAGCACTTTAAAGGCTTTAAAGTTTTAGTACTCAGAAGCTATCATGCACTGCAGCCCATTTTATTAGATCTGATCAGTAGGAGGTTACTTATGCTGAATAACACTTGTTACTCTTTGAGCTGCATTTGGTGCAGCAGATGAGCATAGCTGTTCTGGGAGATATGATAGTACTTTTGAAATACAGAGAAGGGAGAGGATATCTTCTTGATCATTCCAGAGTGCAGGACGTGCAACAATGGGCATTAGCTGAATCTCAGGAAAAACTTCCTAATTGTTAGAGCAGTATGGCAGTGGGACCAATTACCTCGAGAGTTGGTGAGTGCTCCAACCCTGGAGGCATTCAAGAGAAATTTGGACCACCTGGCAGATATCCTTTGATTTATATTCCTGTATGGAGTAAGGCAGGCATGTCCAAATTTCGGCCCTCCAGATGTTTTGGACCACAACACCCAGAATTCTAAGCTTAGATTGTCAGTGACAAAGGACTGTGGGAGTTGTGGTCCAAAACATCTGGAGGGCTGAAGTGTGGACATGCCTGGAGTAGGGGGTTGGACTTGATGGCCTTCATAGGCCCCTTCCATCTTCATTATTCTGGGCAGAGAGGTGGACCGGCTGGTGAAGGAGCGTGACTTCACAACACTCAATCTGCCTCTCTGCCCAGTGGCAGGGGTGGTGGTGGCTTCTCAACAGCCCCGCTGGCCAGCGCAGCAGAACAGGTGCTGCACTGCCTGGTCTGCCACCAAGGAAGCTCAAACGTCCCGGGTGGTGGACTGGGCAGTGCAAAAGCAGGCGTTCGTGATTCTTGGTCGGCCGCTCTGGCCAGCGGCAGGGGTTGGTGGCTTGCCACCAGCTCAGAAGGGCAGCGCTGCAGACCAGGTGCTGCACGGCCCAGTCCGCTGCTCAGGAAGCTTGAACGGTGGGCGTTCGAGCTTCCTGAGCAGCAGACCAGGCGGCGCAGCAGTGTGCCTTTGCACCACCTGGTTTGCTGTGCTGCCCACTGGCAGGGGGTGGTGGGATGTCTGGGGTGAAAGCTTTCACCCACAGCACCCCACCACTGCTGCCACCACCGTCACCCTTGGATAAGGGCGTTTGCTATTATTCACAGATTTTGGTATCCATGGAATGGCCCAGAACCGATCCCCTATGGATACAGGGGTACTACTATATACATCAGTAGTGTAATGTAGAATCCATATAAATCCACATGCCTATGTGTCTCTGCCACAGGTATACTTCAGCAGTCCTGTTTGTTAGATGGTATAACAGAGAATGTAACAACCACTTGTACTGTATTTACTAAAGCAAAGCAAAAGTATTCTGCTTATATACCACCCCACTTCAAGCACTCTCTGGGCAGTTTACAATTTTTAATTATGCAGTCTTCTTTTCCTTCAGAATAATGGTAACCTTTGTATTTCAGATGACACCAATACACTCCTGCCACACAACGGCCAGCTCTCAATGTATTTTGGCTAAAATCCTGTTGTGCAACTTTATACCTGGTAAGGCTGGTTACATCATCAGCTGCAGCCATTTTTTGAGAATTAAAAATTTTGGGATCTCTCTTATCCTTGGCATACATATCATAATACTCTTGGGATCTGTTTTGTCCTGGGCAAGCTTGTGGGAGCAGGAGAACCAAAAACAAGTCTTTAATTTCTTCAAATCGCCACCTGCGATATGATTTTACTGATGACAGCAATATTTGGACATTAAATACTCAGCCTCCCGAAATCTCAAAGGCTTCCCCAGGAAATCAGATCTCTCAAGGGAGCCTTAGAAACTTCTTGGGGTATGTGTGGAAACTTTTAATACATGAATAATGCCTGTAGCTGATGACATCATCAGCCTTACCTGGTGTAATGTTATGCTACAGGATTTCAGCCTTTATGTCTTAGCACTATAAAGGTGCACCTGAGCAATGCATGCATCCTTCAATCTGTATGAATAGTTGCTCACATACACACTTTTGATGAGAACAGACATTTGCAGTTTCTTCTTTTTGGTTTGGTTATTAATTAGAAAACAACTTGGCTCTCCCACCCCTTGAGTACTACCACAACACCTGTTGTCACTTCAGTTTTTTATTACCTACGGGCTGATCATAAATCATGCAGTGGGGCACCCTGCCTCATCTCTCTTGTAGGCACAATTTCCCAGTCCCTGAGGAGTTGTACCAGGGCACACGCTAGCACAAAGAGCTGGCTCACTGATATTTTTTCATTTAATTACACCCCCTCCTTTGTTTATTCATTGGTTTTCCAGTAATATCTTTAAAAGGAATGGGGAGGGGAAGCCATATGCTTTACAGGAGGCAAACATTTCAGCTGGTGGGAAAACAAGAGTGAAATTCCCTTCACTTTCACATTATATTTATCTGTGAACAGAACCTTGAAAAGTGCCAGGGAGGTGTGCTGAGGTCCAGCGAAGGGGTGACTATTGTGGCAAATAAGATGGCAACTGCAACAGGCTTATTCTGGCTAGTGTAGAGTTTTAGTGGTTTAGAATCATCCTTAATATGGCATTCCTACTTCCTATCTATGGATATGAAAGAAGGACAAGGAAGAAATCTGAGAAGACTTTATGGATATAATGTACCCAGTGCAAAGATTAACAATTGGGCTTTAGATCGGGTGCTTGATGTCACAGCAGAAACTAAAATGAAGCTGTCATACTTGGGACAGTGATTAGACTTCAAAGAGGAACATTGTGGGCATGGCTCAGAGCTGGCATAGAATTCCTAAAACCCAGTTCAGGTCCTTGATTTTCACTAGCTTGGATCTCCTATAGGAAGAGAAATTTAAGATTAACAAACACATTCTATGGCAGAAACAGAAGGAAAACAACTCCACCATCTTCTGTTATTATAACTGCAAGGCGATTAGACTGTAAATCAGTGGTCCTCAAGATGGTCTGAAAGTCCCAGACATCTAACCTAGGCCAAGGTTGGGGCTTTTTTCCAAATCCACTTAGAAAAAAGGCTCCTAGGGGCATCCCCTTTGAAGTTTAATAACTCAGCCCCCTTACCCCCAAAAGTTTCCAAATTTCAGGGAGTTCCCTAAAATCATTTTCTGAAGGTACTCCTGCACTTTGGTGCCCCAAGGTAAGCAATTATTGAAAACTATTTTAAAAAAATATGCAATCAAAATTTACTTACCTTGGGGCTCCAAAGTAGCAGTGGTACCTTCCCAAAGCAATTTTAGGGAACCCTCTGAAATCTGGAACTATTTGGGGGTAAGGAGACTTAGTTATGAAGCTCTAAAGGGGCTCAGGGTAGTTAATTGGCAATGTGTGCTGGGAGCATGGAGGCAATTATGGAGTTAATACCATAGAGAAAACTCCCCCCCCCACATCCCGATCTGTCAAAAAGCCCCAGCTGGTAGGCAGGGGGAGGGGCGAAAGGCAAAAAAAGAGCAGGCAGGGGAAAAACTGCTCCTTTCTGCCTTTGGCCCCTCCCCCTACCGGCTGGGGCTTTTTGACAGGTTGGGGGTGTGGAGAGGGAAAGGGTTGCTGCCCATTGCAGTCCCTGTCCAAAACACCCCTTTGGGAGGAGGGGGTGGCAGGGATCAATTTTATTGCTGCCTAGCTGCTTAGTCCTCCCTAGCCGCCCGCCTCCCAGCTGGGATTTTTTGACAGCTCCATCTGTCAAAATCAGCTGGGAGGCGGTGGCAAGGAGGTTTTTTAATCCCCTACCGCAACAGCTAGAACACTGGTGCTGCGGGAGAATTCATTTCACATCACTCTGTTTCGTAAATAATAATTTTTGTAAAAAAAATTATGTTACTTATGATATAAAACGAAGTGTGTGTGTGTGTGTGTGTGTGTGTGTGTGTGTGTGTGTGTGTGTGTGTGTGTGTGTGTGTGTGTGTGTGTGTGTGTGTGTGTGTGTATGTGTGTGTGTGTGAAGTGAAACGGAATTCTATTTTTCCATTTCATGCCCATTCCTAGTTGGGAACTAATGCTGTAAATAAATAAAGTTGCTGATCTTCCCCCTGCTTCCTTCCTTCCCCTTTGAATCATGTTCAAGGTTGCCTTGCCAGAAATTAGGGAAAGGACTACTTGAATTCTGAGTGACATCTTGTGAGAGTGTGGCTGGTGTGCTGTCCGGAGGGCAGATGGCTATTGAAGGGCAGGGAGCCGCAGAAGAGAAAACAGGGAAAGAAGAGGGAAAAAGAGAAGAATCAGAGGAGGAAGAAGGAGCGCGCGGGGGCATTGGGGAGAAAGGGATAATGACAGGTGAAGAAGCAGAGGGATGTGGGCATCCATTGGTGCTGAGGAAATCAGAGGAGATTTGGAAGGAGAGCGAGCCAATGGAAGAAATGCACGAGGTGGGGAGTACAAACTGATGGCGGAATGACAGTTGGGGCAGTTGAGCCTCTGGAGTGGAAGGTGATGATGTCCCCAATATGGAGTGGGACCAGGTCATTACCTCAGAGGGCGAGTTTTCCCCTCAGGGAGCCACGGGAGCTTTCCCGCTGGGTGCGACATCCCTGCTGTGGGACACTGTGTCATGGGAAGAATTCCCCAGAGCTCACCCAGGGACATTTCGGGATTTATGGGAAACCCCAATATTGAATACGGTTGAAGTTCATGTCAGTTCGCGGGAAGAGCCTGTTATGTTTGATGTTCAAACCAATGTGCAAGAGAATGAGAGCAAGAATCTGTTTGTTATCAGTTCAGTTAATAAAACTTTATTAACAGAACCATCGCCTTTGTCTCTCAATTCGGTAGAGATACTGAATGCTCCCAGAAAGAACCAAGAACCCACTCACACATCTACATATGAAAAATCCAATCAGGCATGCTCCGAAGGGGGTATGGGAATGGGGAAAATATATATGTTCTCAGAAATATATCCATTCTTGGAAAAAATGAGTTCTTGGAAATGGGCTCATCAACATGGAATGGAAAAAATGGCTTCACGGGTGGAGCTCTGCATTCCATTTTGCCCAGTTTCCCAGAGGGCTGCTTCAGATTTCTGAGGCTCCACCACAGTTGCCCTGTGAGCCTTCCAGCTGAATTTAATAATAATAAAATTGGATTCTTTTTTACTCCCTCCCATGACATGTGCAGTGCAAAACAGCTTGAATGCAGTAGCATATTATGAACCCAGGTAGACTAGACCAGGGATGGTGAACTTTTTTGACACTGAGTGCCAGTGGGGGGGAGTTGGGATTGGTGGCAGTGGGGGGCAGGGGTGGGGGCAAGGGCAAGGGCAGCAAGGGCAATGGGGCGGTGGAGTCAGGGTCATCATTGGCGGCGGCAGGGAGCAGGGATGGCGGTGGTGATGGTGGTGGAGGCAGGGTTGGGGTCATCGGCGGGGGGCAGGGATGGTGGTGGTGATGGCGGCGGCGGTGGTGGTGGTGGGGGGCAGCAGCAGGGGGCGATGATGGCAATGGGGATGGTGCTGCAGGGTTGGGGGTGGCCATCCCTTGGAATAGACCGTAACTAAATTCCCTAGGCTTAAACTCACAATAATCTAGTTTCACTTCCTGTTTTGGAATTAGGCCCAGCAGTAGAACAGCACATTATACAAGTCCCTTATGGCCTTTTCAGTATTTGATAGGTTGGCTGAGGGTCCGCTACATCTCTTAGCACAGAAGTGAACTGCTTATATAAAGTAAATAATGTGAATTTGTTTTCTACTGAATCAGATTTTTGGCCCATAGAGTGCCTGCCATGATTGGCCATGATTCATAGTGACCCATCAGGTTCTCAGGCAGGGGGTCTTGCACAACATCAGCTCTCTGTTCCTTTTTGTTTGAAATACTGAGAGTTGATCCAGGCCCTTCTGCCAGTCAAACACGTGGAGTGAGGGCTGGCAGCCAATAAAGGGATGCTGTATTCTGAAAAAGAGAGACTTCATGGGTAAGTTTATAATTTTTCCACGAAATAGTGATCTACATGGAAAGGACATTGACTCCCTCTGAGGGATCATGTTGGCATTTTCATGAAGAGCCTTGTGGCACAGTGGTTAAATGCCTGTATTGCAGCTAAAACTGCTCACGGCCTGGGGTTCAATCCCAGGTAGCCGGCTTGTGGTTGACTCAGCCTTCCATCCTTCTGATGTCAGTAAAATGAGTACCCAGCTTGGGGGAATGGGGGGCAATGTGTAGCCTGCATGATTAAATTGTAAACTGCCCAGAGAGTACTTTAAGCACTATGGGACGGTATATATACACTTTGATGTTGCCAGAGCTGGCTTATGCGCTGATAGAACTCAGTTGACCAGAGTGTCTGACTGTGGATTTAAGGGCTGGGAGTAGACATGGGCACGACTTGGCGAAATTCTCGTTTCCGTTTCTGTTCCTTGTTTCCGTTACATAACGGAACGAAGAACGACAATTACTCTGCCAGAACTCGAACTTGAACCGACTAAAGAAAAATTGGGTCTGATTTGTCGTTAGGAGGATCACAGAAAAAAAGTTTTAAAACTAAAAAAAAAACCCCGGTTCCCGGCCAAAAAAGCAGGCGAAAATATGCCTGCCTGAGGGCACCTACCAGAGGGGTGGTTTCTGGGGGGGGGGTCCCCGGCCTCCCCCCCTCTTCTCCTGGGCTGTGCATCCTCGTCGTCTCGCCAACTCGCCGCCAAGCGGCGCAGTGGCCAAAAAAGCAGGCGAAAATATGCCTGCCTGAGTGAGGGCATCTACCAGAAGGGTGGTTTCTGGGGGAGGGGTCCCCGGCCTCCCCCCCTCTCCTCTCCTGGGCTGCGCATCCTCGTCGTCTCGCCAACTTGCCATGCCATGCGGTGCGGGCGGGGGAGCCAAAATGGGGCGACCGCAAGCAATATTTATTTATTTTGAAATCGTGGTGGTCCAAAAACACACCAAAGCACCACAGAAACATGCGAAAATAGCTATTTTAAAACTGCCTGAATTTTTTCAGTAGCAGCAGTGGGTTTTTCTTGCAACAAAACGTCTCCAATAGATTTTATTTTATTTTTATTTTTATTTTTTTACACCTGTGCAATGATGGGCTGGCCATGGGAGTGGACCATGCAAATTTTTTGGAGCCATTCCACCAATTGCATGGCCACTTGACCAGGTTTTGACCGAGACTTCTTGGATGTACCTGTCGGGCATAAAAAGCCCACTAACCGTAGCCCGAACCCGAACCCTAATCCTAACCCATACGCCAGTACACTGTCCTTCTTAGTGGGTCAGAGAGGCACCCAGAGGTGCACCCCACAAACTCACCCTAACCTTACCCATAACAACCCTAACCCTAGCCCTTGCGCTACCTAACCCTAAGCCAAATCTGTACTCGCATTGCACTACACACGCAAGTACAGTTCCCTTCTTAGTGGACCACAGAGCGCCCAGACTGAGGAGGAGCCTTCCCCCAGTGTGCGCACTGTGACACTGCAGTTAGCAGTGGGCCTGTGGTCAACAGAGAGAGGCACCCAAAAAAGAGGTGCCTCTCTGCTCAACTTGGTATGCATATCCAATTGGCTATGCATGCCATTTTGTAGCGGGCCAGAGGAGGCACCCACCCCAGAGAGGTGCCTCCAGGAGCCCGCTCCCCCCCCAACCAGTACTAACGACAGACAAAAAACAACAAACAAAATGACAATTTTTTGGAAAATTTCGCGAAAAACGGAAACGAGCCGAAACGGGCCAGCTCCGACACACGACAATTCGAAAATGTCATTTTCCCTTGTCGTGCCCATCTCTAGCTGGGAGTTTTGAATTTCCCACCCCTTTTCTGGTTGTTTACATTACATGGATGGGCACATGCCTATTATCACAACTGGCTTCATCAATTGTTGGTTGGGAAGCACAGAATGCCTTCTCTCAGCTGTTAGTTCTTTCTAATTAAGGCTCTGGTCTGGATAGAGTGCCCTGACCACACCCCTGCTCTGGTTAATTCTTGTTCGAGTCCTTTTGTAATACATTGTGCTTGGGGCTGCCTTCCAGCACATTTCAAGGACTGCATTTGCTGAGATAGTAGCTAAGATATTGGAAGCATAACCCATGGGAACCAGAAGGAGATCCTGTGACTCTTAGCTAGCTCTGGAAGATCTTTCCAAGGTTTGCCATTTAAACTCTCCATGGCTTGGGACACTGGCACATGAAGGAAGATCTTCTCCAGATCCACTTGCCTGTTCTTTGATTTCATCTTTAGATTCCCTACTTCTGTAGCTCCTGTGCCATCTATGGGTCAAACTGTGATAAGTGTGTTGTTGTTATGATTCTGCTTTTTGGAGATGTTCCCTCAAGTTAATTATACCACATGGTTTTCCAATCTTGCATTTATTTATTTATTTATTTATTTATTTATTTATTTATTTATATACTACCCGACTTTCCCAGAGGAACTCTGGGTGGTGAACAGCCAAACCCAACAATATAAACAAAGTAGCATTAACAAATAAAGGAACAATATCCAGATAATGGCGGCAAACAATAAACCTAACAGATAGATGAGACGAGACAATATTAAATGTTTTCTTCTGTAAGAGATAGATAATCATTGGCTTAATTTGGAAGCATGATTGCTGATGTGTTTATATCTGAGGAAGTTCCATTGTGGGAGAGAAAATGGTTGGAAGGATTATGAATGCCTATTGGCATTTACATATTGGCAACAAATCACTACTGTATTTATTAATAATGTTTGTGTTCCTTGCTGTGTGTCAGTCATGCATCCAGGAACACAATTTGCTGACACGATGTGAGTGAGTTCCCTTATGCAAGTGTGAATGCCCATTAGGATGTGAGGCATTTTCTAGCAGTTTATGCCTGATTATATAGATGGCAATGGAGGAGAGGCCGGTTTGTAGATTTCTCTTCCCAGGTAGTGCTGTGACCTGTTCAGAACCAGGCAAAGGCCTCTCTTTTTTTCCCCTTTCATTGGTTCTTTGTGCGTTTGCTTGTCTTATTTATAGACAACCTTTCTCCTGATAAGGGGACTCCAGGCACCTCACAGTATTTTTTAAAAAAGATTAGAAACATAGCAATATATACATTAAAATAATTAAATTATAAAACCAATTAGAATACATTGGGCAATTTAAAACAAGTAAAATGTTAAATACCATCTTAACTAAAAATGGCATTCAGGGACTCAGTCATGATTGTTAAAAGTCTGCTTTGAAGATGTGGGTCTTCAACTGTCGCTGAAAGGCTAAAGACAGAATGCATTCTACAACCTTGAAGCAACCACAAAGAAGGCCCTCTCTTGTGTCTCCATCAGCTGTGCCTGTGGTAGCAATGGGTTTAAGAGTAGGGGCCTCCTGATTATCTTAAGAAGTGCTGAGAAGCTTTGTATAGGGAAATACGGTCCTTCGGGTAAGTCTAATCATTATTGCATAGTACAACTGCCTTTTGTGGTAACAGACAAATAAATCTAGAGTTTTACTTCAATTCCAGTCTAACTGGGTTTTGCTGCTTATGTTTTTCTGTTTGGATTTTTTTCCCTTTGCACTTTGGGTGGGAAAAGCCTGAGCTAGGATTGGTGGTTTCTCTGGAAGTTGAGTCATGGCTACTGGACTTCTTTTTTTGAGAGATAGAAATGTTTTGCTGCTCAGCGAAATGTTTCTATCTCTCAAAAAAAGAAGTCCAGTAGCCATGACTCAACTTCCAGATAAACTCACCTGGATGACTGAGAATCTTCACGATTGGTGGTTTCATTTCTCTGTGTTTGCAAGCATTATCTGTTGCTTTGAAGGCAAAAACGGGCTGCATTTTACTTGCTGCTTGTTTCTATGGATTTTTTTCCCTTTGCAGTTTGGGTAAGAAAAGACTGAGCTAGGCTTGGTGGTTTCATGTCTCTGTGTTTATTGCACTGTGTGTGTGTGTGTGGGGGGGTGTTCTGGTGTGTGTGTGTGTGTGTGTGTGTGTGTGTTCCAGCACTGCATGCCTTTAATGTGCACTTTATAAAGAGGTCTTGCCCCCCCCCCAACTTTTTTGCCCTTTTTCAGAACTCTGGAAATTTCATTTCAATGGGAAGCCATGTTTTGGATAATGAATTTTTTGAGATAGCGAATTGCCTTGGAGAACGAATTGAATTCGTTATCCAAGGTACCACTGTAGTGAGTGACCCCTTTCCCTTGTAGGAGTAACAATGGATTGCCAGTGGTCCAGAACAGGAAAAGCTTGATTTGGACAAAACAAATACATTTGGGGAGTAACACTCTTGGTGGCAAACACCAGCTTGACAATGCATATTTATTTAAATATCTCATGGCAGCCAACACAGGTAGAACGATGGACATACAGATCCTATTCAGACCTTTAAGCCATTTCATTGTAGCTCGTGGAAGGCAGCAGGGAAAGATGAAGACCAAATTGAGATGGATTGACTAAATAAAACAACCCTGCAGCCTGGAGTTTGCAATTTCGCAAAGTATGAGCAGAATTGTTCACAAAGTTATCAATTCATAGGATCTCCATAAATGAGAAGCCATTTGGCAGCACATAACATCACAGTTTTAGCTTGTGGGTGGGGCACTCGTTGGGTTTGAATTTGTAGGTATTTGTTCTCTAACGAGACTAAATGAATGTCCCAGGTTATCTGTCATGCAACTGGAGTTTTAATTGACGATTACAGCTGAGATGCCTTCATCTACCTACTTTTTCCCTCACCAGAACTGCTGCACCATTGTGACTACTGTTGTGCAGAAGGAAATGAGCTGGAAGTTTTCACCTTTTCCTTTATTTGTTCGCTTTGATAGTGTTGCTGGGGAAATGTTGCTTATTGCAGAAGGAAAGGGAGGGGAAATTGTCAGTTTTACATGAAGCCAGACAAGGTAAATATTAATAAAAAGGTGAGATTTACTAAGCCTCTGGACAGGTTCAGTACTGCTCTATGCTTTTAACTAGAGATGGGCACGAAACGAGCGATTTTTTGTTTTCATTTTCGTTTTTTCATTTAGTTACACAACAAAAATGAAATGATTTTTTAAAAACAAAATGAAAATGAAAACGAAAACAAAATGACCAAATTTGTCATGTTTTTCGTTTTCATTGCAGCAGATGCATTGAACTAAAAAGAATGCTAACGAAACAGCAATTTTTCATCTTCATTTTTGTTTTTTTGTTTCATTACCTAACGAAACAAAAATGATTTTTTTTTGCAAAAATGTCATGAAAACGAAAACGAACCGAAATGGACCCCTAAACGACCAAACAACAAACAAAACACCATTTTTTTGATTTGTGCCCATCTCTACTTTTAACTCCAGAACACAAGGAAAGGAGGATAGAGGAGCTAAATAATGGAGAACATGGAAAGTACATCAGAGCTTGGGTGAGTTCCTTTTATACCACAGTTCCCAAGAATCAATAAGCGGCAGACTTTTAACTTCTCCAAACTTTGGATTACATTCTATTGGAAAACATCTCATAAAACACTTTCCCAGGTCAGATGAGATCATAGCATTAGGATTCATATGCAAAAAGTTACAATGGATTTCCCTGAATCTTGGTAAATGATCATGTCCTTTGGCTCCTTGGGGTATTTAGAAGCTACTGAGAATGTATCATATGAGGAACATATAGTGAGATGTTTGCTTTAAAGCAACTAGACCACAGTTGGCGAACCTATGGCATGGGTGCCAAGGGTGGCACCCGGAGCCTTTTTATGGGCACCCAACATCGCCCCTTCACAGCCACCTGTATTCAGGTTAAATTGCTGTATGGGCACTTTGCGAAAAATTTATGGGTTTTGAATCGCAGTTTGGGCACTTGGTCTCTAAAAGGTTCGCCATCACTGAACTAGACCAAGGGACTGCTTGCCACCTAGGCTTTATCTTTGCTGGGATGTGTGGTATAGAAAAGCAATATGTTTTGCATGATGAAGCATGGACTTGATGCACAAATAATGCAAAATTTATTCTACCAAAAAGGGCTTTGAACCTGCAGGGTATGCTGTCACTTTAAGGAAGCATCATTTTTTGCAAATAGTGTTGGAATGACAGATTGTAGGGTCTTTGTAAAGGTAATGGAAAAAATGTTTCTAATGCCAGTGGTAATTAGGTCCCATGCAACCTATCTGACATTTATGGAATGCTATGAGTTGAACTAGCTGCCATTAGTAATTAAAAACATGTTACTTTTATACCAGGAGTTCTTAAGATGAAAGAAATGACAAAACAAGCAGTTAGACAAAGCGCTGTAGACCAGTGAAGAAAACGGAGTGGATTAAAAAACAATATAAACTACAAAATGTAGGAAACTATTTAACTTGCAGTGAGCATTGATACCTAAATATTTTTATTTTTTTTTAAAAAAGAGAGTGCATTACACCACTGTTAATGCAGAGGAAAGCAGCCACATCTCCCCAGGTAATGTGACCATGTTGAACCGACATTACTTTGCATTTTTCCCTATTTCCTTTCCTCCGTGTTTCATTTCCCCTTGTTCTTCTTCCTGTTCCTGAGGTTTCACACCTCGATCTGTAATGCTGTGTGTCCCTCTTTGCTCTTTATCAGGCAAGACCAGAACGAAAGACAAGTACCGGGTTGTGTATACAGACCACCAGCGTTTGGAACTAGAAAAGGAGTTCCACTACAGTCGCTACATCACGATCCGCCGGAAAGCAGAGCTGGCGGCAACTCTAGGACTTACTGAGCGGCAGGTGGGTGCTGCAGGATCTCACACAAAAAAGCAGGATTGCAAGCTCGCGCCCAAACTGGAATCTGTGCCTTGAAGACAGTTCTCCAGGTTCCCCAGGCAGCAAGGCCACTGGCTGGGAACTGTCATGCAAAAAAGTAAATTTCCTAAGTTCTCCTAAAATGACAAAACACATAATTATTAAACACAGTTTTCTGTAAACAAGCCTAACTGAACATGGTGTAACTGCATCTCTAAACAATATCAGAGCAGAGCATCAGCTGTTGAGGTGCATCAGATAGGGTCATCCTTCTTTTTTGCTTGGCATGCAACAAACTACAGGATCAATAACAACATGATTACTCTGTCCCGAACTGATGGATTATCTAACTAATTAAAGAGCCCTGAGGATGGAGGGAAAACTGAACAGGGGAGTGCATGCCTTTTAATATTATCCCACATACAGTAGGACCCCCGTATCTACTGATTCATTAACCACTGATTTGGTTATCCACGGTTGGCAGAGGAAAAAAACTTAAATAAATAATTCAGCAACCGCAAAGCAAGCTACTGTAACAAACAGCAGCCTTGAAGCAAGCTACTGTTGTAAAACAGCAGCCATAAAACAAGCTGCTGTCGCAAAACAGCAACCGTAAAGCAAGCTACTGTCACAAAATAGCAATGGGGGGGATGTCTTTTATCCATGGTTTTCATTATCCATTATCCTGGAACCAATTGCCAGTGGTACTGAGGTCCTACAGTATCTGTTCATTTCCAGCAAAACTTGAAAGCTAAGATAGGAATCCATTTGTGGAATACCAGACTCACCTGGGAGAGAAGGAGCAGGAGAATTCATGGTTCATGGAAAGCCAGTTTAAACAGGAGCTTCAGAGGAAAGAACCCATTTTCATGAATTTTAACAGTTGCTATGTCCAGCTTCTTTCCATTTCCTCAACCATGCCTTCTAAATCTGTCTATGCTCTTCATCCTAATTCCTTCTCACTTCCTGGCCACTAAATGTTTCTTTCCTGCTCCGTCTTGTATATCTGTCTCTGTGTCCAACTCTTGCTCGTTACACCCCTCCTCCTCCTCCTCCCCACCACATGCCTTGCGCTCTGGCTTGGTTTGCTCCTGCCTTTGGCTTTTGTCTCTGCAGGTGAAAATCTGGTTCCAGAACCGAAGGGCAAAGGAGAGGAAAGTGAACAAGAAGAAGATGCAGCAGCAAACACAACCTGCCAGCACAACCACACCCACTCCGCCAGCAGTTGGTACCCCAGGCCCCATTGGAGGCATCTGCAGCAGTACCACCAACCTCGTCTCTTCCTCGCCAATGACGATCAAGGAAGAATTTCTGCCTTAAATCCCACCTCTTTCTATTGGACCCACAGATAAACTCATGCAATAGGGGTGAACCACAGGAGTCAAACTGGCTGGTGGACTCAACAGATTGACACGGAGCAATGCTAACCTTGATGAACCAGTGACCCCTCCCAGAGCATTATTTTATATAAAATGTCATTGGCTCATTGACCTTTTGGAGCCACTATTTTTTTACTTCAATAAAAGACTCCCTGCAAGGCTGCTTAGGACTGGAGTAGGGGAAAACAGAGAACCACTGTACTCCATATGTGTTTCAGCCAGTGTGCTTGACAGAACCTGGCCTGGGCCAGATATCTGTTGAGCCACTCCATGCATAATTTTCCACAGTTATTAATGATGATGATGGGCACTCAGGCCTTGCTACCTGGGTCAAAAGAGAAGAGGCAGATTTATATTTATCAGGCCAATTGTTTTAAGCCGAATCCAGGCTATAAGAGAAGCTCAGCAAGGTTGGAGGGGAGGAGGGCCAAACCTGAGTTCCAGCTGATACTTGTAGCCCTAGCAGTAGAAAGCAAAGTACAGTAGTTGAGAAAGCCCATGAAAATGAGCCAAGTCGGTAAGTTTGGGCAACGTTTGTTGTGTGCTCTCCTATCACATTTGACTCAGAACACTAATAAGGTTCTTAAGAATAAGGTTTTTTAAGGCATGTAAGACATGCTGGTTTTACTGGTGCATCAGTTCCAGTGAATCCTCATGGCCCGGAATGGAATTCAAGTCCAGGTCTCTTGATTCCCATCCTGACATTCTATCCAGGGCATAAGTATGGCTCTCTATATATGGGGTAAAGTGCATTTTGTGTGCACAATGACTGTTAAATGCACGGCCAGCAGAGCATTTGATGTGTCACACAAATGAAATCCTTGGGTCCACATGTCAATCAAGTCCTTGATTTCTGGAGTCATCAACAGCAGGCTTGACATATAGCAGTGGTTCCCTACCTTCCTAATGTCGCGGCCCTTTAATACAGTTCCTCATGTTGTGGTGACCCCTTGCCCTGCTTGGAAGAGGCTACAAGCCCCCATTTGGCAGGCCACTGCCGCAGGTGCCACAGAGAACTTCCCTCTACAGGCACCCTCAGCCAATCGCAGCCTCCGATGCCATTGACTAATCTCCCCTCCAACCTATCAAGCTCTAAGTCACTCTTTCCCCCTCCCCCTCCTCCAGACCCAAGCCATTTGTGCCTTTTTCTTCACTGGCTCATGTGAAATGGTCATGTATAGGCCATCTCCAGGGTTCCTGTCACCTGATCCTTTTAATTGGAGAGCATTTCTGGAAGCAAAACTTTTGCTTTACCAATAACTGAAGTTTGCAACGAGGTTGTTGGGGGCGGGGTTGCGTGGTAGAAAAAGCTCAATTTTTTCCTTAGCATGAATGATGACATTATCTGCCACTCCCAGCCTAGTTTTACTGCTGTACTACAGCCCTCACAGTAGTGGCAGAGGGTGAGTCAAAAAGTATTTATGAACTATTCCTCTTATAATGTGCAACATTTTTGGTGGCTTATTCTTGAAAAGAATCCATTAGCTTTTACCAGAAAAATATGTCTGTGAAGATTCTCAGTCATCCAGGTGAGTTTATCTGGAAGTTGAGTCATGGCAACTGAACTTCTTTTTCTTGAGAGATTGAAAGGTTTCGCTGCTCAGCCAAACAGCTTCGTCAGCCTGAGGAAAGGTTGTTGTGAGTCCTCCATGTTATAGTTCACTTTGTCCTCATGTCACCCTAATCTGAAATAGGCACGTAAGATGGACAGTGGCCTGAATAGGCTTGTTAGGTGGACAATAGTCTCAGTAGACTCATTAGGTGGACAATAGCCTAAGGTGCATAAAAGTCCCACCTTTACATCCTTCCCAACACCCATAAAGTATGAGTCAGCCATGGCCTTGCTGGTGGAGGTGTGAGGTATATTTTATTTCCCTGAGCTCCTTGCCCTCTGAAGATGTCAACCACCACGGAGTCTGGCAAAATGTCAGGAAGAAAAACTTCCAGAACATGGCCAAACAGCCCAGAAAACTGGGGATTGTTGAAATCACTGCCTGATAAGTAGCAGATAAACTGTGCCTGAGTGCCCCCTCCCTTTTACCAGAAAGGGATGTATGTGTATGTGTATGAAAAGTCCAAGAGCTAGTTTGTTAATTCTGAGATAAAATGTTTTTACCTGTTTTTTTGGGAAAAGAAACTCTTGAGTTGGTTATCATGTATTGGATAGGAATATGTTGAGATAGTCCATCTTCTCCATCATCATGCATTCTCAGGCTCAAATCAGATGTTTTGGGAAATGTGTTCCCCCTGCAATTAGCAGTATTTCCCTTTCACTAATGGGGTTTCTCCAGAGATGTGTGGCTCTGTCTTGAAAAAAGAAAAAGAACAGAAAAAGAAAAAAAGTCTTTACTTTCTGGGGTCCACCTTTCAATCAATCCCAAAACAAAGCAAACTGGTGTGCAAGATACAGCGGTGAGGGTGAAGAACATACCTCATAACAAATGGAAGTCTTTCATCATTGGAGAAAATGCCACTTTTAATCATGTTCTAAGCACTATTGTCTCAAACCCACTTTTAACAATACTTCTACTTTCCCAACTTATGCTTCCATGAGTATCACCTAATCTAATAAATTGGGTATCAGCGTATAGACTGCTGCTGTTCTGAGTATATACCTGGCATATACATGGAGACACACACACACACACTGAGAGAGAGTCCCTCTGTTTTGGCCTATTTTTGGGGACCCTAGCACTCATATTAGTGTCATGGTGGCTCAGCGGGCTAGAGCACTGAAAGATGCTACAAAGTCGGCAGCTCAGCAGTTTGAATCCCAGGTGCCACGCTGAGCTCTGCTGTTAACCCCAGCTCCTGCCAACATAGCAGTTTGAAAGCATGTAAATGCAAGTAGATAAATAGGTACCACCATAAAAAGAAGGAAGGTAAAACAGTGTTTCCTTGCAGCCATGCCGGCCATGTGGCCACAAACTTGCACAACACTGGCTCTTTGGCTTCAGTATGGTGATGAGCACTGCCCCTAGAGTTGGACATGACCAGCATGCATGTGCAGGGAAAACCTTTAAACACTGGCTCTTCAGCTGTAAGGCCTTAAGATAATGAAGGAAGAGTGGAACCGAAAGACTGAGCACTTTGCCCTCTCTCTCTCTCTCTCTCTCTCTCTCTCTCTCTCTCTCTGTGTGTGTGTGTGTGAGTTGAGTTGACACAAAGCTTCATGGATTTTTCCCCTCCCCCCTGTTTATATATAATACACTACTCTCAAATTATTTTCCTAGGGGTTAGGGGCAGTGATTTGCAATTAGCAGGAAAAAAATAAGAGCTGGAAAAAATTCATAAAACCTGATTTATCATGTTTAGCTTAAATGTTATACTCACACACATTCAAAGCTACATGATGAAATTGTTTGATTTGAATGTTCTTAATAAGTGACTTGAAAGAACACGGGTGTGTGTTTCTGTACAAGTACTTTAAGACAGCTGTACCTAAATATAACTTTCATCCCTAGTAAATGTTCTTTCGCTGAGCTATTACTGCAGCACCTTTGGTTTCACTCACTCTTTCTCTGCCCTACTTTTTGGTTCCATCTCAAGCTGAGGAAAAAACTGATCCAGTACAACTAGTTGTACATTCAGTTTCATTAAAAGGTGGGCAAGTGTCTGTGGGCCCAAGCAGCTTATCATATTTTCCCTCGATTGCTCAATTGCTCGTGCCTGGGACTGACCAAGAAGTGAGAGGTTTTTGTGAAATGGAAACAAGCTTAGCCATTGTGTTCATTTGTTTGTTCTAATACCCCCTTTATTGTCTTTGTTGAGCTGAAAGCCTCCCAGCCTTCTTTTGATAAGAAGCTGCTCTCGATGGAATGCCTCGAATCCTTATGGCAAATCTGGACAGCAGCTGAGCGCTACAGTGTCCTTCCCATCATGCCAGGGGAACTGGGTCTTTCCAAAGGGTATCCTTGCTCTGGTTTATTTTCTTTTGTACAGTACAATGGACCCTCGTATAACAAATGGTTTGCATAACATAAAATCTGTACAACATAAAAATCCAGAGATAGGGGAAATCTGCTTAACAGAATTGCCTATGGGGCAAATCCGTACAACAAAAAAAAAATGGTCGTGATTAGGGATTATTCTGTTTTCAATGAATTCCTATGGGAAATTTGTATAAAGGGAAATTTGCTTAACAGAATTTCATTTGGAACGCATTAATTCCTTTATACAAGGTACCACTGTACTCTGCAGGGTCAGTCATAACAGTCACTGCATCAGTGATGGACTTCAGGATGTTCTTAACTGTCCCAAATGCAAATAATTCTTCTGCCATTAGATGCTGCCTTTCGCGTTGAGAATCCCAGAGGTTTACTGCAAGATGTACTGGATGAGAGCAGAACCCAGACGGAGTCACAAACACTTGCTTTACTGCTTCTTCTTTTTGGTAGAGGTGCAGAAAGCAAGAGCTCAATTACATTTCCTTCCAGTTGCCTGAATATTCAGAAAGGTTTGGTCTGTCTTCCTTCATGTTCCCTTAGAGCCAGTGAAGCCGACAGCAGCAAATTGTATTCCCCCCACACCCTCAACTTGAGCCCAAAAGACCTCATTGTCAAGTATCCTTCGGAATGTGTCCATAAATGACCTTTGTCACTGTGCACAGCACATCGTGAGCACTGCTTTGTGCGCAATAAACTCTCTAAAAACACTTTATAACTGAGCCCCTATCAGGTTCTTCTGGCAGTAAAAATGCACTTTCCTTTCTCTGCTTCTGTCTTCGATAACTTCTTCTGAGTCCAATTAGCAGTGTGGTGTTTCTTGAGTGCCTTCTCAGTTACCTTGCAATCTGTCAATATTGTCTTCATTGCATTCACACTTAATATATCCTTGGCCAGAAATACAAGAAAGCTGTGGGCAAGAAAGCTAAATACTGTATTACTAAATAAAGATACTTTTCCCCTTTGATATCTGCCATGCAGCTTCATTGTCTGTTACAGACGGACCTATCCTTTCATTTCTTTGGTCAAGACTCAAAACATTGGCCGTGTATTCACTATATTTTTTATGGTTTTGGAAACATTTCTACCCCACATCTCTTAAGTGTGATCTTCATCTAATCTACAAAGCCAAAAGAAGATAATCGTGATACTATATTTTTCCTTTGGAGAAAAACTGGAACAGCTGGCTGGCATGAAACCTATATTGGCCAGAATATTGTTGACAATTTTATGCTTGCTTAAGGGAAATTGCATACCTCACTGTGACAAATTGCTGTTCACTAATGACATGTTGATTGCTTTCCTGGACACATGCCTGATCATGTAGTTAGAATCATCCTGTGATTTTGACTTATGGTGAGTAGAGATGGGCACGACTCAAAAAAATGGTGTTTCATTTGTCGTTTGGTCGTTTAGGGGTCCGTTTCGGTTTGTTTTCGTTTCGTTAGGTCAGTGTTTTTCAACCACTGTTCTGCAGCACACTAGTGTGCCGCAAGATGTTGCCTGGTGTGCCGTTGGAAAAGCTGAAGAATATCAGCTTTGTGTTCAGCCAAACAGGCCCAGGTTGCGCACTGAATAAAGTATTTTATAATTTTTCATATTTCTGTTTACTATTTCATAATAAAGTAATTATAAAATACTTTATTTGTGTTTATTTGATTCCTATTCAAGAGAATTACTTTATATATAGTCAATATAGGCACAGAGTTAAATTTTTTAACATTTTCTAATGGTGGTGTGCCTCGTGATTTTTTTCATGAAACAAGTGTGCCTTTGCCCAAAAAAGGTTGAAAAACACTGACCTAGTCTATACTGTGTCTCTGCCAGCATCATTTTTTTTAGTGTTTTCCCTCTGGTCTGGGGCATTGGGGGACACCTGCGCACGGAAATGCTTTAAAAATCATGCAAAAAGTGGGTAAAAACAAATAAACAAATAAACGAATAAACAAAAATGATTTTTTCCCAAAAATTCAGGAAAAACAAAAATGAACCAAAACAGACCCAACAAAACATGAAAAACTGAAACACCATTTTTTCGATTCGTGCCCATCTCTAATTACAAACCATCTATTTCTAGTGTAAAATATTATGAAAAAGATATTTTATAAAGGAATAAATATTCAGAAGTTTGCTCATTTAAGCTGTAAAATTATTATTATTAACCACACAGCTAACTACACTGGATTTTGTAATTCAAATCACTAGTCGAATGCTTCCCAAACATTTAGGATTATGTGATGCATCGGCAAATTATGCAAGCAGATCCCAGTAAGGCGGCTTTCTGCAGCTGACTGATGGTGACTTTGTCAACTCCAATTTCTTCTAAATACTTGCTTAGCTCTTTAGGCACTGCACCCAGCGTGCCGATTACCAATGGGACCACCTGTACCGATTTATGCCAGAGTCTCTGAAGTTCAATTTATTATTATTATTATTATTATTATTATTATTATTATTATTATTATTATTATTATTATTATTATTATTATTATTATTATTATTATTATTATTATTTATTGCTTTGTGGTTGGGGATGATCTCAAAAATTTCACTTGGTTTACTTCTGAGTAGGTTTAACTGTTTTACTTACAAGGAAAGAAGCAGCAGCAAAAGCAACCAAGGACAGGTACACCACAGGAGGAGAATAAATAGAGACCAAATGTTTAGAAGGTAACTTTTTAAAGATGTGAAACATGTTAAAAACAGTCCTGACAATTGCTTTGTGTTTGTGTGAGAAGTGGTTAACTGATTAAAAATACAGGGAGCTTCTGGGATTTCCCGCTGCATGGTGTCACTTTGTGAATGGGTCCCCAGATGTTCCTGCACTGCAACACCCAGAAATCCTGGCCAGCTCAGCTAGTGATGAAGACTTCTGGGAGTTGCAGTCCATGGACATCTGGGGACCCAAAGGTTGAGAACCACTGCTGTAGACCATTTTGACTGCTGCCACTAATGTTGTCAGCTTTCAGGCTACCCCTTTTTTAAAATTTATTTTTATTTTTTAACAATTTATATGCCACCCTTTACTCAAAGGTCTCCCTTTGCTATGTAAAGCTTAGCATTCTCTTTCCTGCTGGCAATCTGGGCATGATATTATGAAGCAATATTGAATTGTGGGTACAGAAGTACAATTCCAACATTCACAAACCGGAGGTTTTAAAATAATGTAATCTATTGTATATTTGTTGCCCTGGTACCAGTGGTACTTAGTGACAAAACCAGAGAAGTGTATATTTCCTCATTATGATAATGCAGGCTTTTTTTTGTATTTAAGGTAATTTTTAAAAAGTCTCTTTAAAAATAAAATTATGCCTTAGATATTGGCTTCCATTTCCATCTTTTCCCAGAATAAAGTAAGTTGGGAATTCCTCACACTGAACTTGTGGATCTGACATTGTAGACTGCATCAGATTTTTGCCTCCTACTCATTGACCTGTGCTTTGAAAGCACAGCCAAAGGATCTGGCTTTGTTGTTCCTTGCATGGCTTTTAGCAGGTTTTTCAGGGCATTGCTGTTTGAGTCTACAATTCTCAGAATTTGTCAGTGTGGAAATGGTGTTTCCAGGCTTCTGGTGGCTGTAGTTCAAAAAAGTAATTTTCCCAGTCTTAATCTTTTAGTGGTTATCTCACTTGGATGCTATTGGGGCCAGAAATGATTTTATTCCCTTTCCACCATGTATTTCCCTGTGTTGCATCTCTGAAGTGAGATTAATTTGTCCTTTGCCCGTGTTTTCCATCTATAAGACACCCCCATGTATAAGATGACCCCCCCACTTTTCCGACCCAAAATTACAGTTTCAAAGCCACATGGTTCTCTTCTTGTCTTACTTCTGTGTATAAGACGATCCTCAGTTCTTAGTCTAACAACTTTAGAAAAAATATAATCTTATACATGGAAAAATATTGTATATCTTACTTGCTGTGGGAGTGGGACAAGTGGAAGGTTTCTGCTTCATATTTGCTTTCTAGCTTAGCCACCCTATTTGGAATAAGGAAGGACTAGGTATGGATCACATGTTGTACTGAAGGCATAACTGGTTGCTAAGTTTTGTATTGGATCTTGCTGGCACTGATAGTCCTGAGTAACTTCATCCCTCCTGCCTTTTGCCTCTAGTATGTGTTGTGAGCGGTAAGGGATGTAACTGGATTCTGTGTCTTGTGCACACTGTGCTTGAAAGCCCCGTGGTGCAGTGGTTAAATGCCTGTACTGCAGGTAAAACGGTGCTCAGGCCCTGGGGTTCAATCCCAGGTAGCAGGCTCATGGTTGACTCAGCCTTCCATCCTTCCGAGGTCGGTAAAATGAGTACCCAGCTTGTTGGGGGTTGCCATGTGTAGCCTTCATACTGTAATTGAATTGTAAACCACCCAGAGACTACTTGAAGTGGTATGGGGAGGTACATAAGCAGAACACTTTCCTTTGATTTGATTTGCTTTTGGACAACACCCCTCCCCCAAATCCTCCAAGCATTCCCCAGCCACTCAGACTACAATGCCCAGTGTCCTCCATGTTTGGTGCCCCCCCCACTGCCACTTGGCTGAAGCCAAGCCCTTCTGAGCATAAGGAATGCTGGAAGTCTTACTCTGGCTTCCCATTAGGCTCTATAAGAGGGCACCTCCCAACTACTGTGACTATTAGGAAGCACTGGAGTGGAAAGTGGGGAGTGAGAGGACATGAATTCAGTGATGGAAGTAAACAACCAAAAGTCCTTCTCTGGATGGGTGGGTAGTGAAATCTAGAGGTCAACAGACATGTGTTTATGGGCTGAAACTTACAGAATTCTGACCGGGGGGAGGATTATTGGAGAATTCTGAGGATTGCAATTCAAAAAACATGAAAGAGCACACCTCTAATAATAGTCATATGATTTTGCGCAACCATTCCATCTCTCCCCCCTCCCCTTGTCTCTTTCCCGTTCCTTATGGAAAAACAAACGAGCAAACAGAAGAAGCTTCGGAAAAACACAGCAGTGCAGCACGCAGAAGATAACACCAACTAGAAGCCCCACCTGCCATGTAATCCTGTATTTCAAGTAGGGCATTTTCAAGATAAAAGTCTGATCTAGAAGCACCTGTAGATTTTTTTCTCCTTCTAGAGCAGCAGAAAGACAATGTCCGGGGCTCCTAAGGTTCCTTTTTGATCTTGGCCAAGACTTGTCAAGGGCTGCATACCTGCTAGAGATGTAATGGGAGCATTTTATTTGCGATGGTTTCCACTTCAAAAATATGAAAATAACAGAGAAAATATGCCCTCTCATGAAAGTAAAACTTTGTAGCTTATTTTAGAAAAGATTATTTGCTCCCGGAGGCTTCCAGGTATAACCCTTCTCCCTGTTTGATGGTATTTCTTTTTTCATCGTCATCCCCAGAAGGGACACACACGTTTCAAGCTGTTCTCCACCCTAACATAGAGGATCCGGGCCCAAAGGAGAGTCTTCCTCTAAGATAGCGGTTCCCATCCTTTTTAAAAGTTGTGACCCCTTTTTATATTAGACAAAGAATCTGCAACTCCCCTGGCCATATCTGCACAAAAGGGCATTTTAAATGGGATAAAGTCACCCTGGCTCAGAAAGTAGAGGCTTCTCCCCTTCCCTGCCCCCACAAAAGTCCCGTTTTTCATACAGACACATACATGTCAACTTTGATACCCAAGGTTAAGGGAGAATTATTTAACAAGTGCTAGAGCTTATAAACTGACACAGGATCTCTCAGAAAACACTTCCCAACCCCCTTGAAGTTCCTGACACCCAGGTGGGGAAACACTGCAACACAAGAGCTGCTTCTGGCCCCTTCCTAGTCCACATGTCTGTGAACCTAACACCCTCATTCTGCTTGTAAGCTGCTAATCAGTATCAGCTAAAAAGAAAATGAGGAAAAGAACAAGTCTATTACAGAGTGATTTCTCTGTTATCCCGGAGTTGAATCATGTCAACTGGACTTCTTTTCTCCTAGGATTGAAATATTTCACTATTCATCCAAGTAGCTTCTTCAGTCTGAGAAAAGTTGGTGGGAGGCTTCCAATTTATAGTGCACCTTGGTATCACCCAGTCCTGGTCTGTATTGGTTCATTAGGTGAACAGTGGCTTGAATAGGTTGATTAAATGGACAATGGCCTGGGGTGTGTGAAAGTCATACATATGCAACTCTTGATGTGCTCATATTAGACAGAGAAGATAGGTGGTTTGAGAGAGGAGTCAAAGAAGCCATCCATGTGTATATAGAAAATCCCTCTCTCAACACAGGTGGGGAACGTAGGCACAATCTGTTTATCACTCATCATGCTGCCCATTTATCAATCCACAGACAAATCAGAAGCACTTCACACCTCCACCAGGAAGGCCACAGATAACAACTCATAATTAATGAGTGTTGGGAAAGGTTTCATAGGTGTGACTTTCACACACCACAGGCCATTGTCCATCTAATCAGCCTATTCAGGCCAATGTCCACCTAATGAGCCTATTTAGATCAGGGTGGGTAAAACTAAGGTTTCTCAGTCTGAAGAAGTGACTTGGACAAGTAGTGAAAGTTTCAGTCTCACAAGAAAAGAAGTCAAGTTACCATGACTTGACTCCCAGATAACCTTATCTGGATGACTGAGAATTTCCACAGACATATTTTTATGTTATTTTACTACTTTCTCCCATATTATAAAAAAATCATGGTTTAGGAATATCTTTAAAATAAGCTCAATAAATATATGTTATAAAACCCTTTCCTGGGGTTTGTTGAGCCCCAATCATACCCAGCAATGACCTTTCTGTGTGATAGAGGAACTCTGTGTGCTTGTTTTCAACGTCCTTCATATTGCTTTTGTTAGACCCTATGCTTGGGCAAAAAAATGCTGTTTCTCTTAATTTGTATTACATCCCCCTTGCATTTCTAAACTTGCTTTGTTTGCGTGGAGGAAAAAAGTACGGGCTTGTTGCAATCTTAATCCAGGGGGCAGCTGAGGAAAGCAAGAGGAGGGGAGGGGCCGGCTTTCTTGGGACCAAAGACCAAGGCCGGCAAACCATAAACTGTCAGGTAAGTTGGGCTTCTAATCTTGGTTTATGGCTGTCCACAGGCCGACAAGCCTCCCATCCAAGAACAGCAAACACAGAAGGCAGGCATGAGATAGCGCATGGGACAGCTGGCACCGGTGCTTTTGGAGCAGCTCAAAAAAGAATTTGCTTTGGAAACAGGAACGGTACATTTGGTCCACTCTTATTGCTTCTGCACCGATCTGCCTAGGTGTTCTGTGACTCATCCAGACCCCTCCTTGCTGACAGCACCAGAACCAATTGGCAAACATTCCCCCTTCACAGATGGTACATGGAGTTGTGGTGTCACATAAGGAAGGGAGAAAGGCAGAATGACTGGGACATTTCCTTAATAAACACTGCATGACTGCAAGAACCATGTTGCACTGGAAGATGACATCCGATATAAACTCCCATGGACCATTTTATAACTTGGATGGAATGTGAATTGGCAGAGGCCTCCCAAAGTCTAAGAAAACTAGGCTGGATATGGAGCAGCCTAAGAGTTTCTGAAGACAGCGAGGATTAGTGTTTGGGTTTTCAGAATTCTAGGACTTCCAGTTCCCAAAGTCATCTAGAATCCTCAGGGAGACTTCTGGGCTTGGGAGAGGAGAAAGGAGAAGGTCAAAGAGGCGTCTTTCTCCTGCCATTAAAAGTTTCCTTCTATTTTCATTAGCTGGGGAGAAGAAGGAAATGCTCCCACTGTTTACTGGGAATTGCCCTATGGACCATGGGTGGGTAGTAGAGATGGGCACGAAACAATTTTTTTCCAATTCATTTTTCATTTTTTGTGTAGTTTCCTAAGAAAATGAAAAACAAACTGCCCATTTAAAGAAAAACAAAACGAAACGAAATGAAAATGTTCAGTTCGTTGCATTTCATTTTTTGTTTTCCCATAGCAATGCATTCCTTTGGGAAACCGCTTTAAAAACCCCGTGCCATCCCCCCCCCAATGCGCCCGATCGGGTGGGGGGAAACACAGGCTTTTAAAGCTTTTTTCCCACTGAAGCCCCACACGCCAGCTGATCTGCGCTGGGGGGACGGGCAGCAGAGTCCTACATGCTGCTTAGGTACTGGTAGTGTCAAAAATAGATAAAATGAAAAACAAAACAAATAAAAAATGAAATGATTTTTTAAAAAAACAATTCATTTCAAACAGAACAAAATGAAAATAAAACAAACGAAGCAAAAAATGAAACTAAACGCTATTTTTTGCATTTTGTATCCATCTCTAGCGGGTAGTTCAGTGAGAGTCTCTCCCTAAACAGAAGCAAGACTAGACTATGGGTGTTACCTTCATAGGCTGCTAGAAAAATTAAAAAAAAGTTGCTAAAAAAGTGGCTGAGCTTTCAGGAGCAAGCTCCCTTTTTCAAGGCAGGTTTAAAAGTCCAAGCATGGCAAGGGAAGTATTTTGCCATGAGAGAGTTCTTAAAAGTTCACTTGGCAAGATGGATGCCAGGCATTCTTCTAGGAAGGCACGAAGCAGCATGGTCTTTTGGGGCTGGACTTCACAGGACAGTTCAAACAAAGGGGAGCATGGTTTGTACACCTCCCTCTGCTTACACCCATCATCTTTTTATTGGCTCTTTGAGGCATAGAGCCCCTGATTGGCCAGAGGTGGGGATGACGTAAGAGGTTGATGCATACTATAGAACCACATTCTCCACACGGTTTGGAGGTACGTAAGGCTGTAAGGCTCAAATCTTCTTTTTTTCCTCCCTAAACAGTTTAATAGTTCTCAAGACTCCCCATCCACATCACAATCCAGGATAGTGGTGGTGAACCTTCAACACTCCAGATGTTTTGGACCACAATTCCCAGAATTCCAACCTTAGATTGCCAATGACAAAGGACTGGGGGAGTTGTAGTCCAAAACATCTGGAGTTCCAACCTTAGATTGCCAACGGCAAATTCCAACCTTAGATTGCCAATGACAAAGGACTGGGGGAGTTGTGGTCCAAAACATCTGGAGTGCTGAAGGTTCACCTCCACTGCTCCAGGAGTATTCCCACCAAGCACTGGAATTGAGGGAGTCTTCTTTTTCCACTCCCGCAGGAGATGCACATGGAATCAAGTAGGCAGTGGCAACTGATCTCTCTCTCTCTCTCTCTCTCTCTCTCTCTCTCTCTCTCTCTCTCTCTCTCTCTCTCTGTGCGTATTCTTTCAGCTCTTCCAATCCCAGATATCTGCCGGGGGAATTCCAGGAAACCTCTGGACCTGAAAGTCCTAGAATTCTGAAAATCCAATCCCTTTCCTGATACTACGAGTAGGTATCTAGAGTAGACTATTTGGTATAAGAAGTGCCAACGCAAGAAGTAGCAGCTGCTGGAAAATGTTTTTAAAGGGGGGGGTCTTGCTCTCTGTCTCATCTAATTTAGGAGGTGGGCAACTCATGACATTGGGGGGGCAATGGCTACACTCTCATCTCTCATCAGTTTTTGCTGGGATGACCAATAGCAAGGGACAATCCGAGCTAAAATACATCAGCATAGGGACAAAACACAACACCCCATGTCCCCACTCGTTCAAGATCAATAACATTTCCTAAAATAATCAATAAACCAAAAGAATGTTTCACATTGTCCTGTGTCATGACTGAAAACGGCTTGAAAAGATCCCTCAGAATGCTGTGGAAGCGGGGGCACAAACAGAGGAAAGCCAAAACTTGAAAGAGTTAACTTTTTTGTACTACAATTCCCAGGATCCCCCAGCCAGTGACTCCACGCTGGCTGGAGCAATCTGAGAAAGAAAACGAAATCCAAACGGCATCGTGCTATGTGGGTGGACTTCCCTTTTTCCTTCTGCAAAAAGTACCTATCCCTTTGGGACAGTCAAGAGCTGACAACTCCTGATGAATCTCTTAAATCATATCAAGACAATTCTAAGTTGATCAAAAGCAAAGCCCACATTGGAAAGACGCCCTGCTTATTATTATGGTAGGCAGGGATCAGGGCTTGGCGGTCCTGCAATGGGAGATTTGACTCGGTCAATGAATCCTAAGGCAAATATATACACGTTAGCCTCCCTTGCTGTCTATTCAACTCGGCCTGTGCCAAAGCCACAGAAATCATAGGGCAGCCCTTCTTGTTCTCCTTGATATATGTAAGCTGATGAGCTAGATTCCCCTCTGATGTTCGTATCAGTGGAATGTTCCCTTCTCGAGGACCAGAGATTAGAAAAATGGCTGTACTAGCTGGGACACTCTGGCCATTGTGTTCTAAATAAGTAACTTTTCCTTGCCCAACATCGTTGTGGAGAGAGGAGGCTATTAAGGCTGTGGAAGAAGAAAACTGAACCCTTTTCCAGCACACAGTAATTTCTAAAAGGGAAAATATGCAGGTTTATCAGTAGAACAAGCTATGTTCTTTCCAAAACAACAAAACTGACAAGGTATTAAGCTGGTGTTCACATATGAGAATTGCCCCTCTAATTCCTAGCGTTTTCAGATTCCTGTATAGCCGTGCGTTGATACCATATGACCTATATCACACCGGCCTCCTCACACAGTGGTTCAAAAGCTGTACTACAGCCAAAATTCTGCTCATAACCTGGTGGTTCAATCCCAGTTGGCTGGCTCAAGGTTGACTCATCCTTCCATACCTCCTAGGTCACTGAAATGAGTACCCAGGTAATGGGGGGCGGGGGGAAATGTCTTTTGTGTATATAATTAAATTGTAAACCACCCAATTAGTGATTTAAGTGTTATGGGGGCAGCATATAAGCAACACACGTTTAAAATATGAGTTAAGATTATTTATTTTAATTCCTTCAAAACAGAAGCAAATAAGATCCACTACGCTTCATCCACATCCCTGTCATACAACATGTTCCATATAATTTAATGGCATTTCTTTAATCCACCATCACTGTAAAGCACACACATGCACATGCACATGCATATGTGCATGCGTGCGCACTCACACTCACACACACACACACACATACAAGGCTACATTGATGTGTCTCAACATTGATCTTAGTGGCTGGTGCCTTCTTCCCCAATCCTCTACTGTCAATCTGGTGGATGGTTGCATTGCTTGGCTGTCTAGGATGAGCACATTAACTGATAAAAAAAACCAGCTTTGCTGTGGCCATAGACATACCAAAGCATCGACATGCCACTTGGAAAATATTTTTTTAAAAATAAAGGTAAAACTGAACAAAGCAAGCACCATCAAAGGCACTGGCAGGTTGCAGAGAAACATTTTGGTACTGCAGTTTGCGCAGGATTGTAAACCAAAATTAAGATACTATTAGTCGTAGAACACACACACACACACACACACACACACACACACACACACACACACACACACACACACACACACACACACACACACACACAAGAAGTAGTAGCCCCCTAGCAGGTGGCATTGGAGGTGGATATGGCACAGATGAGCTGCAAGATATCCGGAATGGAACATATGTCATTGGAACCCAAAAAAGAAAACCAGAATCATTGCAGGATACTGGGGAGGCATTTGAACAGAGCCTTAGAAACCCATGAGGGTTTCATCCTCATCTCTCATGTTCAGGGTTTAGAAGTGCTGCTTTTGGGGGGACTGTAGCTCACAAAATCCCTCTGCCAATATCGGGATCTTAAGAGTTCCTTTAAAAAAACAACAAGCTCCATCCCCATCTGCTCCTGTTTTCTTCAAGGCTCTATGATCCTGGACAGCAGGCAACAATTTTGGAAGTAAGCAAGTGGATGGCAAGCCAAGCTTCTCTTACGTCCTTTGCCCAGTCTACTAAAAGCAGAGACAAGGAAAGGTGTGCCCAAGTGCATATGGCCATATGTGCACCCACCACAGAAGCACCTATGAATATCAACAAAGGCTTTGGGAGGGTCCTTCTTTTTAGCATCCCAGTGACCCCTAATGGCTGGCCTGGGTGGTGGGTGGGGGGCTTGTGCAGAGAAGTGTGCAGCTGTGCTGAGAACTGGGAGAACACTCAGAGCTCACAATGTGTATGGTGGTGGGCAATCATAGGCTGTCCAACTATGCTATTTTCCTTGATATCTGCATTCGGAACACAGCCCTCTAGAATACCTGTGTCTGAGCTGAAAGTCTCTCCAATGAGTTCAGAGCAGGGCCTCTTGAGAACAGGTCTTGTGCTGATGGCTAGTTTTGGTCCTCGGCTTCCCATTGCCGATGGCTGCTTTATACTTCACTTCTATCCTTTCCCTCTTCTCCCCTTGGAGATGATCTGGCCATGCCCCTGAACTGAGATTTAAGCAGGATGAGTGATTCCCCTCCCTGGCCTCGGTAATCTGCTCGTCTCGCTTCTCGTTCTGAGACGAGAGCCCATGAAGTAAGCCTCATTGCGGAACGAGTGCCGATTGTAGCTCATTGCCATCTAGTGGCAGGAGTGCGAAGTGACATTCGCCAGTAAATTCCTTATGGAGTTAGCAATGCAGTGCTGAGATTTTAAAAGACAAATGCCTCGAAGTTTGCTCCGTAACGCATTGAAGGCAAGGCTTCAGAGAACTGAAACATCAAAAAACGGAAGGTCAGACCGAAAAAAAGGAGAACGAAGTCATAGAATTTCACATCTCATCACAGAATGAGGACGTGTGGTAACAGTCGTCCCAGTAGCATCAATCATGCCCGTGGGTTCACGGGAACAGGGACAGAAGCAGGAGAAGACCATGTGACCGTGACCGACGTCAACTTGCAATGAACTTCCTCCCAGAACAAGAATGGACGTGAAGTAACCGTCTAGGAGCAGATGGTTGTGTGTCTTGATTGCATTAAAGAGATCAGGCTACTTGCACAGATGAGTGCATATCCATATGCAAGTGTCTGGGAGAGGGGGCAAAGCATCCCTGCAGGGTGCCTATGTACACATGTGCACACACTCACAAGTCCTGTCCTCAAATATTTGTGGTATGAGAATACTGGGGCAAGAAGAAGAGCAGGAAGGAAAGGTCAACTATGTGTACACGGAGGAGCAGAAACCCAGCAACAAACTCAACATTGGGAAGATAGGAAAGGACCGGGTGGGGGTGGGGGTGGGGGTGGGGGTGGGGGTGGGGGATAAGAACAAACAGAGAGAGACTGCTCACAAAGTGACCGTGGATTCCCGGGCTCAGTGGCAGCTCCTATGTATGCTCAGAGGATGAACCTCCAGCCGAAACTCGGCCAGCCCTTCCGCCTGTTTGCACAGCAGGGTAAAAGTCCATGTTCGTGTGGCAGGAGGAGGCCAGTCCCAGCAGTTCCCGCAAAAGCCAGTGTGCACAGGGAGCAGGGGATGATGACAAGAAGCAGGGGTAAAAGTCCCTTCCGGCCAGACACGGGCTCAGGTGCTTTCAGCCAGAGCCATCTTATTCTCACCTGTGCTTAACCAAGACATATCCCTGTGCCTGGAACCAGCACGCAGAGTTCAAAAATGCCCTTGCATTCTGTCGGCTGGTACCTGGTGTCATTTCCACTTCTAAGAATTCAGGGCATGCCCAAAAGTTAGCATCGAAGCCTCTGATCCCGACATAGATTGGTTACTCTTTGGTGTGTGTGTGTGGGGGGGGGGTGGGGTTGTAAGGGGAGCCCACAGCTATGGTGGCTGAAGGATCCTTGTAGTTGTAATCCACAATAAGTAACTTTTCAGACCTCTACGCTGAATTCTGTAAGGGTCTGAGAGGTAATATTAAGACACTGTTTCTTTTCTGCATGTCATTCATTCTTCATACTTTTGTGATTCTGAGACATATTTTCTAGTATCCCTAGTGATTTCTTTTATCTGTAGCAGTAGTTCACAGTCTTGGGTCCCCAGATGTTTTTGAAATAAAACTCCCAGAAACCTTCACCATCACCTGTTTGGTCAGGATTTATGGGAGCTGTAGTCTTAGAACATCTGTAGACCCAAGGTTTGGAATTTTGAAAATGTGAAAAAAGGTAAACTAATTCTCAAACTGATCTCATAGCTATGCTCTGAAATGAATATACTGCCAGACTGGAGGTCTCGTAGGACCTGGGGAGGACTTAAGTGTTTTCTAGCATTAACACAGAACTACAGTAGCACCACCACCACCACTATCACCACCAATAATAACACAGGTACTGTACTCTTAAAAACCAGAAAAGTTAATACAAACAGCCATTTCAAAATGGGGAGGGATGTGTGAGACCATCAAGTTCCAAGCCCAAACCATTGGTTAGTAGACATGGGCACGACTCAGCGAAATTGTCGTTTCCGTTTTCGGTTATCGTTTCCGTTACGTAACGGAAATGGTAACGATAATTAAGCCGTCAGAACTCGAACTCGAACCAAAAAAAGAAAAATTTGGTCGGGTTTTTCGTTTCCGTTTCTGGCATTGTGGCGATCGCGCAATGCGGAGCACAGAAAAAGTTTTTAAAAGTTTTTTTTTTTTAAAAACCCGACTCCCGGCCAAAAAAGCAGGTGAAAATATGCCTGCCTGAGGCTTTGCCACTTACAAGAGGGGTGGTTTCTGGGGGGGCCCTGGGCCCTTTCCCCCCTCTTCTCCTGTCCTGGGCTGCTTGCACCAGGCTGGGGGGGGTCATCCTCGTCGTCTCGCCATGCCATGCGGTGGGGGGGATCCAAAATGGCGACGGCAATTTTTCTTTTGAAATCGTGGTCAAAAAACACACCAAATCACCACAGAAACATGTGAAATTTATTTATTTTAAATGCCTGAATTTTAATAGTAGCAGCAGTGGGTTTTTTAATAGCAATAAAACGTTGTATTGATTTTATTTTATTTTATTTTATTTTTATTTTTTTTATACCTGCCCATTTGGGCTGGGCATGGGATGGGACCATGTAATTTTTTTGAACCATTCCACCAATGGCATCACCAGGTTTTTGATTGACACTTCTGGATGTCTCGAAGGGCATAAAAAGCCGAGGCACCTTCCAGAAATCGCAGTCGGGTGTATGGATGTGGTTGAGGGAGGAGGGCTGGCTGCTGGTGCTGGTGTGATCCGATCGAGATTGAGGAGGGAGGCTGGAGGCTTTAGGATTTAAGTTAGGCAGGCAGGGAGGGAACTGAATTTAGAAAATAATTTCTTTGAGTCTCTGCAGCTTTGTCTGCTGAAGGGAATAGCAGTTTATTCTTTATTTCTTCTCTGGCAGTTTGTGAGGATTTTTTTCTGATATTGGATAAAGGGGGAGGTTCGACTGGGAGTGGGAGGTGTGGATTTATTTTAAAAATATATTATATACTACCATTTATTTTCTATTTTCCCAACTTAAATTTGCTTGCACACACACACACATTTGGGGTGCCAGCCAAGAACAGAACCTCTATCCTAAGTGATATCCTTACTGCCCACTCGCCCGTCTGCTCGCGCCGCCGCCCGCCCACTCACCCACCCGCGGCTGCCACCCGCCCATGGCCCCCCACCTCCTCCCCCCGCTCGCACCTCCCCCCGCCACCCGCCACCCCCGCCCCGCCCGCCGCGTAGGGCACAAAAACACCCAGCGCCGGCCCTGATCGCGGGACGCCCCTATGCTCTGGGAAGTCAAATCACGCTAAATCGCGGTGGAAACGACAAACTACAAACAACAAACGAAACGACAAATTTTTGAAAAATTTCACGACAAACGGAAATGACCTGAAACGGACCCGTTCCGACAAACGAAAAATCGAAACGTCATTTTTTCTGGTCGTGCCCATGTCTATTGGTTAGTACACTTCTGACCAAAACATGCAATATCTGCAAAAGCTCAGAACAAAGTATTTTAAAATTGGGTCAGTCCATGCAAAAGATGTGGCAGCGGGACAACAGACACACAATTAAATAGGTAGAATTCATCCTGAGTTCAACGGGTGTTTTATTCTAGGTCAGAATAATATTTGGGCAAAAACAATCCTTTAGAAAATGATGGTATTTCAGATGGTGCACATTTCTTAGATATTCCACTATATACCCACCATTTTTGATACCTTCTTAATAGAACTTCCATGCTCAACTATCCCTTCTTGATATCAGCACTTTAACTTAAGTTAATTTAACTGAGGGATCTCAGGTGCTTGATTTATCTGGGGAATGACAAGAGTTGCATCAAAACAGTCAACACTGCTTGGTTGAGCATCAGGCAGCAACTATATTGGCCATTTATCCCATAGGTTGTGGAATATGGGGCACAGGAGAATTTGAATTAAACTCTGGTGAGCACATGGTGTAAAGGTCAATACAGGGAAGTTACATATGAAATCATCTACTCTGAGTAATGAAGTGTGTGTGTGTGTGTGTGTGTGTGTGTGTGTGTGTGTGTGTGTGAGAGAGAGAGAGAGAGAGAGAGAGAGAGAGAGAGAGAGAGAGAGAGAGAGAGAGATGGCAATTACCAATTAGCACCTTGTTAGCACCTTAAAGCAGCTTCTGCTGTTTAGACTTTGAAGATGCTGCACTCTTGGCCCCTGCTGAGGTTTGTAAATTGTCCTCTGGAGGTCTACTGATTTGAGAATTACAAACCACAGTGGACACAACCACATTTTTCAGAGTGTGGAGTTGTGTCCTTTGTCTCCCACCTGATATGATTGCCTGGCACTTTTTCTTCACACTTCTAGACTCAGGAACACCAGTCTGCATATGCTAAATGCCCTCCCAGGGCCGGTGCCTGGCTTTTTTTGTGCCCTAGGCAAGGCTATCTACTTGTGCCACCCCCCACACCAATTTTCAAAACCTGTCAAATTGTAGGGAAAATGTGCCTCTCTCAGGCCAGTTCTGCACTCCTCTGAGTTAAGTTCTGCACCCCTCCAGTCAGTTTTGTGACCCTCTGAGCTCAGTTTTGCACCCCTCTCAGGTCTGCGGTCCAGGCGGTCGCCTAGTTCACCTAGTGGTAGCTCTGGCCATGATCACAACCTTCCCAAAACTCCTTTACCTTCGCCCGCCTTAGTTCCAAGTTCCAAAAGAAAGTACCAACAGCATGATTTTTTGCAGATTCATCTTGCAGGCTTGTAGTACTATATTGCAAAACATGTTGGTTCATGGTGCAGTGGTTAAATGACAGTACTGCAGGTTAAACTGTGCTCATGACTTGGGGTTGAGTCCCAGGTAAAAGGCTCAAAGTTCACTTAGGGCCTTTTTACACGACCCCTAAGATCCGCTGGCCACTTAAATTCGGACCAGAGATCTTAGGGGTTCCTCGCTCTTCCTCTGTCCCCACCCCCCTCGGCACTTCCTGGTTGCTGGCTGCCTGAGGGACGGAGAAAAAAGAAAGAAAAGAATGCCTTCTTACCTCCGTTTTGTTCCGGGCAGCATTCAGATCTCTTAAAGGGGCGGGGCACAAAAAAAGAACAAACAGAAGCCAGGAGAGCCCCGCACTCACTATCTTTACACCGGATCAAATATTTGTCACCTCCAAAAAGCAGGTACAAGAAAACTGCTGTTTGGTCTTGCTAAAGTGGGCGGGGTCGCACTTAATTGTCTGCAAAGTCCGGAGCTTAGGGGTCGTGTATAAACGCCCTTAGCCTTCCATCCTTCCGAGGTCGGTAAAATGAGTACCCAGCTTGCTGGGGTGGGCGTGTAGCCTGCACACTGTAATAAAAAACTGTAAACTGCCCAGAGACTACTTGAAGTGGTGTGGGGCTACATATAAGCAGAACATTTTGCTTTTGGTTTCCCAGATCTGATGGAAAAGTGGAATATAAATGAATTAAATAAATGAACAAAATAAATTCACCTCTCTGGGCTTCAGTAAATACTTTAATAGCATGCATATTCTTACTTCCGAGACAAAGGATCCCAACAGTAAATGCTATTTCTCTTAAAGGCTGCAACAACCATCAAAATACATGTGCATCTCTATCAAATTGTTTCTCTATGAAGCTCTTGCCAGCAGGGGGAGCAAGACCACTGGCTTAAGAGCAGCAAATGTGTCTCACAAGTGTTCCTGGTCATTCCTAAGCAGGCATCTGTTTGGAAACTGTGAGCGACTCTGCTGATCTAAAAAGATTGAAATCAGCTGGCCCTGCAAACATTTTGGAGGAAAATCAAGGTTTTCATGTCCATGGAATGCTTTTGCAGCTGTACACTGAGAAGCACCTATCTTCAGTTCTACTACTGTGTATGCACTTCATGTGAGTGGTTTTATATGACACTCTGTGGAGCTAGGTCAGATCCAGACCTTGGCAAAGTTACCTGTACAGATTAATGGCCATGGGCCATGTTGATTACATGCTGGGAACCAATGTTAAAAAAAAAAGTAGGCTCTGCAGGCTCAAACAATAAAAGTAATGAGCATTTAAGAATGGACAGCTTCCTGTTTGTAAGATAAGACAGGAAGAAACCAGGGAAACCTTTAGGGTTTATAAGAGGGGGCCAGTGTCCTTTCTGATGAGCCATGTTTCCCTGGTCCTCTTGTCAAGAAAAAAGATGGCCTCTAAATGAAACAAGCATACAAATCTTCTTTTTCTTAGCGTTTGTCCCACTGTCGTGAGGTCCACTAAAACAAGCATACAAATACTAAGCACTAAATGACCCCCCTTGGCTGAGGGATGGGAAACAGAAAAAGGAATAAATGGTGAAATGATGGATGTCTTCCACATGAAATGTTATAATGAAATGCTCCCTGATTATAACCTAGGGGTTTATATATCCCCAGCCTTTAACTTTCTTAGGGCACTCATAATTTGATTGTGGCACTTCTTGTAATTTGACACAAACAGACAGCTATCAGACCAAACAAAACCCAGCAAATTGCAGTTTGTGTGTGTTTATTAGTCAATCCTACTTCATTTAAATTTATACCTTTACTTTACTTTACTTTACTTTACTTTACTTTACTTTACTTTACTTTACTTTATTTGGAATTTACTGTATATGTCCCTAGCTTATTTGAAACAACTCATGGCAGTGAACACAGACAAAGTTGGATAAAGAAAGAACATAATAAAAATAAGATGCAAATACTAAAACAATATGTAGCAAATGCATGCACAACTGTCCTCACGGAGTCCACGTCAAGGAACAGGCAAATCTGACCCATCAGAAAAAGGCCAATTTATAAATGGCCATCACCAGGGACTCAAAGGAGAGGGCCGGATCCAGTACACTGCCCAGACTTCTCACTCTCTCGACCAGCTGGAGGGAAGACCCACTCAGATTGGAGAGAGGGCCATTGAATCCATCAGAGGATTCAGTGACCCATTCACTTGAACTGTTCATTTACGACCCACATCTGAATGTAAAATGAGTGATTCAAATATAATATATAGAGCCAGGAAGGATTTGACACCATTTCTCTAATCTTGAGGAAAGGTTGTTTCATCTTTGCACTCAGGTGTGAGGAACTGTCAAATTATTTTCCACATCCATAGCTTGGTTCTTGAATATCTGGCAGAGCGTACCTCCTAAAGGTTAGATCAGTGGTTCTCAACCTGTGGGTCCCCAGATGTTCCTGAACTGCAATTCCCAGAAATCCTGGCCAGCTCAGCTAGCGATAAGGACTTCTGGGAGTTGCAGTCCAAGAATAACTAGGGACCCACAGGTTGAGAACCACTGGGTTTGATCTGGCCTGGCCCACCAGAGCTTCTATAACATTCTCGCTCCTGGTGGCCACCCCAAGGAAGGCCCACAAGACTGCAACATGCAACTGGGCCTTCTCGGTGGCTGGCCCGGCTGCATGGAATAAATTACCAAGTGAGATTCACCTGGCTCCATCCCTGGCATCCTTTAAAAAGGCCATAAAAACTCAGTTGTTCCAGGAAGCCTTTGGCAATGGCTAAGGGTGTTTTGTTCTCTCCGTGCTTGCTGTTTTGTCTGTTATGAATTTTTGCGCCTCTTGCCGAGTATATGTTTGTTGTCTGTTGTCTTTGTCTTCTTCCTATATTGCTGTGTTTTTAATTATCACTGTTATTATTATTATCACTCTTTTTTGGTTGTTTCTTATGTTTCCTGGAGTAAACCGCCCAGAGTTCTTGCTTGAGGAAATTGGAGCAGTATACAAGTACAAAAATAAATAAATAAATTCCATAAGAGCTGAAGTACTTTTGTGGAACCTTTTTGTTCCAAAGAAAGAGAAGGAGAACAATTTTTTCATGCCAATGAAATCAATTCCTGCAAATAACTGGAGTGCGGGTATAAATAATGCTCAAATGCAAATAATGCAAATACTGTAGTGCCAGGTAGCAATGGTTGCTGTTGCAGGAATTTACAAGGATTGGAAGCACTGGATGGATTGTTTGCTTCATTCATCCCTGACAGACTGAAAGTTCTTCACTTGCTGTGTGGGTGGGCTTTCCTTCTTTAAGGTAAAAAGCACTCATTTTGCAGGGGCCATTTGTACACATTGGTGATCTTCTTGAGAAAGAAAAAACAGCAGTATTTTGTGCTCCTTGAAAATCCTTTGCAGAAGTAAACTGATGTGAATGAAGAATTTTGTTAATGCTCTTTGCATCTTTTTATCCTGAATGTACATATCAGAGCTTGAGGGGAGTGAGGAATTATTATTCAATCTTACAACATAATGGTAACGGCACACAAGACACATTTTCACTAGACCTATTTACCTCACTGGAAGTCATGACACCTCTTGCTTGTTTTTTTATTTCCTCCCTTCTGGGCTTGGTTATTTGCAGCATTGCATTGTTTCTGTAAACAAAGGAGCTGAAAAGCTTTTTATAAACATAATATGCATACACTAATAATAGTGGATAAGGGATATGTAAACCCTGCTTCAGTTCTGTGAGTCTAAGTTTACATGGATGCAGAAGGAGAGGGAAATAGTTTAAAAGAGGTAAAACCGGAATAGGCAAGCAATTGATAACTAGAGAAACAATAACCTGGGTTGATATGAGGACAGCTGACATTTTGTTTAAGTTAAAGTGGCACTTTATTTTTTATTAACACTTGTTAAATGAACTGGAGTCAGCTAATAGTTGCACCTGCATTTTTCCTTCTAAACTAGAATGACCGGTAGCTCTCTATTTTTATTACTTTTGCATCTGAGCATCCATATATCCACCCCATCTAGGAGATGCTATATTTTTAAGCTCCATGAAAATTTATATTGAGCTTGTATGCATTTCACAGCAAAATACTTATTTTATTATCCAGTTTCTCTGTAATGCACTTTAGTAGGTGTTTTTTAGCCATGAAACTCCAATGAAATGCTTGAAGCAGTGCACAATGTGAAGGAGAGCTGCACTCCAAACCACAAATGAATTCAGAAACTGTGAATTAGGTCGGCTTGGTTTGAAAATGCAGAGCTTAAAGAGTTTTTATTTATTTGCTTACTTATTTGGACTCTAGCTCCTGAAATCTTCCTGCTAGCACATGAAAGTGCTAGCCAAGCCAGCTGGGATGGAGGAGGTTCTGGAAAACTGGAGTCCCCAATTCACCACCTCAGCTTCCCGTTGACTTAAACTACAAATGGTTTCCTGCGTGGTCCGCCTGTGAAAGAAATGGGCTTGGAAGATGGGCAAACTAAAGAATACAAGAACCCAAGCCACACCAAATCAGCACAAACTCTATTCACCTAGTCGGGCATTTTGATTCATCACAAACAGGAGCTGGCCACGCAACTCCAGAAAGCCCAGATGCTGGACAGGAAAGATACAGTCTCCCTTACTGTTTTCTTCCATGGCAACTGGGAGAAAACATGATGAACGATTCACCAGTCCTGGTTAGCAACTATCCTCACTATCTGGGAACATGTCCTCTTGGCACTAACAGCATCTGCCTGCTCCTCACTTGTGGCTTGACAGACCTCAGTTTCCATCAAACCCTCAGCAAACCTGCGTGCCCGCTAGCCTGCGTTGTTCCTAGCCCTCCCCAGAGTCTCTCTCTCTCTCTCTCTCTCTCTCTCTCTCTCTCTCTCTCTCTCTCTCTCTCTCTCATATGCTGCCTCATTCTAGGTACTGTTTGCATCTCTTCTCTTTCTCCCTGTAACAGACTGTCAAGAAGAGGAAGCAGGAGCAAGCCAGAAAGAGACAGAGAGAAGAATTCTCTTTAGTTGTTCTTTTAATTATCATTATTATCATTATTTTGGATGTGAGTCTTCTGTCCTCTCTGTTGTTGTATGGATATCCAGAGAGACAAATGACTATCTCCTGAGCGAGTGGAAAAGAAGGACCCGCATACACACAGAGAACGTGTGTGGATGAACGCAGGGAGGGAGTGCATAGCAACGCGCCTCTACAATGAAGAAGGGCCAGGAGCACCATCCTCAGAAGGTAAGGCAGTTTGTTATCGGAGGCAATTCATGCCAACAAACAGGAGGAGAGAGAGCTGTAACAGGTGGTGCCTTTTTCATGTAAAAGAAGGACCGGTGCAAGAAGAATGGGGATCAAAGGCGAGCGTCTTCAGCGAGGATGAATGGGGGTGGGTGGAACCAACATAGGGACCAGCTACTTTAGGGAACAATTTCTCTAAAGCACCTAGACTGGAGTTCTGATTCTCAGATCAGAGGCAGCAGGTGAAGCAGGTAGGCTGGCTGGGTCTCATTTCATAAGGAGGTCTTCTCTCTCTCCCCCCCCCCTTTCATTATCAAGCTGACGAAGCACTGGTGCTGGGCAGATAATTAGATGTACCTTCTCTAACTGCCCCCCCTTGCCGCCCATGGGTGATGTTTCCCCTTCCCTCCCAGTAGGCGGCAGTGTTTGGTGTAAAGGGGATTTGTGTTGTGGCTGGGTTGGCAAGTGCTAGAGTGAGGATGCTTCAGGGTAAGGATCTGTTTCCCCAGTGGCACCCAGAGGGCACTGGCTAGGCAGTGCGTGGGTGCAGCATCTCAGGGTATAGTGAAAGGGAGAGAGGGTGCAGAATGGGGAGCCAGGGTCCAGCCTTGTCTTTGAGAACCTTTATCCCTCCCTGTGCCAATATCTTTCTCTTCCCACACTCCAATTTTGGATGTCATCCAGGGTGGCAAGACCACATTTTGATGCTTGGGGCAAAGTACAGTAGGACCCCCGTATCCAGTGATTCATTATCCACTGATTCAGTTATCCACGGTTGGCAGAGGAAAAATAAATAAATAAATCAGCAGCCACAAAGCAAGCTACTGTCACAAAGAGCAGCTGTAAAGCAAGCTACTGTCATAAAACAGCAGCTGTAAAGCAAGCTACTGTCACAACAAGCAGCTGTAAAGCAAGCTACTGTTGCAAAACAGCAGCTGTAAAGCAAGTCACTATCACAAAACAGTAGTTTTGGGGAACAGTTTGGCGTTCTCTCTTATCCACAGTTTTCATTATCCACGGGAAGGCTTGGAACCAATCCTCAGCAGATACTGGTGTCCTACTGTAGGTAAGCGAGTGCCACATAGTAACCTCTTCAGAAGAACTTAAAGATATACAGTGTTCATGGCCTGGTCAAACCAACATGTCACCAGCATTCCTCACAATGCATTAAAGAACATTGTGCTGCCCTTTGAAAGTGCAGCAAACCCATGGCTTAAGGCAGGGGCCTAATTCTCCCTCATGGTAGGGACCAGTTCTGAATTTTCCCTAGTTAGATCCTTCTTCATCAGGTCCATCTTCCCACTCTTCCTGGTGTTTGTCGTGACTTTGATAATTACTAAATATACCCTGACAGGTATTCATTTAAAAGAGTATAACCATGAGACTGCAGAAGAGTAATATTTTTGGTGAATGAAAGTCATCCCATAATGTCCGAAGAGGAAGGGTGTCTTAGAAACGTTGCCCAGAGGCTTTAGAGCAGTGGGGTTCCCTTCCAATGTTGTGGTCACTCACTCTCACACACACACACACACACACACACACACACACACACACACACACACACACACACACACACACACACACAGAGAGAGAGAGAGAGAGAGAGAGAGAGAGAGAGAGAGAGAGAGAGTAGACCTGCTTCTAACTGTAGATTATGTAGCAGTAGATGTTTGCAAGTCTGGATTCTGGGAAGTGAGATATGATCCATGAAGGAGACAGATGTTTCTTCTTCCTGAGCTGTGTTTCAAACATGATGCTTTGTAACTGAGAAGGGGACCTTTTTATCCCCTTCAGTGCTTTTAGCTTGTGACTTCAATCAGTCTGACCCAGCATGACCTACAGCAAGGGGCTGTGGAAGCTCAAGACATTAAGAAGCACAGAGATTCCCTTTTAATCAGAAACATCTTCCAGAATTATATGAAATAAAGATGGAGGCTGAAACAATGGTCAACATGTGGCATGCCTTGCCTCTCTCCTCTGGCTTCCACCCTCCCTCTCTGTGTGAAAGCCAAAGGAAACCACAGGCCAGAAGTTCAAAATGGCTGTGTCTATAGACCTCTGTATCACTATTTGGGTCTTGCTAGAGTCACCTCAGTGTCTTTGTTTCTTCTTGGCTTCCTCTAATTCAGTGGTTCCCAACACTGGGTCCCCAGATGTTACAGGACTAAAACTCCCAGAAACCTACACCACTAGCTGTACTGTGCATGATTTCTGGGAGTTGTAGTCTAAGGACATCTGGGGTCCAAAAGTTGACTGCTCTTCTGAAGATGTCTACCAACAATTTAGAGAGCAAGTTGGTTGCAGCTGCAAGTGTGTAAGAACAGAATGAAAATGTGTCTGAAGTGGCCGACAGGGGCCAGAGCAAAGAAGGGCTTTAGTAAAATTTTGATAAGGCAGTGAGTCCTTTTTGATCTGGAGTATCTCTCAAAAGCACTTGATGTCACCTTTACTCTAGGCCAGTATTGGAGAACCTTTGGCACTCCAGATGTTTAGGAGCACCTCCCAGAATTCCAAGCCTGCATTGCCAATGACAAAGGACTGTGGGAGTTGTGGTCCAAAACATCTGGAGTGCCGAAGGTTCACCATCACTGCTGTAGGCTCAAATGGAAAAGCTCAAATGGATGTGAACTGCCTAATTGGTGGTATACTTTTTCATCTGAGTTTTCTTCACTTTTTGCAGAGAAATAAAATCAATGTGTTTAGATAAGTATGATGAAATCAGAGTCAACAGATTGGCTGCTTGTGCATCCCCAATGAACAGGATGTGCTCATTTGCATGCTATCTGGCAAATGTTAATATTTATAAATAGCTTCATCACTAGCTGCTGGTCAAAATGATGGCCACTGCTAAAATCAAAAGTAGCCCCTGCACTTGTCACCTGCCACCAAATTCAGCAGCAACTGCAATTAGGTCCAGGCTACTTTCAGAGCCATCTGAATGGACAACCTTTGTTACATTTTGCAATAGAAAACTTCTCAGTCTACTTTTGGAATGTATGAAAAAGCACCTTTTACCTGTCCTAACCCACCCTGCTTTCTGTACCTGTATCCACTTTTAAATACCCCCCCCAGTTGCATTGAACAAAATAGTACACAGCATTCCAAACACTGTTATGCCATAGATTTATGCACAGGGAGCGTAGCATTGCCAGTTTTATTCAGCATCCCCCTTTTTAAAAATTACTCTATATGTGCAATGTGTAGCCTGCATAGTTCAAATGTAAACTGTCCAAAGAGTGCTTTGAACACTATGAGGAAGCAATATACTTTAGACATTTTTGACCTAAAGACTTCCAAGAGCCTTTGGGGAAACTCCTTCTTCCAAAGGTTTCCTATAACTTTTTCTGTAACTTGGCAGTTATGGGAGGGGGAGAGAGAGAGAGACATCATCTTAATCTGTAATAGAATCAAAATGTGTTGAAGACAAGGAAGCAGAGAGCAAGTGTAATCTGATAGTTTTCCAAAGGAGGGTTGTAGACAAGCACATTGAGGGATTGTAGGAATTTCTGTTGGAAGAAACCAAAGCTTTTACACTTGTTCATAAATTACCTAAAGATAAGGGGAGCAATGACTTGCCCAAGTCTCTTCTTCGAAAAAAAATGGGGAAATGGATGAAGTGGGGCTGCCAGGACTCAATCCTAATCACAGCACCCTTCAGCAAATCTGCATTTTGAGCAGAACGGGCACGATGTCTTTACCTCAGTGGGCTGAGGGTCAAAAGTGGATGGATGAAGCTGTTTGGATGAGCAGCGAAACATTTCAATCTCTCAAGAAAAAGAAGTCCAGTAGCCATGACTCAACTTCCAGATAAAACTCACCTGGATGACTGAGAATCTTCACAGACTTATGGAACCAAAATAGATAGTCACATGGAGGCATTCTGAGAGGTAATGCCAGGCATAAGGGCAGGGAGAAAATGGAGGACACACGTCAGGGAGCAGGAAACTTTTGGAGAACAGAACAGCTGGGTCACTGAGGCAGGAAGGAATGGGTTTTGGTAAATTGAGTTGGGGCAAGTGCAACATTCAGCATTCTTCTCCAGGCTGGTTAGTGCAGACAGGAGTTCCAGTCCACTAGCATCAAGAAGGCCACACTTTGTGTTGTCACTTTTGGCAGCTCTTACGAAATGCCGCCACTTATTTTACATACTTCAAGCTCTGCTGCATTGTCACGAACGTCCAGCATTTTCTAACCAACCGCGTGCATCTTTTCTCTTATGTGGTGCCTATTCTCGTACTCATATAATTAAAATAAGAGCCTGCGGTCAAGTCAGTTTGGACTCGCTGCAACCCTTCTCAGGGTTTTCTAGCTAGACAACATACAGAAGTGCTTTCCCGTTTCCTTCTTCTGGTGGCACCCTGCGATTAGGTAATTTGCCCAAAGTGACACAGGCTGGCTTTTCTTCAGAAAGGCACAGTGAGGAGCCAACTTCCCAGCCTGGGGCTGTACAACCAGATCTCTAAAATCACTGAGCCACCCAGTCAGCTGCATACTTAGAGCAACTGGGAATTACACTGTATGTGGTGATGAGCAGGCGCTGGTCCACATTATCTGACAGAGCGTATCATCTAGAGGTCAATGTCGGCCCGGCCCACCAGAACATCTCAGTCCCTTGTGCTCCGGGTCGCCACCCCCCGAGAGGCTCATAAAACCTCCACCCAGAATCGCGCTTTCTCTGTGGTGGGTCCAACACTGTAGAACTGCGGAGTCCCTCACGGCATTTAAGAAACTGTTAAAAACTTGGCTTTATACGTCCGCGTTTGGCGATCAAGGAGGTTGATTTATTTTTATAAGTAGGTGTTATGAGTTTGTTTGTCTGCCCGCTTTTCACCATTTTGACTTAGTAATGTTTTATATTTTTTTAGCTTTTTAAATTTTGGTTCTACTTTGTTCTTTATGTCACATTGTGGAACCGATTATTATTTTTCTCTGTATTTTTTTGTACGCTATTCCTTGTTAACCGCCCTGAGTTCCCATCTGGGAAAATCTGGCGGTATATAAATATAAAAACAAACAAACAAACAAGTTTGCTGATGGCTCAGCAAAAATGGTGATCTCAGCTCGAAAACACTGACCAAGAGATTATAAGAGTTGGATTTGATAATTTGATGAAAGGTCAGCCCAGTGCGTGACTGCTTTTTAAAAAACAAACAAACCATGATAAATTCCACATTGGGCATATACTCTACATGCACAACTGCTGTGCCATGAGGCTGGATCACACCATCTGCCTGTTCATTTGACAGTTTCAAAGAACTCCTAACATTTATTCAGCTTTTGCAAAGAGCGATGTTGATCCTTTTTCAGTGGGGCTTGCGGTTCAATATGCTTGATATGCCTGTGACGATTCTCAGTCATCCAGATGAGTTTATCTGGAAGTTGACTCATGGCAACTGGACTGCTTTTTCTTCAGAGATTGATTGATTCAATCTCTCAAGAAAATGAAGTCCAGTTGCCATGACTCAACTTCCAAATATGTTTGATAGTTCATCTTTAATAATGTTTTCTACCAGTTTACCAAAAACAGACATGAGCCTAACTAGCCAGTAATTTCCTGAATCCACCCTGAACTCTGTGATTTATCACCCAGAGATTGGAAAGGTTGCTTTTCTACATCTTCTAGAATCTTCCAGTGGCCATGCCAGTTGGGAATCCTGGGACACGTTGTCAAAAATCCTAACTTTTCTATGCTCTGTTCCCATCACACCTAATCCCAGCTACAAAGTATATGAAATAGACTTCTTCCCATGGCAAGATTTTGCAAAATAATTTGAGGAAAAATATTCTTGGCAGGTGCGGGTAGAGTCAGTTATCTCTGCTGCCGCCAGCTTATGCCTCAAAAGTGACACAGATGTATTTTTTAAGAGGTTATATTTTCACACCCTCCCACCCACAGGGAGTAACTGTTCTTCTTATCCAAAACGCTATTTATCACATCCATCTGGTGCTGACTAATAATACAACTGTGAGGCATGGCACAGGAATATCTAATAGCCCAGTTTTCTATTCAATGAAGAGGTTCAGCTGTGTTTGATCCATTCATCAATCTGGCCACAGTAAACAGAGATCATGTATGACCTTCCTATGAAACAACCTATATATACCCTTCGAAAGTGTAAAAAGTAGATGCTGCTGGATTTGAAAACTAAAATCAGCTGAGAATCTTCTGGAAGCACAGAATAGAAGCACTATAGATCATTGTGTGGCAATGATGTTTGGAAACTGAGTCATTCTTTCCGTGTTAGATTGAAACATTTTGCTACTCATCCAAGTAGCTTCTTCATTCTGAGGAAGGTTGGCAGGAGACCTCCAATTTATACTCTTTAATTCCCCCTCTTTAATAAAGTGGTTTCCCTTCCTTAATTTTGTGTCTGCATGGTAGCTGTGTGAAAAAGACAGAAAAAGCAGAGGGAAATTTTAGAATGGCAGCAAATGGAAGAATCAGAATAAGAATTAATAGAATTAATAAATATGAGAATAAAGCTGAAAACTATTATAAAGTGTTAAACCCAACTGTGGGTCATGCTGGCATGGAAAGATGCCAGCCTGTAATCCTTGTGGTTAACCGAATGTCAATGTAACATGTGGGCACCATCTTATGGCACCAAAAGCGCCATTTCGTTAACAGCAAAGCAATGGGAAAAATCTCTAAACAAAAGCCATTTCTAAGAATTATGATAACTTACCAGGTATGATTACGTATGACATCAAATAATGCGACTACAGAAAAGTATAAAAGACCACGGAAACCATCACTCGGGGTCCAGGACAGCAAGGCCTCTGGCCTGTATGCTGTGCCTAGGATCCTTAGACTAACCTATTTTCTGTACTGTAGGGGGTCCAGAGCAGCAAGGCCGTCAGGCCATGCTGCGCTCAGATCCTAAACTAACCCACTCTCTGTAATGCCTAAATGTCCTGTGCTGTATATTTCTATCTGCCTTTAATAAACCTTTTGCTATAACTAACAAAGCGTGGCAATTTTGATGAACCACCAATGGTGCATTGACAATTTATAATGGTGCATTGGCTACTTACAAAGAAAACCACCAATACCAATTTTTAGACCAAATTTTATTCTTATCAATTGCACGACACCAATCTAATCTAATCAAATCATCATCAAATGATTTGACCAATGGTATTTCTCTGAGTAATATTTTATTCCTGGGTCATCTGCCAAGAGTACTTGAATGACCTAATTACTCTTAAATGCATGCAGCAGCTCTACCTTTATAGTTTCTTTTATTTTAAAAGTACAAAATAAGATGTTTTTTTTTTTTTACAAAATAAGATGAATAAGTTTAAGTACAACCAAGTCTAGATCCACTCAAAGCAGCATTCTTGTGGGTGTATTTCAACTCCTCCAGAGAAGAAAGTACCACAACTACCACTATTCTGGATGTCCTTCTCAAGGAGGGAGAGGGAGGAGGAGGTTTGGTTTCCATGGCATAATGGGGCAGAAGAGCCAATACTGTTTCTTCAAGTTGTCCTGGAGGATGCATCCTATCTGTATCCTGGCTTCAAATAATTTCAGTCCTGAAGGACTGAAAGTAACTGGGAAATGCGGAGGGGGAAATTTGTCTTCTTGAGGTCCCTTGGTCTTTTAGTGTCTTTCAGCACTGCCCACCATGACAGCCACCTAGAATTGGGGCTTGGAGGGTATCTTGCTTTGACGGTTCTTTTCACCATACCTTGAGGATCTAGGGCAGGCATGTCCAAACTTCAGCCCTCCAGATGTTTTAGATCACAACTCCCACAGTCCTTTGCCATTGGAAATACAGGCTTGGAATTCTGGGAGTTGTGGTCCAAAACATCACAAGGGCTGAAGTTTGGACATGCCTGATCTAGGGGATGATGATGAAATGTAGGAACTCAATCTAGTTACCACTACTGGAGCAACCAGCTGAATAAAGGAAATTTATGTTAATGTTGATTTAGGAACCTCCTTTCAGATTATAAGACTGATTATGTGGACAAGATTCTTGGGAGAGGTATAAGCCACCATGTGTCTACTAGAACCTTGCCCAACTGGATGATAAAAGCTGACAGAGAGGGACTCACCAAATGGGTCCAAGGGGTAGTAAATGCTGAAAGGAGGCAGTAGTGAGAATACTATTGAAAAAATTCCCCTTAGACCCCCCACATTACTGGATAATTACCAGCCAGTTTGTAATATCTCAATCTTGGGCAAGGTGCTAGAGCAGGTTGTGGCTTACCAGCTCCAGGGGTTCCTGGATGAGATGGATTTTGTAGATCTATTTCAGTCTGGTTTCAGGCCTAGTTATGGGACAGAGATTGCATTGGTTGCCTTGGTCTAATCTGAATCGAGAACTGGATGTGGGGAGTGTGTCTCTGTTGGTTCTGCTGGACCTCTCAGCAGCTTTCGATAACATTGGCCATGGTATTTTTCTGGGCCAACTCTGTGGGATGGGACTTTGGAGGCACTGTTTTACAGTGGCTTTGGTCTTTCCTGGAGGGGAGAACTTAGAGCAGGCATGCCCAAACTTTGGCCCTCCAGATGTTTTGGACCGTAACTCCCACAGTCCTTTGCCATTGGCAATCTAAGCTTAGAATTCTGGGAGTTGTGGTCCAAAACATCTGGAGGGCCGAAGTTTGGGCATGCCTGACTTAGAGGGTAGTGCTGGGAGATTCTTGTTCGACACCCTGGCCATTGGCCTAAGGTATTCCTCCGGATTCTCTTTTGTCCCCTTTTCTGTTTAACATTTAAATGGAACTGCCGAGAGAGGTTGTCCAGCATTTTGGGATACTGAATGACAGCATCTTATCCCTCCTTTCCGTTTAACTCCAAGGATGTGTCTTGGTTCTAAATCAGTGTCTGGAATCAGTAATGGATTGGATGAGGACAAATAAATTGAATCTTAATCCAAACAAGACAGAGCTGCTCCTGGTTAGTCGAAAACCAAACCAAGGAATAGAGTCTGAAAACACAGGTATGCAGCTTGGGGGTGCTCCTGGATTCATCCCTGAGCCTGCCAGACCATTGCATTGTTTTGAAGCACTCTGGTTTTTCCCCTCCCCCATGGCTACTTCAGCTGGCTACCATTTTTTTTTGTTCTGTGCTTTCAAAAAGAAATTATGAACAATGCATACCCTAAATGATTTCTATGTAGGATAATGCACATCTGGTTTTTTTTATTAGCCTGCTCAGTGCTGTTGTTGAAACCCGAGGCTGCATTGCTGATTGTCTCTTTGCCAGCTAAAAAGCTGCAGATGGTGATGCAAGGTGCCCACAGTGCTGGCTTGTTTTTAAATGAGTGAAAAGAAAACATTTCTGCAAAAGGCTGCTTTGGAACCCTGGCTTGATTTTTAGTCATGGCCGTTTAATAGGGTTAAGAGAGTTTTAAATGGACAATTTTATGATGCATTAAATGGTTGTGTAAGTTACCAGTAACTTTCTGCCAAATGGATTCATTTATACAAATGCTGGGTATTGTCCTATCTGTATAGCTGCTTTCTGCTTTTAGCTATTGATACTAATAGGTATACTAATGTGCCATCAAGTTAATTCTGACTTATGGAAATCCTTTCCAGAGTTTTCCAGGTAAAGAATACAGTACCCAGAAATGGTTTACCAGGCCCTTTTACTGAGGGTGCCCTCGGACTGTATTAGGAATACCGTATATTTATATCTTCATACATTTATGTACATTTTTTTTGTACTTGAGGGCTTATGCATGCCCTTTTCTGCATGTACAACAGCTTTTTATGTTGCACACATTAATGTAGTCAGTGGGACTGCAATTGTATGTGGAAATCAATGCATTCCTTCATGTGAGTTTTCTTGGTAGGAATACTGGAGTGGCTTGCCAGTTCCTACTCCAGACGCCTACAGAACCTGGTATTCCCTGGTGGTCTCCCATCCAAGTACTAACCAGGGCTGACCCTGCTTAGCTTCCAAAATCAGGCGAGATCGGATGTGCTTAGGGCATCTTGGCAGCTGCATTCCTTCATATCTGTGTATCTGTGTGCATATTTGGGTTATGCAATGCTTGTGAATTCGTCTACAGTTCACCATTTTTATCACTCCTTCTGGGAGGCATATGTGTCTATGTTACTAGCTATGCATTTGTAACTCCATCTATAAGTGAATATGACGGTTAATTCACATCCACTCTCGTCCTGGGAGGAAGTTTGTTGCGTATTGATGTTGGTTGTGGTCATGTGGTCTTCTTGTGGTTCTGTCCCTGTTCCCATATAAGCATGGGCGTGATTGATGATACCAGCATGACTGTTTCCGCACGTCCTCATTCTGTGGTGAGATGTGAAATTCCATGGCTTTGTTATCCATTTTTTTCCCGATCTGACCTTCCGTTTTTCGATGTTTCGATTCTCTGAAGCCTTGCCTTCAATGCGTTACGGAGCTAAGTTTGAGGCATTTGTCTTTTAATCTCTCTGCACTGCGTTGCTGACTCCATAGGGAATGTACTGGCAAATGGCACTTTGCACTCCTGCCACTAGATGGAGAATGGCACTTTGTGTGACGAGCTTTACTTCACTGAGGCCAGGGAGGGGAATATCTCATCCCGCTTAGATCTCAGTTCAAGGGGCGTGGTCGGAGCAAACACCCTTTGTCCCACAATGGACGTGCGGTTAGATTTCTTCGTACTGGTCCCCAGCGGGACTGCGAACAGCCATGAGATGGACGTGAAGTATCAGCCTATGCATCTGTATTTTCACACATTTGTTTTCTTGAACTCATTCATATGTATGCTCACGTACTTCTGTAGTGTTGAACTGGCTCTATACAGGCATGTGTGAGTGTATTTCAGGTACAGGGGTGCATATGTGTCAGCCCAACAGCATGAAACATATGACAGGTATCTTTGTACTCATAATTAGGCCACTTCTCTCACTTACATTTACTTCCTTTGTCTCCATGGAAACTGAATAGGAAGAAAGTTGGCACTATAACTGGATCCTGCTGTGGTAGATGAAAGGGCCCTTCTTGGTGAAAGAGGCCAGTACATTTTTTGGGTCAGTGCTCATCAGAACTAGAATTGTTTTCAATAAATAAATAAAATCAATAATCAGTATTAAAGAACTTTGGAGCGCTGGTAATGAGTCACTCCCTCTCGCTGAGTAGCCAGAAGCTCTCTCCTCATGTTAAGTGTTTTATGGAAGCACTACCAGATAATCTGGAAGTTGAGTTATGACAACTGGACTTCTTTTCTTGAGAGACTGAAATATTGTTCACTACTCATCCAAACAGTTTTGTCAGTCTCAAACCACCTATCTTCTCTGCCTAATATGCATACAATATGTAAAATATGTACATAAATTTCCTCAGACTGACGAAGCTGCTTGGATGAGTAGTAAAATGCTTCAGTCTCTCAAGAAAAGACATCCGGTTGCCATGACTCAACTTCCAGATAAACTTACCTGGATGGCTGTGAATCTTCACAGACACTACCAGATCACTTTATCTGTTCTCCAGACACTGTCATCCCGAGTTTATCTCCTCTTAAATAAGTTAAGTACCAAGAAGCCGAGAGTAAGGTATGATTGGAGACCATGTTCACTGGACAGTGTTTTTGAGGTGAAGTTTTTCCACCCCCCTTGTTCTGAGCTGACTCCCAATGAAGCAGTTCTTAAACTGATGGAAGCCGGTGCAATTTCTGGTTTCATTTTCTTTAAACTTGGAGAATACAAGAAGTAGACAAGGTCATTGATAAAGACTGTGTTTTGGATGCAGATAATCCCAGGTTCATTCCATGGTATCCTGAAGAAGCCATGGAAAGACTTTTATTTAGGAGGCCTGTGCATGTCAGTCAGGGCCAGCTGGCCTTACTATGATGAGTATGACAATTGCCTCAGGAAGCAATTGTTAGGTGTCAGGAAAAGGCAGCAAAATATTAGTTACATAATTTATCCTTGTATTTTACTGGGGGGGGGGGAGAAGTGCATCTGGGACTAAAATAATTGAGCTGGCTTGAGGTGACAAGTACCTTGACTAGTAAAATGCTGAAAGAACTGGTCATGTTTACCTGGGTGAAAAGAAGACCGAGGTAAGATATGATAGCACTTTTCAAATATTTGAAAAGCTGTCAGACAAAGGAGGGGCAAGATCCCCAAATTCAGAACACACAACAATGGGCTCAAATTACAGGAAGGCAAATTTTGGCTGAATCTCAGGAAAAGCTTCCTACCTCCTAGAGCAGTTCAGCAGTGGAACCAATTCCCTCAAGAGGTGGTGAATGCTCCTCCAACACTGGAAGCATTCAAGAGAAATTAAGACAACCACCTGGCAGATGTCCTTTGATTTGTTTTCCTGCTTTGAGCAGGAGGTTGGACTCAATGGCCATGTTAGGCCTCTTTCAACTTCATGATTCTAGGATTAGGCAGGAAAAAAATGCTTCAGGCCAACCAGGAAATGACTATAGTGACAGTTTCCTGTGTTCATCCAGCACAGGTGCAGAAAGCCAGGCAACTCACAGATTCCAGGTCACTCTCTCTTTGATGGCACATAGTCCTTACCAAAGTCTAGAATTAAGACAGAGTTGACAAGGGAAGACATAGAGAAGGATGGGAGTGAAGGTAATGCAAGACTGCTCTATTGCAATCTTTTCTCTCTACTGTCAGTTCATATTTCCTAAATGATATATAACGGCTTCTTTGATTCTACAGACAATATATAAAGCTGCAAAATTTATTCCAATGTATAAAAGCCAACTATTTTTAAAAGAAGAGAATAAATAATAAACATATAAATGCAGTGTGCTTTCATGCTTGGGGATGATACTAGAGAGATTTCTCAGAAATATTGTCTCCTTCATTTAATATCCTATCATGGATATTAAATCATCCCCCTTCCTGTTTTACAGACAGAATCCAGCAAGGCTAATATTACAGGGTTCAGGAGAAACTGGCAGCTTGACGGACCCCTTCCGTGACCCCATAGCTTGCCTCCTAAACTGGCCATTCCATGCATCTTGCCTAACATTAGGGCCAGCTCTGCCCACCTAAACCCAGGCAGGTTGTGGGAACTGCTGGCAGGAGCTCAGTATGCTCTTGGATGCCATTTCTGTGGGAGCCACTAGCTGTAAGAATTTGGCTGTTTAAGAATCATAGCTGAAATAGATGAAATGGTGTGCTGGTGTGGGGAACAGGGTATACAAACAGACTGAGATGTTGGTCTCTGGTAGCTTGTGACCTGGCACAGCATCAGGCAAAGAACAAGTAAGTCTCATTTTGTCTTGCATATTCCATTGGGTCATCTCTCTCAACCTTTTTGTTTGCCACTGGCCCCTTGTCCTCTGAAAGTTGTCCAACATTGCCTTCTCCCTGTCCTTCTTTGAAACTCCATTTTCCACCCCATTCTATTTCTTTCTCTTTTCTCTTGCCAGGCAGTAATTCCAGATTTGCTAATGACACCAAGTGATCAAGGGGATGGTGACCTAGAGACAGAATACCCTGAAGACAGAGGGAATTGGACGGGCAAGCTGGACTTCCTGTTGTCCTGCATCGGATACTGCGTTGGGCTGGGTAACGTCTGGAGGTTTCCTTACCGTGCTTATACCAATGGAGGAGGTAAGCCCTAAGACACCCTGCCGGTATCAGCTGCCCTTTTGTGACATACTAACCGGTCCTTGACAGTTTGTGTCTGAAAGTTTCATACCCATCTTGAAAACTAGCAGTAGAAGCAGATCACTGGCAGGACTGACCCAAGACATTTGACTGTCCAAGGCAGAAGAAAATATAACATTCCAAAAGGTAGAGCATACAGCATCAAGTTGTATGCTTGATGTTTTGGTGCCAGAAGTATAGAATCTCAGAAACACTTTGCCTGGCACTAAAAATACAACCTTGATGCATTAAATAACTGTTAAGCCGCTACATTTTCATAGTGCCTGAGATCTATCTTAGATAGCAGCCTCACTCTGCCTAATGGTAGAGCTTGCCTAAACATGTAAACTTAATGTGGGCTTTACTCTGACATTGTATGAAGCAGTATGAAAGGCCATTGGAAAGTGGAATAGTGTGGTAGAGAAAGATGCCAGTTTCTTACTAATGTGTTTCCGATTACAGCCACCATTATAAAACCCACTAAGCTATTTATTATTTGATACCTTACTTTGGCTTCTGTGAAGTTCCCTTGGGCTGCATATGCATTTATTCAAAGCTGATGTACAAGAATCCAACAAAATCGGCAAATCACAGCCCCCTTGTAGACAGGTTTGAAAGCCAGCAACCCACACTATCTAAATGGAGTTATGAGCTCATTTGCATCCTGCAAATAGGAAAAAAAAACCCCAATATCACTTAGAAAAAAAAGGAAATTTCAAAACACCTACAAAGCTTGTAAGATGGAGGTGGAACCCAATATATATATTTTAGCATATGATTCTGTTTGTGGCCCTTATTTATCCTAGTTTTAAAATGCAGACTGAAGAAACAAAAACATTTCTCCTCTATGAATTCAATGTGTAAATAAGTTTTCCCGCTCATTCTCAGTGCTGCAGGCAAGGGTTTAATATCATGTACTACGTATTATATTATGCTATATTCTGCACCAACTCCTTTCCTTCCTCTTGCATGCACAACTATCATTTCCTCTGCTAATTCCATAAATATTAATGATATACAAAGACTTCAGTGTGTGCTTTTTGGAATAGTAAGGCTGTGGTCTCTAGATGGGTGCCTCCAGGCACTTGCATTCTTATGGCATTCGTGTTGTTGTTGTTGTTGTTGTTGTTGTTGTTGTTGTTTCCCCAGAATGCCTTTTTGGCTTCATACTTGGAAAACAGAGGGGAAATGTGTCAGGAAGCAGTCAGTAGAAAACAAGAAAAGATGGGAGACCAGTAGGGGAGAAGGGTTTGAAGGCAGTGTGAAGCTTAGGCATGGCCAGTCTTGCAGAGGGCAGTGGGGAGCACCAGGGATGCTTTGGAGGGAGTGTGCATGTGCACATGTGAGAATGTGATTCTTCCATGTGTGTTGTATGTGTGTTTTCTTTTTCTCTTTCGGGACGGGAGGGAGGGAGAGGGCAAAGGCATGCATGCAGAAATCATCCTCCCAAGGCCCATCATTTGGTGAGTAGCCATGGCTAACAACGTTTATTAACTCTGGTCCATCTTATCCACCTCTGTTTTGTTTTCCTCTAGTTTTCTTCTTTTTCTTTTATTTCTTATCTGGTTATTTTTTTGTTAATGATTATTTTTTGTTTGATTTTGGACTTATGGGTGGAATATAAATCAAATAAATAAATACATATTTTTTTTAAAAAAATGGGCAATTTTTTAAAAAAAAGCCATGTGTTTGTTGGGGCATCTGTGAAAAAGGAAATAGAGAATTCTACAGAACTTGTATGTGAATAAATCTTTAACCTGAGTGAGGAGGAAATACTTGACAAACGACAAAAGCGAGGAGAAAATGTCTGTCAAAAAACTGTCTGTCATTCTGTGTGAATTGCTTATTGTTGAATAGCTGCCTGTTCGATGCACTGCTACAAAATGCCCTTTGTGTTTCCAAGAACAATGCAGGGGAATTCAGTAGGTGGCATGCACCCTCCTGAGTCCCAGTATCACACTGCTTGCGTGGCTGCAGGATGTTAAAGGGCAGCGCCCTCCTGGAAATGCCATCTTCTTCACTTGGGGCAAAAATTGACAACATACGTTTAGCCACTCGCTGTTCACTCTCACTGTTCACTGTAAACCTTTGGGGAGATTTATTCCCCTGTTTATTGTCCCCCCTTTTAGTATTTAGTTTTTTGGGGGGGGTTGCTTCTTGCTGGATTTTTGTATGTTTTTGTATGTTATTATTAGAGTTGCCATGTGATATTTTTAAAAATAAAAATAAAAAATGAAGCTTCATTAAATTGTGCTTTCATCTTTGAGTTTTTGCTTAAATCACAATTATGTGTGGTGGTTAGAGATGGCACTTCATTGTGATTCCTAATTTGTGTCAGTGTTGCTATATCACGAATCAACCAGTTTTTCGTGACGAATCGATAAATTGATTTGTCAGTAGAGATGGGCACGAAACGAGCAATTTTTTGTTTTCATTTTTGTTTTTTCGTTTCGTTACGTAACGAAACGAAAAACGAATTTTGTCTCCAAAATGAAACAAAACGAACCGAAACAACAGAAATTTTGTCATGCGTTTTGTTTTCATTGCGGCAAATACATTGAACTGTAATGAATGCTAACGAAACAGCAATTTTTCGTTTCCGTTTTCATTTTTTCGTTTCGTTACATAACAAAACGAAAACAAATTTTTTTGCAAAAAATTCACGAAAACTGAAAACGAACCGCAACGGACCTCCTAAACGACAAACAAAAAACGAAACACCATTTTTTTGAGTCGTGCCCATCTCTATTTGTCAGTTCATTTCACCTTGGAAAATGCTATTAAATACCCTCGTAGGCCAGAGATACCAAAATTGCAGAGAGTCTTCATCTGACTCTCCTCTACAATCTCTGCCAATTTGGTGAAGATTGGATTTCAGATGTCTTGAGTTATGCACCTCCAAAGAGCCTTCCTGAGAAAGTGGCAGAGGCTGCAGATGGCAAGCCCCCCAAAAAAGGGCCAAAGAGGGCTAAAGAAATCAAAGAATCAAAAATTTCTAAAAAACCATCAACTTGAATCAATTGGGGTGTGTGTGTTACATTTGATCAATACCAATTGACAAATTAGCAATTTTTGACTACCCTATATACTCGAGTATAAGCCGACGTGAATATAAGCCTAGGCACCTAATTTTTCCCAAAAAACTGGAAAAACTTATAAGCCTAGGGTGCCTTCACCAACGGGCAGGACTTGCCCTCTGCTGCCTTCCCCAAGCCAGACGAGCACTCAGGAGGCAGTGAAAGTGTGATAACTATATTATAAGCCGAGGGTGTTTTTTCCAGGCAAAAATAAGGGCTGGAAAATTCAGCTTATCTTCGAGTATATACAGTAATTTTCCAAATTGTTTGTAATTCATGCCAGTCTTGGAGGTGTTCAAGGGATGAACAGGGAAGGGTTCATCCCAGAAAAGGGGTGGGTGGGTCTGAATCTCCTGGCCATCTCTGGGTAATTTGTGAAGATCAGCAGGGATTTCCCGTTCCAAAATGTTTAACAGTAGCACCAATAAAATGACTTCCCACTTGCCCTGCATTTGATTCCTAAAATGGTGCTAGCTTAGGGAGAGCAAGAGTGGATTTTCTTGTGGAAAGATGAACCCCCTGACTCGTGGTGCCCCAAATCCAAGTCTGGGCTCAGCATTGTTTCCTTGTAAGCTAATGCCTTTCATGGCAGGCTCTAGATAAGAGACAGGCATGCTCCAGAGGTCTATGAGAGATACACCAGTACATACATACCTTTGGGTTTGGAGGGTTCTACCTACTCCTGGCAAAATATTTTATTTTGACAAAAAGGGCCTATTACTCCCTCCCCCACCCCACCCTTCCTGTGCTGTTTCTCCCACTTCTTTTTGCCCAATTCAGCTTAGTGCTATGTCATTTAAACTTTGGGAATGTACCTTGTTTGAACAAGATGGGAAGAAGGGCTGATTCTAGGAGCTCCCAGTGATGGGGAGGTAAAGGTTGAAGAGCTGTGAGCTCGAGTGGATTAATTTTCCTAAAGCATCTTTCAATGTGCCCAGTTGCTTTATATTCTTGTTTTAATCAGCTTATGCGCCCTCAATAGCCGAACAATATGCTGTTCCATGGTCTCCTGCGTCATTTCTGACCCCTAAGCCAAATTCTACCATGGTTTCTGGTTCTTTTTCATTTCCTACTATTGTGTTCCAGTCACCACTGATTATCAGCAGATCCTCTTTGGCATGTTTTTATTCAGTTACGCTTTGTGTTATTCCCCACGCCCCAAAATTCTTTAAGTTATGTCTTGCCTTGCTATCAGAATCATGCTATTTTTTCCCTTAGGTTTGTCATGTTAGTAAAACACTGTCATGACCTAACTGAAAATGTCCTGTTTTTAGCCATGTTATTCTACTCACATTTAGTGTTGCAATGTTAAACATTTAAATTTTTTTGTATTATGCTTTTGCATTTACCTTGCTCCATACCTGTCACATTCCATGTACTGTACCAATATGTTTTGCACAGCCTCAGATTTTCTGTTTGTTTGTGCAAATAACAGCTACACATATTTTGCCTTGAATCTAGTTGCTTCATTAGGTACTGCAATATTTACACTGTACCTGATATTTGTTCTTCCCTGCTAGTTAAATGAGTGCCTTCTTCTAATATAGAAATCTCATTTTAGCACCATCTCTTGTTTCATTGTCATGTAACATTGTAGTGTTTATAAGCTGTAAAATATGCAGATTGGGTTACCCTTGCTTTCTTCTGCACAGTGCTAACAGGAGTCATCTTAGGTTCCCTGCTAGAGATGGGCACGACCAGGAAAAATGACGTTTTGAGTTTTCGATTGTCGGGATGGGTCCGTTTCGGCTCGTTTCCATTTGTTGAGGAAATTTTCAAAAATTTGTCGTTTCCATTTGTCGTTTGTCGTTTGGGTTTGGGTTGGGGTTGGGGTAAGTGGGCTCTGGGAGGCACCTCTCTGGGTGCTTCTCTGATGTCTGACCCACTAAGAAGGGAAGCAAGGGAAGCGTTTCGCGGAGCCGCCGCGTACCATACATTTACATTACATTATGTTAGGGTGGGGTGGCAGAGGCACCTCTCTGGGTGCCTCTGACTCAGTAAGAAGGGAAGCATAGTAGCGTACTGCCGTACAGGTTAGGGAATGGGATAGGGGATAGTGGGCTGTGGGGGGCACCTCTCACTAAGGGTGCCTGGGACCCACTTAAGAATGGGATAGGGGATAGTGGGCTGTGGGAGGCACCTCTCTGGGTGCCTGGGACCCACTAAGAAGGAAAGTGTACTTGCATACGGATCTGGGTTAGGGTTGGAGTTAGGATAAGGGCTAGGTTTAGGGTTACGGTTAAGGTTAGGTTAGTGGGTGGGATAGGGGATAGTGGGTGGGTTAGTGGGCTGCACCTCTGGGTGCCTCTGACCCACTAAGAAGGACAGCGTACTGGCGTATGGGTTAGGGTTGGGTTAGGGTTAGGGTTAGGGTTAGGGTTTGTGGGCTTTTAATGCCCTCTCTGGCACACCCAGAAGTCTCAGTCAAAACCTGGCCATGCGATTGGTGGAATGGGTCCAAACATTTGCATGGTCCCTCGCATGCACAGGTGTAAAAAAAATAAAAATAAAAATAAAATAAAATAAAATCAATGGAGACATTTTATTGCAAGAAAAACCCACTGCTGCTACTATAAAAATCAGGCATTTAAAATACCTAATTTTCAAATGTTTCTGTGGTGCTTTGGTGGGTTTTTGGACCACGATGATTTAAAAATAAATATTGCGGTCGCCATTTTGGATCCCCCCCACCGCATGGCAAATGGAGACGACGAGGATGCCCCCCCCAGCCTGGTACCAGCAGCCCAGGACAGGAGAGGGGGGGGAAGGCTGGGGACCCCCCCCCAGAAACCACCCCTCGGTAGGTGCCCTCACTGAGGCAGGCATATTTTCGCCTGCTTTTATGGCCAGGAATCGGGGTTTTTATAAACTTTTTTTCTGTGCTGCTTGGCATCGCACGATCGCCGCAATGCCATGAACGACAATGAAAAATCAGACCCAATTTTTCTTTTTCGGTTCGAGTTCGAGTTGGAGCGGAGTAATTCTCGTTACTGTTACCCGTTACCTAACGATAACGAGAACCAAAAACGGAAATGAGAATTTCGCCTAGTTGTGCCCATGTCTATTCCCTGCCATTGACTATGAAATATTTTTCACCAGTGTCACCTTACACTACTATGGCTATCTAGTAGCTGCTCTTTGGGAGTTTCACTGCCCCTGTAATGGAATTTAGTAGTAGTGAAACCTGTTAGAGTAGGCCAGTTGTAAACAGTGCCAATATTAAAGTACAGTTTCGTTTCAGTAGTAAAGCTTATCTCAAGTGCATGTATAAACAATAGCCAAGAGACATTCCAGCCAGAAGCAAGTGAAAGTGGATTGGTCCTGGAAGCAACATGTGACTGTTTTCCCATGCCATCAGGACAGTGCTTTTGAGAGAGAAGAAGGACTTTTTTGGAGAAGGATTCTATGGCTGCACATGAAAACAAGACAAGCTTAGAGATGTAGGTTAGAAACTTAGATGGAGGCCCTCTGCCTCAAGGCCTCAGGAAGTTAGGAAAGGATTCAATTTTTGTTGTTTTCCAGTTAGAATAATATTCTGTGTAATCTACAATAGCTAAATAAATACATTTAATTATCCAAGTGGTGGTGGTGCCTTACAAGTTATTCTGGTAAGCTTGGAAGCAATACAGCAGACAGGCAGGGAGACAAGAAAAGGACATGGGTTTATAATCTCCAGGTTCCTGCATTAATTGACTGAGGTTAATTTATTGCAGAGGGCACCTGGGTAGAGATTTATTAGCCCGTTCTGGTGCAGTCCCCATCACCAGTGCAACTATCAATTATAGGGATGGGAATGAAATGAAAAACAAAATGCTGTTTCATCGTTTCGTTATGTAACAAAATGAAACCAAACGAGGAAGCAGCATTTCGTTACAGATGAAACAAAATGGTCATTTTTCCATTGAAACAAACCATTTCATTCCATCTGTAAAAGGAGTCTCTTACCTGCTGGGTGGTCGCCGCTGCTGGAGCCCAGGAGAGAGAAGAGGAAGAGGTGGGTCACCGCCACCACTCTGCCACTCCAGCACGCCCCAACTCCTCTCAGCCTGGCTTCTGGCTGCCTCTTAGCTGGGAGACGGGTGGGTCCTAGAGGCAGGGGATTTGGTGCCAGGGAGCCATTTTCAGAGGGCTCCTGCCAAGCTCTCAATGGCTGGAACCCTTTAAAATTAGCCCAGTCAGCACCAGGGTATCCCCATGGTGCTGAGTGAGCCAGTTTAAAGGGGCCCAGCCATTGAGAGCTCAGCAGGACCCCTCTGAAAATGGTTGGATAGGCAGTGCAATTGCCTGGAACTGCCCACCCAACCATTTTCAGAGGGCTCCTGCTGAGCTGTAATGGTCTGGACCTCTTTAAAAATGGCCCAGTCAGCACCAGGGGTATACCCCGTTGCTGACTGGGCCAGTTTTAAAGGGGTCCACCCGATAACAGCTCGGCAGGAGCCCTTTAAAAATGGCTCCCGGGCACCATATCTGGTGCCTTAGGACCAAGGGGAGCCATTTCATTTTGTTGCATTTCGTTTCATACAATTTTTCTTTAATTTGTAAGAAATGAAACTAAAAGAAGCAGGAGTGGGCACAAAATGAAACAAAACAAAACATAATTTTTCCGTTTCGTGCCCATCCCTAATCTAATCAATTCCCATCTGCTGATGTGACCACTGATTCTGAAGAGGGTAGATGCACCTTTGCCTGGTGTCTCAGCTTTGACCATTCCTCCTTAGATGATCTTGCTAGGTGTTTAGACTATTGCTTTTAGCTTTTCTGACACAATGATGACTTCTCATCATGTTAAAGTGTAATTGCCACAAAGTCACTTCCAAGTTACTTATGGTAATTTATATGGTACTTATAGTGTTCCCATTTAACCACCGGTCCGTCTTTCCCCCGTTTCCTGTCTTGCCAACTCATCTGTATATCTTTATCTCTTACCAGGGGCATTCCTTGTACCTTATTTCATCATGCTGGCAATATGCGGGATCCCCATTTTCTTCATGGAGCTATCCCTGGGCCAGTTCTCCAGCCTGGGGCCTCTTGCTGTTTGGAAGATAAGCCCACTCTTTAAAGGTGTGTGTGTGTGTGTGTGTGTGTGTGTGTGTGTGTGTGTGTGTGTGTGTGTGTGTGTGTGTGTGTGTGAGAGAGAGAGAGAGAGAGAGAGAGAGAGAGAGAGAGAGAGAGAGAGAGAGAGAGAGAGATGAAATAATCCACTGACTACCTTGACATTTCTGATTCTTTTTCTTTTCCTGTGGAAAACACAACTTGTTGGGGGGGGGAGCCACCAAGGGATGGGAGTGCTGGCCATGACTGACCCCTTTGGTCACTTTGAGGATAAGGTAGACTCCCATGGATCATCCTGGGGGACAAAGGAACCCCATGCAAAAAGCACAGGGTGAGAAGTATAGTGGACCAATAACAAGACCCATTTTATAGAATTAATTACATGATACTTACCATTGTAGTTTAAAAGGAACTCTTTGGTTTCCACTTTACAACTCTCACTTTGTATTACTTTTAAAAAATCTTCCAAATACTGGAAGCTGCTAGCCTGTGGTGTCCACGGCTCTCCACCAGCCCTCCTTATTGTCAAGATTCACAAGTGAGTATGAGGCGGCAATATATACTAGTCCTTGCATACGTGATATTCTTCCTCTGCCACTGAACAAGACCACTTCCCTGTAACTATAAAAGTAGCGAACAAACAAAAAACACTTACATCAGTATGGTTATCCCTCATTAAGTTGCCACTGTATGCCATATAGTTACACTTCCATTATTGGAAAAATGAATTAATTACCGCTGTACATGAACTAGTTACTTGTATCTAGTTACTCCCAAGCTTTGCCGTGGATGCATACTGTCATTAATAGGCCTGATGTTTTCACATAGATCTCTTGTTGTTTTTTAAATTTGGCTGCCCACAAAATGCCCTTGAAGAACTGGTGATAAGATATGAATTCAGATTAAAATGGCTAGATGGGAAGGAATGTTTATTAATGGATCATGGAAATAAAATTGGAGCTTTCCACTTGAATGATCAGGTGCTGCTGCCAGGTCTATGGCAGCCCTGCCTCCGATATCCTGGCACTGAAATATGCAGCAAGGAAAATTCCATAGTCTAGCAAGACAATGATCCTTGATCCTTGTGCTGCTGCCATTACATTGATCTCCATCACTTCTGCTCTTCTTTAGGTATCGGCATGGCCACACTCCTGATTGTCTCCTTGGTGGCCATTTATTACAACATGATCATTGCCTATGTTCTCTTCTACCTCTTTGCTTCACTGACAAAAAACTTGCCCTGGCAGCATTGTGGCAACTGGTGGAACACAGATCTGTGCCTGGACCACCATGTCATGCGCACAGGGAATGGTGCCCTCCCTCTCAACACCTCTAATACTGTCAGCCCAAGTGAAGAATACTGGAGGTAAGTAAGACAGAGAAGATTAATTTTTATAATAATGGGCAATGAAATGACATCCCCCCCCCAAAGAAGAGCCAATGAACAGTATCAGGCTCTGGATATTGTAACTGGTGGATCTGTAGCACAGGTTTACACAGCATAACCCCATGAACTGTAATGTGAAATGGATGTATGGGGACAAATATATGGATCTGTTTTGCAAGTGACAGTATGCAAGTGTATGCTATTTCTCCTGGTGCCCTTTTTAGGAAAAGAGGGAAAGATGCAAGCCAGAATGAGGACTTGGCTACACTGTTGAATTAAATCAGGAGTTGGCTCATTTTTTTTAGATTCAATATGACAAAATGTGGATGTTGTGTTGGTGTGTGTGCTCATGGAAACTGCACCCCTTCCATGCCTTACCTTATCTTGTAAGTAAACTGGGAGGGTGAGTCTCTCTTAGGCAGTTACTTCACATCCTTCTTTGTTCCACGACTAGTGTCCTATCGTGACAGCATTGGTCATAATCACATGGTTTTGTCCCTGTTTCAGTGTTTCCATGGTCATGATAACTTGTCTCGTGACAAGTGTTACCTCATGGTCTTGTACCGTGACAAACACAGCATTTGTCTAGCATCCTTCTTCCTTTTTTGGGGGGGGGGGCTTAAAAACTTTTTCAATATTTTGAATTACTGGTGATCAGGGTTTCATATGCCAATGCAGCAGAGTCAAATAAATTAAAAAAACAACAACAGACACAGTTTTCTGAGAGAAACGAATGTATTGTTGCATGGCAGTCGTTACGACCTGGTGCCATGTCTCAGAACAGAAAGTGGGAACAAAGAGTGACAAGGGAAAACCCTACCCCAGCACCAGGTACAAGAACTGTCCCGCTTAGAAACTGTTGTGGGGGTGTGGTCGAGACAAATTTCAGTAGTTGCACAACGGACGTGAAGTAACATTTTTTTGTACTGCTCCTAAGCACCACACTAACAGAGACAAAATGGACATGGAGTAACTGCTCTTCCACTTTGTGAATGATTCTCTTCACCAAGCTAATGTGTTGCCCTTGTTCTGAAGTGCTGCCACATTACTTTCTCCAACCATCAGGAGCTCCATGGAGCCAAGAAGTGGGGGTGGGGGGCAGAGTCTGTGTTCTGAGAAGGAGAGTTTTAAGGATGTAGTTGGGAGAGAAAGAATCACAAGTTTTAGTAAAACCGCAGGGTTGGCAGTCTCAGCAGCAGCTTGTTTACAGTCTCCTTGTGTTTTCAATATTCAATATTTAATGTTTTAAATAGCATTTTTTTTAAAAATGGCATAGCGCTAGATTGATGCAGTTCCAAAACAGAAATTATTTTTTTTTAAAGATGAGTTTAGATATCAAAGTATCTTGCAGCCCAAATCTCCTCATATTTGTCACCCATTTTGTCAAACCATGGAGACTCCACAGACACTTATTTACTTGACACGGGCATTCACATATGCCAAAATGTTTTAAAATAAATCACATTTATAAATGTGTCAAAATAGACAACCTCCTTGGTGGTGTTTTAAAAACAAGTCACTTTCCGACTTTAAGAAAAAAGTACACCCAGCTGTAACTTGTGTAGGTGGATATTTTTAAATCGGTTTCAAGCATGCTAAACTGAATGCAAAACCAAGGTTATTAAGACAGGTAGTCAGGCCATGAGTCACTTTTAAAACCTTTTTACTGTAGGTTAAGATATGCCGAGCAAGGAAGGAGAGAATGGAATATTTTTCCAGCCCAGTATAAAAAGCATTATTCATTTTGTTTAAAACTGGAAGCCAAGACTTACATGATCCAGGAGTTCCACCTGTCCCTCCCCACCACTTTCTAATGTGACCCTTAGCTGATTCCACTAAAGAAACATTTTCTGGAGGTTCTAAAAAAGCAGAGTTGCTGCCACAGAAGATTCTATGAATAATAATTTTCCTTTAAAGTCTTAAAGTTGCAAAGTCTCCTTTTCACCTGCACCTCTCCAGAAAGGCATTTTACAAAACCAAAGCTGGACCTCCAGACACTTGTTTTGGGATGATACAGGCCCTGGAGAGCTTAAAGGGCAGACCGTTCATCCTGAGAACCTCTGTTTTAAATAAACCATCTTGGATTAATAAAATCAGGGTACCTTGTCAGTGGATACTTTAGGACAGGGTGAAAGCGAAAGGTCAGCTTTCCCCCAATATGTGTACAGTATTTAAATATCATGTGCACAGCAGGATGGTTGCACACATGACAACACGGACATCATAACATGAAGTGGTGGGCTACGGAAATGAATGTATAAAGTAGTTCTTTCAACTGAGGTAAATCTTAGAAACTCCCTGGTGGCAAACCATTTCTCTAGAGAACCTGCCCCTGCTCAAAACTTTGCTTGGATTCACCTAGCATTAATTTCACTGGATGTACCCATGCTGGAGACCTGTATTTGTCCATGGCTTCCCAGAGTGCCTAAACTGCATGTGTATGCACAGTGAAAATGATGTTTTAGGAATGACCCTGTTCAGGTGTCCATATTTTTTCATATGCTTCCCATGAAGGACATTCCTAATGATCTGAAGTTGCCTTGAGCTGTCCCATCACAATTTCAATGACTTTTGCTAGCATGTCTACTTTCAGTTGCCTTGGCAGAGGAATGATGCTCCTGGACACTTGTGTTCTTCCTTCTGTCCTAGTCGTTATGTCCTGCACATCCAAGAGAGCTCAGGGATTGGAGATCCAGGGGCGATTCGCTGGAATCTCTGCCTATGCCTCCTCCTTGCCTGGGTCATTGTGTACCTCTGCATCCTCAAGGGAGTAAAATCCTCTGGCAAGGTAAAGGAGCATTAGCCACAGGTCACTGGTATGTTTCAAGATCTGTTGTTTCTAGAATTGCAAGCTACTCTCCTCCGTTTTCTCCTTAATGTCATACCCAGGAGCAGCCTAGACTCTGAAAACAAAGAAAATGCACCCTTTGCATAGTCTAAGGCAGAAGAGAAATAATAAGAGAAATAATGGATGGTGGAGTCTCCTTTGGAGGTTTTTAAGCAGAAGCTGGATGGTCATATGTTGGGAGTCCTGTGATGGGGGTTCCTGCATGGCAGGGGGTTGGACTGGATGGCCCTTGAGGTCTCTTCCAACTCTAGGATTCTATGATTCTATGAAGGCTACGTTATCAGGGCAACATTCCTCATTTTAGTCTGTTCATGCACATTTCATGACAAACCGTCCAAATGCTCATCTTAGAATTAATCATATGGGTCTGCATTAACAATCCAATGGAACCATTCACATCTTAAGCTAAATTAGTATGTTAGAAGAGGGGGAGAGTCCTTTCGGGTTGCATAAATGGATCCAAGGAGGGACAATGAATTCACACCTGATGTCTGTGTCCTACTCTCTAACGTGGCAGACACATGTTCAGCAGGCACATTGCATGGTTGCATTTTTATTTGCAATTCTGGGGACTAAAAGCATCCTTTTATGAAGTAAAAAAATTAAATTCTTATGATCTAAGCAAAAGCACAGATATTGCAAAGTACAAAGGTAGAGCCCATGATGGTTATAGCTATATACTTGAAAGCAACCGTGTGCTGCTTGCTGGGTACAGAAAAATGTATACTATCTGGTCAACTATTTCTTGTTCAAGGAGTGCCATCCAAAAACCTTGAATGTGTTTATGCAGATTTGTGCACATGCCCAGAGGTACATTGCCAGCATGTGCACAGTGAATACAAAGGAGCAAAGCAAAGTATTCCACTTATATACCACCCCATATTGCTTAAAAGCACTCTCTGGACAGTTTACCGTTTAATTGGACTAGCTACACACTGCCCCCCTCTCCAGTGAGTTGAGTACTCATTTTACCAACCTCAGAAGGACGGAAGGCTGAGTCAACCTTGAGCCTGCTACCTGAGATTGAACTCCAGGTCGTGAGCACAGTTATAACTGAAGTACAGCATTTTAACCACTGCACGGTGAAGCTGTTCAATTTGACAGTGCAGGTGAAAAGGGTGTCAGGATTATAGTTAATCTCAAGAACAGCATGAATCAATAAGTGTCATGAGGCTGCAAAAGCAGGAGGGCGGTTAATTGCTATTAAACTCATAGGCTGCACATTATAGAAAGAGAATTTCTATAAATAAATAAATAAATAAATAAATTTACTTGATTCTGTCCTAGTTTAACCATACCCTGTGCCCATTTCTGGGCATAGAATTTTACAAAAAATAAATTCAAATCGGACTGGGTTCAGAGAAGGGCAACCTCTTGTCCTATGAAGAAAGATGAAAAAAACCTGGGTGTGTTCAACCTAGAGAATTACAATACAAACTGAGACATGATACCACTTTTTGAGTATCTGAAGGGTTCCAACTGCTACTCAGAAGAAAGCAAAGGGTTGTTCGTTGCTTCCTCCAAAAGTGGATGCAATGGTCTTCACTTAAAGGAGGTGAATTTTAATTGCTAGGATACTCTCCCTGACAGCAAGAGCAATTGGAAAATGAAGCACAGGATTGGTTGTGTTTTCTTTTGTTGATACTGCCCAAGTAGAAGCCAGAGCCTCCCCTTTTTGCCACATTCTAGCTCTGGATTTCTTCTGCTAAGCCAGTGACCTAAATATTGAATGGAGGCTTCCACCATCTCTGTCTTTCTATATGAAGATGTCTCATTGCACTGTGGCATCTGCATAGTCTGTGTGATGGCCTAAGTTCCTCACAGAAGAGCTCTCTGCTGCTGTCCTCTACATAAGAACCTTTTCACAAGTCATGACGTGGGTTGCTGTCCATGAAGGCGAATGCCAAATACAACCTGCTTATCTTTAAGGTACCACAAGGCTACAAGACCCTTTGTTGTTTTGGTTGCAACATATGACCTGGACCGTCATTGTAGAGACTACTGTGCAGAGTCCCCTGTCATTTCATGGACCATTGACCTGCATTCGCTACCTATTTATCTTTGTTGCCACCATCTAGGGTGTCCCAGTTTAAAATAACTGAGTCCCAGTCAAAGTGTAACATGGAACCAAATAAAATAAAGTTTATTGAATACAAAGATGTTTCAGGATCAAATTCACTTGTGTACAAATACTTCAACGTTCTCAAAGCAGTTAACACTCAAGCTCTGTCTTTTACTTGAACCTCTCACAAACTAACTCAGCCCTATCTCTCAGGATGTATTTCCCTACCTCAAACTTCCCTATCTCAGGTTTTCATAACTGATTATGAAACCTTCAGGTTGAGCCCTTTATGCACTTGGACTCCACCTCCACACTCCTTATTTGGTACATGGTGCTAACCCTTTACCTCCCCCTCCTGTGTAGGCACTTGAGTCAGGAAAAGGGTGAACCGCCACAGTCATCTTTGGCACTTGTTGATATTTTTATGGATACTGAAAAGAACCACTGCAAAACCCAATACAGTATCTCTGTCTCCTCACAGGTGGTGTATTTCACTGCTACATTTCCTTATCTCATCTTAATCATGCTCCTAATTCGCGGTGTCACCCTGGAAGGAGCCTGGTTAGGAATCAAGTTTTATCTCACACCGCAGTTTGCCCTTCTGATGTCTCCCAAGGTGAGATTCGTGCCCTTTTCTGCCGCTGTAATGACATGCAACTGGTCATGGTAGTCAAGGCAGGTGTGTGCAACAGAGGATTCCTTGCAAGTGGCAAGCAGAGGAGAAAAAGCATCCTTAGAGGCCAAACTGATTCTAATTGGCCTCTGTTGTTGCTCTTATTGGCCAAGCGGTCCTTGCAGAAAGGAGAAAAATGGAGGCCTTGCAAAGGTGAAGATAAGGTGATTGCCTTTATGAAGTTTTTCAGAGCAGCAGTAGCAGGGTCTCTCTCGGTATTGGTAACACATGTTCTCCTTGTAGAGGGAAGCACACAATACCACTCCCCAACCCCACCCCTACCCCAGAAGTGTGAAAGAGAGAAACTCAATGTTAATTCATGGCTTCTCTTTTCCTTTTTCCTCTGGGCACCAGAGGCTGGGGCTTGGAGTGTTCAGGAGGATTCAGCCTTGTCCATACAAGAAGTTGTCTCCTTTTCAAGTTTGGCTTGAATTGGGGCATTTGGAAAAGTTACTTAGCATTAGAGATGGGCACGAAATGAGCAATTTTTCGTTTTTGTTTTCGTTTTTTCGTTTCGTTACGCAACGAAAATGAAATGAATTTTTTAAAACAAAATGAAAATGAAAACGAAACAACCCAATTTGCCGTGTTTTTCATTTTCGTTGCAGCAGATGCATTGAACTAAAAAGAATGCTAATGAAACAGCAATTTTTCATTTTCGTTTTCGTTTTTTATTTCGTTACCTAACAAAACGAAAACGAATTTTTTTGCAAAAATGTCACGAAAATGAAAACGAACCGAAACAGACCCCTAAACGACCAAATGACAAACGAAACACCATTTTTTTGAGTCATGCCCATTTCTACTTGGCATATGTTCTTTAGGAGTATATTTTAAGCTTCAGTGAAGAGCCTGTATTGTAGTGGGCGTCCTCTTGATTTCTGGTCTTCCACCTCCATTTCAGGTCTGGATTGAAGCAGCCTTGCAAATCTTTTACTCACTTGGGGTAGGATTTGGCGGACTTCTCACCTTTGCATCATATAACACCTTCCATCAAAATATTTACAGGTACTTATTTTCAGTGTGACAAGATACAGAGAGGATATATTTGGAGACATAGTTATTAACCTGTGTTCTTAGCCAGGCTCCCCCACCTTTCATAGAAGAGAAGGTACCACATATGGTACCAAAGGAAGGCATATTAACTTTTCAAGGGAAACATGTGGGTGATAAGAGGAGGAAGACCACAATGGGACTGCTGAAAATCAATTGGGAACACACTTTGTAAAAGGAGTAAGAACCCAGACTTTGCCGAAAGGAAGGTCAAAAGGAATTGAGGCAGCATGAAGGAGGCTAGAACTTCTTTCGGAAATAAAAGGAAAATCACTGCATAATAGCCACATCCAAGAAATTTCACCTTGCCGTAGTCTTCTTATTCAGGATCATGTGAGTGGCAAACAAATAGCTCCTCTCAAAATACTATATTTTGCCTAAAAGTGCTAACTAGTATTACATGTAAAATGCTAGCAGTCAGCATCCCTGCCTCCCCCCACCCCCCACTGTACTTTGCTCAGGAAAACTCTGTTTTTCAACTTGTTATGTTAGGAATAGTAGCTGAGCTATGGTTAAGGAACAAAGCATGGTTTTGGATCATTACGTACATCCTTCATGCCTCCCAATACTGTTTACACTATATGGAGAATCCATCGTTTCCCAAACAGCCAGTAGTTTTCTGCTGGTCAGTGACTCCTACTTCAATCCCCACATTTTACCATCCTGCAGGGATACCTTTATCGTCACTGTGGGCAATGCTGTCACAAGTATCTTGGCTGGCTTTGCCATCTTCTCCGTTTTGGGCTACATGTCCCAAGAACTCGATGTCCCTGTTCAAGAAGTAGCTAAAGCAGGTAAATATTCATCCTTCTTCCTTTTCTCTGTGGAACTGTGTGAATGCATATAGGTATAGGTGCATTTAGGTATGCTCCTAATTATCTTGTTGTGTAGCCAATGTGGACGTTTAGTCTGCACTCAAATGGAGCTGTGGGCAGTGTTATCTCAGGTGACAACCCTGTGATGTAATAAGTGGGTTGTAATATTTTAATGATGACAAGAAACATCCCCCTTTATTTTCATCCCCCTTTATTTTCTACTGTTTTTGAAAAGCATTTTACTTTTTGATGCAGTGCTAGTATAGATAAATGAGATATAATTATCTCATTTATCTAGTAGTAATATTATGTGTACCATGCTAGGTAGATTCACTGCTGCTTCGCTGTGTCGCTTACTTTGTTTAACAGAAGAAAAGTCACCAAAGTCTATGGAATGACAGCCATAGGGGAAGGGGAGGGACTGTGCCAGCCCCCAGCCCTAATTTAATTGACAGGTGATAGCATCTCTCCTTCTCCCTCCCCACCCCCACCCCCATTATTTTTGGCTTAGTGGTTTGAGGTGATGAAATAAAAGCAACTGCTGGGAAAACCTGCTGGGTTGGAGCCTCAACCAGTGAGCCAAAGGCCAGACTGGACTCTTCCTATGAGAGAATAAATATATTCAGTGTGGACAGAAGGGCTGTTCAGGTGACCCTAGCTGCTCCAAATCCCCCCTGTCTGGACGTGCCTTCAATGGTCCTTAGGTTTATACCAATGGCATCTGACTCCTCAGTAGGTCTACCCTGTCTGCAGTTCCTCCATCATTTCAGCTCATGGTTCTTCTCCTTCGTTGCCTGTCTTCCAGGTCCAGGCTTGGCCTTTGTGGTGTACCCCCAAGCCATGACCATGCTTCCTCTTTCTCCTTTCTGGTCTTTCCTTTTTTTCTTCATGCTGTTGACTCTTGGGCTCGACAGTCAGGTAAGGACATGGTCTACTTTGAGGGAGGCGCTCCGAAATAGGCTTTCAACAAACCCATTATGGCTTTACAAGAACGTCTGTTTTCATCTGGGTACAGTTTGCCTTTCTAGAGACCATCGTGACTGCAGTGACAGATGAATTTCCATATTATCTGCGACCAAAGAAGGCGTTCTTCTCAGGCGTCGTTTGTGTCATAATGTTCCTAATGGGACTTATTCTCACAACAGAGGTAAGCAGAATGGGCCATCAAACATAGGAGCAACTGGAGGAGGGGGTTGTTTGTTTGTTTGTTTGGTAGTCATTGTAGCATCACCATGTTTTGACCCCGGCAATAGTCTTTCACATGCTATTGCCAAACACGGCTTCTAATTTTTCTCTTTCGCTGCCACCAACTAACTTCACTAGTAAATTAATGCTTTCAGACTGATTTTAAAATGAATGAAGAAAAAAAGATTGTTATTTATTGCAAAGTAGAATTAAACTCATAAAGGGTAATGTGTTTAGGTACAAAAAAAGGAAGAATCTAGCTCAAACACACTAAAGTTAAGTTAGGGCGTTTATACACAACCCCTAAGCTGCGCTGCAAATGGCTCCCAGCTCCGGAGCTTAGAAATGTTTTCCCACCAGCTCCGGAGTTTGGAGACAATTAAGTGTGACCCCGCCCACTTTAGCGCAACCCAGCGCATTTTTCATGTACCTGCTCTCTGCAGGTGACATTTTTTTTGATGCGGATAAAAGTGCCGGGCTCTCCTGGCTTGTCTGTTGTTGTTTTTGCCTCCCGCCCCTTTAAGAGCTCCTTGAGCCAGAACCAGGCAGTAACGGGGCTTGGGGTTTGGGGCAAGTTCGACCGGCAGGTTAGTAAAGGCTTCTTTTGTCCTTTTCCCCCTCCCCCTCACGCCCACAGGAGCAGGAAGTGCTGAGGGGTGGGGACGGAGGAACAGAAACGAACCCCCAAGATCTCTGGTCCGAATTTAAGGGACAAGTGGATCTTAGGGGTCGTGTGAAAAGGCCCTCACTGACAAAGCTGATCACTTGTGCACCCTGTTGTTAAGTTTATAGACACTCAACACCTAGTTTTCCTCACAGAAGTTCTAAAATCCTATCTCTTCTCTCTCTAGTCTTTAACTGTCTCTCCGTCAGACCCTATATGACTTTCTCTCAGACTCTATCAGTCTCTCAGATAGTGTAAGTCTCTATCTGTCTCTATCTCAGTAAGTGTGAGTCCCTATTTGACTTTCTCACAGACTCTCTTTTTCCAGTAAGCGTAGGTACCTATCTGACCAATTCATTGCTGGGCTGAGCCTTAAATCCCCCCAGACTCCTCCCCCAAACCCACTTATTGGTCCACAAATCACCAATCTACATAGATACATCTAATTAAATTATTCAACACAAAGGGGTAAACATCACAGTCATATTGGTAAGGACTTCCAAGGGAAAGCTATATTCCAATAAGGTATCAAAAAACAGAGAAATAACTATATTGACCCTTTTAGGTTATATATTCCTGGGGTAAAGCAAGTTATCCAATGCAAAACACAGCTAAGCAAAGAGCAGATTGCTGACTTACCTGGCCAACCCAAGTGGCATGTTTGTACTGATAATTTACTGTGCCTGAGATCTAAAATCTGAGCTGTGATGGATGAAATGAATTACATTGGCTGAGTTTACATGTCATGGTAAGCCAGATTATGATTTGTTGCACTCTGCCTGTTTTTTCCTGCACCCCACCCCCAGCAAATAAAACATGCTTTCTTAGTGAGATCATGATTAAGACATATGGTCTGTTGTCTTATGAAGTCTGGCTTATTTTTAAACTGGTGCTGTCCTTAGTTCTGAATGTTGAACATCAAGTTATTCCTGGCTTGTTTTTCTTGTTCTGAAACAGGGGAGACAAAATTAGCATGAGGGAAACAAAGCAGAAGCAGGAGAAACAAATTGTGGCTTGTTTGAAGTTTTGTCGGATAATTGGTGGCTGAAAAAAAAATAACAATATTGCTGGGGGGGCAATGTGTAGCCTGCACACTGTAATTAAAAAATTGTAAACCGCCCAGAGACTACTTGTAGTGGTATGGGGCGGTATATAAGCAGAACACTTTATATAAATCATGGCTTTATATGACTTGAGAATGCAGCCGTTATTTCACAGGCCTGCATGGATAAAGTCATTGGTTGCTTCTAACAGTTGACTACTGTATTCAGCTCTGATGAATATTTAGGTTATTAAACTTGGTAAAACAGGATATGCTGGCCCAAATCAATTCATTCAAAAGGTCAAGAGGGTAGAATTATGAAGGGTTATATTTCATGTTCTTATGCTTCCCTGCTTGGCATTTCTACGTAATGGGAAGTGGTTTTTGGCAATTTGTTATTTCTTTTCCCCCACCAGGGTGGGATGTATTGGCTAGTTTTGCTGGATGACTACAGCGCTGGATTTGGACTCATGGTGGTGGTCATTACCACCTGCCTGGTAGTGACCCGTGTCTATGGTAAGGAGTCAGAGGTGTGGATGGCCTTGGGAATCCATTCCATGCTGAAATAGCGGGGGCTGATGTGTTTAAAATCTATTAGTGAGGTGGGAAACCATAAAGGGATAGTGCAGTAGAATGGTTGGCATAGGGAGATCCCGGTGCTAGTCTCCCTGAGACACTTATTGGGTGACTTTAGGCCATTCAGTCTGACCTACCTCACATGCTGATTGAAGGGTAGAGGAGGGAGGAGGGACACTTTATACACCTCTTTGAAGTCTCTGGAGGAAGGCAGAGATACAAATCTAATGAATGCTAGCACTGATACTAACAAGATGAACACTAATATCAATATGCTGTAATTTCTAGAGTAAGCGGCTCAAGGATGCTGAAAGTTGTAGCAAAAAGTGACTTTCTTGAGTTTTGCTGAAATCCATGATAGTTTTTTTTTAAAAAACTATGATTTAAAAAAACCTGGACTTTTTTCTGCTGTTCTTAAAGGCCTTTTGCAGTGGTACCCTGACTTACAACCACCCCGACAAACAAGAATCTTGATTTACGAGCGGGCATCCTGACTTACCAGCGGGCTTCGGTTGTCTCTCTCCCACCCCAGCCACCTTACGAGCAAGATGGGGTTTCCCCTGAATAACGATGGCGGCTGGGGAGGGGGGAGAAGGGGTTGGTCATTTAAAAGGTCTTTGAGCATCTGATCCAAGTGCTTGGGTTGGTGGCTCAAAGACCTTTGAAACAGCACCCGTTTTCCCCCTCACCTGGGGAAAAGCCCACACTGTTGCAAAGGTCTGAGGCACTGAGGGAAGCTGCCTCTGTTTAAAGAGGCAGCTTCCCTCAGTGTCTCAAAGGCCTTTTTGAAAAAAAGGGCAATAAACCTCTGCTTCTTCACCACCTCCACCACCATCAGGCATGTAGAGGGAGAAGTGGTGGTTTTTTTCTTCATTTTTTCCTCGATGCAAGCACTAATGGCTGCCATTAGCGCTTTCATCAGAAGAGGAAAAAAATTGGGGGAAAACGCTGCTTCTCCCTCTACGGGCCCACTGGTGGTGGTGCTTGGGAGAAGCAGTAGTTTTTTAAAATGTCCTTAAGCTCTGAGCCAAGTACTTGGCTTGGTTGCTTAAGGACATTTTAAATGACCCGTGGCTCCCCCCTCTGATTGGGGAGAGGGAAAGCTGTGGGTCATCTAAAGCGCTTTCCCATAGGAATGCATTGAAATCCATTCCTCCAGAACAGATTAATTACTTTTCAATGCATTCCTATGGGAAACCGCTCCCCATTTACGAGATTATCGATTTACGAGCATTCTCTCAGGAAGCATTAATCTCGTAAGTTGGGGTTCCACTGTATTTGCATTTCTTGGGCAAGAGGCAGGCTTACCCTGCTTGAGAAATCAACATTAGAATTCCTGTTTGTCGGAGCCAGCCATTTGCCTTGGCCTGGGTAGTCTTATTCAGAGTTCCTTGATGGTCAGCTCCACCATGAACACAGTGGGATTTACTTCACAGTAAGCATGAATAGGATTGCACTATGAAAGAATCAGGAACCACACCATGTCCACTTTTCTCCACCTCATTGTTATCTCTGTAGGCCTGAAGAGGTTTTGCCGGGATATTCAGATGATGCTGGGATTCAAACCAGGGATATACTTCAAAACCTGTTGGTTGTTCCTGTCCCCAGTAACCATGATGGTAACTATCCTAAGTTCTAGAGTGTGTTTCTCTGTTCTTTTTATGGACTTTTTGGTATTCTTGTGTGTGTGTGTGCGTGTGTGTGTGTGTGTTGTGTCGTTACAGTCATTACCAACTCTTTGTGACCCCATGTCTATGGAGTTTTGTATTCTTATTTATTTATTTATTTATTTATTTATTTATTTATTTATTTATTTATTTATTTATTGGATTTTTATACTGCCCATCTAGTAGCGAGGTCACTCTGGGCAGTTCTTGTGTCAGGGACTCCTTATACTAGTCCATATGAGATCAAAGCTTCCAATGTACAACTTGTCATATTGACAGGCCACCAATGAATTTAGCCATGGTATTATTTATGCAGCATCAGCTGGTGGGATACTTCAGTCCGTTGACTACTTGACTGTGGAGCAGAAGTGTGATTCTCGATGGGGGCCTCCCAAGAAGTAAACCAGTTTACGTGGTCTGAGTCAAACTGGATGTCCCTTTAGCACTCCCAGAAGAAGGCACTGTTAAAATGACATCTGAGCAATATATATCTAGATAACCCCAAGAAGGGTCACCATACGTCAAAACCACCTTAACGGCCACTTTGTAATTCTTGTGCAATTACTCCTCCTGCCAAATGCACTTATCACAGGTGGGCCAAATGCCAGGAAAGGTTTAATAGGTTGTTGGTGATAGCACTGGTTAGGCTGTCAATGACTCATAGGTATGCTACCCACTTGGGCTCATTCAGGGACCTTTAGCCCACAGAAGTTTCACCGTGGTACAGATAACGCAGCAAACAGCTGCATCCTTGAAGCCATGGTCGTGGACAACAAAAAGCAAAACCCAAACAAGCCTTATGGTTGCATGTAGCTTTAGGGTGTTATGGGGCAGTGTTCCATTTTATTACTTAGAAAATCCTTGTTCATGCTTTGTTTGCTAAAGTAACATTCCAGGGAAATATCCTGTGTTTATATTTGGCCTCCAGCACTTAGGTGATTTGTTTACTGGATCTCCAGGCTTCAGGAAGAGGAACAGGTGTCATTTCATAATGTATAGGGTAAAAGGGAGACATCCCTTTACGGAGTGGCTTTACCACTGAATAGGTAAGATCTTCTTTGAAAGGAGGGTGCTTTAAAGAGTGGCATGGATCCATCTGTAGCGCTAAAGCTCACAATGATGGGGAGGGCTTACATATGGCACTTGACTTATATTTCAACTTTGCGCCCAACAAAGGGACTCAAGGTGGTGTACAGTGGCTAAAAAGGTATGCGTGCATTTTAAAATAAGGTCACCTGATGTCTGATGCTCTGTTTCAGGCCCTTCTGGTATACAGCATCATCAAGTACCAGCCTTTGGAGTACAATGGGACCTACCGTTTCCCGTTCTGGGCTGAGCTCCTGGGCATCTTGATGGGGACCTCCTCCTGCCTGATGATCCCAATTGGGATGGTTTTTGCTGTGCTCCACGAGGAAGGGCCACTCTGGCAGGTAAGCAATGAACATGGGAATCCAGCGACATCCTATCAGAAGAGTGTGACATTTTTGTTTCCCATCCTACCTTCCTGATCAAGGTATCCTTTTCAACAGTTCCTTGGATTCTTTTCAATCAGTTCCTTGGATGCTGAAAGTTCTTTTCTTGAGTTTTCCTGATAAAAAAACTATGATTTAAAAAAACCTGGCTTTTTCTGCTGTTCTTAAAGGCCTTTTCTTTGATTTTGATTTACTCTCCTGACTCCAGGGAAGGAAGAACAAACAAATCTTCCTTCCTTCCTTCCTTCCTTCCTTCCTTCCTTCCTTCCTTCCTTCCTTCCTTCCTTCCTTGCCTGCCTGCCTGCCTGCCTGCCTGCCTGCCTGCCTCTCTGTCTGTCTAATTAATGCCTTTATTATTGAATTAATAACATTATGTTTAAGAATGTTAAGTAAAGTTTTACTAAAACAGATTTTGATGCAACAAGTGCTATTCCACATCAGAATCGATCTGGTTTTTAGTTACAGATTATCTGTATTACAAAAAATGTGTTCCCACAGCCATCGTTGTTTTTTTTTGGGGGGGGGGTAACATCTATTTTAGCGAGTTTCACCAAGGTTTCTGATACCCAAGGGTTTGGTTGGGGATTTCCTGTCCCGCTTCTAAATCCACATTTAATTATGGGGCAAATGCCAGTGAGGGCGTGAAAACCGTGTCTTCTCTCCATTCTCCCCGAGGCAGCCCCGCATGCTCCCCACACTGAGTTCAAAGGGGGCTAGGGAAAGATAGCAGCCCACCAGTGATGGGAGAAAGGATGCAATGGTTCCAGCACTGGGAGTTCCTCTCACTCCCGTGCGGCCGCAACAGTCCAGAAGGCAGCCACACACGTTCCCCACACCAGGTTTTAAGGTGGGTGGGTGAAGACAGCAGCCTCCTCACAGATGGCTGCGTGTCGCCCTCAAACTCTCGGTAGGCAATGAGGGAGGGGAGAAGGGTGAACAGGAGAAGACAGGGCATTGGGGCACCACACAGGCGGTGTGGCTAGAAAAGTGGACCACTATCTGTCAGATCTGCTTTGGTTTGGATTCTTGCATGGACGGGGGGGTGGGCCTTTATAGGCCTCTCCCAACCTCATTCTGTCTGCAGAGGTCATCGATCCTAATTGTGTGTTCCCACATGTGTTTGCTTTGTGTAGTTGCAGTTTGTTCTTTGCGCTCTTTTGTATTAGGACCCCAATTTTAATGCCTTAATTTTCATTTGGTAACATTTGAGTTACAGAATGAAGAAAGCAATGGAATTTCTTTGAACTCTCTGTCATTTCCCTTTCCTCTCTGATCGATGCATAAGTGATTTTGTAGATGCTTTACTAGACAATGGCTCCATAACTAGACTGAGTGCAGCCTTGCGAAGATAAAAAGGTTGTGCTTGCTTTGATCTTCATTTGGCAAATGAGCCTGTTGTTGTTTTGCCATTGATTAAGTCTAATGTAATATTCCAGGGAAAGAGCCTTGTTTTTATATTTGGCCTCCAGCACTTACGTTTTTTGTTTGCTGGATCTCCAGGCTTCAGGAGGAGGAACAGGTGTCATTTCCTAATCCATAGGGTAAAGGGATGGATCTCTTCAGGGGGTGGCTTTACCACTGAATAGGTAGGACCTTCTTTGCAGGAGGCTGCTGCATCTCTCTGTAGTGCTAAAGCTCACAATGATGGGGAAGCCCTGGCACAGGCCTTAGGTATGGACTTGATTTATATGCCATTTATTGCCATTATATTCTCCAATCCATAGGGATTAGAGATCTCCAGAGGAGCAAGTGTCATTTCCTAATCCATAGGGTTGCTTCCATATCAGGAGTCTCAGATACTGAAAGATTCATGGAGGGTTAATGTTATAAGAGGGAATTCTGTCTCTCTCACACACACTGTGTGATATGATTTTAGGAGTTGTAATAATTTAGCAGATCTGGGCCACCTCCCCCCATTACCACCATCCCTGTCCTATTGGGTCATAGGTGTTGGCTGAGGAAGGTGCTATGCCACGGACTGCAAGTGCAGGGAAGAGGTACCTAAGACCAGATCTCCCTGTTGGATGCAGGGATTCTCTTGCCATCACAGGAAACACAGGGGAGCAGCATTAGAGTATTAATAAGACCAATGTCCTTCCGTTTGTATTGCTGGGACAGAAGATGTCCTCTAGTGGAAGAGATGTGACATACATTGCAAAACAACAACAACAACAACCCACCCTGATCATGTTAACAAATAGACATGGGCACGACTCGGCGAAATCCTCGTTTCCGTTTCCATTCCTCGTTTCCGTTACATAACGAAACGAAGAACGACAATTACTCCGCCAGAACTCGAACTCAAACCGACTAAAGAAAAATTGGGTCTGATTTGTCGTGGTCATTCCTGGCGGCATCGCAGCGATCACGCGATGCCAAGCGGCTCAGGAAAAAAGTTTTAAAAATAAAAAAACCCGATTCCCGGCCAAAAAAGCAGGCGGAAATATGCCTGCCTGAGGGCACCTACCAGAGGGGTTGTTTCTGGGGGGGGGGTCCCCGGCCTCCCCCCCTCCTCTCCTGGGCTGCACATCCTCGTCGTCTCACCAACTCGCCAAGTGGCGCGACACAGAAAAAAAGTTTTAAAAATTAAAAAAAACAAACCCGATTCCCGGTCAAAAAAGCAGGCGAAAATATGCCTGCCTGAGTGAGGACACCTACCAGAGGGGTGGTTTCTGGGGGGGGGTCCCCGGCCTCCCCCCCTCTCCTCTCCTGGGCTGCGCATCCTCGTCGTCTCGCCACGCCAACTCGCCATGCTATGCGGTGCGGGCGGGGGATCCAAAATGGGGTGACCGCAAGCAATATTTATTTATTTTGAAATCGTGGTGGTCCAAAAACACACCAAAGCACCACAGAAACATGCAAAAATGGCTATTTTAAAACTGCCTGAATTTTTACAGTAGTAGCAGTGGGTTTTTCTTGCAACAAAACGTCTCCATTGATTATATTTTATTTTTATTTTTATTTTTTTACACCTGAGCAATGATGGGCTGGCCATGGGAGTGGACCATGCAAATTTTTGGAGCCATTCCACCAACTGCATGGCCACTTGACCAGGTTTTGACCGAGACTTCTGGGATGTGCCTGTCGGGCATAAAAAGCCCACTAACCGTAGCACGAACCCGAACCCTAACCCTAACCCTAACCCATGCGCCAGTACACTGTCCTTCTTAGTGGGTCAGAGAGGCACCCAGAGGTGCACCCCACGAACTCACCCTAACCTTACCCGTAACAACCCTAACCCTAGCCCTTGCGCTAACCCCCCTAACCCTAAGCCAAATCTGTACTCGCATTGCACTACACACGCAAGTACAGTTCCCTTCTTTGTGAACCACAGAGCGCCCAGACTGAGGAGGAGCCTTCCCCCAGTGTGCGCACTGTGACACTGCAGTTAGCAGTGGGCCTGTGGTCAACAGAGAGAGGCACCCAAAAAGAGGTGCCTCTCTCTCAAACTTGGTATGCATATCCAATTGGCTATGCATGCCATTTTGTAGCGGGCCAGAGGAGGCACCCACCCCGAGAGGTGCCTCCAGGAGCCTCCCTTCAAGCCCGCACCCCCCCAAACCAGTACCCGCCCCTCCAAACCAGTACTAACGAAAAAAAACGACAAACGAAATGACAAATTTTTGAAACATTTCACGAAAAACAGAAACGAGCCGAAACGGGCTGGCTCCGACACACGACAACTCAAAAACGTCATTTTCCCTGGTCGTGCCCATCTCTATTAACAAATGTAGAAGTAATAACAGAGTCCATAATTCCTGCTTTGCAAGAGTTGCTAATCCCAAACTCACATGGGTGAGGGCATAAATTTAGACTAATAGAGAAGTGTTGCATATACAGGGCTGTGCATTGTTCTGCTTTGTAGAGCTATTGGAAGGAGATCAATGTGTGGAACTGATGGAACTGGGAGCAGCTTGGAAGTAAAAAAAATTACAACAGCTCCTTGACACTTTGTCCACCCTACCTTTTTGCTATGCAGACAGACATTTGGGCAGGATGTCCTTTGTTGTGGTGCCTTCCATGCCCTTTCATGATAACACTTGGCAATATGTATATGGATAGCAAAATAATAAAATTTTGGGGGGAAGTTGCTAGTAATGAAATCAGAGTTCTTATGAACTAAGTGAGAGAGCCCATTTAAGCTATATCTTCAGTGTTTTCCTTACAGATTAGAAGCTTGGCCTTTTCACTGAAAGAGTACTTATCTTTTTATAGATTGAAAAGACTTTGGGTATTCAGAATTGTCTCAAAAGCAGGCAGCAGTTTACTCATTACCGTATGAGCTGTTTATTCATTACTGGTCTCAGAGGGTCAGATTAGGTAAATATGTCTCCCAAGCTCTCATTCTTAACACTTACTTTACTCTCTGTATACACATGACTGCACCTCCACTCACCCCTGTAATATTATTATTAAATTTGCAGATGGTACAACAGTGGTGGGGCTTATCAGTGGTGTGAGTCTGCCTACCAGGACAAGGTGGGCCAGCTGCTTTTGTGGTGCAAAGACAATAATTTAACCCTTAACATCAATAAAACCAAGGAGGTCATAGTGGACTACAGATGAAATAGATTAGACATTCAGCCCCTAGGTGTGAATGGAGATAAAGTGGAGCAAGTGGCCAGTTTTAATTTTCTGAGGGTTATTATTAGGGAGGATCTGACCTGGGGCACTCATATGCATAACTGGTTAAGAAGGTCCAGTAAAGATTATATTATAGTTGTGAGTTTTTCAGGCTGTTTGGCTGTGTTCTGGAAGTTTTTCTTCCTGATGTTTCTGTGGCTGGTATCTTCAGAGGGCAAAGAGCTCAGAGAACTAGGAGTTCTCTCTGTGCTCTGGGTTATAAAGTGTGTGAGACTGGGTTTTTTAAAGTTGTGGGAAAGAGGAAACTTGTCATATGCAGGAAAATAGGTGATAGTCATTGTATTGTGATGAAGGGATTAAGAGGTTTCAATGCAATCAGGGGTACTAACAACCATTGATGGATGCCATTAGCTGTTCTATTGTGTGAACTGATCACTTTTGCTTGTGGCTGGGTGGGAATCATTGAGCTTTGGCCTTTTGCACTCTGCAGCTTTTGGTACTGCAACAATACAAAGTGCAAAAATGGGAGTTGTGGTCCAAAACATCTGGAGTGCCGAAGGTTCACCACCACTGGACTATGCCATCCATACTGCTGATAGTTTCCAGACTGCCTTGGACGTCATACAAATTCAGACCTCCTCCTTAGGGCCTGTATGGATTCAAATACTGCAGGCCCAACTAGCACTTGAAATATGCCCTATGAAGTGTGAAGGACCTCTTTTTGAATTGGCTAGAATTCTGCTGAATCATCATTGTGCTTCCTGTGTAACCTGTTCTTCTCTCTCCTTACAGAGAATCAAGCAAGCTAGTAGACCAACCATGGACTGGGGTCCTTCTCTGGAGGAGAATAGAACTGGCATGTATGTGGCTACCCTGGCAGGCAGCCAGTCTCCTAAACCCCTGATGGTCCACATGCGGAAATATGGAGGGATAACCAGCTACGAGAACATAGCCTTCCAGGTAGATAAAGAGATGGAAGAGGAAGAAGAAGAGGCCATGATGTGAAGGGACAGCCTCCCACTTCCTGCTCAACCCAATGTAGTAGAAAGTGAAGAGAATGTGATGAGCAAACCGCTGAAGGACTGCACACATTTCAGGCCACCCAGCAGCCTGATTCTAGGTCTAGACAAAAGTTTCTGACTGTTCAGCATCTCACAGTTGTGACTTTTGCCGAGGATCCCAGTGTTGTTGCCGTTTCTGTTCCATGTGGAGAGATGTGTATTGATGTTCCTTCTTAGTGCACTAGTTTTGTCTGGTATAGGCCACCCATTCATGTTGGGTACAAGACTATAATGAGACATTCTGAAGTGGGGGAATTATTGTGGCAGCTTGCAAAACTACACTCCCAAGAAGAGGTGAAAGGTGCAGGAAGCTGCTTTGATCAATTTTAACAGACCAATTAAAGCAGGTTTGATTCCTACCAGATGCAGTTGTTGTATAAAACTAATTGGCCTTAATTGCCTATTGAAGACAAAACCACTGCAAAATAGTTTGCATTACTACTAGGATAGTTTACAACTGCCCATTATTAACTGGGGAACCCCACTCCATACCCTAATATACCGACCCCAGCTACACTATTGCAGATATGGTCTCAATGGGAAGCCGGAGAGGAATGGCAGATGATGTCAGGCTCACAACTAGGGTCACCCATGGGGGTTGGGAGTGGCGCAGAATAATACAAAGTGCAATTACTCTTTTGTCATTTCCCCCCTCACGGCATGGCACCTGGGTCACATGCCCTGCCTGCTCTCCACTTGAACTGTGTGAGTTCTGGTTCCCCAGACCAGTGTACGCCCCAGGTACTTGTTTGTCATTTTTCGTCCCTCAGATTTCACTGTGCAATTCAGCACAGCATAGAGTGTCGTTGTGGACCAAATGACCATCCCTTTCAAATCTTCATTTTGACAAGTGGTAGGTTTGTGACTGACTAAGGAGCTGGCTGTAGAGCTGGAGTTTGGGAATTCAATCCACCCCTGTGCCCCTCTGTGAGTAGAGCCAGCCAGTATAGCCTTGGGCAAGCTGCACAGTCCTGGAGTGCCTCCAGAAGGGAATGGTAAGCTACACCTGAGTCCTTTACACCTAGAAACCCTCTAGAAGGGTCACTATACGTCACAATTGACTGGGCAGAATGTATTATTGTTAAATAAGGAGTATTACCAAATTGCTAGCCCGTTGCATATATTGCTTCCAGAATGTTCCAGAGAGGAAGGATATTTAGATGAGTAAAGAAGAAAATCCATGGGTCAAAAATAGCAAACCAAACATTCTGATTTTTGAATTCTAAAATAAAACAGATCAACGGTCACAGAGTGATTACTGAGAATAAGATCATTGCAGAAATGTTATATATTTTATATATAAGTAGCTACCACATTACAGTTAAAAGGTACCGGTAAATCCTTTCACTTGAGAAAGAATGAATTCCATCTTTAGGGGTGAATCAATGTAAGCAGGAGAAGAAAAACACCAGCAAACCAAATTTTTTTGAAGGAAAGAGATATCCGGATAAGGGATAGTACAGAAAAGGGATAGTATTAACTGAGAAAATGCAGCAGCGTAGCAAGGTTTTGAGGTGCCTGGGGCCAATGTTGTTTTTTATGCCCCCCTGGCCCTCCCCAACTCCATCCCATCCACCCAGCAATCCTGCAGGCTTGGGGCAGGCATGGGGCACATGGGTGTGGGTGTGCATGCACGTGTTAGCACACGTGCGCCTTACCTTTCACGCGCGTGGCAGCGAAGACGCAGCCACCGCTCTTGCACGCCTGCAGCCGGACTCGGAGATGGTGGGCAAGGGTGGCGGGGGGTGGTAGGCGATTTGGTGCCCACTAATTGCTGCACCTGGGGCACCCCGCACCCTTGCCCTCCCCACACCACACCCCTCAGGAAATGTATGACTCTGCTTGTTCTGCATGTGAAGATTCATTGAAGTAATAATAATAATGAAACATTTTCTAGCAATTGTTTGTGATCCCACCTCAACTCAGCACCACATCTACCCATAAATCGTTGGCTTCTAGACTCATTATCTCATTAATACCCTCTGTCTGGGTGGTGCAGGAAATGGAACTGAAGCTTCGCACCAGGAGGCACAGGCAGATAATTTGCTAACACAGATATTTAATTACACATTTCTCATACACAATTTATACAGAATGTGGGAAATTGCCCTATAGGCACAGATAGCTGATAGAACAAGCAGAGCTAAAGCCTGGTACATGTGCTCTGGCCAAATACAGATAGATACATAACGGCCAAAAGACCGTTGGCAAACATGGATTGTCACTGAAATGCTCCGCATTTGCTCTGGTGATCTCCTGCAGTTACAATGGAAATTTCCAGTAAAAGGAACAAAAGCTTTTAAGTGCAGCCATTTTGCAAACTATATACCTAGACTAAGTACTCATAGTAATCAGCAATGTACTAAACATATACCCCAAGTACTACTTACATAAATTCAGATCTGTTGCTGTGGTTCACCTCCAAATGAATCAAATACAAAAAAGTAAAAGCAGAAAAAGCATAGGAATTAAACAATGAAGTAGTTTAACTGTACATAGGGAAAAATGCAAGAAGGCAGATCACATATTTAACCTAGATATAAACACTATTTATTTAAGTATTGTCAAAGGCTTTTATGATCAGGATCTGATACCTGTTGTGATTTTTTTCAGGCTGTTTGGCTGTGTTCTGGAAGTTTTTCTTCCTGATGTTTCTCCAGACTCTGTGGCCAGCATCTTCAGAGGGCAAGGAGCTCAGGGAACTAGGAGTTCTCTCTGTGCTCTGGAGTATAGAGTGAGTGAGACTGTGAGGTTTTAAAGTTGTGGGAAAGTTGAGGAAGAACCTGGGAAAAATGCCTGTACTGCAAGTAAACTGTGCTCTAATGCAGGAGAATTCCATCCTTCCGGACATAAACTTCTGTAATTAAAATTGTAAACCGCCCAGACTTGTTTTTTGCTAAAGAATAGGACATAAACTACTTGTTTTAAACTGACAGAAGTATTCGTAAATGTGGCCAGCAGCAACAACATATGTAAATAGAAAGGTACATTTTTAAAAAGTGGATCATGGAAAGAGAGGGGAAATGAAAACAATAGAAGTGACCTCAAGTACAGAAAAATATACAAGAGGATCAAAAAAAATCAGGGAAGAAAAGAAAACAGTGATCAAATAATATACTTAAATAGAAAGCCTAGATGAGGTCAATGACCACCCAGAGTGAACTCACTGCCAGATGGGCGGTATAAGAGTCCAATAAATTAATTAATTTTAATATAAGCAGAAAGATTGGGGCAGTAGCAGAGATGAAGAAATGATAGTGCCAACTACTGATGGATTGCAATAATTCTCTGATGCTTGACATTAAGGATAAAATCAGAGTATGAAGACCCCAATGAACTGTTTGAAGACAACAAGCACAATTTGTTAGAGCATATGCCAGTATGTGATCAGATATACAATTTTCCAGAATCTGAAATGGATCAGAGCTCTAGGACTGTTTTTACAGAAATATTAAATATTAAATACTGTATTACTGTATTACTGTATTACTGTATTACTGTATTAATAGATGACAATGTTGATGTTTTAGTAAGTCTTTCTCAGCCAGAACAGTAATTATTCCTGAAATTTTGCTCAGCTTAACTTTTATTATGTTATCCCAAAAGGAAAGTAGTAAAACTAGCAGTTGCCACATTACAGAGATGTTTATGCCTCATTTAAGATTTTCTTTAAAATAGTATATGGTAGAATTTACAAAAGAGCAAAGAAGCTAATTTATTGATCAGTGGAAATTTGCCACTGGGATCTGGACCAATTACTTAATGGTGGCCTAAAAACTCGGTAGGGCTTTGGCCTCTCAATCTTAACTTTTCAAAATGTAGGAGAACATTGCTATTTTATAAAAACTATCCCAAAGCCAGCATACTCTCAGTCTGTCATTTCCTATGGACATTCTCAATGAACAGTCTGTAGAACTTTCAAAAGATCATTTTCTTTTAAAAGATTATTTTCATGACCTACTTTTGAAATGCTGCATGGAAAGAAGATGGAAAAAGGACCTCAACATGAGTCCTTAATCCGTTTGGTTAACTAAAGTGAGGAATTAGATAGGGATTAATTAAAGTGAGGAATTAGTTAGGGATTCACCAAACTTTATGGAACACACCAGTAGCTATGACTTATAGTAAGGCATCTTCTACCCCAGAAGGAGGTAGGTAGCTGTGTAAGTCAATTTTCCTCCTATTGCTGGCTTTGCTAAGAGATATGTTCCCATTTCTCCTTAAACCAACACAACTTGGCCACAATAGGCTATGTGTTTGTGGTAACCATTCTTTGAATAGACAGTGTTTTATGCAGTATTCTATGTGGCTGCCTCCAAAATTACAGAGAAACCCTCCCCCACCCCCACCCACAGAGAGAGAGAGAGAGAGAGAGAGAGAGAGAGAGAGAATTAGCAAGTAAAATATAAGAGTGTGCTAGACTACCTAGCAGGAAAATGTGCAAGATCAAGTGTTTCCCCTTAAACCTGGCCTTTCTAAAATTTCACAGGGCCTTGATCTTTGCTTCATGCCCAAGTCTGCACACCCAAGTCTGTGTCAAAACTGATTCCTGATTAATTATGGTGGGTACTGGACATTTCCTGTTAAGGAGCAGTTCCAATGGTCAACTGCACTAGTCAGTGTTTATAATGTATTCCAGACAGTGACATGTCTTCTTGAGAGTTCGTGCACATATACATATTTTTATATTACAAGAGGAAGATGATGATGGAGTTTTATTTACAACCTTGCATGCTGTCTGTAATTTGAGTGACTGGGAGGGTCTTTTCTGGGCGGAGTGATTATCTATCCATTATTCCTTCTAAGCTTTTGAAATTCAAAGAGAGATGAGTGTTCCATCGTTCTCTTTCTTCAGTTGATATTTTCCTACTGTCAATCTGTTTGTTTGGTTGCTAGTGTGTATAGTAAAGAAAATAGTATAGACAAATCTGTAATTTCAAGCAGTTGTAAGTAAACTTTTTTAATTCTTTCTCTTACAAATGTCTCAGAGTGTGTTGTTGGTGACAGATAAAGACATAACCAGGGATTTGGGAAGAGGAAAGGAGTGTGAGAACACATTTTTAAAGTGAGTAAAAAAACAAAATAAGCAGAAGAATCATTCAGATGCCAGAGATATTTCCTCTGAGTTCCATTCACTGAAAGTCAAAGAAATGTGCCCTCTGAGGCAGCCCTTCCCTCCAAGAAATAGGGAAGCAAAAGGTTTTTTCTTGCTCTTGTAGCTATTTTAACTTTGAGTGCAGCAGCTCTGATCAATATGTTGCATCCAAACTAGTCTGAAAGGGTCCCCCCGCCACTGATAGTCCTACCTGACCGCCATTCTCCCTTTGGCTTTCTCCTGAATGATCACCTTTATCTATCTGTATTTGACTAATTATAAGCTGCTTTGGAGACATGGAAGTAGAGCAATAACTAATTGTCTCAAAAAACACCTATCACACTCTGTTCCATTATATCACCCAAAACACTGTTGAGAAGATTCTCAGAGAGGTGGACTGAGATCCTTTTTTCAAGTTGTGAAATTGACTTTTGGTGACTTTAGGCCAACCATGGTCTCCCAGCCTGATCTACCTCATGGCTGTTGTGAGAATAAAGTGGAGGAAGAGGAAGCAGATATACTGTCCCGTGCTTGTTCACTGGAGGAAAAGTGATGAGGGAAGATTATGTGAGGCAATAAACAGTGGTGGTGATTTCCTCCAGAGAGCCTGCTTTCTCTTTTGGGTATTGTCTCCTATTCCCAGCCTTTGACTCATAAGAACATAAGAACATAAGAAGAGCCATGCTAGATCAGGCCAAAGGCCCATATAGTCCAGCTTCCTGTATCTCACAGTGGCCCCACCAGATGCATTTGGGAGCGCATGAGACTAAATATCTGTCTCCTGATACCACTCCCCTGCATCTGGCCCTTGAAGTACCCTGGTTTTAAGCCTAGAGATTGCACATCTCCATCATGGTTTGTAACCTGTGATGGACTTTTCCTCCAGGAATCTGTCCAATCCCTTTTGAAGGCATCCAGGCCAGATGCCATCACCACATCCTGTGGCAGGGAGTTCCATAGACTAACAACGCGCTGGGTGAAAAAATATTTTCTTTTGTCTGTTCTTACTCTCCCAGCCCTCAATTTGAGTGTATGTCCTCTAGTTCTGGTATTTTGTGAGAGGGAGAAGAGCTTCCCTCTATCCACTTTACTCATGCCCTGCATTATTTTGTATGTCTCAATCATATCCCCCCCCTCAGGCGCCTTTTTTCCAGACTAAAGAGCCCCAAATGTTTTAGCCTTTCCTCATAAGGGAGGTGCCCCAGCCCAGTAATCATTTTAGTCACTCTCTTCTGCACCTTTTCCAGTTCCACTATGTCTTTCTTGAGATGTGGTGACCAGAATTGAACACAATACTCCAGGTGCGGCCTTACTATTGTTTTGTATAATGGCATTATAATGTTGGCTGTTTTATTTTCAATCCCCTTTTTGATAATCCCTAGCATGGAATTGGCCTTCTTCACCGCTGCCACACATTGGGGAGACACCTTCATGGAGCTGTCCACCAACACACCAAGATCTCTTTCCTGATCTGTCACGGATAACTCAGAGCCCATGAGTTGATAGATAAAGTTTTCATTTTTTGCCCCAATATGCATTACTTTACATTTGGCTACATTAAAACGCATTTGCCATTTCATAGCCCATTCTCCCAGTTTGGAGAGATCCTTCTGGAGCTCCTCACAATCTTCTCTGGTTTTTACCACACGGAAATTTTTTTGTGTCATCTGCAAACTTGGCCACCTCACTCCTTATCCCTGTCTCCAGGTCATTTATGAACAGATTGAAAAGCACCGGTCCCAGGACAGATCCCTGGGGCACAACGCTTTTCACCTCTCTCCATTGTGAAAATTTCCCATTGACACCTACTCTTTGTTTCCGGGATCTCAACCAGTTCTCAGTCCATAAGAGGACCTGCCCTCTTATCCCCAGACTGTGCAATTTTCTCAGCAGCCTCTGGTGAGGGACCGTGTCAAAAGCCTTTTGAAAATCTAGATAGACTATATCCACCGGTTCACCCAAATCTACAAGCCTGTTGACCTTTTCAAAAAATTCTAAAAGATTTGTCAGACAAGACTTACCCTTGCAGAAGCCATGCTGATTTTCTCTCAGCAAGGTTTGTTCTTCTATGTGTTTTATGTGCTTTCCACCATCTTCCCTGGGACAGATGTAAGGCTAACTGGCCTGTAGTTTCCCGGGTCCCCCCTCCTTCCTTTTTAAAAAATTGATGTGACATCTGCTATCCTCCAGTCCCCCGGCACTGTGGCCGTTTTAAGAGACAAGTTACATATTACCGTTAAGAGATCTGCAATTTCATTTCTCAGTTCCCTAATAACCCTTGGGTGGATGCCAACTGGGCCCGGTGACTTGTTAATCTTCAATTTATCAATTAGTCCTAAAACATCCTCTTTTTTAACCTGTATTTGATTTAATTCTTTAGTCAAGAGGGGCCGTTCAGGCAGCGGAATCTGCTCAAGGTCTTCTGTCGTGAAGATAGAAGCAAAGAACTCATTTAATTTCTCTGCAATTTTCAAGTCCTCGTTAATTTCCCCTTTTCCTCCCTCACCATCCAGAGGGCCAACTGGTTCTCTGGCAGGTTTTCTACTTCTAACATATTTAAAGAAGCTTTTATTATTACCCTTTATATTGCTAACCATGCGTTCCTCAAAATCTTTCTTTGCTTCTCTTATCATCTTCTGCCTGGGTTACCTTTTCCTCCTGGATTCTGAGGTCCCCTGGGCAAGTGTGGCAGTTCAATAAGCCACCCCCAAGCTCACAGCTACTGCTTTTACTTCTGTTGCTGCCATTACCACTCCTCCTCCTCTGTGGGTGCAGCTGAGTATGGGAGACCCAGAGCTTCCATCCAGGAACATCACCTTTCCAATCAAGGTGCAAAAAGTTTCCATTACAACACAGACATACTGAAGGTACATCTTGCTAAATAATCACCATCATGTACCTTTGGTGTGTCTATTTTTCTAGAGAATTGAAATGAAATGACGTTAGAAGCAGCAGGTTCCAAGTTCTTCATTCAAGAATTTATTGCTGGGACATTCAGGAGGAAATGATTGAAGGCTACATCTGCAATGATGATATCAGGCAGTAGTACGGCATTGCTCCAATGGCCAGCTACAATGATATCACCATGTCTTGAGCACTGAAACCAACATGGTAGCAAAGAAGGGACTTCATTTGGAAGTCAATGGCAAAAGACCAAAGGGCTGACCAAAGCAACTTTGGCTTGAAACACTACATAATGTCATGAGGGCCACACGGATGGACCAAGCCTGCGACCAAGAGAAATGGTGTCTCTGACCCAGAGCAGTGGACCCCACCATCACAAAGGTCAAACACTAAGGATGGTGAAGAAGGAAAGGATTGAAGGCATATATTGCTAAATTACCACCACAATATGCTGTGCTTACTGGGAAATGGAATTAATTATGAGCAAGGAGTTATTTGCAACTCACTCCTTCTTTGTTCTGCATTCAGGAATTTGGTACTGAAACTTTTATGAGAGAGAGAGAGAGAGAGAGAGAGAGAGAGAGAGAGAGAGAGAGAGAGAGAGAGAGAGAGATTCTTAGTGGTCCAAAAACATGGGAAAAAATCAGCATTTCAAGCACACTTTCTAACTTCTTATACCAGCAGAGGAAGGCTGAAAGTGGCCTCTAAAAATGAAGAAGGTAAAAACATCAGTGTGGGAAGTCATTTTCTCATCAGGTCAGTGAATTGTAGCCAATTCCCGGCCCTCCCCATCTTTGTGGAGGGAAAGCATCAGCACCTGGGGGGCTTTGAAATGCTGGCTGTGACCATTTGAATGTGGATGGCACCAGGCCCTCATACATTCACTGCAGAATATTTCTACCCTGCTTCTGTCTCCTCCCATCTTCAGGCAGGTGTTCTGAGGAGTAACCAGATATTTGTGTGTTAATCATCCATGTGTTAATTCTCCAAGGATGCAGAGTCACAACCCCAATTTATTCAGATGAGTTCATTGTCCCCATTCCCAGGGATGCCAAATAGATATCTCAATTTTCTCTCTGCCTTTGGGAGCTGAAATCATAAATATTGCAATGAAGAATGTGAAGAAACCAAAGAGGTAATTTACATGGATTTCAGGCTTGGAGGCAGAGGTTAAGCAGCTGCTTCACACAGGCAACATCCTATTCTGTCTACAAACCACCTTTGTAGAAGCTACAGGGCATTTTCTACTGTTATGATGCAGTACAAAACAATGATAATGCATGTTGAGGTAAAGGTCCTGTGTTGCTCTTTTTAATTAAGAAGTTGTAGAGCAGTCAGGTGACAGAAGAGTTTCTCAGCAAATAGGGGTGTTTTTCATGAAATCAGCAGCTTCTTGTTCTTCAAGTTAAGCAGCAGATTTGGTTCGGGGGGAGGTGACAACCAGCCCCATCTTTGCTGTGGACATCAGAGATTGGGAGAGTGTGGCCTTCCCAATGTTGTATTAGAACTTGGAATAATAAGTCTTTTGGAGTACAACTCCCATAATTCCCTATTTAATATGGCCACTGGGAGATGCAGTCCCAAAGAAAGGTAACATAAACAAAGCTCCACTGGATTCACCAAAGGGCCCATTTTGTCTCAAACAGGTGGTTCAGATGTTTGATTCCAAGTTGCAGACATCTGGCATTTTAAACCCAAACAGATATGTATATTTCCCTTTTTCTTTTCTTCTCCTTCTATCCCTTTCTTTCTTTCTTTCTTTCTTTCTTTCTTTCTTTCTTTCTTTCTTTCTTTCTTTCTTTCTTTCTTTCTTTCTTTCTTTCTTTCTTTCTTTCTAAAATGGATTTTGCATGGAAAATCCCAGTTATCCTTGCCATAGCATCCCAAGCATTTATAAGATGATACTCTCCCAATTATATCGCTGCCAATCTTCAATCTGTGTCCCATTTTGTTTTTTACTGATAATCACCCATTTTGTCTTCTTCGCATTAAATCACAATCCCATGGCATTGCTTTTTGCAGCAACAGAATTCAATAATCTCTGCAGTAAGTGTATGCACATTTCCCTGGATGTGAGTAACTCCCTAAGACAATGGTGTCCAAACTTCAGCACTCTGATGTTTTCGACCACAACTCCCACAGTCCTTTGTCAATAGCAATCTAGGCTTGTAATTCTGGGAGTTGTGGTCCAAAAGATTGGGAGGGCCAAAGTTTGGACACCCCTGCCCTAAGACATAACCAGACACATACACTACCAAACAAAAAACAGGCCATGCCTTTCTATAGAAATGGGGAGGGGGGCTGGCAAAAAGTATGATCAAGTGGAAAACAAACCTGTTCCCTCTTTGATATGACATCCTTTCAAATATTTAAACATAGCTATCATATCCCCCCTCAGACTTCTTTTTGAAAGGCTAAACATTCCTAGTTCCTCATAAGACATTCATCTATCCTGGTCGCCCTCCTCTGTACCCACTCAAGGTTGTCAACATCGTCTTTAAATTGAGGCGCACAGAACTGGACACAGTACTCCAGGTGGGGTCTGACCAGAGCAGAATAGAGTGGTACTAACTTCCCTTGATCTAGACACTATGCTTCTGTTGATGCAACCAAGTTGCATCTGTTGATGCAACCAAGAATGAGGTTGGCTTTCCTGGCCACCACATCACACTGCTGACTCATGTTCAATTTGTGGTCCACCAAGACTCCCAGATCCCTTTCACAGGTACTATTCTCCAGCCAGGTATCTCCCACCCTATATCTGTGCAATTCATTCTTTTTACATAGATGTAGCACCCTACATTTCCCTCTGTTGAAACCCATTCCGTTAGCTTTGGCCCAGCACTCTAATCTGTCAAGGTCCTTTTGGATTTTCATCCTATCCTCTAGGGAATTATAGCAACCCCTCCCAATTTGGTATCATCTGCAAATTTAATTAGCATACTGTCTATGCCTTCCTCCAAGTCATTAATAAAGATATTGAACAGCACTGGACCCAGAACAGTGGAAGACCAGCCACTGAATTCATACAATCCTTCTCTCCTACTCAACCAATCTTAGTATGACCTGTTCAGTTAATTAGTTATCTTTGATAACATTTCCTCTTCACCGTTTCTCCTGGAATCAGTGTCCTCCTGGGTTTCTTAGCTCTCTCTCGCCCCATCAAAGGCAATTTGGGCAATAAACCGTCCTCTCCTTAGGTAAACAGTGTCAAGGTTAGAGCAAGTAATTCATTGTAGTCATAAACCTTTATGGCAAACCCCTCTTCCCATCCCCCACCATAAACTAAGCTTCCCATAAAGTCCTCTTTACAATCAGCTCTCTAATGATTAACACGATGTTCAGCAACCTTCAAAGCTTTCCAGAGCCTTGTCCCATTAGAGGCATGGATGCAACTGGAGGATACCCTGTTTTCCTTGTGGAATAAAGACCTAAACTCTTTTAGATGTAGAATGAACTGCATTATATGACCATGTTTATTTCAGGACTGAGAGTATTGTGGGAAACCAAAGGGCCTCATTAGATCCCATACTAATCAAATAATATCAGGGCAACTTCTTTTTCTAAGATCTACCAATACTGAAAGGAAAAGCCTGTAGGTTTTTTTTTTGGGGGGTGCCTTTTAAAATTATTATTAAAGTAGTTTCTATCTAGGAGGGAGAAAACCCCTGACAGGGTTTTTTTCCAGGGTGAATTATAAGTGGGTCTATTGGTATACAGTAGTCTTTATTTAGAAATGTAGTTCTCAGTTTGGTTTAGTGGATTGAGTGATGAACTAGGACTGAGTTCAAATCCCCACTCATCCATGGATGAGTGGAACTGGTAAAACCACTCCTTAAATATCTTACTTATCTTGTAACCCTGTTTTTTTTTTGGGGGGGTGTCTATAAGCTGTTTTTGACCTGACAGCATGTTGCAACAACAACAATTTTATTTTTTATTTTGAGTATTTTTTACTCCGCCTTTCTCCTTGGAAAGGACCCAAGGCGGCTTAAAGTAATGAGGGACAAAATACGGTCCAGTCCAATTAAGACCTATGCAAGTCTGAGAACGGGGAATTGAGGGGCATCTTACAGCATTAGAACACAACACTAACGCTACAAGAGAACGCGAGCGGTTAAAGAGAGAGTAAAAAATCCATGTAATCATACACAGTAGACCATCCAAATGTTATGAGAGATGGAAACTAACACTGAAAACACAGCATCAATGCAATCACACTACTACTACTACTACTACTACTACTACTACTACTACTACTACTACTACTACTACTACTACTACTACTACATAGAAAGCCCTGAAAATGGTCAGCATAGGTCAGAATCAACTTGAGGGCATAATTTAGGCTTAATTTAATTGCTAAGTGGATTTACTTGTGGGAAAACTAAAGGCGTCATTTGGGTTGTAAGCAAGCCACTAGCATAAAACAGATTCTCTCCTAAGGGATGAACTGGTTGTTCCTGGGTTAAGTGCTAGGAATGCAGTTTACTATATATACCTGGAAATGAACTCAAGCCTGTGTTTGTATGCTTGATGTCAGACACAGTCTAGTTGAGGACTCAAGTGCTCAGTGAACCACTCTCCAGTAAATGCACATCACATTTATTTGTTGTTATATGCCACTGAAAGAATGTCAGACTTGTGACAACCCTATGCATTAATGCCTCAAATCCTGTTCATAAAGATGTCCAGTGGGTGGGATGTTGAGTAGTTCAAGACTCTCCACCACCACCTCAGGATCTCAGAGAATAGAAGGGACTACTTAGGATTTATGGGGCAAATGAGTGTATAATTTCCAAAAACTGCCCCGTATGTGACATCATCACACCTTTATGCTACACAACAGCTACAGAAACAGAATTCTCAGCCAACGACCTCCAGAGGTCTTTCACCATCCCCTCTGGAGATTTCCCCCCTGGATGATGATGATGGTAGTGATGGTGGGGGAGGAGGAGGAGGAAGAGGAGGAAGAGGAATAATTGATTGTCTGTGTTTGTCAGCTGGGTGTTTTTTTAAAATTGCTGTTGGGTACTGTCCTGTCACTGGGTTCTCTCTCTCTTTCTGGATGATTTGCATTTTCCCTAGCATTTGTGTCTGTCCCAGTGAGTTTTAGTGGTCTCAGACTCACAACTTAAATGGGAATTCAGGTTCAATTGGGTCTAGAACCCTCTTGTCTTTCTGGTGGTACATATAGTATTCATGAAGTTTTCTTCTGCCACTACATTTGATTAAATTGATTCACCACCACCACCACCACCTTCCACCCCACCTAGCTTTTACATTTAAACATCACAGTTAGAAAAAACATGGCATGGATGGCCCTGGCCTTGGTCTCATGCAATGTATCCTTCAGCTTAAGGATCTTGTCTCCTTTCTTCATAATCACCCTTCTAAGGCTTAGGCTTCTTCTGGTTTCGTGGGAGCAGCTTCCATTTGGATGGATGAGTCAAGAAAGGGTTTGAAAATGTTTGGCCTTTCAGACAGCAATAGAAGAAACATCAACCTCCCACTGGCTTCACTTTATTTACTATAAAATAGTATAAAGCACTATAAAACACTGGCAGGTTTCCACACCCCACCCAGGCTCCCAACAAAGTGAGATTCAACTCTGCTCCTGGGACAGTAATGTGGAGCATTGCCAGTCTAGGTGGCTTCCCTCTTGCTTTTCATTTCATTTTAAATGCCATCGCATGGGTACAGTGCATGGACGCCTCTTTCTGGTAGTGTAAAGAAGAGAGTAGTAGAAGAAAGGAACCTAGAGGGGAAGAAAGAAAGAACTGGTTTTGATTATCAATTTGAGTAGTGGTTCTCAAACTGGGCCATGATTTCCTCTTTCCACTATTCACAGACACCAGAGAAACTCCAGGGAGTTGCTGGAGATTGGCTGGGGTGGAGGGAGAAGTGAGAGGGTTGGATGATTCAGTGGTGCCTCTGGGTGGGCTTCCCAACACCCCATGGAGCCACAATGAACAGCTTGGGAAACACTCTCATTATCCTTAAATGTGTGGGGACTCAATAAAAGCACAGGGTAGATCCAAAAGAAGTATTGTTCTTACCACCACCACCACCACCACCACCACCACTACTGCTACTTTCAAGAGGAGAGCTTCCTGATAATAGATATAGAGTAGGCCCCCACCCCGTATCCACTGATTCAGTTATACATGGTTGGCAAAGGAACATAAGGACATAAGAAGAGCCATGCTGGATCAGGACAGGATGACTGGCCTGTAGTTCCCAGATTTCTCTTTTTTGCTCTTATTGAAAATGGGGACAGGATTAGCCCTCATCCTATCATCTGGCACCTTAACACATTTTCCATGGTTTCAAGTAAATTCAATGTCTTAATTGTACTGGACTAAATAAATAAATAAATAAATAAATAAAGTTTTAGTAGTCCTCTAAGATGCAGTTTATCTGGCCTTGAGATTTGAACTCATTCAAGGTGGTAGGGTATTCCTTGAATCTGACTATTTGTTAATCACTCTCCAGCTGCAATCCTGTCCTCTCCACTTGCACTTCAGTTACGTCTGGAAATGTATAGTCTGTCTTATGGGAAAAGACTAAGATAAAATAGGCATTGTGCACCTCTTCCTTTTAAAAAAATCATCTGCTACCATTTCTCCATCTCCATTGAAGAGTTGTGCCACTTGTTGGTGTGAGTTTTTCAGGCTGCTTGGCCATGTTCTGGAAGTTTTTCTTCCTGACATTTTGCCAGACTCTTTGGCTGGCATCTTCAGAGGGCAAGGAGCTCAGGGAACTAGGAGTTCCCTCTGCGTACTGGAGTACAGAATGAGTGAGACGGGGTTCTTAAAGTTGTGGGAAATAGGAAGCTTGTCCTATGCAGGACAATGCAGAACCCCAATCTCACTCACTCTATACTCCAGAGCACAGAGAGAAACTCCTTGTTCCCTGAGCTCCTTGCCCTCTGAAGATGCCAGCCACAGAGTCTGGCAAAACAGCAGGAAGAAAAACTTCCAGAACATGGCCAAACAGACCAAAAAACTCACAAGAACTAGTGACACAACTCTTCAGTGGAGATTAGACATGGGCATGACCAGAAAAAATGACATTTCGAGTTTTCGTTTGTCGGAATGGGTCCATTTCGGGTAATTTCCATTTGTCGCAAAAATTTTCAAAAATGTGTTGTTTCGTTTGCCGTTTGTCGTTTCCACCGCAATTTAGCGCGATTTGACTTCCCAGAGCATAGGGGCATCCCGCAATCAGGGCCGGTACTAGGTGTTTTTGCACCCTAGGCGGGGGGGGGGCAGGGGGGAGCAGGCAGCGGGGGGAGGTGCGGGCAGGTAGTGGTGGCAGGGGGCCATGGGTGGGCGGTGGCGTGGGCCACAGGCGGGTGGCAGCGCGGGCGGGCGGGCTGAGTGGGCAGTTAGGATATCACTTAGGATAGAGGTTCTGTTCTTGGCTTGCACCCCAAATGTGTGTGTGTGCAAGCAAATTGAAGTTGGGAAAATAGAAAATAAATTGTAGTATATAATATATATTTAAAATAAATCCACACCTCCCACTCCCAGTCGAACCTCCCCCTTTATCCAATATCAGAAAAAAACCCTCACAAACTGCCAGAGAAGAAATAAAGAATAAACTGCTATTCCCTTCAGCAGACAAAGCTGCAGGGAATCAAAGAAATTATTTTCTAAATTCAATTCCCTCCCTGCCTGCCTAACTTGAATCCTAAAGCCTCCAGCCTCCCTCCTCAATCTCGATTGGATCACACCAGCACCAGCAGCCAGCCCTTCTCCCTCAACCACATCCATACACCCGACTGCGATTTCAGGAAGGTGGCTTGGCTTTTTATGCCCTCCGAGACCTCCAGAAGTGTCAGTCAAAAACCTGGCAATGCCATTGGTGGAATGGTTCAAAAAATTTGCATGGTCCTATCCTATGCCCAGCCCAAATGGGCAGGTCTAAAAAAATAAAAAATAAAATAAAATAAAATAAAATCAATACAACGTTTTATTGCTATAAAAATACCCACTGCTGCTACTATTAAAATTCAGGCATTTAAAATAAAAAAATTTCACATGTTTCTGTGGTGATTTGGTGTGTTTTTTGACCATGATTTCAAAAGAAAAATTGCGGTCGCCATTTTGGATCCCCCCCACTGCATGGCATGGTGAGATGATGAGGATGACCCCCCCCAGCCTGGTGCAAGCAGCCCAGGACAGGAGAAGAGGGGGGGGAAAGGCCGGAGACCCCCCCAGAAACCACCCCTCTGGTAAGTGGCAAAGCCTCAGGCAGGCATATTTTCGCCTGCTTTTTTGGCAGGGAGTTGGGGTTTTTTTAAAAAAACTTTTAAAAACTTTTTCTATGTTTCACATCGCGCGATCGCCGCAATGCCAAAAATGGAAACGAAAAACCTGACCAAATTTTTCTTTTTTCGGTTTGAGTTTGAGTTCTGATGGCTTAATTATCGTTACCATTTCCGTTACGTAACGGAAACGATAACCGAAAACGGAAACGACAATTTTGCTGAGTCGTGCCCATGTCTAGTGGAGATGGAGAAATGGTAACAGATGACTTTTTTTTAAAGAGGTGCACAATTCCTATTTTATCTTAGTCGTTTCCCATAAGACAAACTATACACTTCCAGACATAACTTAAATGCAAGTGGAGAGGACAGAAAAGCTCACAACAACTATCGGATCCTTGCTATGAAAGCCTTCGAGAATAAGTTGTGCCACTATTTCTTTTCTTTGTCTTTTCTTCCCACCTATTTGAAGAATGTTTTAAATTGGTTTTAGTGTAGCCAGCTAATCTCAGCTCATTCTCTGCTTTTGCTCTCCTAATGTCACACTTGCATTTCCTTGTTACTTGTCTGGAGTCTTTGCTTGGTGGCCAGGCCTTTCCACTTCTTGTACATGTTTTTGTTTGTTTGTTTGTTTGTTTGTTTGTTTGTTTGTTTGTTTGTTTGTTTGTTTGTTTGTTTCCAGGTCCTATCTGAGCTTTCTGTGAAGCCACACTGGCCTTTATATTGCTTCCCACCTTTGTTTCTTATTGGAACTAATTGCAGTTGTGCTTTTAGAATTTCTTTTTTAAGATACTCTCACCATTCTTTGACTCCTTTTCTTGTTGGGATCTCCTGCCATTGGACCTTACACATCTTTGTTGTGAGATTATTATAACTGACTTTAAAAAAATATCCAATATAAGTGTATACCTACACTCGGTTTTTTGGAACTTGAGTCGTAGCAACTGGACTTCTTTTCTTATGAGATCAGAACATTTTGCTACTCATCCAAGCACCTTTGTCGCCCTGACTCAACTTCCAGATAACCTCACCTGGATGACCGAGAATCTTCACAGACATACACTCTGTTTTGGTTTCCTTTGAAATCAAACATTCTTGTAAAATATGGTTACTCTTACCCAGAGGTCCCCTTACTGCCACTTCATCTACTAAATCATCTCTCTTGGTTACGATGAAGTCAAGGATAGCTAATCCTCTACTTTCCTTCTCTCAGTTTTTGTAGGAGAAAATCATCAGCCACACAAGCCAGGAATTTCTTGGAAGAGCTGTATTTGGCTGAATTTGCCTCCCAACATACATCTGTAATCACCAGTACATCATGTTTTTTTGAACTCCTTGCAATTTGTTTTTCAAAAGTTTCATCTGCTTCCTCCCCTTGATTGGGCAGTCATAGTCAAGTCCAACTGCCTTGTTCTTTTTGTTTTTATTTTATCCCAGCTAGATTGATCCAGATGCTCTCAATAGGGCAGCCAGCCCCCTCCTCCTGTATTTCTGTGCAGGGATGTGTATTTTGACAAATTCAGCAACTCCACCTCCCTTCCAGTTCCTCTGTTCTCTTTGAACAATTTATGCCCTTCAAGTTGAGGGACTGAGTTCTGCTCTCAAATGTTGCACAAGTAAGATGGGGCTAGCCTTGCTATTAAGTTCAGTGAGGGCCTTTTCACATGACCCCTAAGATCCGCTGGTCCCTTAATTTCGGACCAGAGATCTTGGGGGTTCGTTTCTGTTCCTCCGTCCCCACCCCTCAGCACTTCCTGCTCCTGTCGGCGTGAGGGGGGGAGGGGGAAAAAGGACAAAAGAAGCCTTTACTAACCTGCTGGTGACGGTCGAACTTGCCACGAGCCCCCCGTTACTTCCTGGTTCCTTCTCAAGGGGCTCTTAAAGGGGCGGGAGGCAAAAAAACAACAGACAAGCCAGGAGAGCCTGGCACTCTTATCTGCATCAATTTTTTTTCACCTGCAGAGAGCAGGTACATGAAAAATGCACTGGGTTGCGCTAAAGTGGGCGGGGTCGCACTTAATTGTCTCCAAACTCCGGAGCTGGTGGGAAAACATTTCTAAGCTCCGGACCTGGGAGCCATTTGCAGCTCCCGTGTATAAACGCCCTGAGTCACCCAACTCAGGGAGCAGGAGTGGAAGTTTCCATGATGTGACCCCCAAGGGGCACCACTTCCTGCCTTCTTTTTCTTCCCTGTCTCATGTAATTCAGTATGTGGCAGCTATTCCACTGTTGCTTCATGTTACCCCTCCATGCCTTCCCCATGGCATACGCCATCACCATTTACTTGAGCGCTGTTTATCTTGAGGATCCTTTGTAAAAGTGGTGGGGGCCGTCTTTATAGTACGAGCCTCATGACACAGTGTTAATCTGCAGTACTGCAGCATAAACTGCTCACGACCCGGGGTTCAATCCCAGGCAGTGGCTTCAAGGTTGACTCAGCCTTCCATCCTTCTGAGGTTGGTTGGTACATTGAGTACCTGGTGTGAGTGTGGAGGTGGAGGTGGGGGCAATGTGTAGACAGTGCATAACTAAATTGTTGTAAACCACTAGAGAATGCTCTAAGTGCTATAAGCAGCACAATTTGCTTTTTGCTCTATGCATAGCTGCCATTGTATGTGAATATGTGTCATTCACAGCTGGCTTTCTTTTTGCAGAGAGGGAGAATGCGCAGGGTAAGTAAAGGTGGTGGTGGGGGAGGCAGTACAGCAGCAGCAGCAGTAAGGGAAAATCTAGGAAGTGTCAGGCAGAAAGATGGAGTGGCAGCAGTGGGAAAGCTTGGACCCCACCAGCTTGTCGATTGGTCTTGAATGGGTAGTTAAGAGCTATTGACCTTACAAAAATCTAGTCCTAGTTTGTTGACAGGGATTACTTGTGTTGCTTGTGCTATAGAACTCTCCTTATTGAGGAGAAGTTTGATCTGGGGACTTTCACAATGAATACCTATAATGCAGTAAGATTTAGCCACCTGCCTTTTCTACATCTGGAAAGGCATGAGGGCACCATCTTGGGGTTTTTTTTTTTTTGGTGGGGGGCTTTGAGGCACAAGGATTTCAGGTATGTATAGAGCTGTTCATGGAAAAGTCTGTGGAAAGTTGTTTACTTTTATTTTAGCCACTTTTTCCTTTTAATAAATGCTTCATTTCATTCTCTTACAGTGGCTGGGGTTTTACCTCTCCCTTGTTTGCTGCAACCCTGGCAAAACTAATAGCTGGCATTCTCTGTCAAGTGTGCTAAGCAAACACATCTCTCTCTCTCTCACACACACACACACACACACACACAGAGAGAGAGAGAGACAGACAGACAGACAGACAGACAGACAGAAACAGAGACAGAGACAGAGACAGAGACAGAGAGAGTGAGTATTCATTTCAAACATCTTTCTCCCCTTGATTGCCATCACAACATCCCATTAATGCTAGAGACTGCCTTAGGGAGAGAACTTGGAATGGCCTGTAATGACCTCTAACCTGAGCATCACATTGCAATGCCACTTTTCACTGCCTTTGTCCTTCCTGTGAATTCTCTCTAGGCCATACAAGCCCCCCCCACACCACAAAAGCATCCACATTCAGTCAGTTTCCAAGGTGAGAATTGTCTAAGTGTCAGGCATGTAACTTAAAAATATAAAATAAAAATAGAGCTGACACCTCTAAGCCATCTGGGGAATGCTGTCATCCATTCTAATCCATACAGTGGAACATTGCTAGCTCTTCAGGGTGTTTATAAAGGGCTTGCCGCTTATTTTTTTTTAAAACCTAACACAATCCTATAAAATAGGTCAGGATTATTATCCCTGTTTTGGTCCCATGAGATGGAGAAATAAATAGTACCTGCCTAGAAGCTGCCAACGGTGCTTCCAGGTGGAATGCTTCTAAGACTACCAATCCAAAAGGCACTGAGCACTTAATCCATCTCCCCCCCTTTTAACTGATTTTCCAGGGTGGTGATTAGAGATGGGCATGACCAGGAAAAATGACGTTTCGAGTTGTCGTGTGTTGGAGCCGGCCCGTTTCGGCTCGTTTCCGTTTGTCGCGAAATTTTTCAAAAATTTGTCATTTCGTTTGTCGTCTGTCGTTAGTACTGGTTTAGGGGGGTAGGGTAGTGGGCTCCTGGAGGCACCTCTCTGGGGTGGGTGTCTCCTCTGGCCCGCTACGAAGGGAAAGCATTTAGCAGGCTCCTGGAGGCACCTCTCTGGGGTGGATGCCTCCTCTGGCCCCCTACAAAGGGAAAAGGAAGGGTACATGACCATGTAGCCATTGCGTACCAAGTGGCACTGGCAGAGGCACCTCTCTTTTGGGTGCCTCTAGCTCACTAAGAAGGACAGCATACTGGCGTACAGAGTTTTTTGGACCTTTGGACTGGTGAGCGAGGTGAGAGAAGAATGCCTCTGCTGGGCGCCCTCTGGCTCACTAAGAAAGGAAATGTACTTGCGTGTAGTGCAATGCGAGTACAGATCTGGCTTAGGGTTGGGGTTAGGCCAAGGGCTAGGCTTAGAGTTATTACGGGTAAGGTTAGGGTGAGTTAGTGGGCTGCACCTCTGGGTGCCTCTGACCCACTAAGAAGGACAGTGTACTGTCATATGGGTTAGGGTTAGGGTTAGGGTTAGGGTTAGGGTTAGGGCTAGGGCTAGGGTTATAGTGGGCTTTTTATGCCTGACTGGCACATCCCAGAAGTCTCAGTCAAAACCTGGCCAAGTGGCCATGCGATTGGTGGAATGGCTCCAAAAATTTGCATGGTCCCATCCCATGGCCAGCCCATCATTGCACAGGTGTAAAAAAATAAAAATAAAAATAAAATAAAATAAAATCAATGGGATTGGAGACAGACATTTATTGCAAGAAAAACCCACTGCTGCTACTGTAAAAATTCAGGCAGTTAAAATACCTAATTTCCCCATGTTTCTGTGTGGTGCTTTGGTGGGTTTTTGGACCACGATTTCAAAAAAAATATTGCGGTCGCCATTTTGGATCCCCCCGCACCGCATGGCATGGCGAGACGACAAGGATGCCCCCCACCAGAGCAGACCAGGACAGGAGAGGGGGGAGGCCGGAGACCCCCCCACCCAGAAACCACCCCTCTGGTAGGTGCCCTCACTCAGGCAGGCATATTTTCGCCTGCTTTTTTGGCCGGGAATCGGGGTTTTTTTTTAAACTTTTTTTCTGTGCCACTTGGCATCGCGCGATCGCTGCAATGCCATGAACGACAACAACAAATCAGACCCATTTTTTCTTTTATCGGTTCGAGTTCGAGTTCTGACGGCTTAATTGTCGTTACTGTTTCTGTTGCGTAACGGAAACGAGAATTTCACCAAGTCGTGCCCATGTCTAGTGGTGATAGAAACTAAAAGAAGTAATAGATGAACAAGAGGAATTAGACCATGTAAGGGGTAGATTCCAATCTTTGGAAGAAGTTTATTTAAAAGAATTCTTCAAAACTGTCTTCAACAACTGGGTATCCAGGATACTGTAAATTCATTACTTTTCTTCTTTTTGTATACATTTTAAGTGCTTAGTTGTGTATTGCCATATTGGTTGAACATATGTTGTTATATTGGGGTTTGTGGTGTTTTAAGTTTTAACCTGTAGAGTTGTAGACTACCCAGAATAGTGTTCATACTGCTAGATAGCTCAGCAGGAGTTGGATGCCTCCTTAACAATGGGATGGACTTAAAGGACCATAGGGTCCCTTCCAGTTATTCAGTTCGATGATGATGATGATGATGATGATGATGAATGGGGCTGTATACTGCATAGATTAAATAAACAAACAAATAAAACAAAACCAAAGCTAAACTAGTATTATTATATCACAGTGATTTCGTGTTTCAAGTAAAATTGAAGCTAACCTGGTTTCCTGCTCAGTTTTGTTAAACCCTTGTTCTTCCCTAACGTCCACGTGCTAATTTGACCACCTCAACACATGAAAGTGCAACCTGTTATTAGATATGCAAGTGGTGCCAGAGGGAGGAGGAAGAGAGGGCAGTGCTCCATCACTAGAGGCTCCGCTCATGGTCAGTGGCTAAAACCCTTGTGGTTATTTACAGAAAATGCACATATCAGTTAAAAAAAACTTTTGCTTATACACTTCAAATTTAATGCAAGCTGTAATTTCTAAGCATAATGGTTTGAGAGCTAACTCAGACACAAAAAGGAATTTCCGATACTTCAGAGAATGTACGTTTAGGATTGGAGAATGAATGTAAAAGCAAAATAATAATAATAATAATAATAATAATAATAATAATAATAATAATAATAATAATAATAATAATAATAATAATAATAGATACTGATTATATAAGCAGAAGCAGAACACACCCCGGAACACTTAAAGCACTCTCTGGATGGCTTACAAGTAATTAGGCAGACTACATATTCCTACGTCCCAGGTACTCATTTTGCAAACCTCAGAAGGCTGGAAGGCTGAGCGACAGAGGCGTAGCCAGGATTTGGTGTGCCTGGGAACAAAATTCCTTTTTTGCGCCCTTGCTGCTGCACCCCCACACACATCGCACCCACCCAGCAATGGGGGGTGCGTGAACCCTGCGGGCATGTGTGTATGTGCGTGTGTGCAGTAGCGTGTGCGCGCCTTGCACCTCTCCCACCAAGGCGAGGAAGATGAGGAGGAGGGCGTGCTTCTGCCTGCCTGCCTGCTTCGCCACTTGCCTGGTGCGTGGAGGCGGAGCTGGTGGAGGAGGTGCCATCACCAAGCTTTAGGAAAAAGGAGGACTGCTGGGTGGCGGGAGGGTGCACGGCTTCCTCCTCCTGCTCTCCCTCCTGGCACCCCCAGATTGCTGCACCTGGGGCAGATGTACCCTTCTGCCCCCCGATACGCCCCTGCTGAGTGAACCTTGAGCTGGCTACTTGGAACTGAACCCCAGGTCGTGAGCACAGTTTTGGTTGCAGTCCAGCAATTTACTCACTGTGCCACAAGGTTCATGGCAAACACTATCCCTCAACTTCCCTCAACTATTCTTTAAAGCCATTTTTTTCTATGAAGATTTTGGCACAATACTGTTGTACCCATTTAATGGCCTTTAAGATAAAATAAAAAAGCATTTCATTTATTTTATTTAAAAAATTAAAATATAATTTAAAAACCAAATAAATGTGATACAAACATTGTTCCACCGAGGTAAGGGGTAGAGGTGTGATCCAAGCAAAATAAAATACAAATGCAAAAATAAGCAATAACTTTATAGATCATTAACAAATCATACAATAAACAAACCTGATGGCATGGTGTTTAATACACCAAGGCTTGTTTATTTTATGATTTTAAAGTGGTTTATAAAGCCATTACTTATTTTTGCACAACTATTGTAATATCTCTTTCAGAAATTTAAATCTGGAATAACATTTCCAAACATGCCTCACTGCACTTAGCCCCTTATGTGACCCTCCTCAAATTTAATTTTTAAACTTTTATTAATTGATTGATTGGTTGATTGATTGTTTGATTGGTTGGTTGATTGACTGATTGATTGTGACTTGACTGACCTCAAGTGAAAAACAGGACTAGTACATATAAACAAGCTTGCAGTGATTCCTTGCAATTTTTATACAGAGATAAGGCATGTTAGCAGGGTATTCCTGCTGCCTATGGAGCTCCCTAAAGTGGAAAAATGGAGCTCCCTAAAGTGGAAAAAAAACCCTGTATGATTGCTCTATTTCACTTGGACTGTCACATTACATGCAATTTTGGAAATTCACTTGCTTCCGCTTTGCGATTGGCCACTGGAAACAGATGTTTTATTTGGGAGTCCAATGGTGGCCTGAGAAACTACAGTCCTGGAGGGAAAGCAAGTCATAGTACCAGGAAATATGTGTTTACCTTAACATGTGATTTCATCCTTAGAGTGAAAAATCACCATATGGGGTGTGTGCGGCAGTCATGGTGCGAGCAGTGGCAAAGCATAAATATGGCAGCATTTCTGGTGAGGTGGGTGTGTAGGTAAAGTAGAACTGATGCTTAGGTAGGTAACATAGGACCTACCCTCTATGAACTTCCACTGAGGTTGAATTCTCATGGGAATAAAACTTATGTGCCCTGATGTACACAACAAATACTTCCTCCTCCTCCTCATGCACTGATGAGAAGTCTATAAACCATTTAGAGTCTGGCACCTGTGTCACATAAATACATTCAGCATTGCAGGCCATGGCTGGGGCTGGGGCTGGTAGGTGGAAACACAACCCACTTCCCATTTAGGGCTCCTGTTTCCTTCAGGTGACTTTGATATTATTCCACAGGATGCAGAAATAAAATAAAACACACACACATCACCATTAAAGGAGCTCTTAGTATGAGTTGTTCAGACATCTAATGTGACTACATAAAGCCATAAGTAACATAAGGAAAGTCCTCTGACACTAGGGATAATCAAGAAGAAGAGGACATCTCTTCTGATGGCCATAATCTCACAGAACATGTGTTTCTCTTCCTCTTTTCCTGCTGAGGCACTAGGCAGGGCATAAAATTGAACTCGCACACAGATCAAAACTGCAGCTGGCCTGACTGCCTTTTTCACCCAAGAAGGACATGCACACAGTTCTTTCATCGCTTGCATGCCTGTGAAGAAAATCTGAGGTAAAGTAAAATCCATTTGATACAAACTAATTGAGAAGGAGAGGCTGGCTTTCCTGAGGATTTGCCATAATTTCTTTCTCCCAAGATTCATACCTCTAACAAACTTGATCAGGCAGGCTGTCATTTTGAGAGACTAGATATTGAATTATTCCCGGGTCTACGCTAGTCAAAGAATTTCCTCAAATGACAGTGATCAAAATCCTATTAAGTCCACCAGCGTTAGCAAAAATAGCTAGTTACTTCAAGTTTTAAAATTGTTGTAAACTTTATCTGTTCCTCACTGAATTGCAGCCTTTGTGCACAATAGACGGTGTGCATGCTGACTTCTTAAACCTGAGGCAATGCATGATGTCAGCAGAAAAAAATCACAGAAAGGCTATGACCAAAATAACAACATTTTTGTGATTTCACCTTGAATATTTAGAACCTATTTTGGAACCTGAAGCAGGAAAATCCACATGTTCACTTCTTGGTAGTAAGCTAACAAACAAACACATAAATAAATAAAGCAATAAATAAAGTATTAAAGTAATAAATAAATAAAGTAATAAATAAAGTAATGATGTAAATAAATGACAATTGGTTCATAGAATGGCATCTGTAAGGCATTTATGCTGCCTAGGCTGCCTGCTGGGAGGTGATAATGACCTCCTGGCAGTGTTGAAAAACCTTTCATTTGCTGCACAGTAGTTGTTCTGTTAAATCAGTTCGAATAATCTGCCTCTTACAACAGGCAGAGTTAAAAAATAAACCAGCCTTCAGGGGGAGACAGAAAAAGACAAAACTCAAGGGTTAAGCTCTGCTTTGCACAAATGTCAAGAAAAAGACCAACACATTCAGTGCCGAATCATGTCCAAGGTGGAGCATAAATGCTTTGCCTGAACTAAGTTCCAGGTATGGATTTTATCCAATAGGTTTTACTGCTATATTACCTATAGGCCTGGAGTTAGCCTGGTTAACAGAGAAACCATAAATGCTTGAGATTACACAATAACTTTCAAAATTGTATGGCCTTCTATAAAATCACCCTTGTGCCATTGCAGGTGAAGAGCTGGTTCCAACGTTTTGTGGCAGCTGCCCAATTGACTCCAGCCACCAGCAATAAATACAGACTTTGTCCCTTGCTGCCAAGAGGGGAAAGAAGGCTGCTCTAAGGGCCAGAGCATGCTGTGATAACAATGAGAGGCCATGTGGAAACTAATTGTACAGTGACGTATTCTGGGCCACTGGGCCAATGTGAAGTGGCAACAAGGAAATATGACAGGATGTGTTGGCAGGGGGATGAATCTTGTGCCAGTATGAACAAGGAGTATGAACTAAGAGAAGACGGATAGACAGGGAGATTGATGGTGGTATCAAGTCAATTCTGACATATGGTGACCCGTCTCAGGATTTCCTAGGTAGAGAGTACTCAGAAGTGGTTTCCCATTGCCTTCTTCTAGGGCAGTCACGTCCAAACTTCAACCCTCCAGATGTTTTGGACCACAACTCCCACAGTCCTTTGCCATTGGCAATCTAAGCTTAGAATTCTGGGAGTTGTTGTCCAAAACATCTGGAGGGCCGAAGTTTGGACATGCCTCTTCTAGGGGCATCCGGGGAATGTGCAGCTGGCCCAAGGCTACACAGGCAGCCTTTCTAGGATGCACTGTTTGCAAAAGCAAAGCAACCCAAAACAAAACAATACAAAACCAGCATCCAGGGATTCAGCCATAATGATTAATAACCTGCCTGAGCCGGTAGGGTCTTGAACTCTCCATGGAAGGATGAAAAGGAGGTGGCCAACCCAAACTGGTGAGGGAGAGCATATCTCACATACATTGCCAGAAATTTTCTTCCATGATGCTTTTTTTTTTTACAGGTAGGAGTTTTTAACTGTAGGGAACGTGGCGCCATGCCAAGCAGAATTCTCCCAGAAATCTGAAGCTTGACCCAATAGAGTTTCGATTGAGAAGAAAAGTGCAGAGATGCATAATGCCAGTCATTGGGGCCAGCACCTTTTGACAAAGGGCCCATGCTGCTGGAGGAGCTGCATCTAACTGTGGTGACACGTGCCCCAGTTGCATCCCACTTAGACTACTGCAAAAGGTCCTCTGTGTGGTACCTGTTCAAAAACTCCAGCCGGTCCAAAATGTTGCTATCAAGTTGTTCATGGAAGACTGCTATCATGGGACAGAAAAGTCTTGTGGCGATAGATTTATGGGTTATGGATGCATTTGCAGGCATAAATCGAATATCTGATGATGGCTTGCTTCTAGGTTCTTTGCAGGACCATATCAGAATATGAGCATGTCCAGATTTTAAGATCTTGGGAGAAGAATATCCTTCTATCTCAGGAGTATTAGGTGAGGACAAGAAACAAGGCCATCCTGATGGCTGCTCCCATGTGAGGGATCTCTTTTCCAAGGGGAGGCAATGATGGCCTCCCCTTGCCATCCTTCCTCCAGCAGACAGAGACTTTTCTATTTAGAATGGCCTTTAAACCTAGATCAGGATTTTTCAGGGCATTATCTTAAGTGGTTTAATTTTAAAATGGCTTAAAAATTTATTATATGTGAATTTCATTTAATCTGATAATTTATTTAACATGTTTTAATTTTATAATGTAGTGGTGTGTGTGTCATATATGCGTATATATAGTATATTGCACCACCTTGTCAACTACTTTGGTAGCATTTTCATGATCTTAATAAAAGACATTCTCCAAAATAAATAAATAAATAAATAAATTAACTCTGATATATTTTTGGTAGTTATTTTGCCCCTTTAAAAAATCATTTCAACTGTATCCTTTTGTCCATGATCTGTATTTTCTGTGTTTTTCTGACATCCTGTGGGTGCAAATGAAATTGCATGTGGACCAGCGCCAGGTAGGAGACATCTCCACCACCATTAACGAAACGAAATGAACCATTTTTTCCGGTTCGTTTCGTTTCATTCTAAATCCATTCGGAGGTTCATTATTTGTTTTGTTCCATAATGAAATGAATAATGAAATGAACTAAAAGTTTGTTTTGTGCCCATCTCTATGCCAAATGCTACAGTGAATGCTTATTCTTGCTTGCCACCCTTTCAGCTTTTATTTCTTACGGAGATGCCGTGGCGTCATCTGAGTCTCTCTCTCTCTCTCTCTCTCTCTCTCTCTCTCTCTCTCTCTCTGTGTGTGTGTGTGTGTGTGTGTGTGTGTGTGTGTGTGTGTGTGAGAGAGAGAGAGAGAGAGAGAGAGAGAGAGAGAGAGAGAGAGAGGCTGTAAAGGGAAAGGGGAGAATGAGTGGTTTGAGACTGGATTAAGGATCTCTTTTCCACCCAGAATCCCTTTTGCTACTTACCTTTTTGTTTTGGGGTCAGATTGGACAATAAAGAGAACTCCAGCTCCACCCAGACCCTATTGAAACACTAGATAACAGGCAACATCAGCAAGGAGGGTGTCATGTGGTCCTAAGTAGGATTAATTATCTCCTCCTCCCAAATATGCTTGTATTCAAGTCTTAACATCTCTTCCTCACATTCCTGTTGCCTGAGCAACCATTTTCACAGGCTGCTGCAACACATGTTTTCCAAAGCAACATGCAATTTTTAAATCTGACAGTGGTCAACACTCAATTCAAGCGTTTGTGGGTCCAGAAGCCCTTCCCACCAACCCCATCTGTGTTTGGGTTCTGCCTGGGTAGGATGGAAGGGAGCAGCTTCTCTCTCTCTCTCTCTCTCTCTCTCTCTCTCTCTCTCTCTCTCTCTGCAGGGGACAGGACTAAGTTCAAAATCCTAAACATTCCCCCGTTTTCTAGGGTGAAATGGAAAGAAGTAATGGGAAGCCATTTGCCAAGGAGGTATTATTCACCCATCAGTCCATATAAAGCATTGACTCAAAAATACGCACCTTTAGAGTCACAGAGAGATTAGCAGATGATTGGAGATCCACTGTTTGGGGGCCACTGTGGGAATTATAAAAAGGATGTTTGCTCAATACTTTCAAAAGGACTTCCATTGCAGAAGTCATGTCTGTATAATCCAGACACATTCCTGTTTAACAGGCAAATATGAATCATAGTCACAGTCATCGTCATCAACATCATCTCCGTTAAGGCAAGAAATTAATAGATTTTGGAAGCAAGATCAGGTCATTCGTCTACCCAGACTAATCACAGTAACCGGAGTTCTTCCAACATCTTTGTTTACCAATTAAAACCAATTGCCATGACAGTAGCTGCTAATTTGTTTCCTGAAATTTTAAAACATTTGTGATTTTGCAAACATGTCCTCTCACTTGAAAATGTTTAGGACCTAACTCCTATTTTTTAGGCCTGACACTTTGGTCCGTCCCCAGTATCATGAAAAGGAAAAAGGACATGAAGCATGACAGCAGCAGCAACGGTATAATGTCACCAATGGGTACGTCACTCATAGGCAGTTACTTCATGTCCTACCTTGTTCCGCGATTATGTTTGTACCATGACAGATTTTTTAAAAGAATTTTCGTCACCAAACAAAACAGTTCATAAGGCTATAAATAATGAAGAGCTTTCCTTTTTAAAAAATTTAACAGGGACCCACTGCCCTAAATCTAAGACCCTCCTTAAACCTTCAAATCAATCTGCTTTCAAACAAAGAACTCTCTGTAAACAAGCAGGAAACATAAGGGCTAGCTGCTGCACGGAGAGATCGGAGAAATAAGCTCAACAGCAGATTGGTGAGGGGAGGAAGGAAAATATAAAAAAAATAAGCTCCACAGTTCTACTTAATCAAGAAAGGAAAACAATCAGTTAAAACTTTTAATCAATGGCAGATATAGGGACAGCCAGCTCAGGGAAGGGAATGGAAGAGCTCAGCTCTTGGCTAGCTGCGGGCAAGCAGATCAAGATTAAAGTAAGATTAAAGAGGGGAAGAAGGAAAACAAATCAATGAGTTTAAAAATAAAGCTGGATCAAGAGGATTCTCGCCACTAGGACAAATCATTTCATTTCCAAAACAAAAAATGGTGTTTTGTTTAATTTCTTGGCTGCTAGTCCATTTCGTTTTGTAACATTTCGTAAGCTTATGAAATGATGAAACAGTGTGTTGTTTTTCATAAGGTGCCCATCCATAGTGGCCACTTACATGTCACCAGAAAGGGAGATGTGTCACCAAAAATGAGGAGACTACTTCTAATGGAGGATGATCCCCTTTAAAGGATAACATATGGCCACCTTAACACTCATACACGTTACTCAGGCTCAGCACCAGAGAAAAGGTGCATTGTAGTGAAACAGGCTTGATATATGCTACCTTTATTATTTTTTAAATACATCTTGCGGGGAGGGGGGAGAGCTCAAATCAGTTTTTGCAGAGGCTCGGGGAGAGGCTAACTATCCATCCTCTTTTCCAGGCTCCTGTCCTGGTAACTATAGCAGTTTAAAAATTGTTATGGAAAAGCCTGTACTGTAATTTGCTCTATGTGAAAAGTCTCAGAAAACTTCAGTGGGTCCAAAATGCAGCAGCCAGACTGTTGACTGGTGCGGGGTACAGAGATCACATTATAGCCCTATTAAAGCAGCTCCACTGGCTGCCAATCAGCTATCTGGCACAATTCAAGGTGCTGACCTTGACCTACAAAGCACTGTACAGCCTGGGTCCTAGCTACCTCAAAGATCAAATCTCAGAGTATGAACAAACTCAGGTGTTAAGGTCATCAGGAGAGGCCCTTTTCTCCATCCCGCCACCCTTACAGGTACGTCTTGTGAGAACCCATGAAAGGGCCTTCTCGACTGCTGAGCCCAGATTTTGGAACTCTCTCCCACTAGAGGCCAGGACTGCCCCATGTCTATTGTCCTTCCAAAAACGGACAAAGACCTTTCTCTTCATGAAAGCTTTCCCTGAATGATGGACTATCATTATGTGTCTTTTATATGAATCTATAGGTTCACATAGACTTTGTGTTTATTGAAGTTTGTAGCTTCAATGTAATGTTGTCTATCAGTGCTGTAAGATGTCCCTCAATTCCTTTGTTCTCAATACTTGAACATGTCTTAATTGTACTGGACTGTATATTATCCCTTATTACTGTAAGCCAGCTTGGGTTCTTTTCCAAGGAGAAAGGTGGGGTAAAATACTTATAAATAAATAAATAAATAAATAAATAAATAAATAAATAAATAAATAAATAAATAAATAAATACACAACATGAAAAAGTACTCTTTGAAAACTGAAGCAGGCAAGTGCCAATCTTTGTCTTGGTTCTTCAGAACCTGGAAATAACTAGGTATCTCTCTTTTATTTTCAGTCATATGTATTCTTAGATATGTACAAGAGCTGCTTAATGCTTAAAGAGATGGATGTAGTTCTTCAGTTTTATACCTATTTAATTTATAACCAGATATTCCAGTCACATAGCCCTGAACATATTCTCAATTCAGAGTTCATTGAGCTCCTTTTATTCGGTAGGCATTAATAACTTCTCCGTGCACAGATGGAGAGTGAAGGCGTATATTAGCCTCGCATTCTCAGTAAACACAAAATGCTTAGTGCATATATCTGTCCCTGGAGGGTTATGCAATATATCCAGGTAAGAAGACTATCCCATAAATGTGATTCCTTTCTGTCTCTTTCCAAGTGTGTCTTGCTTTTCTTAACAATGTTTTTCCAGAATGTCATATGTCAAAGGGTTGGCCTGGACTCTGATGCAGAGACAATATGTTTCACATACAGGGGAAGACACAGCTGTATGTGGAGATACCATCAAACACTCTGTTGGTTAGTGAAGTCCATGTTGGCAGCTGGGAGGTACCTTCACCCATGATGGGTAGTAGGAGTTGAACAACTTCTTGCTGTACTTCATTGCCAACACCAGCAGAGGGCATGACAACACCCATTTTTCACAGTTGTACAACCAACTGCTGAGACCATGTTCAGCTTGCAGCATTTCTGAGAGGTCCCACAAAGACATCACTGGTATTAGGTAGAGAACCATGAGGAGTTGGCTGTTTACAGTCCTTTGATAACTTACTGGTGTATAACTATAAGATTGGCTGTTACAGGAGATTCCTAGCCAAGCAGATTAAGAAAAACTTGCTTAGTTCAATGAGACTCACCCTGTCCAGGTTGTGTGCCATAAAAAAAAACTAAGCCTGATGTGATTGTACTCCAAGGGACCTACTTTTGAGTGTCCAGGATTGCACGGTTTATTGAAGAATTCTTCCAGAAGGAAAATGGGCCAGATTTTCAAAATGTACACAGGTTCGGTAAAATGTGTACCCAGCCTGTTGGCGGTGGGGTGGGGTGGGGGGACATGTAGCCTGCAGAATCAAATTGTAAACTGCCCAGAGAGTGCTTGAAGCACTATGGGGCAGTATATAAGCAGAACACTTTTTTGTTTTGCTTTATTTTGCATAGGTTAACCCTCTGTGCTCTGGTAAACTGGCTTGCTTGATCCGTTGTTGTACTACTACTACAACAAAGCAAAATGAAATCAAAGTGGAGTCAGGAAAAAGTTATTACTGCTGCACCAGAGTGCAGCAATAGATATTGTGCAACAGAGCAAATCAACATTCCGCAAGGCAATTCAAAAATGGAGGCATCTGAAACACAAAATTCTAACTTTTAAACTGGAACTTAGATCAGCAGCAAATATGGCACAGAAGTAGAGAACAGACTGGTCTTGCTCTGTGTCACATCTTAGCAATTTTCTCTCTCTCTTTCCCGCCATCTGCTCTTTGCTTTTATGTTAAAGCTAAATGGTTTACATTGTTTGTTTAAATTGTTGTTATTGTTTTATTGTTTAGTTGATTATTCACTGTTGGTTTATATTGTTGTGAACCTCCCGGAGTTCCTTCGGGAAGACGGGCGGTATATAAGCCTTAAAATAAATAAATAAATAAATAAATGGTTTTTGGTTTATGATTTTTTTTAAAAAAAGTAGAACTGTCCTACTGTGAAGCATCAGTGACCTTTTCATTGGCAGATTTAAAACAAATCAGGTACAAGGAAAAGAGCAAACTTGCTTATCTTAAAAGACAACAGGCTTCGGGTTAAACTAAATCAGAGAAAAGTACTTTTAAAGTGTGTGGGCGGGTGGGTGGGGACTCAGACTTTCTGGCTTTCCTATCAGGATCAACATTGTTGCAAGCTTGAGAGCAAGGAAGGGAGAATACTCTCTTTAGCTCAGTCAGTAACATTCTCACTTGAAAAACAGCCTTGGCAATTGCTTTGCATTTCTATAGGAGAAGCCCTTAACAACGGAAGAAAAAAGGAGTCCACTTCTGGGATTTTCCCTTGGATGGTGTTGCTTCATGAAGGATAGTGAGCAGAAGAGGGTATCGTGTAGACTAGAGGTTCTCAAACTATGGCCTGTGGGCTGGATGCGGCCCACCAGAGTTCTGAATCCGGCCCGCTGGCCATTGCAGAACCCCCCACTCCCCCCCCCACACACTTGAGCCGAAAACTCACAGTGCAGCAGCAGCAGTGCAGCCCGCCGTTGCTCCTAGTTTCTTGGGGGGTAAGTAGGATGGGCCCTCCCTTACCTCCTTGGAGCCGTGGGAGAAGCCGGGCTGCCATGTGGGCTGGCAGGTGAGGAGACTGGAATTGCGCTGGGGGGGCGGGCTGAAGTGGGTTGGGCCTTCCCTTTCCCCCTCAAAGCTGTGCTGGGGAGCTGCAGGGTCCAGCCCACAACAGTGTCCAAGGGACAGTGAACCAGCCCCCTGTTTAAAAAGTTTGAGGACCCCTGCTGTAGACCATCTACATCTGCTTCCATGGGTGTTGTGAACATTAAGGCAGCCCTTTCCTGCTTGATTTGTCAGCAGCCTTTGATGCCGTCGACCACGGTATCTTGCTGGATCGGCTTACCGAGGTGGGAATCGGCAGTTCAGTGTTCTGCTGGCTTCGATCCTCCCTTGGTGACTGGTCCCAGCGTGTTCAGCTGGGAGATGAGCTGTCAGCTCCCTGGACACTCCCTTCAAGGTTCAAGGTCCTGGTTTTGGTTTACAAAACCCTCCATGGCTTGGGATCCGAATACCTGTTGGAGTGCATCTCCCACAGGTCAACTAAGGCACAACCCACTAGAATGTTGCAGGCACTCTCACTCCGAGTGGCCACACCCAGGGAGGCGCAGAAATCGCTTACATGCAACAGTGCCTTCTCTGTGGTTGGCCCCTCGCTCTGGAACCATCTCCTGAGTGAGTTGCGCCTTACACAGTCCCTGGCCGCCTTCAAAAAAGCTCTTAAAACCATACTTTATCGGGAGGCATTTGGTGACCTTTAATTTTCATTTTTTCCCTTATGCCTCTTGCCGATGTCTCTCTTTTATTATTTGCATTGTTTTTCTTCTGGTGTTTTATTGTTCTTTTAATCCATTGTTAACTGCCCGGAGTTCCTTCAGAAGACGGGCGGTATAAAAATATAATAAATAAATAAATAAATAAATAAATAAATAAATAAATAAATAAATAAATAAATAAATAAAGCTTGGCATCTGTTTTCCTGCTGGCAACACTGGAATGATGTTGTCCAGCAATGTTGGGCTATTTTTGAATCATGGGTACAGAAGCACAATACCCTGCATTCATAAACCAGAGGTCTTCTGAAGAATTTGATTTTTGAAAGTTTGGTTTCAAATCCCTTTGCTAAAATATGGTTAATTTTAGTCAAAACTGCTTTTCAGTTAGTACAGTACAGTAGTTATAATTTGACTACTTTTAAAACAAATGAGTCCACAAGTGAGATTGCAGCCCTCTTCCTCCAGTTTAAATGATCTTTTTAAAGCTTTTAAATGTATGTTTAGAAATGGATGTGTATTTCCCATTGCGACAATAGAATGAGATTGCAGATACTCCAAGCCTAGGATATGATTATGCATTTATTTGTATGCTTAGTCACAGAAACAGCAAGGGCTGTTTCCACATAACACATTAATATTGCTGGGGGAGTATCTTACTGTAATATTTATCACTATGAGCTTTTTCATGTAATCAGTTCTCATAGAAGATAGTAGTATATTAGATTTGTTCCACTAGGACAGTGATAGCAAACCTTTTAGAGACCGAGTGCCCAAACTGCGGTTCAAAACCCACCAATTTTTCACAAAGTGCCAATATAGTAATTTAAACTGAATACAGGTGGCTGTGAAGGGGCGATGTCAGGTGCCCACAGAAAGGGCTTCGAGTGCCACCTTTGGCATCCATGCAATAGATTCACCAACACTGCACTAGGAGGCAATATATAAGATTCATTCTGTCACTACAAATGCCAATTATTTTTAAATTGTGGTCTAAAATAAAAGCTATGAATCTCTGAAGTAGAATTGCTACAAGTAACATGTAGAATGGATGGAAAGGAAAAGGATTATTATTAACACTTCATTTACCAGAATTATGCAAATTCAGACACACCCTTTAAATCAGAGAATGCCTATTTTCAGACACTACTGCACTGGTTTCATTTCTAGAAGACAAAAACATGTTCTCTTCTTCTGTTAGATAACCTAGATCAGTGGTGGCGAACCTTTGGTACTCCAGACATTTTGGACCACAACACCCAGAATCCCAAGCCTGTGTTGCCAATGACAGAGGACTGTGGAGTTGTGGTCCAAAACATCAGGAGTGCCAAAGGTTCACCACCACTGGCCTAGATCAATGTACCAATGTGTCCTCTAATTAAGTGGACACATTGGTAGTGGAGCTCTCTTCTGTGCACACCTGAACAAATTCCATCGCACCAAAGGACATAAGAACGTAAGAAGAGCCATGCTGGATCAGGCCAAAGGCCCATCTAGTCCAGCTTCCTGTATCTCACAGTGCCCCCACCAACTGCATCTGGGAGCGCACAAAACTAGATATCTGTCTCCTGATACCACTCCCCTGCATCTGGTCCTTGAAGTACCCCGGTTTTAAGCCTGGAGATTACACATCGCCATCATGGTTTGTAACCTGTGATGGACTTTTCCTCCAGGAATCTGTCCAATCCCCTTTTGAAGGCATCCAGGCCAGATGCCATCACCACATCCTGTGGCAGGGAGTTCCACAGACTAACAACACACTGGTTAAACATTTATTTATTTTTGTCTGTTTTCACTCTACCAACCCTCAATTTGAGTGGATGTCTCCTAGTTCTGGTATTTTGTGTGAGAGAAGAGCTTCCCTCTATCCACTTTACTCATGCCCTGCATTATTTTGTATGTCTCAATCATATCCCCCCTCAGGTGCCTCTTTTCCAGACTAAGGAGCCCCAAATGTTTTAGCCTTTCCTCATAAAAATTTCTGTTTTAATATATTGTATTTATTGTATTTATATGTTTTATTGTTCTAATTTTATTGTAATTTTGATGTTTTAATTGTTTATTCTGATTGTGAGCCACCCAGAGACCTTTGGGTAGTGGGCAGCATACAAACTATATAAATAAATAAATAAATAAATAAATAAATAAATAAATAAATAAATAAATAAACAAACAAACAAACAAACAAATAAGAGAGGTCCCCAAGCCCTGTAATCATTTTAGTCACTCTCTTCTGCTCCTTTTCCAGGTCCAATATGTCTTTCTTGAGATGCGGTGACCAGAATTGTACACAATACTCCAGGTGCAGAGTATCATTTTGTACAATGGCATTATTATGTTGGCTGTTTTATTTTCAATCCCCTTTTTGATAATCCCTAGCATGGAATTGGCCTTCTTCACCGCTGCTACACAGTGGGTAGACACCTTCATTGAGCTGTCCACCATCACACCAAGATCTCTTTCCTGATTTGTCATGAATACCTCAGAGCCCATGAGTTGATAGATAAAGTTTGGATTTTTTGCACCAATATGCATTACTTTATATTTCGCTACACTGGAACGCATTTGCTATTTCACAGCCCATTCCCTCAATTTGGAGAGATCCTTCTGGAGCTCTTCACAATCTTCCCTGGTTTTTACCACCCAGAAAAGTTTCGTGTCATCCGCAAACATGGCCACCTCACTGCTTATCCCTGTCTCCAGGTCATTTATTAACAGATTGAAAAGCACCATACCCAGGACAGATCCCTGGGGCACACCGCTTTTCACTTCTCTCCATTGTGAAAATTGCCCATTGACACCTACTCTTTGTTTCCTGGATCTCAACCAGTTCTCAGTCCATGAGGACCTACCCTCTTATCCCCTGACTGTGCAATTTTTTCAGCAGTCTTTGTTGAGGGACTGTGCCAAAAGACTTCTGAAAATCAAGATAGACTATATCTACCGGCTCACCTAAATCCACACTCCTGTTGACCTTTTCAAAGAATTCAAAAGTTCTGAGGCAAGACTTACCCTTACAGAAGCCATGCTGATTTTCCCTCAGCAGGGTTTGTTCTTCTATGTGCTTTAAGATTTTCTCTTGGATGAGGCTTTCCACCATTTTCCCTGGGACAGACATAAGGCTAACCGGCCTGTAGTTTCCCGGGTCCCCCCTCTTTCCTTTTTAAAAAATTGGTGTGACATCTGCTATCCTCCAATCCTCTGGCACTGTGGCTGTTTTAAGTGACAAGTTGCATATTACCATTAAGAGATCCACAATTTCATTCCTCAGTTCCTTAATAACCCTAGGGTGGATGCCATCTGGGCCTGGAGACTTGTTGATCTTCAATTTATCAATTAAACCTAACACATCCTCTCTTTTAACTTGTATTTGATTTAATTCTTTAGTCAAGAGGGCCAAGGTCTTCTGTCATGAAGACAGATGCAAATAACTCATTTAATTTCTCTGCAATTTCCAAGTCCTCCTTTACCCCCCTCCTTTTCCTCCCTCACCATCCAGAGGGCCAACTGGTTCTCTGGCAGGTTTTCTACTTCTAACATATTTAAAGAAGCTTTTAAAATTTCCCTTTATATTGCTAGCCATAAGTTCCTCAAAATATTTCTTTGCCTCTCTTATCATCTTCTTGCATTTCCTTTGCCAGAGTTTGTGTTCCTTTTTATTTTCCTCATTTGGGGAGGATTTCCATTTATGGAAAGACCTCTCCTTGCACTTTAGAGCCTCTCTAACTCCATTTGTTAACCATGCCGGCACCCTCTTTGACTTAGATCAGCTCATCTTTCTTTGTGGTATGCACTTGTGCTGGGCCTCTACTACCATTGTTTTACAGGTGGAACAGGTGCACGGTGGTGGAAAACCCCAGCACAGAAGGTGCCAGGGGCATATGGGGCCACATGGCTACACAGTTTAGAGCAGGCATGTCCAAAGTTCAGCCCTCCTGATGTTTTGGACCACAACTCCCAGAATTCCAAGCCTGTATTTCCAATGGCAAAGGACTGTGGGAGTTGTGGTCCAAAACATCTGGAGTGCCAAAGTTTGGACATGCCTGGCTTAGAGGGAACCCTGATGTATACCATATCCACTGCACAATAGCCTAACTCTTCAAAAATAGCACCTGCTACTTGGTGAAGTGACAGACTCGGCTCATCAGAATCTGTTGATCACAGATTCTATATGCAAACAAAGGATCTTGGAATTGTTGTAGATCACAAGATGAATATGAGTCTATGGCACTGTTTGATTGGGAAAAAAATTAAAAAGGCAAGTGCTATTGAAGGTTGAGTAAATAGAAGTATATCTTCCAAATCCCATTATGTAGCAGTTCTTCTCAGTTCAGCACTATTTGATGTCAGATATACTGTACTTCAACTTAGATTCCTGCACTGAACAGGGGGTTGAATTAGATGGCTTTATAGACCCCTTTGAAATCTATTATCCTGTCATTTTACGAAAGTGCACACAAAGGAGGCAAAATGGTCCAGACAAGGTAGGATCATTCAGCTGAGATGTAATCAGCAAAAAAGGAGAAAGGTTTGTTGGGATCCCATACTGAAGCAAAAAAGAGGGGTGGAAAATTGAGTCACCTGGCAAGTGAGGCTGCTTGTTTGTGTTCTACACATGAGGTTCTCAAAGACAAACACATCTCAGAAATCTGAGTCAGGCAAACTGTGGAAGTAATTTACTTGGAATCAGTGTTTTCCATACTCAAGAGTTTGTAGCTATTTTATTGCACTTGAAACACCAAGAATAAAATTGACAATCCCACATGTCCTTGACCCCATTCCCTCCCAAAAAAAATAGCATAAAATTTTAGCAGTGATCATTTTGTTCACAGCCCACAGCTTCAAAAAAACTGGAACAAAGAATCCAACACAGTCACACTGCTTTACAGTTCTGAATCACTTACAAAAGATACTGAAGAATTTCGGAATATTCCAGTCGCATCAAGTTAACAAACATGAGAGAGACACTCTCTGAAGTTTATTTGTTTACAATACAAAGCTGCTTTTTTCTTTTTCTTTTTTTCTTTCTTTTTTGCATTCATGTGAAATAAATATTTCCATAGAGATTTCATATGTATATATATATTCATATATATTTATATATACATTTATAATTTCATTTTAAATCCACTTAATTTTTTCCTGTTTATCCCTCTAAAATATTACAAAAGCCATAACGTTGTGCAACAGTTAGGGAAAAAATTATCTCAAACTTTGCCTTCTGAAAGATTTCACCTTACAAAGAACAAAAATGAACTAACGAATGAACGAATGAAAAGGACAAACTGCGGCTCGTCTACAGTCATGCAAGAACTGAGGAGAAGGAAATATATCTCAGCTGAAGAAAAGAAGGGGGGATAGGATAACTGGAAGAGAGAAGACAACCTGTATCCTCAGCTAGGTGAGAAGCCTGATGCGCTGGTTTTGGCCTCAGACCACAGATGCCATTTTGAACAAATCTCCTAATCCCAAAATTCTCCATTCTGGGTGTTCTGCCTTCTAGACCCACACCTAAATTGTGCTTCTTTGGAGAAAGGCTGAGCTGGAAGGCTTCACAGCCTAGTGTAGGCCACGCACTAGCGCACGCCTCTTGCTAGAAAAGGAAGCTAGAGCCAAGGCGAACAGGAAGCTGAGGTCACGGTTTAGCCTGTGCTGGGCCATTAAGCCCTCCAGCCCAGCCGTTCTCTAGTCTAGACAAAGGAGTTTAGAGGTGGATCTAGCAGGTGGAATTCCCAGAATGAAGGATTTGGGGACTTGGCATTTTTAAAAAAATATCACAGGCCTCCTTCAGGCTGCACCTATCTGAAAATATATTTGAATATTTCTTCCATCCCACCAGCATAGTTATAACTGTAGTGTGTTGTAGAAAGAGTCGAGTAGAGAAAGTTATGATTTAAAGGCCCCTTTCCTCCTCACATCTGTAGGAGGAAACTGATCCCTGGGGTTCAGTTTCAGAAGCCTGACTCTAGCAACTGTTAAATATGCTAAAGTCCCTTAACACCAGTGACTAAAATCTTGCCAAAAAGCACTGTGTAATGGTGTAGATTTTGCAGTTCAACCACGGTCAGTTGTACATCCATTCATGTGACCAGCAGACGGTTCAGTGTACAACAGACAGACAGCAACACGCTTCCTGGCACTGGAACGATGGCTGCAATAAGATGTCTGCTAAATTTAAGTCGAACCATTTAAGCAAATCTGTATTCCAGCAAAGAGCAATTAGTTTCTGCGCTTGTTTTGAAATCAGTTTTAGAAAGGGCTCCAAACTACAGGATGTGGACAACCTGCCATGAGTTCTGGAATCAGATTAGCTGACTGTGGTTTTCATATCAGAGAAATCAGACTAAGGAAGCACTGTGCTGAAAGCTGGCCTGAAAAAATTGCAAATTACAAGAAGTGTCAAAATCTCCTCCTTTGCTAGTCACTTAGAGACAGGAGAGGACATTATCTGTCATAACTAGTTCAGCTCAAGATGCATCAGCTAACCTATATATTGCCCAGTTCGATAGATAAACTTTACCTGATTAGTTTGAAAATTGCTAAAGATGGAGGCAGACAAAATAGAGGTAATCCAGCTCATATGACCCCTCATTCTACACGGTTACAAGGAGAATCCAAGCCATTATGATGAAGAAAGTTCCATGTGTTGGACTATGGGGTTTCTCTATTCCAACTAGCTTTCCACGGTTGCAGTTTGTTAGATGTGATTGTAGATTGAGTTGCCCTCTGATGTCAGTGTGTCTTTATTGCTCATTCCTGCTTTGCTATCTCTAAACATGACTTCTCTCTGCTCAAGATCATAGGCCAGAGGGGTTTTTCCCTCCCCCAAGGTTGAATATGGACATACGCAGATGCAGCCCTTCATGTAATCACATGAATGCCATTTTAGAATGAGGGCAGGGAAAGGATGATAGGCTCAGTTATGCCAGCCAAAGTCCTTTCACTTCAGAGAAAGGAGTGGTGGTTTCCACCGTGAATGAGTAAAGTGTGCCATAAAGGAAACAACGGCCCCAGCAACCCAGGAACACTGTAATTTTTGTTCAAAGGAGAGGAAGACAAGAGCAGCACAACACAAGGAGCGGGACGGACGATGCCTCTATTCACTCTGAAACGTTTCAGCAAACATTGGCAAGAGACGTCGTGGGTCCAAAGGTTTGTATGCCAAGAAAATAAACCCACACCGAGCAGAAATGGATCCATACTGAGACAAATGGTGTGAGAAAGAGTGCAGCCTATTTGCAGACCTTCCTTCCAAATGGCGGCAACACGAGCCAGACTAGGCACATCTTAAGCTACTCCTTTTTTAAAAAAAAAAAAAAAATAGAATTTCATCTTTGGACCAGCCAGTTTGCTCAAAAGGGCAAGTTGTCATCCTGTGCTTGACTTAGCAGACAATTACACTCCTTGCAGTTCGTGGTTAAAGCATGACTTCTAGTTGCATCTCAGCTGTTGGACTCCGTTAACACTGGCACAGGGCCTTGATCTCCCATCAGGCAGAGCCACTGCCATTGACTTTGTTCTCTTCCACACATGCTTGCAATGGCTACTTCTTGGTTTTGTGCTGCGGATGAAGTACCGAACATTGCAAAGCCTCTAATCTGGCTCTCTAAAGCTGAGGGGGCTAAGCCACGTGGCACACAGTGGCATACAAGATGGGCTTCCTTGTGTTTTTCTGGAAGGAACTTCAGAAGGATACAATTTGGAGTGGACGGCTGATAGGAAAAGTTGCTATTCTCCACTACCCCAAGTCCCTCTGCAATTATCCTCTCCACTGTCACCAGAACCACAAGATGCTGCTGATCAACATCTGATCATAGATCAAGTAGAGAAAGGCTTTGTCCCAAAACGTAGGGCCCTGTTCTCTTGGTCTGTTGACAAGCCACTTCCGTTGTAATATTAATACATATCTGAATCATCATGGGAGGGCTAACAGTAGGAAGGGAATCTTAAGTGAGGAAAGAATATAGTTCTCCATTCCAGTTGTCATTCCTCAAAATTACAGACTGCTGAGTTAAGTTCATTAAAAATTGGGGGTGCGGGGGAAGACATACGCCTATATCATTCACAGTTTTGTATAGCATGTGGCTCACCCCAAGAAATGTATCATCATCCATGGTCTGTGAAGCCGGAATAACACAGGAAAAAGCCTACATCTGTGAAGACCCTAACCCTGCCAATGATCTCCACCTGATATCAAGTAAACAGAATTGTTGAATGTTTCATAGATTGAGAGTGCTCTTTACATTTGGAAGTCATAAAAGGTGGTGATCCATCTCTCTCTCTCTCTCTCTCTCTCTCTCTCTCTCTCTCTCGTATGCCACTGAATGGTCATCCAAACGGGTGAGAAAGGAAGGCAAGGGGTTCAGAAGGCAAGCAGGCACAAAGAGCAGATGAAGAGACAATCCTGCCGTACTTCAAGAAAAGGCTTTAGAATCATCAGTGGCAAATCAAGGAGGAAAATGAATGCGCAGAAGAATTTTTCAATGCAATGCATGGTAAAAAGGCCCTCCTTAAAGTGCAGGTGCCCATGCCTAATGTACTGGACAAAAAAATAAACTAAGGGGCTGGGATCCTTTTTCACCTGCCACCTTTCCCTCTTTACTGGAAGACTCAAAAAGAACTTTCAGGCTCTTGAAAGGACGAGGCGTCTTGCATTCAGGAAGAGATTGGAAGATACAGAAGATGCCAATTCAGTACAGGATGCATCAGTTAGTGGACTATAGCTGCCCCTGGCCGAGAGGGGAATGCTTGACAGCAGGAATGAATAGGAAGAGGCCTGGAGGGAGCGTTGTCATAATATTGTGGAAACAGGTCAGCTTACGGAGGTTTAGCAGGAGCGGCAGAGATTCTCACCCATCACCCGAGCGGGGTCAGATCATCTGAAGAGCTCAAAAAAGACTCTTCCGAGGAGGTACTGTACGGTAAATAGTGAGATGTACTGCCAGGTTCATTTAAGTGCGGGTGGTAGAAGAATGTATGGAAGTGGGGAGGGGAAACTTTATTGAAACTCAGTTAATTAGAAGGTTTGTGTGTGGATACCTATCTATCCATATTATTATTATTTTATGTAAACATGTCTTCAAGTCTATATTAATATGCTAAACCTGCCCTGGTATGAAAGCCCTTCTCACCACAGTATAAGTCTCACCTTGTCCACTCTGCCTGTTCCACCAAACATTGGCATAAACTCAGATGATCAGGTTGTGTTACACTGTTTGTGTCAGAGAATGGAAGATGGCACGTGTACATATTGTACCAGCAACCAAGTCAGCAGCCTTTTATGCCAGAGGAATCCGGTCAAATGCTCCCCCAAAAAAATTCTAAACGTCTTTTCTTTCTCTCCGCTGCTGATGGGAAAAATTATTCTTGCACTTTGCAAACATGGTTTATGATGGCAGATGCCACACCCTGTTTTACAAGATGGAAAGCTAAACACTGCAAGCCACGGAAAAAGCAAAATGTACACCGTTCAAAATTTATACAGAAAGGTCACCCCCATTGTATTTTGTTGTTATTATCCACAATCAAGCATTTTGTTTGCTCTGAAGCACACATAGCTGTTTAAAAAGTTAATGTCATGCAAATGAAGAAAGTGCCATTTAGAAGTTCCCCCCTGGTAGTAGAAGTCCACAGTAGTTAATTTCACATCAAAGAATAAAGACTTTCAATGCTGGAAAACGTAAAAGGGAACAAAAAAAAACAACCCCAGAAAAACCGGCCAAAAAAATAATAATTAAGGACCACCGCACTTCCCATACCTGCACTGGAAGGCAAGACGGTGATGCCACAAAGGAAGTCTTTCAGCCTTCCATGTCCATCAAAGGGATGCCCCTGTAACGTCAAGAGATGCTCTGGCGTTCAGTTTATCATTAAAAAATAAATACACAGGATTGAGAAGGATCCATTCCTTCGTTCTTTCAAGCTGGTTCTGAAGTTCTTTGAAAGCCGAGGCTGCCCTTCCACACCAGTTTAGAGGTTTCTTCCTTTTATGTTGGGTCCCCAATAGGATGTAGCATCTTCGCCTCTCTGCCTCTCCACGGCATGTCAGAGGAAATGCACAGCAAGGAGTCCAATTCGAGCAGAAAGCCCTCTCTGGAACTGCCCCGAAACCCACACTCGAAAAGCCATCCTTCACGTCCAACGTCTCACGCCCTCTTTCACTTCCAAAAACAACTTGACACAAAGTCAACTCCAAATGTAAACAGTAACACATTAAGCCCCGCCCCACCCCAGCTTCATCAAAAAATCAGCCACAAACCCAAAACAAATTGATATTTCTAGGTATTACATAAATATCAATTTCAGCAAATACTCAAAATCCATTTACGAAATAACACAGATTTTTTCCCCCTGGGGTTTGTTTTCCCTATAAAAAGGCATGCACCCAAAGTACGAGAGATAGCAAAAGATTTCATTTTGTTTGTGAAAAGCATCATCAAAATGCCTCAAAGTGTTACTAGTAAAGCCTGCAGTCTCTGTCTTTGCTGGAAAGGTTTGGCCTCCATTTATATTTCAGAATTAAAGGAGCAATTAAGTGGCCATAATGCTGGCAGCTTCACTGCTACAATATTTCCTGAAATATCTATGCAGGAGATTGCCAAGTCAGGCTTTAACTTTTGTTATTTATTTATTTATTTATTTATTTATTTATTTGATGACTGATGGAATAAGCCTCAGATGGCAAAGGATGGTTCAAATTGCATTTTGGCAAGGGAGCTACTGACCCGTTGAAAGGAGGATGGATTTAATACAAAGTACCTTTGTAAATTTAAGATGGCATTGCCAAGTTGGCCATGGAGAAAGAAACTTCCTGATTTGAGATAAAAGCTGTCTCATGATATGAGGTTGTCACTAAATTAAAAATATTCTGGGGGAAAAACAGATTGCATGATCATTTTAAGCTACCGCTTCATTTATTTGCTCTTGAGACACATAAAAATGCCTGTTAAATGTCAACCATTTCTTTCCCTCAAGCTCTGGTGAGGGAAAGAAATGAATATCTGTATTGTTTAAATTGTTTTTGTCTGTTGGCCCAGTAAAAGCAAAACAAACAAATAACCCCAAACAAACAAATTTAAAAAAAGACCTCAGATCAAACTGGGGAAAAACCCCACCTTTTTCTGGGAAGATAATGATGCATTTTACTCACTGCTTCGAATAAAACTATATTCATCCTAGCTGAAGTTTGCAAGCTGATCCTTTACAGATTTTGCTTAATGTTGAAGAGAAGATGTAGGCATTCGGAGGAAACAGAATGGTGTGGCTTTTAAATAATTAAGGGAGGATTGTGCAAACGGACTGAGAGCCAAGTGGAGCAAAATCAAAGTGTGGGTATCAGTCCATTACGGAAGGTTCTCCACTGGCAACTGATAGATCTTCTCTGTATCCCCCCCCCTATTCTTTCAATCCTTGAGACTTACTGGAAATAATGGGAACTGAAAGAATCCGGTCCTTGTGAGAAACACCTGAACTGTGAGAAGAATATTTAACCGGAGTGAATCCATGAGCTCTGTGGCCAGTACTGGTAGGTCTCTCAGCCTAGATATACTCGTGTGGGGTTCTCCTTGTATACAGAAAGCTGTTTCATGCAATAGGGCTTTTACACATGCCCTGCTCTACTAGAATGGCACAATGGTGGCAAACATGGAGCGTGCAGAACAGAAGGAGAAAAGTCTATTAAATCCTCAGTTTATTTTGGTGAATTGCTCTGTGTGTGAGAAGGAATTCCAGCAAGAACCGAGTCGTTGAGTCAGCAGCCAAGTTCCCTAGGTAAAGGATAGCAAGGATCTTCCCTTTGTGGTGAGGCAGTGAGAAACCTGGCCTGAGCGGCTGATTTATTTTTTTCAGCTGAAAAACATAAAAAGAAATGGCTTTTTAAATTCCACAATGAAATGATGCTCCCCAGATCTGGTTCTTCCCCAACCCATGTCAATCCCAGGTCTTTCTCCTTGTTGTTTGGGTCCAGATCTGGGACAGCTTTTCACAGATACTTCAGTCAGAGGTCATTAGAACCCCATTCCCCTGACAGAACTGATTCACATTTGAAGATTTAGACAGAGGAAGTGATGGAACACTATAAGACAACAGAGATACAAAGGGAGGAGGGGATGGGAGCAGTGTTGTGGGAACCACCCCCTACCCATTTTGCCCTTAGGAGAGAGGGAGAGGACTGCCCATCACCCAATTCTTGCCCGCTAAGAGCTATTTAGGAACCGTATTCTCTTGACAGGACAAAAAAAACAAGACAGAACAGCCATGTGAGACCACCTATTTCAAACATGGAAAGAACAAGCAAAACCATATACTTAAGCTGTCATCAGTCCTGTGAAGCATGGGTGGCACTGCAACTGTTTATTGGTGCTGGGGCATCGCTCTTCTGCCATGCGCTGTAAAGGGAATTAAAATGGTGGTTCCACACAGCACGGCATAGTGCTGTCACCCCACTACCCTCTTGTAACACCCATGGGCACAGTACAGCATGGGGACACCCAACTACTGGAGGACAATGGGCAATGGGACCACTTCCACTAAATTTCCCAGAGGCTTTCTTTTTCTTTTAATGAAGGAAATTTCATATCAGTACTCCAGTATATATTGGCAAGGGGTGGGGGGGATTGCCCTGGTGGAGGGTGTCCTTTGAGGGGGGTTATCTCTCGGAAGAGATAGGGACAGTGGTAATGTTAATCCTCTACAGTGGCTTTTAGAGGTCACTTTCCTTACTGCAGTAGCCGACAAGTACAGTAACACGTGGGCTTGCTTCTAATGTTCCATGTCTTAATCGTTTCCAACCCTGCATTTCAGGCCAAGTCAGAAAACAGGAGAAGAAATTTTCCGTTCCATGCACTGAACCTCAGAATAGCTTATTATTAAACAGCGAGAGATCTCTACCTGCACTGGTTTGGAATTCTAAGGAAGAAAAGCAAAAGAAAAACACAATCAAAATAAAGCCTTCAATATTTCTACTATACCTGCTTCAGTGCGACAAGGAAGCACAAAGGAAAAAACAATTTTTTTTCAAGATGTTCAAGAAAAACCACAAGTTACACAAATCACTAGGACTCTTTTCAGTCTACACTAAATGACTCCTGTCTCCATCCATTCTTCACTTCCTCACCCATTTAGAAAGAATGGTTTCAGCCTGGTCTGGGAAAACTATGGGCACACAACATTATGGGATACAACAATCCGATACCAATGTCACCTGGTTCCTCCATAATACACAACTAAAGAAAGGCTGATAATGTTGTGGGGTGGAGTGGGGGAAGGGGTATGCTGGCACGGAAGCAACCATAAAAGGCAGCTGTTATAAATAACGTTTTCAAAATTCCACTGATACATACATCTTTTTGAACTCGGAGGCTGCTCTGGGACAGCATATTAGAATGCTCTCCAATATTTTAAAATGGGAAGGGAAGAACTAGTTAATATTAATGTCATTTCAGTAGTATCTCATAAGCAGTTGAGTGACGTTTTCAGAAATTATTATTTTTCTCTAACCTCTCAACACCATAAAGAGGTTTTAATCCAAATTAAATTATGGAACAATGGGATTATGGACTGATGGGCACGGCACATAGTAGGACATTTTCTCTTATACAGTAGTCCAGTGTTTCTCAACCTTTGGTCCCTAGCTGTTCTTAGACTAAAACTCCCAGAAGCCTGCACTAGCCAGGTTTTCTGGGAGCTGTAGTCCAAGAACCTCTGGGGATCCTAGGTTGGGGACCATTGTTATAGACCAGGGCTGTTCAACTTTGAACAGGCCGAGGTCTACTTTTCCTGGCCCAAAGTGCCTGAGGGCTACTACACTAAAACCTCTACTTACGAATTTTATCCATTCTTTACAACATTGTAAGTAGAGCAGCGGTTTCCCATAGGAAGGTATTGAAAACCAATTAATCCATTCTGTAGGGAACAGATTTCAATGTGCCATGGCCCTTAAACTGCCCTGCTCAGCTGAAACAGTGGGGTGGCAGACCCAGAAATTTGCTGGGGCAGTGGTGATCCTTGGCATGGGGGAGGAAGGGGTGGAGAATTTATCCCCTCACTTTTTAAAATTGGTGGCTGGTGGGCTACTTTTGAACCCTTCGTGGGCTACCAGTAGTCCGCAGTCTACCTGTTGTGCAGGCCTGTTATAGACAAAGCAACCAGGACTGCCATAAGATCAAAGTAATATAGAATTTGGGAATAGGGATGGTGCGAGATCCAGTCCAAAGTGTCATTGCTAGAAACTATGTGGAAATAAGACACTGAGAAGGTGTCAGTGATTTAGCACAATAGATACTAGTTCTTATGATGAAAGTTGATACGGACATCATGCTCCCTGCAGGTTTGGTATGCTTAGAATTCTTCATGTAATATTAGCACATGAAAAGGGGATTTAACTAAGGGAGAAAGAAAGACAGGAGAGGGATAATCAAACTTGATCTAACTCCAAGAAGCAGCCACTAACAATTACTGCTATTCTTTGAACATCATGAGCACCCCTACAGTACCTTTCTGAGCCTAGAACGTAGCAGATATCGTCCCTATCCTGGCAGATTGTACACAGATCCCAGCAAAAGATGAAATAACCACATGTGCATCTGCAGTTGGTGGGGAGATTAAGCTCAACACGCATGGATGGTCTCAGAACCTGAACTCTTAAAATATCTCTGTAAACTCTTGTCCAAAGCCTGAGGACAGAACCCTGTTGAAGAAATGAATGGCGTGCACTTTCAGCTGGATTCTGGTCTGAATGAATAACCCCTTGTTTTCATACATTTCTATACAAAAGTAAATTAAAGCCAGATTAAAGCCAATCTTGATAATATAGATATGTGGAGGATTGGTCCCGTGGATGCTGAAAACTGAGGATAATAGTGAACACTAGATATAGCATGGTAAAAGAAAAGAAAAATATCTTCAGATATGTTGCTAGAACTGGCCACCAGGGGGCACTAGAGACCATGCTATGTATTCTCATTAAAAGCCATTCATAGTATGGCCACTGGCTCTCTCTATTTCTCCAATGGCCACTTCTGGTAGTACATGTGAATATGTGTGTGTGTGTGTGTGTGTGTGTGTGTGTGTGTGTGTGTGTGTGTGTGTGTGTGTGTGTGTAAAAAATTCAAGAGATAGGGGAAATTTGCTTAACAGAATCATCTATGGAGCAAATCCATACAACATAAAAATGGTCGCGATTACGGATTACTCTGTTTTCAATGGATTCCTATGGGAAATTTGCTTAACATAATTTCATTTGGAACAAATTAATTCCTTTTTTCAAGGTACCACTGTATATATACAGTAATTACTATATATTTCTGAATTTTTTGTTTAATTTTTTTAAATATACATTTTCAGATTGCAGAAACCAGAAATAATGATCCTGCAGATACATGGGTCCTACTGTAATTCCAAATATTTTTCAACTAATGATAGAGAAGATTTTTCTTCCACTGTCTTGCTTATACTTATACCCCCTTTTTAACACTTATATTTACACTGTGGAAACATTCTTAATATTCCGTTTCCATTGAGATCCCAAATGAAAACGGAATAGAAGAGCAGCTGAGAGGGATCGATCCCTTTGATCTGGGAAGTGACTTACTGTGGCAAAACCGAAGGTGCTCCAGACCTGTGGAAATGAACAATCTGCCATTTGCCATCCCGGCGGTGCCAGATCCGGGTCTCTTCAGACTGTGCCGTGCGAGGGATGCCACTTGTGTCAATGTACTGTGTGATGCGGATGTAAGCAATGCAGGCAGACTCATCTCCCATTAAGTGGATGTGTGGATTCAGAATGGTTGTGTGCACTGGCTTGCTGTTTCTGGACCACACTGGAGGAGTTGGGAGAAAAAGCAGTGACATCACTACACAATATGTGTCCTTTGCTTCTCCAGCACATCTGGAACATCTGCTCTAGTCTTCATTATAGCAAACCCCCAAAAAGGGAAGCACACAGTGCATTTCTTTTGACTTGTTTCTGATTATGCTCCAGCAAAGATCAAGATGGTTGGAGGATATGTTTAAAAACGCAGAATTTGTTTTAACCATCCAGTTCATATTGTGGAGGTAAAAACATTTCATCTTGCATTCAGTCATTTATGACAGTTTAAAAAAAACTTTTTAGTCGATTACTGTATTTTTCCATGTATAAGGCAAAAATCATAGAATTGGAAGAAACCTCAAGGTCCATCCAGTCCAACCCCTACCATGCAGGAACCCCCATCAAAGTGCTCCCAACAGATGGCCATCCAGCCTCTGCTTAAAAACCTCCAAAGGAGGAGACTCCACCACCTTCCATGGAAGCATATTCCACTGATGAACAGCTCTAACTGTCAAGAAGTTCTTCCTAATGTTCAAATGGAATCTTTTTTCCTGCAGTTTGAAACCATTGCTCTGAGTCCTCATCTTTGAAGACAAGCCAGTCCCCTCTTCGATATGACATCCTTTCAAATATTTAAACATGGCTACCATATCCCCTCTCAACCTTCTTCTTGTAAGGCTAAACATTCCCAGCTCCCTAAGCCACTCTTCGTAAGACATATTTTCCAGACTTTTAACCATCCTGGTTGCCCTCCTCTGGACCCATTCGAGGTTGTCAACATACTTTTTAAATTGAAGTGCACAGAACTGTACACAGTACTCCAGGTGGGGTCTGACCAGAGCAGAATAGAGTGGTGCTGTCACACCTTCCTTAATCTAGAAACCAGCAGTTACATCAATCTAAAAGCCAGCAGTTACATCAAAGCATATTATATAATATATAGTTATTGTATAATAATATAAAACACTTTAAGTGCTGCCTTGCTGCTGTTTCTGAGTGCGTGGGAGATGCCAAAGGCAGCCAGCCAGCCGGCCATTGGAGGGGAGTGGCTGGAGAGGAGGGACCTAGAGGTTCTTTAGCTGCCTCCTAGCCTTTCCTGAAGCCTTCACCACCAGCTAGCAAATATTGTGCCACACTCTGCTTCACGAAGCACCCCCTTTTGTTCCCACCTGCCTTGTTGCTGCTGTTTCTGAGTATGTAGGAGATGCCAGAGGCAGCCAGCCAGCTGGCCATTGGAGGGGAGTGGCTGGAGAGGAGGGACCTGAAGAGGGAGGGCAATGGAGGGGGCAGCCATTGAAATTATGCTGGGTAGGGGAAGGTATGGTGGTAGGAGTGGAACGTGCCCAGATAGGAGAAGAGAGGTTAGATATATTACATCTATCCCCTCTTCTGGCTCCACCCCTAGCCAGAAGGAATCAGGTGACCATATTAGCAAGCCTATGAGCCACACAGTGCTGTTGCTGAATGCCAGATCAGTACAAAATAAGACTGCCCTCAGCCATTATGTTATTCTGGATGAGGGTGTCAGCCTGGCATGTATTACCGAGACTTGGGTGGGAGAGGAGGGTGGGGTCCCCCTCTCCCAGATATGTCCATTTGGGTTCAGCACCAGTGTCACCCGGAGGGTCAAGGAGGGGGAGTTGCTCTAGTCTATAGGAGTTCTATCTCCTTGACCAGGCTTCCTGTCTCTTTGTGTAAAGGTCTGGAGGGCTTGTATCATGTGTTGGGCTCACAAGACAGATTGGAGATTCTGTTGGTGTACTGCCCACCCTGCTGCATACCAACAGTCTGCCTGAACTGACAGAGGTGGTCTCAGACCTGGTATTGAGGACTGCAGACTGTTGGTACTGTGAGATCTCAACATCCATGCTGAGGCTGCCTTAACTGGAGCAGCTCAGGACTTCATGGCTGCCATGACAACTATGGGGCTGGCTCAACGTCATTAGCCCAATACACGAGAAGGGCCATACTCTGGACCTAGTATTCTCAACGGTACTGGGAGATAGTAGTTTGGATGTGGAGGGGTTGGTTTGACCCCATTGTCATGGTCAGACCATTTCCTGGTAAAGTTTAGGCTAGTGGCTACTCCGACCCTCTGCAAGGGTAAGGGATCCTTTAAGATGATCCACCCTCAGAGACTAATGGATCTGGATGGTTTCCTGAAAGCTCTGGGGGATTATTTGTCTGATATGGTCAGTGCTCCTGTCAAAGCTCAGGTCGTCCTATGGAATAGGGAGATGACCTGGGTGGTTGACATGATTGCACTTAAGCACCCTCTCCCTATATGCAGAGCCTGGATGGCTCCTTGGTATACATCTGAGCTGCAGACGATGAAGTGGGAAGGGAGATGTCTGGAGCGCAAGTGGAAAAAATTGGCTCTGAGTCTGATTGAACACGGCTTAGAGCCTACTATCGGGCCTATTCTATGGTGATACAGTTGGCGAAAAGGCAATATTTTACCAACTGAGTTTGCTGTTCACTTTGAGGGGAAATCACTCAAATTCGCAATGAACTGGACTCCACCATTTGTGCAGAATCAAAGGATGTGTCCAGTGTGCCGTGCTTAGGTCCAATGTTATTGGATGAGTTTAAATTGTTGAGACCTGAGGATGTGGACAGGGTGCTTGGATCTGTCCGTTCTACCACCACACTGCTCGACCCTTGCCTTTCTTGGCTAATTGAAAGATCTGCCAATGGGGTTCGCCCCTTGGTCCAGGAGTCTGTGTACGCCTCTTTAAGAGAGGGAGTGGTTCCTGCTGCCTTGAAAGAGATGGTAATTAGACCACTCCTTAAACAAACCTAACCTGGACCCAAGGCTGGTGGTTAACTACTGACCAGTAGCGAACCTTCCTTATTGATGGGAGTGATGGCTGGACAGCTCCAGGTGTTACTGGATTAAATGGATTTTCTGGATCCATTTCAGTCTAGTTTCAGGCCAGATTTTGGTACGGAGACTGCCTTGGTCGCCCTGTACAATGACCTTTGCCAGGAAAGAGACAGGGGAGTATGACACTGTTGATACTCCTGGATCTTTAAGGAAGCTTTCGACACCATAAGCCATGGTGTCCTTCTGGATAGGCTGGCCAGGTTGGGAGATGGAGGCACTGCTTTGCAGTGGTCGCACTCCTTCCTGGCTGACCATGTCCAGAAGGTGGTGCTGGGGAATAGTAGTGCTACCCCATGACGTTTACATCATGGGGTTCAGTAGGGCTCGACACTGCCCCCCATGCTGTTTAACATCTACATGGAACTGCTGGGAGAGGTCATCAGGAGTTTTGGGCTGAGGAGCCAGCAATATGCTGACAATACTCAGCTCTACCTCTCATTCTCCACCAATCCAGGTGTGGCGGTCTCTGTTCTGAACTCGTGCTTGGACTCGATAATGGACTGGATGAGGGTCAATAAACTGAAGCTCAATCCAGACAAGTCGGAAGTGTTGTTGGTGGGCACTCTGCCTGACAGGTTAGAGGGCCATTCCCCAGTCCTGGCTGGGGTTGCACTCTCTAAGGGACAGGGTCCATAGCTTGGGGGTGCTCCTGGACCACGGTCTAACTCTGGAAGCCCAAGTGGACTTGGTGGCCAGGAGTGCCTTTCTTCAGCTGGAGAAAATATACCAGCTGTATATAAATATAATATAATATAATATAATATAATATAATATAATATAATATAATATAATATAATATAATATAATATAATATAATATACTTATATGTGCATATATTTTCTCTGATTCCTAAACATATATGCAGGATACTTCAGCCCATATCTCTTTCATTTTTACAGAATTCTCAAAAACAAAAGCAAGTCAGGTCTGATGGACGATGGGTTCAACAACTGCTGTTCAGCACACTGGTGATGGCATGGCACTTCTTCTTGGAGTCTTTTGCCTTTTGTAATCATCATCATCATCATCATCATCATCATCATCATCATCATCACCACCACCACCACCACCACCACCACCACCATCATCATCAAACTTCAAAGCTTAAAGGGACCCTATGGATCACCGTCCACCCCTGACAAGGAAACGTAGGGGATAATCAAACTCCCAAGCTTTGGCTCAGCAGCAGTCAAGAGTCTGAAACCACTGAGCCATCCAGCATAACCAGAATTAGTGATGGGCACGAAATGAAAACAAAAATTCGTTCCGTTATCCGTTCCGTTACGTAACAGAACGAATAACGTAGCCCAGAGTAATTTAGGAATGAACCAAACAGAACCAGAACAAATGAGTTTGGTTACGTTCGGTTTATTCCTCCAATTGGGGGAGGATTGTGAGAGCCCCGTTCTCGCCTCTGCAAGCAGAGGCAAGGCCACAGCTATCTCAATCTCTGATCTCCGCAGCGAGGGGGTGACAGCCGGTTCGGCTGTCACCTCCCCGCTGCGGAGATCAGTCAGAGAAGAGTCGGACACTGCGGATCACTGCCGGAGAGGGGCGCGTGGAAGCCGGATCGGAGCCCCCTGTCCAGCAATCTCTGCCCCGGAAATGACACCCGTTGGGCTGTCAGGCTCTGGGGCGGAGTCGAGAAGGAAGGGGCTGTGATCCGGTCTCTGCACGCGGAGGCCAGATCGGAGTCCCCTCTCGCTGCTCCCCACCCCACAGCCTGACAGTCCACCGGCGGAGTCGAGAAGGAAGAGGCTGCGATCCAGTCTCCGTGCATGCCCTCCACCCCACAGCTGCCCTCTGCCCCACAGCCCACTGTGCGGAGGAAAGACCGCGGCTCAATCTCCTCTACCCCGGGTGGCAGCTGGGCAGCTGTCACCCGGGGTGGAGATTGGCTGAGCCTCGCAGGGAAGCCGAGTCCCCCCTTCTCCCCTCTGCATGCAGAGGGGTGAAGGGGGGTCTGAAAGGGATCTTCCCTGCCCGTGCTCTCTGCCCCACTTCCCCCCTCCTGGAGCCAGTGCCTGGTAGCCGCTCGGTGCTAGCTTCGGGAGGGGAGAAGATTTAAAAAGCCCGCTCTCTCTTCCCACCTGATGGGGTGGGGGAAGAGCGGGTTTTTTAAATCTCCCCCCAGCCCTCCCGGGCACTCCCGGTGCCATCAAGCCAGCCAGGAGAGTGCTCCCGTGGCTGTGGGACTTTTCTCCTGGCCAGCTTGCCAGCGGCTCCGGCAGCACACAACTGCGGGAAGGCTCCCCTTGGCCACGGGATCGTTCTCCTGGCAGGCTTGCCACCAGCTCCAGCGGTGCCCGGCCCTGGGAGGGCTCCCCGTGGCTGCGGAACAGCTCTCCCAGGAGGCTTGCCGCTGGCTCCGGCCGTGCCCAGCCCCGGGAGGGCTCCCCACGGCCGCGGGAACGCTTTCCCAGCATGTGCCGAAAAACGGCACCCAAAAAATGGAAACGACCCAAAGCGGGCCCCGGGGCCCGAATAACGAGCACAAAACACCATTTTGGCATTTTGTGCCCATCTCTAACCAGAATTATGTTGAGTGACAAGGGTAACAGACACCATATACAGACTTGGGACTCTTGCAGTCTTTATTATGAAGCCTTTATACCTGCCTTAGAAAATGGCTTCAGTTGGGGATTCAGCATTGTACTTGGTGGGCTGCAGAAGAAAAATATTATTTCTGGTTTTTTTTTTTTAAAAAACTGCAGGTAAACAGTTCTCACAGTTTTCAAAGTAGAATCGATGGAAATCGAGCCCTTCAACCAGGTTCCCTAGAGCTTCTGGTTCAAACGCAGTCATCCCAGGGTCACACATTTTTCTAAATAAGACAGAAAAGACAAAGAATTTGGGGGAAGGGTGAGATAAAAGCAACGAGATCATTTTAATTCCCTTTATTGGGTTATCTTTTTTTGAATTAACTCTCCTCTGAAATCCAGGGACTTAATCTCATTGGCTGAAATCCAATTATTAATTGAACTAGAGTAGGTCTAATGAATCAATGAAATGTTGGTAAGCTGACACTTATGTGAACCTCATTGATTCTGTGAGTCTACTCTGGTTGTGAAAATCACATTTAGGCTGATATATTACTGTTCTTTTAAAAAGTTGTCCCACTCCTGTAAACAGCTCATGAAAGTAAGAGATCATTTCATCCGCAAAGAGTAGGATGAAGGACCTCTCTAAACCTCCATTGCTGGTCACTTCACCCCATTTCCTTCTAGCTTTCCATATATCACTGTACTCAGCGAAATCCTTAATTATCTTCTCTGCTCCTGTTCTTACGACTCTTAGACCACACTCATTTCCATGGCTTCTCAGTGGGCCTTTTCACATGACCCCTAAGATCCACTGGCCACTTAAATTCGGGCCAGAGATCTTAGGGGTTTGTCGCTGTTCCTGCATTCCCACCCCCTCCGCACTCCTGGCTGCTGGCTGCGTGAGGGAAGGGAGAAAAAACAGGAAGAAAAGAGATGTGGCTCACCTCTGTTCTGCGTCTCGCTCTTGCCGCGGCAACATTCTAGTCTCTTAAGAAGCTCTTAAAGGGGAGGGAGCCAAAAAACAACAAACAGAAGCGAGGAGAGCCCCATACTCACTATCGTTACACCGCATCAAAGAATTTTCACCTCCAGAGAGCAGGTACTTGAAAGGTGCGCTGGGACACGCTAAAGTGGGTGTGGTCGCACATAATTTCCTGTAAACTCCGGAGCTGGTGGGGAAACATTTTTAAGCTCCGGAGCTGGGAGCCATTTGCCCCAGAGTTTAGGGGTCGTGTATAATCGCCCAGTGTGGTGGGAGAGCAAAAGATTTACCAGGGGTAAATCACTGTGTAACCGAAGAGGTATAGCAAGTTAAGGAAAGTAGCTTGCTGGTTAAGGATAGACTTGTTTCCAATGGAACTTTCTGTACTGTAGTGAAAACAGCGACAGCCTTAGTGCGGCTCATCTAAAGAGCCAGCCTTGTGTGACTAAACCACTACCGCACTTTAGATTTGAAACACCTTTTCCTTAAAGACAAATTGCCTTAAAAATCACTGTCCACTTATCAAATCACTGTTTCTGAAGAGCACCCTTGGCCATGCCCATTTTTGACCGCTGTTTCGGTTTTTCTTGCAGCGACCACTGGGGGGGTTAATTGGTTCCTGCACCCTCTTTTAAAGTGATTTGGTTGTATTTGAGGACATACTACGCTGCCTTCCCCCCCCATTTCTGCCATTTCCCTGTCGTAGTTTAAAGCGGTTCAGCCAAGTGCAAACGGGGAAGCCGATTGCTAAGCAACCGCTGAAGTGCGGCCTGCCGAACCACTGTACCGACCACAGGGCCGTGGGAGGAGATAAGGCAATGCAAAATAAAAAGCAGCTGCTCAAGGAAGTGCAGTAGCGGCCTAAGACCATCTGCCTGTTCAGTAAAATCATGTTGAGGAGGGTCACTGCTTGTTTATTTAGTCAGGAGCAAAAGGGATAACTTTAAAGAGCATTATCTGTGTAATAAGATCTTCCTTGTGGAATCTCTTCACCAGAAGTTCCAATACTTGTCGATACTTATTTTTATAGAATAGTAATTGGGTTGCCATAAGTCAAATTCAATTTGATTTATGGAAACCATTTTCAGGTTTTTCTAGGTCAGACCTGAGAGTACTCAGAACTGGTTTACTATCTCCTTTTTTGGGAGTGTGTGGCTGTAACAAGGACACACCAGTTGCCTCTTTCAGGATTAAAAACAGTTATTTTTGGAAGCTTAGTTAAAAATGCCCAAAACCTTAGGAATAGATTTAGAAATGAAATTTGTTTGTATGTTGTTGTTTTTAAAGTGATATTTCTTCTGAAAAGTGCCTGGGGATGGAGTGGAGAGAGACAAGCTCTACAGACTCTGTAAATCCAATATGTTTCTCCTCTTAGCCAGAGATCCAGGCCTATGCTTGCTCATCCAGCAATAATAGCTGTGATTTATCTTTGGCCAAACTGCAAAAGAAATCAATCTGTTTCAATTATAATTGGAGATAATGATGACAAAGTGTTTGGGGATGAACAGAGAAAAGGAAAACAGAAGCTGTCAGCACTTGTTCCTTCACTGTGCTTGGTTGGCCTATACGAGAAAAAAAAATCCCTCATTTCTTTGCCTTCAAGATAACCTTTCATAACTGGACGGCAGCCCCATGCCACTCCATAGGGTACTGCACTGGAGTTCTTACTGCTCATCACCCACCTCAACGCTGGGGCATCTCCGTGTATCTTTCTTTCTCGCCCTTTAAGTTCAAATTGCCTGCTAGGCAAACTCACGTGTAGGATTCAAAGTCCCCATTGCTTATGGCTTCAATCAGCTGCTCCGTCACTTTAATGATTTCCTGTTTCCGTACTGTTGGATTAAAAAAATAAAAAGCACAAGCACAAGATTAATATTGCATGAAAACTGAGGCAGGGGAGGAGCGAATATTCTAGGACATGTGTTTTATGTCATGATTCTGAAGAGCCAGTTAAAAAAATACTTTGGCATAGAATAATTCTTTTTCGTAAAAATGGCAGTTTTCATGTTTGAAAGCAAGTTTGTCATCCTTGCAAACCTGTTATACAGTACCTGAAAGCCTTAAAGGCATATATCTCAGTATCTTAGCAGTTAGAAGGGGGACTGATTTTTAATTATTTGGGTCAGGCATGCCAAACTCTTTCCATCCCTTCCTTAACTACTAAAACTAGATATTCAGGATAGGACCCCCCCCAAAAAAAAATCAGCTATAATACATTGTGCAGAATAAGATAAATGATTCACAGAGTGTGGAATCTAACTTTTCTAGCCATGGCATTTTGAGTTGCCCGGGTGGGGAGTCTAGTTTCGCTTCAAGTTCCAAACACAAGTAAATTCTGCAGTTCATTCTGAATGAAAGAAGAAGAAAGAAATGAGCAGATGGAGCTTGGTGAGAAAGAATACTCACCCACTCACCCAGAATGAGGGATGTCTTTAAAGGAATTACTTGTTTTCATCTTTTACCAAAAGGAAGGAGGCAAAAGACTTGCTCTGTGCACAGGACATAGCATACAAAACAATATATGCTGCTTATAAACTATCCCATAGTGTTTAAAGTGTTCTCTGGGTGATTTGCAAGCCGAGTATGTGGGCTACACATTGCCCCATCCCCCAGCGAGCTGCAAATGCATTTTACCAACCTAGGAAAGAGTGAAGGTTGAGTGAACCTTGAGTCAGCTTCCTGGGATTGAATGATGAATCATGAGTAGAGTTTGGCTGCAGTACATCAGTTTAGCCACTACATCGGGGGTCTTCAAAGTTTTCAAACAGTGCGGCCCCAGACACCACTGGGGGCTGGACCATAGCCCCCAAAAAAAAAGGCCAACATGGAAAAAGGGGGGAAGGGAGGGGCAAGTGGGTAGAGCTCCCCCACGATCGGCCCATGATCAGCACGTCTCTGGGGCCCCAGCGATGCCTCCTGCTCCGGATTGCTGCCTTGCTGTGCCACCCTCTTCCTCTTTCTCCTGCAGTGGAGGCAGCTGGAGCAGCTCTCCTTCCTTCCTTCCTTGCTTCGGAAAGGAGGTGGCAGCCATGCAAACTTGGGCCCCTCCTCGCCTCCTGGGAGGCCACTCAGGATGAGGAACAGCAGCTGCGACGAGGGCAGCAAGGCTGGGGCCCCTGTGGAGATCTGTCCATGTGCCCTGGCCATCACGCCCTCGCTGCACTCCAGAGGGAAAGCTGCCTCTTCTCTTGGCCTGCCCAGCCTGGCCTGACTTGGTGCACTGCAAAGGAGGGAGGGAGGGTTGGGAAGGAAGGAGGGGAGGCAGGAAGTCCTGCCCAAAGCCACCCGCAGCCCACTCACTGGCTGAGCCCAGCCAGGTTGAGATGCTCGGTTGCCTCTCTGGCCTGCCTGTCACCAATCGGGGACAAATGCAGCCCTGCCAGCCTCCCAGCAACCAGGCCCGGGCCACCATCAGCCTTCCCTTCCCTTCTTTCTCCACCACCACCTCCTCCTCTTCCTCGCTGGCCTCTAACCTGGTGGTGGTGGTGGTGGTGGTGGTGGCCTCCGCCTCCAACCATGGCTGGGTTCCTTTCTCCCTTCCCCCCTCCCTCCCTCCATGGAGCAAGGTGACAGTTCAGAGGGGGCTGGGAGGGCCTAAAGTCACTCAATTTCCCCCTCAATCGCTCGCTGTTCATCCCTCTGTTGGTCCCCTGCCACGGCTGCTCCAGCTCGGAAGGCTGGCTGGTGCTGCCTCCACCTGCCCCCTTTCTTCCTCACAACCAGAATAACACATGCGGCAGCCATACAAGGAAGTCAGGTGGGCGGGGTGGAGGAGGAGCAGGAACAGAGCCTCGGGGCCACGGAGGGAGTGGGGGATCTTGCCGCAGGTCTCCCATTTTAAAGTGCCCCACTTGGCTGCAGCTGCCGCCTTGACCATCTGGGCGGCAGTTAGGAGGAGTGGGGGACCTTTCCCTGCCCCTCCTGCTTTGAACTGTCCCACTAGCCAGTGTGTCGATCCTCTGGGCGATTGGTGGGGGGAGTGGTGGAAGCGACATAGCCCGCCGTTTTAAGCTGCCTCAGCAATAGAAACAGCTGCAGAGGCTGGCTTGCTCACTTGCTCTCAAAGTGGGGGATGGGTGTGTGGGGTCTGCAATTGGTCCGGGGTGGATTCAGGACCCTGGGGGGCCATATCCGGCTCCCGGGTCATAGTTTGAGGACCCCTGAACTACATCAATGCAAAGTGAGACAGAAATGTGTAGGAAAACCCTTACCATAAAGGGCATGCTTCTGGCAGAGTTGTAGGGGCTCTTGGCAGATGACACAAGAACACCTTTCACAGATGAGACAGGAATGATGGGAGGAGTGCTCCAGAAACAGACAGGGCCTTGTGTTTTTCTTGCCTCTGCATGTCATATCATCCTACAGACAGTGCTGAGGTTAAGGCATGTCAGAACTACTGTAGGAGGCAGGCAATATGTGCAGATTTTTAAGGCAGGGCTGGAGAGACCACTGCCTTGCAGATGTTGTTGGACTGCAATTCCCACCAGTCATGAGTTTAAACTATGTGATAGGTCTACCTAGGTCTGCAGGTTTGAACAGTTACTTTCCACTTCAATTGCAGCATTCCAAGGGTGAACTCTGCCTACACAACTCAGGGGATAACACAAATATAATTGTTGTAGAATAGGCATGAAAGCAAGGAAACACTACACTCTCTGCCTTATTGGCAGGGTGACCATTCACTCCAATCATTCTAAAAGGATATCAGGGCAAATGTGGTTATATATTTGCCCAGTGGCGTGGCCATATTGAGCATAAGGAACAAATTTCTGAATAATCTAATGTGAACGTGCCTAGCTTCCACTATCCTGAGTAACAGCAGTAAAGGACACTGGCAGAATCAAATTGTAGACTCAGAATCTACCCCTAGATTATTTTGAACCATGCAAAATACAGTACCTGGCACGTTTCCACCAGTGAAACTCTTCACTGACATGAGTAGAATTTTGTCCAATGGGGAACCATGCTACACACATGTATATCCATGTGCTGTTCCCTAAACAGTCCATTTCTATCATCAAAATTCTCAGGATATGAGTTGTTATTATCCTTGAAAAGGGTGTTTGTGAAAGAATGAATGTGAGGTTCAGTTGGATTGTTGTGTCAGAATTTTTGGATTCTGATGAAATATGAACAGCCATGTAGTGTTTTTTTCAGTCAGAAGAAGGAAGCAAGTAAGGTTCCTTGAGATTTTCTCAACTGCTGTCAAAAGACAGGATTTTATGTGTTTTGAACAACAAACCAAAAACAAAGACAATAAAACTTTCCCATGAAGACAATTCAAAATACTCCTAGAAGATAATACAACATTCAGGAAGGGTGTTTTCTGTCCTATTCGAGAAGTATGTGAAGTAACCGCCTTTGTGTTGCTCTACATATAGGGAACAAATAGCTGCCAGATGGGTAGTATAAAAATCCAATAAATAAATAAATAAATAAATAAATAAATAAATAAATAAATAAATAAATAAATAAATAAACAAATCTCAGAAATCCAGCAGTGTAGCCAAGTGAACTGGACTTGCCAAATGCTGTTCAAAGACATTCTAATGTATGGCTAATAAGACTAAAATATGGAGGTATGGTGGACGGATCTAATTCCTTTGCTAATGAAACAAAAGAGCTCATAACAGAACATGTGAACCTTTCCTTATTTGGAGTCTTTGTGTAATTGTGCATATTAATTTTCCTTACACACTGGCGTTGCTACACTCCCTTATGAGTTATTCCTACAGAGGCACATTTTCAATTAACTTGAATGTCAGGGCAAAGTCCATCTCCACAGCAGATGCCTTCATCTCATTTGGAAAGATTTACAAATTAACACTGAGAAATGATTTTCCCTGGCTGCCACCAGGGAAACCTGGCTCTGTCAAACAGCAGGAGGCAGGCAGGCCAGCCATCCTTGGGTTTCTTTCCAAGTGGTGATTTAAAATGTTGACAGACAAGTCATTGTTTTAAAGACAAGAAAAGAAGAAAAAAGAAGAGAAGAAAAATATATGATGGAGAAGATGGAAAAGATGAAGAAAATGTTCACTTTGTGAGAGAACAGGAGGATCAAGTCTGGAAAAAAAGGTATCAGCATTCCAACTGAGGAGAGACCAGGCCGAGAAAATTCCAAACAAACCATAAAAGTAGCCTGGGTGAACCAATAGGAAGAGAAAGATGAGAAGCAGGTCTAGACTGGATTTTCCCAACCTGCCCTCACTCATTGTCAGATTAGAACCTGCCACAGTGGCCAGAGAGGAAGCTGATGTATGTATTCATCTCCCTCCTATGTCCTTGTTCATATATCTTATCAAGCCCTCCTCCCATCTTCTCTTGGTCTCCTTCAACTTCCGACAGGTGTGTTGTGTAATCTTCATCTCTACCTCAATAAAGCTGAGATCCTCTCTTTTAAGTTAGGTTAAGGGCATCTTTTCCCTAAATAATCTCTCATCCTGCTTGTTTCTATGTCTCCCAGAGCTTCTCTTCCTCAGCCTATCTTTGCTCTCCACTGACCCCAGTATTCCACCTTCCCTGCTCATCATCAGCATGGAATTTTCACACATGCTTCAGGGGAAGGCAAAAGCACCTAATGCTCAAGTTCCGAAGACAATTAGGAATGACAGTTGGAACAGGGCAAATGAGGATGCTCAGAAGGAGCCACTTACAGTTTCTCAAGTACACCAACTGTTTAATCTCTGTGGCATTCCAGTCTGATGAAGCCAAAGCATCCCATTTATATTTACAGCTGAGGCATCTGGTTTGAGAGCTATGCTATAGTGTGATGCGTGCAACCAGAAACCACATGAGATGGGCACAACAGATGGAGTATCTGGACCAGCAGAGGTATCTGCTACATTTGTAGTGCAATGGAGTGAATGTGCCACGTGGTTCATTGATCCCAAATGTTTCCTACTTGAAAACGGTGTGGGGACCTGATCACATGCAACAGCAGATATACAGCTGTATCAGCTGAGGTTTATAGGGCAAAAGAGGCAGGGGGATCAGTTCTTCCCAAGTAATTTGATTCTGCTTTTAATAACCTAATCATGTTTCTACCCATACTGAAAATCTATATTTTTATGATTCTGATAATGTAACTTAATAATTGATTGTGGCTTTAATTTTGTAAACCATCTTTAGGCAACCTTTTGCCTAGGAAAATGGTCTAATAGATACAATGAATAAATGAATAAGTAAACCCTTTGCAAGTTTATGGATGGGAATCATGATAGCAATTTTACTCTGTAAGGAAATTCTGTGCAGAGACTAATATGGAATCAATTAAAATGAGATTTTTGTCTTTGTATTTGGGGGATCAACTATTCATAGTACTGACACTTATAAATTGTTGACCTTTCACAGAACAAAATAGATTCATATACTTGTTTCACATCTGAATATTCAGTTTTTTAAATGTCACGGTCAGTCAAAGCTCTTAGAAATGTGATTTTTACTTACCTGTTTTGGCCATAACACATGGTGGGATATTTTCCTTCAGTAGGAAAAAAATCACCAAAATAATAAACTTTGAATTGCTGGATTTTTCTTACAGTTGAACATAAATTTGTATATACTGACAATGAAAATAATGTAGGGATTAGAGATGGGCACGACTCAAAAAAATGGTGTTTCGTTTGTCGTTTGGTCGTTTAGGGGTCCATTTCGGTTCATTTTCGTTTTTGTGATGTTTTTGCAAAAAATTTTGTTTTCGTTTCATTAGGTAATGAAACGAAAAAACAAAAAGGAAAACAAAAAATTGCTGTTTCATTAGCATTCTTTTTAGTTCAATGCATCTGCTGCAATGAAAACGAAAAACACAGCAAATTTGGTCATTTCATTTTCGTTTTCATTTTTTTTAAAAAATCGTTTAGTTTTCGTTGCATAATGAAACGAAAAAACAAAAACAAAACGAAAAATCGCTCGTTTCATGCCCATCTCTAGTAGGGATTACTAATATTGGTAACCTGTTGAAAAACCCTACTCTTGTCAATTAAAAATTATTGACCACCACAAGGTATGCCTCAGGTATTACCTAGATTAAGCCTTGAATTGATTGGAATGGAAATAAACTAATTAACTAACTTATTCCATACCTTTTGTGTCTTCATCTTCAATAGTAGTGTTTGTACTCTCTGAAGATTCCTGGAGAGAGAATAAAAAAGAGAGAGGCAAACTAAGACCCACTCCAAAGTTGTTGCTTTTTTTTTTTTTTTGAAAGACCAGTCCTGACCATTTCATATCACTCAGGTTCTAACCCAACAGCACGAAACACTACAAAGTGGAGGGGGAAAAAATAAGGCTGGGGTAAATACTACTCAATAAGCAAGGCTCTTGCTTTGTGGCTGTCACACTTGCCTTGACTTAAATCTTATAGTCATGACTGAACAGGAGGTCTGGCTGTGGAATATGTCATACAGATGGATTCACCTTTCTTAAAATAACTTCTGCACTGACGTTCAAAGATAGCTTTAGCCAGAATGAGGGTCTTGAAGTCTCCTACAGATAGACAAGAAGGGTCGAGCGGAGCTGTGTAGGAGTGAAAGACACCATGTTGACTGTACACTCAGGAGAGGCATGTACAAATTAACAGAGAGAGGGAGCTAGGATGATAGTGAGGGAGATTGTGCCAGAGTGAAAGAGACCACATTGACTGCATCATAGAGAAAGAAATGTACCATAAAACAGAGAGGGCTTCCAAAACCCACACGGACTGTCAAAAACTGACACACACCTCCTTCCGTAAATGGCCAACTAGCACACAGATTAACACAGAGAAGAAGAATCATGTACTGTTGCTGCTGATATTACTCATCAAGACAACTCTGGTGGCTGGACTAGATCATTAGTTCATTCCACCAGTGGCTGCTTTGCACGGTATAGAGACAATCTCATGTGGCCAGTTGGCCACAGCTATACCAGCTGCCTGGTTCCCTGTGACTGTTCAGTTCCAGCAGAGCCACGTAAGGTGTCCTTATCCTTCATGGCTCCTTGGACTGATCCAGCTAGAGGTGAAATTCTCCTGAGAACCTTTTGCTAGAAATTAGAATCGAGTTCTCAGTGCTCTTGGGCTTCAGCTCTCCTTCTGTGCCGGCCATTCCTGTTCAGGGGAACTGCAGGAGAGATAGGTGTGGCTCCAAGCCCACTTTCCACAATCCCGAACAATTCCCAAGAACAGGAAAAGCTGGAACATGCTGAGAGGCCCAACCTTATCAGCATCGAGGAAGACAAAGGACACTCACCATTAACTGAACGCTGGAACTGGACTTTCTTTTCTGGAAAAACAAGGAGAAGAGATGGGACAAGAAGAGACACAGAGTGAGAAAGAAGGAAAAGAGTCGAACGTGGGATGCAGTGGGCCCTGGAGCATTCTTTCCAGCCTGTCTAGAAAGAGGAAGAGATTCGGAAAAGGGAACGGCTGAACACCGAGAGTTTCGTGTCTTTGGCAAAGGTGGAACAACCACAAGGCAAACCATGCTGATAATGTTCCAGCAAATGTAACAATTTGGTCAACTCCTCTCTTCACTCGTCTACATCTAGAACCCATCATCCCTGAATCCTGTGACCTTGTGTCACTGGGTGGAGTCCCACCCTGATCTCTCACGCCGAATCCTATACTGGTTAAACAAACCAAACTGACCAGTCAGGTTTTAAGATCTGAATAACTAGCCACTTTTTTCAAACTAACACCACTGTACATCTTTTACTTAAGGGCAAAACATTGTCAAAACCACAGCCTTCCATGAATCAAATGTGATGCTTTTCAAGCCCACTCCCTCCCCACGCGTGTGTCAGCAGCAGTCATCCTGCTGGTGGAAAAGCCTGTGCCATTCGTTTAGATTCAGAGACCATTCCATCCAGAAGAAACCCAAAAGCTCCTGGAATCCAACTCCATGAGACATGACATTTTCACATCTAAAGTATCTTTGAAAACCTCTGACAAAGGAGAATTTAAAACCTCCCCAAATACCTGAACTGGATCCGAACAGTTTGTGGCATTGATTAATCTACCTACATGCATCTTTGCATTGACTGAAACCTACTGCTTATCCTCTTGTTTTCATTGGACAGACTCTTCTACAGCTGCCTCTTTGTAGCATTTTTGCACATGTCAGTGCAAGGACCTCTGAAGCATATCTAGTCCACCACATCCAAAACGTGGAAGCACCTGACATCTGCACTGTTTCTTACCCTTTAGTGATAACTCACACATATACAGTAATTGGTGTACATTACACCCAGGGCTGGCGATAGGTTTTCTTGCGCCCTAGGCAAGGGGCGCGGGGGTGGGGTGAGGCAGGGGGCGGGGGTGGGGGTGGCAGGCGGTGGGCAGGCGGGCAGTGGGTGGGCGGGCGGCGGCGGTGGGGCAGATGGCAGGGAACGGCGACGGGCATGGAGGTGTGGGCGGTGATGGGCGTGGGGCGTGGGGCGGATGGCGACGGGCAGTGGGGGGACGGGCGGTGGTGGCCAGCTGGGGGGGCTGGGGTCAGCAGGCTGGCCAGCGCCCTCTGTCCATTTTGGTGCCCTAGGCAACTGCCTAGTTCGCCTTAATGGATGCACTGGCCCTGATTACATCCAGCTGGAGAAGGAAATCATTTGCTTGGGAAGCAAGCCATAATCTCCCAGAGGAAAAGTTGTTTGGAAAAGTTGCAAGTGAAATCTGATGTCAGAACTATTACTCTGGCTTTTTTTTTTTTAGCTCAAATGAAAGTTGCTAGACTTTAATCAGAAAATTGGAACAAAATGGAAGAAGCAGATGAAGATTACGTTTCATGCCAAGTAAGCGTTTTTAAATTTGAGCACATGCAGCCCCAGCTATCTATATGCTGGGGAGCAGAGCAGCATTCGGCAACAGGTTTCACTGGGGAATACTTTTGAAGAGGGAAGAAGTTCAATTGGAGGACAGAAGCCATATCTAGGCATCTGTAGAGGCAATCCCAAACTACAGAAGGAGCACAGGAAATCATAATTACAATTTTCAGCAGCCGAGAGCCTGAGTCATATCCCCTTAGCGTTGTATCATTGGTGGGGTATTCTCTGCATGAAAAATGTTGGGGGATGAGCCTTTTTGTGTGGCTGACCTAACCTAAGTTTGTTTTGTGCACCAAAGTACTATGGAGCAATTTAGAGCAACAATCCTGGTAATGATCCATGAATTGAAGGTTTGCTCTTTGATTGACAATGCTCTGCACCATGGTGCTGCAATGTACATCATATTAGATATCAATCATCCAAATTCGTTTTGAAGTTCTCTATTTACTACCCCCATTCACTATTCATTTTGAACAGTATTTGGCAACTTCTTGGGTTTTGCCAATTTTTTACACCAAACTGAAGCTCCATTAGTAGCATATTTTTCTTCTTCTCTATTGTTTGTTTGTTTGATATGCTGCCTTGCTCCCCATAGGGACCCAAGGCAGCTCACAACAAATAAAATCATATTAAAAAAACACCTTGAAAGTAGCATGCAAAGCTATATGATAAAAAAATGGCGAAAACTTCCCACCCCTTTTGCTTCTAGGAAGCAGAAACAAAAAACTTCAATGATAAATCTTGTCCAAAGAACTAGATGAAATATTAGAAATCCGGCAACTAAATAGACCACAGGCAACAATCAATGAGGAAAACACTCATCTCTATTTTAATCTTTCTCCTTAATGTCAGTAATTCTCATAGCTTTGTTCATCCTGCCTGTTACATCAGATGGCATCTTCATCTAACCCTCTACAGCTTTTGCAAAGACAACATCTGGAATTCCTATTGCTACAGCAATGAAGAGCAGAGCGCCTAGCTTCAGCTACTGAACATCTAATATGAGCGGTCTGGGAACCCTTACTGAATGGTAAGCAGTCAGAGACAAGAGGATACAACATGAAAGCAAAGACCTCATTAAAGTGGGACGCATATACAAAAAGTATGCTACAACATGCAAGTGAAGGTATTAATTCAGGACACAACAGGATGTGCATGGGCAGTGATATCCATTTACAGTGTAACAGGATGTGACACCAAACAGGGCAGTGACAGTCGTTGTATATCCATGGACTGAAAGTTGGGCGATGATTCTTTGATCATTAAAATATGTGGGCGCCTTGACAAAAAGGACCCTCATTCCTTCTATGCTCTATAGGTAGCTAGTTTCCAAGTCTGCAGTTCTGATGTGTATAGATCTCGGCTCGACCCTAGGAAAAGTGGGGGGAAAGTGTGCATAACCTGTTTTCCTTACTGGAACTATTAGCACTGCTCATGAGTACAGTCAGATAGGACTTGGAAATCAATAAGTACATTATTCTTTGAGATGGCCATATTTAAACCAGCAAATCCAGCCAGGAAAAAATACACTAACTTTGTGGTCATGAGAAGGGCTCAAAACTAGCAAATGCAGCCATCCCCACCCCACCCATTGAAAGCAGCAGCAAAACCAAACAATCTGAATGAAAATTCACAGACAAGCCAGTTTAACCATCCTTGAAGCTGCTAGGGTAGCAACTGGTCCTTTTGTGGTGTTAATGTAAGTGGAATGTCATTGTCAAAAGACACTGTTTGCACTGAGGATAACTGGCAGGTGTGTGCAAGAGAGACAGCAGAATTATCTGTCTTGCCTAGCCACCATGTCATCATGGTTTTCTTTAAGGCATGTGTTCACTCTTTGGTGGAGCCCTCCTCTGCCACCATCCCTTGGCCACACCCTCCCAAGTCCAACCAGCCTAGAGTGAAAACTGTGCGACAGCTGCTATGGCAGACATATCTTTAGAATATTACTATTTGGTTCCCTCCTTTCCCACTGCCAAATGAAAATTGCTCGAGTGGCCATACATGGTTATTCAACATTATACAGTATTCAGAATTCACAAATACGTCAGAGTTGACTACTGAAAGGCATAGCGTAATTGGAATGAGAAGGCCTGTCCATCCTGTCCACGCCTCAACAGAGCAAGAAGGCAGGAGAGCTGCATGCCGTAGTACCAATGAAGAGCTGGAAACCCGGGTTGTGTGTGTCCACATGTCATTCAGAAGATTGTCATGCCAACATGATAATGGCAGACGTGTTGAATCAGATAAAACTACAGTCAGCTTTTAGCTAGAAAAATAACAGCTGGGTTCCGTACCACTGCTCAGAGACTAATCCAATGTCCTCATCAGCCAGCAAACCAAGAGCCATCCTTTCTCTCAGTCCCCATCCCATCTCCCTCTCTTCCAGATAAAGTGTCTTTCATTTTCTCTTACCTGTAACAGCCCCTTGGACAGGACTATAGATGCTGTAGAGCCCAATTCAAACAGTGAGGGGACAGCTCTCTAGCAGATATGAAGCACCTCAGAATTCACATGGAGAAGGATCTATTTGAAAGCATTCCCATCAACATTCTCTTTCACACAGATATAATCCACCAGAACAGCAGATTCTAAGTGAATCTGTCAGAAATGCATTCAAAAGTGAATTCTGAGATAGTGCATACCTGCCCATGGCCTGTGGGGATAAGCCATGCAACAGTTGTGGGACATGTAAGCTGCAGAACAACTGTCTCACCATAGCCTCTAAATACTTGAACAGTCCCTCATTTCAGGGTAATTATCAGAAGTTACATTTGTGATGACAAATACTGAGACAGAGAAAGGCACAAGCTTTCCTCCTCTTAATAAAAATTTGGAAGTAGGAATACGAGGAGAATTCTTAGGATTTACCCCCAACCCCCTTTTGCAAAGGTTAGGCCACTATCTTGACCTGTTCTCCAGAACGGTCTTCTCACAGTTCACCTCATTGCCCTCCTTTTGTCTTTCATTCTGGCTTATGAATTAACAAAGCAAATTACGCATGTGTCGAGGCATCCATTACTTCATCTAAGCATTGCAAGTTGCAAACTAGATAAAAGTAATGTTTTCTTTTTCAGTTTTGCTTTCTTGTCAGAAATGCAGAAAATGGGGGTGGGGTGGGGAAAATGTATCTTATGATGAGAAGAGGATGAAGCAAGAGATCAACCAAGACAAAATAAAGGCACCAGGGGCCACGCTGGGGCCATCCACCTGCAAAGGGTTCTCCAACCTGCCCTCTGAAGGGCAGGTAAACTAGTGGTGGAATGGGCCAAGATTTTCAGGGAACTTACCTTCACACCATCATTCTTCTTGTTGCCACCGCTTTTCCTCCTGTGGAGAAAACGTACCACGTCAAAAGGATCAGGCATGGTATCAGAGTCAGCACGGCAAGAACCAGCAACATGAGGGAAGTTGGGTTAGACAGCAGCAAAAGACGGGAATGAAAGATCACCAACTCAGTGCTATCGCTTTCTCGGTTGGTTGTGAATTCGCCTCAGAACAATCCCCAGTTTGGCGTGAGATCTCCCCCAAGGATCTGTGAATCTCATAGGCTGGCTTAGTAGGATCTTTCCACGGGAATAAGAAATGCCAGGGCCAGTTGTACTCAAACAAAACCGATTCTTTGGAGACACCAAAATATTGGCCAGCAATAGAAAGAGAAGGGGAGTGAAGGAGCATTCTCTGACAGTTTCTTCTTCTTCTTCTTCTTCTTTTTCTTCTTCCTCAGAAGACTCAAAGATCTTTCTCCCACATGGCTGCAAGGATTCAGTCCTGCCCTGTCCTGCCACCCTCTTTTCGCTCTAGGTTTGTCTGCTCTGTTTCATGGCATTGGTTATATGAACGCTAACTTTCAGCTGTACATAAGAGCAGTGTGCACTTTTGCTTGGCTGTGTTTCTTACTCAGCGTCTCTTGCTAATTTTAGTCCCTCCCCATGCTGGTGGGGGTCATGTGCTACAATTATGACATCCTGACAGCTGCAGACCACATTTTGACAAATGATGAAAAGCAGAGCTATGCCCTCCCTATCACGACTGCAGACCTAGCCCGTCTCCTGGGACTGCAGCCCATTTATAATCCCTCCCTCTTTTTGCTGTTGCCTTCAGATTGAGTCTAAATGCTTAAACACACATGCAGAGGAGAGGAGAGGGAGGGGGGGGAGAGAGAGAGATGAACAAGCACACTTGGCAGGAGTGCAACTCCTGAGCAGAAGAAGATGCAAGTAATCCACCTGTAGGACATAATCTGTAGTCGGTTTGTGCGGAACATCTGAACAGCTCAGAACATGGAGGACAGAAGTCAAAAATACAGATGCAAACATCCTGATCTTTGTTTTTCACTTTCAGAACTTCTGGCTAATTAACTCTCCTCCATATCTAGAGACACACTTTTTAAAAAACACGAATCTCCTTAGAATATTATGACATTTCCACCCAGGTGTCCTAGGTTTTGCAGTGTTTTTCAGATGGCCCAATTTAATTGGCTTGGCTTGCTCCATTCAACAAGCCATAAACCCTGTTGAGAGAAACTTCCTGGATTATCTTTTCCTATAGTTTGGTATTTATTCATGTGTGGAAATTCTATGCTGCCCTTTCCATGTCATCAAAGTGCTCAAGGTGGCAAGTGCCCAAATTTATGGCATGCAACTCATGCATAGGTTGTCACACGTGCTACATTGTGTGGGTCACACAGGGGGAAATCACAACCAGTTATGTTTTTACATTAAGTAGACCTCTGTAGTGTCGACACGTAGACATGAGTATCAGCCATGATGCTGAACATGGAGATCACACATAATTTCCTACCTGGAGTTCCTTTTTGTTAGGGGAAAAAGTAACATATTAAACTCTTGTAAGGTTCAGAATATCTCATCACAATCATTTCCATTTAAACAAGGCTTCAACTTAGGCCACTCAGGTTATGGTCTACTCTGCAGAATAAATGTCCAGCTAGTGTAGCATCTTGCTTGCAGTGGTCAGCTAGATAATATTGACCACATGTCTTTGAAAAGCCCTTAAGCCAGGCTTGAGAACAATCATCCTTTCTACTGCTATTGCTCCATCTGTCTCTATATGGATGTTCTATGGAGTTATCATGACTGGGAGCCATTGATAAATCCATATGACATCCACAAATTTTACTAATACACTTCCAAGGCCATTCAAGACTTCCATGAATATATATCCCTTCTTTTCCTCTGTGCCATTTCTATCATTTATCTACTACTTACATCATTTCATCATACCTCAAATTTATTTTCAATCGAGGGCTGCCAACTTGCCATTTATTCCTCATGAATATTGGTTAAAGTCCATTATTTTGATGATCCCCATAAAATCCTACTTAAAACATCAAATAATACTCACAACTGCCTACCTTTTTTTAATAAGAAGTTTTAAGGAAAACCATTTCTGGATTTCTTGGCTTTTTTATTTTTTTATTTTATTTATTATTGCATTTATATCCTGCCTATCTTCGAGAACGAACTCTAGGCAAACTTTTGTCTTAGTAATTCATGTCCTCCTGTGTTCTGGGGGAGGGGAGGATTTAACTATATCCTAAGTATTCCTTTTGAGTCTTTTTTGCTCTCTGTCCCTAAAAACTCATCCTAAATGTTAGGCATAGGTCAACAAGCTACATATCAGCACAAGAGTTTGGCCACTTTCACACAACCACTAAAATCCACTTGCAACTTAAATGCGGATCCCCCTAACCAGAGATCATGTGGTTGTTGTCCTGGCTCCTGTGTTACGACCCTCCTGCACTCTGATTCTATTGCTTCTGTCTGCTGTGGATTGAGGGGAGGGAGAAAAAATTGCAGGCTCACCTCCACCTGCCCAACACGCTTCCCCCCAGTCAGCAGCAGCTAATTGTTAAAAGGTGGGGGGGGTCAACAAAAACAAACAGAAGGCAGAGGAGCCGGCCAGGCATGCAGTGCTTTAACATCCGCATTGGAACAATTTTACCTCCTCGAGACGAGGTATTTGTAAAATGTGCTGGGGCACGCTTAAGTGGGCGTGGTCGTACTTTATTTATTTTTTAAGTCCGCTGCTGGTGGGAAAACAATTTTATGCTCTGCATCTGCGAGCACTTTGCAGCTGATTTTAGGGGTCGTGAGAAAGCAGCCTTTCTTCTTCAAAAGAAATCTTATCTTTAAGACACAGCAGTATACAGTAAAATGCTTCCTAATAAAGAGTAAGTGCTTGGTTGTGTGACGGTAAGACAACTGGCAGCTGCTTTGAACCAGTGACAAAGCGTTGTTACAGTGATGTATTTATTTTATCACTGTGGTATTATAGCTATAGAAAGATCTGTGTCTATTTATTAATGTGATTTTTAAAAAATCAAGTTTGAGCTTGAGTAAGAAGTTGCATCATCTTTTTCTTGTACCAAGCTCAGTTGTGAGCCACTACTGAGTTAGATAGTGTACAAGAATAAATACATACTCTCAAGATGCTTCCAACTCATTGTAACCCTATTTAGCGTTTTTAAGATATGGAGTGCTGAGAAGCAGTTTAACATTCTCTCCTTCTGGGAATGCTCTGGGACTACGAAGCTTGCCCAAGGCTACACAGGAAGTATCCTTTTGTGTTAAGAAGCAACCTTTCCTCCCTCCCTCCCTTAGAGGTACTGAATGTGTGAATCTTATTTATTTTATTTATTTATTTAATCCCATGCGCTGCAAGTTTAGGCTATTAGCTACTCCAACCCTCTGCAAGGGTGGGGGATCCATTAAGTTGATCCGCCCTCAGAGACTAATGGATCCGGATGGTTTCTTCTGGGGTTATCCAGCCCAGCAGGTCAGACTTGACAGACCCCTAGCTCTGAGCAGCCACATTCTCCAGAAAATTGCTGAATTGTAGTTTAACTATCCCAGCATGAAATCCATATCTAATGAGCCAATGTGGATGAGTTTCAGACCCGAGGATGTGGACTGCTTGGATGACCAGGATCCATGCTGCTTTGTAAATGCCTCTTTAAGAGAGGGAGTCCCTGCTGCCTTAAAAGAGGCAGTAATACCACTCCTAAAAAAACCTAACCTGGACCCAGGACTGGTGGTCAACTACCGCAGTAGCGAACCTTCCTTATTTGGGCAAGGTGTTGGAGCGGGTGGTGGCCGGACAGCTCCAGGCGCTGCTGGATGAAACGGATTTTCTAGATCCATTTCAATCTGGTTTCAGGCCGGGTTTTGGAACAGAGACTGCTTCCATGTCGATGACCTTTGCCGGGATCAGACATACCTAAAAACCTAACTAGATGGAACTGATGTCAGAAGGTGGTGCTGGGGGATAGTAGCTCTGCCCCTTGGCGTTTACGTCACAGGGCTCAATACTATCCCCCATGCTGTTTAACATCTACATGGAACCGCTGGGAGAGGTCATCAGGAGGTTTGGGCTGAGGAGTCAGCAATATGCTGATGATACTCAGCTCTACCTCTCGTTCTCCACCAATCCAGGTGAGGCGGTTTCTGTTCTGAACTCGTGTCTGGGCCAGATAATGGACTGGATGAGGGTTAATAAATTGAAACTCAATCCAGACAAGACGGAAGTGCTGTTAGTGGGTGCTTCGTCAGACAGGCTATGCACCCCGGTCTAACTCCCCAGGTGGACTCGGTGGCCAGGGTGCCTTTCTCCAGCTGCGGAATATATACCAGCTCTACCTAGATGAACGGAGCCTCATGAATTACACATGCACTGGTAACATCCCGTATAGATTACTGTAAAAATGCCTCTGAAGAGGGGATTGTGTGCAACTGGTTCAGAATCGTGCAGCACGGCTGGTGAGTGGTAGGGCCACCAAGGAACACATCACGGATAACCTTCACTGGTTACCAGGTGCTTGTTTTGACATGTAAAGCCCTAAACGGCTTAGGACCTAGATACCTGAAGGACCGCCTCCTTCCATATGAACCTACCCGGCAATTAAGATCTAGTCAGGGAGCCCTCCTGAAAGAGCCATCCCTTAAGGAGGTGAAGGGGATGGCTTGCAGGAATAGGGCTTTTTGCAACTGCCCCAGACTATGGAATACCCTCCCATATGAGACTGCATCATTCCAAAAGTTTTTTAACTAATGATTGTGGGCCCTCAATTTTAGAAGTGTGTTTTTAATGTATTGTATTTATTGCATCTGTGTTTTATTGTTTTAATTTTATTGTATTTGATGTTTTAACTGTTTATTCTTATTGTGAGCCGCCCAGAGACCTTTGGGTAGTGGGCGGCATACAAGCTAAATAAATCAAATCAAATCAAATCAAATGTACCTCAAGCTATCTTAGTTGGGCTCTTTCTTGGGGTGCCCAGCAGAGACTCCAGACCCCTAGCTCTGCAGCCACATTCTCCAACTTGCTGAATTGTAGTTTAACTATCCCAGCATGAAATCCATATCTAAGAGCCAATGTGGCATACTATGACTCAGGATCCATGCCTTTGAATCCCTTCTCAGCCATGGAAACCCCATGGGGGTGCAGTTGCAAAACTACAGTACTTCTTCCATATCAGACATACCTAAAAACCTAACTAGATGTGAACTGATGTCAGAGAGCTCACAGTCCATACGTGGACAATGGTCACCAAAAGACAGTGATATGCATTTCCTTCCCTTCCCTTTCTCTCTAGCCCACAACCAGTGGGTGAATGCACCATGTTCGCTATCCAGTAAAAATGAAAGGGGATTGTGTGCAAACACGAATTGGATGCAGGTTGTAAAACTGTTGGTTATTATACAGTGGAACCTTGACTTACTTGCTGCTTGACTTGCAGCATATTTGATTTGCATCAAGAAGGGGCCTGTTTGACTTGAGTCACAGGCTTTGACTTACAGCTTGGAGCCCTGGCGCAAGGCACCGGAATTGGGCAGCAGCAACGACCCAGCATTGTGGCTGCCGCCTCCGAACTGCTCCTGCTTTCTTCCTCTCCTCCGGCAGCGGCGGCTTCGGCGAGGCCAGCTCCGAGCACCTGGAGCTGGTCCTCAGCCTCACTGAAGCTGCCGCTGCTGCCAGAGGAGAAGAAGGGCCGGGAGCTCGGGGCTGGCCTCGCTGGTTAGACAGTCGGCTCAGTCTTGTAAAAAATCTGGCTGCAGAAGCCTTGTCCACAATGGATGCATTTTAGTTGGGGAGCTGTACAGTTGTGGGACTCTAGTTGTTCAGAACTTGGAACGTCAGGTTAAAAATCGGCAAAACTTAAATGTTAGACATCGTTGCTATGAACATTAAAAAGTGGAGGCGTATAACTTGTGAACTATAATTCCACTGCCTCCTCCTCTCTTTGAAGAGACATTTCATTTACATCCCCAGAAGGAATCTCCTATCCCAGTCAAATTTGTGTTAAATTGCTGTTTTCGGGGGTCTTTTTCATCATCCGGAACGGATTAATCCACTTTCCCATTACTTTCTATGGGAAAAGTTTGTTTGACGTAAGGCAAGCTTGACTTATGTCTAGACCTCCGGAATGGATTAATGACGTAAGTCAAGGTTACACTGTATACAGTAATGCATATTGCATTAATGTTTGGAGAATTATTCAGTGGCTGTGGCTACTGTATGTTGTCTTCCCCACATAAACTAATAGTGGAGACACTCTTTTAAAAAAACAGGTATTATTTCCTGATACTGCACTTCTATCTTTGAATCTTGCCATCTTTGGAGAACCTGTGGTTTCTACTAGTGCCTTTTAACTGAAGCAAGTGTATGTCACATCCATTAAGGCAACAGGGGTGGGAGCAGGTGTGCCATAATTTACTGCATCAGTTGATGAGAACAACTACAACGGATAACCTCCTAACAAAGTAGGCTTGCATGACCATGTAGGGCAGGGGTGTCCATACTCTGGCCCTCTAGGTGTTTTGGACCACAACTCCCAGAATTCCAAGCCTAGATTGCCAATGACAAAGGACTGTGGGAATTGTGGTCCAAAACATCTGGAGGGCCAGAGTTTGGACACCACTGATGTAGGGCAACAGGATTCTGACTAGTGGTGGTGGGGATTCTGATTGTCGACTATCACCCCTTTCAGTGGAATTAACTTCTGGCAGAATACATCTGATCTTGGAGTGCATTTTGGAAGGGACTCTGAGCAGCACACCAACCGATTGTATGGGGAGCCAATCTATGAGTAACATCCTGCTGTTTGCATGGAATTGTCTTTTTAAAAGAGAGGCCTAAATGGCAAACCCACCTCATTTATGAGAGGGTACGATTTCCTAAGAGAAGCAGATAGGTTAGTCATATTTGGAAAAATATATATAAAATATAAACATTGGGCAAACAGATCACCCTAAATATTGAAGATCCCTTTGCACATGGGGGAACCCCCTCACATTTTGAGAATGAATTGGCAGTGCTGAGTTTGACACTTGCATGCATAAATACATTTTTTAAAAATCTAAGCATTTGCACTATGTTAGAAAACCAGAGCATTAGATTGGTCTAACCCGGAATCCATTCTTCTTACCTTCTTGTTGCCTGATTACCAGAAGATTAAAGCACCTAGATAAAGATGCGCTATCCCCAGGAATCTTCTGATTGTTTAGAAAAGACTTGGAAGTTTCTTGTTTTATTAAATATTACCATGTTATATCTGTTGTATTTTTATTAGAAAAACAAAAGTCAAGTTCTCTGGGAGCTCAAAATAACTAATGGCATCACTAAAGGGTCTTAGGGATGGGCACAAAATGAAAAATGAAATGCTGTTTTTGTTGTTTCATTACATAACAAAATGAAACAAAATGAAATAAAACAATGAAGCAAAATGGTTGTTTTTTCTGTTAACATGAACCATTTCATTTCCTCTGTAAAATGCCGCCAGCCCAGCCGCATGCCAGCTGGTTGGTGTGAGAAGAAATTAAAAAATAAAATAAAATAAAATCCCATGTTGACCCAGCCCACGGGCCACCTGGTTGGCGTTAGAAGAAATAAAAAAATAAAAAATAAAAACGTGCCAACCCATCTCACAGGCCAGCTGGTCAGCACAAGAAGGAAACCCGTGCCGACCCAGTCCGTGGGCCAGCTGATCAGTGCAACAAGATATGAAAAAGTTTAAAAAATAAAAAAAACGTGCCAACCCGGCCTGTGAGCCAGCTGGTCAGCATGAGAAGAAATAATTTAAAAAAAAAATTAAAAACTGCACTGATCCAGCCCGCGGGCTGTCTGTTCAGCATGAGAAGAAATTTTAAAAAATAATAAAAAAACACTGACCTGGCCTGTGGGGCAGCTGGTCAGTGCGAGAAGAAATTTTCAAATAATAATAATAATAATAAAAAATGCACTGACCCGGCCCATGGGCCAGCTGGTCGGCACGAGTAAAAAAAAGAAAGAAAAATGAAACAAATGAAATACAAAATGCTTTTTTTAAAAAAACATGTTTCGTAATAAATGAAACAAAATGGGAGGGGGAGAAATGAAATACTAGATGACATTTTGGCATTTCATGCCCATCCCTACAGGGTTTTGTTAGAGACTCAAGTTCGTACTTTCCAAATTTTGTTGGGAAGTGAACAGTGCTCTTCACTGGGTGCCCTTTGCTGTGGAACACCGGATGGCTGAGTGCCAGCAAGGCCCCTTGTCTACTCAGCATCCAGTAACAATCCCACATCTCTACAGGAGATGGTGTGTCGCACAGGACTGAAGGGCAGTCTAAAAGCTAGGGCATGGATCAAAACTAGGTCCCTTCTATTTGGTATCTTTCATTCATCAGCTGATAATGCAGGATGAACGTGGAAGTGCTTTGAACCTCATATATGCCAGTAGCCTACTGTAACCAGTCTTTTCTAATGAGTGATCTCTTCAGAGCTATTCTTCACCAAGCCCATTCCACTGCCTAACCATATTTTTTTTACCTTAAGGTCAACATCCAATGAACAAAGTAACTATTAGTCTGGATAGGTGACGTACCAGAAAAATTCCGAGTTGCTAGCATTGTAGTGAGGATGGCACCCTGAAAGACATTAAAGACAAAAAGGGAAGGAAAAAAAAAAACAGAACACATCACGGGGTCGGAGTGAGGACTGCACTCCCACCCACCCCACCACACACACACATACAAAAATTGCCTTCCCCTTAAAGACATCCTGTGGAAAACAGAGCCGGCTGAGGCTACCAGAGCGAGGCATCCTTGGCACCAATCCAGAGGTATGATGAACATAGTACAGATGATATTAATAGCGATAGCAGACAGTTTGCAGAAAGCAAGTCGCTGGATAGTGGCTTAAAGATTTTTAACGACTCTGCAAGTTTCTGCATGGTGGTGGTCCATTTTACTAGAGCCACCTGTTGGAGACCTGTTTTTTTTTCCTTACAAGGCTAATGGGATTTCTTTCTCCAGTGAAGAAGAACCAAGTAGACTTTGATAAATTCAGACTAACTGATCTCCAAACAGGAGTTATTAAAATGCAGTTTTCTGCTGCAGCAAAGGGAATCACTGGGATCCAAGTTAAGGTAGGAAGACAGACAGCCCTAATACCTCAGCAGTGACAAGTGGGTTTTCTTACTACTGTAGTCAGTGCTATAAAAGCTTAGTCACGGTTTAAGATTGCAAGATATAAACCCAAACCTGCTATATTTGTGGAATTTCAGAAGCAATGAACAGAGAGACAAACTGTTTTCATGATATGCATTACTACATGAACTCGATTTAGGACCTGATTCCAAAACTAGCACTATTACTGTTGTTATACCAATGTCTCTCTCATAGCAGCCAGAATCCTGATGGTTATTTATGCTGGTGCAACCGCAGCTGCATTGTGTTACCTGCAGCCGTGTATTGGTGCTAGTTAATAAGTCACCACCAGTGCTCATATTGCAAAGTAAGACTACTGGTGCACAGCAAGGAATACAAGCAGAGGCCCATTAACTAGCAGCCATTTGCCACTGCAGTTTAGCCCTTTGCACTTAGGCTGACATAAAGAATCAACAGGATTCTGGGCAAGCTACTGTACTTGTCAAACAGAAGATCGGTCTTTCGTATCCATTTGACACACAGGAAGTCTTAGGTGTCAAACTAGATGTTACATGCAGTCCGTCATTTGAAATGGAAATCCATGACTGTTCCAGAGGTGTGATTCTGGCAGACTTCCATGCCAGAGTAATTGTACTTGAAAATGAAGTTCATGTTTATTTTCTGATGAACAGTCACCAAAGTAAGCAAGCTAATATACAGAGTGAGATGTAAAAAGCTTGCACCAAGATAATCAGATTACTTTTAGCACTTCAGAATTCTCACCTCAGATTGCTTTGTAACATACAGTTTCATTCTCATGTACAGCCCTAAGAAACTATTATCTGTAAATCTGCTTCAACACAAAACAAAAGCCCTGCTTATAGATCTCCTCTCTCTAGTCAGAATTTTTAGGATCAGCTAATCCTACCCACATCTCATTAGGCCTGCCCATCAGAGGAAAACACTCCATGGGTATTTGGGTAGAAAAAGAGGGTTGCTTTAAGTATGGAAAAGAAAAGAAAAGAGAAAGGACAGAATTTCATGATTCGGTCTAGACACTGAATTAATCTGATGTGTGAAAACTGCATTCCTACATGGGCTTCCACTGATGTCAGTGGAACGTACTTGGGGAATGAACTTGGAATGTCTAGACTCTATTAAACAAATAAACAGCATTTGTTCCCATTTGTTTATACTGTACAGTCAACATTGTAATAATATAGAATTGGGGTAGAGTGGTAGTGTGTAGAAGACTCCTTGGATACACCTCTTCCTAACTCTGACTTTTTTTTTTCATTTTACTGAACATTTTCCAATATTCCTATCAGCTGTATGAGCTAATTAGAGGTCACATCATTAATCACATTAACATTAACATATCTGAAGTAGCAGCAATGGACTGCTGGATAAACACTAAATAGGGATTTCTGTATTGCTCTTCATCAGTCATCTTATTAGGCTTCAGCCCAGAGACTGGAAATCAGCAGGGTGCTCAAAAGCCAGAAGAGCAAAGTAAAAGCACGCGGAGATCTCCAGCCAAGGCCAAGGAGGCAGGAGTTAATGAGGACAGACATCCATCTTCTGAACTTCCACCACCAGCATCACAGAATTAGTTGACTGAAGAGTAATTTGAAAACTGAATATTGTCTAAATTTTAGACATTCCAAGTTCATTCCCCAAGGAATTTCCACTGACTTCAGTGGAAGCACCTGTAGGGATTCAGCTTTCACGCATAAGATAAAGATGATTGTGTCCTGGGATTTTAACTAAAGGTTTTCTTCTTACTAGCATTATTAGACTTTTTCATCTCAGCTGGGCCTTAATTGAATGGACTTTTGCCAAGTGACCTTATTTTAAATTCTGAACTGTTTTCCTCTTTAAAAAGGAAGTGATCATTGTCCTAACATTGCCAAAGTGGATCTGAAATGGGCTCTGCCACCTCCACAGATCTATCTACAAAAGGGGAAAAAAATAGGGAGGGATGCCATCATACTCCATTAGATGCTAGCATTCATTGTTCACGTTGCAAAGATTTAAAGACATCTAAAGAAGCCTTCCTTTTCCTAGTATAACAGTATTACAGCCTCCCAGGTGTTAAGATAATCAAGGGAGGTCTTTTCCCTCCACCACTTTCCCAGATGTATTTGGCAGCCACAGGAGGAAGGGCCTGCTCTGTTGCTGCACCTAAAATCTGGAGCCCACAGGAGCCCAGATTGGCCTCATCTTTGCTGTCTTTCCACAAGCAGACAGAAACATTGCTCTTCAGACAGGCTTTCCCTTAGTGACTGGCTGCCAGAGAAGAGTTTCTTTTAATGGAGTGTTGTGCCTTGGTCTTTTGAATATGTTTTTTGGAATTGGTTTGCATTTTGCCACTTTGAATATGATTTTTTTTATGATTTTGAATATTGCTATACACACTGTTTGGAGCATTTAAATATTGTCTTTTAATGATGCAAATCATGCTGGGTCCTTCTCAAGGAGAAAAAGAGGATCCCAAACATTTTAAATACATAAATATAAAACCTGCAAATGTGAGTAAAATCCAAAAGTAAGTCACAACAAGACTGGGCCCACAGAATCAGTGGGGATTTGGTGAATCAAGTCCTCCATAGTTTCCAATGATCCAACAGGTCTACTCTAATTACAAGGTACTGATGGATTTCATTAAGTTTATGTTGAACACTCAATATAAGCCTCTACAAACCCGCTCAAAGGAACATGAAAGAGAAGGCTAGGCAGTGAAACAAACCTATCTCCTGGAGGAACACTGAAGAGGCAAAGAGAGGGCATGAGTTACCTTTAGCTTCCTTCTGGCATTGAATTTCTTCAAGCAATCCACAGTCTCCTGTCTGTGCATACAAGAAGCCACGGTGGAACGGTGCTGGGAGACAGAAAGAAAGGCTGCTCAGAAACGGAAGAGATTAGAGATCTTTTCAGTCATCTGGACTTGTCTTAACTAACCATTAACCTAGGTTTGTGTGCACTTACAATACAATAAACCTCGATCACGACAGAACTTTCAAATCACAACATTGCAACTGCCTTCAATCAGTTATGCCTATTGGGTACTGGGACAACAACTTTAATGTAGAGAGGGGAACTTGATGACTTTCGGTATCTTATTGTCTCATCATATTATTAAGAACTGTATAAATATAACATTGGTGGGCCAGTTTCTTCATTTCTAGATGCATAAGCCTAAATACTGAATTTCTTACTTCTTAAATGTGCAGTCATATATGAAGCATAATCATGCAATCTTGAGTTTGAACTCTATGAACAGCAGCAAATTAAACTTTAACGAGTTGTGGAAACTAATTATCCCGCTTGTTCATTTGTTCCAGAGAGGCTAGAGATGGCTCATTACCTTGTTAACAGCTCGGCTCAGCTCCCTGAGCTGTTTCTCTTTATGCACTAAATGGCTTTGGCTACCTTGTTTCTCTAGGATCATTCAAGGCTGGATTCCCCCCCCCCCAAAAATGTGCCCCTAAGGAAGCAGTTGTTGTGGGTCCAAAGTGGTGCGCCCTGCAATACAACAGTGTGTTTGGACCATCTGTGCAGCCATGGCAACCACACCTGCACATAGAAAAGGGATGGAAGCTGAGCCAACATTTCTTCAGGAGGCAAAATAAAATTTTGCTTTTATAGTGCATAAGTAGCTGTGCTTCATGCACCACTGTTTTACACAGGCTTTCCCTCAAGCTCCTAAATTCCAAATGGATGGACCCTGCTGTGTGTCAAAGGCTTCTGTAGTAGAGATGGGCACGACTTAGCGGTATTCCCGTTTCCGTTTCCGTTACTCGTATCCGTTACTCTACGGAAACGGTAACGGGAATTACTCCACCAGAATTTGAGCTCGAACCGATGAATGAACAATTTGGTCTGATTTGTCGTGCTCGTTACTTGCATCGCGGCGATCGCGCAATGCCAAGCGGCACAGAAAAAAAGTTTTTAAAAGTTAAAAAAACCCGATTCCCGGCCTAAAAGTAGGCAAAAACTGTCTGAGGGCACCTACCAGGCCAGAAGGGTGTTTTATTTGGGGGTTCCCCGCCCCCTCTCCTTGGCTATTGCTACTGCTGCACTGCTGGTACCAGGCTGGGAGGGCGCATCCATTTGCCATGCAGTGCGGGGATCCAAAATGGCGATTTTATTTTTTTGAAATTGTTGCCCAAAACCCCACCAAAGCACCACAGAAACATGCCTTTAGCTATTTTAAATGCTTGAATTTTTACATTAGCAGCAGTGGGTTTTTCTTGCAAAAAAAAAAGTCTCTGTTGATTTTATTTTATTTTATTTTATTTTATTTTATTTTATTTTTTACACCTGCGCATTTGCAATGATGGGCTCGCCCATGGGAGTGGACCATGCAAAGTTTTGGAGCCATTCCACCAATTGCATGGCCAGGTTTTGCTGACTGTACCAGGCTGGGAGGGCGCATCCATTTGCCATGCAGTGCGGGGGATCCAAAATGGCGGCTTTTTTGAAATTGTTGCCCAAAACCCCACCAAAGCACCACAGAAACATGCGAAAATTAGCTATTTTAAATGCTTGAATTTTTACAGTAGCAGCAGTGGGTTTTTCTTGCAAAAAAAAGTCTCCGTTGATTTTATTTTATTTTATTTTATTTTATTTTTTTACACCTGCACATTTGCAATGATGGGCTCGCCCATGGGAGTGGACCATGCAAATTTTCCACCAATCGCATGGCCACTTGGCCAGGTTGACCACAGAGACTTCTGGGATGTGCCAATCGGGCATAAACAGCCCACTAATCGTAGCCCAAACCCGAACCCTAAGCCTAAGCCTAACCCATACGCCAGTACACTGTCCTTCTAAGTGGGTCAGAGAGGCACCCAGAGGTGCACCCCAATACTCACCCTAACCTCACCCGTAACTAGCCTACCCCCACCCCTTGCGCTAACCCGTCTTAACCCTAAGCCAGATCTACTTGCATTGCACTACATGCAAGTACGTGAGACACAGCGGGTGCAAAGAGTCTGCCAGTCCGTCACTTGTGGCTCTGGCTGACTCCTGCAGCTCCCTCCAGGAGCCCGCTACCCCCAAAACCAGTACTAACGACAACGAAAAAATAAAAAAAATGAACCGACTAATTTTTGCGAAATTTCACAAAAAACTGGAAACGAGCCGAAACAGACTGCCTCCGACACATGACAACTCGAAAACGTCATTTTCCCTAGTCGTGCCCATCTCTATTCTGTACCATTCTGGGTGCTGAAGTGGAGTGCCATACTAAATATGAAAACAGCAAAAACACAACTCTAGACTTCCTTTCTTCAGATCAGAATGGCTGATGTCGTGAGGCCTATCAGTTCTAAAATAAAGAAATGCAGTCTGAGCATTTGTGTATCCTGCACTTGACACTGCAAGGGTCTTGAGACTGGTGGGGAGTGGACAAAGCTCATTTAAATAAATGTTTTTTTAAAGTGCTGTGCATATTTCTTAAACCAGTTATCTTGTTGGGAATCTGTTGTGTCTGATAAACTAAACAGATAAGTAAGGCTTTTGTGTAACATGCATGTAATTTTGTGACTAACATAAAACAGCTGTCTATAACACATATATTTGTAGTAAGTACTTCAAATATATGTGTTATTTTAAGAGGCAAAAAAAAAACAACTTATGGCCTTTGCATTAACTCTCAACAAAACTCTAAGTGCAAATGTTTTCCCCACCCCAGGTCCAAAGGCAATTAGCAACCCCTGGAAAAAGGGGGTGAAGAGGATTGTGAAACACCCAGGGACAAGCCTCTGGATCTGAGCAATTCCCAGGGATGAAATTACTGTGGCACTTACTGATATCCAGGGATGCTTCAGAGCCTCTGCGGCTGTGATGCGTTTGGACGGGTTGATGGTCAACATCTTATTGATGAGGTCTTTTGCTTCAGGAGTGACGGTGTCCCACTCAGGGGAGGGAAACTGCAAAAGGAAGGGAAAATATTTCCTCATCCAAAACAACCAGAAGCACTTTTTGCATCTTCTTTGATATTTGGTTTTTTTAAAAGCACACAGTTGTTTTCACACTACAGTGCTGAGAGGGAATAACAGCTTCATGTTTTTCAATAAAAAAGTGGCTGTTGGCATTTTAAAAGCTTTCTCCCACTGTCTCCCCCCCCCCTGACGAACAGGGTAGTTTATGAATATGTAATGTTATTTATGAATTATGTGTTTGTTTAGAGTAGCCAATCAGTGAACTGGTAAGTGTGGCTGCAGGATATAAATATATAGAAGCCTGTGGTTTAAAAAAGAGAAGCCAGAGAGTCATAAAGCAGTTAGGATCTAAGATAGTCTTTTTACAGTCAGCTAGGAGTAAAATCTTAAGGCTGGTTAGGGTCTGGTATAAAAATTAACATATAAACATAAACAAAAGTAACTGCCTGCATAAATAAGAAGTACAATGGTACCCTGATTTAAGAGCAGCTTGACTTAAGAGCAATTCGACTTAAGAGTGGAAAACTGTTGGCGTTTTAACTGCCGTCTTACAAATTTTAGATATGGTCTGCTTGACTTAAATTTTTTTCTTTTTTTTAATTTTTAACTTATTTTTTCAATTTTTAAGATAGGTGCCCCAACTTAAGAGTGCTTTGACTTAAGAGTATGCATTCAGAATGGATTAAATTCGTAAGTTGAGGTACCACTGTATTGTGAACTACGTTGTATTAAAGCATATAAGTTAATGGGTCATTGCTATATATATAATATTGAAGATCCAATTATAAATCAATAAACTTTACAAGTTTTATTTTGAAAATATATACCTTGGTGTCAGACTCTCTTATTAAAATAAATAAAGGTTCCCAGGAAACTGGTGATGGCAGTAGAAATATTAAAAGGGTGGGCGTGTATGCCACACACCCCGACCTGGGTTTCTTTCATAGTGGTTTAGGCAGCCAGAGACTGCACGTCTGATTCTCCTTGGCAGAGTCTGAACTTGATGATCCATAGGATCCCTTGCAGACCTGCAGTTCTAAGATTATTATTTTAAATTCATCTTTAGAGTCTTGCAAGTGAAAGTCAGATGGAAATCCAGCAACTGGTAGATAAATAAGGAAGATAACATGTTACAGCGGTACCTTGTATAAAGGAATTAATTTGTTCCAAATGAAATTATGTTAAGCAAATTTTCCTTTATACAAATTTCCCATAGGAATGCATTGAAAACAGAGTAATCCCATTTTTATGTTGCAAATGATAAGCCGCTGTGTGAGTCAAAATGCTGGACTGGATGGGCTGTGGCCTGTTCCAGCAAGGCTGTTTTTATGTTCTTATGTACATAAGATACTGATTTAAGGTAGACATTTTCCTCATTAAATGTTGAAAGTAGATGGGGTGTTATACTAGAATTAACTTAAACAAGGGAAAATTGATATTTACAACATTAGATATATGATCTCTTATTCTCCTAATAAGATGATGAAGCAAAAAGGGAAATCCAGTATAGAATTAGATTACAGTACCTAAAGATTAAAAATAAAATACATTAAAAAGTAAAGGGTTGAATTGGTTATAAAATAAATAAATACAGTATTTTGTAAACTCGTGTAACACAATGTCTGATAAGCGCCTTTTGTTTTTTGTTTCGTTGTTTGTAGAAAATAAATAAAACTATATTTAAAAAAAGCAAAAAGAAAAGGCAGAGAAAGACAATGACATTGTACCACTCTGAATATTTTAATGTGAGTTTTTGAAGAACAAATTCACTTCTTCAGACAAGAAAGAATGGTTGAAAAACCAATAGGAATGGTTGAAAACAACCAAAATGAACAAACAACCAAATAAACAAAATCCTCTTTTCTCAAAATCTGAATATATTTGTTTTGGGTTCTCTCAGCAAACTCCTGATAATCTTCTCTCTTTGTTCAAAAAGTCTTTATTGTATTACAGAAAGGCTGGCCCCTAAAAGAAAAATACCCTGCTTACTAAGACATGGTTCTTAAGATTCGTAAGCACACAGAGGGAGTCTAGAATTCACTTAAGCCTCTACAAAACAGGTTTAATGATAAGAATTAGGGATTCAGGGGGCCCCGCCCTGCCAGGAGGAGGTATAATCCAGTGCTCCCCAACCTTTTTGTTTCCAGGGACCGGTATTTATTTTATTATTTTCCGTGGCCCGGGGTGGGGAGGGGGAGATGGGGTGTGGGGGGCAGGGGAGGGTGTGGGGGCGGGGGGGGGGGAGGGAGGGGGGGGGGGAGGTGCGGGGGCTTGGGGTGTGTACCTTGGGGGGCCACGGGAGCGGCGGCGGCGGCGGGAGCAGCGGCGGCAGTGGCGGCAGCGGCGCTTGCCGGCTGGGGCGGCGGGCGTGCGCTCCCCGTGCGCACGGGCGGGGGAGCCCGGGCTCCTGGGCGGGCGGGCCCCCGCCTCCTCCTCCAGTCGGCGGCCGGAGGCAAGCGGGGCGCAGAGGTGCCCCAAATACGGCGGGCGTCGCTCCCCCACGCACGGGCGGGGAGCCCGGGGCTCCTGGGCGGGCGGGCCCCCACCTCCTCCTCCAGTCGGCGGCCGGAGGCAAGCGGGCGCAGAGGTGCCCCAACCGAGGCGGGCGGCGGCGGCGGCGGTGGCGGCAGCGCGCTTGCCGGCTGGGGCGGCGGGCGTGTGCTCCCCCCAGCGCGCTGGGCGGGCCCCCGCCTCCTCCTCCAGTCGGCGGCCGGAGGCAAGCGGCGGCGCAGAGGTGCCCCAACCGAGGCGGGCGGCGGCGGCCGTGGCCGAGGGGCGCCCGTCTCGGTGGGGCACCTCTGCGCTGCCGCTTGCCTCCGGCTGCGGCCTTGGGCGGGCGAGCGGGAGGGGGAGGAGGAGGCCGGTGGGGGTGGCGTCTCCGGCCCGAGGGCGCCACCGGGACTGCCGAGCCGGCCACGGCGGCAGCGGGGCCCCGCCACCGGCCGCGGAGTCGCGGCCGGGACCCCGGGCGGCCGCCGTGGCGCGCGGCCGCCGACAGGAGGAGGAGGCGGGGCCCACCCGCCCAGGAGCCCCGGGCTCCCCCACCCCGCCCGTGCGCCGTGCCCGGCGGCGGCGACTCCTCCTCCGGCTGCCCGCGGGACAGAAGAGGAGGAGGAGGAGGGCGGCGGAGGAAAAGGGGAGGAGCCTCCCGGCCTCCCAGGCGGCCCGGTGCCAACCGGTCCACGGAGGACCACTGGTATAATCAACTGACCATGTGTTCTTTTCCTTCCTACCACTTAAAAATATATTTTACATACCCATTTTTTCAGAAGGACCAAATTTGCCATTTATCTCAAGACACCCAACACCATTTATTTTCTTTGGAACTCCAGTGGACCCTTGTATAACAAACAGTTTGTATAACATAAAACCTGTACAACACAAAAAAAATCTGGAGATTGGGGAAATTTGCTTAACATAATCACCTATGGGGAGAATCTGTACAATATAAAAATGGGATTACTCCATTTTCAATGCATTCCTATGGGAATTTGTATAAAGGAAAATTTGCTAACATAATTTCATTTGGAACGAATTAATTCCTTTATACAAGGTACCACTGTATATAGTATGTGATCAACCCCGTGCTTTGTAGTGTTTATTGTTATGTTAAATTACTTTCACACAGGGAGCAAGAGCATGGATTTAATGCTAGTGAGAGAAATTCAGAGGAGGGAAAATAAGGAAGGAAGTCAACTCACATCATAGGCTCCAGCTTTGATCTGCTGGTAGAGTCGGTGTTGATCTTCATCCCAGAACGGAGGATAGCCAACCAGCAGTATATAAAGAATGACTCCTGTAAAGAAAGGGCGAGACCAGCATTGCTGTACAAAGTTCAGCCAAGTGTCAGTGGTAACAGGGTCAGTGGACAGACTCAGATGATCAGAACATGCTCCCTCTCTCAGTGAGACTCATCACTGTGAGCAATTACCAGGAAGCTAGACATATAATTGCAAACCTAGTCTTTCACTACCATTGAATGAAAGGGCCACCTCTTGTTCAAAACTTTCAAAGTCACTGACTAGTAATGGGGACAAATGAAAAAAAAATAGTGATTTATCATGGTTCATGAACCATTGGGGCTGACAAACTGATGAATTTCTAGCAACAAATCAAATGCTATAAAAGACACACTCACTTGGCATCTAGAGGCCCCGGGTTTCCAGGGATGCTGCCTCTGACTCTCCTCTACAAGCCCTGATAGTTTGGTGAAGATTGGGTTCAGACACCTGACCTATGCACCCCCAAAGAGCCCCCCTCCCAGGAAAGCTCCCACACAAGCACCTAGAGACATCAAACATGCAGAGAGACCTTTTCCAACATTCCCTCCAAGTTTGGTAAAGACTGGACTTCAGACACCTGAGATATACACCCACAAAGTGGGGCTCCCTAGGAAAGCACCCTTTAACAACTAGGTTGGGGGAACCAAATCTTCACCAAACAGGAATGTGCTGTAGAGCAGAATTGGGGGTAAGCTGCTCTGCAAGTTTGGAGTCTCTAGATGCCTGGGGAGAACTTTTCTGGGTGGCCTATTTGGGGGTACATAACTCAGACATCCAGAAACCAAATTTCAACATAGGGCACTTTTACATGACCCCTAAGATCCGCTGGCCACTTAAATTTGGATAAGAGATCTTGGGGGTTTGTCGCTCTTCCTGCGTTCCCACCCCTCTGCACTCCCTTGCTCCTGTCTGCATGAGGGGAGGGAGAAAAAAAGGGAGAAAAAATGCCATCTCACCTCCGTCTGGCGGTGGAAGCCGCCCCGAGCCCTGTTGTCGTGATTCCTGTCTCTTAAAGGGGCGGCGGGGACAAAAAAACAAACACAAGGCAAGGAGAGCCCGGCACTCACTGCTTTACATCCGGATGAGAAATTTTTCACCTCCGGAGACCAGATACTTGGAAAATGCGCTGGGACGCGCTTAGGTGGGCGTGGTCACACTTAATTTTCTTTAAAGTCCGGAGCTGGTGGGAAAACAATTTTAAGCTCCACATCTGGGAGCCCTTTGCCTTGGATTATAGGGGTCATGTAAAAGCACCCATACTTGTAGTGCTTGTAGGGGGGGAGTCATGGGAAGCTTCCTTGCAAAAGAGGTGTCTCTAAATGCCTTTATGGGGTTTTTAATGAACAATGAATTTACAAATCAACTTATTGATTCATCAGGACAAAATCATAAATTCATTTTTAAAAATTCTATCCATTTGATGCCTAGTTTGCTTGCTATTCAGAACATCATAGGGCACTTTGTCAAAAGCTTTGCTGAAGCCAAGAGAAATTACATATCATATATACTTGAGTATAAGTCGACCCGAGTATAAGCCGGGGCCCCTAATTTAAATCCCCAAAACTGGGAAAATTTATTGACTCAAGTATAAGCCTAGGGTGGGAAATGCAGCAGGGCCTGGCAACTCCTCCTTTGTGAGCTGGGTGTGTGTGTGATGTTTAAAATGACTTTTAGCCACCAAGGCAAGTGCTTGAGTTGGTGGCTAAAAGTCATTTTAAACATTGTTTTAAAATGACCTTTTAAAAAGTCTTTGTAAACATGGGGGGGGGTCAGGAGAAGTGGCGCACAATGTTTAAAATGACTTTTAGCCACTGACCCAAACTTGCCTCAGTGGCTAAAAGTATTGACCTGCATATAAGCCGAGGACCCTTTTTTCAGCCCAAAATTAGGGCTGAAAAACTAGGCTTATATACAGTATGTAGAATTCCCACTCTCTACCTGACAGGTTACTCGGGAGCAGAGATGGACACGGAACGAACATTTTTTCGTTTCCGTTAGCATTTGTCATTTCCGTTACGTAACGAAATGACAAACGAAAATTGTGATGAAAATGAAACGAAACGAACAGAACCATGAAAATTGTGGTTGTTACGTTTCGTTTCTGTTAATGGCGACGCACAATGAAATGAGCTGTTTTAAATGTTAAAAAACGCCCTGGACATCCGTAAAAACGCAGCGATAATTATATATATATTGTCTGATAATACCTACCAGGGGGTTGGAGTCCTTAAAACGTTTGTTTTTGTCTTCTCCCATCACTATGTATTTTTCTTTCCCCTTTAAAATGGATGTCACCACCAGCCACAAAATAGAGGCAAGCCATGTGATGTGGGATCATGTTCAACCAATAGCATGCCCAGGTTGCAGACTGGGCAGGCAGGTCTGGCAGCCACAGAGGGCATAAAAAGCTCTGGCCGCCCCCGTCCTCCTTGCAGTCTCTGGTGGGAGTTAGGGTGGGATTGCTGTCTCTGAGACTCTAGCTTCAGTCCTGCAGCCTCCCTGTGTGCGTGCGTGCTGCGTACCTCTCAGTGAGTATCCTCCCCTGCCCTGCAGTGCAGTCACTCTGCAGCTGCCTTGCACCCTGGGCAACGCCCGCCGCTGCATTTGCAGCCTCCCTGCATACCTAGTCTATACTGTGTCTCTGCCAGCATCCATTTTTTTAGTGTTTTCCCTCTGGTCTGGGGCGTTGGGGGATGCCTGTGCACGGAAATGCTTTAAAAATTGCCCAAAAAGCGGGTAGAAATGACAAATGAAAAAACGAAAAACGGTAACGAAATTTTTCAAAAAAATCACAACAAACAGAAACGAACGGAAACAGACCTCTCAACGACAAACGAAAAACCGAAATGCCATTTTTCTGTTTCGTGCCCATGTCTACTCGGGAGGTTGTCTACCCAACAGGTCACCAAAAGCAACAAAAAATAAGGTAAGGCTCATATAGTAGAATTTGCTTCCGACAAATCTGTGTTGGCTTCTTGTTATTACTGCACTGTGTTCAAGGTGCTTACAGAGTGACCACTTTATAATCTGGTCCAGAATTTTTCTTGGGGGTGATGTCAGACTGACTGGTCTGTAGTTCCCATGTTCTTTCTTTTCACCCTTTCTGAAGATAGGGGCAATTTGAGTTCTTCAGTCATGTGGAATTTTCTCCATCCCCCCTTTTATTTCAAGAATAAAGTTCTGACCCCTGAAAAATCCTCAGGGCAGAAAACTGGCCCCCAAGCCTGCCAAAATCACCCATTCCTCCCACAGCAGAACAGTATGCTTTGTGGAAATAGCATTGATTCATATCTTTTAATCCAAGAAACCTGCATTCAGTTTCTGCTCTGCCCAAAGTAATTAGCTGAGCTGTACCAGCTGAGCTGGCTGAATTACGTTCTTCTTCTTATTATTTTTAATTTGTACAATAAGGATGAGAGTCATTCCCTGAGTCTCAAAAAGAATGATAAGGATAAATAGATTAATGAAAGAGAGGCTCTTTGATGCAACAATAATGGTGAATATAATGGACCCTCAAAGTAACAAACACCCGGAAACACAATTTTTAATCTCCAAACTTCTCTTGTTTGTAATTCTCAAAGTTCTGTTGAACACTAATTGAATCCTTAGCCCGTAAATCCATAAAGCTGCTTTGGCAGCTAAAAGCGTATTCATCTAATAATTGTTTCTCCCACTGGATAGAGGACTGGAATTTTGCTGTTAGATTTCTAGCTCGTTTCAAAATTATTTTGATCTACAAATAGAAAAGGTAGCTATGCGGTCAATCCATAGAAATTGTCAGTTGGCCAAGACTTTGGATTTAATTCAGAAACATAACCTTACTTACCACAAGCCCACAAATCCACAGCTTTGCCATAGGGGTCCTTTCGGAGTACTTCTGGGGAAAGGTAGCCTGGAGTACCTGCAAAACCTAGTGCAAAGCAAAACAGTCCAAAGTCATGAGTTTGTCTGTGAAGATTCTTGCACCTTTGCATGTGAGACAACGATTAGGTTGGAGATTTTAATACTGCAGTTTAGAAATCAAGAACAGTAACATGAAAGAAAGTGGTCATCTTATATTCCTGCTGAGCATATAGTTTGTTCTGTAGAGCGGTGGTTCCCAACCTAGGGTCCCCAGATAGTCTTGGACTACAATGCCCAGAAATCCTGGCCAGGGGAGACCAAAGGTTGGGAAACAATGTTAAGGAGTGAAGTGCTTTCCAGGTGTCACTGGACTACAGCTCCAAGCATGCTTCACCAAAAGTTATGCTATCAGTGGCTAAGGCTGATGGGAGTTGCTGTCCATCAACATCTGCAGGAGAAGCAAGTAGCAGATAATGAAAGCACAAGTGAGAAACCGAATGTTAATCACAGGAGAAACAAAAACAGCAAGTCTGCCTCCTGGGGGGTTGGTATGCATTACATTGTGTTCCTTCCACTGGTCCTATTTTAGAAGTAAATGGGTTTATTCTGGGACAGCTACTGTGTCTAGGATTTCAGTTGGGTGTTGTCACCTGGTTAGTGTCTTCTCTTTCTAAAACAGAGAGAGAGAGAGAGAAAGAGAGAGAGAGGTGTGCGATGGCATATGCCATGATCTCCCATGTTTTTAAGAAAGCCTAAGCTGAATTTTCAACATGGAAATTTCCAGGTGTGCACTGCAGCAAACACTATAAGGAATCTTGTGACATGCAGTGGTGGCTAACCTTCAGCACTCCAGATGTTTTGGACCACAACTCCCAGAATTCCAAGCCTGTATTGCTAATGGCAAAGGACTGTGGGAGTTGTAGTCCAAAACATCTGACATGCTGAAGGTTCGCTGCCACTGTGGCATGAACCTTTATGGATTTCAACTCAGGCCTGTGTCTGAAGAAGCAAGCCACAGTCTACATAAGCTTATCCACAATAACACATTTTAGTTTTAAAGACTCCTTTGTTGTATTTTTGTTGAGATTCCTCCCCATGAAGACTATTAATACTGTATTTGTAAACTTCCTAGCAGGATACAACAGAATTCAGTAGAAAACAAATAAAAGTGTGTGCCTCTCTTCTTGAGGATGACCTGATGTGTACACAGTCCCTTTTGTTAAGAAGAGACATTTAACAGGCATCTGATTCCACTTTAAGGTGGCTAAGTATTACTTCACACATTACCTTCTTGCATATAGTACTATATGAGGATAATATTGGGTCAGGGAAACAGGCATACTTAGAACCACTGTTGTATGCCACAGTTTTACAGAAATAGGAGAGAAGAGCACTTGGGAGTACAGTCTGAACTCAGCCTTCTGCAACATTTGGCTTTCATTTCAAATAGTGGGCAATCTGTAAATCATCAGACCTTCCTCTTCAAGCAAGCATTCCCTGAATGATGGACTACCTATTATGTGACTTTTAGGTGGATTACCACGCACAATTGCATTGATTGATCTCATAAGAACACCAGTATTTTCCATGCTAGTTTCCATCCCTCATAATGATTTTTTTTCTTTTTGCTTGTTCTTGGTAGCTTTAATGTTACTTTTTAATTTTGTAAGATGCTGCTTCTGATTCCCTGTTCTTAACTTGAATATGTTTTGAATGTTCTGGGCTGTATATTGTCCCTCATTATTGTAAGCCCCCTTGGGTCTTTTTCCAAGTAGAAATATGGGGTAAAAATATTCAAAATAAATAAATAAAATAAGTTTTGGACCGCAGCACCCTTTGCAAGTGGCATCCAACTGCATTATGGAGAACCAGTTTGCATAACCCTTTACGGATGCTGAACAAGGTGAAAAACAAAACAAAACAAAGTGTTCTGCTTATATAGCGCCCCATACAACTTCAAGTAGTCTCTGGGTGATTTACAGTTTAATTATGCAGGCTACACATTGCCCTCCCAGCAGGCTGGGTACTCATTTTACCGACCTCAGAAGGATGGAAGGATGAGTCAACCATGAGCCTGCTACCTGGGATAGAACCCCAGGTCATGAGCCCAGTTTTACCTGCAGTACAAGCATTTAACTACTGCGCCACGGGGCTCTCCTATTCAGCTCTTCTGCAATGCGCCTTTCAAAAACAACACTAAGGAGGAGCAGGACCAGAACTTCAAAGGGTCTTGGTTATTGCTTAGATACCTCTCCTCTTCAGAGTCATCTCTGCCCACATGAAAACAGTGCTGGCCCTGGGAGCAAGGCTAACCATTTGTCTCTTATCATTATGAATCATCGTTGGGTTATAGGATGACGGAATTGTTAAACACGTTCTCTGGCATCCTGTGAGTTAAACTCCAGCAGTGTAACTTTCAGCAGTGAATGGCAGTAGGTTACATTGGCATAGGCACTTCCTATCACACACCATTTACAGGATGCGTGATAGGAAATGCTCGATCTGACATCTTAGCTTACAGCAATTGGCCACTGTAAGTTACACCACTAGCATGACCCTGGCAGATATAGACAGGCACTCAATAGGTGTGGAGAGAACAACCATGGAATAAAATAATATCACTTGGGGAAGAGGTGGGCCAGGAGGCAAATTAATCAAGCAACATGAAAAATAGAGAAAAGGGTTCAGGGAGGTAGAGGAAGCTTTAGAAGAGGAGGGAAAGAAGGATCAGAAATGTATGGGTTTCAAGGGTCCCTGAGGCAATTCTTCATATTCAAGCTGGCTCAAATGAGAGAACATAAGCCTCCAGACATCTTGATCTGAAGCACCGTCCCTCCCTGAGGCACTGTTTGCTCTGCCGGGGATCATAGCTCATAGCTAGAAGCTCACATGGAGCCAATATCAGCTGTGGAGAGAATAATTCATGGGAAGGAGGAGGGAAGACAAGAAAGTGTGGAATACTTCTTCAGCACCACTTCCCTGATTTTCTGCCAGGGGTTCCTGCTTAGTGTGTGGTGTCGGTGTGTTTCAGATTATTTTGGAGCACAGATCCCAGAAGTCTCCTCTCTTGGATCCTCATCTGCTGATTCCAGGTGGCACATTTCATGCCCTCCTGAGAGGCTTCACCCCTTGGATAGACCTCACGTTCCGTCTGAAATGCTGCCTGAGGGGATACAGGGAAGCTTTTTGGACGTATCAGACTACAAGCCCTATAGGACAACCCAGGGAAAATAAGAGTGCCTTATACTGAGTCACTCCACCGATCTGCAATAACAGCAGCCCCGCAGTGTCGCCAGCCCGTGTATGCTTTCCAGCCTTGTTGCCCAGCATGCTTCTGCAGGCAAAGGCATGCATTCCATAGCTGAGCTATGTCCCCTCCACTAACAATATATGTCTGCAAAATGTATTTATGGCTTGTAAAATTATAAATGGACGCGCTTCAGAGCCAGTGTCTATAGCTCAAAAATATAATAGGAATGTGATGACCTAATTAACTTGCATTTATAACTTCATGTTAGCATGAGTTATTTATACTACATCTAGTACCCAACTTGAGTGTTAAAGAAAATCTTGGTGAAATGGCTAAATATGGTAAATGTCACCATCAAAGCAAGACAAAGACAAAGGGAGACCTCATATGGCTTAATTAAACATTTTAACCACCATAAGCCAGTTTCATCAGGAAATTTTGACTACTGTAAAACTGATCACGAGTGTGTGTGTCATTTTCAGAACTAAAGGATAGGTTTAGAAGGCTTTATATTCCTTTGAACTTTACACAACACTGGCATCTTTTAAACAAATCATTTATAATAATAATGTTAGAGCTGCAGAGTTGGAAGGGACCGTATACATCAGTGCTCCCCAACCTTTTTATTGTCACGGACCGGTAAATGTTTGATAAATTTTCCGTGGCCCGCTTGTTTTGATTTAATAATTTTACAGTCATACCTCGTATAACGGAGGGTTTGTATAACAGAAAATCCGTACAACGAAAAAATCCAGAGGTAGGGAATTAGCGCCACCTCCATTCACCAGATGGAGCTAAGGGCGAACATGAGCGAGAGAGGGGTGTGTGTGTGTGTGTGAGGAGGTGGTTGTGAAGGCAGCGGCAGTGAGGAGGTGGTTGCGAAACCAGGGTGGCGGCGGAGGTCATGAGGGGGGGTAGGGGTGTGAGGGGGGCGCTTTCTTATCAGGGCCGTCTTGGTGGCCACGCTGGTGTTCTCCACTATGCTGCTGCTGCTGCTGCCTCAAGTCAAGCTGCCCAGGAGCCCAGGAAAATGACCCGCCCGCAAGCTCAGCCCCCGGGGGTGGGGTGGGGAGGGGTGGGGGTGCCGATGCTGCTGCCGACGCCACCAGAGCTGCCCTGGATGGCCACCGGCCTGCAGGCGAGAGCATGCGGCGATCGGGGCTGTGCTGGGCGGGCGCTGGGCTTGGGATCCTCCTTGTATGGATGGACGGGTGGGCGCGCGCACGCACAAACACACACACACACACACACCCTGCATTGCCGTCTCTGCTGCTGCTGCTGCGTCTTTGCGCGGCAGGATCCACAGCCTCTGGCTCTGAGAAGGAGGAGAGGGAGGCGGCGGAAGAGAGCGAGAGCGAGAGCGCCCGAGCGAGAGAGAGAGGGAAGGCGAGCGGCCGCCGGGATCGGGCGCTTCCCTTTCTCTCTCCATCAGAGGGGTGGAAAGCCCTCCTGGCCAGCCCTCCTGGCCAGCCCCGTTCCCTTCTCCCTGCACAGTTGGAAGGCATTTCCCTTACACACACACACACACACACACACACACACACACACACACACACACACACACACACACACACACACACACACACACTTCCGCAGCTGCGGGGGGGGGAGCGGGGATCAGAGGCTGGGGAGAGGGACGGCGTGCCTCTCCCCTCCCCCCGCTGATGTTGTTGTCGGAGGAGGAGGAACAGCCACTCGCCACCCCAAGCCTGGCGGCGGCGGCGCACCCACTCATTCCCCACCCAGCCCGGCAGTGGCGGCGCGCCCATTCGCTCCCCACCCGCCAAGCTCCCCAGCACTAATGTTGTCGGTGGCGGAGGAGGAACGCCCACCCGCCTCCCCAAACTCCGTGGCCACTCGCCTCCCCCACCCTCCAAGCTCCCGGCAGTAGCATTGGAGGAACTCCCGCCCTCCCCCACAAGCTCCATGGCAGCGGCAAATTGGACAGCCCTGGTCTTGGGTATGCATTGGCGTCCCCTTATCGAAGGCCTCTTCTCTTCCCCCTTTTCCCTCTCCTGTGGGAGGGAGGGAGGGACAGGGGAGAGGCGGGCCTTGATCCGGGTCAGGCTCCTCGGAGGCAAACCCCCCCAGCCCCCCCCTGCACCATCTCCAACTCACCATCAGCTCGAGGAACGGCCCTCGCTCGCTCGTTCGCACGTTCCCCTCTGGGGGTGGGGGAGAACCACTCCCAAAAGCCTTTGCGGCAGTCAGTGGGGAGGGTGGGGGAAGACTACCATGGGCCGGCAGGCTTGGCAGCCCCGTCAGGAAGAAGGAAGTCGGAAGGCTGGGCAGGAAACAGAGGGGCGGGCAGGGTAAGAAACTACATTCCCCAGCATGCAAAGGGGCCTCCCGTTTCACCTCCGCTCCCCGCCCCGCCCCTCCGGGCGGCCCGGTGCTGATTGGTCCACGGACCGGCACCGGTCCGCAGACCGGGGGTTGGGGACCACTGGTATACATCATCAAGTCCAGGCCCTATCAAGGAGGCACCTAGATAGGGAAACACATTGAATTATTTGTTCGGCCATTTAGAACCATTAGACCAGTGGTTCTCACCCTGTGGGTCCCCAGATGTTCCTGGACTACAACTCTCAGAAATCCCTTCCAGCACATTGAGTGGTGGAGGCTTCTGGGAGTTGCAGTCCAGGAAAAACTGGGTACCCACAGGTTGAGAACCACTGCATTAGACAGACTTTTAAAAGGAGGTTCTCTTCTCAGTCCCCTTCTGGAACCTTTGGCACTTACTGTTTCCGTGTTTCAAACAACTCATCTGTGAGACCAGAACAGCAAAAACCTACCTCCTTTTTGCTGCTGTTGTCAAATTTATCTATCAACCACATAACAGATCCAAGTGGACTAAGTTATTGCACTCATTTTAAGCCTAGCCATTATCACTTCAACGCTGTAGCTCTATCCAATGTTAATGGAAGTAGGCTCCATTTAATTGAATGGCACTTCTTTCTAAGCAGATATGTAAAGGATTGCACAATAGAAATAGAAACACAGGGAGAATGATCCAAGCTGTACATCTACCCTGAAGTCATTTGCTGTCCCTCTATATGTAACTGATTTGTGCAAAGCCCATTCTATTGTGAGTCTGGCTTTGGAAAGTCAGCCTTTCTTGTTTTGTTCCTACATGTGTTGCTCAAAAAGGATTCTCTGGTTTATCTTTCTTTTTATAAGCTGATTTCTAACTGGGTATTCTTTCTCTTTGAGAAATACTTCTCCACAATCTGCATGCTGTTGCATGCAAATGACTATGGGTTGAGAACCACACTGTGGTTCTCAATCCACCACATGTTAATTTGCTACTGTGATTTGGTGCCCTACTTGTGGTGCAGAGACAGCATAGGGTTCAAACTTTCAGCCTTTGCTTTCTTAGGACTCCCTGGGATATTCCGTAAGTCTTGGGGGTTTCCTGACCAAGGGTAAGTGGCAGCCTGCCTAGTATGGTTGTTATTAATACCGGTTATTTCAATCACACCATGGGTCCCAGACCCCTTTTCTCCTTGAGTTACATGAGATTAAAAGCAAGCAATTCCCAGCAATCAGAAGCAATCCAATCCTGAATGTAACCAGGACAACGGAGTGCCTCAAAGTAGAGCCTCACTCACCAAACCAAGCCTGCTGGTCCCCTTCCACTTCAATGGCAAGGCCAAAATCAGCCAATTTAACAGCAGCTCCCTTCAGTTTAGATGCCAACAGGAGATTCTCTGGCTGTGGAAGAAAAAAAAAGATAGGGAACAGTGCAATAAAGTAAACACAAATTAAAGGGGGGGGGAGAGATCAAATAGCTTCTGACATCCTTCAGAAAAACGGCATCCTTCTGCATCCTGTATCTTTGCAACAAGTCAAAGCTAGAGTTTTCCCATTATGCACAAATGATCAGTAATAAGTTTCTATATCTGTACAGGTAAAGTCAAGAGTTGATAATGGGGTGATCCATATTAAACAAATTTATTTATTTTCCTTCCTAATTAACTCTAGCAGAATTAGGATGTTTTGAAAAGCCAAGGAGTTTGGGGCACAGATTGTGACAGAAAATGGAAAATGAAGAGTTAAAATATTCTGATCAAGTTCAACTTACTTAAGGATGCAATTACATTACCATGTACTCTGTGATTTGTACCGGATTTGGCACAGTTAAATTTGATGAATTTTCTGTTAGCCATCTGATGTACAGCCAATCATAAGCAAACCTGAGCCATTTTAATGGGCATTTGCTGCTTTTTGTTCACCTCACAGTTCTAGATTCTTTTTCTTTCTGTAGTTCACCTTCCTGCCTCCCACGGCCCCAGTTTATGGCTTATTGGTCCAAAGGGACAGTGGCAGGTGTGTCCTAGGGTGACATTGACAGTGGGGCATCTTTGAAAACAAACAAACCAGCAAGTGACATAATGCCAAACTGATATAACAACCTTTGAGACTGACATGCTTATCTGGCATAGCACTAAATCAGAAAAACAAAACAAAAAAAAATCTTTGAAGGAGAGACAAGAGGCACTCACTTGTTACACTGCCTCAAACAACTGGAACATCTTTCGCAAGTGAGCACCTCGTCTCCATGCTGAACACTTAATTTTATTAAGCTGTGCTATGTCAGGTAACCACTGCAGTTTCACAAGTTGCTATATCAATTCAGTAATTTGTCACATATAAAACTTTGTTTAAAAGAAAAGCAGAAGCAGGGAAGAAAGTGGGGTAAATGACAGTGAAAGGTGACTGAATCATAGAATCATAGAGTTGGAAGAGACCTCAAGGGCCATCTAGTCCAACCCCCTGCCATGCAGGAACCCCCATCACAGGACTCCCGATAGATGGCCATCTAGCCTCTGCTTAATAACTTCCAAAGAAGGAGACTCCACCATCCTCCGTGGCAGCATATTCCAATGGCTTCCCTGACCCCTCTCTCAAACCATCTATCTTCTCTGTCTAAAATGTGTACATCCTCATCTTTGGATGAGTGTCCTTTGTCCTTCAAGTGGAGATACACTGCTGACTCTGGTCCTGAGCTATTGCCCTTCCTGTGTTGGGTCACCCTCCTGTTTAATGGCTGTTTAGTTTCTCCATTTGTTGTTGGAGGACTCACAACTAGCTTTCCTCAGACTGACAAAACTGTTTGGATGAGTGGCAAAATGTTTCAATCTCTCAAGAAAAGAAGTCCAGTTGCCATGACTCAACTTCCAGATATGTGAAAAGCATAAATTCTCAAGAAGTTTGCCCATGAAATTAAACACTAATCAGATTCCATGCTACGCACTGTGATTGTCATGAGATAGATTTATAGAGTTGACCATTTTCACCTTCATAAAGTGTCACACAGATTGCAATGATGATATCTAAAAAAATAAACCAGTGCTTCTCAAATAATGAGGAGAAATAAGTCAGTGGTTCTCAAATAATGCAGAGAATGCATACAGAAGGTTGTTATGTGTATTAGAGATGGGCACGAAATGAACTTTTAGTTTGTTTTGTTATTCGTTATTCATTTCATTACCGAAAGGAATGAATAATGAACCCCCAGAGTGAATATAGAATGAAATGAACCAAACTGAAAAAAATTTGTTTGTTTTGTTTCATTAATGGCGGCGATATCTCCTACCTGGTGCTGGTCTTCGGTCTTCCTGGCTGCAGGGAAAAGCCCAGGCCTGTGCTACCACTGTAGCACGGGCCATGTGGTCGGAATTAAAAAATAAAAATAAAAATAAAATATAATAAAATAAAATAAAGGAGCGCCGACCTGGCCCCAGGGGCCATGCAGTCAGTGCTTGAAAAAATATAATAAAAAAGAGCACCGACCTGGCCCCAGGGGTGGCCGGGTCGGTAGCCTAAAATAAAGAAAAAATATAAAAAATACAACCAGCACCAACCGGACTCCAGGGGCCGCACAGCAAGCACTTGAAGAAGAAGAAAAAGGCCCATGCTACAGCTGTAGTGTGGGCCAGGAACCCGGAAGTAAAACTAAAATAAAAATGAAATGAAATTTAATGATTGCCCGGCTGCCTCTGCCACCAACCGATAAGATGATGAGGATTATGTGGATGATGAGGATGAGGATGCTGCCAGTCCAGTTTGTGCAGTTGCAATGTCTGTGTGTTTTTATTTTATTATTTGAATGTTTTTTCCCGCCCGCACGATGTCAAATTGATTAAATCGCACAAAGTGGGGGGAAATGAATAACGAAACAACAAAAAATGATTTTTTCTAAAAAATTCATTAAAAATGAAACGGAATGAACCAAATCCTAAAACAAAACAAAAAAACAAAATGATTCACCATTTTTTCCAGTTTGTGCCCATCTCTAATGTGTATCATTTCCAGCACATGAAACAAAGCATATTTCACCTCATGTTAATGCATGGTTAGAAGTGAAAAGTGATGCCTGGACAAAATTCTTATGGTGAGTCCCCTTAGACGGGATATTTCTGTATCTGTAAGCATGCAAGTGCACATTGCATCTTTGGTGTGAACAACAGCAGCAGCAACAACAAAACCTCATATATAAATGATGCATGAGAACAATCTGTCCACCACTACCACCACCACTACTTCTGCACAGTAAACATAGGGGTTTCCACCCATGAAACTGTTGCACACAGAACTATGAACACTCACAATGAGAAACCCTGTACCACCTTATACCTTTCCCTGTAGACAGTGTCCTAGACTTCTGCTTGTACATGAGACACTAAATGGATGATCCCATGAGAATGACTCCTATCAAATCCCTCTTAGGGACATGGGGGAACGGCCACCCAGAATGGCCATGTTGCCAGATGGTTGGGATAGAAATTGAATGAATGAATAAAATAATTAAATAAATAAATAATAAGGTGAATATCTTTTGTGGAGCTTTTTACAAAGATGATGGGTTTTCAAGTGTTTTCTCGGTGGCACACCTTTGGTGTACCTCAGAAAGCAAAGGTATGATTGTCAACATGTAGTTATCTGATCTGTGATTTCTTTGGCATATTACCATTGTTTCATTAGAGAACAGTATATTTGAATGTATAAAAATGTCAGATTTCAGCTCTTGATAAGATTTGAGTCCCTTATAGAGCAGCTGAAGTGTATGGGCTAGAAATTTTCGGCAATTTTACCCATCCTAAAAAGAGGCGAGGGAAAAATTAGAGCAAATGGAGTCCTCATTACTTCTTTTGTGGCAGGTTCCTTGTAGCGCTTTGTCTATAAATGCTCCTTAATTTGTTTATACATTATCTATAGTAAGTGGGGAATAGTAAAATGGCCACTTTTGCAAATGATATCAAATTATTCAGAACAGAAAAAAACAATGGATATTTCATTCTCCTTCAACAAAATTGAATTCAATGTGAATTCCTTGAAGTCATGAACTTTGAGGCCAATAAATACATTTTAAAAGCAAAGGATAGGAGATATGGTCCCCAAAATATAACATTTCCCATTTCTTGAAAAGCCCTGACTCCACAGATGCTTTAAGCTGATAATGACTAACCAGGGAAGCTGTCTTTGAGTGGGATATGCAGTGGGCAATATCAACCCAGCATACGTTATGTGAGAAAGGTGAATTTTACGCTAGGGGATATTAGGAAATGGGTTGTAAGTTCGTAACAATAACTCTGTTAGTATAGCAATGCCTTTAAAAATATGTGATGCAGTCACACCAGACATATCTAGGCCGCTACTGTTTTGAAAGGAATGCTGATTCTGAAGAGCTGCAGAAGTTCCACAGAATCACAGCCAATGTGTCAGGGACAGCTTCCCGATATTTTTGGGGTGGTGGTGGTGGGACTTCTTCATTGGTTTTGGCTTCTTCATTAAGGAAAAAGGCAAGCAGGCATTTTACTGTTAAGTAATGTTTAATATTATGCAATGGCATGGTAAAAGTATTATAAATGACTATTAGTCATAGTGGTTATGTGCTACCTCCACAGTCAGAGACAACATGCCTCTAAATGCCAATTACTGAGTGAAAAACAACAATGGGATAAGGTTTCCCCCCTCATGTCCTGCTTTTAGAATTCCCTTCATCCATCTGTTTGGCCACCGAGGAAAAACAAGATGTTCCAATAGATTCATGTTTGGTCTGATCCAGAAGGAATATCCTAATGTTCTTATGCACCATTCTGTTCCCTTTCGCCTCTTTTGGAGGATAAGTACCATTCAAGACTGTGTGGGTCGATATCTAGGTTATAAATGTGAGTGTTATGAGCTAAGCAGTACTTCAGTAGGCGGAAGGATATGCAGAGTGATATGAATCCTGGAGGCGGAAAAAGGAATAGAATGACAGATATGTAGCATGTGTTTTTAAAGTACTGTAATTAAAAGGCAAGAAAATAATTCAGGTTTGGGGGTACAGAACAATAATTTGCATGTGCAAAAGTGAGCCTAGCTAACCTGTGGGCTATTGATTTAGTCAAATGGGAAGTTTCTATTTCTCGTACCAAGTGTACACAAGATTGCAACCTTACAGGCCATAGAACATTCATTCATTCATTCATTCATTCATTCATTCATTCATTCATTCATCTACTACGAATCACCCCAAAATTTTCAGGACTAATTTGTGGAGATTGGAAACCTTTAACAAACATAGAAGCCTAGAATCAGAACTGCATCGCTCAAATGCACAGCAAGGGCCACTGAGACCAACTCCCTGCTGAAGCAGGAAACTCACTGCTAAAACCCTGATGGGTGGCCATTCAATTTTGTTTTAAGAACCTTCAACAAAGGAGAGCCCCACTGACTTCCAAGGCAGTTCATTCAGTTGGCAAACACCTTTTATATGCAGCACAGGCCTAACCCTGTTTACTCAGAGAACTTTCGTAGACTACAGCTGCCACTGTCCCTAGTCTGCATGGCCACAGGTTGGAGATTCTGGGAGCCACAGTCTAGAAAAGGAACTCTCCCAAGTATTAATCCAGAAGTAATTTCTACATGTTCCAGGTGTTACTTCTTATTAATTCTGCAGCCCTCAGTAAAGAAGAAATCCCCTTCAGAATAACTTCTGAATAAGCAAGCATGTTGAGTTCCTGTACTTTTATATACTACTTGTTCCAGAAAACTCTGAAAGAGCAGCTCAAAGCCATCTGTTGGGAGCTCTGCACATCTCCAGAACAAGCATCCTGAGCGACTGTGAGATCAGCTGTGAAGGACAGCAACTCTATGCTTAATAAAAGACTAGTTAGCTTGGGTGCATGCCTTGACTGGAGAAGCCATCACCTTCACCTTGAACCCATGTTTGCCTCTAGCAACATGGGTCAGATTGTCTCGAACTGCCCAACTTTCAAGGTCTGTTCAGCAGTCACGTAGCTGGTGAACCACATTCCCGCAGAGTCAAACTTTTAGTTCCTGTGACCAGCAACAAAGCAGCTGCTTGGGTCAATAATACCATGACAAAATATAATATAGCCCATTTGTGATAGCTCATATTGATGACTTCCAGCCAGGTACAAGCTAGTTGACTTTTCTCTCTTCTCCTTCTTTTTAAATGTGATATCCAGAACCAGACCCTCTTGTTCAGTCCAGATCAGAAGGATGTGGTAAGACAGAAAGATAATATTAGGACTGCCATACGGCCTACTTCAGTGGTTCCCAACTTTGGGTAACCCAGGTGTTTCTGGACTGCTATTCCCAGAAACCCCGGGCAGCACAGCTAGTGGTGAAAGTTTCTGAGAACACCTGGGTTATCCAGGGTTGAGAATGACTGGTCTAGCTGACCAGGTTCGCCCATGTCACGTGATGCCCATCTAATACATCAATTAGATCAGATCCCAAGTTATTGCTTTTGACAAAGACTTTCAAAAGAAAAAGACTAGCTTTCACAGAAAGAGAGAGAGTTCTCAGCCCAGGGTTGAACACCATGGTATTGCCATCTCCCAGCAACCTTAGCCCTCAAAACCAGTGACTAAAGGCGAGAAGAGCATGCAAGTTTCCCACTGGTGCTCTTGCCATTGTGGATCCATAGATACAAATCAACATGTGCAGGTGGTGCTTTGGCCAGTTGTTCTAGGAGAAATGAGTCCATCTGCACTTTTTTCGTTGGGAACAACCAAGAAGAAAAACCAAGCTATGCTGTAGATCAAACATAAATCAAGCTATGCTGTAGATCAGGCATGTCCAAAGTTTGGCCCTCCAGATGTTTTGGACCACAACTCCCACAGTCCTTTGTCATCGGCAATACAGGCTTGGAATTCTAGGGAGTTGTGGTCCAAAACATGAGGGCCGAAGTTTGGACATGCCTGCTGTAGATCAAACAGGTATTGATCTACCAGTTTTCTCAGTGCATATTTCCAGTCTTCCTCTGAGAAACTGAACCAACATAATACTCTCCTTCTGATTGTACTATGCATTATTATTATTTTTACCTTTAAATCCCGGTGCACCACGCCCATCTGGTGGCAATGCAAGACCGCTTCCAAGATTTGCTGGATGCAGTGGCTAAGGAAAAGAAAGAAGGGCATGCTGTCGCTTTATGTTATGAAAGATCACTTGAGGTAGATTTCCTCAGCAGTCCCTGTTTTGGATTTGTATCCTTTCATCACTTCCAGTTTCCCCAATACCTCCGTTGCTGCGAACACCTCCACCAAATCCCTTTCGTCATCCAGCCAGTCTTACTTACTAGAACAGAAATCAAGAAAACACCCCTAATCCAATCACCTAAGAAATTCCACTGAGGAGTAACTGGAGCGATTCACACTCCCTCTGGTGAGGAACAAGAAAAGAACATGCGGCGGGCTCCTTGATGATCTTCCTGCCTGGTTGCAGACAGTAATGAGTGATTGATCAGCATTTTGAGTGGCAGAATGACAAGAGTAGCTGGGACAGCAGGCCCATAGCCACTTTTCACATGTGGGCAGGACTCACATTGACAGTTTGAGGAGGCAGACACATCATGTTTTAGGCACTTGGTAAACAGAAAATGGAAGCCCAGGTGCCAGAACTGCTGTCTCCAGAATGAAGTGATTCATTTCATTTCCACCACTACCCCAAGGCAAATGCTAAAAGAACAATTGGTTATAATTTTTGTAGGCTTCAAGGACACTTAATAAAACTGTTTCCTAAGGTGACTAAACCTTCAACTGATACTTTAGCACAAGGTGTTCCTAATCCAGCCTTGTCACATTACAACAGAGTTTTAATGGAAATTTGCCAGTGGTAAGTCCAACTGAACTCAGCAGGCTTAACTCCCTAGTAACCCAAACAGGAGAACAGTGGTGTACATGTTAACTCCTAGATAGATGCAGGTATGCCAGCTCTTACTACCACCATCAGCTGACATCCTGGGAATGCCCATATGTTAAAACAAAGGCCCATTTAATTTGCTTGGGAAATTCAAACACACTATACCACAAAAATAAAACCAATGTGAAACCAAAAATACATCAAAATAACAGCAAATCTGTGGTTCGTGATGACCAATTCATTATCAATATATACACTGGTGGTTGTTTTTCACGAGAACCCTGCAGCTCACCACATGCAGCCAGATTCAAAACAATCTTGGACATGGGTCGGCCTAAAATGGTGGGGAATGAATTCCCCTGAGCCCATGTTTAGCCTGGAATTTTTTTTCCTGGTACCAGAATTGGCACTAGATGAATCCTAAATTTGGAAAAGAGCAAGGCTTTTAATTTTTACTCTTGTTAACCTATCAGGAGTTTAAAAATCTTTCTGCTAATTGAGTAAAAATCATCTGGAGATCCATTAGTAGATGTTAATCTACCTGTATCTTCTGGCTTCTCTTGGCCTTATTAAATAATCTTTCATCTCCTTGAATGGGACCAAGATCTATTGTCGCACTGCAACAAAAGGCAAAATGAAGCACAGTACGAAGTCCAGAGGAGAGCATTTATTAGGACCAGCTATAATTCTACAATGTGCAATTCAGAAGACAAGAAATGGTGGAAAATGTAGCAAGAAAATGAAATCTTATTAGGAAAACATTGGAAATTGGTTTGAAATCTTATTAGGAAAACATTGGAAACTGCAAGACAGCATGAACTATTCAGAGCTGTCATACCCTAAATCAGAATGACCAGGATTATGTCCACCTTCTGGTAAGACAGGAATGGGGATGATGGGAAGAACAAAATTCCACACTTCTGTGCAGGCTTTAGAGTCCTCCAGAACCATTCATTCTGGATATAAATTTGTTAGAATGGAAAAAGAATGGCAGTTCAAAATGTCACTCAATATTCAAGCTACAGAGGCTGTATTTAAACTCAAATCCCAAGATGAAGATGCAAGCTGGATGCATCATCGATAGGTGTGCAAGCATCACATCACACCTAGCAATGAATGCTAGGATGGAGGGGACACGTTGGATCACCATATCTGAAAATGTAACAGGGCTTGTAGCTGATGATCTCCCTCCCGTCTTAGATAAAATACATGGGTTTATTTATATGAAGAGCACACTCTTCATATAAATAAGAGATTAAATGTAAGTGATGTGCTAAATTCAAGGGTCAACTGAGGCCAAATTGTGGTTAGTGCAGTCCTGTTTTTAGTGGTTGAAGATCTCTTTCTCTGGGGACAAATTCTGCCTTATATGTCTAGATGTGGCGAGAGCAACTAAATGCAGATTAAATCCCAACATTAGCAAGATGTTCAAGTCTTCTGCTTTAAATTGGGAGTAGAGGTATCCACGCTACACCCCACTAGAGATGGGAACAAACTGCATTTCAGCGGTTTGGCCCAGCTTGGTGCAGAGCCTATAATCTCCCACTCACCAGTGGCAGCATGCTTCCGTCCCCATCTCCTTCAGCAATCACCCATTCAGACAAGGAGTCAGGGCAGGGAAACCCACAGAGCTGTTGATGAGCAGGTGACTGCACAGAGGAGGCTGGGGGAGGGACGTGTGCAGCATGTGGCCCTCTCTACACACCGCACCAAAAGATATTGCTCTTTGCTTTGTTCTTATTCACAAGTGCAGCTACCTCTATGGAAAAAAAAATGCCAACACACAATCCTCTTTCAGTAGTGAGCTCTCACAGCACAGTGCAAGAACCAGATGTGTCCAGTCAGGAAATGAAGGAAACTAAAACTGTTCAGTAACATACGCAGCAGGTTCTCTGACCTGTGAGATGAAGTGTTGAATGCTATTTCCTAGCCATTGTGTTTGCTTCCCACACCTACCTGGCATCTGCTTCACTGTAGTATTCTCTGGCTACAATGTCCTCAAACAGCTCTCCACCAGTTACCCTGTAAAGCAATTAAAGAGGCCTCAGTTCTGGCTTTGGAAAACCCAGAGCAGCACAGCATTTGATACATGAGTACTCACCTGTGCTCTTGAAGGACTACATGAAGTGCAGCCCTTGAAATTTATTTTGAGGTCAGTACAGTATAGATATTTTTTGTGAGGCAGCACAAAACAGACTCATATGAGGCAGGAACTCCTTTAACTGCATTGAACTGTAACTAGGGATGGGCATGAAATGGAAAAATTGAAATTTGTTTTGTTTGATTTTATTCCCCCATGATTCATTTTGTTTTGTTAGAAACAATATTTTTAAAAAAATTGTGTGAAACAAACCAGTAATGAACTGATTCGTTACTCTATGAAACGGGTCCCCTGGGTCCTAGAAGCACCAACTATGGTGGGTACCTTCCTTGAACTTTCCCTTTTAGGCCCTCCAAATTTGGAGAGATTTGAAGTTCAGGGGGGCCAGTTATTCAACTTCAAAGGAGGTGCCCCCAGAAAAAAACATTTAGAATCACATTGTTTTGTGCTTGAATATAGTGATCCCAGTCAGCTAGCAGCATGGAAATTACAGTGGAACTTCCTCAAACTATCCCCTCGAAGCACCCCCAATTTGGGGAGGTTTGGGGTACAAGGAATGGAGTTATTGAGCTCCAAAGGGGCTGTGGGGGGAACTAATTGAAGGAGTGTGGCTGTGGATCAGCACACTGAGGGGAAGCTGTCAATTAACCCTTAAATCGGTAAAGCATGCTGAAGACACTCCTTTCATTAAGCATAAGCACCCTCATCTTCTTTGGAGCTTAATATTTCTGCCCCCAGAAGCCCTAATTTTTCCAGATTTCAAGGGATCCCCTAAAATCGCTTAGGGAAGAGAAGTCTGCCATTGAAAATTACTGAAAATAACAATTGAAAATTACTGATCTCAGGTATGCGAATGGCAGGCTTCTCTTCCCCAAGCAATTTTAGGCAACATATTTATTTATTTATTTATTTATTTATTTGCCTGCCTGCCTGCCCACCTGCGTGATGTACAAAATAAACTGGAAGTCTGGCAGAGACAGCAAAATAATCTATTACAGTATAATGTTTCCTTGTAATCCGTAAAAAAAAACCTGGGCTACATGGAATGCATTGCGAGTCTACAGACTATTCATCTCATTGCAGCCACACCTGTCTGCCTTGATCCTGCCTTTGCCACACACCTCCTGGGAATCTGAGCATCACACTCCCATCACAGTCTTGCTTATTTTGTATAGAAACAAGAAAGAGCCTGAGAAGGAAGGGACTGGAGTGGGAGATGTGCCTGTGAATACCTGGATGCTAGACATCACACCTCTGTTTCATAGTGGTGTCAGAGGGAAGATTGCTGCACCAGGCTGAACTTCATAAAGTCGTTAGAAAACAGTGCATGAGATGATGGTCCTCCAGGGACTCTGCATTAAATCTGCTAATTGTTGCTTTAAGAAGCTTGAAGGACTGATCTGCATAAAGAGCAATGCTAATGCTGTTAAAGCCAACTTTTACAAAAAGCTATGTAAGGTGCTTCCAAATGAGGGCTTTCTTGTACAATCACTCTCCTGTTCACTGACGTTTACAGGACTACACAGGTCCTTCTCTCTGTGACCCTGTTGTGTTTTCCTCACATTTTCTTTCAGCTTTGTTACCCTATACCAAAATGCCATTCAGGAAGAAAGAGGGAATAGCAGAATATTGACAGTATTAGTAATGCTAGGAGGTATCTGGAAGAAACCATAACATTTAAAGCACCAGTATTTATTCAGTGGAGTTGGACACAAGTTAGATCAATGGGATCAGTGTGGTGTGGTGTGGTTATAGTGCTGGAGTAGGACCCAAGGGATCAAGATTTGAATCCTCCCTTGAGCTCACTGGAGAAAAGCAAGCAAAATAAAATTAACAACATACAACATGTGGAGAAAACAGCTTCTCAATGTTGAAGAAGCTGAAGGTGGGCTTTCAGATCAGAGCCACCACTGCCCATGATGTATCTTGACCATGATCATTTCCTAGCCCATGGAATGCATGTTGCCAAAGTCCACACTGTAGCCCAATTGACAGACAAGTATACCTGCATGAATGTAGGTGTGTGCATACAATGGGAAGGGAGAGACAGGATGACCCTCTGAATCGTTTGCATCATGCTCCTCATGCCACTGAGAATTTGAGGATTATCTACCATTACTTACAGGTCAAATATCAGATAGTGATGTGCCTCCTCTGAGATGCTGTCATGGAGCCTCACTGCAAAGACAAAAAACGATTCAGGTTACCAACTGGAATTAAGTCTCTCATCCAGAAACAAACCCTTCACCTTGGCCATTAGAGCTGAAGTCATTTCCTTGTACGGAGAGATTAAGGGAACTCATGAGCACAAAGGAAATCTCTCTCTCTCTCTCACACACACACACACACACACACACACACACACACACACACACACACACACACACACACACACACACACACACACACACACACACACACACACACACACACACACCTATGTCTTCCATCTTCTCAGTCAAACCAATTCTCTAACACTGTAGCTGTTGAAAAGGATTGTAGACCTGTACTCCATACAGCTGAGAATGCTACTCAGGACCTTACAAACACAGAGAAGTCATCCCCCCCCCCAAATTATTTATAGGTGCAGACTGTCAAGTTACCAAAAATGTGTTTGAACGTCAAACAGAAGAGGGGAAAAAACAGCTGAGGAATTAACGGAAAAGAAGCAGATTCAGGGCCAATTTCCACAATCTATTTAGTTTGCACCCAGATATAAATTGGATAGATTTACATTGTGACTGACAACATAGTGATGTGTTTATTAGTTTGTTTGAATAGCTCCACGCCCAAACCTCCTGCCAGTCAGATAACAAAATGACTTTTTTGCCCACTCCACTCATAGATAGAGTAAGTGGCTGTGGTCATATGATGAAGGGATCAGGTAGCTACTGTATCTCAAGATGTTTAGCTACAGCATGAGTCCCTCATGCCCCAAATCATATCCAAGTTATACTTCTAGATATGAGGTCATGCTGATAAACCTTGTTGGATTGGAAACATGTTTGGAAACTTCCCTAAAGTGTTGCATCAGTCATCATTAGAAGACCTAAAGCACAGCTACCTGGGCCATTGGTCAGGTTTAACACAGAAGTGTTGTCTTAGATTCTCAGAAAATGAAGACCTGGACCAGATAATCTGGCTTGGTTGGACTCAATGCTCCTAGAGGCCTCTTCCAACTTCATGATTTTATGATTCTATGATTCAGTCCTTACTTTTTAAAATACTGCTGTTACACTCATCTCTGTATGTTCCAAAATGACTTGCTATTTCTAAAAACTTTCAGATGTGTGCGTATCACGCATTGTACTGGCTGAAATCGAGTAGTAAGCTGCAGACTAGAATAAGCCCACTGAAGCAATGGACTTTTTAAAAAGGTGATGATAACAGCAAATCCTTAACTGGTTCAACAGGGCTGCTCTAATTTTATTACTGAATTTTTCTGCTAACTGTGACAGCTTACAAATAAAAGTAACTAATCATACTCTTGGTTTTTTATATGTCTATAAAAATTGAAGTGTGGAGCATTTCTAACTACTAAACAAAACTTTACTTACAGCCTCTGCATAACCTTTGGAAATTATCCAGTTCTTATCTGATCTTATCTGACCCAAAGAACAGGCTGTGCTTAAAACAAATTTCAAAATGTAAGAGAAATCTAACCATGGATGAGAACAAAGGCTGGAAAGATAATGAAAGCCTCCAGAACAATGTGGAGATGATTGTTTAATCACCGGGGAGCATGTTAACAGAAATACCTATTGTGAAGAGTCAGGATTTAAGGGGCAATGCATTCACACAAATCAGATACATGTCATCATTGATTTTTATACAAAATTTGGTACACTGCTCATTCTGAGTCTTTGATACAATCCAGTCTCCTTGTATGTTACTGTTTTTTTAATATTCTACCAGACCATTGCATCACTTCCTTAAAAAAAAGGATAAAGAAGCATTCATGTAAATGTTTCAAAAATCTGAAGTCATGTTCTCATCCTTCTCCTTGAATATTCATAATTCATGCCCACTGAAATATCATGCAATTAAATCAAACATAATTTAAACAAGGCACACAATGGTAATCATTCCTTCTTATGCATCTCACACACTTTAAAAACCATGTTATGGTGGCCGTAAGTTTGAAGTGATTTGATGGGACACCACCACAGCAATGGATTCCTAAGAACTACTACCTGGAGTCAGGTACAAAAGATACTCACTTAGAACCAAGGATTTCTAGGTCCAGGAAGGTGTCTTAAATAGCAGAACTGCACCTAAATCACAGCCATTCCACATATCTGCCTTCTGCCTACCACGTATCCAGCCAAGGAGAGCTTTGTGGATATAATCAAAGACAATCATTAACTGAAAAGAAGATTTTTCTACTCCAGCTCAAAAAATGTCAGTTTATAACCTTTCCATCATCTCATCACAGAGGAAAATTACTGGCATTATCCCAGTAATTTCTTAGTTAAGACGAATCGGGGAAACAGACCTTCCAGACTCGTGATGAAATTGCTTGAAAGCCCGTGGGCTACTTGGCATGTATGTATATAGTACATAAAAAATGTTTTCTAGGAGAGAGGCACATTCCAGGGAAATGCAACTCTTTTGAAAAACCACCAGGGGCCGTGGTGGTACCCAGAAGTCTGCAAGCCTTTTGGTCTTCTGTCCGCTACACCTTATGGCAGCTGATGCGAAAAAGGGAAGCACAGAGAAGAAAACAACACTAAGAAAGCAACCTTGCTTTCCCTTTTGGAGGCCTGTTCCTACTTTATAGCCCAACAGCTAAGAGTATGAATTAAGTTGTAGAAGATTGTCCAGTAATGAACTCCCTATGTGGTCTTAAAGAAGCTAGTATCCCTTATGCATAGCCCTTACACCCATCTGAAAAAGAAAAATTAGAACTAGATCCGATGGTTTCTGTCTGCCAACAACTGCATCTCTCAGTGGAACGTACTGATGCTCCACTTCTAATTCTTTGTAGTCCCATCTGTTTTGAAGAGTTGGTTTGGGAGACTTTTCAAAGTGGGAGGAATGGGAAGCAAAACAGTAACACATACAACACCACAAGGTACAACTTAAATAGGAGTTGGGAGAGAAAATGCATCTTTTATTTTATTTATTTGCTCTTTTTTGTAAATAAAGTATATGCTTAGATACTTTAAAAAAGAGGCTTTCATGTTTACGTTATGCTTATCCTTGCATCATTTCAGCACTGTGTAATTAAATGTATTTTTCATATGACTATAAAATCATTTGCGTCCTTAATGTTTTCATTTTGTTTAGCATTGCATTGGGTTTGGCCTCAGATTTACTACAGTATTTCCATTCAAAATTATTACAATGAATGGTGCATTTTGCTGCACCTGAATGAATCTTTTCCACCTTGCCATTTGCAGATTTGAGACATGACTTTTTAGTTTTTTCTGTTCAATTTTTTCCACCACTGAAATCTGAGTTTTGATGCTTACTACTTAAGAGGCATGACTTCCTTGTTGTGTTGAATAGAAAATACAACATACTCATAGAAGCTGGGTATGGGCAGTCATGGCTTCTTTTTCAGTCAAGGCTATAAAGTTGCTTTAACCTTGTGCTGAAGGAATTTCTGAACTTTGCAAATATATCTGCATTATTTAATTATCCTCCTGTTTCTTAGAAATTAATAAAGCGTCAATAGAAATGGATCCTCTGTGCAGCGGGTGGGACTGGATGGCCTTTGAGGTTTCTTCCAACTCTATGATTCTATGATTCTTACATAAGAACATAAGAAGAGCCATGCTGGATCAGGCCAAAGGCCCATCTAGATTCTTACAAGATGGGGAGCGCATGAGACTAGATATCTGTCTCCTGATACCACTCCCCTTACAATGGCTTCAAGACTGATACCACAGCAGTGGAAACATAAGGGCCCATCTTCTCTTTTTCAGGGAACTGAGGACCCTGCAACTCTTTTGGCATGTGAGTCAGTACGGTAGAATAAAGATGGCAACTGCATATATATTTATTTGTCTATCTAGTTATTTTTGCTCAGTTGTGTACTTTTAACCATTTTAAAGCACTTTTTAAATAAAAAAATTAACTTTATTGGTCAGTTGTCCACTTCAAGCCCAAACCACAGTCACCTTGAGAAGGCTCTACTGTACGCACACTTCCAGTAAAAAAAAAAAAATACACAAGCATCAATCAAGGCAGCAGAGCCAATAGATGATGTTCCTCATCTTCCATAAATGTCTCCTCACCAAACAAAGCAGCACTGTCCAGTGACCTCACAATTTTTGTCTGAGGGATGGGGAGTTATTATCATTAAAATAAACAAGGCACCTGCCTCCAATGGCCTCTTAGACTGGGATTAGAGATGGGCATGAAACGACCATTTTTTCGTTTCCGTTCTCCGTTACCGTTACCATTACGTAACGGTATGACTAATGACCATTTGGATGGGCCAGGCTCGAACTGAACAGAACCAAGAAAATTTTCTTCGTTCTGTTAGTTTCCGTTACTGGCCTGGTCGCGTGATGAGAATGAGTCCTCCTACCTGCTGGTGCTGCTGGCCTTCCTGCCTGGTCCACTGTTCCGGCTTCCAGCTTCCTGGTCCAGTTAGGGGTGGAGCTGAAACAGGCTGCCATCCGGTCTCTGAGTGCGGAGGCCGGATCGGAGCCCCCTCTCACCGCCCTCCACCTCGATGCATGGCAGCCCACTGGGCTGTCATTTCCAGGGTGGAGATCGCTGGACACAGGGCTCCGATCCAGCCTCCGTGTGCAGAGACCGGGTTGCAGGCCCCTCCTGTTGCCTGCTGCCCCGAGAATGACAGCCCACCGGGCTGTCATTTCTGGGGTGGAGAGCTGGATGCGGAGACCGGATTGCAGGCCCCTCTCTCCGCCCTCCGGAGATGCATGGCGGTGGCGGTGGGAGGGGTCTGCAATCCGGTCTCCGCATGCAGAGGCCAGATCGGAGGCCCGTGTCCAGCTCTCCGCCCCAGAAATGACAGCCCGGCAGGCTGTCATTCTCTGGGCGGCGGGTGGTGGGAGGGGTCTGCAATCCGGTCTCCGCACGTGGCGGCTGGATCAGAGCCCCCTGTCCAGCGATCTCTGCCCCGGAAATGACAGCCCACAGGGCTGCCATGCATCAAGGCAGAGGGCGGAGAGAGGGATCTTTCCCACGCTGGATGACAGGGCGCTGTCATCCGGCACGGCGAAGTAAGACCCTGGTTTCCGAAAAAAGAAAGATGGAATCGTTTTGTTTTTTTTAAAAAAAACGTAGGAAACGGAAATGGAGGGAGATGGGCCATGAACAGAACGGAAACGGAACACAATTTTTCCATTTCGTGCCCATCTCTAACTGGGATTAGCCTCCTTTGCTGAGCCAAGATGATGTGCTTTCTAGCTGATGTTAGTGCGGTAAACATATACTGTGCACTGCAGCTCACTCAGTGAGCAATAAATGTCACCCCATGAATTAGTGAGGAAGTAGTATATGAGGGTGACACTGGAAATGGAGAGAAAGAGAGAGGGGGGGCATTCGAAGATGTATATTTCCACGACTCTCCATACTGCTCTGTCCTATCTCAAGCAGTCAGGGTGCTATGTGAGGCTGCTGTAAAACTATACTTTTAATACAATACTCTCCCATAGACTGATGTCCAAACTAGGGCATCTCCCTCTACATTTTGGACTTTTTGACTGACCGCTCCCAGAGGGTTAGATTAGGGTCTAGAGCTCTCAGTCTCAACACCGGCTTCCCGCAGGGCTCCGTGTTAGCCCCTCTGCTCTGTACGCTCGACACTCATGACTATAGATCTATCTACCTTAGCAATACCATTATCAAGTTTGTGGATGACATCACAGTACTGGGGCTTATCTCCGTGTGCATGTGAGAGAGAGACCACCTATCGGGATGAGGTGAAGTGGCTCTGCGACTGGTGTGGGGATAACAACTTGATCTTGAACACCACTAAAACTAAGGAACTGGTGCTGGATTTGGGTTAGGGTTAGGGTAATGGGAAGCAGTCAGCCAAAAGAATGGACATTCAGCATCTTGTACATTGGTGGGGATTGTGTGGAGAGCTTCTGGGAATCATGACTGAGGAGGACGTGGCCTGGCATGCTAATACTGTGGCTCTGTTGAAGAAGGCCCAGCAGAGAATATATTTTCTCAAACTCCTAAAGGAAAATAATCAAAGCAAGGAAGTGCTGGTGTCCTACCATTGCTGTATACTTTGTCTGTGCTTGGTTTTCTAGCTGCACAACTGTAGACAAGAAAGTGCCCCAAAGGGTTATTTCTACAGCCCAGAAGATTATTGCCCACCCTCTCCCATCTTTGGAAGAACTATATAGTTCCTGTTGTCTTTAAAAAGGCAAGAAACATTTTTACAGGATCCATCCCACCCAGGTCTGTTTCCATTGCTGCCTTTGGGCAGGAGATATAGGACAATTAATGTTTTACTTCTTTTTTAGTTATATTTGTACTTGGGATTAATTTTGTACCATGTACAATGACAATAAACTTATCTATCTATCTATCTATCTATCTATCTATCTATCTATCTATCTATCTATCTATCTATCTATCTATCTAAAATAAATAAATAAATAAATAAATAAATAAATAAATAAATAAATAAATCCACCTTGTTATGTTTTTCTGAAAGACCAAATGGCTCCACAATTGGATTTCAAGCCTCAATAAATTAACACCAGCTATTCTGTTCTTCCCCCGTCACACCAAAATCCAACCATACTTCACCACTCACTGTGAGCAGCATAGGTTGTACTCTTGCTGGCCAACATGGATCTGGCCTGGAGAAAGACTTGATGGACTACTCCAGACCCCTCTGTAAAAAAACCCTGATGGATCAGCTCAAAAATGCACCAGACATGGTATCCATGTGCCTAAGGATTCTCTGGCTTGACACCATCAAAAGCAACACGGGAATGCCTTTTGTGGAACTAAAAGAAGCTGTAATAGATCAAAAGGTGCGAAGAGCATTGATCCACAAACTGACTGAGAATCAGACACGACTGAACAGATAGAAGACAGGGATTTCACTCTAATGAGGTTGTTTTAACTTACACATGGTTGAAGAAGAAAGGAAGAAAAGCAATGTGTGTACACCAACAACAATGACCAGTTTAGCCTCTGTAAGAAGGGATGGCCAGATGTAAAAGAGGGTGGGGTTCCTGCCCAGGCAGGACATGAAATTCCAATGGACCTGGCTTGAAACCCCCCTTTTTCTTCTTCACATTTATTTAAAATGGCAGGATTGAAGCCTATTTTCTTTTCTGTCTGGCCACTCTAGCTGCAGGCCATCAGCATACAGGCAAACACTATGCCAGGCTTAATCTAGAGTATGAGCTATGTGCAGGCGCATACTCCCCGGTTGTTCTCCACTTGCAGTAGAACCAGCTAAACAAGCCACAGAGCTTGCCTGCATGGTTGGTCTATCATGTCATCCGGAAGAGTCAGCTGCTGGTGCACGCTGGTTTCTCCCTCTCCCCAGTGACTGAGAGAAACTCTCAAACAAATCACAGGTTCTTTCTCTGGCTCATTGTGGGAGGAAAAAGTCGGCAGTTGCTGCCGTTCTTGGGTGAGGAAAAAGTACAAGAAGGAATCTTCAGCCAATTCTTGTGTCTTTCTTGATCAACAGTTTTTCCCTGGCTTACTGTTATGTCAGAATTAATTAGAGACTCCAGTTACCAAAGCCAATTTCATATACATTTTCCATCCACTCAGTATCTCCCTTCCATGTCTTCTTCTTCTTTGTTCATCCCTCCTCATATTTTGCAGAGGTCACCATGGCAATTGACATCTATAAAGAATCTTCTGGGCCTTAAAGCCAAACTGCACTCCTACTCAGTTACAGGTGGTTTTGAGACATCTTTGTCCATAAAAGTACAATTTCCCAAACCTGACTCTCAAGTCCTTTCTTCTCTCATCACTCATTTCATTTAATGCCATCCTTAGTTGTTCTCTGAGGTCCCCTTTCATATCAAGCACTTGTTGATCTTGAGGATGGACTACTGCAATGCTCTCTATGTGGGGTTGCTCTTGACTCTTGTTCAGCGACTTCAGCGGGTACAAAATGCGGCGGCCAGACTGGTGGCGGATATGACCACATCACCCCAGTCCTGGCTCGCTTGCATTGGTTACCCGTTGCGTCCTGAATAAGATTCAAGGTCTTGGTTTTAATTTATAAAACCCTCCACGGCTTGGGACCTGAATACCTGGCAGAGCGAATCTCTCAAAGACCAACAGAGGCCCGACCAACTAGAATGTTGCGGGCGCTCTCACTTCAGGTGGCCATGCCCAGGGATGCTCGGAAAACCACTACACATAACCGAGCCTTCTCTGTGGCTGGCCCTGACCTTTGGAATCACCTCCCAAGTGAGTTGCACCTTGCACAGTCCCTGCCCGCCTTCAAGAAAGCCTTAAAGACCTGGCTATTCCGGGAGGCATTTAGTGACAGTTAATTTGTTTCCCTCTCCTCTTTCCTGCCATTGAACCAATTATTATTATTATCTTTGTTATTGTTTTTGTGCCTTTTTAAAATATAGTCAGCTTATGTTGATTGTCTTTACTATTGCTGTTCAGTTTTATTGTTTTCCTTACCTGTATTTATATTGTAAACTGCCCGGAGTTCCTTTGGGAAGACGGGCGGTATATAAGCAATAATAATAAATAAATGATACATAAATCTGTTTTCATTTCTGCCTGGTTCTGTTTTCCTGAGGCCATCAACAGCAGAACTGAATGTTGTTCCACAGGGAGCCTTGGCTTCCTGGATTCTTTGCTACTTGTGGCTGGCTTCCTGTTCTGCCCATTGAACCAGGCTGGTTCTTCCTCTCATAATCTCAGCTTGCCTGGAACAGAACACTATATTCCAACCACAATGGGAACCTTCCCACCCTTTTCATGTTTTAAAGTCAAGGGGATGAAACCAGTAGGGGGCAGTATCTTGAAATCCTAACAGAAATGCAAGGTTGACAGAAACGCAGAAGACCATGAGAGGGCCAATACAATTTACAGACCTATTTATTTATTTATTTATTTATTTATTTATTTATTTATTTATTTATTTATTTATTTTAGAGTATTTTTACAACACCTTTCATCTTAGAAAAGGACCCAAGGCGGCTTACAATAAGGAGGGACAATATAGAGTCCAGTACAATTACAACATATTCACATTCAAGAAAAGGGAATTGAAGGGTATCTTACAGCATTAGAAGGCTACTCCAACCATCTCCATTTCTGGAGCCTGTTGAGATGCCATTACAAAGCTATTTCTGTCCCAGAATTAGATTATACACAAGACCAAGATGAGTTAAGCTTACAACTGCACCAAACCTTTTTAATTTAAAATCTGGCAGCTCAAGATTAAGAATATGTCTTGGAGCAAGAAAACACAATTGACAGGGTGACCTACCACCAGTTATATCCCGGAGAGACTGTCCCCTGCTTTTATGGACTTCCCAAGATCCACAAGCAAGGAATCCCCCTCAGACCTATTGTCAGCAGTAGAAATTCAGTGACTTACAACATCACAAAATACCTGGCAACTATCCTAGCCCCACTGGTTGGACTCACGGACCACCACGTACACAATTCAGAGGAGTTTGTTTCTAAAGTCAGGGAGCTGAAACTGGATACAGATGAAACCATGGTATCCTTTGATGTTACATCGCTCTTTACAAGCATCCCCACCACCAATGCCCTAACAATGGTAAAGAGAAGACTAAGAGAAGACAGCACCCTCACCTCCAGAAGCCGCCTCATCCCAGACCAGATATGCCTGCTCCTGGACCTGTGTCTGAACACCACATATTTCATGTACAGAGGGGACTTCTACAGACAGAAGTATGGCTGTGCCATGGGTTCCCCAGTGTCACCAATTGTTGCAAACTTATACATGGAAGAAGTGGAGAAGAAGGCACTCAACACCTTCCCAGGGACAACACCATCCCACTGGTTCAGGTATGTAGATGATACCTGGGTGAAAATCAAGACTCAGGAAGTACAGGACTTTACAGACCACATCAACTCAGTGGATCCTAATATTAAGTTCACTAGGGAAGACACCCAAGACAACAGGCTGGCTTTCCTGGATTGTGCAGTCATCATCAGACCTGACCGTAGCCTAGGAGTAGAAGTTTACAGGAAACCCACCCATACAGATCAATACTTACTATTTGACTCCCACCATCCATTACAGCACAAACTAGGAGTCATCAGGACCCTAAGCCACAGAGCAGAGAGCATCCCCACCTCCACAGAAGCCAAGAAGAAGGAAGATGGGCACCTGAAGGCAGCACTTAAGGCCTGTGGATATCCAAAGTGGGCCTTCAACAAAACAGTGGGCCATCCCAGAAGAACAAGGGATCAGTCTGAGACCCAGACCCGACGGAAGAACCCGGTCATTCCTTACATGGCGGGAGTGTCGGAGAAGCTTAAAAGGATTTTTGGCAAACACCACATCCCTGTTTATTTCAAACCCAGGAACACACTAAGGCAGAGACTTGTCCACCCAAAGGATCCGATACCAAACCATAAAAGGAGCAATATAGTACAGTGGAACCTTGACTTACATCATTAATCCGTTCCAGTGGTCTAGACTTAAGTCAAACATGACTTAAGTCAAACGAATGTTTCCCATAGAAAGTAATGGGAAAGTGGATTAATCTGTTTCAGATGATGAAAAAGACCCCTAAAAACAGCAATTTAACACAAATTTGACTGGGATAGGAGATTCCTTCTGGGGATGTAAATGAAATGTCTCTTCAAAGAGAGGAGGAGGCAGTGGAATTATAGTCCACAAGTTATATGCCTCCATTTTTTAATGTTCATAGCAACAATGACTAACATTTAAGTTTTACTGATTTTAACCTGACGTTCCAAGTTCTGAACAACTCTTTTACCATTAGAGTCCCACAAACAGCTCCCCAACTAAAATGCTTCTATTGTGGACCAGACTTCTGCAGCCAGATTTTTACAAGACTGAGCCGACTGTCTAACCAGTTTATTTCCTCCTCACTAAGGCCGAGGACCAGCTCCAGGTGCTCTGAGCTGGCCTCGCCAAAGCCGCCGCTGCCGGAGGAGGGAAGAAGAGGAGCAGTTTGTCCACCCAAAGGCCTTGCGCCAGGGCTCCGAGATGTAAGTCAAAGCCTGCGACTCAAGTCAAACAGGCACCTTCTTGATGCAAGTCAAATATGATGCAAGTCAAGCAGTATGTAAGTCAAGGTTCCACTGTATATGCAGTCCAATGCAGTGAAGAGTGTTCAGACCTCTACATCGGAGAAACTAAACAGCCATTAATCAGAAGGATGGCCCAACATAGGAGGGGCAACAGGTCAGGACCAGAATCAGCAGTACACCTCCATTTGAAGGACAAAGGGCACTCTTTCAAAGATGAGGATGTACACATATTAGACAAAGAAGAGAGGTGGTTTGAGAGAGGAGTAAAGGAGCCATTCATGTGTTAGCATTGAAAATCCCTCCCTCAACAGAGGTGGTGGGCTCCGGCATAGTCTATCTGCTTTACTTATCAGGCTGTACTTTCCAAAGTGAGCCTTCACCACCAAGGTCACAGCTAACGACCCATTCTTGATGGGTTTCAGCACCTTAAGCCATTGTTTACCTTAAGGCCATGGACACTAATGTCTCCCTAACGAGCCTATTCAGGCTATTGTTCATCTTATGAGCCAATCAGACCAGGGGACAAGAGGTCAAGCTGACTATAAGAAGGACTACTTGCACTAGCTGTATTCAGACCGATGAAGCTGTTTGGATGAACAGCAAAACGTTTCTATCTCTCAAAAAAGAAGTCCAGTACCCATGACTCAACTTCCAGAGAAAGATTAAGAATAGGATTTTTTTAAAAAATACCATGACATCCTAAAATAGTGATGGGGTCAAAGAACTGGGACACAGCTTCCACCTTGGGCCCAACCAAGTCCTGTTCCAGTCATACCAACTGTTTAACTCTTCTCCTGGCTCAGTGTGTGTCCTGTCGTAGGCACAGGTCTAGAAAGACGCTTGGGAAAGAACCTCTTAACTCTCCCTGTTCCCAGGAAACACAAAGTCCTGTCTTGCGCAGAAAGTCTCAGGGTAGTAGTAGTAGTAGTAGTAGTAGTAGTAGTAGTAGTAGTAGTAGTAGTAGTAGTAGTAGTAGTAGTAGTAGTAGTAATGTTTGAACTGTAGAGCTAGAAGGGGTCACTGAGTTATGCATTGTCACTTTAAAATATAAGAATAAAATACAGTGATGGATCACCTAGCAACTTAGTCCAACTCACTCCTGAAATCTCAAAAAATTGCCATATAGGAACTAATTCCTCAAGTCATTTTATTTATAGCCCACCTTTATCTAAATAAAGACATCCAAGGTGGCCTAACAGAATATTTAAAATATAAATGTGCTAAAATACAATACATTGTAATATTAAAAGAACAAGTGAACAACAGAATTCAATGGGTGATTTAACCTTGTGTAAGGGCCATCATATTATGTCATAGCAGCAAACTGCTGCTGATCAATGAGGTGTGAATTGTACCATGCACCCAAGCACATGATCATCACACATGCAGGAATGCAACAAGTACCTGATTAATTAGCAGCAGTTTGTCAAAACAACATAATCAATCTCACATACACAAATATAAACTGTTCACTGGATTCTGGCCCTTACCTTGCGAAAACAAACACTGCATTGAAAAGCACATAAAAGCAAACTAGGAAAAGGTAAACAAGTTCAACACCTTCTAGTAATGCCCCAGCTTCAGCAACCAGCCAGTTGCCCAAAGCTTGCCTAAACAGAGGTGACTTTGCCTGCAGGAGGGACAACAGGTCAGGCCAGCCTGCCTTGGGAGTGAACTCCACAGCCTTGGAAGAGATGTTGGATGGAGTTAAAGGGCTCTGGAAAGACCCTAAAGCAGTGGTGGTGAACCTTCGGCACTCCAGATGTTTTGGACCACAACTCCCAGAATTCCAAGCCTAGATTGCCAATGGCAAAGGACTGTGGGAGTTGTGGTCCAAAACACCTGGATTGCCCAAGGTTCGCCACCACTGCCTTAAAGGCTGGGAAATGGCAAACATTCTTCACTTCCTGGTAGTCAACCACTTTTGCTTGAAGGAGGGCCCTGGAGAAGGTGGGAAGGTGTATGCTATGCTGTTTTCTCTGGGACACACATCATCAGAGAAGAGAACCCTTTCTCTCCCAGCAAGACAGTTATTCATATCAGCAATAAGCATCCCAAGTTGGGTGCTGGTTAACTGGCCCAGCTACGAAGGATACCTGGCAGACTCCATTACACCAGGCAACCAAGCAACATTGATGTGAGCCCTCTTGGGCTATTTCTAAGAATAAAGGCGGGATAGAAATATTTTAAATAAATAAAAATATTGTCAGGAACAAGAACTCTCCCCATCCCCACCCCACCCCCAAATCACCCTTTCCTTGTACTTCAATTCCCAAAATGCCGAAGCCAGCACTCATTCATGTACAGTGGAACCTTGACTTACATGCTGCTTGACTTGCATCATATTTGACTTGCATCAAGAAGGTGCCTGTTTGACTTGAGTCGCAGGCTTTGACTTACATCTCGGAGCCCCGGCGCAAGGCACCGGAATTGGGCGGCAGCCACAACCCAGCATCGCAGCTGCTGCCTCCGAACTCCTCCTGCTTTCTTCCCCTCCTCCAGCAGCGGCGGCTTTGGCGAGGCCAGCTCAGAGCACCTGGAGCTGGTCCTCAGCCTCACCGAAGCCGCCGCTGCTGCCGGAGGAGAAGAAGGGCTGGGAGCTCGGGCTGGCCTCACTGGTTAGACAGTCCGCTCAGTCTTGTAAAAAATCTGGCTGCAGAAGTCTGGTCCAAAATAGAAGCATTTTAGTTGGGGAGCTGTAAAGTTGTGGGACTCTAATGGTAAGCATAGAGTTGTTCAGAACTTGGAACGTCAGGTTAAAAATCAGTAAAACTTAAATGTTAGACATTGTTGCTATGAACATTAAAAAATGGAGGCATATAACTTGTGGACTATAATTCCACTGCCTCCTCCTCTCTTTGAAGAGACATTTCATTTACATCCCCAGAAGGAATCTCCTATCCCAGTCAAATTTGTGTTAAATTGCTGTTTTTAGGGGTCTTTTTCATCATCTGAAACAGATTAATCCACTTTCCCATTACTTTCTATGGGAAACATTCGTTTGACTTAAGTCATGTTTGACTTAAGTCTAGACCACTGGAACGGATTAATGATGTAAGTCAAGGTTCCACTGTATTCCATTTCCATTTATTTATACCCCACCTCTCCTCCAGCAGCTTACAAAATATTTGAAAGTTAGACAACTATAAAGAAAGCTATTGTTTAAAAGATAAGTATGAAGACAATAAATTATAATGTTAAGAAAAATAAACATATGACATATGAAAATAACTGAACGAAAAACATTTAAAACATGCTTTAAAATGCACAGTGTTCCCCATCAAAAACTTTTATTTGGCAGCCGATTACTTACTAACTTTTGGTACTGTCAGGCTCACAGATAAATCCAGAAATAATCACATCCAAAATTAGAAGAAGAAGAAGAAAAATAAAACTGGCATATTTAATTGAAGCATGCACTGTATGCACTTATAAAAGTGGCTAACAAAGAGTTAGGTAAGCAAAATGTTTCAGCTTTCACCTTTTTTATTGCTTTGGTAAAAAACAAAGAGATACTGTACTTGATATGGATAGATACAAATTTAGAAATAATTGATCTGGTTTTAAATAGAGATACAGTGGACCCTCGTATAACAAACAGTTTATATAACATAACATCTGTAGAACATAAAAAATTCCAGAGACAGGGGAAATTTGCTTAACAGAATCGCCTATGGGGCGAGTTCGTACAACATAAAAATGGTCGCAATTAGGGATTACTCCGTTTTCAATCCATTCTTAAATGGACATTTGTATAAAGGAACATTCGCTTAACAAAATTTCATTTGGAATGAATTAAGTCCTTTATACAAGGCACCACTGTATATCATCCATCTCACCATAGAGAATGTGGGGGATTGTGTGCTTGGTGAGGTGACCTGTGTGTTTCTGAACCGAGCCTCCTCATTGGGCAGGCAATTTCAAAGCCCCACCCCATCCCACCCCATTCCCTTTTCTCATGACTATTTAGCCATGAAAAAGGTGTAGTCGGGGCAGCCTTTCAGATCAAAGATGTTTTTGAAAAGAGGGCTGGCCTCTCACAACTTTACAAATAGGCAGTTGTCTTCTGCAAAGCAGGGCGCTTGACCCTATCGTGAAATGATGTTGCAGACTTTATAGGTGTCTGCTGGGGAGAGAAAGGGACCTTGTCTGTTCCCCCACCGACCCCAAGGATCCTAAACTTGGCATTTACTTAAATGTAGGGGATAATAACTGTTGGGAGTTTTAGTTGCAACCTCACAAGCTGCCTGTAGTTTGACTTTTCTGGGCTAGGGTGACTCTCTATGAAGCACTAGTAGCCACTTGTTCCTTCCAGCCTTTCAAAGAGAGCCCTGGATCTCTGACCAGTGTCTTTTCCCTTTCTCTCTTCAGTTGTTGGCCATTTGTTTGCCCTTGATCATTTCAGTAGATTGCAGTAAATAAAGCACCATATACAAGCCTGTAATTTCAAGGAACTGTAAGTAAATAAATGCTTTGATTCTTTCTTCTACAAATGTCTCAGAGTGTGTTATTGAGACTTTAGGTGCCTGCCTGTTAATGAGCAAAGGGTGTACTGTCTAGAGAACATGTGACTATTTTACGCTGTGGAGCTCTGTACATCTACAGCATTTTTACTGGGCATTCAAAACTCCACAACAAAAACTACAGTCAGGTCAACAACCCATAGAAATCATTATTAAACTTCTTCTCTTCCCCTGCACCCCCACCATTGTATAATGCCTGAGATTGCAGAATGCACCCATGCTTTGGAAGCTAAGGAAGTTGATCAGGGTTTGTTCTGAGTACGCCAAGATCTTTGCTCATTCTCCTTCTGCTCCATCAGAGCCTTCCACTCACTGCACCAGGAAGGGTCAAAAGAACGTGCATACTCTCCGCCGTCTGTCTATTTCCCCGGAAGTCACAGTGCAGCTGCAGCTGCATAAGAAGCACCCCCCTCTGGAATACCAAGCAACTGAATTATTCAATAAGGACAGAAAGGTTTGAAGAGGCATATTAAAAAGCCACACTACACTTCAGATATTATAATATGTATGAGAGCAACAGAGCTAGTCTGAGATGGTTTGTTCCCACCTCTTCTGAACTTCCTCTGCCAAAAGCAAAGAAACAAAAGCCTCCTGACTGCACTTTAAATTATCTTTAAATCAGACTTGGGTTGTGCTATCCTTTAAATAGAGGGCACCATCCAAAATAGGGGGAGCTGGGACACTGTTATTTTATAATCTGCACCAAAGGATGCCTAGCCTTCCCTGGCATTCAGAGACCAAGAGTACTGCTTATCAAAAGCTGTAGCTTCAGTTAGGTAAGGAAATTGTTGGAATAATTTACAGAAGCTTTATGCAAATCAGACTTACACAATGCAGAGGCTATTGAAACCTAATTTTTCTACAGTACAATTAATTAATTACAAGTTGAAACCTCCTAGGATGTGATTTGATAGGCATCTAGCCTACTATTTGGTTTGCTGCTGGGACAGCTTGATTTGCTCCTTTTTGTAGCAATCACACAATGTCACCACTGGAGTGAACCAGGCTGTTCCCAGAGCATTCTTACCTGCACCTTTCTGGGCCCTGTCAAAAGCTTCAACTTTTTAAGTGCTGATAGGACAATCCATTTTTGGTTCATTTCCTGAACATGCTATCCCTGGAAACAAACCAAAGCAAGCCTTTGGCTGTCAAGTCTGTCATGGCTCCTTCGCTGTCAACTTGCCATGCTGTGAAGTGGATTAAGAAGAGAGCCACTTCAGGAAATGGGCAAATTAAACACATCTTATGATCCCATAAGAAGCCCCAAGGTGTGCTCCTGCCTGCAGCTGTTTGGGACTGGCTCCCAGTATTAATCCCACTGCCACCCTTAGATGACTGGGGGGTGCTGCTGACACTGGAGAAAGGAACAGAGAGGGAAGGCATGCTTTCCTCCTTCTCCTCCAGCTGCTGCTGCTGCTGCTGCTGCTGCTGCTGCTCATCTCCTGTGTCCAAGTCTGAGACCAACTCCTGGGACTCCTCTAGAAACAGGAGTGGTTCTTCAGAACTTGGACCACAAAGAGAATGCCACTGCCTGACTTCCCCGACCTCAGGCTCAGTGGCCTGGGTTGCAGCAGCAATGCCTGATGGGCCTTTTTGCCTGCCACGTTATTGTTGGCCCTTCTGCTGTTGCCTCCAGCAGACAATTAACTTCTCCTAATTTTGATAGGGACTGCTTCAATGCCCTAAGCACATCCGATCTCACCTGACTTTGGAAGCTAAGCAGGCTTGACCCTGTCTAGTATTTGGATTGGAGACCACCAGGCAATACCAGGTGCTGCACGCACCTGGAATAGGAACTGGCAAACCACTCCAGTATTCCTGCCAAAAAAACTCCATGGACATGGGGCCACGAAGAGTCAGTCATGACTATAATGATGCAACACACAAGCACACACACACACACACTTTTTAGAGGAGTGCTCTTCATTTTTTTACTGTTTATTTGTCCAGTCAAATGTGGGGAGGGGGGTTGAAGATTGGGGCAACTGGTCCTGGTTGGTGGTGGGAATAACAATATGTGAGTAGGGGAAGGAATGTTGTACTTTCAATGGGGTAGGAGGAGAAAGATATATATATATATAATATATAATAAAGAAAGTCTGCCCAAATTTTATTATTAAAATGAAACCCTGCCTAATATCCCTCCCCTGAACAGAACCCTCCCAAACAGAACAGAAAAGAAAAGAACAAAACCTATGTGTGCTTCTCTCAACAGCACAGAGAAACACACTGTTACACAAACGGGGGTGGGGCGGTTTTAAAAGAATGGATGAAATGGTACAGCTAGATGGAGTGGGAATAATGTGGGTGGGCGGGTGGGAAGGAATGTGTAGTTTCAGGGATAGGAGGGGGAAAGAATATATAAAATTAAGAAAGCCTGCCCAAAATCCATCAACCCAGCCCTCTCAGAAAGAACAGATAAGCTGTGAGAGAGAAACACAGTACGCACACACTGAGAGAAAAGGGCTCTCTCTTTTACACACACACAAACCACTCTCTCTTTGTCCACTAACTCACACAACAACACACAAAGCCACAGAGCAATAGTGAATGAAGAAGCTAGCCAAAACAACTGTTAAGCTAACTTTAACACCACTGCCAATGCACCTCTAATGTCTGTCAGCACCTGTTTGGTGTTGGGCACCCACTTTATAAACACAATTCTTATTGTTAAAAAGGAGCCCCTGTTATAAATTTTACAAGAAGGTAAGATGGTCCAGTTACTGTTTGGCATCTTACCTTAGGCAGATTTTGATCAGGCTGCTTTTTTAACATTGAATTATCTACCACTGCCAAGGCACAGGCCCTCTTTAACTTTCAGATTCTTTATTAATTAATGTTATAAATAAATTATGCAAAACTCCATAAATGTTGTCTCCTTCTGGGGGCAAACATCTTTTACAGTCTACTGCCATGAGGAGAATAGCAAACCACTCCACATCCCACCCCACCCCATAAAACTTTACAATGGATTCCTATGTGCACTCCATTTGGAGTTGAATAACATGGTCCTCTGTAACGTAAACCTCAACAAGTTGGGGGTACTTCAGAGGGAGAGCTTGAGAAAGCTCCACTGCAATTTCCATGCTGCTAGCTGTCTGGTATCACTATTTTCTAGCACAGAAAATTGCACTTAATGTTTTGCCAGGAGGCACCACCTTTGAGGTTTAATAACTCAGCCCCCCAAACTCTAAATCTCTCCAAATTTGGAGGGCTTAAAGGGGAGCGTCCAAAGAAGGTACACACCAAATTTGGTGTCTATACGACCCTGGGGAACCGTTTTACAGAGAAATGAATCAGTTTGTGAAAATGAAAAAAAGTCTTTTTGTTTTGTTTGAAACGACACGGCATGTTCCCGATTGATTTCATTTCATTTCGTTAGCTAAAGAAATTATGAAATAGCTTGTCATTTTCATTTGGTGCCCATCCCTAGAATAAAATAAAACAAAAAGTAGGGACCATGCAAGCAACTGTCCCCATTGTAAATGGATACAGTTAAATGGTTCTACTGAACTTCTTCATATTCAATACTGTTCTTTATATCTGTTACCGAGTGGCTACAGGACAAGACAGCAACACCTCCACAGCCTATGTAGTCTTTTTTTCAAAGGCACTTTGGATCAAGCATCACATTTCTCACAACACTGCCTAAGATGTAATTATCCTATGACTAAAGACTGAAAGAACTGGGCTTGTTTAGCCTAGAGAAAAGAAGGCTGAGAGGTGATATGATAGCACTTTTCACCTATTTGAAGGGCTGTCATACAGAGGAGGGGCAGGATCTGTTTTCGATCATCCCAGAGTGTAGGATGTGCAACAGTGGGCTCAAGCTAAGGCTTGGTTCAGGGAAAACATCCTAACTATTAGAGTAGGATGGCAATCGAGAGGTGGTGAGTGCTCCAATACTGAAGGCATTCAAGAGAGATTGGGACAACCACCAGGCAGATGTCCTTTGACCTGTATTTCTGCATGGAATAGGGGGTTAGAATTGATGGCCTTGTAGACCCCTTCCAACTTCACTTTTCTATGATTCTATGATTGATTCTATGTGTTAGGAATTTATAATGATGAGAAAATATTAACGGACCCAAATGTGCTGAGAAGGCATGAGGTCAACATGACCCATCCTCTAAGACTTGGCATAACCGCACATTGTGTGGGTGTCATTTTGCTGAAGAGCAACATTTGGCGGTTAGCCAGGAATAAGGAACGGACTTGAACTATCAAACAAACTGGGAAATGGGGTCAAGCCATTCTGGCTTTGATGGCCAAATGGCTATAAGCCAAGAACATGAGCTAATGAACAGGCACATGTAGGTACATGTGGGCACGTGAAGGGGCGTACAAAATACATCAGTCTGAGATCATACACACCATGCAGAATAGTATATAAATCATGGGAAACCATTTGAACCCTGTCCAGACCAGCAAGAATTGATGTCTGCATTGATCAACTCATGCAGCTCTGAACCCTTAAGCAATGGCTTGCTTAAGAACTCATACTAACCATATCTGTGTTTTGTTATGCTGGCTTGCTATATACTTTCTATACTTCTATATTTCTGAACCACCTGTGAATGTCTAATAAAACCTTTGCTATATAACTATCAGTGTGGCAATTTTGATGAACCTCCAAAACTTAACAAATGGTGCATTGGCAATTTTTTAAAGAAACTTTTTTAAAACTTATCATATGGTTCTATGATCTGGAAATAGCCTGTCTTTCATGTGTCCAGTGGTGCAGATAGGTAAACACAGAGTCTTGGGTCGGTAGTCTTAGGAGGCCCCTTGCCTTTAGACAGGCATGTTTTACTTCATCTACTTTGGACTGTGCTAAGAAAGGCACACCGCTTTTTATAGGGTGTGGGAGCAAATCCAGTTCCTCATGTTTAGCAGGACCCTCAAATTCTGTGCCACAATTTTGCACTGGCAGTGACGTTCTGTTTGACCAGGGTCAAGGCTTACTCTGAGCTGGTGCTCTGACCCTTTACTCTTAGCAGAGTAACATCTTAGGTATCATTTGTTCCTAATGGCTACTGGCTTCAGTCCTTTGTTTTCCACTTTAATTCTAGCCTGCAGCAATTTGGATCATTCTAGAATGCTAGCAGATAATTACCCTGTTTGCACTGCTTTCGTAAGTAACTGTATTCCCGAGTTTCCAGGCAGCAGTGAACAGTGAGGGTGAGGGTGTGAGAGGAAGAGAGAATGGCTACCTGGGTATAAATAGTAACCAGATTGGCCTTGTTAAGTTATTTTGCTTTGCAAACACAATCTTGTCCTTCCCAGAGAGACACACTGCCATTATTTGCAGCTCATACTTGTATTTCTGAGAGGAGACAGTAATAATGAATATGCTTGGTTTGGAAATTTTATTCATATGCAGTTGTGGTACCACAGGCAACATTTTAGTCTCTGTGGTATTCAACACATACACACAGAGAGAAAGAGAGAGAGGCTGTGTTAGAACCATATTGATGCACTGCTTCACTTATTTAAAAAAAATTGCAAAAACTGAAAACATATTCCAGGAAGCAGGAGGCAAGAAGGGGCAATGAGTGGGATTCCCCACCACCATCTTTTCTTTGAGACTCTTAAAGGTTGTAACATGAATCATGAACCTTCCTGCGGACAAATTTACCATCCACGGTCGGTGGTGGATTCAGCTGCAGCTCATGGTGAAGTCAACCCAACCTTTAAGACAAGTTAAAGAAGGTAAAAAAAAGAAACCCCTCTTTTTGCGTCTTCCTGTCTCCTCCCACTTCAAGGTGGACAGAAGTTTCTATTTAAAAAATAAATAAGTGATGCAGTGCATCAATATTGCCTTAAATCAATCTGAACATTTCTCCCCACTTCCTCTCCCCCTCCATGGCGCAGAGGAAAGTGTTTAATGTGTTAATATCTTCAAGTAGCTATCTTCTTACACTACTTACTTCACACAATATGGAGAATTCCCAGTGGAAGGAGTCTTCACAGCCTCAAGTTCACTTTGGCTGTTGTTGGTTTTTTTTTTTTTTTTTTAGCAAAATGAACTGAGACAAGGAGATCCTACCCACACCATTTGGGGCAGGGGAGTGTAGGCTGGTTGGCGCTAGTAGGAAATAGATGGTGAAATTGCTGGGGGAAGGGGTGAGCCAGCACATCCCTGCCATGGGCCAAGCAGCAGGCTCCGTCCTTTTGGGTTGCACTGATGCCTGGAAAAACCAAGCTGCCCGTAATAAAGGCACAGTTAGAGTGGCAGGAAAAAACTGCATTTGTGTAAATCTAAACTAACAGATGGAATTGTTACAAGTGAAGACTTTTTCCATCCCTGCACAGGAAGTCACATCTCCCAAATCTTCTTCTTCTAACAAACCTATTAAGTGGACAGGAGCTGTGACTTCAACCCACCAGTACATCTAGTCATTCTTGTACAGGGAAAAGTGAAGAAAACACTGACTGTGATTGATAGCCATGGGTCCAAGCATAGCAATGAAACTATTAAAAAAATGAAAAGTGAACCAGGAAAAAAGGCAACAATGCCCCCACAACTGGCAAGGAGCTATAGCCATTGAATGTTCTGCTTCTAAGCAACTACTAATAGGCAGGATCCCGATCCTCTCTTTCACTCAGCCGTACTAAAAGCAACTGTTGTTGTTGTTGTTGTTGTTGTTGTTGTTGTTGTTGTTGTTTAATTTGATGGGGTCAGTACACTTGTACCAACTGCTTTTGTCTTTTTGCATGGCTACAGTAAAAAAATGCACCAAAGAGGAGCCATGTCATGGAAGTGACTGATTGAGTCTGTACAGTGCCTTTCTCAGTGGTCTTTAGAAGTTTCAGCTGTCCAGTCCTCATTCAGTGGGGGGTTAATTCAAACACCAGCAACATGGATTCATATGTCAACTGTCTTAACGATCTCATCCCTTAGGGAGGATAGAAAAAAAGTGGTTGCAATGCACCACAGTTTAAGGCAGATGAGATCTTGTGCTGATGATTTGTTCACTAGGAACACACACACACACACACACACACACACACACACACACACACACACACACACACACACACACACACAAAGATGAAAATGAAAAGTGCCAGCGTCTTTTCTTCTTTCTACTCAGCCATTTTTGATCATAAGGTTACTGTACCGCAGCCAAACAACTCTCGATAACGCACACTGCACACAAAAGGTAAACTGACATCAGACCCTGGAAACAGGAATATACTTCTTTTCATAGAATCATGAAGTTGGAAGGGGACTTTGTGCACTTTGTTCCTATAGCACCCATGTATCCCCCAACCCCACCCCACATACACTGAGTGTTCCCAACCTTGAATTCCCAGATGACTAAAACTACCAGAAGCTTTCACTGGGCTGGGCTGGCTAGGATTTCTGGGAGTTGTAATCACAGGACATCACGGGGTCCAAGTTTGGGAACCAGTGACATATGCAAATAGTAGGAAGTAGAGATGGGCACAAATTGAAAAAACGATGTTTTGGTTTTTCATTTTTCATTGCGGGTCCATTTCGGTTCGTTTTCGGGTATTTTTGAATTTTTTGAAAAGATTTCATTTCGTTTTTTCGTTTTTCATTTTTTGTTTTAACCCGCTTTTTGTGCAACTTAAAGCATTTCCGCGCACGGACGTCCCCCAACGCCCCAGACCAGAGGGAAAACACTAAAAAATGATGCTGGCAATGACACAGTATAGACTATGCAGGGAGGCTGCAAAGGCAGGGGCAGGCATTGCCCAGGGCGTAAGACAGCCGCAGAGTGACTGCACTGCGGGGCAGGGGAGGGTACTCAACAAGAGGTACGCACACACACAGGGAGGCTGTAAGAGAAATCTCTTTCTCTCCCCTAAGAGCCAGGCTGTAGCCAGCAGGAACACAGAGACACACACCTGCCTGGCTGGCCTAAAGTAATGAGTCACAGAGACAGCGATCCCACCCTAACTCCCACCGCAGACTGCAAGGAGGACGGGGGCTGCCAGAGCTTTTTATGCCCTCTGTGGCTGCCACACCTACCCAGTCTGCAACCTGGGCATGCTATTGGTTGAAATTGTCCAAGAATTTACATGATCCCATCACATGGCTTGCATCCATCTTGTGGCTTGCATCCATTTTGTGTCATCCTTAAAGGGAAAAGAAAAAATACATTGCGATGGGAGAAAAACAAAACCAAACGTTTTAAGGACTGCAACCCCCTGGTAGGTAATAATTTCAAATAATTATCACTGCATTTTTACGGATGTCCAGGGCATTTTAATACCCAAGAAATCAATATTAGGCATTTGGGAGCCATTTTGGGTCGATGTCCCCTAACTCCCCTTAAAGGAAAAAAATACAGCGATCTGAGAAAAGACATAAATGTAGAATAAATAATTGTTGCTGGGTTTTTATAGATATTCAGGACGTTTCTTAACATTTAAAAACAGCTCATTTCATTGCGTGTCACCATTAACGAAAATGAGACATAACGAACCTAATTTTCGTGGTTCTGTTCAGTTCATTCCAATTTCATCACAATTTTCGTTATTCATTTCGTTACATAACAAAACGAATAATGAATAACGGAACGAAATTTTTTTTCCGTTTCGTGCCCATCTCTAGTAGGAAGTAAATGATCACACTCTGGCAACAATGCACACTAGCTTTCATGTGCCAGGGCTACCTATTCCATTCATTGCTCTGTGACTAGTGTGGGCTGCTTGTAGTTTTCCTGTGGGTTCAGAAACTTCAAAAGCAAACACCTTGTAAGGACAACCCAGTCTCAATACTACACATATAGCACTGAGGTCTATACAGTTCTACGCCCATTTGAATAAAATTGGAAATCCAGACTGAATAAACTTGAGTGGCTTCACACAGATAGGAAGTAAGTAAGTAAATAAATAATCTTCAAAGCTTAGAAACTAAAATGCATTTAGAAATTCTCATATTTTAATATTTTGAGAAAAGACTGCCTCTGTCCCATGACTAAGGATATGATCTTTTTTTTCTGCTCCTGCACTTTGACTGCACTTTTGACCACAGAAATTTATCACTTCATTGATTCACTTGCACCAAATGCAGCATGTATTCAGCAAATTAAAAAAAAACTTGACAGAGATGTGAAATCAGTGCCAAATGGAGCCAAGAATCATGTTTATGCTTTTTAGCGTTTAAAAAGACATTTTATGACATTGCTGATATTGTTAATGACTACTTTTAATTAACCCTAGCTATCCCCAGGCATTTAAAAAGTATATGGTGGGAAATAAATTGAACAAATGCATAGACTACTATTTTTCACATTATTCTTGTGGATGTTATGTACCATTCAGTTGCTTCTAGCTTATGGTGATCCGATGAATGAATGACTTTCAAAGAATCCTGTCATTAATAGCCCTAGTTGGATCATGCAAATTCATGGCTGTGGTTTCTCTTATTGAATCGATCCATCTCATAGTCGGTCTTCCTTCCTCTTTTCCTGCTGTGTTCCACCTTTCAACACATTGTTGTCTTGTACAGTGAGTAAACCTGGTCTTTTATGTGGACAAAGTAAAACAGGCTCCGTTTTGTCATTTTTGGTTTTAGTGATTGCTTCGGTTTGAGTTGATCTAGTTAAGAATGGGCTGACTTTTTAAAAAGGCATATAGCTTGCATTTGTTTGTTTGTTTTGTTTGTTTGTTTTTATACTGCCCTTCTAGTGGAAATCCACTACTCTGAGTGGTTCACAACGAGATAAAAAAAATCTCTCAGACCCCTACCCCAAACCAAAGGATGTTACAAAACATATATACAAATAAAAAACTAAAAAGATAATTCCTATGGCAACAGCTGAATAGGATTGCAGAATTAAACACTCTGACCCTAATAATAATAATAATAATAATAATAATAATAATAATAATAATAATAATAATAATAATAATAATAATAATAATAATAATAATAATAATAATAATAATAAAATTCCATTGTATTTATAGAGGGAAGCAATATAGTCAGGACACAGGACAAAGGGGAGAAAAAGAGGATATAGAGGAAATAACTCTGTTGTCATAGCAACAGCTTGGTCCAGCACATTTTGTGGTTTGTCCTGATGCAAAGGAAACCTGACACTGCTGTGTAGGCATTTGCCCAGGACAGATTGAAGCTGACAGGCTCTTTATGATATGAAACATTTATAAAGCAGAGGCCATGTGGTTGTGCATGTATGCATACTTGTGTGACAAGAAGAAAGGGTGAGGTGGAAATGAGAGGATGGATGGCTGAATACTATTACCAGATTAGGAACACTGGACCAGTGGAGTCTCTACTATGGCATTAGGTTCCTTGTATGTATTCTAGGGTTAGGCTTAACAGTACACCATTATTACCATAAGGGGCTGAATTACTGAATTCATTATACTGTAATGTAACTGTATTCTTATGGATGGTATTGTGCCAAAATAGGTTTTCCCGATTGGGATGTTTAGGCTGCAAAATGTCTTGGGATGATGCTAATTCATTCCTTGGTTCTACTAATATTTGTTTCCAAGTCAAGCTGCTGGGGAAAGATGGGTCCTGGAATCAATGGCAATTTGCAAACAATGGGAAGGTCTGTGGACGAGCAGACAGGTATGCAAAAAGTGCATACACCTTGTATATTAAGTAAAAAAAGAGGTTTGGAACCATGCAGCCATTAAAACAAAAGCAAAACTAGACTATGGGTGATACCTTCATAGGCTGCTAGTAAAAAAAAAAAAAAAAGTTGCTGAGCTTTTGAGTGCCAGCTCTCTTTTTCAAAGCAGGTATAAAAGTCCAAACATGGCAAGGGATGTAATTTGCCAGGAGAGGGTTCTTAAAAGTTCACTTGGCAAGATGGACTACCAGCCTATGAGGGTGTCACCCATAGTCTGGTTTTGCTTTTGTTTTCATGGCTGCATGGCTCCAAACCTCTTTTTTACTGCAATGGAACAAGAAAGAGCTGCCAAGAAGGTGAAAGAAACATCTACACTACAGCAACAGAACATTAACGCTAGGTACTGTGATATCATTTTCCCTTCAATTGGGTCTTAATTGTATCTACCTAGTGGGACATTTTTTAAAATTCTCCCCCAAAAAGCTTTCTTCCCCAACCCCTAGTGGAGAGCTTCTTCTTCTTCTTCTTCTTCTTCTTCTTCTTCTTCTTCTTCTTCTTCTTCTTCTTCTTCTTCTTCTTCTTCTTCTTCTTCTTCTTCTTCTTCTTCTTCTTCATTAACCTCCCGCATCTACCCCACCTCTGGCCAACCAGGACCTCTATGCTTCGAAGAGCCAATAGAGAGATGATGGCTTTAAGTAAGAGGGAGGTGCCCATACCATGACACTGTTTGTTTGAACTGGCCTGTAAAGTCCAGTTCCCCATCGGACCATGCTGCTCTGTAAAGTCCAGTTCCCCATCGGACCATGCTGCTCTGTGCCTTCCAAGAAGAAGCCCAGCATCCATCTTGCAAAGTGAACTTTTAAGAACTCTCTCCTGGCAAATTGCATCCCTTGCCATGTTTGGACTTCTATACCTGCTTTGAAAAAGAGAGCTTGCTTTTGAAAGCTCAGCAACTTTTTTTATTTTTCTACTAGCAGCCTATAAAGTTATCACCCATAGTCTACTAATTGTACCTAAAAGATTTTCCCCTTCTACCACCACCAATTTATTAAACGCAAGCTCTAGTCCTTTCTCAGTATTGTGCAATGCCAGCTGGGACAAATGGGAGGAACAATACAGCACATCTACCAGACACCAGTGTGGGTGGGAGTTTGCATTATCAGGCAAATCAGCCCTTGCAGTCGCCTCCATCTTATTTCACCACTGGATGGCATTCATCTGATCTTCTCCCACAAGGCCAGGAAAACCATGGGTGCCTGCGTTACCCTGCATGGTTTGGTTGCTCCCAGGATTAAGTTTGCCACCTTTTCTTACTGAGCCCCTTTCTGCACCATGAACAATAGCATGGAATGAATGAAAGCACCGTGGCCAGAGACCAAAGAGGGCAGGGCTAGGCCTCCTCTTCCTCGAACCAATGAATATATGGAAGAATTTCAGTAGGATGAGCTGTGTCATCCACACAGGGCTGGGGAACCCGTGGGCCAGTCATTTCCTGAACCAAAACTCCACAAAGGTCCCTGCTTTTTATTGTGTTTTGGTACACAGGTTCTGAACCCATGACTTGCTTACAGGGATGTCCGTTGGTCCATGCTAGGAAGATATCTCGGATGGTAGGGGTGAGTTCTCATCTATGCTCAGAACTATGTTCTATCTGTGGTTCAGCAGCAATCTGATAAACCAAAATTCAGAAGATGAAGCTTTTCCTGCTATGGACACAAATACGCAGCAGAAAAATATCTGCATGATGTCTTAGGCTGCTGGAAACTCAGAAGAATTTTTTAAAAAATTGGCACCTTCAGCTGCAACTAACTGGCAGGTAATGCTTAATCATTGAGAACTATATCTGATTTCCTTGACTATAGTTGTTTTTCCCTTAGTCACCGGAATTTGGTGCAGTGAAGCAGCTCAGTTTAGGGAATGTTGTCAAAACATGATCTCAAAGAGAGCACCAAGATGCACCAACAAATGGTAGCACATGGAACAATCATTGCCTTCTACATCCAGTGCCCTTAAAGGTGGTTTAGTTCCAGGTAGCAGGATCAAGGTTCACTCAGCCTTCCATCCTTCCGAGGTCAGTAAAATGAGTACCCATCTTGCTGGGGAGTGGGGGAATGTGTAGCCTGCATAATTACTTATAAAAAAGCCAATAGAGCGCTTTAAGTGCTATGGGGTGGTATAGAAGCATCATGTATTGTTTTGCTTTGCTTTACTGGCTGTGCCACATTTGCTTTGGAGCCGCCCACTTCCTAAGTGGCAATGGTCGAACATCATTGCAAGAATGGACTTACAACAAACAATCCAGGAAAAATGAATACATTCATTATATTAATTAAGACAATGAAACAATCAGATGATGCAAACAAGCCTTCCTCACAGATGGGGCCCATCCACAGTGTGAGATTTGGTGTGATACAGCTGGTGCTTAAAATGTCCTTATCTTCAGTGCAGTCTATTTTAACTCTTGATATCCTTCTGCAAAGTCAGAACAAAGACATATTTTGCACCTCAATGAATAGTACCCAAAAGATAATCTGCCCAAGCCCTAATCCCAGATAGGTACCGGCTAGCTCTTTAAAAGAGAGGATGTACTATTTTAACTACAAACACATGGATGGGGTCTTTTTTCTGGGCCAACCAGTGCTATCAGGGAACCATCTATACCATAACTATATGCCAATGCAGACAGGCTCCTCTTCTTTAACCACACACAGCACCAAAGTCTTGTTATACTAATAAACATCTTACAGGGCAGAGTTTGCACTCTGTTTGTTACTGTTTTACAGCCCACATGCTTGCCTGTGATGGTGTTTGGCTTTTGTTTTGGCATGATAAAACCCCAGCAGGTCTTCCATGTTTCATATGAATGCTTAGACGAATAGCCACCAGGAAACCAAGAGATCTCTTAGGTGGTTACTTGACATCCATTTCGTCTCTGTAAGTGTTGCACTTCAGACTGGTACAAAAAAATCTTACTTTCCGTCCGGCGCGCAACAGCTGAAATTTGTCTCGACCATGCTGCCAAAGCAGGATCAGAGCGTGACAATACTGTCCCTGGCTCTGGGTTGGGGTATTCTCTTGTCACTGTTTGTTCCCGGTTCCTATTCTGAGACAAGAGACTGTGTGGTAACAACTGCCACGCAACAACCAGTGTGCACCTAGTGGTCAGCAGCTGAAGCGGCATTCAACATTAGTTTCCCTACAGGAAATACCATGCAGCACAAATGTTTATTAAAGAAAGTACTGAAAATTCTGTAGCATTGATGTGTAAATCCCGGAATACCAGTAAATCAAAATATTGAAAAAGTTTTATTTATGATTTTTTTAAAAAGGGTTAAGAAAGCAAGACAAATTCAGAATTTGTCACAGAACAAGACTGTGAAGTAACAGTTGTCACGAGAGAAGTTATCATGACTGTGAGAAAACGGAAACAGGGACTAAACAGGGACAAAACCATGTGATCACGACCAACGCTGTTACGGTAAAAAAACTAGTCACGGAACAAGGAAGGGTGTGAAGTAACCGCCTTGGTTGTTTGGAACATGACACTGTTTCACACTTGATAAAAGCACCTCCCAATGACAGAATGAATCATGATCACAGTGTCAGCAGTAGCAGGTAGGGGCCTATTGCCTTCTCATCTTTCTCCTGACCCACACATTTCATATGCCTTATTCTCTATATCAGATAACTCTGCAGTACTATGAACCAGCCTTCCCCATCATGATGCCCTCTTGATATATGGGTCTGTTGTGCCCATTGTTCCCAACTAGCATGGTCATTGAAATGATAGGCATCTTCAGCCTCCTATAGCTGGAGAAGGCCAGTTTAAGGAAAGTTGCTACTAGCACTAAAGTGGTTGGTATCTCGTGTTGTCTGGGAATAAGAATCTTGAAAGCTGGTGGCAGCCTTTGTGTGCTTTTTCCTCATTTATTCATTCAGCCTTTAAAAAAACATTCAGTTTAGCACAACATTTTGGCCACTGGTAGTTTATGAAAAAACGGGAGGTGATGGATTGTTTCAACTTCATTTTAAGTACCAAGCGGTCAGGGGACTGAAGTTGTTAAAGGCCATGTTCTAACTCAGTGGTCCCCACCCTTGGATCACCCAGATGTTCTTGGATTAAAACTTGCTAGAAGCCTTGACCATTAGTTGCTGGCTGAGATTTCTTGGAGTTGTAGTTCAAGAACATCTGAAGACCCAAGGTTAGGAACCACTGCTCTAATCAGATGTGCTATCGTTCAGCAATATGTAGAGATGGGCCATGGTTTGAGCATAGAGGGTTCCTCAGCCTCAGATTTTGAGGGAGGCCCTCCGATCATAAGCTGCTGCTAGCAATATGCATAACATGTCCTGTTGCTGCTTCACTGCTGCCTTGGAACTGGATGGCTGTTAGTGGTACAATGGTAGACTCCAATACCATCTTCTTCTGTTTATTGGAGCAGATGCCTGAAACGTAAGCACCTGAGGTTACCATTCCAAATTGCAAGCACCTAGCAGGCAACCAATCCCATCCACATAAAACAATCACTTGGGAAGGGACCAAATATTGTCCACAATATTTATCCTCACTGGGAAGCATAGCCCTGCATCCAAGAAGTCATTGTTTCTTCTGCCACACAGGTCTAGCCTGTTGAATATGGTTACACCAAGGCAACTACAGCAGATTTGTCTCAGTTTCTCAGTGACAAAAGCAATGTCAGTTCCACAGCTCCTAGTTTGATTCTCAACCCATCTTTAACATTTCCCTCCTCACCTGATAACATTCTGCTCAGTTTGTACTTCCTTGTCTGCAATATTCAAGGCATTCATCTACTAGTAGTTTAAAAGTTTAAAAGCAGCTGAGCCACCCTGTCTCAGCACTGCCTTCCCGACAATTTAGGGATTTTTTTCTGAACACTTTTGTGTATGTGTTCCCCCCCCTTGCCCCGGTGAGCTCTATCACTGTGCAAATGAGCACCATGGTATTTACAACATCTAGCTTAATTATTGTGGTTCGTATTGTTTTGAATGAAGGGCGTCCTGGCCTTCCCACTGCAGAACGACATTTCCTTTCCTGGTTTCATCCATGACATCAAGCATATGATGGCATGGTGTTGGCATGGCTCCTGCAATCAGCTGAGCGTTGAGTACACGCACTGAGGCCGCTGCCAGGCTCCTGGGAAGGGAAGTGGTACACCTCCTTCTCTGCATGCCCCGCATCCCTGCTAATCAGGGTGGACATCCCTTGGAACGGGGAGCACCTGCAAAAAGAGGGCTCTCCTTGAGTGGCCTTTCAAAGAGAGGGTTGTCCTCTTTTTTTTTTAATGATTGCATGGCTGCCCGAGTAGCTGCCCTAGTACACTCGTGAGCAGAATAAAAGGGGGTGTGTGCATACCCATCATGTAGAAAAGAAGGGATTTTCCTACCTATATTAGGGTGCTTCAGGAGACGGCAGATCCGAGCTTCTCTTTCAAGCTTCTGATGGTCTGTAAGGAAAGATGTCCACAAATCAGTGTATGAGGCAGAGCCACAGGATTACCTTCCTCTTTTAAGAAAGTACCTATGAATGTCCATTATTTCTTTGGTTATTTCCAGGGAATTCATTGAGTGCACATCCAGACAGCGATAGATGCAGCGATGCAAGAGACCTTGGGGAGGATAATTTGAGGATGATTTCCTCCAAAAGGTGCCTGAATACTTTCCCAGGGTCATTTACCTATACAAATTTTAGAAGCACATGGCAGTGTGAGTGCCCCTGGATGAATTCCCAGCCTTTTATATCCTCAGCAGTACAAGAACTCCACGGGACTCTGTGAGATTTACTTCTAGCTTAAGAAATGTAAATTCTGACTATTTATCTTATTGCAACAGACTGGAAACTATTATTCTATTTGAAAATAAAATTACTGGCCTGAACACTAGGATGATCTTCTGTCTTTGTTATGCATCTCTAAAATATCAACCTTGTACCATGCAACTAGGCTAAAGCAAACAATCAGTACACTTTAAATTTTCCAGGTAGATCACTGCTTCTTGGCTGGCTAGATAACTATGTGAATTAGTTATCTGGCTGCAAGACTGGAGGATCTGAGAAATAATTTTAGGGTCCAGAAAGTGTGATTTCCCCCCCACACACACACACACTGTGAGTCCCAGAAGAGCCAGCCTGTGTAGCTCAGGGCAAGCAGCACAGAAGATGGGAACGTTAAACCAGTTCTGCGTACTCTTCACCTCGAAAACCTCAGAAAGGCTTGCCATATGTCAGAACTGGCTAGAGTGTATGAAATTATTAATATTCCTTGCTCCTTCCTTCCACATCTCAAGATGCAGTCAGGCAACAAACCATTTTTCATTCATTCTGCTTCTCTCAGAAACTGATCTTTTGTAAAGCTATTGGCTCTGATTCCCCACAAAGGACCACGGTTTACCAAAATCAGAAGATCCTTGGCTTTAAAGCAGTCACAGCCTTCTAGAAGAGAAATGGAAATAGATGCAATGGTTCAGACAGAGATGTGTGAGTGGAGGATGAAGTATTTGTATCTGCATATTTGCCAGAAGCTGGCAAAAATTTTCTTTTAATGATTAAAACAAGAAGGCAAAACAAGAATGCAAAGAGTAATTTTACTAGTGGGCTTTCTTTTGTAGGAAATAAGTACATTTAATTCACTAATACCCCTCGAAAACATGTAAAAGATAGGGAAACACCAAACAAAGTTATAATGGAGCAGAGGGTAGGGTTATCTTGGATATGAGGAAGGAAGGAGCAGCAAATAATAATAATGTCATGCAGTCAAGCCGATTCTGACTTATCAAAAGCCTTTTCTGAGTTTTCTAGGCATGGAGTACTCAGAAATTACCAGTAGTTAACCATTTCCTCTATCCAAGGCTGAGAGTTCCTCAAGACCTGAGATACAACCAATTGTGTTGGATCTTTCATCAGATCCACCTTCCATCTGCATACCTCTTCTCTTTCTGTGTTGCCTTTCCAACAGAATTATTGTATACTTCATTTCTGGGGCTCTTTAGTCTGGAAAAAAGGCACCTGAGGGGGGGTATGATTGAGCCATACAAAATTATGCAAGGCATGAGTAAAGTGGATAGAGGGACGCTCTTCTCCTCTCACAAAATACCAGAACTAGGGGACATCCACTCAAATTCAGGGCTAGGAGAGTGAGAACAGACAAAAGGGAAAAATGTTGTTAGTCTGGGGAACTCCCTGCCACAGGATGTGGTGATGGCATCTGGCCTAGATGCTTTCAAAAGGGGATTGGACAGATTCCTGGAGTAAAACTCCATCACAGATTACAAACCATGATGGAGATGTGTAATATCCAGGCTTAAAACTGGGGTACTTCAAGGATGCAGGGAGTGGTATCAAGAGACAAGTATCTAGTCTCAAGTGCTCCCGGAGACATTTGGCTGGGCCACTGTGAGATACAGAAAGCTACACTAGATGGGCCTTTGGCCTGACCCAGCATGGCTCTTCTTATGTTCTTATGTTCTGTTCTTATGTTCTTATGTTCAGTGTTTATTTGCAAATAAAAATACGCAGAGAGTTTTGTGCTTGAGAGACAGATTTGAAATCCAATAGTGTGAAGTTTCACCTACCCATTTCCCCCTTGTATTAAGCATACGTCTTGACAACTGGGGACAACAACACGACACCAAAGGTGCCAAAACATCAAGCTTTATGAGCGCCAGGAGACCATTCACAGCCAGAAATGTGTGAGCACTCAGCTCATCTTTCTTTGCTGCTCAGCTCTCCCTGTCCTGATGGGATATGAGGAAATTTTAAAATTGAGCATTTTTCTCCGATGTTGTTTTGCCATGAAAACTGTTGCACTCTTGGGGATCAGGAATCACAGCACTTGCACAATCACACTTTGAACAGCACAAAAAATCATCCTCCCATCCGGCCTCCCATCACCCCTTTTATTACAGGGGCAAAAGGTATGCGATCCACATGACTAATGAAAGGTCTAAAACCTCTCTTGCAGGTGTATGATGTTCCAGAGGAGATATGCCTTCAGCTTCTATTTGAATGGCTTTTCTCAAACAGCTAGTCTACTTTTAGGGCATATACACTAGAAATACAGGTGAAACTCAAAAAATTAGAATACCATGCAAATGTTTATTTATTTCAGTAAGTCAACTCAGAAGGTGAAACTAATATATGAGATAGACTCATTACATGCAAAGCGAGATATGTCGAGCCTTACTTTGGTATAATTGTGATGATTCTCTGGCATATAGCTTATGAAAACCCCAAATTCACAATCTCAGAAAACTAGAATAGTGTGAAAAGTTTCAATATTCTAGGCTCAAAGTTTCCCACTCTAATCAGCTAATGAATCCATAACACCTACAAAGGGTTCCTGAGACTTTAAATAGTCTCTCAGGCTGGTTCAGTAGGAATCACAATTATGGGAAAGACTGCTGACCTGACAATTGTGCAGAAACCATCATTCACACCCTTTATAAGGAGGGAAAGTCCCAAAAGTACAGATTGCAAAAGAAGTTGGATGTTCCCAAAGTGCTGTATCAAAGCACATCAATAGAAAGTTATGTGTAAGGGGAAAGTGTGGAAGAAAAAGGTCTATAAGCAGCAGGGGTGACCACAGCCTGGAGAGGATTGTCAGGAAAAGGCCATTCAAAAGTGCTGGGGACTTTCACACAGAGTGGACTGAGACTGGAGTTAGTGCATTAAGAGCCACCACACAGAGAGATGGATCCTGGACGTGGGCTTCAAATGTCGTATTCCTCTTGTTACGCCACTCCTGAACACTGTTGTTCAATGGTCCAAAGTCCTCTTTTCTGATGAGAACAACTTTTGCATCGCATATGAGAACCAAGGACCCAGAATCTAGAGGAAGAATGGAGAGGCACACAATGCACAATGCTTGAAGTCCACTGTGAAGTTTCCACAGTCTGTGTTGATTTGGGGAGTCATGTCATCTGCTGGTGTTAGTCCACTGTGCTTCATTAAGTCCAGAGTCAATGCAGCTGTCTACCAGGAGATTTTGGAGCACTTCATGCTTCCTTCCACATATGAACTTTATGGGGATGCTGACTTCATTTTCCAGCAGGACTTGGCACCTGCCCACATTGCCAAAAGTACCAAAATCTGGTTCAATGACCATGTGATTATTGTGCTTGATTGGCCAGCAAACTCATCTGACCTGAACCCCATAGAGAATCTATGGGGTATTGCCAAGAGAAAAATGAAGGACATGAGACCGATCAATGCAGCAGAGCTGAAGGCCGCTATTGGTCTTCCATAATACCTCAGCAGTGCCACAAGATGATAGCACCTATGCCATGCCGCATTGAGGCAGTAATTGATGCAAAAGGGGCCCAAGCCAAGTACTGAGTACATATGCATGCTTATACTTTTCAGAGGTCCAATATTGTTCTATTTCGAATCCTTGTGTTATTGATGTCATGTAATATTTTAATTTTCTGAGATTGTGAATTTGGTGTTTTCGTAAGCTGTACGCCATAATCATCACAATTATACCAAAGTAAGTCTTGACATATCTCGCTTTGCATGTAATGAGTCTACCTCATATATTAGCTTCACCTTTTGAGTCGACGTACTGAAATAAATGAACATTTGCACGATATTCTAGTTTTTCAAGTTTCACCTGTCGAATCAGAAAAAGGCAACATTGGGAAGGAAGGCAGAGGTGAGTGTAACCAGGATGGGAATCCTTTGGTTCCATATGATTTGGACTAAGAACCTACTGATATGTGAATTGCATGAATGCAGTCAGTAGAAGGTTGCCTTTTAATTACTTTAATCATGCGTTTTAATTGTTGTAAGATACCTCTTCTAATTCCCTGTTCTTAAACTTGAATATGTCTTAAATGTTCTGGGCTGTATATCATCTCCCATTATTGTAAGCCACCTTGGGTCCTTTTCTAAGGAGAAAGGCAGGATAAAAATATTCAAAAATAAAATAAAACAAACAAACAAACAAACAAGGTTGATGAGTTTAGTTTCAGCCTGCTGTTCAGAGGAGCTATCCAAGGTATTGAACCCAATTCTCTCAAATGGTTTGCAATGCATCTTAGGTAACACTTGTACAGTCCAGAAAAAAATCTGGAATAGATTCTTACCATTTCCAAAGCGAGAGTGACTTGTTCCCACTCAATGCAATTAATGTGCTTATAAATTGCAGGTTTGGGAAGCCATTAAAATCTGGGGGCTGTGGGGGGTTAGGTGAGGAGGGGAAATGTAACATGTCTGCTCTTTCTTGCAGTCCTAAGAAAAAAAGATCTCTCCAAAGCAGCTGGCAGGGGAACCTGTCAGTTCTCAGAAAGGGAGCTTTTTCCCCTGAAATCCAAATCATAGTTTCAGAGTATAGATTTCATTGTCCCCCCGCCCTCCCTACCCAGCCCACGGTCCAGAGGCTGTGTTGTCTTCTCCTAATCTGTTGTTTGCATAACAGAGCATTAACATAGGCTGCTAAACTCACCAGTATTCCTTTAGTTCAAACAAGAAGAAAAGACAATGACATGAAGCCCAAGGTTTCCTGGTAAAGACTTGGTCTCTAAACAGGGGATCACAGGTATTCTGAGAGCTCATGATTTGTCGGGGCTGATGAACTGACAAATCAACAAATATCCAGCAACAAATAGATAATTCAATTCGACTCTACTTTAAATGGCTAATGTCCCCCAAAGCACCTAGAGACACCAGATTTTGAGAGATGCAGCTTTTGAGTTATGTACCCACAAAGTGCCACCCACAGAAAAATGTCCTATAGCAAATGGGTTGGGTAAACCTAATCTTCACCAAAAGTGGAGAGGCTATAGAGTAGAGTCAAGGATGCTGCTCTGCAAGTTTGGAGTCTCTAGGTATCTGTGGAAAACTTTCTTGCAGGGCCCTATTTGGGGGTACATAATTCCAATATCAAAAATCAAATCTCCACATAACTTGAAAGGATTGTAAAGGGGTTCAGAGGAACATTCCCACCAAATTTGGTGTCTCTAGGTGCCTTGGGTCCATTTTACATCCCAGTAAATTGACAATCAAAAATGACAAATATGAATAGGCTAATTTTGATGAATCGGCCAAATCTGTCAGAAAATGTGATTTGTTTTTCAATTCTTCTCCATCTCTATTTGGGAACCTTCTGGGTAACATTCTGTGTGTACGGAAGAGATCAGAAGAGAGTGCCCAGACTCTGGAGCTCCCTCCCACTAGAAGCCAGGACTTCCCCATCTCTGATGTCTTTCCGTAAACAGACAAAGGGCGTTTATACGCAACCCCTAAACTCTGGGGCAAATGGCTCCCAGCTCCGGAGCTTAAAAATGTTTACCCACCAGCTCCGGAGTTAACAGGAAATTAAGTGCGACCCCGTCCACTTTAGCGCATCCCAGCGCAGCTTTCAGGTACCTGCTTTTTGGAGGTGAATATTATTTGATCCGGTGTAAGGATAGTGAGTGCGGGGCTCTCCTTGCTTCTGTTTGTTGTTTTTTGGCTCCCGCCCCTTTAAGAGCTACTTTTACAGAGACAAGAGGCAGAACGAGGTGAGCGGCATGCTTTTCTTTCTCTTTTTCTCCCTCCCCTCATGCAGCCAGCAACCAGGAAGTGAGGAGGGGGGTGGGAACGCCCGAAGAGTGATGAACCCCTAAGATCTCTGGTCCGAATTTAAATGGCCAGCGGATCTTAGGGGTCGTGTAAAAAGGCCCAAAGACTCTTCAGGCAAGCTTTCCCTAAATTATGGACTACCTATTATGTGACTTTTATATGAATATTCCATACATGACCACATAGACATTGTGTTTATAACCACTTATAACCTTGGGTGATTGCATTGACACTATGTTTACAATGTTAGTTTCCCTCACTCATAACTTTTACCTGGAATTTTTCACTCTCTCTTGAACTGCTTGTGTTCTCTTGTAGCTTTAATGTATTGTCTTTTTAATGCTGTAAGATGTCCCTCTATTCCCTGCTCTCAATACTTGGCTAGGTCTTAATTGTATTGGAATGTATATTGTCCCTCATTACTGTAAGCCACCTTGGGCCCCTTTCTAAGGTGAAAGCTGGGGTAAAAACACTCTAAAATAAAGTAAATAAATAAAGATGCCAGAGCACCTTTAATTGCAGCACAGGGAAAAGGCTGATCTCCAGATACTGTTGAATGGCAACTCCTACTACTCCTAACCAGCATCGACTGTATTGCAGGATGATGAGAGTTGCCATCTCTGGAGGGATCTATCTCCCCCATGCCAGCTTTGAGTGAAGCTACAGAAGCTGGGATTTGTCCCTTAGGCATGACAACCACTTGCTTGAATACTACAGGGCTCTGGCCCCCTGTGTATGAGGCTTAGCTACAGAAGCCGGAGGCAGAAGCAGTTAAGATAATTAAAACCAGGGGCACTTCATTACAATGTGGATGATCTCTGGAGAAACTGTCAGATGACTTTCACTGCTACCTCTAATGTCAATAAGGGCAGCCTTAAGACCGCAACGTAACTCCATCTTCTGGGGCATGGGTCACCTTGATAGAGAAGTTAGAATCGAGGGCCTAAGCTACAGATGAGCTCTGAAGCATCCTTTCCTTCTGTGTCTGGCAGAGAAAAGATTCTTTGAGGTCAGCTTCTTGTAAACAGTCCCTTGTTAGCTGAAGGAGCAACTGCGGCTCTTGGGCACTTTAAATGTGGACCGTGTCATTTGGGTTTATTTTCCTCTACGCTTTTCTAGTGCAGGACTCTCTCTCTCTCTCTCTCTCTCTCTCTCTCTCTCTCTCTCTCTCCCCTTTACTTCATTGGATTCCTGCCACACTACTAAATTTCCTGGGAACACACTGCTCCCCATCCCAGCCACATTGCAAGCGTTTATTCAAGTGTTTTATCCCCAGGGCACTACAACTGAAGGCAGTGCTTTCATCATCATTACAGGAATACAGCATGGCTGCATTCCCTCCTTTACGCAGCAGGTGTAAATAATGTAGGAGACCTTTTTCCTGGATGTACAGATAAATTCTGAAGATACCATGGACAGCCAGAGTCACTAATGTGACTGTATTACAGCGTATGAATAAAAAGCTAGACATTCCCAACATCCTAAACAGAAGTAAATTACAATATTTTAGTCACATAATGCACAATAAGAAATACCATTTGGTGAAGGTTATCCTTCAAGGAAAAATAGATGGGAAGCATGGCCCGGGGAGTATAAGAACATTCTGGTTTAAGAATTTAAGACAACGGTTCACAGTGAGCTCAGCTTAGAATTAAGAATAGCTTTAGATAAAAAAGAGATCATGTTACTGATGACCAACTTTCTATGGGGACATGGCACTTGAAGAAGAACATTTTCCTTGGCCTTCATAGCCAGGCAAGATTCTGGCTTGATGTCGCTTCTAGTATTTTAAATGCAAGAACTCTTCCACAGTCTCATCTCACTGAAATTGACAGGGAGCTTTCTCTACTACAAAGCTAACACTTTTCTTATTTCAGTACTCCTGCATTTTTACTTGTGCACCTGCCATGTAGAGCCCTAAATAATCCCTTTAAATCCTTGGCATTTACATGACTTCCAGAAATTCGTCACAGTGGCATTTCCTTGCTAAACTAGACATACAGACAGCTCTTAATTGTTTCCAACTAATTTGTTTCACTGTATTTATTTTATCCCCCCCTTCAAAATTTCCCCCCAGCAGGTGGATGTTTTATTTCTGCAATTGACAATCTGTGCATCTGTCTGTGTGCATGGGGTTAAAAAGAACACATTGCTCTGATTGAACCAATGCTGAATGAGAGGATCACTCTTCTCTTTGGCATACACAGCTCTGTACCTCTTCCTGCCAGCTAGCATCTCCTGTAGAAAAATATTACTAACTTTAAGTTAGTTTAGTTTAAGTTAGATTAAGTTTGTTAGGTGCATCCTTTATATGCCACCATAGGAAGGCAAGCAATAGTGTGTCTTAAGCCATGCAATATACTTTTATTTGGTGTTATTTGGTGTTAAATCTTACAGAGTGAACCAGCCAAGTGTAGAACTTGTTTGTGACTATTGATGAGAAGTAATTACTCTGTAGATTAGTAGTAAGGAAAGAGGGGGGGGAAATAATTTATTATTTGTTCTGTAGGGAAATCCATTTAGGAAGAGCGTAAGACAAAAACATATCAATAAACTTGTTTAGCTGGTCTTTGCATGCACCTTCACTGGCAGCAATTCCTAACCAAGGAGAAGAAAAAGCAGGAATTAACCCCGGAGAGAGGAGGAAGGAAGAGAGCCTGAGAATAGCAACCTCAACATGGATTAATGGAAAGACAAGAGGAGGAAAAATGCACCCGGACTCAACTGATTGTATATACATCTATTGCCCACCACCCACTGTTTCAGAATGTGCTCTGTGTTGGTGTTCTGTTTCAGTGCTGGTTCTCCTGGCTCTAAGTTTGTGGCAGACGGCTTAGTGAAGGCCAACAATAGGGAGTAAGGGACATCATGAGAAAGATAAAGAAAAAGTTTAATGGGGCTTCTCCTTGAGGAGGGGAAGTGTGACACAAGCCAGCCACTTACTGCTACAGGCTCTGTGCCAGGAAGAGTTGTTGTTGTTGTTGTTGGTGGTGTTGTTGTTGTTGGTGGTGGTGGTGGTGGTTTATGATTTAGTTGTCTCCATTAAGTTGCCTCTGGCTCATGGTGAATTTATGAATGAAAGACCTCCAAAATGTCCTGACCCCAACTGGCCTGCTCAGTTCTTGCAAACCTAAGTCGGAGGCTTCCTTGAGAGCATCAGCCTATTTCATATTTGGTCTTCCTCCTTTTCTGCTGCCTTCCACTGTTTCCAGTGTGATTGTCTTTTCTAGACAGAGAATCCTGCTTTTTCGCGAATATGCTCAAAGTGGATCAGCCTCTGCTTCAACCTTTTCACCTCCAAAGATAGTTCAGGCTTGATCTTTGATCTTTCTGGAAATCTGGGGTATCTCCAAAGCTCACTGCCAGCACCACCCTTCAGATAAATCAGTTTTGTCAGGAAGAATAATTTATCTCAGTCGGCATTAACATTCATGGGATTTTGGAAGCCATGTTGTGGCTACCATCCTTAGTTTAGAGCAGTGTTGGCAAACCTATGGCATGGGTGCCAAAGATGGCACCCGGAGCCCTTTCTGTGGGCACCCGACATTGCCCCTTCACAGCCACCTGTATTCAGGTTAAATTGCTGTATGGGCGCTTGGCCTACTTCTCCAGTTTGGGCACTTGGTCTCTAAAAGGTTCGCCATCTTGTTTAGAAGAGCTTGGGACACTTATTTGAGAAAATACAGCATGAACTGAGGGACGTAACTGTGCTGCATGTTGATGTTTGAAGCTGTGAGCTAGAAAAAAATGTGTTTCCAGAGAAGCTTATTGTGCGGAGGTACAAGATCTACCTCCTGTTTATCAAGGTATGTGTACAATGGTCCTGATTCAGAAATACGCATTCTCGCATTGTATCAGTGGAGATGGCCATATATAATCTGCTGCACGTGATTTCTGCCACATCTCGAAAAATGCGCTGATATGCTGTATAAAATTTTATTTGACATTGTTTGTTATGCTGCATACAGGATTAAAGGAAATTTGTACTTGCGTTCTTTTACAAATCATGTCATTATTATATTATAAATTAATAAAAAGTGTTCATTTTTAATATCTCCGAGACAACTGTGTCAGCTGCCACTTAAAGAAGCACAAAGTTTGCACAGCTCACTGGGTACCCCAGCATGAGAAGCCATTCTCTCACCTACTGTAAGAAATGTTTGCCTATTATTTGGCAAGTGTTGTGGGAAGTGAGTACATAGTGCAGAACAAAGCTTTTGCCTGGTGACATTTGTGGCACCTGTAGGAGGGGGGGGAACCCTCACACTTCCACCAGAATACTTCTCATGCTCTTTCTGTGCAGTTGATATTGTAGTCCTACAGAGTAGACCAAAATATGGCTCAGGTCTGCACATTAGAAGGTGCAACATTTAGTAATGCCACTTGTATGGCTAAGGTCTGCAGTTCCATGAGGATGATAACAACAAAGTTGGTTTGGATTGCAGCTCCCACTATGAAGCAAACAATTGGTACTACAGATGGGCACGAAATGGGAAAATAACATTTTGTTTCATTTTGTTTTGTACCCAGCCCTGTTTCATTTTGTTTCATTTCTTACGAATTGTTTAAATTCATATGAAATGAAATGAAAAAAAAAAACCTAAAATGGCTCCCCTGCATCTTAGAGGCCCCAGATTTTGTGTCCAGGAGCCATTTTAAAAGGGGTCCAGCTGAGCTGTCATTGGCTGTACCCCTTTAAAACTGGCCCAGTCGCCACCAGGGGATCCTAACTGGTAGCCAGCAAGAGTTTAACTCCTCTTTCAAACAGCCCTCCAGTCACCAAAACATTTGGGGCTGGGCAAAAAATGGTTTAGGGTGACTAAAATGTTACAAATAACATCGACTTTCAAGTTCCCTAGAAGACTTCATAAGGGTTAAAGCACTTGAATTGTGGTTACAGCAAATATTCTGAAAAATGAACTAGATGTGACCTAGCTGCCAAAGAAGAGTCAAATTTCCTGCTCCAAGCCTGCAGGAGAGATCTGCATGGACTCGTCTAGGGCAACCAGTCAATTTTGGGGTTGGCATTGGGGGGCAGCCTTTTTTCTGAAGAGAGGGCTGCACATTGATACTTTAGGAACCTCTGATTCAAGTGGAATTTAAACTCCATTTTGCTTTGTTCACAATTGTTTCCTTTAGCCCTAAATCAGGAGCCATCCACACATCTTGTGTGATTAGTGAATTATCGACTTTAGCTCTGTACTGGATGAAAAATCATTTTGTCTGTTTCCTGAAACTCCCATCATTCAACCTCATTGGAAGACCCTAAGTTTTACTATCATAGCTCTATCTGAAATTTCTATACCATTCATAAGTAAAAATCTAGGAACACATAGACATTAATGTTGAGTAAGGAATGGAACATTGCTCCTTATGGAACAATGTATGTTTCCTCTGCCATTCTGCAGCTATTACAATTATGGTCCTTTTTTTTTTACCTCCTTGCAACGTTTCAGGCTTCATAAACATGGCTACGGAAATGAGGAGTAGGCCGCTTGATACTGTAAACCTTCCAGAACCTTCTCATGCAAGCACAATCACAGGTTTCTTTTTTATATCTGCCAAGTAATTGTCCTGAACCGCCTCCCTAAATTACAGATTTATACTGTATTAATTACACTTTATACTGAGGTAGTGTTATGTTCTTGAAGGGCACCACGTATCTCAACAAAATAGCAATTTTACTTCAGCCTCTGGATTTCTTTCTTTCTCACTAGACTGTCAGTAGAGCGTGAGTGTAGTAAATACACAGCTGAAAGAAAATTCACTCAACTCCACTTTCCTGTTAAGCATTCTGCAGGGAGCAATATTCTTAGAAGCCTATTGGAAACCATCTGGGGAACACCAGCACAACACTGAGAACTTCAGTCTTGGCTCTATGCTGCTCAGCAGGTGAATGGATTCGCCTGGTATGCTATGATTCAGCACATGCAAAATATGTAGCTGTTTCCCTCAGTGAAAGCAGTAGAATCCTTACTTGAAGGACTGACTCCAATCCCTCTTGATTAGAATCATCTACCTAACAGGTATTGTATCCAGTGACATATGGAGGGAGGTAACAGGAAAGACTCGGCGCATTTACAACAAATGCACTCTTCAGCTACCATCCCACCACTCCTGGATTAAAATACTGTAATAGAAAAGTTTGTTCAGAACATTTGAAATCTTGAAGAAACACTAGAGAATGTCAGGACTATAACATGGAGAGAAAGAACTGATGTGAGGGGACCTTCTCGCTGTCACCAGCAGGATATCTGCCATGGACTATGCTTCCTGGTGGACCAACTGGAGACCCCAGAAGCAAGGCACAGAAGGCAGAAGAGGGTCCCCAGGCAGAAGTCTGGAGGAGAAGTAGTGGCACCTGGAGGGCAGGAGCAGGGTGGGAGCAGAAAAGAGGGCACCAAACTTAAAGGAAGAAGAGGAGGTGGATGGTTCATCATTATGCTCCAACGTAGGGCTGGAAGACTGGGGAGAGGCTTGCAAAGAGCCATTTCCTTTCTTCTATCTCCTCAGCAAGACAGGTCCTTTTTGGCCTGGCAAACGGGTCAGCTTTACCGCCTTCAACCCTTTATTTTTCAGCAATTAGAGCAGTGGTTCTCAATCTGTGGGTCCCCAGATGTTCCTGGACTGCAACTCCCAGAAGCCTCCACCACTCGCTGTGCTGGAAGGGATTTCTGGGAGTTGCAGTTCAGGAACATCTGGGGACCCACAGGTTGAGAACCACTGAATTAGAGGATCTAATTGATTAAATACAACTGACTGAGAACCAGAAGAACTGTGGACTGAAACCAGAAATCTTATTAGGGAAGGGTACAACAAAAGTATTTGGGTAAACAACAGGAAAAAAACCCTAGGTGGATGGCTAGTAATACTAGTAAAATTTTTAGCAACGGGCAAGAAGCAAATGTACAAAATGACTGAAAAAGGAATTACCTCTGTTAGTATGAACTTTGTTAAACCTCTGCTCGCGGGATGTATTGGATCCCAGAAGATTGAGGCAGCTGGCTCAGCCTTCCATCCTTCGAACATTGTTAAAATGAGTACCCAGTTCACCAGGGGTGGGGGAGAGTGTGTAGCCTGTATAATTAAATGCAATGCACCCAGAGTGTGTTTTAAGTGCTACGGGCAGAGGTGTAGCTAGGGTTTTCAGCACCCAGTGACAATGTCAGTTTTCACACAGACACCCAAGGGACGGGTAAGGGCTAAGGTGCTGTGCAGAAGGCGGTGGCAGCAGTGGCGGCCAGGGAGCCCTCCGCGCTGGCTCTGGCAGGTCACCCTCAATGCACCTTTCCATGACTCCTGGGTGGGGAGCTGTGTGGTGCCCAATTTGGTGCCCCCAGATGCTCCACTCATGGACAGCTATGCCACTGGCTATGGGGAGTTATCTAAGCAGCATGCTTTCCTCTTTTACTTTACTGTACTTTTCTTTTTCTTCTAATGGCAAAATCCTGATGAAGCCTCCTGTTTTATCTTGGGTTTTTTTTTAAGAGCAGGCATTTGTAAGTTTCTAGTTGACAATCATGTGCTTTCTTGTTGACAATCTAAAGTGCTCCCTTTGAATTTCATTCTCCAAGTCCTCTGAGCTAAACTGCATGACTGTCCATTGGGTTTCTCAGCAAGGACCAGTGAAGTGCTCTGCCTAATTGATTAATCTGTTCTTTAAACTGCTTTTAAGACCGCCAGCCCTGTCTAGTTCAATTTTTATCTTCCCAGAGGAACACATGGCACTTTCCTGCATGGGTGAATAACTGGAGACATCACTTTATAAATTTGGCCATATATTCCCCTGGCTAACAGCCTAAGTCTTCAAACAAATCCTGGTTTTCCTTTCTCGGAGATCCTTGCTCGAGATCACTATGGTCCCACAAAGCATGCAAACACTGTAGTAAGTTCACAGGCTGCTAGGTATCATATGATGGCTACAATCAAGAACAGAGATTTGTGTTTGGTGTACTGTATTTGCATACACTTGGTATTAGCAATGCAGCTCCCAAACTACTGTGTTGTTTGTTCCATAATAACCAATAACTAGAATTTTTGTTAATTTCCATTCAACCTTGATTAATATCACCTTTTTCAGGCAGTACGTCAATAATGACAATATCTCATTCACTTGTCAGGAAAGCCTCCTGTCTCTTTCACCAGCCTGTCTTGTGTCCATTCTAAAAGAATAAAACTCATGGTCTAAAGAGTTCTGCAGAGCATTCTCCTGACTTTTTTTGTATCCTGACCAGATGGCATGGTACAAAATGATGATGCTTTCTACATTTATAGCAGTGTTTCCCAAATGGCCAACACTGATTAGCACCATGCTTCAATCCACAATTCCTGCACGCTTGTATCTCCTTTATATTGCATCTGAGACTGGTATTTTCCTCTTTTGAACCTGGCTTGTTCGATTTCTGTTCCTCCCTATCCAAAGCTGAATTCAGTTCTCTGGACTGTGCCTGCAGTGTCAGTTTCTTCCTTCCTTCCTTCATTTATTTATTTATTTATACAATTTATATGCCACCCACTACCCAAAGGTCTCTACAGAATGCCAAAACCCGGCAGCTTTCTTGATTCAGTTACATAGTGATGCACAGCTTGAACTGCTTTTTGCTTTTGTGTAAGAAACATATTTCTTTCAGAAGCTCCATCATTGCTTCATTTGTGATACAGTAGGACTGCCACATCTGCAGAATGAATACCCACAGTTTCACTTAGCTGCTGCCTGAAAAACTAAAATAAAATTAAAATTAAACCAAGAATTACATTTTCATAAGGTGTACTAGCAGAACTGGCCACTAGATGACACCAAAGACTATGCAGATGGCTTAACAGAAATACACAGGTGGCCTGATATCTCCATGGTAAACAGCTTCTGGTGAAATGGAAAAGCTTCATTTAGGGGTGGTGCAGTTGCTGTTTTCAGGGGGCTCCCTTGTGAACAAGAGGGCAGGAAAACCTCTCTCAACCACATGGACACTAAAGAAACTAGAAATGTGCCTTGCTCATTCACTGTTTCCAGCATCCATGGCGGAGGGGCTTCGAACCAGTTCCATGGACCTGCTGTATTCTTCAACTTGATCAAGTATTGTATTGCTTTTGAAGTGACTGACTACATGTCTTCTTGTAGTTGCAAAGCCAGAGACCTGCTGCCTATTAATCTACTGCTTTCCTTACTCTCCATTTCTGATGCCATGAAATATTTCACGACCCATAAATGTAACTACCCAAATAAGAAGTCGACCCAGGTTAACATTTATGTTATGGACCCTCCAAATCTTTCTGCCCCAGCACAATCATAAGACCTATGACAGCCTACAAAGTATCTAGGTCCACACTTTTCATTACAAAACTCCTTAACAACCAAGAGTGTGTTACAAAACTACAAGCTCTACCATTATGCTTCCCTTCTGGTTTTCTTAAAGAAAAAGCAAAATGTTTTGCTTATATACCACCCCATAGTGCTTGCAGCATTCTCTGGGAGGTTTAAAATTTAATTATGCAGGCTATACATTGGAACATATTTTTTGATCACACACTTTGTGAGATCATGAGTTCTCTCGGGTCTGGAAAAGTAATAGGAAAGTTGTTTTGTTTTGTTTACTATTTTTTCTAAAGTTGGGGATTCTAAAGGTGTGGAGTGAATAGCCTTTTTCCATAAGTGTGTGTGTGTGTGTGTGTGTGTGTGTGTGTGTGTGTGTGTGTGTGTGTGTGTGTGTGTGTGTGTGCGTGCGTGCGTGAGTGAGTGAGTGCGTGAGTGCGCGTGCAAGCGTGCGCGCGCGCACGCACGCGCGCACACACACACACACACACACACACACACACACACACACACACACACACACACACACACACACACCAGCGCACTCTGTCCTTGCTGGAAGGGAAAAAGATTTTTCTCTCCCCACATCTCTACATCTCCAAGAATTGGAGATACTAAAGCGTACCAGAGTTGACTAAAGCCTAGTGGACACCAATTGAACTGCTTAGTTCATAGTTCACATTGATCTATAATGTGTAGAGATGGGCACGACTTAGCGGAATTCCCGTTTCCGTTTCCGTTACTCGTTTCCGTTACGCAACGGAAATGGTAACGGGAATTACTCCGCCAGAACTCGAACTCGAACCGACTAAAGAATAATTGGGTCTGATTTGTCGTGGTCGTTCCTGGCATCGCGGCGATCCTGCGATGCCAAGCAGCACAGAAGAAAAGTTTTTAAAAGTTTTAAAAAAACCCGATTCCCGGCCCTAAAAGCAGGCGAAAACTGTCTGAGGGCACCTACCAGGCCAGAAGGGTGTTTTATTTGGGGGGGTCCCCGCCCCCCCTCTCCTTGGCTAGTGCTACTGCTGCGCTGCTGGTACCAGGCGGGGGGGCATTGTCTCGTCTGCCTTTGCCATGCGGTGTGCGGGCGGGGGGATCCAAAATGGCGACCGCAATATTTTTTTTGAAATCGTGGTCCAAAAACCCACCAAAGCACCACAAAAACATGCGAAAATTAGCTATTTTAAATGCTTGAATTTTTACAGTAGCAGCAGTGGGTTTGTCTTGCCAAAATATGTCTGTTGATTTTATTTTATTTTATTTTATTTTTTTACACCTGCGCATTCGCAATGATGGGCTCGCCCATGGGAGTGGACCATGCAAAGTTTTGGAGCCATTCCACCAATCGCATGGCCAGGTTTTGGAGACTGTACCAGGCTGGGAGGGTGCATCCATTTGCCATGCAGTGCGGGGGGATCTAAAATGGCGACCGCAATATTTTTTTTGAAATTGTTGCCCAAAACCCCACCAAAGCACCACAGAAACATGCGAAAATTAGCTATTTTAAATGCTTGAATTTTTACAGTAGCAGCAGTGGGTTTTTCTTGCAAAAAAAAGTCTCCGTTGATTTTATTTTATTTTATTTTATTTTATTTTATTACAACTACACATTCGCAATGATGGGCTCGCCCATGAGAGTGGACCATGCAAATTTTCCACCAATCGCATGGCCACTTGGCCAGGTTGACCACAGAGACTTCTGGGATGTGCCAATCAGGCATAAACAGCCCACTAACCGTAGCCCGAACCCAAACTCAAACCCTAAGCCTAACCCATACGCCAGTACACTGTCCTTCTAAGTGGGTCAGAGAGGCATCCAGAGGTGCACCCCAATACTCACCCTAACCTCACCCGTAACTAGCCTAACCCTAGCCCTTGCGCTAACCCGTCTTAACCCTAAGCCAGATCTACTTGCATTGCACTACACGCAAGTACATTTCCCTTGGAGCGGGTGCAAAGAGTCTGCCAGTCCGTCACTTGTGGCTCTGGCTGACTCCTGCAGCAGCATTTGTGTGCCATGCAAACCATGCCTGCAAGTGCTGCCTGACTGTCTCACCGACTGTTGCAGGGAAGGCACCCCAAAGAGGGGTGCCTCTGCCAGTCTGCTGCGTCTGCAATATGCATATCCATAGCATATGGCTATGCATGCCCTTTTGTAGCAGCGCTGGCGGGTGAGGATAGGAGGCACCCACCACAGAGAGGTGCCTCCAGGAGCCCGCTACCCCCCAAAACCAGTACTAATGACAAACGAAAAAACGAAAAACGAAACGACAAATTTTTGCGAAATTTCACGAAAAACGGAAACGAGCCGAAACGGGCTGCCTCCGACACACGACAACTTGAAAACGTCATTTTCCCTAGTCGTGCCCATCTCTAATAATGTGCTTTGAGATCCTCAGAGCCACATAACTGTTAGAGCAGAGGATGGGGAATGAGGGTGAGTGTGATAAAACTCTTCTCCATGCCGTCATATGTACTGAATTTCTAAACCAATGCCTGCTTCTCCTCCAATGCCATCTCTCCTTCTTTCTGTGCCACTGCAATCTGTCCCTGTATGGTGAGAACAAAGCAGTGGCTGCCTTTAGTATAGATTCAGAGACTAACAGAGCTTTTTAAGTTCCTTTTAGGGCTTCTTAAAAGATGCAGAAAAATTAGGAGACAATGTGGGAGATGAATTTGCAACAAGCAAAGGAGATAACCATTGTAATTTTCAAGTCCAAAACTGCAATCTCCCCACCACCTGTCATGAAGCAAATTCCACTGAGACATTAGGTTCACAATTTTTAAGTTTAATTTTATTTATTTATTTTATTTTTATGCCACTCCCATTACTGCCGAGGTACTACTCTGGGTGGCTACAACAAATATAATAATACAAAAAGGAAAAAGAAAGACAAACACATTAAAGCACTATAATTAATTTTTTAAAAGCAGTGGCACAAACCAATCATATAATAGCTTTGATATTTGTCTGGAAAAATCAAGTATGGTAAGAATAGACCTCAGGCCCCACACAACCCTATTAAACTGACACAGAAAGGAAACACTAGAGATTTGGTGGGAGTCGCTTATATATTTGGCTTTCTTGGCTCAACTTTTTGGACAATTTTCACGTGTTCTGTTTTCAGGTATTTTAAGCACACATCTAAAAATACAAGGTGTGAATGCTGCAATGTGGTGTATCGTACAAGTACACTAATCAGGGAGCTGAGTTTGGCTGCTGGTTTCCTGTGGGGGTTCCCTCCCTCCTTTCAGTTGACACACACTGCAACATTATTAAAACAACACAACAGAAAAAAAAACATACAACTTGGGGCTTTAGGTTGCTAAGGTATAGACAACTATCATCAAACAGCAGTAAGATTCAAAGTTCCCAGTAAAATCAATATGCTAACAAAGCCTGCCTAAATAAAATGGCATCTCCTTTGTATAGCAAAGAAGACAACTTAAGAGTGAACCCCACATACAGTGAAGCACTCATTTTTCCTATCAGCTGAGTGAATCCCATTCTATTTTTCCTTCAACTAGCTGTTCTTTCTCTCCCCCCTGTTATCCCTCCAGGGGAGCTAAAAGGACCGAGGAAGACCTTCCCCAAGAGGAGCAGTTCTCCTCCTGCTCCTCTCCTGGGGTGCCGGTGCTGCCACAACAAAACAGCCAGGTAGCCCTGAAGGCAGTGGGCTGGTAGGGTGAATGGCCCATGTCTTCCTCGCCAGCAGTGGGAGAAGCCAAGCCATTTCACCCACTCTGGGCAGGAACAGCAGAAGAAGCAGCCAGAGCTAAGGTGACAAGGAGCAGGCAGCAAATGGCCAGCTGGCCTTTGCGGAGCCCTCCATGCTCCTGATACATACCCCTCAATTGAGCCCCATGATGTAGCTGAGTTGCTCCAGAAGAGGAAGGGGAGAAGGTGATGGAACCCCTGCCAAGGATGCAGCAGCCATGGTGCAGGTAAGAGGAGGTGCACTGTGTAAGCTGGCCAGGTTGACATCCCTTCCCATCCTGCCATGTGTGTGGGTTCCCATATCTCCTCTGACAACCTGGCCCCAATCCCTCTGCCCTTCTGATTCCGAGTTGGCCTACATAAAAGCAGCCCCCAATGGTCCCTTGGGGCAGTCATGTTAGCTGCTTGACCAAGGTGCAGGCTCACCGCAAACCTTGCTACCACCTTCCTGTGATGCATCCCTTCTTACCTAAACCAGGGCTGCTGCATCCTTGATGGGGGCTCCCCTTCCTCCTTACCTCTAGAGGTGCAAGAAAAAGGAGGAGGAGGATTGCTTCATCCTCTTGCAGCAGTCTTGCAAAAAAGAGCCATTGGTAGAGGGATTGAGGCTTAAATAAAGACTCCACCCATCCCTTTGGTTTGTCCAGATGATGGCTGCCTCTTTGACTCCAAAGGTAGATTGAAGGCTTCCCTCCCTGTCATTGCCTCCTCCTTTAAAAAAAAAAAGACCCAGAATCTCAATTTTGAGTCCCTATTATTTTAATGGAGACCTGCAGGTTTCCATTTAAATAACAGGGACTTGAAAACATGACTTGGAAAAATGGGTCCAAGTTTTGAGTTGAGTCCAAGTCTTAAAAAAAAATCAGCTTGAGTCTAAGTCAAGTTGGCAACTTAAGTCAGACTTGACAGTGAATCACGAGTTGCAAGTCCCCATCCCTGGATTGTTCGTTTCACATACAAAAGGTGAAATGTACCTGCCATTCATTCAATTTCTCTTTTTGCAAATTATACCAGTTTGGTTCATCCATCACTACTAGAACAAGATTCTAAATGAGGACAGTGGTTTTGTACTGAGGTGTTAACACTTTCCACATTCCCAGTTGAAATTGTGATGCTTTGCACACTGCAAGAATAATAACGTGGATTATTTTTCTTCACAGTCTACATATACAGCGTACGGCAAAGTAAAACACTCATATAGGTAGCTGCCCACATCCACCTGTTCAACTAAAATGTTACTGGAAATAGATATGCTTGCACTCAAATCCTTCCAGCATATCTGCAGTCAGATGCTTCCACCCAGTTGGATTCACAATGTGGTTAAAAAAAGAAAAGCATATCAACAGGTTGAAACATCTTATTCATAACTGCTGCTCCAACATTTCTCTCTGATACTTCATTTTCATGCTGTATCCACAATAAAAATGCTTTAGTTTTCTCCAAAAGTCCTTCTGATACCAGTGCCCAAGGACAGTGAGAGGGAACACTAACTAAGGAGGTCAGTACTCAAATCATTGAGTATATTACCACTCACCCTAAAGGCTACATATACGGATGGACATAAGATATTTAGATCCGGTGGAAGTTCTATCCTCTGGATGTACATAGAGCCCTTTGATCAAAACTGAAAAGAACAGCTGGAGAAAAGCAATGAGAACCGAGGCTCTGGGGTTAATGTGTGAAACTGAAAAGACCCAAGACAAAACCCTGGTGAGGTAACAAGACTATCCTTTCTGCACTTGAGTGAAGAGCTTCTCCATCATTGCACCACACAGTTTCTACAGTGGGGAATAACTTGTTCCTTTTATGGGGACATCACTGGGTTTTTTAATGTGCCATTTGCTCTCAGTAACTCCACCTGAAATGGAGTTGAACTCCTTTGACAGTCAGGCGGTTACTTCACGTACCTCTCTGACCTCCGTGCTGCCCCGCTGTGGAACAGTTAGGCTTCGATCGCACTTCACGTACCAGCGAATTCAAGGCGAGGTCACCCCGACCACGCCCCCTAAACTGCGCTCCAAGCGGGCTGACAGATTCCCTTCCTGGACCTCGGGAATCTGCTCAATCCACTTTTCGATGCGAAGCGAAGAGACGTGTGTTTCTTGTTGATTCGAAGTGCATAACCACTCCCACCCTTTAGATGTACCTGCTTTCGTTTGCTGCCTTCAGAAAACCGGAAAATCGAAATCTTCTCGTGGGTACTCTCACTCTGTGATTTAAAACAGGAACACTGCTGCCCCTTCTGTTTTGCAAATTGACTCTCTGACCTCTTCAAGGACCAAAGGGGAAAAACAACAATTATTCTGATCTTAGCTAGCTCACCCCGCCCGGCATGACATGCTGGCTGCTGTAAAAGGCAATTGCCTCCTAAATATCCTCCCTTCCTCTTCTAACCATCTCTGCTTTTCCTCACCCCCAGGAGAACCACAAACTACCACTCCTCCATCGAAAGACCTAAAAACGAAAGCAAGAAACAGCATACTGAACCGGTGGAAAGCAAAGGAAACCATCGGTTCAATGCGCATCAAAGACGTGAGGCTGGAATGCGTTCGCGTTCACCCAGCATGCACGTGAGTACACAGAAAAGAGGGCCGCCCCGGTATTAGACCATGTGACTGCATCCGAATTCAGATCGGAGCCAAGCTCAACGCAGCCCGCGGAGGTACGTGAAGTAACCACCTTAGTTTCTATGTCCAGGTGAATATAGTGTTGGACTCTCTAACATACTACTCCCAAATGTGCTGGACAGGGTTTCTAGGAGCTGTCATCCAGGAACATCTGGGGACCCAAGATTGGGAACCCCTGCACTACATTGATGCCAAGATACTTAACACAATTGGGGGATGGTTTGTGGGCTCCAGATTTTAGGAAGGTTCCTATCTACTTAAACCAGGGGTCCTCAAAGTTTCCAAACAGTGGGCCGGTCCACCATGCCCCAGACACCACTGGGGGCCGGAACACAGCCCCCCCAAAAAAGGCTAACATGGAAAAAGGGGGGAGGGAGGGGCAAGTGGGGGGAGCCCCCTACGATTGGCCCATGTTCACTGTGTCTCCAGGGCCCCAGCAATGTGTCCTGCTCCAGATCACCACCCTGAGGTGCCACCGCTGGGATCCCCCCACACATAGCCCACTGCTTTGAACTGCCTCAGCAATAGAAGCAGCTGCGGAGGCTGGCTTGCTCGCAAAGCAGGGGGTAGGTGGGGGGGTTGCAATTGGTCCCAGGGGCCAGATTCAGGACCTTGGGGGGGCGCATCTGGCCCTGGGGCCTTAGGTTGAGGACCCCTGACTTAAACAATTGAATATGACATTCCTCCTATGTTTGCAACCACTGCAACCAATTCTACATACCTTTAAAAAGGTTTTTAAAAAAGGTAAAGGTTAAGGCTCCCCCCCCGTACATGCGTGCTAGTCATGTCTGACTCTAGGGATGGTGCTCATCTCCATTTCTAAGCCAAAGAGCCAGTGCTGTACAAGTCTGTGGCCATGTGGCCGGCATGACCAAACATATTTCTGAGCCCTTCCTGCTGTTTATGGTGGTACCTATTTATCTACTTACATTTATATCCTTTCAATCTGCTAGGTTTGCAGGAGCTGCTGGGTTACCAATGGGAGATCACTCCACTGCGTGGCACCCAGGATTCAAACCGCTGAGCTGCCGAAGTTCCAGCCAACAGTTTCAGCGCCCTTGCCCGCTGAGCCACCATGCCACCCCCCTTTTAAAAGATAATGAGTCACAAAATTGATATTGTACATGATTGAATTCATACTGGGTCCCTTTCCAAGGAAAAAGGCAGGGTAAAATCATTCAAAAATAAAAATAAAATAATAAATTTAGCAAAGAAGAAGAAGAAATAACAAAAGCATTACAGGATTTTGATTCCATTTACCAAAGGAGATTCCATTCTCTTGTCCGTTCCTTGCTTTTGAAGTCATTCTGGACCTCAAAACTGGCATTTACCTAAACTATTGTAGCTTTATTAAAATCAGGGACCAAATTGGTGTGTTTTAGAAATCCAAACACAAATTGTGAGAGGCAAAGGTAACATGAGTTTAAGGTGATAAGTACATGTCACACCATGCCTTTTCCTCCACCCCAGGATCTGCCCACTAATTATCTGCGGGTGGGGGTGGGAACAGTGGGAAGGATAGAGGAAATCCCTTTTTATTTGAACAAAAGCTGTGAAGCCTGCAAGGCTGCAGGGAACCTTGTGCTTATGAATACATACAGCGAGTGATTTCTCCATATGCACATGTGGTTTGAAACAACAGCTTCAGAGATGGGTGGCAAATGAATAATGGAACAATGTGGGGGAGTTTAGTTTTTAAACTACTCAGCTAATTTAAAAATCTTGTTCTTTTCTTTAGTGCGCCCTCTTTGACATGGAGGGGAGGAATCTTCCCTCCTAACCATCATTTTCTGGGTTTCCCCCCCTCTCAGGCTTGTTTACACCCACGCCACCTGTCTATCTACACACATAGGCAGCCCACGGTTGCAGTGGAGGTGGGGCCTTGCCCTGAAATTGTAGGTGAGATATCCCCTCCCTCACAGACAAGGGACCTGGGCTCTCTGCCAGTGCATAGTAAGATTCTGGACTCATCTGTCTAGCTGTGAATGAAGGATTTCTGGAATTGAAAGATATCATTAAACTCTTGTTCTAACCATGCTCATGTCCCACATAAAGCCTGGAGTGGTGTTGTAGCTAAATGGGCAGTATAGACATCCAAATTAAAACAAAACTGCAGGCAGAAAAGCAAGATTTTAAACTAAACAATCTGTGAGACTCCACTATGTACAAGGTTACAATATACAGATAAGTTATAACCTCTATCTCTGGGCATGCTGATGCCTAGTAAACACAAGAGAAGTATCAGGAAAAAACAGAAATTTTCTGCACAGTTCAGTATAGACAAGACATTCTAAAGGCCAGATGCTACCATGTTCTGCAAGGATCTCCAAATCACTGAAGACTCTATTCAGACAAAGACTATATTACAGTATAGAGTCAGTCCCACTTTTTTGGCATGCTGGGGTATGATGGGCTATGCTTTGCACTTGACGTCTGCTCTTAAAAAGAATTAAGTGATTTAAAAAGTGTAGTGTAATTACTTACCCCTGTGACTTGTAATATGGCCGGCTGTCTGCTGGTATACATTGATTAGGCATATCAAACTGAAGTGTCAAGTTGAAGAGCCTGGCACATCTTTCTCATGAGCCACCAACTGCTCCTGACTGTGGACCTGGCATGCCTGGAGTGTGCTTGCAAGTCAAACCTGAATTGACTAGCTCTCTCTCCCCTAGAGCAATGGTTCCCAACCTTGGATAATCCTGGTATTCTTGAACTGCATCTCCCAGAGACACCGGGCACCACTTTTTGTGCTGCAGTCCAAGAAAATGAAACGGGAGGGGAGATGGCTGGAGCGCAAGTGGAGAAAATATCGCGATGAGTCCAATCAAACACGGCTTAGAGCCCACTATCGGGCCTATTCCGTGGCTATACGGTTGGCGAAAAGGCAGTATTTCGCCAACCGTATTGCTTCCTCAGAGTGCCGTCCAGCGGAGCTGTTTCGGGTGGTCCGGGAACTTCTTCAGCCAGGAGATAGGGTGGAGGCCCAGGACCATTCGGTGGCACGCTGTGATGAGTTTGCTGTTCACTTTGAGGGAAAAATTGCTCAGATTCGCAGTGAACTGGACTCCACTATTGATACAGTATCAAGGGATGTGTCCAGTGCACCGTGCTTAGGTCCAGTGTTATTGGATGAGTTTCAATTGTTGAGACCCAAGGATGTGGACAGGGTGCTTGGATCTGTCCGTTCCACCACCACACTGCTCGACCCTTGCCCTTCTTGGCTAATTGAAAGATCTGCCAGGGGGGTTCGCACCTGGGTCCAGGAAGCTGTAAATGCCTCATTAAGAAAGGGAGTGGTCCCTGCTGCCTTAAAGGAGGCAGTAATTAGGCCACTCCTAAAAAAAACCAACCTGGACCCAGGGCTGGTGGGTAACTACCGGCCAGTAGCGAACCTCCCTTATTTGGGCAAGGTGTTGGAGCGGGTGGTGGCCGGACAGCTCCAGGCGCTGCTGGATGAAACAGATTTTCTGGATCCATTTCAATCTGGTTTCAGGCTGGGTTTTGGAACAGAGACTGCCTTGGTCGCCCTGTACGATGACCTTTGCCGGGAGAGAGACAGGGGGAGTGCAACCCTGTTGATACTCCTGGACCTCTCAGCAGCTTTCGACACCATCGACCATGGTGTCCTTCTGGATAGGCTGGCCAGGTTGGGAGTTGTAGGCACTGTTTTGCAGTGGTTCCGCTCCTTCCTGGCTGACCGTGTCCAGAAGGTGGTGCTGGGGGACAGTTGCTCCGCCCCGTGGCGTTTACGTCATGGGGTTCCTCAGGGCTCAATACTGTCTCCCATGCTGTTTAACATCTACATGGAACCACTGGGAGAGGTCATCAGGAGGTTTGGGCTGAGGAGTCAGCAATATGCTGACGATACTCAGCTCTACCTCTCATTCTCCACCAATCCAGGTGAGGCGGTTTCTGTCCTGAACTCGTGTCTGAGCCAGATAATGGACTGGATGAGGGTTAATAAATTGAAACTCAATCCAGACAAGACGGAAGTGCTGTTAGTGGGTGCTTCGCCGGACAGGTTAGAGGGCCACTTCCCTGTCTTGGACGGGGTTGCACTCCCCCTAAGGGACAGGGTCCGCAGCTTGGGGGTGCTTCTGGACCCCGGTCTAACTCTGGAAGCCCAGGTGGATTCGGTGGCCAGGGGCGCCTTCCTTCAGCTGCGGAAAATATACCAGCTCCGCCCCTACCTAGACGAGCAGAGCCTCATGACAGTTACGCATGCGCTGGTAACATCCCGTATTGATTACTGCAATGCGCTCTATGCCTTTGAAGATGGTCCGGCGATTGCAACTGGTTCAGAATCGTGCGGCGCGGCTGGTGAGTGGTGGGGCCGCCAGAGATCACATCACGCCGATTCTACGTAACCTGCATTGGTTACCAGTTGCTGCCTGAGCCCAATTCAAAGTGCTTGTCTTGACATATAAAGCCCTAAACGGCTTGGGACCTAGATACCTGAAGGACCGCCTCCTTCCATATGAACCTACCCAGCAATTAAGATCGAGCCAGGGGGCCCTCTTGAAAGAGTCATCCCCCAAGGAGGTGAGAGAGATGGCTTGTAGACATAGGGCCTTCTCGGCAGCTGCCCCCAAGTTATGGAATGCCCTCCCAAGTGAGATCCGCCTGGCGCCAACATTGATGACATTTCGTAGGTAAAAACCTTCCTGTTCCAGAAGTTTTTTAATTGATACAACATAGACTGGGGTCCTTTGATGGCAATTTTAGTGATGATTTTAGTATAAGGTTTTACTGTTGTTTTAATTATTTATTGATATTTGATATCTTAACTGTTTTAATTCCTTGTTGTAAGCCGCCCAGAGACCTTGGGTAGTGGGCGGCATATAAAAAATTTAAATAAATAAATAAATAAATAAAATAAAAACAGGGTTACCTAAGGTGAGGAACCACTGCCCTAGAGCACTACTCAAATAAGAGACCAATATATTAATGATGACCCTGACAGATGGCCATCCAATCTATGTTTAAAAATCTCAATTGAAGGAGAATCCATAAGCCGTCAAGTGTGAACATGTCCTGGACTGAATGGGGACAGTGCATTGTAACAATACAGAGGGCACCCCTGTGGAGACTCCTCATTATAACTTTAAAATAAAAATGTTGTGTTCGGATTTGGGAATTATATAAAGATACCCAATGAATTTCAAATGTATAGCAAATGGCCAGTAATAGTTTCCCTCAATGAACCAGGGCTAAACAGTCATCGCCTGAGAAACGTAGATGTAGAGCACTATCCCACTACCTTTAAAAAATGCGTCTTAGTTCCTGAAAAGCCGCCTCTAAAAATCATGCCCTCATGGGCAGCCGGCTTTTCTGAAAAAAACCTTCAGCCATGCCCCCTGAAGCAAGGTTTCCTGGAACAACCACTGGAAGTTCTCTTTTCTCTTTCTTTCTTTTTTTTTGTGTCGGTTAGGATGTACCTTTTTAAATGAATCAACAGAGGTGGGGACCCAAAAAGCAGCTTCTTATCTACTTCTTTTTCCTGAAAGGAGTCAGCCTGCTTTAAAAACGGACAGGGATCTTCCTTGTTCAATGTATTCAAAAAGGTGAGATCCAAAGATAGCGAGGGCGAGAGCAAATCAGAGGGAGGGAGGGAGGGGGGAGAGAGCAAACAAGAGGGAGAGAGAGAAGGAGGGAGGGAGTATTGTGATGTGTGTGTGTGAGAGAGAGAGAGAGAGCGTGAGTGAGTGAGTGTCTCTGTGTGTGACAGAGAGATGGGGAGTGTGCGAGAGAGTGAGAAAGAGGGAGAGAGGAACTGAAGAAGCAAGGGGGTGGGGGGGAGGAAAAAGAAGATGTTTTTATCTGAGCTCGCCTCCCATTCCAAACTTTCCTTCCCTCTTGCTGCTGCTGCTGCTGCTGCTGCTGTGGCAGCTTTTCTCCCGTGTTCATTTGGTCAATGGATGGGCTCTTTTGATCACGTGATCGCAGCAGGGGCAAAGAGGCATTTTTTTAAAAAAGCAGCTCTTTCGGGACGTGGGATAGAGACACGTCTACCTTTAGCAAGTGTATGTTAAAGCCAATAAAATACTTACATTCCTTCCTGAAATGAAGATCAAAAGGGATATTCGGGGAAAGGAATTTCAAAGGAGTATCCTGAAAATCTCAAAGGGAGATTTCAGGATCAAAGGAGTGCCAAAATGGATTGACTTTTATGACTCTTTGTGTGTATCATCTATATATTTACCATACATTCTGTGTTGCCTCAGATTTTTCCTAACAGGCATTTTGTTTGAACACATCTTGGCTAGCTATCTCAATAAATGCTTTCCTGATAAGAAACCAATACATCTCTTTGGCGTTTTTGGAAATCAATGGTCACTGTCTTCAAAATAGTCCATTCAATTGTTGAACCATTCATTCTGTCAGGTATTTGTCTGTGGTGGTTAATCAGGATCTCCTGTCTTCTAATTTGATTACTTCAAGGCCTACCATCTTAAATCACAGAAAAGAAGCTTGTTGCATGTTCCACACAATAATCCTTCCTATATTTTAAGATACCCCTTCTTAAATGTAAATTCTCATTCTTCTCTTCTGAAGCTAAACATACAAAGCTCCTTCATGGGGCTTTGTTTTCAGATCTTTTAGCATCTTGTTACCCTCCCCTAGACATTTTTCAACTCGTTGATATCCCAAATTGGACAGAGTGATTACGTTAGGGTGAAGCAGAACAGAGTTGCCTAAGACCAGGTCAAGATTAAGCACAGAAGGAAACAATGGTTTTCTGCTGACATTAGAGTGAGATGATCTTCGCACTGGGGCAGAGAGAGCAACACTGGCAGCCCTCCAGTCACTCCTCTTGTGGCTCCCAACCATGTATCTCTCTCTTCCCAATGGTTAAAACTAGAAGGACCACAAAACCTGTCCTAAAAAGTCTCCTCTCCTTGAATGTTGAGGTCCAGTTAGTATGAATGGAGTATAATCAGGCGAGACATCAGTCAGCAAAATCTTGTGGACCTGTCCTGAGGTCCTGCTATGTGAATACATCAAAATAAGATTCAGAATTAAAGCAAAGCATACCAATTCAAGTAGTCTCTGGGCGGTTTATAGTTTTAATTATGCAGGCTACGCATTGCCCCACCACCACCACCAGCAAAGCTGGGTACTCAATTTACCGACCTCAGAAGGATTGAAGGCTAAGTCAGTCATGAACCGGCTACCGGGGATTGAACCCCAGGCCGTGAGCACAGTTTTACCTACAGTACAAGCATTTAACCACTGCACCATGAGGCTCTTAAGTAAAGCTTTCTCTTCATCTTTCTGACTCTAGTGAGGAAAAAAATGAGGAACATGTGCTTCCGTGTTTTAAGCTCATAGGGTCTCTATTACATAAGAGAACTTCAATTGATTTGATGACAGTTGGTGAGAACAAGATGGGATCGAAATGTGTTTTTTATATCCTGGCTTAGGTCTTACGAACTATATTTTACACAAAGCACAATCTTTTGAGTTTGGGCAGCACTGAGAATTATGGTTACTTGAGATGTTCCAGTTTCCTCCTCTGCTATATGAAATAAGAGAAGAATGAAGCTTGTTGTGGCTTACTAGATAGTTGCCTTCTTCTGTTTCTGACCAAGGCCTAAGGTTTTAGTCCTATATCTCTATTAAGGGGTGTGTGCAGTTGTTGGTACTAAGGGTAGCTAGGCGCCAGGGGCCACATATGCCTATGTACACTAAGTGCAAAGGCATTTACACCCATTCTTCTCTGTCCATGCACACACATGCATATCACCATGGTCCTATCGAGGCTCCTACAACAATCTCAGAAGCCAGGGAAAAGTATCTCCCCTACAGCTCAATCCAGTGGATCAAATAGGCTATGGAGGAAAATGGGGAGGGGGGTGGTTCATGGCAGGGGCTGAAGTCACACAGGAAACAGCCCACCATTGCACGTTGTACACCCTAGTGTGAAAGCTCCATTCAGCAGAGTGGAATTTATAGTTAACATGCATAGGAACATCTTGTCAACGATTCTTGAAGACCAGTTAGTCATGTATAAGGATATATTCGTGTGACTGAAAAGGGAAAAGGAACAGTTTAAAAAAAAAGACAGAAAAAGGAGGGGGGAAATATTGTAACACAATCTGTTTTATCCGAAGCTCTGGAAGCGGTGATGTGTTTTCCTTCCTTCCTTGCCTGCTGCCAGCTTGAATTCACAAGGAGGCAAAAAGCGCGTGGCCCTGGAGTGCCTGCCCTCCAGAGAAACTGCACCATCTGCTCTCAGGGGACAGCCAGTTGTCCAATATCTTTGCTGGTGCCATTTTAAAACAAGTCAAGTTTGAGAAGAAAGACAAAGGATGCCTATGTGCATCTCTGAGGAGGAAGCTGAGTGGGATGGTGAGAGGCAGGGAGAGGGGAGAGAGAGCAAGATGACAATATATTGACCATAAATGACCAGGCCTATATTGTAGATGTTTTATGTGAGATACTGTCCCACCAATAATCATTACTAATCATCCTGTGAAAATATGGCACAATGAGTGCCATAAAGCAGTGTATCTGCACAATATGACACTCAAGTTCAAACTGTTCCTTAGCATTCATGATCAATAACTCTCAGAAACCATGTGTGCATTGTGTCAGAATAAGAGACGTACTGTGCATGGGCAGCTGCCACCTGTCCCACAAAACAGTGGCTCTTAGCTTTTCTTTCTGTCAAAGAATCAGAGAGCCTCCAGCAGATGGTCTGGGACTTGGGAGAGCCAGGATCAAGCCCCCACTACACCATGAAATTCACCGTGTTCCCTCGGGCATGCCATTATCTGTCAGCCTAGCCCAGTGGTGGAGAATCTTCAGCATTCCAGATGTTTCAGACCACAACTCCCACAATATTTTGTCATTGGCCATCTAGGCTCAGAATTCTGGGAGCTGTCCAAAACAACTGGAATGCCGAGGGTTCTCCACCACTGGCCTAGTCCAACTTGTAAGAGTGTTGTGAGGACAAATTGTAGGGGAGAAGAGGTTTCCACTCTGCTTGAGCAAACCAAAGGAAGAGCAGCATGCAAACATAGTAAATAAACTCATACATTTTGTCCCCTAAATGGACATTACAACGTGTGTTTGTGGAATTCTGTAATTATATTTGTCCCTTTAAAGGGGTGGGGGATGGACAGCCCTTAACATGAAGGGACATATAAGTGAAACTCATTGGTGGGCAGAAGGAGGGAGTCAGGAGAAACAGCAAGATCTAGAGTTAATACCAGCATGCCAAAAAAACTACAAATTGGATCCATAAGAGCTGACGACATGCTACACTTGGATATGGGGAGCGAGTGAGAATGATTCCCCCACCCCCAAAAAAAAAATATTTGTTCAACCTTGACCCTGCCATTGGTGGAAAACCACTATCCAAGAATGTAGAGAGCCAGCAAAAAAAAAAAAAAAAAAGCCATGGGCCAGCAAAAGTTAAAAAAAAAAGATAGGTGGACCATGTGGTTAGCAGTAAAAATAAATAAAATAAAAATAAAAATAAAATAACTGCCCCCCTAATAAAAATAATTTAAAAAGGAGCACCGACCTGGCTCTGGGGGTGGCTGGGTCGCACTCTAAAATAAAGGGGGGGGACGATTGCCGATCCAGCCGCAGGGGTCGCGTGGTTGACGCTTTAAATTTCAATAATAATAATAATAATAATAATAATAATAATAATAATAATAATAATAATAATAATAATAATAATAAAATAATAATAGAGTGCCAACCTGGCCCCAGGGGTGGCCAGGTCGGAGCTCCAAATTCAAGAAAAAATATATATAAAAAACCCAGCACCGACCCGCCCCAGGAGCCGTGCGGTCAGTGCATGGGGGGGGGGGAATGAGGTGCTGGGCCCAAGCCAACTCCTCAAAAAGCCCTTGCTGAAGGGACCAGGATTGCCCGCTGCCACTGCTGCACGGTAAGGACCCAAACCAGTTCGGATCGGTTTGGGTTTATGCGAATTTTTAAAAAAATTCGTACGAACCCAAACTGAACTGAAACAAGGGTTGGCCCAACACAGACAAACTCGGACCATCGGGTTCCTGTTTCCTGCCCACCTCTACTTGTTCTCAATACTTGAATATGTCTTAATTGTACTGGACTGTATATTATCTTTCCTTACTGTAAGCCACCTTGGGCCCTTTTCCAAGGAGGAAGTCGGGTGAAAATAGTCATAAATAACATAAAACATAACATAACATAACATAACATATAACAACATTTCAGTGTAGGAAAAGGAGTCCTTGCCCGCTCCCTGCCTTTGCTGTCAGTATCCAGTGGCTTTTAAGGGATTTCCCTCTCACCCTGGCCCCAGTGCAGAATGTTAAATGAACGGGGGGGGGGGAGACCTGCTTAAGGCAACAGAGTGTGGTAAGCTCGGGTGGGGGTGGGGGTGGGTTTCTCCTTTTGTATAATAGATACATTCCCGGTCCATCCCACAACTACATGCATTAACATACAGATCTTCCTGTTTTAGCAGTATGTTTCTGAACATCTTATGACAGAGATGTTGGCACTATACGCCGTACATATGAGGTGGCAGTTGGCTGGGGCACGTGCAAAAAGCCTCAGCATGCACAGACTGTCGTAGTCCCAATGGTGACAACTTGGAGACAAATAAGGATTGAACAGCTCAGGGGTCAAGTGGCAGAAATTCATTTCCCCAAAGGAGTGGTGGATTGGGTTGCGGGGGGAGGGGGTGTTGTTATGTCTTTCTTTTTTCTTTTTTTGCTGCCCCACACTCGCTGACCCTGATAAAGTCACATTTTAGCATTTCCCTGAGTCTGAAGAAGCTTTGCACACCACCACCCTGGCACTTTCTATGTTATTTATTTATTTTTGAGTGTTTTTACCCTGCCTTTCTCCTTGGAAAAGGACCCTTGTTAACGGCAGAAGTGCTCTCATAGGCTAATTCAGTCACTGTTAACCAAATGGGGGGCCAAACAATGGTTTGACTGAACTGGGCCTTTATTAAGCACAATTTTAATAGATTTCATATTTTAGTTGATCTGCTTTGCCAGGACTAGAACCAGCCGTGATGGCACAGAAAGAGTCTGCATGATGGCAAGGAGAAGGAGAACAGGAAATGACCAGGACATAATAATACCAACTAGAGATGGGCACGACTTAGCGGTATTCCCGTTTCCATTTCCGTTACTCGTATCCGTTACTCTACGGAAACGGTAACGGGAATTACTCCGCCAGAATTCAAGCTCGAACCGACGAACGAACAATTTGGTCTGATTTGTCGTGCTCGTTACTTGCATCGCGGCGATCGCGCAATGCCAAGCGGCACAGAAAAAAAGTTTTTAAAAGTTAAAAAAAAACCGATTCCCGGCCCTAAAAGTAGGTGAAAACTATCTGAGGGCACCAACCAGGCCAGAAGGGTGTTTTATTTGGGGGGGTTCCCCGCCCCCTTTCCTTGGCTATTGCTACTGCTGCGCTGCTGGTACCAGGCTGGGAGGGCGCATCCATTTGCCATGCAGTGCGGGGGATCCAAAATGGCGACCGCAATATTTTTTTTTAAATCGTTGCCCAAAACCCCACCAAAGCACCACAGAAACATGCGAAAATTAGCTATTTTAAATGCTTGAATTTTTACAGTAGCAGCAGTGGGTTTTTCTTGCAAAAAAAAAAGTCTCCGTTGATTTTATTTTATTTTATTTTATTTTATTTTATTTTATTTTTTTACACCTGCACATTTGCAATGATGGGCTCTGGGATGTGCCAATCGGGCATAAACAGCCCACTAATCGTAGCCCAAACCCGAACCCTAAGCCTAAACCTAACCCATACGCCAGTACACTGTCCTTCTAAGTGGGTCAGAGAGGCACCCAGAGGTGCACCCCAATACTCACCCTAACCTCACCCGTAACTAGCCTAACCCTAGCCCTTGCGCTAACCCATCTTAACCCTAAGCCAGATCTACTTGCATTGCACTACATGCAAGTACGTGAGACACAGCGGGTGCAAAGAGTCTGCCAGTCTGTCACTTGTGGCTCTGGCTGACTCCTGCAGCTCCCTCCAGGAGCTCGCTACCCCCCCAAACCAGTACTAACGACAACGAAAAAACGAAAAAACGAACCGACTAATTTTTGCGAAATTTCGCGAAAAACGGAAACGAGCCGAAACAGACTGCCTCTGACACACGACAACTCGAAAACGTCATTTTCCCTAGTCGTGCCCATCTCTAATACCAACAGTTGAGCGGGGCTTTAAATCCAATGGCTGCAGGACGAATTGGCCACTGAGACATCAAAGTGGCCAGAAACAGCAAACACAGAATGTGGCAGGTGTTAGAGAATGGACACTGAAATGTCTTTATAGTGAGAGGGAATAGGGGGAGAAGGGAAAGCCAAGAGGTTCATTCAGAGAAACAATGATCCAGACAACTGCAGAAGTTATAACTCAGGGTATTACTAGACAGTGAGGTTAACCAGGTAGCTTGAAAATGGCAGTCAGCCATTTTAAAATGACCCTTGTATGTGGATGGAAGGGTTGGGAGGTTTAATCATCTGAGAATGGCAGAGCTGGAAGGGAACCTACAGATCATGGAGGCCTGCCCCTGTCAAGGAGGCACAGTTGGGGGACTCCAACTCCCAAACCTCTGGTTCTGCAGCCCAGATACAGAAGTCACTGAGCTATCCAGCAGTTTACTATGCATGCAGAGTGAACCCATTTAGCCCGTGCCTCCCTCTCCAATGCTTTGCCCCTTCCTTCTTCTCCTGGAAACACTGGGCATTAAACATTTGGGGTTAGGGGTAGGGGAGTCAAAGACATGCTGCTGAAATTTCCACATTACCCAACTGGCACACTGTAGAAATTGAACTAATCTAACCCCTGTTGTGTTTTCACCCCCCCCCCATTTTTATGATTTATTTTGTTGGTGGGTTGTTCTTCTTTTGGGCAAGTTGTCTTATCACAATTTGTTGTACACCACCCAGAGTTCCTGTGGGAAAATCGGGCAGTTAATAAGTACAAATATCAATAAATAAATAAATAAATAAATAAATAAATAAATAGATAGATAGATAGATAGATAGATAGATAGATAGATAGATAGATAGATAGATAGATAGATGATAGATAAAAACAATAGTCCCTGCCAGGGATCCAAAAAGGTGTCCAAAAGGTGCCTCTGAGGTTTCCACCCACCCACCCCACACTGCAAACAGTGTTACCTTATATTTATCCATGACAAAGTCCTGTAAGAAAGACAAGTCTAAAAGAAGCTAATATACCCAATGTGCTTTCTGACTGGCTAAGGGTTGGAAACCAGACCTCCCTGACTGGTGTGTAACCCGCTTGTCCATTATGCCCCACAGCCCTTTCGATCAGTGATTGGAGGAGCCTTCTGATTACTTGCTTCTTTGAACACCAAGAAAGCTCTTGACCAGACTGGAGAAGAATCTCGGGTTGGATCTATTATGTACTGCAATGCTGCAGTTTCTCAGGGTTGTTTTACATCGGCGGAGCTGTGTGTGGGAAGCTTTCAGAACGCTGTTCTATTTTGGGGGCCTGAAAGTCGCTCCTTTATTTTATTCTTTTTTTACCTTTTTGGAGAGATGAATAATGGTGTCATGGAGAAACAAAGGGAGAGCTTTGCCCATTTCCAGGCTTCACATTCACACTAATTAAGTACTAGCAGCTTTGCTGAAAGCAACGCCTCCCCTTCCGCGTTGGATTTTCAGAAAACACAAGTCAAAATGAATCCCTAGAGCAGCAGCAGCAGCAGAAGAAGAAGCCCCAGCCCAGGCACCAGGCATTCATGCCAGGTAGAGATGGGCACAAAACGAACAATTTTTCGTTTCCGTTATTCGTTTGTCGTTTCATTACATAACGAATTGACAAACGAAAATTGTGATGAAAATGGAACGAAACGAACAGAACCACAAAAATTGTGTTCGTTACGTTTCGTTTCCGTTACTGGCAGCGTGCAATGAAAGGAGCTGTTTTAAATGTTAAAAAACACCCTGGACATCCATAAAAACGCAGTGGTAATTATTTATACTGTCTGATAATACCTACCGGGGAGGGGGGTTGGGGTCCTTAAAATGTGCATTTGTGTCTTTTCTCAGATCGCTGTATTTTTTTCCTTTAAGGGGAGTTAGGGGACATCGACCCAAAATGGCTCCCAGATGCCTAATATTGATTTCTTGGGTATTAAAACGCCCTGGACATCCATAAAAATGGAGCAATAATGCGATAAGTATTTGAAATTATTACCTACCAGGGGGTAGGGGTCCTTAAAATGTTTGTTTTTGTCTTCTCCCATCGCGATGTATTTTTCTTTTCCCTTTATGGATGACAAAATGGATGTCGCCACTCCAGCCTCAACATGGAGGCAAGCCATGTGATGGGATCATGTAAATTCTTGGACAACTTCAACCAATAGCATGCCCAGGTGGCAGCCTGGGCAGGTCTGGCAGCCACAGAGGGCATAAAAAGGTCTGGCAGCCCCCGTCCTCCTTGCAGTCTCCAGTGGGAGTTAGGGTGGGATTGCTGTCTCTGTGACTCTAGCTTCAGTCCTGCAGCCTCCCTGTCTGCGTGTGTGCGTACCTCTCGGTGAGTACCCTCCCCTGCCCCGCAGTGCAGTTACTCTGCGGCTGCCTTGCACCCCGGGCAATGCCCGCCACTGCCTTTGCAGCCTCCCTGCGAACCTAGTCCATACTGTGTCTCTGCCAGCATCAATTTTTTTTAGTGGTCTGGGGCCTTGGGGGACGCTCACACACGGAAATGCTTTTAAAAATCACACAAAAAGCGGGTAGAAACGACAAACGAAAAATGAAAATGAAATTTTTCCAAAAAATTCACGAAAAACGGAAACGAAACGAAACAAAACGGACCTCTTAACGACAAACGACAAACGAAACGCCTTTTTTTTATTCGTGCCCATCTCTAATCCCAGGCATTTCCCATTTACTCTGCCTTTTTAGATGCCACGTGCTATGCTCAGCACAGTGATTTGGAGAACGGCAGCCTCAGTGTCCACCTTTACGTGGTCCTATACAACTATCCCGTGGAAGCCTTCTTATATGAGCACATGTGCCAGGGAATTTTCTAGAAAGAGAATCTGGTGCTACCAGCAGCAATCTATCCCCACACCCCACCCCAGTGAGACTGACATCCACCCAGTGAACCATCAGGCATAGATACTTCATTCTGTCTTGATAAACACTTCATGGAAATATTTTAAATTGTTTCTGCGAAATATCTGTAAGATGACAACAAGCTTTCAGGCAGTCAAACTGACAGAAAGGAGTACGATAAACAACATCAACACTATCATAAATGACATTTTATCCTTATTAGGGATATAAATTTTTGTTTTCTCACTGATGGGGAGAGATTTTTCACCCCAGTTTTCTGGGTGAGAGATCGCAGAAGTTTTTAATGAATCGTTAAGAGTTTTTTGGTAAAAAATATGGTAGAAATAATTTTGGGTACTATCCCCCCCCATTTTTGTTAATGCACACCACACACAAAAAACCTCAAACCCCCCCCATACAGTTTAATTATGCTGGAGCAAAAAGGGCATATTGTTACTGTAGGAGCCTCGTGGCGCAGTGGTTAAATGCCTGTGCTGCAGGTAAAACTGTGCTCACGACCTGGGGTTCGATCCCAGGTAGCAGGCTCGTGGTTGACTCAGCCTTCCATCCTTCCGAGGTCGGTAAAATGAGTACCCAGCTTGCTGGGGGGGGGAGGGCAATGTGTAGCCTGCGTACTGTAATTAAAACTCTAAACCGCCCAGAGACTACTTGAAGTGGTATGGGGCGGTATATATAAGCAGAACACTTTGCTTTTGCTTTTAGTAATTCAACTATGAGGAAAACAGACTGACTGACTGTTTGACCAACTTCACATTCATGTGAAACTCCTCAAGTTTCTGAGCCACACGGGGCATATAATTCCTCAAGGCATTAATAATAATAAAAATGGTGTGCCACCAAGTGGATTCTGACTTATGGCAAGCCCTTTTCAGGATTTTCCAGGTAGAGAATGCTCAGAAGTTGTTTGTCATTTCTTTCTTCTGGGGGGGGGTGCCCTGGGGCTGTGCAGCTGAACCAAGGCCACACAGGCTGGCTCTATTTGCAAGAGGCACAGTGGGGAATTGAGCAGCAGCCAGCCTTGGAACCACTGAGCTATCCAGTCAGCTGCTATGGCATTACAGATCATTTAAATGGCTGCTCCTAAAATGCTGCCCAGTCCATCAGGCGGAGTGGGTGGGTTTAATAATAAAGAAGACAGTGGAGGAAATGTGTCAAAGAGGGCCTGCTGAGTTCCTGAGGCCCAAGCAGCTGCTGTCAAAGGATGTCAGGGAGCATTGACCCACAGGCCCTGGCTGAATCTCTGAGTTTGGGTTCTGATCAGTTCATTGCACAGAAGCCAGGCCTGCTGCCTGTGTGTGTATGCACCCACCACACAGCTGAGCAGTGGACACATGGGCACCAGGTAGCAAGCCTGGCTTCTGTGTAGGGTTCATTTTTCAGGGGAGGGAGTTGTAATGGTTGGTGGATCGTGGGTAGCCATGAATAATCATGGTTATCCAGTTTGTGCCCATCTCGAGTCTACACACTGCTTTAATTAGCATTGTTTTGGATCCTGAAGATGGCTCCAACACCCTGAGCCACAAAGAAGGTCCTGTTGCATCACGCCTAAAGCCAAGCAAAACAGCTCTGGGTAACCCTTTTGACAAATTCTTGATCTCTCCATGATCAGAGAGAAAACTAGAATAGAACTGAAAAAAATCTGTGCAGAGGCCATGCATGCCACAGATATTTTAGCCACAAGTCCCACTTCGTAAAGGCTACAATGTAAAAAGTATACCAAATTACATAAATCACAAGGTGTTTCACTGGCAACTCTGTAAAAGCAAATGTAAGAAATACCCCAGTATTTCTCTGATAGTTCACGTAGGAGTTGCAGAGCTTGTGAAAATTACTGCGAGGAAAATAATTGAAGGCACCCTGGGCCAAGCCTTCCATTTGCAATAAGGAAAGTTCCAAAGCTGTACTTGAGTGACAGCGGCTCACAGATGGGCTACTCTGTTGGATCGTACACTTCCGTCTCCTACTCATTCCTTTATAAAAGTGCCTTGGCACCTAAGGTACAGAAAGCATTACATAAAGCTCCATTCAATTTCATATGCTCTACAGTGAATGAATGGCATTCAGTTATGAAACACAATATATTTGCTCCCAGCTTAGAGCTCCCTCCAACCAATAAACTCGCCAGAGCTGGAAGGCTTTTGTCCTTCGACTTCCAACCTCCCCCAAAGTTTCATTGAGATTGACAGCCTGCCTTGTATTGACAGAAAACATCCAAGTAAGCGGCACAAGAAATAGGTATTGATGGTGTACTGCTGGGATAACTCCTAAAAGAATTGACGAGTGAGCAACTTAAGCATAGCGCCCTCTCAGTAGGCAGAGGTGGACATAATGAATCTAGCCTCCTGGGACCAGCCAGGGAAAAGCCAACTTACTTAAGGCTGCTGTTCCATAATATTTCTGTACCCATAGAGGGATCCATGTGGAACTCTATCTGGGTATCTAAAAGCTAGACATTCCCTGCCTGCCCCAGAGGTAATTTAAATTGTGTTGCCAGCAAAGGCCTGTAGGAAAGTGTCAGCACATGAAGACATGGAAAACATGGATGGAAAAGGTTGTGAGAATGTACTTTTGCCATTTGTTGCTTGACCCTTTTTGTTTTGATGGCATAAAGTTCAACAGATGACAGGATAATATAAAGATGTATTGATCTTGGAGCATCCACCCCAACCCACTTCAAAAGGTGGATTTAAGCCATCTGCATGGGACTTTTTAATAGCATATCATCTGGTGGGATGTTACAAGCCTTATGCATAACATGGCCATGGTCTAATGATGAAAAAAAAGCTAAATTTAACACCCCTGGAAAACAATTCTGCTGATGGCTGATTTAGGGTATGTCTACAAGACACAATCCACTCAATTCCCAGATAAGTGAGAGACTGGCTGCTTTAAAATGGACTTTTAATCAATCACTTAATATTTGAGTAAATGTATTGTTTTGTGCAGGCAAGTCAATTCTGAGTTAGGGTGATCTTATTAATTAATGACCTACAAAAATAACCACTCATTAGCAGCCCAGCTCACAGCTTGAAACAAAAGGCTGTGGCTTCCTCCATTGAGCCAATCCATACCATGTTTGGCCTTCTTTTTCCTACCTGCATTCCACTATCATCTAGTCAGACAGAGATGCCTGGGTAGAAAATACATGGGTCAGTTGACAACCAAGCAAGATGCGGCATTAAGTAGGTCACTCCTTGCAGTGTCCTTGTTTATTTGTTTGAAACATGAGTTGGTGCAAGAAGGCTCAGCTTTCATTGATAATTGGATATTTAGGGAACAAGAGTTCAAACACCGCCCCCTCCACCATGGCCTTGGGAAAAATATCACTCACTTCTTTGTGACTGGCATTTGCCTTCCACTGGTGCTAATGGCAGCTTCCCTCCCTGAGGGAATGGCAGCCAGTGTGAGAATGATAAGAGGGAATTTAAACCCCATCCTCATGACCCACCAGGATTTCAATGAAAATACAGCTGTCTTCTATCTCCTATGGCAGTGTTTCCCAACCTGGGGCAATATAGGTATTCATGAACTGCAATGCCCAGAGGTCATCACCACCAGCTATGCTGGCCAGGGGTTCTGGGAACTGCAATCCAAGGATACCTGGGTTACCTGAGGTAGGGAACCACTGTGCTATGGTGCTTTCTTTAAAATAAACATTGGCAAGTGATCCACTTGGCTTTGTGCACTTTTGCCCTGACAACAGCATGGGTGTATTACTCACCACTCCCAGCAAAGTAGTGAGGATTAAAAAGGAAAGAGAGAACAGGTCATGTAGGACAGCATTATATGTGGAAATTGCAAAGGCAAATACACTATGGCTGAAATCCGGGATTAGGTCTCAACTAGAGTAGGTCCATTTAATTAACAGGGATGTTGGGAAGTCTAGGGGAGTCGCAAATCTGCATCTGAGTCTTTGGCACCAAGTCCCAAGTCCAAGGCTTCCACATTTGGCGAAGACCGGGTTTCCCCCAGCCAGTTGCTAAAGGACACTTTCTTGGGGAAGGGGTGACTTTGTGGGTGTAGAACTCAGATGCATGAAACTCACTCTTCACCAAACCAAGAGAAGGAAGCTTCCTTGCAAATGTGGTGTACCTAGATGTTTAGGGAGCACTTATATCTGGAATCCAAACTTCACCATGTTTGCAGTGCTTGAAGAGGGGCGACATGATCGGATGCTTGCCTGAAAACATGGTGTCCCCAGACTCCTGGGAGGCCATTTTATAGGCTTTTGAATTAAAAATGAATTTACAAATGAATTTATGGATTCATGAGAAAAAAACATAATTTTTTGTGATTTTTTAACTTTGACAAATCGCAAATCAAAACAAATCACAATTTTTCTGATTCGTGCCCATCTATAATCCTGAGTGGTCATGTGCCTATATAAACCACACTAATCTACTTGTTCTCTTGGACATTAAAAATCATATGAATTTATTTATAGAACCCCTATGTGTATGTGGGGTTTTTTTCTTTGACACATTGCAACCAACTGCTCCAAATAGCACTGCATTCTGTTCCTGTGGAACCACAAGGGGTGTGCTGGAACCGCATAAAGATACATTCTGAATTCAGCCATCAGGGGATCAGCTGGAGCTTTTCAGCTTGTCAGGGGTTGTTATGACTGGAAAGAAAAATGAATCCCTTTCCCTTCTTGACAGTTTGGGGTTTCAGATTTTTCTTGCTATTCCCAAATGCAGCCCACAGCATCAAGAACAAAGAAAATGAATTATGTACCTTTGTAGAAGCTACCAAAATGTAACTATGTGTATCTCTTAGGTGTGTTTCATTGGCATTCAGGTAGTGCATGAGCTTCCACTTAGGCATGGCACAACAGCTGAGACCTAACATGGTGTGGCACAAATTTTCAAGAGAGTTTCAGCAGGACATATGGACCTATTCTCACACTGGCAAAAACAGCTCTGAATATCTGCATGGATCCTGACTGATGACGACATAGTTAAAATTTTATACAAGTGTGTCAAAAATTGCATTAGAGGAACCTATTTAGCAACCTCTGGCAGCTTGTTATTATAGGGTAATTGGATTTTAAGATAAGAAGGGACCAATGTAAACTTCCTAACCTCACTTCACAACACAAGCTGATAATCTTCCTTCAGTAATCATTACTTTGTTGAACCCTCTCATTTTTCCTCCAGTATAGAGCTTGGTCAATGCAAATTAAATAATACATGGAAATTAAAAAGTGAGGTACAGCAAAGGTGAAGTTTATTTGGTTTGGTTTATTTGGCTTCATAGATATAAAATAAACCTCAAAATAAATAAAATTGAAAAGCATATGTAAATTTTTAAAAGCACTAATATTCCCAGTGTTGCCTACTTTTAGTGTATAGTTTTGACTTTCACAATTATTGTAAAGATGGCAGATATTCCGCCTACACTACCAAACACCAGTGATATGTTCCTTATATCTCAGCTTGCCACTCATGGTTAAGTTGTTGCCTGGATACAAGAGAATTATGCATATTTTGCAGCAGCTCCACAATTAAACAAGTGACAACTCAAATTATTAAATTAAAATTATGACACCCCAACACAAACCCGTGGCTGTCTTTTTTTAACACCAAAGAGGAGGGACAGTATAGGAGGGATAAGCAGTTTTGATAGATCTCTGAATTCAGAACTCCGCTCTAGATAGAGAATCCATATACAGTAATAGTTTCCAATTATCCAGTTTTGTTTATTTTCAGATAGACTTGCCAAGGGCCAGGCAGTCCTGTCCAATGTAGCGTCTTTGTGATGGAACACATTTCTGAATATCCTCAGTGGCTGGGATGACAGTTGTAGTCTCAACCTGTCTCGACAGCACCCGAATAGAAAGAGTGAGCTACCTGGCCACTTTTAAGCTCCAGCATGTCCACAAAAATAGTGCTTTTTGAAGTGCTGATTAATTACCATTTAATTAATTGGCACAATGAAGTGGAGACCTTGAAGCATACACAACAAAGGCAAGGCCAGCCCTACCATTATGCAATGCAATCAGTTCACTTTTCTCTGCTGCATAACTTGTTCTGGGAAACCATGCATTATCCTGAAACCTCAGATGTACGGGCATAAACTCTCTAATGCCAGTGTCCTAGCAGGACCGAACAACTCTTTTGGACCACCCCCTCGTCCACTGTAATAGCCAAGGCTTTGCAATGAATCAGCCAAATCAGGTCTTTCCTCCGGAAGATGCTGTACTCTTGAACAGAACCTGAGCCTTTCTGTGGACAAAGTATATCATTGAGTGATTGAGGTAGGGGCAGATGGGTACAAATAGGATTTCCTTAAGAAGCTCTAAAAGAAGATTTTTCTGGTAATATTTAAATGGTGTTTGTTGTTTCCATATACTGTTTATAAAACAAACAGCAAACCAGCTAAACTTCTCTGAACATCCATGCAGTCTGCAAGGCATCATCAACATCATTATTAACACAGGCTGCAATCATTCACCACCACCCCTTTACCTAACCTAGATGCCTTTAAAAGGAGATTGACAGACTTTTGGAGGAAAAGTCAATTGCAGGCTACAAGTCATGATGGGGATACGTCTTAACTGCAGGCTTCAAAGGAGGGCACTTCAAAAATGCCACGTGCACGAGAGTGGCATCTGGAGACAGGGATCTAGTTGTCTTATGGGCTCCCAGAGGTGTCTGGTGGGGCCACTGGGAGATACAGGAAGCTGAACTAAATGGGCCCTTGGCCTGATTCAGCAGGGCTTATGTTCTTACCTGGGAGTAAGCCACAGGAAACCCAGTGAGGGTCATTAATTCCTGAATGGATGTGCACAGGCTTGTCCTCTCAGAGAGTCTCAGATCATGTTTCTCTCAGGGGGGCAGATCCCCACTTTCTGCCTCCTCCCTGGCGTAAAGATTATGCTGCTCTTTCAGCAGTAGTTGACCTCTGCCCTCCATTTTTGTCTGGGTGACCTCTGTCACTTATACCCCAGAGACTTGTTTGTCACCTTGCTTCCTCTGACTTCCTCTGCAGCCTTTCACAGTTCATTGCATACAATCTGGCTCCTTCTCTATGGCTCTGCTGTCATCTAACTGGCTGTCTGCTGTCCTCTGACAACACTTGGCATCACAGCTTCAGCCCAGGAAACAACGTTTTCAGCTGAGGACCATTGCACAAAAGGATGTTTACTTATGTGTCACCCTGCTCCTAAGGAAATCTGTTGTCTTTAACAGACAATTAGGCACTAGAGATGGAAATGAACCAGAAAAATGTCAAATTGGGATGGTTTGTGTTTCATTGCTACCCACAAACCACAGGAAAAAATGAACCAATTCATAATTCATTGTGGGGGTGCCTAGGAGGAAAAGAACCTTATAGTTTGCTGCTGATACTTAAAGCAGTTTTCAAAATAGTTATTTTTTTAAATATACATGTAAAACTTACATCAGAAGGCTGCGACTTCAGATTGCAAACATTCTCTTCTGCTTTCTTTGTTTCATTAGTAACAATACCATAGAGACACAAAGGTGAGCTGTGAAAACATCCTTCAGTTTACCCTCTTTGAAAGTCAAGAGAGAAAAGCAAAGCAATAAAAGCTTATTTTGGGCTACAAGAAGCAATAAGGCCTGGTAATTTATATCTAAGGGTGCCTCTAATACTGTTCAGCTCTGGGGAAAAGAAGTGAATGTGTGTGTGTGTGTGTGTGTTTGCTTGTGTTTTTTGTTGTTGTTGTGGGAAACTAGTACAATTAAAGGAAGAACAACATTGAGGCATTGCAGAACTGGAAACTTGGCCCCTATACCATCAGCCTTGCAGACGAGGAGGGGAAGCGGGTTGTTAGACATGTAATAGCAATGTTGCTGAGACATGTGATGCTCAGACTCACGTTTCTAATCAAGTAGGATTCTAACATGTTGGCCCCAAATTATAAAAGGAAGATATCTACATATGAAGAAATCTGGTTGTTTTGGCGACGTTTCGAGAACTGGACATCTTCAGGCCCTCTACCATCAGCCTCTCAGTTGAAGTCCTTCTAGCTGGGGGTGTGGGTTTGTTTGCTCTGTGCTGATTGTAGGTTCCTTTGTTCTTTTGAGATCTGCTGTGATGCTGAGGCGACTTAAGGGATTAACTGCTGGTGGGTTAGATGGCTGTTTAACATCTTGTGTGGGTGAGGCTGGATTCTGTCAGCCTTTTGTTTCTTAACGACCAGAAGCCAGAAATTAGCCTGAAGATGACACATAGACCTATCTATATATAAACAACCAGATTTCTATACACAAGAAACCACCACACTAACATGCATACACCCGTGAAAATCACACACACTGAGACCACGCACAAAGAAGAAAGAAAGAACACCAGCCTGAAGATGACATGAGACCTCTTTAAACATGTAAAACAATAGATTTCTATTTGTTTCTATATATATATATTCTATATATATATACACACACATGAAAACATGCTTACACAGCCCCCTTAAACATGTATTTGTACCCAACAATCAGCAAAGCACCATCCAGAAGAGGAAAGGGTTTAAGTAAACTACTAAAAATGCTAGACACGGTAGCAAAGAGGTCGTGGCTGAGGGACCTTTTTCTAACATGTAGAAAAACCAGATGGCACCTACCACGAGCTGACAGCTTCTTGGTGTTTATGATCTTGGCAGCATACTCTTGTCCTGACAACACCTTCACACACCTCCTGACAATGGAGAAAGCACCTCTGTGGAAAAGGAGAAAGCAGAGAGGGAGAAACCCACATATGTGTGAGAAATTAGGCTAACACCATATACCACATGCTAGTATTTTCCAATATTGGTAAGTTAAAGAGAGACAAAGTATAATAAGAGTCCTTCTGGATCAAAGAAAGTCCTGTGTAACTGAGCAAAATCCACACAAATGACTCAAGAAAAACAGGCAATGGGAACAGCAGCGCTCACTATTATTATTCACTAATAACTAGTATCCACAGGCATGTTGTTGTCAATCCACAGGCATGTTGTCGTCAATGTGTTCTGTCTATTCTGTTCTTGTTGCTCCCGTCCCTTGGGTTATATATTGCCCTTGCAAGTTAGCCTTTAGTTTTTTTAGTTATCTGTTTATTTTTAGTACTTAATATTTTATATTTTATGATTATTTAAAACAACCAGGAGTTCCTTTTGGAAGTCTGGTGGTATACAGGGCCGTCGCGCCCATTAAGGTGAACTAGGCAGTTGCCTAGAGTGCCAAAATGGACAGATAGCGCTGGCCAGCCTGCTGACCCCCCGGACGCCCCCTGCCACTGGCCACCGCCGTCTGTCCCTCTGCCGCTCGTCGCCGCCCGCCCGCCGCCCCCATGCCCATCGTCATCTGCCCCCCACGCCCATCGCCGTCCCCCACCATCCGCCGCCCCCTCCCGCCCCCCCGCCGCCCCGCCCCTCACCTAGGGTGCAAAAAACCTAGTGCCGGCCCTGGTGGTATATAAATAAATAAATAAATAAATAAATAAATAAATAAATAAATAAATAAATCCCAAAGGCCACCGCATATTCCTACTGAGTAGTAATGCTCCTCTGAATTTAGGAACAAGAGATGTTAGGGTTGGAGCCCTGCAAAAATAATTTGGGGTGTGAGTCGCTGATAGTTGCTGCATTTAGGCCTGTGGGGCTGCAAGCAGGAGGAACCTCTCAATAATGGAAATAAAGAGGGTACCATACAGAAATGGTGAACAACACATATTCAATCCTGTGGGGAAAACATTCATATAAAACAGCATTGTTGGGTGTCGAGGCGGGGTGCGGGGAGAGGAAGAGTTTTTCCATGTTCGAGAATGTGACAGTTTGTTTCCTTTAATCAAGCATTTGGCATGTTCTCCCTTCAGATTTTCACACTGTCTTCACCTCACCCCACCCCCACCTCCACCAAGTGATGCTTTTTTCCCATTGGTGAAAAGCATTAAGCGCCTTCTGCCTTATAAAATGTCTCCCAGCACAAATGGGGACCATGTGCCAATGCTAATGTATTTTAACAAAGAGAAAACAGAACAAATGTAATTTTTGTGCAAAGGCTCCAATTAAGGCTGATATTACAAAAACGCAACATCTGATAGGATCTGAAATGCCTGGAAAGGTTAGAGCACCAGCAGCCATCAGGAAGTCTAGATACTCAGTACTTTACAGTGAAACCAAATTCAGAGAGAGGCAAGTTATAGGGTTGTGGACGTGCTTGTCCCTGTGATTTCTAGCATCTGTTACCTACGGCCAATGCTTCTTTATTTGTTTCCTACTCAACTGTTTGCCAGAGTCTGTTTTCTTCATTCTGGTTTGTTAAGGGCAGGGCTGCCTCATTCAGAGGCCAATGTGGGAATTTTCCCAGGGCCCACTGTCTGGAGGGACCCATCCCAAGTGGTAGGGCTGGGATAGATGCCCATGGCACCTTTTCCTTCAAGATGAAGATGGCAGGGGGCTGGGTGTGTGTGTGATCCCAGGTGGTCTCCCCCTCCCTCCTGCTGAATGCTCTGCTGCCTTACGTTTCTGTTCCTTTGGTGGCTGGGAAGGCTTGGATGCACACAGCCAGGGAGAGGGGGACATGGCAGCGGAGGGTGACAGGAAGGCCAGCCCAGCGATGCCAGAGGAAAACATGGAGGGCAGGTCTGAAAACAAGTGGGAATAGGGACACACACACCCCAAGTGTCTGCCTTGAGACAGAAAGAGCACTCCTGGTGTTGCTCTTGCTATGCTGGCCAGGACTGCTGGGAGTTAGTTGTAGTCCAAGGTTGAGAACCACTAAGATAAAGGGTCTCCCTTCTCCTCCCCCCACCCCCACCCCAGTTATTTTGTGCTTCTGAGGGGTGGAGGAGGGAGCTTTTGATTCCGTCGCTCTGGGCCAAATTTAGGGCTGGAATCTCAGAAGGTGCCTGGTATGGAGTGGGGCAGGGTGGAGTTGGGTGGGGTGAGAGCTTCACAGATGTCTGGATCAGGAAGGTTTTTTGATTCCACGGGGGCTTTTCTCCACCCCTTCCTCTGCCTGCTTTTAAATAAGGATATGTCTGTGAAGATTCTCAGTCATCCAGGTGAGTTTATCTGTAAGCTGAGTCATAGCAACTGGACTTCTTTTCTTGTGTGATTGAAACGTTTTGCTATGCATCTAAGCAGCTTCATCAGTGTGAGGAAAGCTAGTTGTGAGTCTTTCATTTTATAGTTCACTTTCACCTCATGTCACCCTGGTCTGAAATAGGCTCATAAGTTGGACAAGGGCCTGAATAGGCTCCTTTGGTGGATAATTCAGGCACCCTAGGTCATTATCCACCTAACAAGCCTATTCAGATCATGGTCCATCTGTGAACCTATTCAGGCCATTGCCCACCTAATGAGCCTATTCAGACCAGTGTGATGTGAAATTGTGAACTATAAAATGGAGGACTCACCCCTAACCTTTCTCAGACTGACGAAGTTGCTTGGATGAGCAGCAAAATGTTTCAGTCACTCAAGAAAAGAAGCCAGGTTGCCATGACTCAACTTCCAGATTTTAAGCAAGGGGTTGAAAAAAATGAGGAAGGGGATGACTCTCTGTCCTGCTTTGACTTAAGCCAGGATGGTCACCAAGGTTGGATCCTGGCCCACTAGAGCCCTTGGATTGGCCCTGGTTAGGGATGCAGAAGAACTGTTCACTAGCTGATACCATGGCTTATGGATCACATGCTGCTTTAGGTCACAAATACAATCTCTGAGAAACCAGAATTAAGGGAGGGCTGATCTTTGCAAGGATATCCACCACCAGAAATGCTAGGAACCAGCTACTGAGCAACCTCATCCTACTGAGTGGAACAAATCAGAACTGAGTTCCTGCTCTGAGTTACACAGGAAAATAAGCTCACTTTGGAAAGGAGTAGAGGAGGGAAGAGATATACTGAAATTAGTTTAGGCTTTGCTTACCAGTAACCCCATGGGTAGCATTGCCATATTGCTTGCTCATGTTGAGAATTCTTGGCCCTTGCATAGTTGCCGGGGTGGGGTGGGTGGGTTGGAATCAACAAAAACAACAAAAAATAGGTAGCCCATAGGAATGAAAGGTGACTAGGAGATAACTGTGATGGGGTGGGGGACATCGTCTGACCTCAACCATCAAGGCTGCAATTCACTTGTCCAGTTCTGCATGAGCAATAAGAATGACATCATTACTGTAGCATGTTGCTAATGATTAAAGACTTCATTTAGCCTTTTCGGGTCCACACAACTCATATACAATGCAACAAAGTTCTGTGCACCCCAAAATCATTAAAAGAATCCTGTAATCAATGGAGATTTGCTGCTGCTGCTGCTGCTGCTGCTGCTATTGCTCATGGAGTTGTGCAACGGGATTTATGTTTATGCCTACTATTGCATTTCCTGTTTGGGGGGTGAGGGAGGGGGTTGGAATCCATCTCAAGCATATCAACTTCACAGTTCTATCTTTTCCCCATATTTGTTATTCTATGGTTTTCTAGAAGCATCAGATCCCATTTTATTCTCATAAAGAGCTTCACTGGAAATTTAGATAGGTCCTGTCCCGAGGAAACAAAGAATTTGCAGAAACAAGGGGAAGGATATAAATTATCAAATGCTTTTTCTTTTTCTTGTTGAGGATGTGTTTACCATTGTTGTGTGTGATAAATATCCGGAAAAGGTTTCAAATGACAGAAGGAAATGGTAATATCCTTTTCAAAGAAGTGATTCTCCATGTATTTGTTGTTGGGGGGGGGTATGATGCAGCCATTTGAATTGTTTACCATAATCAGATGTATATCCTATTAAATTAAATGGCCTGCCCTTAACACATATATAGGACATTTTATGAGTTTTATACTTATTAGGAAGTAAACATTGGCATGCTTCTTGGACTACAGCTCCCAAAGTGCCATGACCAACAGGAATCAGTGATTATTTTGGCTAAGAAATATTGGATGGTGTGTTCCAAAAAGTAAATTTCCAGCTCTGCTAATGAATCTCACTGCCTGCTATGGTGTGACATCTAGCAATGAAACAAAACAGCTGCTAATGGGGCTAGGGGTTTAGATCTGGCACTTCTTTTTATGCGTTTATAAAGTAAAAAAGAGAGTTGAGATATAATTAAACATAATTAAAATATTTGATGTATATTATATATAGTCCCTGAAGGAAATGGCAATTTGTGGTACCCCTGGTTTTTGCAATTTGCCCTCACTCTGCTCTGCATGTTTTCCTACAAATCAGATGACAGAATGTCACTTACAGGGGATTCTGCTGGCATTCTCATAGATCTGTATGGTTGCTGTGGATTTGTTTCTTTGCCATCAATAAAAAACTGAGGCAAAAACAACAGTCATGCTGTCAGAATACTGCCAGAAGCCTAAGTGTAAATGTCACCCTTTCTTTATTTATATGCACCAGCATTTAACACAGCTGCTTTCCACAGTTCTCCTCGCCCTATTTTATGCTTAAAACAATTTTCAGAATTGAGTTTGACTGAAAGATTGGCCACATCCACTTTGAGGCACCTTATCCCGCTGTTATAGGCGCCTTTGTTTTCAGTGCCCTATCAGACAGTCACCTTTTTCTAAAAGAAAACCTGACCACGCCCTCTTTTTCCCTTTCATGAGCCTTTTCTTGGAACCACCACTGGGGGCTCTACCTTTCCTGCCTTGCTTAAAAAGGTGCCCTTTTCAACGTTCCAAATTCAACTTTCAATTTATGGTAGAGAACTTATCCTCTTTTTGTTGTTGTTGTTATACTTCTCAGTTTTGAAGCAATACAGGGATCTCACCGGTGGAATGACATTCAAATGCTGTCATGCCGAGAGATGATAGGAAAATTAATTTGAAATCACCTGACCTGCTACTTCATATTTTTATGGTGTTTTAATTCCACAAAGGACAAGATATTGAGTTTTCCCTTTCAAATATTATTTTCTGAGAAAGCTTTGTGGGTTTTCTACTTGATTTTCACTGTCCCAAGGCCAATGTTAACCACCGCGCTATAGTGGCTTTTTCAGATCAGTGGTTACTTATAAACAGTGCGGAGGCAAAAACATACTTGTAGAAAAACAATACAATAGTGAGTGTATTTAATTTGCATAATATGGAAAATGAGACTGCATAGAAATATTTGCATAATATGCAAATTAGGCTGCCCAAGTTTGGCAAACTAGAATATGACTATTCTACCCATAGGCTGAAATTAGAAGAGTACCTATCAGATGCTATATCTTATAATACTATATCATCCCTTTCCAGAAGCTGATCATTACTGGCTAGGGAGCAGTACTTAAGTGCTTATTATTAACCAGTGAGAATGAGAACAAATCTACAATTCTGTGGGCCTTGCTTTCCTTGTCATGTGCTCACTGTCAGCCTATGAGCCCTGGTTCTGCCCCACCACTGGTTCTTGCTCCATCTCCTGTTTTGTTTGGCTGAAGCCAAGAAGCACCTTAGCTTGAAATGCTCACAGCCATCGCTTGTGCCTGTCCCTGAATAAAACCACACCATTTTATGTATATCCTCTTAATAGAGCACATTTGCTCAAGCTATATTTATTTTTTCCTGAAATTAACTAGAAACACATTGTGTTGTAAGGAACAAATCCAGCTATATGATTCCCATTCGAAGTCTTTACCAAAGATGGGTCTCTATTTAGTTAGAGCACAAGTCCGGAGATTGTAAAATGCCTAGCCTTCCTATGCCCATAGTCCCATCAGCTTCACCATTTTTCTGTTAATTGGTGGGCTAAAATGGGGAGAAATAAAATATGCTGCACATTGAACATTTAGAATGCAATAGAAAGCCCAGGGCCACTTTCTCTTTGATTTTGTACATACATGAAAACACACCCCTGTGCAGCCACACCATTTATCTTCACAGCCCTTTCTCTTCAACCTCTTGCTTTCCAGTCTGGTTCATCCCCAGTGAACTGGGGACTGCTGGAGAGCGCAGTAGTTTAGATCAGTGGTCCCCAACCCCCGGGCCGCGGACCAGTGCCGGTCCGTGGAACGGTCGGCACCAGGCCGCCTGGGGAGGCCGGGGAGGCTCCTCCCCTTTTCCTCCGCCACCCTCCTCCTCCTCCTCTTCTCTCCTGCGGGCGGCCGGTGGAGGAGGAAGGCTGGAGGAGCGCAGGAGGAGCCGCCGCCTTTGCCTTTGCCTTTGCCTTTGCCTTCCTCCTCTGCCCGGCGGCGGCGGCGGCGGCGCATCCTCCACCGCCGCCGCCGCCCTCCTCCTCCTCACTCTCCAGCAGCAGCAGCAGCAGCAGCAGCAGCAGCAGGAAGCTGGGGGCCGGGTGCGCGGGGGCCGGCGGGGAGGAGGGGGCGCGCGGGGGGAGGAGGAGGAGGAGGAGGAGGAGGCGCTACCGCCCTCGTTGCAGCCCCTTTGGGGCGGGGCGGGTTCCGCCAGTCCCCAGCGGCCGCCTCGCCACCTCCCCGGGAGAGCGGACAAGTTCCTGAGTTTCGCGCCTGGCCAGAGCTCGGGCTCCCTGCCCAGCAGCAGGTGAGAGAGGCGGTGGTGGCGGCGGGAGGCGCTCGGGCTCCCCCTTCTTGGCCCGGAGACCCGGCGGGGGGGCAGGTCTTGGTGGCGGGGGAGGGCGCGCGCGGCATGGGGTGAACTTTGCCCGCCTCCCTGAGAGGTGGCCAGGTGTGTGTGTGTGTGTGTGTGTGTGTGTGTGTGTGTCGGGGGAGGGCTGAGGAAAGGACACTGGCCTCCCCGGGGGGCGTGCGGGGATGCCCCCCCACCGGCCTCCCTCCCCTCCCCCCCTCCCGCTCGCCCGCCCGAAGGCTGCAGCCGGAGGCGGGCGGCGGCAGCCGAACCCGGGCGGCTGCAGTGGCCGCCGCGGCCGCCGACAGGAGGAGGAGGCGGGGGCCCGCCCGCCCAGAAGCCCCAGGCTCCCCCACCCCGCCCGTGCGCGCGGGGGTGAGCGGCATGCCCGATGCCCCCAGCCGGCAAGCGCCGCCACCGCCACTCCCATGGCCCCCGCTCCAAGCCCCCGCACGCCCGCCCCAAGCCCCCCCCGCACCCTCCCCTTCCCCCCCGCCCGACCCCCACACCTCCCATCCCCCCCTCCCCACCCCCAGTCCCGGGCCACGGAAAATCATCAAACATTTACCGGTCCGTGGGGACAAAAAGGTTGGGGAGCACTGGTTTAGATGACTGTAGTTTGGGAGTTTGGCTCCCTCCTGTGCCTTTTTAAGAGGGGCTGGACTTGATTAAACATCAAGGGTGCCTTCCAGCTCTGTGGTATAACAGTTCAAATGTTATTCAAGGGTTTTATATACATTTAACTGCAGTTTGTTATATTTCTTCTCAGAAAAGCCTCTTTTGAGAAAAATACATATCTGACCTTCAACCTATCCTTTGATATCTATTCCTGCATGGAACAGGGGAGGGGGTTAGACTTGATGAGCCCCTCCCAATTTCACTATTCTATTATTCAAGGTGCCCCTTTTGATGTAGCAGTGCATCAGGCAGATTAAGCAGTCGATATGTGCCGACACCTCTTTTAAAAAAAGAACACAGTGGTACCTCAACTTACAAATTTAATCCATTCCGAATGCATGCTCTTAAGTCAAACTACACTTAAGTCGGGGTACCTATATAAACAATTGAAAAAAATAAGTTAATTTTTTTTAAAAAAATTGTAAGTCGAGCAGATCATATCTAAAATTTGTAAGGCGGCAGTTAAAATGCCAACAGTTTTCCACTCTTAAATTGAATTGCTCTTAAATCGAGCTGCTCTTAAGTTGGGGTACCACTGTACTTGGTTACTGTAACAGTGAGATATTTTTTTTTAAAAAAAGTCTTTACTTTCTCATTAATCAAAATTTACTAAAACAGATTTGTAACAAGTTACTTCCAAGTTGTGGTCAAAACACTTGGCTCCCCTGTGTTTCCATCAACTCGGCTGGATTGACCATAGTTTGTCCCTCAACTGAATCCAGCCTGGATTACAGGAGGAAACCCTTCAGTTTGCAGTCTACGTTGTCAGCTACTTCTTTCCTCCATGTTAATTCACGCTCCAGAACGAGTGTGTTTGCTTGTTCCCTGAGGATAAGTAAAATGCATCCATATCCAATTCAAGGTGTCAGAGGTTTTATTTTAATGCTGACAGTAAATGTTGAGGCTGTGATGAAAACTGATATTATATGTCTCTCTCCACCCACCACCACCCCTCTCCATAGGCACCCACTTTTCAGTCAGAAAACCAAAGCAGCGCCTCCTTGAACTCTCACCTGAGCAGAATCATCCTGCAGAAGGAACTGCCCTGCTCATCTCCAAAACCGCTTGAACTTTTGTTGAACTGAACTGAGCCTCCTCAGCTCCTATACAAAACTGACTGATGTTAGCATGGCTGGGAAGAGTTATCAAGCACTGTGTAGGAACCATTCTCACCGGCACTTAACAGAGACAGAGGAAGAAATGGGGCACTTTGTGGCAATCTATTCCTTACCTCAGATGATTGTGATGATAGGTGGGCTGTGGGCCTAGTACCAGCCCACGGTTGCTTCCTGCCTCCAACAAAATTGCCAGCGATTTCAGAAGCAAGGCACTCCTGTTTTTGTGTTCCCAGAGGAGCCTGCTCAATTGTAGGGTGACAGAGGATTTGCATGGAGCATGTGTTACACCAGAGCAACTGTAGGAGATCTACCTCCTGACAGAATTTTGCCCTTAGGAATGTGCTCTGTTCCTGGCTTTGGGATAAGCTGTTTATTCCTTCTAATTGCAAACCCATTTTGGTTATGTGATTTTTTTTCTCCTCTCATAATAATGCTTCATTAGATAGAGGTATGGCTGCCTCAGGCAGCACATTTGGGAATTTTAGCAAAATATTTGTCATTTTAATTGGTCTGTGTTTTAACTGCCGGTGATAAGATGATTGTGGGATTGTATGCAACATATGTTAAAAGAAAAGAAAGTTGGGTAGCTTTGGGTACAATGCAGGAAGGCAGTGTATCCAAGGTGTTCTTGGACTGCAATTCTTCAAAGCCTTCACCACTAGCTGTGCTAACCACGCAGTCAGAGAACACCTGGATTCAGAGGCGTAGCCAGGATTTGGAGTGCCTGGGGGGAAACTTTGTTTTTGTGCCCTTCCTGCCGTCCCCACAACATCGCACCCACCCAGAAACTGGGGGGGGGGAGCAAAACCTGTGGGCATGGGATGGGTACATACACATGGTCGAATAGGCAGATGTGTGTGTGTGTGTGTGTGTGTGTGTGTGTGTGTGTGTGTGTGTGTGTGTGTGTGTGTGTGTGTGTGTGCGCGTGCATGGGGGGGAGGACAGGCGGACGTATGTGTGCACGTGTGTGTATGCCTTACACCTATCCCACCAAGGCGTGGAAGAGGAGGAGGGTGCTGTGGCCACCACACTCCTGCCTGCCTGTCTGCTTCGGCGCTTGCCTGGTGCGCAGAGGCAGAGGCGGCAGAGGGGGTGCCATCACCAAGCTTTAGGGGAAAGGAGGACTTGCCATCACCAAGCTTTAGGGGAAAGCCGGAGGGTGTATGGCTTCCTTCTCCTGCTCCCCCTCCAAGCGCCCCCAGATTTCTGCACCTAGGGCAAATGTACCCTTCTGCCCCCTAGATACGCCCCTGCCTGGATTATCTAATGCTGGGAACCACTGCTCTACGGGAGAGATTTGCTATTGTGGCTTAGTTGGCAACTGGCAAAATATCTTGATATGATTCTGGATGGCAACAACACCTCCTCTACCCTGCCGAAGCCTCCACTTTGATTGACACTTGGCATCTAGTTATATTTCTTCCCAATCTATTTGAAGTGGGTGGAGGAGACAACAGCTATCAAGAGCAATCTCTTTGTTTCAGCATTTATGCACATAAGCCAAGGTACACAAACACAGGAACAGAGCTCTGTGGCCTCTGAGCAAAATAGTGAGTAATTTACTTTCCTGGCGGGGTGAAAACATGGGGGCAATTTGGAGACAGAATCCATCTCTTTAGTCAAATAAGAAAGCCACAGGGTCTGCAGAACAGAAGCAAAGTGTTCACTGAAATCCACACAGTGAACCAAATCCCTATACAAGAGGCCTCTGCTGGAAGTCATCATTCTGGGTCACAAGGCTGGAGGTCAACTGGATTTTAAAAAAAAATCCAGAGTGTTCTGAGAGAATTATGGAAATGGCAGCAACAGTGTAGCAGGAACTGGGACTGGGAACTTATTTCTTGGCTCTGGGAGTTCCAGTATTCTTCACTGCTTGTATATTGCTGGAGATGAGGTTTGTTGCAATAAACAGCAGGGGTATTTTGTGGGTTCAGCCTTTGGAAATTTGGAATGGTTACTTGAGCACACTTCACCTTTTGTAAAGGAATCATGTCCACCAAAAAAGCTTGTATGTATTAGAGAAATACACTTGTGATGGGAAAGGTGAGGTGACAGACATCCTAGTTAAATATGTTGGAAATGTCAGGAGCCATGGCTGCCTTTTTCATCTCCTGGGAACAAAGGGCAGGTGTCTCCTCCTTGGAGAAAGAAGAAGAGAGAACGAAAGAATTAACATCAGCAACCCTGAAGTTTGGAGGAAGATCCACACAGTCAGAAGAGGTAGAGGACAATCCAAGAAACGTGAGGTCCTCTTACTTCTCTTCCCCATATAATGTGCAAGCTGAGTTGGACTCAATCACATCTAACATGTATGATGTGGGCCATTTATATCCTATGCACATACAGGACCAAATATTTCATTTCTTCTTTAAGGAGGGATCTCCAGTCCATTTTCTAGCTTGACTATATTTCTCTCCTCCTCCTCCTCAGTACTTTTGTGTCTTAACCACATCTGCACTCCCAGCAGCAGAAGAGGGATGTGTGGGAAGCACTCAGTGACAGTGTCTTCACAACTAGTTGCAGCACCTGGATAAGGTGAGAGGGCAGGTGAGTGGAGAGCTGAGAGTCATTTAAACCCAGGGGAGCTCTTGTTTAATCCACAAACATGGTGGGCTCATATCTCTATTCCTTCCCTATCTGCTTTGGTGCAGGGCTGGACTTCTGTTTCTAAGCAACTAGCTTTGCAAGGCCTTTTTATACGTGGGTGTGCATGCACGCATTCGGGTACTGCACAGAGATGCTGGCTCAAGTTGAAACCTGCTGGGAAGAGAGGCCGCTTTGGATGCTACAGTTGGAGAATAGGAAAGGACTAACCCGACAACAAGGAAAACAAAACCTTATTGGTCAGATTATCAAGAAAGCCTCCAAGACATGGAAATGGACAAGAACTATGACTCCAAATAATCCTGTTCAGTGGAGTCTGCTCTAAGGATGTAGATCAGTGGTTCTCAACCTGTGGGTCCCCAGATGTTCCTGGACTGAAACTCCCAGAAATCCTGACCAACTCAGCTAGTGATGAAGACTTCTGGGAGTTGCAGTCCAGGAACATCTGGGGACCCACAGGTTGAGAACCACTGATGTAGATAATGCAATCAGGGAAACATCAATCATAAACACCTCCTTAGGGAAAAGCTGGCTATTGAGAAGTAATTCCCCTCCATTCTATCTTGAGACAGAGTGAGGAGAACCGAAGCATCCTCCTATATTGTCCCTTAGTGGTCAGGCAGGCCCCCCTGCACCACTGTATTTGCTGATACTTTCCTGCACCTTGGCAGAACAGAGCCATCAGGAAGGTTAACCATCTGTGCCAGGGTGACCAGCCAGTCAGAACCCACTGAGAAACAGGTGAACTCAAGTACAAGACATTGACATGAGGGTGTTTTGTGTGTGTTTATAAAGCAAACTACCCCAACAATCTTATTTTAAAACCATCAGGTTGCCATATTATTCATGGGTTTCCATCAGGGGTGGGCATCATGCAGCCCACACACCTCAAATAGTGTTTGTTTTAATAGCTCCCCAAGATCATTGCCACCAACAACGGTGGCATGATCCACTGCCCATAAAAAAAGATAAAACAGCAATATGGCTTCCAGCCACTTTCCTGACTTATCTGTAGTTATTTGAAACCTATACCACCTCATGTAAAGTTGCTTAGTGGCCAACAATTTTTTTGCAATGCTCATTTTAATCTAAAATTGATGTTTTGAAAATAAAACACTATAATTCACTTCAGTTGACTCAGGACATTTTCACTCAGGCTAAGTTTGTATTTGTTCCACTACAGGCTCCTTATTGCTCACCGTTGTGTTTTTTTTTAATTTATTATTTATTTTAGAGTATTTTTTACCCCGCCTTTCTCCTTGGAAAAAGACCCAAGATGGCTTACAGTAATGAATGAGGGATAATATACAGTCCAATACAATTAAGACATGTTCAGGTATTGAGAACAGGAAATTGAGGGGCATCTTACAGCATTAACAGAGAACATTACATTAAAACTACAAGAATATGTGTGCAGTTAAAAAGAGAGTAAAATTCCATGTAAAAGTTATGAGTGATGAAAACTAACATCGAAACCATAGTGTCAATGTAAACACATAAGGTTATAAGTAGTTATAAACACAAAGTCTATGTGATTGTATTGATTCATATAAAAGACACATAATAGGTAGTCCATCATTCAGGGAAAGCTTTCCTGAAGAGAAAGATCTTTGCCTGTTTCCAGAAGGACAACAGAGAAGATTTCTATATTTTGTTGACTCCATAGTACAGTCACCCCCCGCCATTTCGCGGTTCAGGTACTGTGGTCCCACTACATCTTGGGATTGCAGTACCTGCACCTCGGGGCCGCGTGGGGGGCAGTGGGGGCGATTGGGTCGCTCTGTGCCACCCCTGCTCTCCGCCGAGAAGCCTCGGAGCATGTGGGGGGTGGGGTGATTGGGTCGCTCTGCACCGCCCCTCCGCGCCCCGCTGAGAAGCCTCAAGGCTACATGGGGGCGGTAGAGGCGATCGGGTCACTCCACGCCACCCCGTGCTCCTCCGAGAAGCCTCGGGCCACGTGGGGGGGGCAGTGGGGGGCAATCCGGTCCCTCTGTGCCACCCCGTGGTGGGGGCGATCGCGCTCCGAGAAGCTGCCCCGTGCTCTGCCAAGAAGCCTTGGGGCTGTGTTGGGGGGGTGGGGGCAATCAGGTCGCTCTGTGCCCCCGCACTCCTCCAAGAAGCCTCGGGTGGCGTGGGCAGGCGGCGTCAGGAGGTAAGATCCCGCAACACCACCTGCACACGCCGCCCCAAGACTTCTCAGACAGGCGCACAATCCCCCCCGCCCCGCCCCACCACTTATGCATATCGCGTATTTTCATGCATCGCAGGTGGGGTGGGTCCCTAACCCCCGTGATCGGTGGGGGTTACTGTATTAATGACAATCACAAGCAAATCCAACCTTCTAGCATGACTCTGTTTAACCTGCTGGGCTTTGGGGGAGCTCTTGACTTGTGTGAGTAGTCTACAATGGTCCTTAAGGACCTTTGTGGGGTGTGTGTCCAAATGACAGCTCTGATGATACACAGAGTGAGGCATTGTGTGGGAGGGAACTTTATTTCTTTTGCTTGCCTTCTCTTCACATTGATAAGTACTAGAACTTCAATATAATTTATAAATTGTATTTGTAAAAGGTCTTTCTCCTAGTGTATTGCCACAGAATATAAAGTGATATGTCACTAATTCAACACTTATTATGTCTTGTCAGTTCAGTTCAGTGCTATTTCATTTGCTGAACATTCTGATGTATAAAACATGAAAAGTCTGAACAATAATTTTGCCTAATACATCCTGATTCACAACACGAAATGATTCCTGCATGTTTTACTTGAAAGCAAGAGAAAGCAGCAACTGATAGTTGATGATAAGTAGTGTTCCCTGTTATGGAATCATTCTGATGCGTGAATGATGATGTATTTTGCAAAATTATTGTTCAAACTTTTGATGTTCTGTAGTCTTAGACTGTGAAGTACCTTTCCATGTCATTTTTCTATAAAAACTTTCTTCAGAAATGTAGTCTGAAGTTTTAAATAAGAAAGGGCAAGATGGTGGACGGGAGGAACCGCCGTTCGCGGAGGCTGCACTGCGGGGAGATTTTTTATTCCCCTTCTTTGTTTCTTTTATTTTTATATATTTTTTATTTTCTGGGCTCTCACCAGTTGTCATGGGGTTTTTGGAGTAGAGTGGCTTCGGGGGTCTGGGGTGTGGAGTTTTACATCTTCTGCCCCCTCCTTCTCCCCCACCTCCTCTGGAGCCTGCCTCCCCACCTCATCCCGAGGCTCACGGCCCATGCCCATTCTTGTCATGCATCTGCTCCGTGGGCCGCCGGTGCTGGGATCGGTGTGTTTTGGGAGGGTCTGACCTCATCCTCCTGCTGACCCTCAGCTGTTCCTGTGGGTGGTGGCTCAGCCAGGTGGCGGCGGCTCTGTTTCCTCCCGCTGGGATGCTTTTGGAGCCACGCCTCTCCGCCAGCCTGCGTTCCGCCGCCTGCCTTCTACCACCTTGTCGGGGGCCGATCCTCTGGGGAGATGCGGCTGCTTCGTCGGATTCCCCCTGATCCACAGTGGTCACCCTGTTGGGCGGCAGCCCGGTTGGGGACCCACCGGGGGGCTCCGGCAATGTTGTTGATGGTGGCGCTACTTGATGGCGGTGGCGGTCCTTCCGGGGCCCTATCGGGAGAGGCCTGGAGGTCACCTCACCTTGCTGCAGAGAACCCGCTCCTGCCGTTGGTGGTGGTCCTGGCCCAGTGGGGTCGAAGAGAGCTAGCGTCATCGTTCCCGGAGCAGACCATCACCTTCTCCCCCCTCCCCATTGGTCCTGCATTGGGGGTGCTGGCAGCATGGACTTGGACTTTATTGCCAATTATGAAGGATTTTCTACATCCTTTTGGTCCTTTTGGTCCTTTGAAAGAGCTGGCTGCCTCCCCCCCCTTCCACCGGGACACTTTCCTACCATCATCGTCCCAGGAGCAGACCATCACCCTCCTTCCTCCTCCCCATCCCTTCCCCTGCCCCCAGGCATCCGGCTTATGGGCCCGTACCATGCTGTTTCCTTCTCATTGTTATCTTATGACCTGCATTTTATTACTTGCATTTACTACTTGCATTTTATTGGTATTTGTTTGTTTCTTGTCATTGTTATATTTTTATTATCTTTTGTTATATTGTTTGCTGTTACTCATTTTGGTTTGTATTTTGTATTTTGTACTTTGTATTCAATACTTTGTATTTTGTATTAGTTTACTCCCCCCCCCTCTTTTCTTAGGTCACCATGCTGGCAGGGACTTTTATTCTGGTGGTGTCTGGCCATGGGCGGTATGCTCTGAGCGGGGGAATTAGTCGGATAAGAAGAACCCGGGACCGGCAGTTGGTGCCTGTCCCCTGTTCTGATCTTCCCGTTCACCGCCACGTATCAGGGAGCCACTTCTCCAGCGCCTCTGACTTGTCCTGCCTCCTGGTCAATGCCAGGTCAGTCCATAATAAGATCCCAGTTCTCTATGATGTCATCATGGATGAGCAGGCCAACCTGGCGTGTATTACTGAGACCTGGGTGGGTGAGGAGGGAGGGGCTTCTCTCTCCCTGCTGTGTCCCCCTGGGTTTTAGGTCCAGTGGGCAGGCAGATCAGAGGGTCAGGGGGGTGGCCATCGTTTACAGGGAATCCCTTTATATTAGCAGATCTGCGGCATTGGTGCGTCCTGGGTTAGAATGCCTTCACTTATTGATGGTTCAGCAAGATAGGTTTGGTATTGTGCTGGTGTACCGTGCTCCCCGCAACCCAGCCCAATCCTTTCCAGAGATTACTGACTGAGTTTGTCTCGGCTGCCCTGTTAAGGTCCCCCCGCCTTTTGGTGGTTGGGGACTTCAACGTGCATGCCGAGGCAAACCTTTCAGGAGCTGCTCTGGAATTCATGGCGTCCATGGCCTCCATGAACTTATCTCAGCATGTTGTTTGCCCCAGCCATAGTGCAGGCCATACCCTGGACCTGGTCTTTTCCTCCATGTCATCTGATTCTTTTCTGAGGGTTGGGGGCTTAGTATCCCAACCCATGTCATGGTCAGATCACCATCTGCTAAAATTTTGCCTGTCAATCGCCGCCCCGCCCCACGTACCTAGATGAGTCCTCCCTGAGAACAGTCATGCAGGCCCTCGTGATATCAAGGACTGACTACTGCAACACTCTCTATGTGGGGTTGCCCTTGACCCTTGTCTGGAGACTCTAACGGGTGCAGAATGCAGCGGCCAGACTGGTGGTGGGTGCTCGTAGATACGATCACATCACCCCAGTTCTGGCCCGCCTGCATTGGCTACCCGTTGCTCTCCAGATAAGGTTCAAGGTCCTGGTTTTGATTTTCAAAACCCTCCACGGGTTAGATCCTGAATACCTGTCGGAGCGTATCTCCCAGAGGTCATCTGAGGCCAGGCCCATTCGAATGTTGCAGGCGCGCTCACTCAGGGTGCCCACTCCTAGGGAGGCGTGGAGGTCTGCTACTCGCAGCCGCGCCTTCTCTGTTGTGGGCCCATTCTTATGGAACCACCTCCTGAGTGAGCTGCGCCTTGCACAGTCCCTGCCCACCTTCAAAAAGGCATTGAAAACCTTGCTTTTTAAGGAGGCATATGGCGACCTACTTTAGTTTTTTTAAAAATCCGTATCCGCCCATCTCCTGATGTTTCTTGCCTGTTTTTCCCCCCAATCTATTTGTATTATATGTTTTTACTGTATATTTTAATGTATTTTAAAGTTGTAAACCGCCCTGAGTTCCAGTTTGGAAGAAGGTGCAGTATAGAAATGCAACAAATAAATAAATAAATAAATAATAAAGTGGCATTAGTGCAAACTATTAAATAATCAGCAGTGGCAGAACCAGAGGAAAGAAGGGAGAGAGTGATGGTTGTGGGCTGAAATACAACTTGTCTCACAACTAGTGTGAACAGTGAAGTCCTGAATCAATTCACACCCCCTGTTTGATCATTGTTTGCAATTTTAGATGCAATACAGGCTGAAAATCAAAACACAGCAAAGTGATTCAGCTCTCCAATTTAGTCGCACCTTACTCAGCCCAAACCGTGTTAGGGCACATGATTGCTGTCTTAAGATACACTCTATTGGTTCGAAGATTCCTTACAGGTCTGTCTCAGAGCATGTGGGAGTTCATATATGTTCTCTGAGAGGATATCAGATAGCAGCTTGACTATGGGAAACACAGGTCAAATGTCCACATAGTCATCATAAGGCTCTGAATCCTCACGCATTCAATTAAATGCAGTTATGGAGTCCCAATGCTGCTGGGCAAGTGGAAGAGGTGGATTTTACATGAGCACATCTGAGTGCGGCTAAATTTCCTTAGCCAGAAGAACATGTATACATTGAAGCAAGAATACATACAGGGCGAACCCACATTCAATATGCTTTTATGTCCCACGACATACTACGAATCACGATTCCTAAAGAAATCATCTATCCAGGATACCATGAAGCTGTGGCCTCCTTGCAAGAAGCGCAGGATACACAGAGAATATGCAACTCACCGCATACTTTGGGCTATGCCTGAATATCTTATTTGTATGATCGAATCATAACCCTGCCTTATCACTAATGTGTGGGTGGCCTTGAATGTAATTTGTACCAGGTCGCTTCCCTTCCAAATGTTGAGCCATTTTGAATGCATGGTGTGATCTCAATGCAGGTTTCCCCACACTATCCTGCTTCACATCATTCCAGGGCTCTCCCACCACCTCGGCCTTTGCCCCCAGGCACCCAAGACACTTCCTTTAGCACAAAAACTTCTAAACAAACAACAGCATGGACCTGCTTTCAACAATAAACTCTTTCAGAACTGGGGGGAGGGTGGGAGGGAAGGGGAGGGAAGGGTTCCCTCCACTCTTCTGACTTGTAAAGAGTCCCCTGTATGGCTGGATATTGGTTGCTATGGTGATGGGAATTATATTGAGGAAAGTCTCTGGATGGGGAAGGTTGAATTTCTTCATTGCTATGCTCTGTGGAAGGAATATGAATAAAAATCCAATCTGAGTTTTTTCAGAAGTTTGGAGACAGAAGTGCTTTTTATTTATTGTTACTGGAATGCGTGAGAATAAAAAGAGGATCTGGATTTTCAGGATTGCCTTTAATCTGCCTGTCCTGTGTTTGGCTTGATAATGGAGGGGAAAGAGGAGAATTGTAGGCATATGAAATCATTAAAGCAGTACTAAAACAGACAGAGCTGGCTGGATAGCTCGGTGGTTTAGGTATAAAGTGGCAGAGCCAGAAAGTGGGGGTTCACTTGATCTATGTACCCATGAAAGAAAATTCAGCCTGTGTGGCTTTGAACAGGCTGCACAGTCCCCGGGCACCCCTAGAAGTAGTAATGGGAAAGCACTTCTGAGTTCTGTCTGCCTTGGAAACCCTGAAAAGGGGTCGCCCTGAATCAGAAATGACTTCACAGCTCAAGATGGCCTGAAGGCTGAAATTTGATGCACACCTAATCCAGTACTTCCATATGTATTAGAAAAGTTAGAATACTAAACATATGCTTACATTTCTTTCTCTCAAAATGTTGGACTGAAAGGATGCCTCAAAACAATAAGCCAATAAGCCAAACCCTAGTTTCGAAAAACTGAGATATATTGTATATGAAACAGAATACTAGACTGCAAGAATTCTTCTTTCAGAACCCGGAAGAAATCTCAGTTTATAAAAGGTTTGGAACATTTTTATACCTGAACTTCAGGTTCTGGAAAGGACTCCATTTGCGGTGGCTGTCAATAATGCATCTGCTATAGCTCACAGTTAATATGCATTCAAGAAGGACTGTGGGACAAAGGGAGCAAATCAATTTTGCTAAACTGAACATTATACGTCTGGACTTAAGATATTATACTTTAAAAACTTACAAGAAATAGCATACTGGAAGCGGCTCTTTCCTCAAAAAGATCTTAGGAGCAGATGCGAAACTAAGGTGTGTACCACTCAGAGCAAACATGGTTTCTGTACGCACATCCAGTGGGCAGGATGTGGAATAGTACAAAAAAAAATTTTGCAGTGGTACCCCGACTTAAGAGCAGTTCAACTTAAGAGCAATTAGACTTAAGAGCGGAAAACTGTCGGTGTTTTAACTGCCACCTTACACATTTTAGATATGGTCTGCTCGTCTTACAAATTTTTTTCATTTTTTATTTTTTAACTTATTTTTTCAATTTTTTAGATAGGTACCTGACTTAAGAGTAGTTTGACTTAAGAGCATGCATTTGGAATGGATTAAATTTGAGGTACCACTGTATTTGTAATATGGCAATAGTACAAATACTATTTTGCCATTTTGTGTTGCCTGGGACACATGGCCCTGTCTGGGAGGACAATGACAGGTGAAGAGCATTATGATTGGCTTTGCAGACCAATCTGATTGCTATATTGTAGGTGTTTGTTCAGAATGAAGTCCATGTTCCTGTGTGCCTGTCTCTATGTGTGTGTGTTGGGCGCAGGGGATATGTATATATTTGCGATATATGGGAACGAGAGCAGCCATTCTCAACAGGGCCATATGGTCCCTGGAAGGGGCTGGCACATTTGAAACAGACCACAAATCTTTACACACCAGCATGGGACTTATACAACCCTGATTTGGCCTGTATTTCTTTCATATTGTGTTTATGGCCATGGCAAAAAAAAGTTGAGAATGACTGTACTAGAAGAATCAGTACTTTCCAAGCATTTGATAAAGTATTTTTATAATACCAGAAAATACAACCCTACTGTGTTAAAACTATGAAACTACCAGCAGTAACACCTTACATCAAAGGCAAATAGGTAAAGAAAATCTGTGGCTTTTCTCCTTAGGTTCCTCCCTCAGATTTTCATTGTACATCTCAACACTTAATCCATGCCACCTGTATGACATATTTTAGGGCACAAAGCAGTTAGAAAGGCATCACACTGTGCTAATATAACATAGTATACAATTATGTTAATATTTATTTATTTATTTATTTATTTATTTATTTATTTATTTATTTATTTATTTATTTATTTATTTTTGTTAGACTTGTATACCACACCATCTGGCAACCAAGACCACTCTGGGCCGTTAATATCATTGATCAACATGTCCTGATTCCTCTCTTGTGTGCAGGCATTGTGTTATCCTGACTGCACAAGACTTGTGTGCCTGTGTTACAGTATGTGCCATTGATTCCAACATCTCGCAACCCTACTAGGATTTTCAAAGTATGCATGGAGTTTAAGGGGTAGTTTTAATAGTGCCACCACCAACACCCAGAAAGTTTCCATATCTGGACCCGGATTTGAACCAAGTTCTTCTGGGTGCCAAACTAACACTCTGTCCCTCTAGTGGAGGGGATGAGTAAGAACCCTGCCTTTACCATGTGCAAACAGCTTGTCTACACACGGTGGCTCTGTGGACTAGAGCGCTGAAATGGTCAGCTGTGAAGTCGGCAGCTCAGCGGTTCGAATCCCGGGTGCCATGCAGCAGAGTGAGCTCCCACTGTTAACCCTAGCTCCTGCTAACCTAGCAGTTTGAAAGCATGTAAATCCAAGTAGATAAATGGTACTGCCATAAAAAGTGGGAAGGTATACAGTGTTTTGTGCAGCCATGCTGGCCACATGGCCATGGACTCACACAATACTGGCTCTTTGGCTTGAAGACTGAGTCAGACACAACTAGCACACATGTGCAGGGTGGGGGACCAGACCAATACTTTATCCCTCTAGTGGAGGGGAAGAGTAAGACCCCTGCCTGTATCATGTGCAAACGTCTTGTCTACACTGAAGTGACAACAGAACTACTCTTAAGGACCAGTTTGTAACCCAACTCAGTATTTTGCATGGCACATGAAAACATTTGCTCATAGTAAATGGTATGCCTTAGCTGGAATTGATATCCAATAAAATGCTAAGTTTGGGCAATTCAGATCTCACTTCTCATCTAAATGGAGCTGTTTTTCATCAACCCCACCTTAGTAAACTCAGAAAATTGTAATAAAATGGGATTGCTGTGTTTAAAGCGAACCCACACCTGGTGCAAACAGTGACAACTGTTATCGAGATGGTGTGGATTTGTTGATCAGAAAATGTTTCTGACACTACATAATGCAAAAAAGGTGCAGAGCTTGTGTTTGAAGGTATGAGAATCGTCTCTCCTTCTTTGTGTGTGCGTGCGTGCCGAGGAAGTAACTAGAAGGATGAGTGTGCAGAAGCACATTGCATGGAGTGTTATGTACTGTGATTGATATTCTCCGTGTCCGTATTTCAGTTTCTGTGTAGGTGGCTGAGTGGGTTGAGGTGTCCCTGCTGGCATTCAGACGCGCCTGCAGCTCGGGAGCAAGTGGGCTCCTTTACTAGCTTGTGCTTTTCTTCTCAGATCTTTTCCATCCTGCCTTCCCAGTAAATGTGCATAAATAAAGAGAATCCACATGAAGAGGTAAGGGCTGACCAGGAGCAAATGCATTGTACCTTTGCACTCAACATACGCATTTTAGAAATGGAAAACAGAATGCTCTCTCTCTCTCTCTCTCTCTCTCTCTCTCTCTCTGTGTGTGTGTGTGTGTGTGTGTGTGTGTGTGTGTGTGTGTGTGTGTGTGTGTGTGTGTGTGTGTGTGTATGAGAGAGAGAGAGAGAGAGAGAACAATCAGAGCCACAGCTAGCAAGGATGTTCCTCTATGGGGGAAGCCTCTCTCTGCTGCATCTCAGGCGGTAAATCCTCCCCATGCTGTTTGTCCTCCTGAGGCTGATGCCTTGAATTATCCAAGCCGTCAAAAGAAGGATGTGAGAATCAAAAATAAGACCTTATTCCACAAGAAAATCATTTCTCTCTCTCTCTCTCTCTCTCTCTCTCTCTCTCTCTCTCTCTCTCTCTCTCTCTCTTTCTCCCCCACCCCTCCCCGCCTTTTCCTTTCAAGGAACACAGTCTTTATGGCTGTGTCTTCTGCACATGGCCAGCCTCTTCAAAATACATAAATCCATGGGGAGGGTCATTGAGCTCTAGTAAAGAAAAGTCTTCGTAGATGGTTGGCCAACTGTTTACAATTGTTGTTAATGACAGAGGGGAAGAAACACTGACAGAAATACAGTCACTCCGAATTCTAAATACTGTACACCTTTTAAGTAACTTGCATGTAGGGACAAAGAGGGGTTTATAATAATCTTTGTGAAAAGGTAAAAGAGAACTCAGAAGGGTGGAGAGAGATCTTCCTTAAGATACAAGAAATCAAAGGGACATTTCAACCTGGGTTAGAAATAATGAACGGTAAACAGGAAAATATATGATTTGATCAAATCAAGATGGAAACAAAACACTGAAGAACTATACAGAAAACATGCAAGGATGACTCTTTTGATGAAGAATCGAGTGCAACTTAAGCTGGACTCAACAGCAACTGCTGACCAGTGAGTTCCCTGTGTCCTTCTGTACCAAATTCAAAGTGCTAGTGTTAACTCATAAAGTCCTTCACAGTCATTAGTAATTCTCAGAGTCTCTCTCTCCTTGAGAAACAAATGCAAGACTAGGTTACAAGCAGTACCATTATACGTGCTGGCCAGGTTTTGTGACTGGAAGTAGCCAACCATAGAGAGACCTAAAAAAACTACCACCAGGAACTGGGTTTTCTCAGAGATGGCCACCACACCATGGAACACATTGCCTCCTGATGTTTGCCTCTGACTTTCAGGAAAAGATGTGAAAGTGGGAGCTTTTCAAAGAGGCCTTTAATAACATCTTTCCTCTTTGATACTCTCAGTGATGCACATGTTTTAAATTGAATTCTTTGGGCCATTGCCTTAAGAGTTCTTTTCTTGTTTTGTTTTTAAACTATTATTATTATTATTATTATTATTATTATTATTATTATTATTATTATTATTATTATTATTATTATTATTATTATTAATAATAATAATAATAATAATAATAATAATAATAATAATAATAATAATAATAATAATAATAATAATAATAATAATAATAATAATAATTGTGGGCTTGTGTTGCTGATGGGTTGTTATTTCTATTTTCTTTATTCCTGTTAGTTGTTCAGAGTAGTGCTTTGTTACTAGACAGGTGGGATATAAACATAATAAATGTTAACTACTCTACTACTGTATATAAGAGCAAGTAGTGTCAGGAGAAGCCTCATGGCGCGGTGGCTGAACTGCAGTATTGCAGCCAAAACTCAGCTCATGGCCCAGGTTCAATCACAGATTGCTGGTTTGAGGTTCACTCAGCCTTCCATCTTTCTGAGGTTGGTAAACTGAGTACCTAGGTTGCTGGAGGGGTAGGGGGAGCAATATACAGCCTGCACAATTGAATTATTAACTGCCGAGAGCAGGCATGCCCAAACTTCGGCCCTCCAGATGTTTTGGACTACTCCCACAATCCTTTGTCATTGGCAATCTAAGCTTAGAATTCTGGGAGTTGTGGTCCAAAACATCAGGAGGGCCGAAGTTTGGGCATGCCTGGCCTAGAGTGTTTTGAATGTTATGGGGTGGTATATAAGCCACACATTTTTATTTTTATTTTACTTTAGTCTCAGTTATTTAAGATGGATTTAGAAGAGGAAATGAACTAGAGATCATATTGCAAATACACACTGGCTTCTGGAACATAACAAAGAAAAACATGTCCATGTGTCAAATTTTTTTCTGCAGATCATGAATATTTCTGGAACAAATGGCTGTGCCTCAACATAGGATTGTCCTGATGGGTAATCTATAATGCAGACAAGAGATACTGTTAGAACAGAATACAGAAAAGCAGCCTAGCTTCCAGCAGTGATGGTTTGGTTTGGAGGTTTAGTCTCCATAAAAAGTCCTCCCCAAAGGGAGTCCAAAATGCAGGCTGCAAGATCAATCTGTATTAACAAATAAGAAGCAGATCTTTATCAAAATGAATGCCTTATAATTTGTCTATGAAGATTCTCAGTCATCCAGGTGAGTTTATCTGGAAGTTGAGCCATGGCTACTGGACTTCTTTTTCTTTCTGAAAAAAGAAGTCTAGTTGCCTTATAATTTCTCATTCAGGACCAAATGACCCTCAGAAACTTTGCAATAGAAAAGAGATAGCTCCCGCCCCCCTCCCAGTGATGACTGAACTAAGGTTGGAAAGGCCGGGATAATTTGGGGAGGGGTTTGTGCGTGGAACAGGTGATGCCATAGTCTCTGCTACTCAGAAACTACTAGGGATCAGACCCTGCAAACTCTGGCTCCACCATACCATTGGCATGCAACTGGCAAAGGTATGAGACAAGGGTTTGAAGAACAGGGGTGTGAAACCCAGTGTTTAAGCAGCTTTTACAACTGCCCTCTGACTTCTTGCCTCTAAGGCAGTTACTTCACGTCCTACCTTTATCTGTGATTACGTTTGTACCGTGACAGCATTGTTCGCAGTCACGTGGGTTTGTCCCTGTTCAGTCCCTGTTTCCGTTTACTCATGGGCATGATTACTTGTCTCATGACAACTGTTACTTCATGGTCTTGTTCTGTGACAAATTCTGAATTTGTCTTGCTTTCCTAACCCCTTTTTTAATATCATAAATAAAACTTTTTCGATATTTTGATTTACTGGTCTTCAGGGATTTACACGTCAATGCTACAGAATTTTCAGTACTTTCTTTAAGAAACATTTGCACTGCATGGTGTTTCCCATAGCGAAACTAATGTTGAATGCCACTTCAGCCGTTGACCACTAGGTGGACACTGGTTGTTGTGTGACAGTTGTTACCACACGTCCCTTGTCTCAGAACAGGAACCGGGAACAAACCGGGACAAGAGAATTCCCCAGCCCAGGGGCAGGTATGGCTTGTCATGCTTTGTTCCCAGTTCCGGGGGCGTGGTCGAGACAACTTTTTGCTGTCACGCTATGGATGTGAAGTAAGTTTTTTTGTACCGGTCCCAAGCGGGACAGCAAGAAGGGACGAACGGGACGTGAAGTAACCACCTAAGAAGACTCCTTGCCTGGTGTACATCATCTATCTAAGAACTTTGAGAATAACCTCCTGGCAAAGCACATATGTTGCCATGTTTGAACTTTTGGGATCTGCTTTGAAGAAGAGTGTGTTGCACTAGCTTGCAATGTTTTTTATTTTTATTCATTGCCTATAAAGGTATCACCTGTAGCCTAGTTTTGCATTTGGTATTTCTCTTCTGTCTCTGTTCAATTTATATGGAGAACATACACAGCAAGCAGAACTACAGTACTTCCAGATGAGTGAAAATTGATGGAAGAAGCACCAACAATTTAAGATACACAGATGACACCATATTACTGCCAACTTGAAATGATTGCTGAAGAAGATTGAACAAGAAAATGAAAAGCAGGGATGCAGTTGAACATTAAGAAGACAAAAATCATAGCTATTAGTTAGGTGGCTAGGTAATTTGGTTGTGCTTATTTTAGATTATCAGGAATGTATATGTTTTGTTTAATGCCAATAAAGGTTTTGATTGATTGATCACAAGTAGACATGGACACGACTCGGCGAAATTGTCGTTTCCATTTTCGGTTATCGTTTCCGTTATGTAACGGAAACGGTAACGATAATTAAGCCGTCAGAACTCGAACTCAAACCGAAAAAAGAAAAATTTGGTCGGGTTTTTCGTTTCTGTTTGTGGCATTGTGACAATCGCGCGATGCGAAGCACAGAAAAAGTTTTTAAAAGTTTTTTAAAAAAAACCCGACTCCCGGCCAAAAAAGCAGGTGAAAATATGCCTGCCTGAGGCTTTGCCACCTACCAGAGGGGTGGTTTCTGGGGGGTCCCCGGCCTTCCCCCCCTCTTCTCCTGTCCTGGGCTGCTTGCACCAGGCTGGGGGGGGTCATCCTCATCATCTCGCCATGCTATGCGGTGGGGTGGGATCCAAAATGGCGACCACAATTTTTCTTTTGAAATCGTGGTCAAAAAACACACCAAATCATCACAGAAACATGTGAAATTTATTTATTTTAAATGCCTGAATTTTTAAAGTAGCAGCAGTGGGTTTTTATAGCAATAAAACATTGTATTGATTTTATTTTATTTTATTTTATTTTTATTTTTTTTAGACCTGCCCATTTGGGCTGGGCATGGGATGGGACCCTGCAAATTTTTTTTTGAACCATTCCACCAATGGCATCGCCAGGTTTTTGACTGACACTTCTGGATGTCTCGGAGGGCATAAAAAGCCGAGGCACCTTCCAGAAATCGCAGTCGGGTATATGGATGTGGTTGAGGGAGGAGGGCTGGCTGCTGGTGCTGGTGTGATCCTATTGAGATTGAGTAGGGAGGCTGGAGGCTTTAGGATTTAAGTTAGGCAGGCGGGGGGGGATTGAATTTAGAAAATAATTTCTTTGATTCCCTGCAGCTTTGTCTGCTGAAGGGAATAGCAGTTTATTCTTTATTTCTTCTCTGGCAGTTTGTGAGGATTTTTTCTGATACTGGATAAAGGGGGAGGTTCGACTGGGAGTGAGAGGTGTGGATTTATTTTAAAAATATATTATATACTACCATTTATTTTCTATTTTCCCAACTTCAATTTGCTTGCACACACACACATTTGGGGTGCAAGCCAAGAACAGAACCTCTATCCTAAGTGATATCCTAACTGCCCACTTGCCCGTCCGCCCGCGCCGCCGCCTGCCCACTCGCCCGCCCGCCCATGGCCCCCTGCCACCGCCACCCACCCGCACCTCCCCCCGCCCCGCCCGCCGCCTAGGGCGCAAAAACACCTAGCGCTGGCCCTGATTGCGGGACGCCCCTATACTCTGGGAAGTCAAATCACACTAAATCGCAGTGGAAACGACAAACAACAAACAACAAACGAAATGAAAAAAATTTGAAAAATTTCACGACAAACGGAAACGACCCGAAATGGACCCGTTCGGACAAACGAAAACTCGAAACGTCATTTTTTCTGGTCGTGCCCATGTCTAATCACAGGTATTGCACAACTTTAATGTTGACCACAAAGGAATCAAAATTGCTGAAGATGTTCCATATGTTGATTCAATCAGAAAGCTAAGGCTTGAGAAAATATGACAGCAAAAGAAGCAAAAGAAGAAATACCTTATGTGAAATGATACGCTTCTAGAGGAGACCATGACTAAGATGTTCTTGCTATAATATTCCTGATGAGTATGTAGAGCTGTGAAAGCTGGAGAGTGAAAGATGACCTGAATTTGACCTGTATTTTTATTAAAAACTAAAATGATAAATCCGAGGCTGTTCTACTTCACTCAAGATCATGAGAAGACAAGGATCGCTGGAAATATCATTGGCAGGCAACCTATTAGTGTTTGTATCATTATTGCATGTTTGGACATACTGTGGCATCTCATGTGTTAGTTCCCATTAGCCGCAGTGGGTACACAAATCTTATGTGAAAACCAGTAGGATTTTCGCCAGTAATGTTAGGAAAAGTAAAAGGCAATAGAAGATGAAAATTTAACATGAGCTGGATTGAATCAATAAAGGAAGCCATAGCATTGAGTATACAAGATGTAAGCAGGGCTGTTAATAACAGAATATTGTGGATATCATTAGTTTAGGGTTGTAACTTGTAACAAGTTAGAATCAAATACTTTTAGTTTTTAGCATAATGTCTAAGTTAGAAACAACTAGACATTATGTAACAAAAAAGCATAGAGAGATGGCTATACTCAGATATGCTGTTTTGGGGCAAAATTTGAGCTTTGTTTGCTTGTTTGCTTGTTTGTTTGCTTGTTTGTTTGTTTGTTTTAGAATACCTGAAATACTGACAACCTGAAGCCATCTGCAATTGAGCACTGATAGGGTCCCAAATAGGGAAGGGTACCTTACGAAAAATGATATGCTGTTTCGTCATTTTGTAAGGTTACGAAAACTTACGAAATAAAACAGCAAAAAGCGTAACGCCAAGAAATGAAACAAAACACCATTTTTTGTTTCGGAAATGAAACGATTCATCCTAGCCTCTTGATCCAGCTGTCTCGAGAACAGGAGGTTTATTTTTTTAAACTGGTTGATTTGTTTTCCTTTCTTCCCATGCCTCAGCTGTTGAGATACTGTAGCTTATCTCAGATCTTGATCTGCCTGAAGCTAGCCAGCCCAGGAGCTCCTGGCTGTGTCTGCAAGTTGATTTAAACTGATTGTTTTTCTTTCCTGATTAAAAAGGACTGTGGAGGTTATTTTTTAATATATTTTTCTTCCTATCCTCATTGCGCTGCCGATCAACTGTTGAGCTTTTCTCTCCGATCTCTCCCTGAAGCAGTTAGCCATTAGGTTTCTTGCTTGTTTACAGAGGGTTCTTTGCATGAAAGCAAATTGATTGGAAGGTTTGAGGGTCTTTGATTTAGGGCAATGGGCTCCCTGTTAAATAAAAAAAATGAAAGCTTGCCATTATTCATAGCCTTATGAAGCATTTCGTATCAAAAGTGTGTTCTGCTTATATACCACCCCATACCACTACAAGTCGTCTCTGGGTGGTTTACAATTTTAATTACAGTGTGCAGGCTACACATTGCCCCCCCCCCAGCAAGCTGGGTACTCATTTTACCGACCTCGGAAGGATGGAAGGCTGAGTGAACCTTGAGCCTGCTACCAGGGATTGAACCCAGGTCATGAGCACAGTTTTACCTGCAGTACAGGCATTTAACCACTGCGCCACGAGGCTCCTATGATGACAAAAATTCTTTTAAAAATCTGTTATTAATGAAACGAAGTGAAATGAAGGCTGAAATGAAATGAAACACTATATTTCTGTTTCGTGCCCATCTCTAGTCCCAAATAATTCTATTCTCACTGCTATTTTGCATGGCTTTAGCATGTCATTATATTCATTTTTCCTAAAGATAACTTCCCCATTTCTATTCTACAGCAGGAAAAAGATGTTGGTTTTGCACTGTCCCCTTGATCCTAGCCAGGGATCTGCATTGGCCACGAAGTTGAACACTAACAACTTCTCATTTCCTATGGTTAAGAGAAATTCAGTGACTTTTTTCCAGCTTAGTAATACATCACTAGTAGACATGGGCACGACTTGGTGAAATTCTCGTTTCCGTTTCCGTTCCTCGTTTCCGTTACGCAACGGAAACGGTAATGACAATTACTCCGCCAGAACTCGAACTCGAACCGAAAAAAGAAAAATTGGGTCTGATTTGTCATTGTCGTTCCTGGCATCACGCGGCGATCGCGCGATGCCAAGCGCAAGCGGCACAGAAAAAAACTTTTAAAAATAAATAAAAAACCCCGATTCCCAGCCAAAAAAAGAGGCGAAAATATGCCTGCCTGAGTGAGGGCACCTACCAGAGGGGTGGTTTCTGGGGGGGGTCCCCGGCCTCCCCCCCTCTCCTGTTCTGGGCTGCTCTGGTGGGGGGCATCCTAGTCGTCTCTCCAACTCGCCATGCCATGCGGTATGGGCGGGGATCCAAAATGGGGCGACCGCAATATTTATTTTGAGATCGTGGTCCAAAAACACACCAAAGCACCACAGAAACATGCGAAAATAGCTATTTTAAAACTGCCTGAATTTTTACAGTAGCAGCAGTGGGTTTTTCTTGCAACAAAACGTCTCCATTGATTTTATTTTATTTTATTTTATTTTTATTTTTATTTTTTTTACACCTGCGCAATGATGGGCTGGCCATGGGAGTGGACCATGCAAATTTTTGGAGCCATTCCACCAATTGCATGGCCACTTGGCCAGGTTTTGACCGAGACTTCTGGGATGTGCCAGTCGGGCATAAAAAGCCCACTAACCGTAGCCCGAACCTGAACCCGAACCCTAACCCATACGCCAGTACACTGTCCTTCTTAGTGGGTCAGAGAGGCACCCAGAGGTGCACCCCACTAACTCACCCTAACCTTACCCGTAACCCTAAGCCTAGCCCTTGCGCTAACCCTAACCCTAAGCCATATCTGTGTACTCGCATTGCACTACAGCAAGTACACTTCCCTTCTTAGTGAGTTACAGGGCGCCCATAGGGGTCCTCTCTCACTTTGTTCCTCCTCCCCATCCCCAGCCCAAGTGCACCGTATGCCAGGCAGTGAGTCACAGAGGCACCCGAAAGAGAGGTGCCTCTGCCTGCCACTGCAACTTGGTATGCATATCCAATTGGCTATGCATACCCTTTTGTAGCGGGCCAGAGGAGGAACCCACCCCAGAGAGGTGCCTCCAGGAGCCCGCTTTTCCTTCATGGCGGGCCAGAGGAGGCACCCACCCCAGAGAGGTGCCTCCAGGAGCCCGCTTTCCCTTCATAGCGGGCCAGAGGAGGCACCCACCCCAGAGAAGTGCCTCCAGGAGCCCGCTTTCCCTTCATAGCGGGCCAGAGGAGGCACCCACCCCAGAGAGGTGCCTCCAGGAGCCCGCTACCCCCCCCAAACCAGTACTAATGACAGACAAAAAACGATAAACGAAACGACAAATTTTTGAAAAATTTCGTGACAAACGGAAACGAGCCGAAACGGGCCGGCTCCGACACACGACAACTCAAAACGTAATTTTTCCAGGTCGTGCCCATCTCTAATCACTAGATATATCACTCAGAATGACACAGGGAGGATGGCCCATATCTCTGAAAATGTTACAGTCATTATTACACTATTACTACTACTAGACTTATTTCTTGGGATTGCTGGTGCTGGAGGGAAGACCAAAGGGCAATTCTTGGAGATTAGGAGTCAATTACACATTTGGTACAAAAATATTATGAATTATGATCATCATCTCTGAACTATTCTGTTTTTGTCTAAAAGCACAACAGCAGTTTCTTAAAAAAATAAGAAATACTATGTAGCCCATACATCAGTGATGGCGAACCCTTTAGAGACCGAGTGCCCAAACTGCGATTCAAAACACACTAATTTGTTTGCAAAGTGCCAATATAGTACTTTAACCTGTATACAGGTGGCTATGAAGGGGTGATGTTGGGTACCCACAGAAAGGGCTCCGAGTGCCACCTTTGGCACCCGTGCCATAGGTTCGCCATCACTGCCATATATGAACCCCAAGGCTGATTTTAAGATGCACGGGTATACTGGGGAATGGGGAATGATGGGGAAAATCTCTCGGGCGGTAGTATGGAGTAGCCAGTGAGTAGCTCTAGGTCCATGCTGATGGTGACAGAGGTGAGTCCTACACCTCCTGGCAGCTCAGACTCAAATTGACAGCAGGTGGAAGTGGAGTGCACTGAGAAAACCACCCTTCTGGCCACCCCATGCTACTCCACTGCCTGGATCAGTCATACTGTGCTAAACATGGTTTGAGGTGTAGTAGTATGCCATTTGGGACACTCCTTGCATCCATATGCAAGGATGTGCCACAAGTCAACGCTAGTGATCCCCTTTAGCACAATTTAGGTGAATCTTCTCCTTTTATAAGGAAATAAAGCAACAACAATAACCCTCCTGTATCTTCCTCCCTGTTTTGTGCAAGCCACTTAAAGAATTTGAGAAATGGGAAACTTCCTTTCTGCTTACCTGAGGAGGGGAAGGGAAGGAAAAGTTTGCATTTCTTTCAAAGCACCGCTGCTGTGCTTACAACAATTTAAAGGAAATTGGAAACTTCCCATTCCTCAGTATCACTCAACAGCTTCTGCAAAGGGACAGACAGACAGACAGACAGACAGACAGACAGACAGACAGACAAACAGACAGACAGACAGACAGACAGACACACACACACACACACACACACACTTTTGGTCCAACCCACATGATCACATATACTGTCACCAAACCAAAATGCATCAATCTTACTGGCACTAAAGATAGGCCATGTACTGTGCATGACATGCAGCAACTCACCCAAGACGACATGTTCTGATTGTTTTACTTGTGAATTTGGTATTTAATTCTAAATTTGGGACCAGAGTACCTGTCGGAGCGTATATCCCAAAGATCAACTGGGACCAGGCCCAAGAGAATGGCGCAGGCGCGCTCACTGAGGCTGGCCACACCCAGAGAGGCGCAGAAATCATGTACACATGCCCACGCCTTCTCCGTGGTGGGCCCCACATTGTGGAACCATCTCCCCAGTGAGCTGCACCTTGCAGAGTCCCTGCCCGCCTTTAAAAAGGCTTTGAAAACTCACCTTTTTCAGGAGGCGTTTGGTGACCCTTCTACTTAAGTTTTTATTTATCTTTATCTTTTTCTTTTTCTTTTTTTTCTTTTTTCTTTTTTGCTTCTTGCATTATCCCCACTGGAGGGTTTGCCTCCCCTCCTTTTTACTGCAACTGTGGATTGGTCTTTTATTGTTTTGTTTTATTGTTAGCCACCCAGAGTTCCGATCTGGAAGATGGGCGGGATACAAGTGTTCTAAATAAATAAATAAATAAATAAATAAATAAATAAATAAATAAATAAATAAATAAATAAATTTTATGAAAGTGGACAAAGTGGACGTCATCCACAAAAGCTCACATTAAAATATATTAGCACACCTGTCCCTTGCCAGGTGTCAGGTGTTTTTGTCGTATCCTGGCAGGAATCCAAAAGGTGTGGGTAGGCATCAGTCGGGGAGGACTGGTTCACAGTGGCACATACATTGTGGGGTCTGCAAGAAAGGAGCAAACCAGCCTATCTGCAACCCAGACCAAACCATGGGATGGATGCCCATCTGAACGTGTCAGTTAGCGGAGAGACACACATTTGCATTCTCTGCAGCATTAGCTCCTCTGAGTCAATATTCTTACCAGCAGCTCTTCTGACAGAAGCTAGCCTTCCGAGTCTTCTGATGAAAAGAGGCCGTTGGTGGTGCTGCCAAATTTGAGGAATACAAGAAAGTTTAACCGGTTGCAACAAAAAAACTGGCAGAGTCTTGGAGCATATTGAGGTTGAAGAAGTTTTATCTGGCATGAGTTCACTTGTAGCCCATGTTACCAGATTCACCTGGACTAGACTCTGTCGAAACTGATGCCACATAATGGGTCTTTTAAAGGGTCTCCAGACTTTGTTTTTACTTTTCTTTTAAGAAAAAAAATGATGTCTAGGATGTGAGCAAAGGGAAACCATTGGTAATTCCTATCTTGCCAACCTTTAATAATTCATTAAGCATATTCAAGGCATGTGCCGGGAGGTGCGTTACTCAGTATACACATTGGAAGCCTGGACTTTGGGAAAAGTTTTGATGAAATTTATTTATTTATTTATTTATTTATTTATTTTTACAGCTTATATGCCGCCCACTACCCAAAGGTCTCTGGGCGGCTTACAACAAGGAATTAAAACAGTTAAGACATAAAATATCAATAAATAATTAAAACATCAGCAAAACCTTATACTAAAATCATCACTAAAATTGCCATCAAAGGACCCCAGTCTATGTTGTATCAATTAAAAAACTTCTGGAACAGGAAGGTTTTTACCTGGCGCCGAAATGTCATCAATGTTGGCGCCAGGCGGATCTCACTTGGGAGGGCATTCCATAACTTGGGGGCAGCTGCCGAGAAGGCCCTTTGTCTACAAGCCATCCCTCTCACCTCCTTGAGGGATGGCTCTTTCAAGAGGGCCCCCTGGCTAGATCTTAATTGCCGGGTAGGTTCATATGGAAGGAGGCGGTCCTTCAGGTATCTAGGTCCCAAGCCGTTTAGGGCTTTATATGTCAAGACAAGCACTTTGAATTGGGCTCGGGCAGCAACTGGTAACCAATGCAGGTTATGTAGAATCGGCGTGATGTGATCTCTGGCGGCCCCACCACTCACCAGCCGCGCCGCACGATTCTGAACCAGTTGCAATCGCCGGACCGTCTTCAAAGGCAGCCCCACGTAGAGCGCATTGCAGTAATCAATACGGGATGTTACCAGCGCATGCGTAACTGTCATGAGGCTCTGCTCGTCTAGGTAGGGGCGGAGCTGGTATATTTTCCGCAGCTGAAGGAAGGCGCCCTGGCCACCGAATCCACCTGGGCTTCCAGAGTTAGACCAGGGTCCAGAAGCACCCCCAAGCTGCGGACCCTGTCCCTTAGGGGGAGTGCAACCCCGTCCAAGACAGGGAAGTGGCCCTCTAACCTGTCCGGCGAAGCACCCACTAACAGCACTTCCGTCTTGTCTGGATTGAGTTTCAATTTATTAACCCTCATCCAGTCCATTATCTGGCTCAGACACGAGTTCAGGACAGAAACTGCCTCACCTGGATTGGTGGAGAATGAGAGGTAGAGCTGAGTATCGTCAGCATATTGCTGACTCCTCAGCCCAAACCTCCTGATGACCTCTCCCAGTGGTTCCATGTAGATGTTAAACAGCATGGGAGACAGTATTGAGCCCTGAGGAACCCCATGACGTAAACGCCACGGGGCGGAGCAACTGTCCCCCAGCACCACCTTCTGGACACGGTCAGCCAGGAAGGAGCGGAACCACTGCAAAACAGTGCCTCCAACTCCCAACCTGGCCAGCCTATCCAGAAGGACACCATGGTCGATGGTGTCGAAAGCCGCTGAGAGGTCCAGGAGTATCAACAGGGTTGCACTCCCCTGTCTCTCTCCCGGCAAAGGTCATCGTACAGGGCGACCAAGGCAGTCTCTGTTCCAAAACCCAGCCTGAAACCAGATTGAAATGGATCCAGAAAATCCGTTTCATCCAGCAGCGCCTGGAGCTGTCCGGCCACCACCCGCTCCAACACCTTGCCCAAATAAGGGAGGTTCGCTACTGGCCGGTAGTTACCCACCAGCCCTGGGTCCAGGTTGGTTTTTTTTTTTGGCCTAATTACTGCCTCCTTTAAGGCAGCAGGGACCACTCCCTCTCTTAATGAGGCATTTACAGCTTCCTGGACCCAGGTGCGAACCCCCTGGCAGATCTTTCAATTAGCCAGGAAGGGCAAGGGTCGAGCAGAGTGGTGGTAGAACGGACAGATCCAAGCACCCTGTCCACATCCTCGGGTCTCAATAATTGAAACTCATCCAATAATACTGGACCTAAGCACGGCGCACTGGACACATCCCTTGATTCTGCACCAATAGTGGAGTCCAATTCCCTGCGAATCTGAGCGATTTTTCCCTCAAAGTGAACAGCAAACTCGTCACAACGGGCTGCCGAGTGGTCCAGAACCTCATCCGTATTTCTCAGTTGAAGAAGGTCCTGGACCACCCGAAACAGCTCTGCTGGACGGCACTCTGAGGAAGCAATACGGTTTGCGAAATATTGCCTTTTCGCCAACCGTATTGCCACAGAATAGGCCCGATAATGGGCTCTAAGCTGTGTTCGATTGGACTCACAGCGGTATTTTCTCCACTTGCGCTCCAGCTGTCTCCCCTCCTGCTTCATTGCCCGCAGCTCAGATGTATACCAAGGAGCCGTCTGGGCTCTGCGCAAGGGGAGAGGGCGCTAGGTGCGATCGTGTCAACTGCCCGGGACATTTCCCTATTCCATAGGGTGACCTGAGCTTCGACAGGAGCACCGACCATATCAGACGGATAATCCCCAGAGCTTTCAAGAAACCATCTGGATCCATCAGTCTCCGAGGGCGGATCATCTTAATAGATCCCCCACCCTTGCAGAGGGTTGGAGTAGCTAATAGCCTAAACTTGACCAGGAAGTGGTCTGACCATGACAATGGAGTCAGGACCAACCCCTCCACATCCAAACCACCATCCTCCAATCCCGTTGAGAAAACCAGGTCTAGAGTGTGGCCTTTCTCATGTGTCGGGCTGATGACATGTTGAGACAGCCCCATGGTTGTCATGGCGGCCATGAAGTCCTGAGCCGCCCGGCCAAGGCAGCCTCAGCATGGATGTTGAGGTCCCCAGTACCAACAGTCTGGAGGTCCTCAACACCAGGTCCGAGACCACCTCCGTCAGCTCAGGCAGGGAGACTTTTGGAATGCAGCAGGGTGGGCGGTACACCAACAGAATCCCCAGTCTGTCTCGTGAGCCCAGCATACAATATAGGCCCTCTAAACCTCCTCTCAAGGAGACAGGAAGCCTGGTCAAGGAGATAGAACTCCTATAGACTATAGCAACTCCCCCTCCCGACCTTCCGGGCGACACTGGTGCTGGACTGAATACCCAGGTGGGCAGAGTTGGGAGAGGGGAACCCCACCTTCCTCTCCCACCCAGGTCTCAGTAATGCATGCCAGGTCGGCACCCTCATCCAGGATGACATCATGAATGAGGGCGGTCTTATTTTTTACCGACCTGGCATTCAACAACAGCACCGTGTGGCCCGTAGGTTCGCTGATATGGTCACCTGATACCTTCAGGTTGGAAGTGGAACCAGAAGACGGGATAGATGTAAGATATCTAACCTCTCTTCTCCTACGCGGCACGTTCCACTCCCACCCCCATACCTTCCTCTACCCAGCACAGGCTCAATGGCTCCCCCTCCATTGCCCTCCTTCCTTCCTGTTCCATCAGTTCCATTGTGAGTCCTTATCTCTATCTCAGATGGCAAGAAAATGACAAAAATGAAATAAAACAAAACAGAATAAGGCAGATAAAAACAAACCACCCCACCATTCAGCTTCAACATCCCACCACCCTCTCCCCTTCACAAGCAAATAATAGAGGTTGGTATCAGCCCGATGCCCCTCCCCCCGCCACACCTTTCTGATGGCAAGCCAGCTAAATTGTCTCTCGTGCCTCTCATTCACGAGGAGACCCAGCAGCAAGCAGGTGGAAACAAAGGGTTGGTGGTTGAAGCAGGGTCTGTTTGGAGCAGCACTTGCTGGATGATGGAACCACAGCACAAGCTTGCAGACAGCTAGAAAGCTGCAGGGCGGAGTCCCAGCTCTCCAGTCCCACCCCTCAATTAGCAAGCTGACTAGGTTACCTCTCGTGCCTCTCACTCACGAGGAGACCCAGCAGCAAGCAGGTGGAGACGAAGGGGTGGTGGTTGAAGCAGGGTCCGTTTGGAGCAGTACTTGCTGGATGATGGAACCACAGCACAAGCTTGCAGACAGCTAAAAAGCTGCAGGGCGGAGTCCCAGCTCTCCAGTCCCACCCCTCAATTGGCAAGCTGACTAGGTTACCTCTCGTGCCTCTCACTCACGAGGAGACCCAGCAGCAAGCAGGTGGAGACGAAGGGGTGGTGGTGTAAGCAGGGTCCGTTTGGAGCAGTACTTGCTGGATGATGGAACCACAGCACAAGCTTGCAGACAGCTAGAAAGCTGCAGGGCGGAGTCCCAGCTCTCCAGTCCCACCCCTCAATTGGCAAGCTGACTAGGTTACCTCTCTTGCCTCTCACTCACAAGGAGACCCAGCAGCAAGCAGGTGGAGACAAAGGGGTGGTGGTTGAAGCAGGGTCCGTTTGGAGCAGTACTTGCTGGATGATGGAACCACAGCACAAGCTTGCAGACAGCTAAAAAGCTGCAGGGCGGAGTCCCAGCTCTCCAGTCCCACCCTCAATTGGCAAGCTGACTAGGTTACCTCTCGTGCCTCTCACTCACAAGGAGACCCAGCAGCAAGCAGGTGGAGACAAAGGGGTGGTGGTTGAAGCAGGGTCCGTTTGGAGCAGTACTTGCTGGATGATGGAACCACAGCACAGGCTTGCAGACAGCTAAAAGCTGCAGGGCGGAGTCCCAGCTCTCCAGTCCCACCCCTCAATTGGCAAGCTGACTAGGTTACCTCTCGTGCCTCTCACTCACGAGGAGACTCAGCAGCAAGCAGGTGGAGATGAAGGGGTGGTGGTTGAAGCAGGGTCCGTTTGGAGCAGTACTTGCTGGATGATGGAACCACAGCACAAGCTTGCAGACAGCTAAAAAGCTGCAGGGCGGAGTCCCAGCTCTCCAGTCCCACCCCTCAATTGGCAAGCTGACTAGGTTACCTCTCGTGCCTCTCACTCACGAGGAGACCCAGCAGCAAGCAGGTGGAGACGAAGGGGTGGTGGTTGAAGCAGGGTCCGTTTGGAGCAGTACTTGCTGGATGATGGAACCCCAAGGAAACAATCTCTCACCCAAGGAAAAAAATGTAGCAATCTGGGATAAGAGGACAGACCTTATGGGAACACTAAAAGGACAGGAAGCAGAGAGCAGGCAAACGTGCTGATTTCATAAGGGCAAAATGTCGGTCGTGGGTTGTGCAATTACAGAATAATATAACTGGAAAGGAAAGGGAGGTTGTCATATGTTGCTCACATCATGAGTATCCTCCGAATGACAAGCCGAGGACTCTGGCCTTGGTGGTCATCAATTGTGGACAGAAAGGGAGAGGCGGAGAGATCAGGGAGCTCCTCCACTCCCATTTACCAAGCACATGCTGGGTTGTATCAAAGTGGGGGTAAAGCAACCAGTGGCACAAGAACAGGTCCACTTTGGAAGCATCAGTTTGAAAGGTTGTTCTGCTCCTCTGCCTGCTTCAGTTGGGGCAAGAGGTTAAGGCTGGCCTGCAGATGCAGGTCTGAACGTGGAGCATTCCATCAGGCTCTTCCAAACGTTACTCTGCTTAATTTTACCATATAAAAACTCCAAATTACTGGCATTGACATTAGATATTGATTTTACCTCTCTGCTGCAGCATGATTTCACCAAACATGACTCCAAACTGTGTAAACAGCCAGTGCAATGGCCAATAGGGATCAGTATAAATAAGTGCGACGTGATGGACATGGAACCAGTCCATATCATACACTGATGGGTCTTGAGGCTACAGTGACACCAGGATGGATCTTGGGAGTGATGGCAGGCTTCAGTGAAAATGTCCATTCAGACGGTGACAGTTAGGGAAAGGGCAAATCCCTTGCTAGAGATAACTGGGTCAAGACTGAAAATAAAATTTCCAATAATATAATAATGATGCCACCAAACTAGCAATACAGCTTTTGCTATTGTGGCTGGAATCTAGCAACATAATTACTGTATATACTCGAATATAAGCCTAGTTTTTCAGCCCTAATTTTGGGCTGAAAAAGGGGATCCTCGGCTTATATTCGGGTCAATACTTTTAGCCACTGAGGCAAGTTTGGGTCAGTGGTTAAAAGTCATTTTAAACATTGTGCGCCACTTCTCCTGACCACCACCCCCCCAATGTTTAAAATGACTTTTTAGCCACCAACTCAAGCACTTGCCTCGGTGGCTAAAAGTCATTTTAAACATTACACACACACCCAGCTCACAAAGGAGGAGTTGCCAGGCCCTGCTGCATTTCCCACCATAGGCTTATACTTGAGTCAATAAATTTTACCAGTTTTTTGGGTTTAAATTAGGGGGCCCGACTTATACTCGGGTCGACTTATACTCGAGTATATACGGTAACTAAATTTAACTGCTGGGTCAAGTTCTTGGCCCACAGTGATTATTTTTGGTAATCAAAGACACGCTCCCTCTCCAGCACATGGCCTCAATGGCTTCCTCGTGGCAAAATGGAGCCTCAGGATTTTTGGGATGGGGGGGGCAGTCATGGTTATATACTTTTTCCAGTGGCAAAGACAAGCTGTGTGTGAAGACCAACTGCTGGGGAACCACAGCAGGATGGTGTAATTACCCTGCTGTCCCATTTCTGATCTTCCCAGATGCTGGACTAGACAGGACATCTCTTCTTATATTCTTATTACAATGTTATTACTGAATGAAAAGACTGCTGCCGGGAACATTATTTTAGCAAGGTGTGCATCGCTGCCCATGGCAACAGCTGGGAGTAATGACAGGTTATTCGCTCCTCTCTGATTAGCATGTGCTGTTTGCACACTGCACCTGGAGCTGTTCCTTATGTAAGTCTAGACATGAGGTTGATCTGTATTATTTTATTTTATTTTATTTTAGAGTATTTTTACCCTGTCTTTCTCCTTGGAAAAGGGCCCAAGGTGGCGTACAGTAATGAGGGACAATATACAGTCCAGTACAATTAAGAAATATTTAAGTATTGAGAACAGGGAATTGAGGGACATCTTACAGCATTAAAAGACATTATTACATTAAAGCTACAAGAAAACGCAGAAATTATATAGCTTGAAAGGACTTCATGAGCCTTCAAATCCATTCCTGTGACTCAAAAGTGCCTTCTCCAGGGCTAGCATTATGAGCAAGAAAGTGGGAGGGAGAGGGAGAGGGGAGAAGCATGAATTCTACTTTAAGAGTCTGAGGCCCTTGGTACAATTTCTATCAACAGTTGGCCCAGTGTCCTGCTTGACTGTTTTGGACCAACACTATTCTACAAGGGGAATGGCATAATCCCCTTGTAGTCTGAGGAATCAGATATGCTGCTAATCCAAGATCCTGGACACTTGCAGATCCTTTCTGTCTTCTAAGGTGGGACATTCTTAAAAGCATTCCTCGTCCTTCATCATCTTGCTTAAGGAGATTGCAGTGCATCCAGAAGGCTGCAGCTGGCAAGTGGCAAGAGTGAGCAGATCACACACACCCCTGTCCTGTTTTATCTGCATTGGTTACAGGTTGTGTCCCAGACCAAGATTAAGATGTTGATGCTTACTTACAAAGCCCGCCAGTTGGGGCCATGTTATCTGTTGGATCATCCTTCCCCAGAGTCATTCACCCATGCCACTACATCCTCTGAAGCCATGCTAATCTGAGCTACCATGCCAAAAGAGGCCGGAAAATCTTGGACAAGAAGTCAGGCTTTTTTGTTGGTGGCACCAACTCCCTGGAAACATCTCCCAATGGAGCAACGTCTGGCCCTTAAGAGGCTGCTGAAGACTTGTCTCTTTCAAGTGGCCTTTCACCGCAGCCTCTTCTGAATTTTCTCACCCTTGTATTGGTGCTCAGGTTTACTATGCCATCTGGGGTTAATGTATGGCTTATTTAAATCTGTTTTCTTTTCTTTTATACTGTGCTGTATTGTGTTGTTTTGTTGTTTATTTATATATATACCTCCAGAATAGTGCTAGGCACTACTGGGATGATAAATAAACTTGAAAAACCTCTGAATGCTCAAGTGTATAGTCAGGATATTCTGTTTCTAAACAGATTTGGGTTTTTAAAAATGTTTAACTCACAACAGCTATAAATATAATGAATGAATTATACATACCTCACTGAATCCCCACAGGTGGCTCCTATATCAGGTGTTCGTAAACTAGTTTTTGGAATATGATGCAGAATGACTGGTATGTGTCAGGACAGGAGCATGCTAGCACTTCTTAAGTTTTAAGGCTGCAGCTCAGGAAAATAACAAAACTGGACGCTTCTTACTGAATTATGCTATGTGTTTAACTACTTATTCCTGAGACCGGTGCTATTATTTCTGAGGCCATACAATAAACTTATTTTGGCAAACTAATAACGGTTTATACTTATATTGTCTCTTATTTTTGTATTTTACGTTGTTTTGTTGGCTTTGTTGTTGTTCACTGCCTTGAGTTGCTTTTGTGTAACCTGGAGGTATGTAAATCATAAATGAACTAAACTAAATTATTTGGGAGAAGATATTTACCAACTGATAAACAAGCTAAGTGAATCTTTTAGAAAATCATGTTACGTTGATCAAAATTAAAAATTTCCATTTTGTGTTGATTTTGAATCATTCCAAATACTTCCTTCAACATAAAATGCTCAAAATTGGATGTTCTCTCCAAGTTGTTATAAGTATAAACATGCATATTAAACAGTGCTATTAATATATGATAAATATATTTGATTCAAAGTGCTTTGCCCCATCTCCTTTAAGTGGAGTGTGCTCTCTTTTTACTCCTTCCAGTCTGCCAAAAATATAATCACAACACTGCTTTGCTTTCTTAACCTCAAGCATCTTTGTCTTATATAACACAAATAGCAGAGCTCTCAATTTGATTTGCCACCTACACATGCAACATTCTCCAGCTAACACACCACTCAAAAGCCAGTGGTGTGCTGGATCCTTCAAATACAGTACTGATGCATTAAGAAAGAAGTCAGGTCTGTTCACCTAAGCAGGGAGAATGTGACCTCACTTTCATTTTGGTGTAATTTAGGAGCCTGTTGTTTATCTCAACGTGGCTGAAGAGCTCAGAGGTTTACATATCTGGCTAAAAAGCTAAAGGTTAAAAGTTCAATTCTTCCTGTGCTTCTTGAGAGAAGAGCTCTCCTGTACAGCCTTGGGCAAGCTGCCTAGTGGTAGGGTGATCCCAGAAGAAGGGAATGGTAATACTTCTGAACATTCCCTACCAAGAAAACTGTGGAAAGGGTCACTATAAGTTGGAATTGACATGATGACATGTGATTATTATTTTATTTTTGTTTATGTGAACCCATTATTGTTAGAACATCAGATTTTATTTTCCTGCAATGACTTTCTTGTCATGCTATTTTTCACAAGATAAGTTACTTCCCCACAAAGCCGTAATATATGTGAATAATATTAATCATGCTCTTACTGTAGTTTAATGACAGCCTAACCATGATGCCCTAAGCACATCCTATCTCGCCTGATTTCAGAAGCTAAGTGGGGTCGGCCCTGGTTAGTACTTGGATGGGAGACCACTAGGGAATACCAGGTGCTGTAGCACCTGGAGTAGGAACTGGCAAGCCACTCCAGTATTCCTGCCAAGAAAACTCCATGTACATGGAGTCATGAAGAGTCAGTCATGACTCACGACCATAACGACGCAACACACACACACAGCCGAGATCTTTTCGAGTCCTCAAAATAATATCTTGCTACAAACCATTTCAAAACAGTAGTTCCTTTGCCAACAGATCAGTTTCATGACTAGGCTATATATTTTAAAAGGCAAATATCATTTTTTTCTTTCACTTTGGAAGGATGACAACCTCTGACAGTGTCCTATCTATGAACATACTCTTAAATATCTTAAAATAGGGGTGCATATAAGTCCATAGCAGTCTACAGATGCTTTCTGCAAGTACATTAAAATTCTTTCAGGATTTCTTTCAGGAAATTCTACTTGTTAAGCCCCTCTTCCTTCCTTCCTTCAGTGGTCATTCTGCATCAGTGTTGAGTAATGTTAGAAGCAGTATAAGGGAAGCATCAGAACAGTGTATCCAAGTACTCAAGTTCAGTGGAAATTTTTGAGCACTTGATGAAGTGTATTTGGAGTCAGATAGGAAAAGACAGAACCAAATTCCAAGGAAGCCTTATCACTTCTTTCCTGCAGCACAGCCCGTAAAATTTCACATGTACATGGGATTATGTATGATAAGAACCTTCTCTTCCATTCTCCCCAGCCACAACCTGAACTAGAACCAAGGAGGAGAAAAATGTAGGGTTAACCACACCCTTCCATCCTCAAGAATCCTTGGGTGTACAGAGAGGGTGGAAAGACAGTCGTAAAATTTGGTGGCCCTGCTATGAGACATCAAAGAAATATGATTTTGGAAATCTCTGCCATGTAATTACCACCACTAGAATACTGTCCCATGTCTTTATAACCATCTTTCGGGACGATGTACCATATAAACACTGCCCCTTATCATCTCTGCATTAAAGCAGAGAGCTTTAATGAACTCACCACAGAACCACAGGCTTAATCACTCCTCAAAATGTGGCTGAATTGGGGGTTAGAGAGATAAGGAACCTTGCAGGGGATGGTGGTTTAACTTTTCCCAGGCATCTGTTAGGAAAAATTATTGCTCACCTCCCAGACTGAAATTAAGCTTTGTCTCCACTTACAGCAGAAATCTGTCCACTGACTCATCATTCCACCATCTATGTATGATTCACTCACTCAATTGTTTGTGAAAATAAATAGAAGGTTAATCTCAATCAAACATGTTTTATAAGCACATATATCCACACAAAGATAAATGGATGCTACCACTATAAAATAACCTGACTCTACGTACTTGTAGAGATTTCACTCTTACTGAATGTAACTCATTTTGTACTGTCCTCTGCTTTAAATTGCACATACTGTACGATTCATTGTTGATACAGGAATTTGGTTCCTTCTCCTCTTCTTGATCCCTCTTTGCCCTACATATTCCTTCTGGTTCTGCATACTTGTACAACTGCATGCATGGAAAAAAATCCAGCTGTCCGCACACAACAACAGATATTCATGCAAATTTCCCCAGTGTGCATTTGAACAAACAGTAATACAAATAAAGAGTCACTCCTAGTAGTCAAATCAGAGGTATATAACCATTATTGGGGCAGATACAGAAAAATGCAAGTACCCGTGGAAGAGTGTAAACAAAGGAAAATACAGACATTTAATGAGGAGAGCAAATACACACAGAGAGCTTGTACATTCTCTGGTGCCAAAAAGTACCCAAACATATACAATATCTATCCATGTGTATATTCAGGGATCATTTACAGGCGATACCCCAGTCTTAAACCATATAAACATATTCTGAAAAATGAAATACATGTGTCCGCACATCGTATCACATTAAAGACACATGCCTCTCTTGCTGTGCTAATCAGGAGAGTCAATCAGGTAACGTTGCACATGCTTCAATGAGATTAAAGTGCATATACAAACTCACAGATGTCCCCATGTACACATACAAACATATGCTTGGACAAACCAATATGCAACCCCAAAGGGGGAAAGAAAGTGAGTTGTATCAGGTTCAGGATAGAAAACTAAACACAACTGCCTCAGTTCATCTCACAGAACCCAACTGATACACTGTCTCTCATACTGCCCCAAATCCATTCTTGTGGGGTTTTTTTTAACCTCAAAGGTTTTAAGCAGTCTGTAAACACACCTAGGGAAGCAGGATTACTATCTTGGACTTCTCAAGAAATCGCTAACCATTTGTTCTCCAGGAAGCCAGTGACTTCTCTGAGAAGTTGTTCTTTGCTAGCCATAAACTTCCCCGAGTGTGCCCCTACTCTTTCTGACTGTGTGTTATCTTGGATGCAGCAATATACAGAGACAATGGGCACCAAAGCATGCAACAAAAATGAAAACACAAGACTGAAAGACATATTTAAAGACCCTTTAAAGAATATGAGATAAATATTTAGAGTGAGTTTTCATGCATTGCAATCTGATTCCTCAGACACATCAAAAGTGAACAATATTAGTGCAAGTGATTTTAACCCTCCACATCCTGAACTCCACCAGAGAGATCCCCCCACACAAGGAGACTAAAAATATTTGCCATCTCCCAGGACTGGGTCTTCTTTGCTAGCCTTCCCCTTTCCAGCCTGTACTTTCCTGCTCTCCTGTGAGTTTGATGTATTGTTCACCCGTTGCCCTTTTTTCCCTTGCGGGATGCCAGCTGTTCCACTTCTGGTGGAAGGTTTCCACCCCATCTGCCCCCTGCTCCATAGCCTCATCTTCCCACTCAAGAGAAACACAATCCACCACCCCCTACCCCCAGCACCACATTGCTCCGAAACTTACTTCCCCAGCTCTTCAAAGAGCTGATATTCTTCCGTGAACCGGTTGCAGGTGATGGTTGCCATCCTGGATGGTGACTGCCTCCCCTCGGCGTGAAGTTTCACACAACAGACACCTCTCTCCGGAGCGCACACTACAGTGTGGTGGGTCCTTTCCTCCCCCCACCTCCTTCAGCTCCTAGTGCTCTTTCCCGCTCAGAGGTAAATAAGCGAATATGGATGATTGACAAACTGGGAGATAATGATGAGGGCAATTTGTCTTCTCAGCCTTACAAGCCTTCGTCAGCATCCAGGTCACCATAGCAACCACCTCTGGAACGCCCTGGTTCTGTTGCCCGGGCAACTGCCTCCCAAACACCTGCTTGCCCTGCTACTTCCGTAGCTCTCTAACGCCCTGTCGCTGTCGCTGAGGAAACTGCATCTTGAGCCAGAACATACACGAAGACATACTGTACTCGAAGGAGTGGGGGAATTGGGGGTGGGGTGGGGAATCCAAAATATAAATATTAAAGCAAATTAAAGTTGTGCAAGGGAGAATTAATTGGGGCAAAAAGGTTACTATGGAAACTGCCATTTCCATATAGACAGGAGAGTCTTTGGAAAGACAGGATGCTGTTGCCCTGGTAACTGCATCTCTTTCTCCAGAAACACAGGTATCGGTGTGTTGCCTGGGCAACTGCGCGAGTTGGGGGGGGTTAAAGAAACATGGTGCTTCCTTCAGCCAGAGTTACTTTTTGGGGGGAGCTGGGACAGAGGAGAAGAAATGGATCTTCCCACTCTCTTGTGTCTTAGGAGCGTTTGAACTGAACCCCTTAAAACGGCGACTACATCAGGTTTTCTGAATAAATATCCTACAATATAAAGCAGTCAGAAATTTATCCAGTTCCTCTAGGGGGAGCAGCAAAAACCAATGCAAAATCTGAGAAGGGGGAGGAGAGAGAGAGAGGAAAAAAACCCTTCTGGAAAGCTTTATTCCCAGTGGGTTGTCTGGCCCAGATTTCATCCACTTTCTGCTTTTGTCATTGGAGCTTTAAAAATGACTGAGAGAACGAAGGAGGGAGGGGGAGAAAAATCACCAACTGACTACATAATGTGCGTGTTATATGAAGCTGCTGTAGAGGAAAAGGATCCAGATGGAGGGACATGTTGCCTAGCAGGCATCATTCCCTGTGTGGGAGTGATTATGGAGTGTGGGCCGAGTTAAGGATCCCGAAAAGCACACAACATATTGAGATTCATCTCTTCTGCCAGTTACCCAGAAATCCTGCCTCTCGAGCAGTTGGGCATGAGATGAGACAGCCTTCTTGCAGATTAAAGGTCACCTACACTGGAACAAATGTATTAAACATGTTTAGGCTTTTCCACATCTTTCTAAGGTTTGCGAGAAATCTTCTATATTAATCCTCATAAATCAAGCTGCGAACGATTATTTATTTAGAGTTCTGTTTTTCTGTGTTTCCATTCATGGGGGGGATGTGGGCCTGGATTATTTCTTTTCTTTTCTTTGGTTCTGCTTGCAGCCCACATCTCTCTCAAAAGGTCTTCCAAATACAAATGCGATGACCAAAAGATAACAGACAGGGAGTAAGTACGTTGTTGTGGATGAAGTTCTGGACCGGGGCTCAGTTCAGTTCCCAACTTCCCACCCAATTGCCCACCCTGCCTGCCCCAAAGCAATGAAGTTCACTGGCTGGCACTTTTTTAATAGAAAAAAAGTACAACAATGCTGCTTTTAAAACAACTGGTGGAGACTATGGACATTTATACACGACCCCTAAGCTGCGCTGCAAATGGCTCCCAGCTCTGGAGCTTAGAAATGTTTCCCCACCAGCTCCAGAGTTTGCAGACAATTAAGTGCGAGCCCGCCCACTTTAGCGCGACCCAACACACTTTTCTTGTACCTTCTCTTTGGAGGTGAAAAATATTTGATGCGGATAAGAGTGCCAGGCTCTCCTCGCTTGTCTGTTGTTGTTTTTGCCTCCTGCCCCTTTAAGAGCCCCTTGAGAAGGAACCAGGAAGTAACGGGGCTCGTGGCAACTTTGACCGGCACCGGCAGGTTAGTAAAGGCTTCTTTTGTCCTTTTTTCCCTCCCTCCCCTCACGCCGACAGGAGCAGGAAGTGCTGAGGGGTGGGGACGCAGGAACAGAAATGAACCCCCAAGATCTCTGGTCCGAATTTAAGGGACCAGCAGATCTTAGGGGTCGTGTGAAAAGGTCGTGAGGAAACAGGCTAAAAGAACACTATGTAGCTGGATGGGCTTTCAATATCTTTCCCATCTATACTTTTGTAATTGATAACCGCCTGTTGCCGCCTCATTGCTTGGTTCTCTTTCCTCTGCAATTATGGGCCTGCCCTAAAATTTATGTGAACCTTTAACATGTTTTAGCCTGAATCTTTTCTTAAAAGCAGTAAGTATTTCCTTTCACCTTACCATGGGCATGATAAAGTGATTACTCCCAATTCATATTTGTCAACTCATTTTACTAGTCTGTGGTGCTTTGCTAATGGAACTACCAAAAGTAGTCTTCTTCCAAAAAAATATTAATCTCCAGTTTATGACTATGGGATACTGTGCTTCTGTATCCATGATTCAAAACGCCAGGAAACAGCACAATATCAAGGCTGCATTTCCAACACAAAAAAGATGCCAAACTCTCCATAGCAGGTAAAGGTTCCCACTGCACATGTGTGCTAGTTGTGTCCAACTCTACGGGCGGTGCTCATCTCCGTATTCAAGACAAAGAGTCAGTATTGTGCAAGTCTGTGGCCATGTAGCTGACATGGCTGCAAGGAAACAGTGTTTTTACCTTCCCACTGTTTACAGTGGTACATATTTATCTACAGTACTTGCATTTACATGCTTTTGAACTGCTAGGTTGGCAAGAGTTACATAGCAGAGGGCATCCTGAATGTTGATAACACAAATGTCAGCAGTCAAAATGGTCTATGGAATACTCTCTTGTGTTCACTACCATTTCTTCTAGGCATTTTGATTATTTTTTTGCTCCAAGCCAGAGAACTTGTTCAAAAATAGCCCTGACAATTGCTATGTGCTTGGATGAAAAGTATGTAGCTGATGAAAAATGAGTCAGGATCTGTTATTTTCCTCTGCTTGGTTGCATCTTGTGAATGCCAGTGAGACCATCTTGACTGCTGATATGGGTGCAATCTACATTTAAAATTATTTTTGTGCTAGCTAGCATGATTCTGATTTTTTTGGCCAGGAAGGCGTTAAGAAGTTTAAAAGCCAGCTATGTGTGCATGGGGACAATTAATTGCATCCTGATTGACAGGGTCAAAAATTCAGATTGTTCCACATAAGTAGTTGATTTCTCCTTTTAAAACATATATGGGGAAATTGTTTAGACTCAGAAGTCCTAATATAATGCTTACTGAAGATACATGGCAAAATATCCCCCTTCTGCAGGACTGTCATTACATTACTTTCTTTAAAGAAACCCTTTTTTAAAAAAAAATACTATTCTTTACAGAAAACCTCTTTTCTGTCTATTTCTGTGACCTTTCTGTTCAGCTACCTACCTCCTCTGCCTACAGATTTATGCAATGTACTGGTTTATGAATCTCCTGCTAGCCTGTACCATGCATATCCACCCCAGTCTTATAACAAAGTGGTTCCTTTTCTCTTTTGAACAGCCTATTTTGAGCATCAGTATTTCAGCCTCTGCAGCCTGATTCTTCCCAAATAAAACAAGTGGATGGGACCAGTTATGGTTGCCTATTTCTGAGCAGGAGGAATAGCTTTATGGTTTAAAAATCATTACTTGAAAAATTATTGCTCAAACTCTTCAAATTTGGCACAGAGTATGAGCAGCTATCTGCTACAACTGGATCAAATATGGTTGTCCACTTTAGAAGATATGCGTTTTTGTTTGAGATGCCCTATTTTCAGAATTGCCTTTATACAATGTTGACTTGCTCTGCCAGCAGAGGATCGTTGCTGCACTCTGTTGCAGTAGAAATTAATTAATTAATTTAAATGTTAGAAAGTTTAAAAGTTTGCACTCTGATTAAATTTTTGAAGCAAGAAGGACTCACACGAATCAAATTGATTTAAGTGATTTAATGTAGTTTATTGGGGGTGGGGAGCAGATTCAGACTAATAGGCTGAAATTCAACATTCACAAAAATATATGATTGAAATATAACACAATTAAAAGTGAAGATACACTGTTAGCAATAAACCAACGTGTGTGATGATGCGGTTTCTTCCCTGAAGCTTAAATATTAGTCCCTTTTTTCTCTGTACAGTAATTTTTACCTATCCGTGTGTCTCTCTCTCTCTCTCTCTCTCTCTCTCTCTCTCTCTCTCTCTCTCTCTCTCTCTCTCTCTCTATCTATCTATCTATCTATCTATCTATCTATCTATCTATCTTCAATGATAAAATTGACTTTTCTGATAAAATGACAATTCTGCTAAAATCTAGATAACAGTTGAGTATTCTTTCCTTTTAGCTCTTCTCATCTCAATGGCAAATGCTTATTTATTTCTTATCTTCCGATTTTTCAGCTCTTCCATAAACGAGAAATGAAAATCTCTGCATCAAGCCTTGCCTTGACAGTCTTGTGGTCTTGTCCCATAGCAAGTAGCAACAGAATACATCCAAGAACTAAGAAGAGCTCAGGTGGACCAGGCTAACAACTCACCTAACAAGCATCCTGTTTCTACCAGTTACTAATCAGATCCCTCCAAGAAGTTCACAGAAGGCCATGACAACAATGTCCCTTTCTTTCCTGCCCACCAAATGTGGGAAATACATATAGTGTAGCCCCAAATGTGTACTTGAAGCCTCTTCTTCCTCTTCCTTTCATCATTCCAACCCTTCTGTGAAATACATCAAGCATTGTGTACTAATAGTAAGTCATCATAGCCACTGACAGATCTATTATTCTCCATGAAGTGGTCCATACATTTTTAAAGTCAACTAATTTGGTGGACACCACATCTTGACAGGTGCAAACTCCACTGTGTGAATAACTACTTCCTTTTGTCCATCCTGTAGTTACCATGAATCATTTTTAACTGGGTGTTTTCAATTTCCAATATTAGAAGAGAAAGATCAAAAGTTCCTTCTCTTTACGTTCCCTATATTAATATCATGCATAATTTCATACATTTCTTTCCCAGATATCTGTTACCTAAAACTTACCCTTCCTGTTTTACAGCAGCACTATGCCACAAAACATTGCGGTGGTACTGTGTATAAGCCCAATTTTAGTTCTGAAGAGTGAAAACTGCCCCTCCCATATCTAGTCAGCTTTAGACTTAAAATCAAAACTTCATCTATCTATCTATCTATCTATCTATCTATCTATCTATCTATCTATCTATCTATCTATCTAGAGAAATCCTTTCCACATCGGCCTTTTGTATCCCCAGTCACTTTGAATCAAGGGTGACTAGTTGAATAAATTGTCCAAAATAAATCAATATATGAAAATGTATAAACAGGCATAATTCATACAGGTTGCAGATGTGTGTGAGAGATACTGAAACTATAGGAAATAACAATTTTTAAAAAAGAACAGCTGAAAAGGGCACACAAGGGCATAGAGATACACCACCAACAAAACATCTATAAATAAATTTCTATGAAAGGCTTTCGAAGGTGTGGAACTATATCCATATGTTGTCACCTACACAATGTGCATTCACCTGCTGATATAGTTCCGAAGAGTTCAATCTATGGAATGGCAGTGGGTGGGCATTTGTCTTTTCAATACTGCAATGTTAAGTGTTAGCTACAATAAGGGCACAGGAAAATTAGCAGATTTAACCTTCCATAGTGCAAAAGTTTAATTTCATTTATTTTGAAAGTGAAGATTGTTCACTAAGCAGGAACAAGGTGAAAATTGAATGTCTTAGTGTCTTGGATATCTCATTCCCAGGCAGACATCCCAGCTGGAGAAATAGCTTTACATTTTCACTACTAAGCCAAACTGGTCCCCAAGTTTCATTCGTACACACCAGCAATGCCAATATTTTTCAACACTGCATAGCAGAGGGCAAAACTCTTATTAATGCAAACATGCACCTGTTTCTATCATGGCTATTTGATGGATTCGGGCAATGCAATTTGAAAGGTTCTGTAAATTCTGTAATGGCAAAAGAGAAAAGCTACCAAGCCACCTTATTATTGGGCTGCATATTACATTCCATCTCCCCGTCCTGTAATGACCATCCCAGTAAAGAATTCTGCAGGACTCAAAAGCTTCCCTGTTTCTGAGAGGTTAGTGATATAGTGTCCGTACTTATTTTCTGAAAAAAAGATCCGGAAAAGAGGTGACAAGGTGCTTGGAGCAGTATAGTTAAAAACTCAGTGAGGATGTGTGTGAGAAATTGAGCTCTAATTTTTAAAAATGAAATTGCATTATTACTGCTCTTGTAAATGTGGAAATGGCTTCATTGTATCTCACCACAGTAAACATATTTCTGTTGCAGCCAATAACTGATTAGGTCCTGCCTGATAATATGAGGAAAGCATGAAATTATAGCATTCATCCCATTGTCCCTGGAGGAAGCAGACTCTTTTCCTCAGTCCTAGACGAGGGGGGGGGCATTTGATTCAGAAGCAGAGAACTATTTCTTTCAGTCTTCATTTTTTAATTTTTCCAGAAGAATGGGGGTGGGTTGGGGGGATAATTGCTGTCAGCAGTATTTGAGTTGCATAGCTACAGACAGGAGCAGATTCCATTTCTTTCCATTCCTGACATTGTTACCTCAGCAATGACTAAGAAATGATGTTTGTTTAAATGGCATTGAGTAGTGTTGGCAACAATTTGTCAGCAAATGGCAGGAGGCCCAGTTTGAAATGCAGGTCTTGGAATTTCTAGGAACTGATGAATATGAGCCTTACTGCGCTGGGTCAGAACCACAGATCATCATGTCCTGCTTTCTATCCTAGCAGGGACCAGATCTTGGCATCTGATGAGATCAGAAGCAACACACAATGGGAAAATCTCTTTCTCCTCCTCTTCCTTTGGAGTAATGTTCTCCTCGTTTGTACTGTGCTCCCTATAGCCACAGCAAGACCACCATACACATACCACAGAATCATAGAGTTTGGAGGGACCATGGAGATGACCTCATGTTTGCAAGGCAAGATTTACCTCCTGCATCCCTAACCCAAGTACCCAGAGTCTGTTTAAACACTTCCATTGGATGGAAACCCATCATTCAGTGAGGCAGTCTACCCCCACTTCCAAAGAGCCCTCCTTGGTAGGAGGGTCTTTCTAACATTCCGTAACTATTTGGCCCTCTAAAATGTCTGCACACTATTTATGGACCTACTTTCTGGAACAACAAAAAAGTACCCTTCATCCTCTTCTGCCTGCTAGATTTTTTTAAAACTGAAGAATACTGTCAGGTCCACAGGTCCACAGATTTCACATCAGAGCTCGAGGAAAATGGCCAGAGTCTGAAAGGTTACCATATACAGTTTTTGTATTTTTTTACTCTTATAACATTATCCTTAGAGGCATGCACATCTTTCAGGGCTATGTATCTGAGATAGCTGCTGCTGCTGTTCAGTTGTTCAGTCATGTCCGACTCTTCATGACCCCATGGACCAGAGCTCGGCAGGCATTCCTGGCCTCCACTGCCTCCCGGAGTTTAGTCAAATCCATATTGGTTGCATCAATGACACCATCCAACAATCTCATTCTCTGCCATCCCCTTTTCCTTCAATCTTTCCCAACATCGGGGACTTTCCCATGGAGTCCTCTCTCCTCATGAGGTGGCCAAAGTACTGGAGCCTCAGCTTCAAAATCTGTCCTTCCAGTGAATACTCGGAGTTGATTTCTTTCAGAATGGATAGGTTTGATCTCCTTGCAGTCCAGGGGACTCTCAAGACTCCCCTCCAGCACCACAGCTCAAAAGTATTGATTCTGCGGCGATCAGCCTTCTTTATAGTCCAGCTGTCTCTCACTACTGGAAAAACCATAGATACCAGACATGTAGCCAAATCCATGTTATCTCCCAGTTGACCAATTACACAGCAAAAAAAAGCCAGTTTATTAAACACAGTTTGAGCCTACCTCCTATTATTATAAACTGCTATTCTTTTTTCCCTCTTAGTGCACTTCTCAATACAGAATCAGCATCTTGTCTTGCATTGGAAATATTTGGAAATCCTCAGATGAATCTGTCTCCTCCCCGTCTCAGCCTAATTCATAGTGCAGTCTGCCCTTTTGTTTGATTTGTGGGGTCAAGGGTGTCCTCCTTTTACCCATTTCCTTGGCTTTCAGAAGTTCAGCTATTTACAGCTATCAGTCCATTTCCTGAAGAAAAGGAAATTGGCAGTTTGCCTGGACTATTAAGATCCATGACATGTCTTCTGCCAATGTGTTGCCCCAGGACATTCTCCTGCCTGCAGCAAAGTAACAAGTTGTGCTCTCCACTCTCAGATGCACAGCAGCTTAGGCCAACCCCATTGTTTTGCCCTTTGTTGCAGAATATCTGACAAGTAGAGATGGGCACGACTCAAAAAATGGTGTTTCATTTGTTGTTTGGTCGTTTAGGGCTCCGTTTCGGTTCATTTTTTTTTTTGTGACTTTTTTGCAAAAAAAATCGTTTTCATTTCGTTAGGTAACGAAACAAAAAAACAAAAACAAAAACGAAAAATTGCTGTTTCGTTAGCATTCTTTTTAGTTCAATGCATCTGCTGCAACGAAAATGAAAAACACGGCAAATTTGGTCATTTTGTTTTCATTTTCGTTTTGTTTTTTAAAAAATTCATTTTGTTTTCGTTGTGTAACGAAACGAAAAAACAAAAATGAAAACAAAAAATCGCTCATTTCGTGCCCATCTCTACTGACAAGTACCTCTCCTCCTTCTAGGCTACTGGTGGAGAACCTTTGGCACTCCAGATGCTTTGGACCACAACTCCCACAGTCCTTTGTCACTGGCAATACAGGCTTGAAATTCTGGGAGTTGTGATCCAAAACATCTGGAGGACTGAAGGTTCACCACAACTGTTCTAGGCAATAAGAAGAGAATCACTGTAGCCTAAATTTACCATTTTTAATAGTATCCCAACCCTGAAGCAACCTCTTCCATCTGCTCAATGGGAGAGCTGTCCCTGAAACATTAAAATGAAGGTGTTTTAGTTGTCTTCATTGAATTGATCGCAGATACTACCATGGAAAGGGAGTTCTGTAGACAGGGTCCCACCAGAGAAAAGGCCACGAACACAAAGAGGTTCCTTCTCCATGCTACTGATAATTTTATCTCAGTTGATTGTTGTTGTTGTTCAGTCGTTCAGTCGTGTCCGACTCTTCGTGACCCTATGGACCAGAGCTCACCAGGCCTTCCTATCCTCCACTGCCTCCCGGAGTTTTGTCAAATTCATTTTGGTTGCATCGATGACACCGTCCAACCATCTCATTCTCTGTCGTCCTCTTTTCCTTTTGCCTTCAATTTTTCCCAGCATCAGGGACTTTTTCATGGAGTCCTCTCTTCTCATGAGGTGGCCAAAGTACTAGAGCCTCAGTTTCAAAATCTGTCCTTCCAGTGAACATTCGGGGTTGATTTCTTTCAGAACGGATAGGTTTGATCTCCTTGCAGTCCAGGGGACTCTCAAGACTCTCCTCCAGCACCACAGCTCAAAAGCATCAATTCTGCGGCGATCAGCCTTCTTTATAGTCCATCTCTCACTTCCATACATCACTACTGGAAAAACCATAGCTTTAACCATCCTGACCTTAGTTGACAAAGTGATGTCTCTGCTCTTTAGGATGCTATCTAGGTTTGCCATTGCTTTCCTCCCAAGAAGCAGGCGTCTTTTTATTTCGTTGCTGCAGTCGGCATCTGCAGTGATCAAGGAGCCCAAGAAAATAAACTCTGCCATTGCCTCCATTTCTTCCCCTTCTATTTGCCAGGAGGTGATGGGACCAGTGGCCATGATCTTAGTTTTTTGATGTTGAGCTTCAGCCCATTTTTTTCACTCTCCTCTTTCACCCTCATTAAGAGGTTCTTTAATTCTTCCTCACTCTCTGCTATTAGAGTAGTATCATCTGTGTATGTGAGGTTGTTGATATTTCTTCCGGCAATCTTAATTCCGGCTTGTGATTCATCCAGACCGGCCTTTATCATGATGTACTCTGCATATAAGTTAAATAGGCAAGGTGACAGTATACAGCCTTGTCGTACTCCTTTCCCAATTCTAAACCAGTCAGTTGTTCCATATCCAGTTCTGACGGTTGCTGCTTGTCCCACATATAGATTTCTTAGGAGACAGATAAGGTGGTCAGGCACTCCCATTCCTTTAAGGACTTGCCATAGTTTGTTGTGGTCTACACAGTCGAAGGCTTTGGCATAGTCAATGAAGCAGAAGTAGATGTTTTTCTGGAACTCTCTGGCTTTCTCCATAATCCAGCGCATGTTGGTGATTTGATCTCTAGTTCTTCTGCCCCTTCGAAATCCAGCTTGTAGTTCTGGAAGTTCTCTTTCCACATACTGCTGAAGCCTGCCTTGTAGAATTTTGAGCATAACCTTGCTAGCATGTGAAATGAGTGCAATTGTGCGATAGTTGGAGCATTCTTTGGTGTTTCCTTTCTTTGGGATTGGGATGTAGACCGATCTTTTCCAGTCCTCTGGCCACTGCTGGGTTTTCCAAATTTGCTGGCATATCTTATGCAGCACCTTTACAGCATCCTCTTTTAAGATTTTAAAGAGTTCAATTGGAATGCCGTCACCTCCACTGGCCTTGTTGTTTGCAATACTTTCTAAGGCCCACTTGACTTCACTTTCCAGGATGTCTGGCTCCAGGTCAGCAATTACTCTATCTTGGTTATCAGGGACATCCAGATCTTTCTGATATAATTCTTCTGTATATTCTTGCCATCTCTTCTTGATCTCTTCTGCTTCTGTTAGGTCCCTACCATTTTTGTCTTTATCATATCCATCTTTGCACGAAATACCCCTTTAATATCTCCAATTTTCTTGAACAGATCTCTGGTTTTTCCTTTTCTGTTGTTTTCCTCTATTTCTTTGCACTGTTCATTCAAGAAGGCCGCCCTGTCTCTCCTTGCTATTCTTTGGAAGTCTGCATTCAATTTTCTGTGTCTTTCCCTTTCTCCCTTGCATTTTGCATCCCTTCTCTCCTCCGCTATTTGTAGGGCCTCGTTGGACAACCACTTTGCTTTCTTGTGTTTTCTTTTCTTTGGAATATTTTTCATTGCAGCCTCCTGTACAATGTTACAAGCCTCCATCCATAGTTCTTCAGGTGTTCTGTCCACCAAATCTAGTTCCTTGAATCTATTCTTCACTTCCACTGTGTATTCATATGGGATTTGACTTAGGTTATACCTGACTGGCCCAGTGATCTTCCCTACTTTCTTCAGTTTAAGTTTGAATTTTGAAATAAGAAGCTGATGATCTGAGCCACAGTCAGCACCAGGTCTTGTTTTTGCTGACTGTATAGAGCTCCTCCATCTTTGGCTGCAGAGAACATAGTCAATCTGATTCCGGTATTGTCCATCTGGTGATTGTGACAGGGAGAAGGAAGTAACAAATGTGGGGTTGTCCGCTCTAACATCTGAGACACAAGAGGAGGAGGAGGAGGCGTTGAGTGGCACCATTGGGGAAGAAGAAGAAGAAGAACCGGTGGAGAGTTTAAAGGGAGCGACAGGGGATAGCCATGGGGAGAGTTATGAAGGGAGGTGGAGCCCTGCCAGAATTACTGCTGGCTTTATGGCAGTAGTTCAAAGGGTGATGACGTGGGAAGCATTGAAGGAAGAGATGGAAGGGCTCAGTATAAAGATGAATGATAGGAAAGTTCAAACTGATAATAAGGAAAAGGAACTAAAGGAAGAAAAGGAAATACAGACAGATGATTGGAGGATTGGAGGAAGGGATAAAAAGATACAAGTCGGAGGGAGATACTCATGTCAAAAGGGATGTATTGGCATGCAGGAGTCCAGGTAAATAGGGATATAGAAAAGGTAGTTAGACAAATTTGAGAATAGAGTAAGTAGGATATTATATAGAGAAGTGAGCGTTGAGGGGCGCGAGGGTGGAACTCGCGAAGGGAGGGGGCTACGAGAGACGAAGGAAGAGTGTCAGTTAGGGAGAGGAACGGTTAGGGACGTTAGAGAGGGAGTGCCGATAAGGAGGGATGTGCTCCGAAAGGTAGAGACGGGGCTCCCGTTACCAACTCCTGATTTTCCTCCCCGTTTCCCATGGAGAAGTAATATCTCTGAAGTGAGGGATGATAAGGGAAACCAGACACTAAACCCGCTTGGATACCCGGGTGGGGATGGAGCCTAAGCCCGGAAGAGTCACACCCTTATTGCGGGGTCCACTTCACCCCAAATAAGGAGTTTCACATCCCAACAAAAAAACTTGTTGTTTGATAATTCGTTTGAACCCAACTTTGATATACCTGTTCTATCTCCCGTTGGAGATGTTTGTATTATTAAAGAAGCAGAAAAGACAAGGATTGAAGAGTTAAATAAAGATCCTTTTATTTTTCAAGAATCTGCTCAGTCTGTGTCTGATCTTTCAAGAGTGCATGTGGCAAGAGACAACGAACCCTTACAGTGATGTCCATGTGTAGAGTCGCCTTTTGTGTTGTTGGAAAAGAGTGTTTGCAATGACCAGCTTGTTCTCTTGACAAAACTCAATTAGCCTTTGCCCTGCTTCATTTGGAACTCCAAGGCCAAACTTGCCAGTTATTCCTTTTATCACTTGACTCCCTACTTTAGCATTCCAATCCCCTATGATGAGAAGAACATCTTTCTTTGGTGTCAGTTCTAGAAGTTCTTGTAAGTCTTCATAAAATTGGTCAATCTCAGACTGACCAATTTTATCTCAGTTGATAGTAAGACCCAGATTTAAGCTTCCCTGTGGTCCTGGTAGTGGTAGTGCCTCTCTCTCTCTCTCTCTCTCTCTCTCTCTCTCTCTCTCTCTCTCTCTCTCTCTCTCTCTCTCTCTCTCTGTGTGTGTGTGTGTGTGTGTGTGTGTGGTGAGACCTTATACAGTAAAACATTCATATTATGGTTGCAAAGATAGTATAATATTCAAGGCAACATTTTTGAATCTGGTCCTAACCTACCAGCAAAAGTTTATTTAATGCATCCAGGTAACACCAGGTTGGGAAATGCTGACTTGTGGCTGTCAAGGTCAACAATGAGACTCTAAAACAAGTCTAAAAACCCAGTTTTAATTAGGAATGTTTACATATCTCCATCTTCTATCACAATAGTGCTACAATATTAACACAACTCACTATGATCTCTCTCTCTCTCTCTCTCTCTCTCTCTCTCTCTCTCTCTCTCTCTCTCTCTCTCTCTTCTCTTTCTTTTTTTAAACTTTGTTTGAGTAGAAGAAATCTATATTAACCCTGACAAAGACCCTTTCCGGGGTAAAAACAAACAATTGTGAGCAAGATGCAATCAAATTTACCAAAACTGGTGGTACTCATTCACCTCTTCTACCAAAGTGCAGTGTGAAACTTCTAAAGAAATACCATCTGAGTTGATGGATGGAGATTTGGGGAAGTGAATTTAATCACCTTGTGAGAAAATATGTCACACTATGTACTTTTCTGCTTATACTTTGTGAGATAATTGCAACCCCTCACCGAGACACATTATGTCTAATGCCATCAGTGCTAAATCTGAACTAAAGAAGTATGTCATTGCCAGCAGCAAGAGGCTGGTGGCTGAATACCAATTTCTGTAGCACCATGGAAAGCTAATTGAACCCAGAAGATTGTCCCTTAGAAAATTATATACCAAGGTACGCCCACATTTGCACTTGGGCACACACACACACACACACACACACACACACACACACACACACACACACACACACACACACACAAATTATGTCACATGGATTCACATACACGTATGAGGAAATGCAGAAATAACCTTTTTTCTTGCCTCCTCCTGGCTTATAAAATACACTCCAAGTGCCATGGTTTTAATTTTTTACATCTCAAAAGGCACATACGCACTGCGGATGAAACATTTGACCTATGTTTTGGACTACAACGTCTAGACTCTCCAGATTCTGGGAGCTGTAGTCCTGAAAAGGTTGGGGAAGGTTTCCCCCCTCCAATCTCTGCTGCAGACACATTTCTGTACTCAAATTATCACAAAGGGCAATTTTGTGAGCCAGCTAATACTTGGGAGGATATACCCCTATGACCTCTGCTTGGGATCCAGAGAATTTCCATTTCTTAGGTTTCCTGATGGCTGTTAAATCATTCCAGAGTCCAGACATTCCAAATTTTAGAAGGGTTCTCCACCTCTCACCAGCCCTAACCAATGTGGCCAACAATTAACATCAGTCTGAAACATCTAGAGGGCATCCGGTTGTGGAAGGCTGCGTTCAAATAATCCTGCAAAACGAGGGTCACCTTGTGGTGTCTCACCTCAACATTTCAGCAGAAGTGCTCTGCCAACATCCCTGTCACTGGTTGCCCTCACCACAACATCAACCCAAGCTGGGAGTTATGTCTTAACCATTTCCGTGTTTTGAATCAGTTAAAAAAAAAAAACAGGTCAGTAAGTGACCCATTTCTCCATTAAATGATCGGAAGCAGCTATGATTACCTCCTGACGACTCCCTTGCTTTTGTGTTTGTTGCTTTTAAATTTTATTTTTTAAAAAAACAATTTCAGGCCTGGCCCCTGTATATTTCTGGCCTAATTTTATGAAACATGGATGGGCACATAATTAGAGAGAAGATTGGATGCTGCTGCCCTTGTTTCTCGCTGAATAAAAAGTGACACTCTTATGTTATGTAAGCAGCCAGTTGGCATGGGATTTTGAACTCAGCTTTGTATTTTCAGTAAAATTGGCTATAGAGAAATAGTAAGGGAGGTGAGTGACAGGCACACCTGCTTCTGACTGAATGAATGATGGCAGGTGTCAGGAGAATACAAGACAGAAAGATTTCTTTCCTCGCGATGGAAGAAAGGAAAAGGCATTTCCAACAGTCTCGCCCAAAAATTAATGCTGAGTTTGTTCAGCCAATAGAAAAAGTTAATGAAGAACTAATGATGAGAAGACAACTTGATTAATCGCATTCAGCATTGTGAAAGCATTGTTAAATATGAGATTAGATAGATCATTTCCACATAATGGAGATTAAAGACTTGAAGTTTTGCTGTAATTTGGGGAAGATGCTGATAAGGAGGAATAGTCCAAATGTCTTTTTAGAATACACAGCTATAAATAAATTCAACTGATGAGAAGGGGTCTTTCCAGAGCAGCATATGACAGGAAAATCATCTCCACATCACAAGGGAGAAACTACAGTACCAGCACAATATACTAATCTGCTCACCTTTTTATATACCATTATACTGGTACTGTACCCTGTTCTCCAAACAAGAGAGGGCTGAAACTATAGTACTATCAAAAGAGTCAAAGTGGGACAAAACACACACACACACACATACTTCCTTTCCAAGTGGTATATAGTTTATTCTGGTTTACCCCAGTGCAAGATCTGCTCATGTGGACCCCAATGCTGCATTGTTCTGTGCAGATCAGTGCAGTTTTTGGTTGGGTGTCATTGGCTGACATTTCTTTATGGGCATTTTTCTGTTGGTCAATATCCAAGCATCCATACTCCACAAATGGGCAAAACAAAGAGGGAAGTGGGGAAAGTGTGAAGTTGGGTGGTGGTGGTGGTGGTGGTGGTGGTGGTAAAGAAGACTGTTAAAGGGAGGATGCAATCTGTGTTGCAGGTGTTGCATCAGGGAGCAATTCTGAATGTGTGTAGAAAAGGGTCACCGGGACAACAGAGTGCATCCTATTATGTCACAGCAACAAATACAGTAGGACCCCCATATCCACTGATTCATTATCCACTGATTCAGTTATCCATGGTTGGCAGAGGAAAAATAAATAAATAATTCAGCAGCCGCAAAGCAAGCTACTGTCACAAAGAGCAGCTGTACAGCAAGCTATCATAAAACAGGAGCCGTAAAGCAAGCTACTGTTGCAAAACAGCAGCTGTAAAGCAAGTTACTATCGCAAAACAGCAGCTGTGAAGCAAGTTATTATCACCAAACAGCAGTTTGGGGGACATTTTGGTGTTCTTTCTTATCCACGGTTTTCATTATCCATGGGAAGGCTTGGAACCAATCCCCAGTGGATACTGGGGTGCTACTGTACCTTCTCTACGTGTACATGCAAAAAAATTGAGGGGGGGGGTCTATTCAAATTTTACAGAAAAAAAGAACCAGAATGAGCCAGAGCAAGCCCAGAATGACCAGAGATGGCACCTGGACAAGCCTTTAGATAGGGCGTATTTTTGAAGACAATTTGTTAGATTTCCTCATCCTCACCTAGAATGTATTGTATATTATTTTACATGGGAATAATTCCAACATTTCCCAGATAATCTTTGTTAGGATCAGCCTTGCTTCTTCATGGTTGGAGATGGGATTACACCTGGCAAAGAGGGCTGGCCTGACTCTCTAGGTAGGATGAGGAAGCAGGGGTGGCAGATATAGAGGTTGTATCAATTATTATTATTATTGCAGCTTTACTGGCAAGGATTGTGAGAGGTGTTTGTGGGATGTTCTGGTTCATATGCCAGAAGGGTTTGCCTTTGGCACTAAGCACCTGGACTTGGATGGGTGACAGGAGCCATTGACCTAAGATGGCAAACTATTGTTGGGCAGTCCTGGAGCAAGAAACATTTTTTTTCGTGACCTCCCCAATTCTGCTTAAAACGGGTCATTTTATCTGCTCCTGGGGCATAAATGACCACTGTTGGGAACATCTCATGGTCCCAATTGAAGAGGCTATGCCACAATTAAGCGGTTACCCACACACTGACTGTGAGCTGTTTGTCTTGCAATTTCTTGCAATGAGGAGATGCTAAATTCAGCAAAGTGGGCTGTGTGGGAGTGCAGGGATGATGAGAACAGCCAATCACCAGATAAGTATCAGTGGAATAATGAAGGGGAAAGGAAAAGGAGGCCGCAGGATTTACGAAAAAATTCCCAGCTAGTGACAAAGGTGTGTCAAAACAGGAAAGAAACATAGGTAGCATTTCCAGGTGGAGGGGAGCATAGAAAAGATGGGACAACATATAATAGGTAGACCTGAAACCTTAACTGTCCCTCTCACCTGTCATGGACCAAAGGATGTTCCCCTTAGCATTCTCCCGAAATCTATGCCACTTCACAGACCTTTCTACAGTCACTATAAACAATATTAGCAGCCCTGAGAAGGCAAAAGGCACCAATAGAGAGGCAAGAGTCCAGTCTGAAAATATTATACTCAAATTTACATTTGAGGGAATGCCTGTTTAAATAACCAAGTTTTCAATATATTTTTTTAAACAACCAACGATGAGGCCAGGCAGATGTCTGATTATTCCACAGGCAAAGGGCAACGGCAGAAAAGGCCCTGTTTCTAGTTTTTTCCTTTCGGACCTCTCACGGTGTTAACTGCCTCAAACGCCTAGCCTGGGAAGTTTGAGTATTATGGGCAGCTTTCACTGGGAGAAGGCACTCTGACAAGTAGCAAGGTTCTAAACTGTTTACAGCTTTCTACGGGTGCTTTTACACGACCCCTAAAATCCAACGCAAAGGGCTCCCAGATGCGGAGCTTAAAATTGTTTTCCAACCAGCTCTGGACTTTAAAGAAAATTAAGTGCCACCACGCCCACCTAAGCATATCCCAGCGCATTTTAAAAGTACCTGGTCTCCAAGGGTGAAAAATTTCTGATGCAGATGTAAAGCAGTGAGTGCTGGGCTCTCCTCGCCTTGTGTTTGTTTTTTTGTCCCCGCCACCCCTTTAAGAGACAGGAATCACGACGACGGGGCTCGGGGCGGCTTCCACCGGCAGACGGAGGTGAGCCTGCATTCTTTTCTTCTTTTTTTCTCCCTCCCCTCATGCAGACAGGAGCAAGGAAGTGCGGAAGGGGTGGGAACACAAGAAGAGCGACAAACCTCCAAGATCTCTGGTCCGAATTTAAGTGGCCAGCGGATCTTAGGGGTCGTGTAAAAGTACCCTATGTCATAGTTAAAACCTTGAAATCCATGCAGAACCGAACTGGGAGCCAGTAGAGGGTGACCAGCGCTGGGGATGTATGGTCATATTTTCTACTCCCAATCAACAATCTGGCCGCCGTATTGTGGATCAGCTGGAGTCTCTGCATCAGCCTCAAGGGCAGCCCCACATAAATAGTGTTGCAATAGTCCAATCTAGCATGGTGAGAGCTCCCGTTTCCAGATGGGGCACAGCTGAGCAATCTGCCACAGATGGTAATGGGAAGAACAGATCACCAATGCTACCTGAGATTCCATAGATAGTGCCGTGTCCAAGAGAACACCCAAGCTGAGCACCTTATTCGGAGCGGGGAGAGTCATGCCCCCAAATGAGAGGGAGTTTCCCTACCCACTGGCAGTAGGAGCCCCCACCCGCAAGACTTCTGTCTTGTCTGGGTTCATCCTCAGCCTGTTTGCCCTCATCCATCCCAGAATGGCATCTAGGCAGTGCTCAAGGGATGGAGCAGCATCCACTGAAAAAGATGGGAAGGAGAGATGGTGCTGGTGTCATCAGAGTACTGATGACATGAAGCTCCAAAACTCCTGATGACCCCCTCCAGTGGCCTCATATAGATCTTAAATAACATTGGTGAGATGATCAACCCCTGTGGAACCCCACACTTCAGGGTTCATAGGGTCTACTGCATCTCACCAATCTCCAGTCTCTGGGGACAGTTCTCTAAGAAATATTTATCCAACTCAGAGAGCGTCCCCAGGAGAATACCATGGTTGATGGTATCAAAGGCCACTGAGAGATAGAGGAGGACCCACAAGGACATCTTGCCCCCATTGGCCTCTCTCAATAGGTCATCCTGCAGGGCAAACAATACTGTTTCTGTGCCATGCCACCCAGAATGGAATTGATCAAGGGCATTGGTTTCACCCAGGAGAGCCTGAAGTTGATCCGCCACCACCCTCTCCAAGACCTTACTCATGAAGGGAACATTGGTGACTGGTCAATAGTTATTCATATAATCAGCTGCCACATTTACCTTCTTATGGATAGGCCTAATGATGAGTGTCTCCTTGAGGGCCAGGGGTAACTGGCCCTCAAGGAGAGACCCATTAATTATTGCTGTGGCCCAAGCAGCTTTTATTAGCCAGACCGGGCAAGGGTCAAGGGAGGAGGTGGTGGCACAACAGCAGTCAAGTGTTAACACACTTTAAGTGTGTTAACATGTCGGGCAAGATGATGCAGAGGATGTGCAGTAATGGCTTTTTTTTTTCATAGATACTGAACTACAATGCTGCGTATCTGCTAGCTATTTATTTATTTATTTATTTATTTATTTATTTATTTATTTATTTATTTATTTATTTGAATACTGCCCATCTTCCAGGTGGAACTCCGGGTGGTTTACAACAATCACACATATCAATGAAACAAATTATCAAGTGTCAATACATCATCATCAGAAACAAAACTAATAATAAAAAAGCAAAAACCAAACCAAACAAAAATAAAAATCCAACAGCCAGGGTGGGGGGTAACTAATGGTCGCCAAATGCCTCTCTAAAAAACAAGTTCTTAAGTGCTTTTTTGAAGGCCGGCAGGGATGGTGCTAGGCGAATCTCACTTGGCAGATGGTTGTAAACCATAGGGCAAGCCACAGAGAAGGCCCGGTATTGAGGATTGATTTCCGGGGCTCCCTAGGTGTGGCCAACCCACAGTGAGAATGCCCATGATATTCTGGTAGGTCAGGCCTCAGTTGCCCTCTGGGAAATCTGCTCCGCCAGGTATTCAGTTCCCAAGCCATGGAGGGTTTTGTAAATCGAAACCAGTATCTTGAACCTTATTTGGGAGGCAAAGGGAAACCAATGCAAGTGAGTCAGAACTGGGGTGATTCAATCATATCTGCCTGTGCCCACCACCAGTCTGGCTTAGAGATGGGCACGAAATGAAAAAAAAAATTGTTTTGTTATCCATTATCCGTTCCGTTCCGTAACAGAATGAATAATGGAGCCCAGAGTAATTTAGGAACGAAAGAACAGAACCAGAACAAATGAGTTTGGTTACGTTTGGTTTGTTCCTCCCTGCTGGCGATGACAGCCCAGCTGTCATCGCCAGCGGGGGAGGATTGTGAGAGCCCCGTTCTCGTCTCCACAAGCAGAGGTGAGGCCGCAGCTATCTCAATCTCCGATCTCCGCAGCGAGGGGGTGACAGCCAGCTGGGGTGTCATCCCTCGCGGCGGAGAGCAGTCAGGAGAGGAGTCAGAGACTGCGACTTTCTCCCAAGGGATCGCTGCTGGAGAGGGGCCTGCGATCTGGCCTCCACGCGCGGAAGCCAGATCGGCGCCCCCTGTTCAGCGATTTCCGCCCCGGAAATGATGGGCTCTGGGGTGGAGTCAAGAAGGAAGGGGCTGCAATCTGGTCTCTGCATGCAGAAGCCGGATCCCGGCCCCCTCTCACCGGTGGGCTGTCAGGCTCTGGGGCGGAGTCAAAAAGGAAGGGGCTGTGATCCGGTCTCCGTGCACAGAGGCCAGACCGGAGCCCCCTGTCCAGCTCTCTGCCCCAGAAATGACAGCCCAGTGGGCTGTCATTCTTGGGGCGGAAGGCAGCGGGAGGGGCCTGTGATCCGGTCTCCACGTGTGGAGGCCAGATCAGAGCCCCCTGTCCAGCTCTCCACCCCGGGAATGACAGCCCTCTGGGCTGCCATGCATCAAGGCGGAGGGCGGCGAGAGGGATCTTCCCCGCGCATGATGACAGAGCGCTGTCATCCAGCGCGGGGAAGTGAGACCCCCATTTCCGAAAAAAGAAAACTGGAACAATTTTTTTTAAAAAAATTGGTCTGAAAAATGGAAATGAAGAGAGATGGGCCACAAACAGAACGGAAACAGAACACAATTTTTCCATTTCGTGCCCATCTCTAGTCTGGCTGCTGCATTTTGTACTTGCTGCAGTCTCCGAATAAGGATCAAGGGCAACCCCACGTAGAGAATGTTGCAATAATCTATCCTCGAGATCACCAGCACCTGCACAACGATCCTCAAAAAGGTCTTGTCCAGGTACAGCCGAATCTGGGCAATCTGCCTTAGATGGAAAAAGGCGGACTTGGAGATGGCCATCACCTGGGCTTCCAGGGATAAAGCTGGATCCAAGACCACACCCGGAATCTTCACTCTATCCACCAGCTGAAGGGTAATAATAACCTCCAGACTGTGGAGAGGAGCACTGTACCCAGCAAATGACGCCCCGAAGAACAGGGGCTTGGTTTTCTCCGGTTGAGTCTGAGCCTGTTAGTCCTGGTCCATTCCATGACCGCATCCAGGCAGGAGTCAAAGGTCTGCACCGCCTCCACTGCAGAGATGGTAAAGGAGAGATAAAGCTGTGTGCCATCAGCATACTGATGACAGCAAACTCTAAATCCCCTAATGACCGCAACCAGTGGCCCCATATAGATGTTAAACAGCATGGGCAAGATGGTCAACCCCTGGGGCCCTTATGGAAAAGTTGACCTATCAAATTAAAATATATAGAAGGGAAATAAAACATGATGCATTTATGAAAACCTGGAAACCTTTATTAACATATGGAATTAACACAAGAAATGAAGAATGTGTTATGGGGAATAATTTTGACTACTGGAAAGTAAATTTTTTAAAGAATTAATTTATTTGTGTGTGTGTCACAATTAACTATGTTGGAAGATGAATTAGTGGGTGGATATTGAAATGGATATTGGACTTATAGAATGTATAAATAAGGAGATGCTATTGTACTATAATCTTAACTTGTCTTATAAATAAATATACAGTGGCCCCCCGCTCTTTCGCAGGACCGTGGGACCCGGAAAGGGCTTGAGGGAGGGGGAGGGTTTGGGGGCTTTTTAAACCTTCCCCCTTTCCCCAAGCCCCAGCTCCAGCTGATTGACACTGGAGTGGGGAAACAAAAGTTTTTTCTCCCCCACCCCAGCGCCAATCAGCTGGAGCCTGGGGCATGCCTCTGGAGGTATCGCACACCGCTTCTCTCCACTCCCCCAGGGTGCTGGCAAGCAATGTGTGATGCCAAAAGGGTTTTTGGCCATGGAGCCCAGCCCTCGTCTCCGCGTCTGAGAGCCCTTTTGAAAGATTGCCAGCCAGCTGGCCGCACCTCCCCGAAAGGGTGGGCAAACAGTGCGCAATGCCAATGAGGCTTTTGGCCGAGTGCTGGGCTCTGCCACCGAAAGCCCTTTTGGAAGATCGCGCACCGCCAGCCCGCACCTCCCCAGAGGTGCAGGCAAGCATCGCACGATGCCCAAGGGGCTTTCGGCCATGGAGCCGAGTGCTGGGCTCCATGGCTGAGAGCCCTTTTGGAAGATTGCGCACCACCTGCCCGCGCCTCCCCAGAGGCGCGGGTAAGCAGTGTGCGATGCCCAAGGGGCTTTCAGCCACAGAGCTGAGCGCGGGCTCTGCAACTGAGAGCCTTTTTTAAATATCACAGGCTGCTCCCCCGCGAGTGGCACACAATGTTTAAAACTGTGCCCCCCCAACCTGCATCCGCATATTGCGGATTTTCAATGATTGTGGGTCGGGTGGGTCCCTAACCCCCGCGAAAGGCAGGGGCTTACTGTATATAAATTTTTTTAAAAACCTGGGGCACCCCACAAGGTAGTGTCCAGGGAGCTGACAACTCTTCCCCCAGCTTAACACACTGGGAATGGCCACCAAAAAAGGACCGGAGCCAACTAGTAGCTGTGCCTCCCATTTGCACCTCGGAAAGCCGACCCAACAGGATACCGTGGTTGACAGTATCAAAGGCCACTGACAGATCCAGGAGGACCAACAAGGCAGAGCAATCCCTGTCAGCCCCTCTGAGGAGTTCATCTTGCTCTCCATTTATCATGAATCGATCACAACACTTGCTGGTCCAGCCTAACCTCCATAGGGTGACTGGATGATTTGAATAAGGCATAGTGAGGAAACCTAATGCCCTCTGTATATTTTTGGCAGTGGCTCTTGCAGTTCCCAACCACTGGGCTTACAAGAGTTATGGTCTGGAGAGCACAAGATAGCTTATCCCTTCCTCAAACTGAGATCTGTGCAGTCTGTCCATACCTGCTTGTACATATGCAGTCTTTTTTCAGGCTTTTGGACTGACAATTGGAGACTGAACGTGGGAACAAGTGTGATACTGATCCTCCCACACGCGCACCCATAAATACATACACATTTTACAAATCTCACTCTCTCTCCCCCCTCCCCCCTTCCTCTTTGGTTAAAGGAAACTTGAAGAAATGCTGAAAAAATGCAGCATGGCTTCTGGGTTTGCCTACAAGTTCTCTGCACCATCTGGACCTTCACTGCTGTTGTGTCTGTGAATGAGATACATTTCAAGAATGAAGCTTCAGAAGAACATATTCCTTTGAGAGATTGAAAGTGCAGATGCCATTTTTGGTGGATGTCCTTAAGGTCCACTCCGTGGAACAGGTCAGGCTGAAGGTTACCAATGAGATTCCATAACCAAGTCAAAATTTGAACTCAGATCTCCTCTAGTCTTATCCACAACTCTAACCACTACCTCATACGATCTCTAAGTCTAACAGAGTAAGGGCAAGATCGTTTGTTTAGACAAGAAGAAGACTGAGCAAGCTGCAGCGCTTCTGTGATGGTCCAGACAGCTGCGAGCATAAGAGGAACATGGGTTGCAAATCCCTAGAACAGTGCAATGTTACTATATCCATTTTGCTGGAGGAGGGATAGGAGATGTCAGAACAAAACACACAAAACACTTCTAGGAAATTTTTACGACTCACTGCTGGTCAGTTATCAGGTTTATCAGAACTAGTGTAACTATTCTCTAGCATAACTGGGAGTTGAGTCATGGCTACTGGACTTCTTTTTTGAGAGATAGAAACGTTTCGCTGTTCATCCAAACAGCTTCATCGGTCTGAATACAGCTAGTGCAAGAGACCTTCTTATAGTCAGCTTGACCTCTTGTCCCCTGGTCTGATTGGCTCATAAGATGAACAAAGCCTGAATAGGCTCGTTAGGGAGACATTAGTGTCCATGGCCTTAAGGTAAACAATGGCCTAAGGTGCTGAAACCCATCAAGAATGGGTCCTTAGCTGTGACCTGGTGGTGAAGGCTCCTTGATTTGCCTGGGTACTTTGGAAAGTACAGCCTGATAAGTAGCAGATAGACTATTCCGGAGCCCACCACCTCTGTTGAGGGAGGGATTTTCAATGCTAACATGAATGGCTTCCCTTACTCCTTCTTCTCCACTTCTTCCATGTATAGGTTTGCTACAATTGGTGACACTGGGGAACCCATGGCACAGCCATGCTTCTGTCTGTAAAAGTCCCCTCTGTACATGAAATATGTGGTGTTCAGACACAGGTCCAGGAGCAGGCCTATCTGGTCTGGGTTGAGGCGGCTTCTGGAGGTGAGGGTGCTGTCTTCTCTTAATCTTCTCTTTACCATTATTAGCGCATCAGTGGTGGGTATGCTGGTAAAGAGTGATGTAACATCAAAGGATACCATGGTTTCCTCTGTATCCAGTTTGAGCTCCCTGACTTTAGAAACAAACTCTTCTGAGTTGTGTACGTGGTGGTCCGTGTGTCCAACTAGTGGGGCTAGGATAGTTGCCAGGTATTTTGCGATGTTGTAAGTCACTGAATTTATACTGCTGACAATAGGTCTGAGGGGGATTCCTTGCTTGTGGATCTTGGGAAGTCCATAAAAGCAGGGGACTGTCTCTCCGGGATATAACTAGTGGTAGGTCACCCTGTCAATTGCGTTTTCCTGCTCCAAGAGTTTTAAGCATTCTATTACTTTCTTCCTGTAATTGCTGGTGGGGTCTCTTCTTAGTTTTTCATATGTGTTTTGATCATCTAAAAGTGTGATAGCCTTCTCGTGGTAGTCCACAGTATTGAGGACGACAGTGCACCTTCCTTTGTCCGCAAGCAGAATTGTGATGCTCTCATCCCTGCTGAGGGATGTCACAGCACTTCTCTCTTGGATGGTGAGGTTGGATGGTGGTGGTTGAGCACTGGACAGTGCAGCAGAGACTTTTATCCTGAGTAGTTCTGCTTCTGCTATACATGGAAGAAGTGGAGAAGAAGGCACTCAACACCTTCCCAGGGACAACACCATCCCACTGGTTCAGGTATGTAGATGATACCTGGGTTAAAATAAAGACGCAGGAAGTACAGGCCTTTACAGACCACATCAACGCAGTGGATCCTAATATTAAGTTCACTAGGGAAGACACCCAAGACAACAGGCTGGCTTTCCTGGATTGTGCAGTCATCATCAGACCTGACCATGGCCTAGGAGTAGAAGTTTACAGGAAACCCACCCACACAGATCAATACTTACTGTTTGACTCCCATCATCCATTACAACACAAACTAGGAGTCATCAGGACCCTAAGCCACAGAGCAGAGAGCACCCCCACCTCCTCAGAAGCCAAGAAGAAGGAAGACAGGCACCTGAAGACAGCACTTAAGGCCTGTGGATATCCAAGGTGGGCCTTCAATAAAGCAGTGGGCCATCCCAGAAGAACAAGGGATCAGTCTGAGACCCAGACCCGACGGAAGAACCTGGTCATTCCCTACATGGCGGGAGTGTCGTAGAAGCTTAAACGGATTTTTGGCAAACACCACATCCCTGTTTATTTCAAACCCATGAACACACTAAGGCAGAGACTTGTCCACCCAAAGGATCCGATACCAAACCATAAAAGGAGCAATATAGTATATATGCAGTCCAATGCAGTGAAGAGTGTTCAGACCTCTACATTGGAGAAACTAAACAGCCATTAAACAGAAGGATGGCCCAACATAGGAGAGGTAACAGCTCAGGACCAGAATCAGCAGTACACCTCCATTTGAAGGGAAAATGCCACTCTTTCAAAGATGAGGATGTACACATATTAGACAAAGAAGAGAGGTGGTTTGAGAGAGGAGTAAGGGAAGCCATTCATGTTAGCATTGAAAATCCCTCCCTCAACAGAGGTGGTGGGCTCCGGAATAGTCTATCTGCTACTTATCAGGCTGTACTTTCCAAAGTACCCAAGCAAATCAAGGAGCCTTCACCACCAGGTCACAGCTAAGGACCCATTCTTGATGGGTTTCAGCACCTTAGGCCATTGTTTACCTTAAGGCCATGGACACTAATGTCTCCCTAACGAGCCTATTCAGGCTTTGTTCATCTTATGAGCCAATCAGACCAGGGGACAAGAGGTCAAGCTGACTATAAGAAGGTCTCTTGCACTAGCTGTATTCAGACCGATGAAGCTGTTTGGATGAACAGCGAAACGTTTCTATCTCTCAAAAAAGAAATCCAGTAGCCATGACTCAACTCCCAGTTAAACGAACCTGGATGACTGAGAATCTTCACAGACATATTCTCTAGCATGTTTACTCACCCATGGATGGATGGATGGATGGATGGATGGATGGATGGATGCATAGGAGGAAAGTTCCAGTGCTCTAGATGCAGTTGCACCACAACGGAAATTGTACATCAGCTGATTAACTGGCAATTCTGTTTTTCAAGAGTTATATGACAGTAAAGGTTGTTTTCTAAATAGGCTTGGCTTTCATTTACATACACCATTTACATATATACATATCATTTACATATACCACATTATACTGTGTACAACTGATTTGTGTTTTGCGTGTTTGGTAGGATGATGCCCAGACTGGTAGCATCTGTTTTGCTATGGACCCATATCATGTCCATGCCCCTATTCACAGCCAGAATATGGCTCTAATGGTGGGAAAATGCTCCCTCCCCTCATATGAAATGTTGTCCCCAGCTGCATTCTGCATCCCTGTTCAGTGGTTGCAAATAGCTTTTTGAAAATGAATGTGCAGTCACCCTCTGTTGGTCTTAAGCAGGTGCACATGTGTATAGCATCTTGCCTCTCTTATTACCTGCCTGGAATGGCCAATTTCAACTGACTTTCTTTGGGACTCTGGGCATTTCACAGAGAATACATAGGAAAGAGACTCCCATCATGGTTAGTGTGTAGTTCTCAACTACATAGGGAAGCTGCAAGCCTCCTGTTTGTGGAAGAGACTTGCCATAAACAGGCAATAAACCATATGCACAGGCATGGTGAAGGAAGCAAAACATGGGATGTTAAGTCTTTTAGTAGCCTTAGGCCTAACTGGGAATTCAGGAAACAAACCACTATGGGTGGTAAGGGAACCTTCCCTCTGAGGATCTGATGAGTAAGAAATCCAAGTGAAATTCCATTCCTTAGCAACGTTAGGGATGTGAACACTGGGGAGCCCACAAGGATCTGAGACCGGTGCTTTTACCTTGTACACAAGTGATCTGGAGCTTCAAGCAAGCAGTGTATGGGCTAGGTTTTCTGATCGCACCCAGTTGTTGAGGATGGTGAAAATAAAAATAAGAAGTGCATCAAAGATATTAGCCCAGAGTGGGAAATGGGTGTTAAATGGGCATGAAAATGGCAAATGCTCTCCAATATTAGGAAATGAAAAGTGATCCACGCTGACGGAGGAGAGTGGGAAGTCCCTAATGAACAGATTCACAGTGGTGGTTGCTGAGCATGAAATATAGGGTTGCAAATGCTCCTTTGAGGTCATAGTAGATCGGTCTGTGAAGGTGATCCAGCATGGAGTTCCCTCTTTGGATGTGGGCGTGCTGCCAGCATATGTCAAGCTGCTCAACACAGGTGAGCAGTTTTTAGCCCATGGTAGAGATTTGCTCCATAATCATAAAAGGGAAATAACAGGAGTGAGCTAGAACGTAGCTGGTGTCTCCAGAAAAAAAAATTATCAGGAGGGCTGTGATGCGGAGGAAGGATCAGGCTTCCTATTAGCATAATGATCTGTTGTTCCATATGAGCAGGCAATGCTGCAGGCTCCAATTAACTGTCTAGGCACAAGAAGACATGGCACTGAATGGAATATAATGTGCTTAAGAGCCGAAGATGGTCTGCTGCAGGAACGAGGGCGGAGGTGATAAACGGGAACGCTTCTGACTCATGGTTGGGAGAGGGTTTATGCGCCCTACTATGGCTTAGCAAAGTGAGTGTGGGTTCTAAAGGCTATTGTGTGGCAATGGTTAACAAAACTATGCTTCAAAAACAATTATTACAAGGCACCCCCATCTTTCCGTTATGAGCAATACTAAAGGCAGCATACACAAATTCATAGAACAGAATCAATACCAGAGGCAGAAAACAAGATTCAGTCACAAAGCTAATCCCAAACAGGTAGCTGAAATCATCACAGCAAATATGACTTTTCGCTTGTGTGCTTGGCAGGAAAGTATCGTAATTCCAAAAACGTGCCCCTCATCTCACCTACTTTGCCCTGCCTTGGCTAGTCTGATCTTAACCTCCCCCACTGCTGGAACAGAGACTGTAAACGCTTTTCATGGGGAATACTGCCCCTCCCACTTTGCTATAGCTAAACATTAAGTATATGCCATGAATGGGGGAATTAAGATCTAGAATGTCAATGGCTCCCAGCTTTCAAAGTCCAGATGTTGTCGCCCTACAAATCCCATCACCCCAATACAGCATGACATATGCTGGAGTTGACGGGATTCTTAGTTTAACAACATTTATGGGCCTGGGCTTGGGAATTACTGAGATATCAGATGTTTTCTGGTATTGACATTAACAACATTTCCCTGTTGCGGTGGTGGCGGCTGCTAGCTAATGGGTAAGCTGTACTTAACTGGAGTCTTGGAGAGAATCAGTGTGGAATGAGGCCAACCTAACAAAAGGAAATTTGATTTTTGGAGATGACTGTCAAGAAGGGGTTTTGGGAAAGGCTCAAAGAGCCCACTGTTGGCTCCTGAGCATCCAAATGCTGCTTTAGAGGCTATAATGGTCTGTTCACTCCCATCTCAAATGAACAGATAACACACACAAAGATGATCAATCTCTGGCAGTGTGTTCCCAGCACAAAAGATAGCCTTAGAACATCCCACTTTTCAAAGGAGCAGGAAGCACAAGCCAATCTCTTCTCATTTAAAGAGCCGCTCACAGGGTTACCTAAATGATGTTTTGAAATTCCAATCCACAGAAGCATGGAGATGAAATCGAACCAACACATTCTAAACAACATTGTCTTTTGTTGCAGAGTGTTATCCATTAGAGAACTGAAAGTACTTGTGTCATCTGATGCAATGCCGTGCTCCTTACCTGCATAAAAGTTTTTTTTTAATGTGCATAACTGAAGTTCCCCTCCCTTCCTTCCTCCCTCCCTTTCTTTTCTTTCTTTCTTTCTTTTTTTTTTTTTTCAAAGGTGGCAGTGGTGGTTTTTGTTCTGTTCTCCAGGGTCTAACTTCCTTCCCCGTAACATTAATGACTATTTCAAAGCAGTGGAATCCCACATTATTTCATTGAAATATTAAATCTCTGTTGCCCTGACAGAATTATATGCTTGTTTGTCAAAACAGTTTATATATGCACACTTGCAGTCAAAATTACATATATCCTTGTTTATCTAACCAGATAAGTTAGTCAACATTTATTCATCTTTACTTCCTTTCAACTCTTTCCCAGTTATCTTTTTCCTTCAGTCTATTGCTATCTGAAATGATCCCAGCCTCTCCTGAGACTAGTTCCCTCTTTCTGTGTCAGCCACCCTTCAAGAAGGATCTCTCTATATCCCTATAGCCTCCAAGATGGAATCAGGTTAATTTGAATAGGTACACCTGGAAGCTGTCTCTTCTTATATTCCAAACCACAATTTGGGGGAGAGATTTTTGAATTACAACACAACTAAGCTCCATTCAGTGTTGATATGTGAACAGGAACAAGATGTCCTATGCATTTGGCTCAATAGCTCAGTGGTTTCGATATCTGGTAGTGGTGGTCTTAGGCAACCTGTGTGACCTGGGGCAAGCAGCAAAGCTGCCGGGCAGACCCAGAAAAGGGAATGGAAGCCATTTTGGGGCATTTTCTACCTGGTAAACCCTGAAACGGATCGCCATAATTCAGAAATTCAGAATCAATTTGACAGCACATGATAATTGTTCTTATAATAACACAGGGGGTGTTAACTAATTGCTCTGCAATAAATAAGCAGAACAGCTTTTTAAAAAATTCAAATACTGCCTTGTCATCTGGGCTTCCAGGCTTCCAGGCTTTTTTGTACATAGATCTTAGAATCAGAAGGTGGGTTAAATTTTGCACAACCTCCCCCACACACACACACACCAGTATGCCAGCAACAAGGGGTGATAGGTTATAGCAGAGGTCACTAGGGGGCACTGCTGCCCTCATTAAAGGGAGGCCGAGAGTGCAAGCCTGTTGTAACTAGAAGCCTCCTTCTCATATATGTGTGGAATGAGCTGACAGTTTAATTACTGCAAATAGCCAAGGCACAAGAATGCTAAATGTGGAGAATGACTGGCTTTCTTTCTTTTCTTTCTTTTCCAGTCATCAGATAAAGGCAGAAAAGGCTTCACACTGCCCCCATGTTACAACCCTGCCTCAATAGGCTGCTCTTCCAGTTTCAAGTGCTTTGGTCAAAATCAAAGAAAAACAAAACAAAACAAAATGAATTTGTACAACAGCCAACCTAAGAGGTGGGACACAATGGATCTGTCCCCAGTAGGTTTAATGTGGATCAATAAATCTGTCAACGTTGAAGACTGTGTCATCTGGTGTTCATTTTATTTATACACTTGGAGCCTATACCACCATCCTACTCCTGGGCCAGTTATAGGAGGAATACAGAGGAGTTCATCATGGCAGCAGGGAAAAAGGAAAGCTGACTCGTTTGCAGGTGGCAGAGGCCAGGCCATGCACGGCAATGTCGGCAGACAGAGCATGAAACAGGGGCAGCACCCAAGGCACCCATGCAGGGCATCATTCAGCAGCAGTTCGTTGCCACACAACACTGCGGCCCTGAAAACCTGAACCCTGGAGCAAAGTATTCCTTCTGCAGTGCATAGGAAAAGCAGCTGTGATCTGCAAGGGGGATGCTTGTTGCAGACACAGAGAGTCACCTGGAGCACAAAGCTAAGACTGCAGTCCCGTTTTATGCACGAACCACACTGTTGGAGGAGCCCAGCAGTGTTCCCCTCAGTTGCTCCTATGAAGGAAGAGGGGGTAAATTATAATTGCAGAGGGGAATGGCTGAATGTACAAACTTGACCTCCATAAGCTTTGGCTCTAACTGACAGCAACTGAAAATCCCATTTGTGAATAATCGTGTGATTGTTCAGATGCACACTTATCTGAGACCAGGAAAAAGCCACATTGAAAAAGCCTAGACAGCTGCTGCCGCCACTTGGCAGGGCCAAACAATGTTGAGCTACCTGACTAAATGTAAGTTAGCATCTAGGGATGGGCACAAAATGAAAAACAAAATGTTGTTTTGTCATTTCGTTACATAATGAAACGAAACAACACTAAACGATGAAGCAGCATTTTGTTACAGATGAAATGAAACGGTCCATTTGTGATTTAAATTATTGTTCCTCTGGGAAATCTCATCCCGTTCCATTCTGCAGTGAAAGGAAAGGAGCATGCTTGGAAATGAGACATTTAAGAGAGAAATGTGAAATTAACAGAATAATTGTCGGGGGGGGGAGCCATTATCTCAAGCCATTGGAGGCATAAGTGATTCAGCACTACTTTTCTTGTTTCTAGCACAGCATTCGTGAAAGTCACTAGCTGTGAGGACTTGTGGCCAGAAAGCCAGCAAAATTATTCTGCCAATGCTGAAAACTGTTGTGGCAGAAATGCAACAACATGGAAGGGCTAAGAACCATAATGTATACTGTAGTTAGTGCCTGCTTCAGTGGATCCTGGGTAACGGCTCTGTAGAGTCAAGAAGGACCATTTTGCTTATTTTCTGAAAACACTCTGCAACATAATTGCTTTTTGTCACTCACTGTGCCCTTCACAGCTTGACCTCAGGCAGGAGGGAAATCAAGACTATCATGGGACAACTCCCTCAAGCAATTCACACACTCACAGTATTCAGAGCCTTCTGAGTTGCTACAGTGACCGCCAAAGCACTTTGGTTGTGGCTTCAGAGGACGAATGAATGTAATGGTTCAGTCACCAAGAGACAGCTGCAGGAACACCTATCACTCTGCTTCCCTGCTTCTGTGCCAAAGTTTGGTTGCCCGACTGGATGCTGCTTGCTGGCCAGATCCCATCATGGGCCCATATGCAGCTGAGCTTTCTCCTAACATATTCATGAGCTCTTTAAAATATATATCCTGGTTCACAGAGCATCAGTGAGGGCAGGAGTGAATTATCTCCTTCTCTTAGCGAACAGCAGAAGCAATAAGCAGGCAGAAACACTTCTGTTGAGATTAAAGTGGCCGAAGTCTGGGCTGCCTTCTGCCATCTCACAGGCTTGGTGCAGGAAAGAGATCATTTGAGATGGGCACTCCTAATACAGAACATGAGTGCAAAATCAATGAGTTTGACCTTTCATTGCAATTAACTCCTTCCAATACCTCCAAGACTCCCAACGTCTCCAAAAGTGTAACTTGCAGATGAGGCTGTTTCCTCCAATTCCACATAGGCTTCCACGTGGAAAGCAGCAGCTGATCACAGTGTAATCACTGGAGGAGTCAGTCAACAGGTCTTTTTTTTGTTTTGTTTTGTTTTGTTTTTGCTAAACTTACACAGAGCTGTCGGACAACCATATCATTAGACCCATACAGTAATCTATTTACCTCTGTGTTCTTTTTCTCAGTATTGCCCCTCCCTCCAAAGCAATATTTTGTCATTCGGCAAAACTATCAAGACTAACTAGCCATCTTGTATTTCCCACATTGGCCATAATGCTTCTGCCCTACAGAATAATTCTAAGCATGTTTACATGCATGTGAATCCACCTCAGTTCAGTTTAGTTTTCTGCTAAGCGTATGCATTTAGGATTGTAGCTGCTGCCACTGTTACAGTCTAATGAGTATGGGCAAGAGGTGGGCAGATGGTAGAAGAGAGAAGAGGACAAGTTTTTAAGAGACAGATGGAGACCAGCCTGATAGGGCAGAGGAAATATTGCAAGGAACATGAAGGTGATTGGCTCCTTTCAGACATTGGAAGCAATAAATTACAAGCAGTATAGTTACTTGTAACATTATTTTATTGGCAATACGTAGTGTAAGGGATTTATCCAGCCACATTTTAGAAATAATGTAATGAACAGGGACAAATCTATTTAGTATAATATTTTCTCTTTGGAGTTGTTTTTAAAGGCATTTCAAAGGTGTTTTCTCAGTTTTTTTTCCTCCAAACTTTCTGCATCATCTTTTCAACTTTTCAAAAAAAAAAAAAACCACAACAAAAATCGAAAAGTACAATCAAGGCAATGAGTCCCTTTTTACACATTGCAATGATTTATGAGCAGCAAAGCATTTGGAAAACGCTAGTAATGGGGCAATTAAATGATTTTTAAAAATTACCCATCTGAGATCTGGATGTTGTCATAAGAGAACAGGCATTGAAAAGGTGGGTCATTTGTGGGCTAGTATTAGCACAATAAAAATAAAATTTGATGGGATGAAGGGAAGATATTACCAGGCCCAGGAGCATCAGTTTTTTCTGGACAGCAGCGTCTTACCATTTGGGCCAGGTTTCCCCTAAACTTAGTGCCCTTCTGATGTGAGAAGACAAGACAGGGCCTTAAACCAGCAACTTTTCCCAGTCAATGAAACTCCCTTCCAAGGGAAGCTAGGCTAGTTTTTCCCTTGCTGTCTTCCAGTAAACAGGCAAATACCTTTTTATTCAGGTGAGATTCTAGCAGTTAACTGTTTTTGTTTGTTTGTTTTAAAGAAGTGGCTTTTAATGGATGGACACAACACTTCCTTTAATGGTAACTGAAATTGTGTGGCCTCAGTGCGAGCAACCAAGACCCCTTGTCTGTACCTTGTCCCAATCATAGAAGTCCTCTGCTTTGATAAGGGGAAAACATTTGGGGCTCTTTAGTTTGGAGAAAAGGCACCTGAGGGGGGTGCGTGTTGTTAGTCTGTGGAACTTCCTGCCACAGGATGTGGTGATGGCATCTAGCCTGAATGCCTTCAAAAGGGAATTGGACAGATTCCTGGAGGAAAAGTCCATCACAGGTTACAAACCATGATGGAGATGTGTAATCTCCAGGCTTAAAACCAGGGTACTTCAAGGACCAGATGCAGGGGAGTGGTATGAAGAGACAGATATCTAATCTCATGCACTCCCAGACACACTTGGTAGGGCCACTGTGAGATACAGGAAGCTGGACTAGATGGGCCTTTGGCCTGATCCAGCACGGCTCTTCTTATGTTCTTATGCTCAGTGAAGGGCAAATGTTGGTTGATAAAGGTGATGGAATGTATACTTCCTGAGGCAAAACATGGTACTTCAAGTTGATTCTACAAGTTGCTGGCATCATTTTGGAAGCTCAATTTAAACTACAAGCATCGGGCCTTAAAATCTGACTGTTTCTCAGAGTCCTCTGTTTCTACTGTATATACATACACAAAACTCAAAGTTCTGCAATGCCCTGTATGGCTAAGAGTTTGGGAAAATATAAAAGTTGAGGCATTATTGGTATAATAAAGGTATCCTCCATCCTTGTTTTTAAATTTATTATGCTTTTAAAATATTTTTAATTCAATGGCAATTCAATGTTATATTTTGTCTAACTGGCTTTAGTAACAGAACTTTTTGAATTTCTATCTGGTTAATTCTGGGGCTTGATTTTGTTTGGTGCTGGCTCAAGTCTCAGGATGGAGAAGCAACTGATAATACGTTCCACAGGGGGAGGTTGAGACATGTAGTACATCATCTCTGGACATTCCCAGGCTTGAGAAGCCTAATTTAGGTACACAATCACTGAGTGGCTACAATCACCATTGACCACCACACATTTCTTCTATTCCACCATTCATCCATTGAGCTTAAGGCAGCCTAAGTGACTCTCTTTTCCACTTTATCATCATGTCAACCCTGCAAGGAAGGTCATGCTAAGATGAAGTGACTGGCCCAGTTCATTCAGTATGTTTCATGGTTCCCCATCCAACACTAATCAGCATATCACAGTGTTTTTGTTGAGCAAGTACATTTATTCAGAAAACAAACTCCTTTAAGAAATATAGACAGGTATTTTCAATGGAATAACCACTTATTAGCACCTCTTTTGGAAATCAGCAACTTATTTGGACTGCATTTTCCCTTTAGACTCAATAAATGGTAGACAATGATTGTCAGAAAACTAAAAGCAATACTGCAAAAACATGTTGCACATATGTTTCACAAAAGCACCACCAACAGGTATGTCACAGCCTTCAGCAGCAGATTTTAAATGACCATTGTTTCATTTCATTTTTTTAAGGCAAAAAAAGACCCTCACATATCTCATACAAGAGCTGACAAGCCCTACCACGGTTCATTTTCCAGTGACAAAAATAGCTGTTTTTCAAAATTCACAGCCGGGTTTTCATCTACATAAAAAGGTAAAGGTTCCCCCGCACATGCATGTTAGTCATGTCCGAATCTAGGAGTGGTGCTCATCTCCATTTCTGAGCCAAAGAGCCAGTGTTGTGCAAGTTCGTGGGCACGAGGCCAGCACGGCTGCACAGAAACACTATTTTACCTTCCCGCTTTTTACGGCGGTATCTATCTACTTGCATTTACGTGCTTTTGAACTGCTGGGTTGGCAGGAGCTGGAGTTAACAGCGGGAGCTCACTCCGCTGCGTGGCACCTGAACCACTGAGCTGCTGACTTTGCAGCTGACCATTTCAGTGCTCTAGCCTGCTGTATATACAGTGCACTTAAATAAAAACATGTGGGGAGAAAAGGTAAAATGTATTGTGTGCAAGCAAGTATAACTTCCCTTTTCTTCATGGTTTGCCCCAACTGTGCCCTCCAGTCACAGAAGGGGGCCTAAAATTTTAAGGAAAGGAACTCATGTGGCAGGTCAGCCCTCTTTATCTGAAGATTCCAATCACTTCCTTCAGATAAAACAGGCCCTCTTGCTATTAAGGTTGAGAAATGACTGGGGGTATAAAAAAAGACCCATTCAACACCCTGTGATGATGATGCTGACTTAAAGCTTGTATGTCGTGGTTCATCATTCAACACGAGATCTTAAGCTAAGGCTCCAAAATGTAGTTTTGGTTTGACTCCTGCCCCAAGGAGGCTGAAGGCAAGTTACACTGCATCTGCTACCACTTTGAGGCAGGGCCATGGAAATTACAGTGGACCCTTGTATAATAAACAGTTTGTATAACATAAAATCTGTACAACATAAAAAATTCCGGAGATAGGGGAAATTTGCTTAACACAATCGCCTATGGGGAGAATCTGTACAACATAAAAATGGGATTACTCCGTTTTCAATGCATTCCTATGGGAATTTGTATAAAGGAAAATTTGCTTAACATAATTTCATTTGGAATGAATTAATTCCTTTATACAAGGTACCACTGTAGTCCTCAAAACAGGAGAAATTGGACCACTGACAGAGTTTTGGCACCAGGTCTCACATTATGTTAGCTGTCAGTGACCTAAGAGACCACGCCAAAAGGCAGCTGCTCTGCTTTGGAAATGGTATATAAGGATGGAAGAATCCCTACAGTACTATTAGGCATGGGCAACTCAAATGCCAGGATGGCCTTAGGATGCCAGTCCTGAGTGGGAGAGGAAACCCTTTTAGCACATACAAAGACACAGATTTGACGCTTTTGAGCTGTGGTGCTGGAGGAAAGTCTTGAGCACCCTGAAAGAAATCAACCCTGGATGTTCACTGGAAGAACAGATGTTGAAGCTGAGGCTCCAGTACTTGGGCCACCTCATGAGGAGAGAGGAGTCCTTGGAAAAGTCCCTGATGTTGGGAAGGATTGAAGGCAAAAGGAAAAGGGGACGTCAGAGAATGAGATGGTTGGATGGTGTCATCGATGCAACCAACATGGATTTGACCAAACTCCGGGAGGCAGTGGAAGACAGGAGGGCCTGGCATGCTCTGGTCCATGGGGTCACGAAGAGTTGGACATGACTGAACAAGACCTGGATGGGCACACCTTCTATCCTGCTTAATGGAGAATGGAATGTGAGAGCAACCATCGTTCAGGGGCCCTCGTTCACAGATAAAATCATGCACCTGGCATGTAAAAAATATTCTCTATGTAGGGTTGGGAAAAATTCTTGCCTAAAACCTTGAAAAGATACTACGTCAGAACAAAAAAGAAGTGGCCAGGGGGTGGGGGGAAGACAGGCAGTAATAAGCCAGAGGAATCAATGGACTTCTATAATGTTGAAAGGTGTCTATTTCTCCTAGTGCATGCTTTTTCTCTCTTCCTTACCTGGCATTACAGTATGCTTTGTTGTACAATTGGTCCTCAGAAGATTCAAAGCACGCTTAATTTGCAATTGTGGCTGCTGAAAATGGGCCTGGAAAAGATGCTAATTGCAGAGAACATATCTCCTGAACATCTAGTTGAATGTTGCTGAATATCTTTTCCATCACTATAGACTCTTTATAGTTAAATGCTGCTACTTTTGAAATCTCGTATCATAATATGTCAGCTTACCGCTCCATGTAGCACAGCACATCTTCCAAAGGGCTGGTTCAAGGTGGCTTCATATCTTCAGACACATGGACATAGGAATAGCCATTCTCTGCCTGCCTGCAAAGATCTGCCACTCAGGACTGTTTTGGTCCAAAAATGTTGGTTTGCTATCATGACCAACAGAAGTTAATAGACGAATACACCCCCAATTTGCTTCATCCCTTTATAAAGCTTCTACTACTAAGCTAGTAGTCATCACTGCTTTCACAACAATGTCTTCTACAAGCTAATTATCTACTGCATGAACGAATATCTGAAGCAACTGCTCCCAATGTGTAGTAACACTAAGGCTTTGTGTAACTGTTTCTGACCTAATCATATGTCTGCATCATCCCCATGTCCTGTTTTTAAACATAAACTGAACATAAGAACAGCCTTACTGGAACAGGCCACAGCCCACCCAGTCCAGCATTCTGTCTCACACAGCGGCTCACCATTTGCTTCAAGGTATTCCCAAGCAGATGTCTTCACCTGCTTACGATTCCCTACAAATGGCTGAGAGATATCCTGCCTATCTCTTCAACCTGGAGGTTGTCCTTAAGGCATCCATAATGATAGCAATTGATATCCTTGTTCTCCATGAACTTGTCCAATCCTTTCTTAAAGCTGTCAAGGCTGACAGCTGTCACCACTTCTTCTGGCAGGGAATTCCATAGACCAGTGAGCCTCTGGGTGATAAAGTACTTCCTCTTATTTGTTTGAGATCTAGCACCCAAACGTTTCATGGAGCGCCCCCTAGTTCCAGTGTTGTGCGATAGGAAAACCATTTTTCCTTATCTACTTTGTCCACACCATGTATGATTTTACAAACTTCAATCAGGTCACCTCTTAGATAAAGAGAAGTAACTTTATGGAAACTTCCTTGTGTCCTTGAGCTGAAATCTGAGCAGTTCTAAAGCGAGATACCTACAGGGCGCACGAGACTGCAACGAGAGAGATCTATAAGAGCAGCAACTTCTTGTCAGTCCATTGAGAGCTAGGAATTGTATGTGTGCATGTCGGGGACTGAGAAAACAGATACGCAAGCACTGATCCCTACATATTTGAACAGCTATGTGGAGCCGTATGTAAACACTGCATATGTGGCAGCTTCTCTCTGCACCCCTGGACCTACGCACATGAAGACCAGATAGCGATTGCCTACCCTTTCTGCTCATCCTTGCCCACGTTTGCAAGTTGTTGGGCATTGTGTATATTTAGGACAAACATTCACACTGTCTCGGGATCTGAAATCCATCTCCGATAAAAATAACTGTCCCAAGTCTGCCACCCACGCGCACTGAATGTGATCAGGAGTGGGAAGGTATAGCTTTGAGGAGGGGGGAGGGTTCTGAAGGGGGAGGTAGAGAAGAAAGAGCCTGCAGTCTTTTCTACAGAGCAAAGTCATAACCTAACCGAAGACTATTTATGGTCAGTTGTCTATGAGGTAATTGCAAAAAACACAAAACACCTCCTCTTCCAAAGGAGACACTTTGAACACTTTTAGCATTGGAAGTATAGTTAGTTTGATCTTTGGTTTGCAGCTGACAGCTCAATGCGTGTGTGTGTGGGGGGTACTTTTCCCCACCAGTCCCTCGGCTGGCCTGCGGCATGCACCCTTCACAGCGCTGTGCCTTGTCGTAAAGCACACGTGGCTGTTCCTCACCATCCCGGTTGATAACTCGGTTCTGAAATAAGCAGTGTTTTTGAAGGGGATGTTTCTGAAAACCCACCAGGCAGGCTCCTTCCGAGTGAAAACAACAGGTACTGCAGGGTTTTTTTCCCCTCACTCGTGAAGGTGCAGCAGGATGGACTGGGCTCAAAGGAGGAACATAAGAAGAAAGGCAGTGCTTCGGAACAGGGAAGAGAACGGACGTGGGTCGACTTAGTTCTGTCCATCTGAAAAAGGAATGGGACAGGAACATCACCCTCCTTTGAGCATTATGTTTGGGGTAGTGGAATGAGGTTGGGCAACCGACTCTATGTCCACTTCTCTCTTCCTCCCATGTCTTTGCAGGCCAAATGTCCCAGGTTCAATCCTTGCCATCTCCATCTCCAGCTAGCAAAGAATGCCGACTGAAACTCTGAAGAGCACCCTAGATGTCATTGCAAAACTGGGCTGAAGATGGGAGTAAGGGGCTGACTCAGCGTGAGGCAGCATCCTGTGCTCCCAGCAGGGGAGGAAAGGACTGCTCTCAAACACCGCACCCAGTCAGTTCTGCTTCCGGCCACCATCCGCCCCCCTCTCAGATGCGGTTCGACATCAACCTGGTGTTCAGCTTCCGGAAGAAAGAGCGCAGTTTGCAGATCTTGCACTTCTTCTTCCGCTTTTTGTTCTTGAGCTTCCCATAAGTGCCGGTTTGCCACGCGTCTTCCTCGTCCGTGGCCCAGGGTCTCCAGGCGCCCCCGTTGAAGTCGGGGTGAGCGCGAGGGTTCTCTGCTGGATATCGAACCGGAATGGCGGTCTGGTTGTAGCGGACGAGCCGGAGAAGCAGGGCCCTGACTATATCAGGCCGCTCCTCCGACAGGTCATGGCGCTCGTAAGGGTCGGCGGTGATGTTGAAGAGCCAAACCGATTTGCGGACGCCATCCGTCAGGCGCTCTAGGTTCCACCAGCTCCCTGGGAAGGTGGCCAGAGTCTGTGGTGGGATCCAGTCACTGTAACCAGGATCCCCCGTCAGCAGCTTCCAGTCTCCCACCCGCACAGAGGCCTGTACGGCCGTGTTCCATATGCCATAGCCACGTTCTAACGATCCGTATTTTGCATGATTATACAGAGGATCGATATTATGTAGGATCTCGGTCCGCGGAGACTCTTTACCTTCACTGATAGCCGGCCACACATTATAGCCATCCAAGCCATCTGCTTCAGACAAGTTGCCTCGGGCCAGAGTCACCAGTGTTGGGTACCAATCGGTGATGTGAATGAGGGCCCGGCTGGTTCTTCGTTTGCGCTTAATCAGAGGGCTGTGGACAAACCCAATCCCGCGCACTCCTCCTTCCCAGTAAGTCCCTTTGCGGCCTCGCAGAGGCCAGTTGCTCCCTCCAGAGAAAGTCTGTCCCCCGTTGTCTGTGGAGAAAACTATCACACTGTTGTCATAGTAACCATACTTCTTGAGGGCCCAGGTGATGTTCTTCACTGCTTCATCCATGCAAGTAACCATTGCAGCATATTTGCGCCGGGCCACATTGCCCATGGAGCGATAGCGGTAGATGTACTCTTTGGGGGACTGTAATGGAGTGTGCACTGCCTGGAAGGCCACGTAGATAAATATGGGTTCCTTAGGGTTATGAGAGGCCAGGATTTTGCTGACTCGCTGAGCATAGAGGAAGGTGGAATATTTGCCACTCTGCTCCCAAGCAACGTTTTCCCCATCATGGAGGTCATAGCCACACACTCCAGGCCCATCACAGTTGTCGTATGTATAATAATCCACATTTCCTGTCAGCGAGCCCAAAAAGGTGTCAAAGCCCCTGCGGGTGGGCAGACATTCTTTGAGGTAGAAGCCTAAATGCCATTTGCCAACCATGTGGGTGGAGTAACCGGCTTCCTGAAGCTTCTGAGGAAGGGTGACTTGGTTGAAAGGCAGGCAGTTGGGCTGCCGCGGGCGGATAATGGAGTGCTGAAGGCCCGTGTGGATTTGGTACCTAGGAAGAAAGAAAAAAGAAAGCAGAGAGAACACCATGAATGACAACACCTTGGTTGGTGGTGGGCGCGAACCGTTTCGACCGCGTCACCCCCATCCTGGCTCGCCTCCACTGGTTGCCCGTTGCCTCCCGAATAAGGTTCAAGGTGCTGGTTTTGGTTTACAAAACCCTCCATGGCTTGGCCCCTGATTATCTGGCAGAGCACCTCTCCTGACAATTAGATCCAGCCCAACCCACCCGCGTATCCTTGGCCCTGTCACTCCGGACTGTCCCCCCGAGGCTAGCCCGCAAGACAAGCATGCGCGGGCGCGCCTTCTCAGTGGTGGGGCCGTCCGCATGGAACAGTCTACCGAGCGACTTGCGGCAGGCCCCTTCCCTGGCGTCATTTAAGCAAGGGTTGAAGACGTTGCTCTTCAGGGAAGCTTTTAACATCAACTAGTATTCCCCCCCCCTCTTTCCCAATGCAAGTTTGGATTGCTGCTGTCCTTGTCCGCCTTTTAACTTTTTAACTTTTTTTAACCTTTTAACTACTTATGTTAACCGCCTTGAGTTCCCGGTCCGGGAAAAAGGTGCGGTATATAAATAAATAAATAAATAAATAAATAAATAAATAAATAAATAAATAAATTGGTCTCCCCAGCAGAGCTACTATTCATGAAATTCAGTGAATGAATACATTTGCCTGTTAGAAAAGTAAGCTGGGTTAGGGATTGTTCTTGACAAAAATGTACATCCAGAATGTTCGTCCTGAAGTCAGACATAAAATATTTTCACTCAGTATATGGGGTGGCGGTGGCAGTGTACATACATACTATGCCATACAATGCCAGTTGGGGAAATACTATAGCACCCTGAACCAATTTTGGCTTATTCAGATGCTAAGTAGGGTCAGAGCTGGTTAGCATTTGGACAGCTGATGACATGGTAATACAAGAGATGCCCCGGGGTAGGAACAGGAATGGGGGTGGTGGGTGGGGTTGCTTGAAACACAGGATAACCATTGCCACTCAGAGCTGACCATATTTGATCAGAAGGACCCAATGGTTTGACTTGGTATTGCTGACTTGACAGCTTCCTATATTTGAGGATGGGCACACTAGCTTGCCAAGTCTTGACACTTTCTCACTTGATACTTCATCCTGCAAAGCTCTTGCTGCTGCCCCCACAACTCGTCTGCCTTCAGCACTCTCTGAGGAAAGTTTACTGCATCCTGGGAAGCCTCCAATGCAGACCACGGTTCCCTTCTCCAAGCCAGAGATGGTAGAAGCAACAGACGCAAATGATGGGGGAAAGCAGGAAAAGGATGGAACCAGGCTTTCCAGATGGTTCTGTTGTGCAGACAGACTCACAGACCAGTAGAACATGCTGTTAGTCCTCTTTGTATATGACGTCTGTTTCCAACCGTAGCGAACATCTAGTTCCAATTTGGGAAGTTTATGGCACTCTCTCAAAAGGATGCAAATGTGATTCCGAGCAGAAAGAGTATTCCACTGGAAAAAAGCTCGAGTTCTCATAAATCACAAATGGTGACAAATGCAATTGGCCTTTGATCCATCCTGGACAAAGGTGATCTTCAAAGTTGACAGACTCACCTAAGGACACAACTAATTTTATATTGTGCATTATCTTCCTTTCAGACTAGAACGATTAGATATATTTTCAGGGTTGCCCATAGAGGAAAAACAGATTTAAGCTTACTGAGAAGTTTAGTCCAGGAAGCAGGGCAGGCAGCATTGCAATCTTACACCCTCACTGCCTCTCTTGGCACCTGTCACACAACAAAACATTGAATGGTGACACTTCCAGTCAGTAATTGCCAATTGGGCCTCAGCTGCCAGTCTGCGTTTTAAGTTAACAGGAACGTTTCCAGATTAACTGAGGGTAGCAGCCTGCAAAGTACATCTTCCTAGAGGGCCAAAACTGGAACACTTGGGAACCTTCCTCCTGAAACCTAGGAGTTACTAATTAATTTCTACAGGAGTACAATCCCACGGGAGAATGTTTTATGTTATCTATTTAGTCATTAGACTTCATCAAAGCAAAAAAAAGGGGGGTGAGTCGCGTGGCCATCACAAAACACAATCGCAAAAAGTTACAGGTGATACCTTTATAGGCCACTATTATCTTTTCTTATTTTTAATAGTGGCCTATAAAGGTATCACCTGTAACTTTTTGTCATTAGACTTGCAATCATCTTTTTATCTTTAGTCCTCAAAATGGCACAGAACATTTCTAAGATGCAACACGTAGGGTAAGAACTGCTTGGTCAAAGAAAGCCAAAGGGTCGTCACAACCAAGCAGAATGCAGGAGCAGCCTATAACTGATCCTCCTTTCCATGGGGGCATTTAGTGCCCTCTGGATGTAGGGAAGGTGGGAGCATGGTCTAAAGGCAACTACTTGCACTTTCTGCCTTCCCCATTCTTCTTCCTTCCCACAGGGCAGCTTTCTGGGGTGACTTGACCTACAGTTTGGCCCTGTAGGCATAAGGTAGGGTTTTGGGGGGGGATTTTATTTACAGATAATCTTTCTTTATAATCTTCTCCAGCAGAACCTGGTCCTTTAAACACTGTACCAATTAAGAGATCTGGAGCAAAATATGAGAACTTGCTCTATTAAAAAAAAAAGATTGCCTGTCCCCATGAGTGGCTAAATTGATAAGGCAGGATCCTGGACATATTTACCCAACATTATGTCCCAAAGAGTTAGACAATATTAGTAATTCACAGTTATGATGACCCTAAGAGGGTTGTGAGATCGGGGAGATATTCAAGAAGCCATTTGCCACGGCCACACAAAGCAAAAGCAAAGTGTTCTGCTTACAAGTATATACTGCCCCATACCACTTCAAGTAGTCTGTGGGCGGTTTACAGTTTAATTATATATAGAATGCAGGCTACACATTGCCCCCCCCCCAGCAAGCTGGGTACTCATTTTACCAACCTTGGAAGGATGGAAGGCTGAGTGAACCTTGAGCCTGCTACCTGGGATTGAACCCCAGTTCGTGAGCAGTGTTAGCTGCAGTACAGGCATTTAACCACTGCGCCACGAGGATCCACACACACACCCTTGGTGAATTTCTGCAGCTGATCAGAGATGGCCTCACTGCCAGATGGGTGGTATAAAAATCCAATAAATAAATAAATAAATAAATAAAATCTGAACTGAGATCTTCCACCTCCTAGCTTGACATTTCGTCAACACCACCATGCCGCTCTCAAATGGGGCTTCTGCCCACAACTAATGGATTCCAAGTGTACCCTCAGTTGCACTGTGGGTCCTTCAAGACACGTTTCTAAACATCCCTCATTAGCTCTTTAAGATGGCCTTTACACCATGGAAGCTTGTGCTGCCCTTAATCTACTGGTTTCAAAGGTGTTGTTGTGCTTTGCCCCAGTGCTAGTTGGTGTCCATCCCCATCCTATACACAGAAAGGGATGCAGGCAAGCAAGCACACATCCATGCTGAAGGAAAGAAGGAAGACAGGTGTGGGCTGAATGGGAGGAACCTGAGCATGTGGTGGAAAAGTACCCATTTGCTCTTTTTGGGGGGGGGGCAGCTTCCATTGCTTTGTACACGAATGACTACTCCAGAGCGCTACTTGGTGCTTACAGAATATTCATGTAACCATACATAGCTGATGGAATTATTGATTCATCTTATGTCTGCACTAGCACCAAATTAAGTAGAATATGTGATCCAGTTCCTCGGGTGGCACCTACAAAAATGAACCAGAGAGAAAATGGGGTGAAAACAAACCTATTTCAGCAGGGCAATACTATACACAACTGGTCAGAAGCCTATTTCAAATACTGAATACACATATTCCTAGGTAGGTATTATGGGAAGAGCAGGTCATTTCTGCTGCCCAGATACAATGTGCCAATAGGTTGGCTAAAAAATAATAATCTGTAAAATAAATAAATAAATAATTTCCTGGAGGTGAGCCGCTGCCTCAGACCACTGAGAAGACAACGGAGGCCAATGCTGCCATTGTACTTCCTGCCGTTCATTTGGGGCTGAAAACTGGATTCCACTGGTTCCATAGTTGTGTCAACCCACAAGATGACACGAAGGAGACAAGAGGAGAAAAGATGGAGAAGAAGGAAACACAAGGATAGAAATGAAGACTGAGGCAAAGTCATGAGAAGCTGCAACCCTTTGGGGGGCAGGTGGAGTAGGTGAGAAGAGGAGATTTCAGCTCCTTTGGCAATGTATCTTAACTAGGAGCACAGAACATCATTCACAAAAGAACTCCACCAGATGGTTTATTTATTCCAGCACAAAAGATTGCTTCAATCTACACTTGGCAAACTAACTTGCTTTCCTTTTGTAATGGGCTGACTGGGAGACAGCACTGCATGGCGGCATATTTGTTGTCTTAGGCCCACAGCACTGAAAGATTTGGAGGGATGGAGGAAGAATCACACTTATGCCATGATATATGATCTGACTCTGACACTCAGTTGTGTGGTGTTAGTAAGAGCAGGCCAGTACGGCAAAGCCATCCTTGGGAGGTGCACTGGCTCGTCCATGTTGACCTTTTCATCTGCACCGGACTGGTCAGACAATTCTGACTGTTGTCAATGCATTGATTATCAATACAAATATCGTTAAGTATTCTTACTATATTCATCCTGGACTATTTCAGACCCTCATGCCAGGAGCATTTTCTGGTGCTGCTTACTATCTGATTGCCTTGACACAAAATAACTTGTAAGAGGTATATCAGCTCACTTGCTAGGAGAGAAGGACTATTAATCACACAATGAGTCCATTCTATTCACTCTGTGCCAGGTGTGGAAGACTGTCTGTCACTCACCCTGAAAATCTTTTCCTTTTAAAGGAACAACCACAGTAGTTAGCTCTCCACTTCCTCCCCTCCCCTCCCCTCCCCTCACTCTCCCCCCTAGAGAGCCTAGGGTGGTCATGCTTATGAGTTTGAGATCTTAGACTGCAAACAATGCCACTACAAATATGTCATAATATGATTATTTGAAGAACTGGATCAGTATAGTTTTGTTATACAGTAGATCCTTTGTATCCAATGATTCATTATCCACTGATTAAGTTATCCATGGCTGGGGAAAAATTAAATAAATAATTCAGCAGCCTGAAACTGCATTTTTTTTGGGGGGGGGTATTTTGGTATTCTCTTTTATCCACAGTTTTCATTATCCATGGGAAAGTCTGGAACCAATCCCCAACAGATACCGGGGTCCTGCTGTATTTAGTTGCGTGTCAAGAAGTCAGAATTAACTTATAATGATCCTCATAGGGCTTTCAAGGTAAGTGAGATACTGAAGGAGTGGTTCTACCAGTTCCATGCCCCCAGTGAGTTTCCATGGCTGAGCGGGGATTTGAACCCACGCTTCCTGAGTCCTAGACCATCACTCTGTCCACAGAGGGTATCCAATCCTAACCAAAGGCACAATCCTATCCAAGTCTAAATTCTACCATACCCTTTTAAACATAAGCATCTATGTTGCCTGTTGTGCCTTAGTGGATGAAAACTCTCCCAGATCCACACACTGGGATCACTGAAGTGGTGAGCTAAAAAACAACAACCCACTCTTTCCCTACCTTTCTCCCAATGACACACTCTTCCAACCTTCATCCCAGAATGTTCAGGTGGAACTTCAATGACTCCAAAATTATTTGAACAGCAAATTAAACATAACGTCTCCATCATTCCAGCTCTTTCCAGTTCTGTTCTCCTGTTACAGATGGTGGGGTAACAAGCTCATCTATATATCTTCCCGACCTCCAAAATCACATTTGAGAGCTCATCTGTTGATTTCAGTGTATCTGACATCAGGTTAGGAAATTTAGGATTACCAAATGGGAGCCCAGGGACAGCCTCACAGATATATCATAAAGGGATACACTCACCAAAGTAGCAATCTCTATACAAACTTTTCCTTTAGAGGACAGCCCTCTCTTTTTGTATGTTCGTGTTAAGGTCTTTTCTCCTACATACAGGCAGCCTTTTGGCTGTTCTTGCCTTTCACTATAAGAGCAGAAAGATCTTGTCCCAATGTGTGTGTGTGTGTGTTGTGTCATTATAGTCATGACCAACTCTTTGCGAACCCATGTCCATGGAGTTTTCTTGTAAATGTGTGGGGGGTGGGTGGGAGGGTGCATATTCTCTGCCAATAGGGAAAACAAATTATGGGGGCAAAAACTATAAGAAGGGCATACACCACTGCTTTTTGATGAGATACTACAGATCACCCATAATGCTATGATTACTACTGGCATCCTTTTACCATTCACATAACAGAAGCCATGAAATGCAATGTCTATCCGCAGGGTCAGCCCTGGTTAGTACTTGGATGGGAGACCACCTGGGGAGTAGGAACTGGCAAACCACTCCACTATTCCTGCCAAGAAAACTCCATGGACATGGAGTCATGGAGAGTCGGTCATGATTAATGACACAACACCATCCACACATAACAGCTAACACTGCCTGGTTGGGTCAGTATGACTCCCCTTTTAGACATGCGGAACCCACCGAGATGTTGTGATTTGTGATGGCCAGCCAAGAAATCCACCCCTACATTGGAGGATGAAATTCAGGATGGATATATCCTTATCACAGTGGTAAGAAGACCGGCTGCAAAAAAGGAGGTAGGCTGGTTTGGGCCACTTCGGCAGGACAAAGTACCTTTGCAGGTCTTACTTACCTCACAGCTCTCCTCCCAGGAAGTTCTGAACTGGCCCAAAAGTCACTGGTGGCCAAGGGAGAATTTGAACCTGCATCTTCCCCTCTTCCATCCCAACTTTGTTAGCCATCCCCTCCTCCCTCACCCCCTGGGCATGCTGCCCCCTCTTACCTTCCCGTGATGAGTTGGCTCCTGGAAGGGGTGCAGATGGGCTGGATGTAATAGTTCTCCAGCTTCACCCCTTCCGCTGCCAGCCGGTCCAGGGTCGGCGTCTGGATCTCGGAGCCGTGGTAGCCCACGTCGTGGTAGCCTTGGTCGTCGGTGAGAATAAAGATGAGGTGAGGGGGCCGCGGGCGAGCCGCGGGCTGAGGCTTCTGCAGGAAGGCGTCCATGGGCACGTCGGCCACCAAGCCGGGCTTCATCCAGTCCCAGGACAGGTAGCCAAAACTCAGCAGGCTGACCAGGGAGAAGCCAGTGAGGGCGTAGACAGCCATGCTGTTGGAACCCAGCCCGCAGGCGTGGAAAAAAGGCACGATGACTCCTATTGTCCCGGCATCTTCGGCCAGAGGAGTTTCTTTCTCTATTTCTCGCTCGCTCGCTTTTCTCCCCGTCCCGAGAGGTTTTTGCTGTGGGAAGCAACTCTGAGACAAGGGAAGCAGCTTCGGATCCCCAGCTGGTTGGCTTCGTGTGCGAGCGGAATTATCGTAGAGCCGATCTAATTAAAACCACGGAGGGGAAAACCTCCTTGGCGCTCTTATTAAGACCAGCCCAAGAATGTTTGGAAACGTCCCGCCCGGGGAAAACAATCGGGGCTTTGAAATGCGCGCGCGCTCGCACGCATGCACGCAATCCTAAATCGGGATTCACACACACACGCCCATCCTCCTCCTTATTCGCAAACTGAGCGGTTTGGATTTCTCTCTCAGGGTCGGAGGGATGATCTTTCCAGCGGAACTTCTGCTGAAGGTACGGCTACACGTTCAGCCTCCTTTCTCTCTCCTCCCCCCCCCCCTCCGTCTGGGCGGCAGCTGGGCTCGATTTCCCTTCCTTGACACTTGGTCCGGGTGGAAATTCTTGGCGAGGACAACTTCTCATTTATTAGTTATTCTCTCTCTCTCTCTCTCTCTCTCTCTCTCTCTCTCTCTCTCTCTCTCTCTCTCTCTCTCTCACACACACACACACACACACACACACACACACACACACACACACACACACACACACACACACACACACACACACACACACACGTTGGGGGCGGACCGCCTCTTCTCTCGATCAAGAGGGAAGTCCCTGAAAAGCACCAGCAGCAAAACCATTATTTCCAAAGGCTCGCGCCGTCCCGACCCTCTGGGTTGCTTTTTTAAAATTTCATTTTTGGTTTCCCCACCCCCACCCCCCACCTCCGATGGCTGGCTGGCTGGCTGGCTGGCTGGCTTTTAAAACTGCGAGAGTTGAAGGCGAGGCCAGGGAGAACACCCCCTTTTTTCCCAGCCGCCCCGCGAAGCAAGCGAGAAGTTGTAAAACATCTGCCCAGGATATTGCCTAAGAGCGGCCAGGTTTACGAGGCGCCTGCCCAGGCCGCCCCGCCCAGCCCCGCTCCGCTCCTTGATTCAAGGGAAGCCGCCGTAGGGAAAAGGGCAGCAGGGTCTTCCCGGGTCCTAACACGAGCCCGTTTCCGGGCGGTTCCGGCCGTCTCGTCGGCTTACACACGAACTTCCTTTACCAAGTTGTGTGGTAGAAAAACGCGTCTTTGGACATTACACCGCCCACTTATTTCTCCATCAAATAAATAAAAAGCCATGGAAACGCTATGCAAGGGTTCAACACAGGGTTCCAAAGACGCACACTTACACAGAATCACAGAATCGTAGAGCTGGAAGAGACCTCGAGGGCCATCCAGTCCAACACCCTGCCATGCAGGAACCCCCATCACAATATTTCCGACAGGTGGCCATCCAGCCTCTGCTTAAAAACCTCCAATGATGGGGACTCCATCACCCTCCACAGCTCTAACCGTCATGAAGTTCTTCCTAATGTTCAAATGGAATCTCTTTTCCTGTAGTTTGAAACCATTGCCCAGAGTCCTAGTCTCTGAAGCCATGGAAAACAAACCAATCCCCTCTTCCATATAACATCCTTTCAAATATTTAAACATAGCTATCACATCCCCCCTCAACCTTTTTGTAAGGCTAAACATTACCACTTCCCTAAGCCGCTGCTCATAAAACATTTCTTCCAGACCTTCAACCATCCTGGTTCCACTCCTCTGGGCCCCTGGGTCCAGAGAACAAGTGGGTTGGAAGAGCAGTGCTTGGGGCACCATCCCAGCAGTCTAAGCCTGTGTTCACACTGCAAAAATGTTCTTGGAGTGACCTGGGTTAATCTCAACATGTTTCTTGGGTTTCAGCAGGGTTTTCTAGATGCAATACTGCTGAATCCATGACAACTCTGAGAAGCTGGGGACCTTCTACTTTTTCTGTTCCATCTTATATTCTTATAAGATGGAACAGAATATATATATATTTCTTAACATAAATTCATTTGGAATGAATTAATTTCGCCCCATAGATGATTCTGTTAAGCAATTTCCCCTATCTCCGGATTTTTTTAATGTTGTACAGATGTTGTTATACAAACCATTTGTTATATGAGGGTCCACTCTGTGTGTGTGTGTGTGTGTGTGTGTGTGTGTGTGTGTGTGTGTGTGTGTGTGTGTGTGTGTGTGTGTGTGTGTGTGTGTGTGTGTGTGTGTGTGTGTAGTTGATGCCACCTTGGCACCCATGGAGTCCTGTGGTGCTGCTTCCCCCCACCCTTTATTATTATTATTATTATTATTATTATTATTATTAATTATTATTATTATTATTATTATTATTATTATTATTATTATTATTATTATTATTATTATTTAACCACACAGCTGTCTACGCTGGATTTTATATTATCAATCACTAGTCGAACGCTTCCCAAGTGTTTAGGACTCAGTGATTTATCGGCGAATTATGTGAGCAGATCCTACTAAGGTGGCTTTCTGCATCTGACTGATGGTGACTTTGTCAACTCCAGTTTCTTCTAAATACTTGCTTAGCTCTTTAGGCACGGCACCCAGCGTGCCGATTACCACTGGGACCACCTCTACTGGTTTATGCCAGAGTCAATGAAGTTCAATTTTGAGATCCAGATATCGAGTAATTTTTTCAAGGTTTCTCAGTGACTCTACTATCTCCTGGTATAGCAACATCAATTGTCCAGACTTTTTTCTTCTCCACAATCACAATATCTGGGGTATTATGCTCCAAAACCCTGTCTGACTGTATTCGGAAGTCCCAAAGTAATTTTGCATGCTCATATTCAGTAACTTTTTCAGGCTTATGATCCCACCAGTTCTTTGCTAAGGGCAGATGATAGTTCTGACACAAATCCCAGTGGACCATTTGAGCAACTACATTATGACGCTGTTTGTAACCAGTCTGAGCAATTTTCTTGCAACAGCTCAATATATGGTTGATAGTTTCATCTGCCTCTTTGCAGAGTCTACATGTGGGGGACTCAGCTGATTTTTCTATTCTAGCCTTAACTGTATTTGTTCTGGTAGCTTGTTCTTGAGCTGCAAAAATCAGGGCTTCTGTCTCTTTTTTCAGTGTTCCATTGGTGAGCCATAACCAGGTCTTTTCCTCATCTACTTTTCCTTTGACTTTTTCGAGGAACTGCCCATGCAGCGCTTTATTATGCCAGCTATCAGCTCGTATTTGTATCATTGTTTTCCTGTATTGACCCTTGGTTTGCTTTACTTTAAACACCTCCCTGTTCGTAACCTCCAATAATGCTGGCTCTGTACTATTTTTTACATAATCTGCCAATGCATGCTTCTCTTCTGCTTCACTTGCAGAAGACCTCTACCACCTAATTTTCTAGGTAAATACAGCCTGTCAACATCACTGCGTGGATGTAATGCATAGTGAATGGTCATAAGTTTTCTTGTTTTCCTATCTAGAATATCTAGCTCCGTCTGAGTCCAGTTTACAATACCAGCGGTATACCTGATGACCGGTATGGCCCAGCTATTAATGGCTTTGGTGGTGTTACCACCATTCAGCTTACTTTTTAATACTTTTCTGACCCTTTGGATATATTCTTTACTGACCACATTTTTCACTTGCCTATGCTTGATATTATCTAATTCCAGTATGCCCAGATATTTATAGGCTTCAGACTGATGATGCTTAACAGCTTGTCCATTTGCCATTTCAATTCCTTCACTCTCCGTGATTTTTTCCTTTTCTCAGTGCCATTGTGGCACATTTGTTTAGTCCAAACTCAATACTAGCATCAGTACTGAAAATTCTGGCTGTGTTGGTCAGTGAGTGTATTTCAGTTTCTGATTTTCCATACAACTTTAAGTCATCCATATACAATAGATGAGAAAATTTCCCTGAATTTTTAGCAGTTTGGTACCCTAAATTTGTGTTCTGCAAAATTATTGAGAGGGGAATCAGGGCAATAGTAAATAGGAGAGGTGACAAAGAGTCACCTTGAAAAATCCCTCGTTTGATGCTAACCAATCCATAGCTTTCATTCCTGACAAACAATTCTGTTTTCCAATTCTTCATCACATTTTCAATTAGGGCACTAATACTTTTACATATTCCAATGGCATCCAGGCACTTAATAATCCAACTATGCGGTACTGAGTCAAAGGCTTTTTTATAGTCAATCCAAGTCATATATAAATTAGTTTTCCGGGCTTTACAATTCTCTAGGATCATTTTATCAATAAGTAACTGATCTTTTGTGCCTCTACTTCCCCGTTTGTTCCCTTTCTGCTCTACTGGCATGATGTTATTTGCTTCCAAATAATCCTGGACTCTATCAGCTAAGATGCCTGTTTATACATAGTTGGTAAACATGTTGGTAAACATATTGTAATTTTCAGGTATTGCTCCTTTTGTTGGATCCTTCTGAATCAAATAGGTTTTGCCAGTTGTTAACCACTCATTAATATAACCTGTCCTCAACATTTCATTACATTGTTGGGCCATTTTCCCATGCAGACTGGTCAGGTGTTTAAGCCAAAACCCATGCAGTTTATCATTGCCAGGTGATGTCCAGTTTTTGACTCTTTGTACTCTTTTGGTGATCATATCAGCTGTTATTTCTAGTTGGTGCATTGTGCACTTGGAGAATTTCTTCTCAAAATCTTGGAGCCATCCAGCATTTCTATTATAGTCTTTCTCAATCCCCCATATGTCTTTCCAAAACTGAATGGTTGCCATTTTTTTCAGGCTTTTCGTCTTTTATACCTACCTATCTTCTGATTTAAACTCTGATAGAACTTTCTTTGATCTGATTGAAACAACAGGTTGTCTTTATACTGAGTAAATCTAGCATCATATCTTTCAATTTTTCTAGCTGTTGCTGTTGTTTGCTGCTTCACTATTTCCAATGCTTCTCCAATTTTCCTTGTACTTAGCCAGTATTTTTTAGTCAAATATTTCTTAATCTTACCATTCTTTAATTTGTCCTCCTGCAGGTTTTTTAAGTTACTCACATCTGCTCAGAGTCTTTAGATTTTAAGCTCCAGCCTGATTTTCCACCGTGGTTTCTCAATGCATTTTGGGGGGGGCTTCAATTGTGGAATCCCTAGTTCTTCCGTTACTATTACTGCTGCACTATAAGAAAGCTGATTTATCTGTTCAATTTACCTTATCTGGTTTGTTGCAAGTGCTGAGTTTACATTGTTCATCAATGGTACCAATTTTTTTCTAGGCACAGTCTTTAAAATCGGGAGCCTTCCCTCTCTTCATTTAATGCAGCATGTGTGAATATTTTATTCTTCAATTCTTGCTGCCTAATAGTGAGCTCTGCTGGTGTTCCAATCCTATTTGAACCTTCTTTTGGTTCAAAGTTTGCGCAACATCCATATTTTCTTCAGCTTTTGACTGTTCAATGTCCCCAGGTGTTATTAATCTATTTTCTCCTCCTATTTGGATAATTTGTTGACCTCCAATTTCACAACTCCTCTGTATTTCTTCTAGTTCAACTTTACTAAACACCTTGTTTCTGATAATATATCTTCGCTGGTCAGCTAATCGTAATTCAGTTATCTTGGAGTTTGGATATTCTTGTTTCCATAACTGATGCATCCGCTTTGGGTAGCCATATTTTTCAGGTTCTGCTCTATAATAGCATTTCATGATTGTCTGATTCTCTGGTAGAGTATATTTCTGCTGCTTCTAAGATGGTTCAGATTCCAGTAACTCTACAGGCCCAGGCCCTGGTTGCTCAGCAATGGGACACGTGACCTGTAGCCCATTTATCGATGGATCTCCAGGTTCATCAACACCCATCGCGGTCCTTGTTAACCCAGGCGATGACCGAGCCGGTATAGGCTTCTTTATATTATATTTCACCATGATTCATGGGTTGTTTGGTGCGCTTAGTTCTGTTCCTCAGTCGAGACCTCTCTGGTAAGGATGGACCTACTGGAGCAGTTAAGCCCCCCGCCACAACAAGGCGGCACCCTTGGAGGTATTATTATTATTATTATTATTATTATTATTATTATTATTATTATTATTATTATTATTATTATTATTATTATTATTATTATTATTATTCCATTGAGTTAACTCAACAAATGCGGCATTTTGGTGCATTTCCATGAAAGTTTTAGATACGCTGCTTAATATGTGTGTGAACTCTTGATGCGGGATATTGATGGTGTGATGGGATGACACCACAGACAGACAGGACAAATTTGAATTTGAAAAAGTCATTTCGCCAGTGTGGACACAGCATGGGGAGGTGAAGCAGCTCTGACAAGCGGCCAGTACATTATGATGTTGATGTGATTGTTATGTGCTGTCAAGTCCCCTCCAACTTCCTATGATCACTCTATGTATGAGAGGGTGATCTTCACATTGTCCTGTCCTCAGCAGACCCCGCTCAGTTCTTGTTAACTCAAGGCTTCCTTAGAGAGTCAGTCCATCTCAAATTTGATCTTCCTCTTCCCCAGCAGCCTTCAGCCTTTCACAGCATTATTGCCTTTTTCAGCAGGACAGCCTGTGACCCTTCCAGGGATAATTCAGGCTAGATTGAAACTGAATGGCTCTAATACAGAGGCAAGATTTAGCACAGTCAGTTCGTGTTATATTGCAAGCTCTGACCAAATAGTATGAAACCATGCATTAGGAGGATCTCGTGGTTTTCACAGCCTATTTACCCATCACATCCCTCCTCCTTGCCAGCCCGGATTGATATTAGCTATTTTTCAAACCACATTTTAGGAATCCCCATGGCTAGATGTTGTAGTAGAGGAAATGTATCACTACTGATTTTGCTACATTTTTCTGTATCATCAAACATGGTATCCTCTTATATGGCAGAGGGCAGAATTTTTCAATGATTCTGGTCCTCTGCAGATATATTAACTTGCCAAAAAAATTCAAAGAGCTGTATAATTGATATGTTTGTACAAAAATCTACAGTGAGTTATATTGTTATCGAATCATAAGACAGTTGGCAAACTAAGCAAGCTTCTAAGTCATGCAGGACTCTTTTTCAGGCCCAGAAATCATAACATTTGGTTCTAAGGAAGAAGCAAACAGTCCTCCAAGTCCACCACATCTGGCTAGCTGTCTTGGTCTTGTTACTGGAAGCAAACTGGCAATGCAAAATGGAAACATTTTTCTTTTGGAATAGTTGTGAAAACTCCATTTCGCCTTGCCATTTTGCTGTCAAGAAGAAAAGTGTGACATCTTCCAATTTTTACAACTGTCTCCATGAGAGTGTTTTTCATGGAGACTGAAAAACACACTTTGGGTGTTGTTACACATGGTGGGGGGATGGCCCTGCTTTTGAATTTTGGAAACAATTTATAAAATTCTGATGGCACAACACACAGGGAACCATTTTGTTTGTTTGTTTTGCTTGGGAAGTTTTTGTCTGTTTTTTGTCACAATGTGAAATACAATGGACCCTTGTATAACAAACAGTTTGTATAACATAAAATCTGTACTACATAAAAATTCCGGAGATGCATCCCTATGGGAAATTTGTATAAAGGAAAATTTGCTTAACAGATTTTCATTTGGAATGAATTAATTCCTTTATACAAGGTACCACTGTATTTTATTCATCTATGACGGAATCATTTTTATGTGAAATTGATTTATTTTGAGTTATTTGGGCATATATCATTGCCTCTGTCAGTGAAAATTATGTCTTTGGGGTTTGTCATGTAATTGATACCAGAATATTGGGTTTCAGACTGCAGGAAAACCTTGCAGTTTTGTCTGAAAAGAGAGCCGGTAGAGAGAGAGAAAAGTTGTGTGCTGGAAAAGCACACCTTCCTCAAGCTTAGAAGCTGTTGAATCTGTCAATTTATTTGGTCAGTTTCTCTTTGCCCCTCACCCTTGTGCTTTCTCTCTTGCCAGCCTAGTTGGGTATCCATCAATTGTTCTCTTTAACCACACTCTATGTGTATGCATGTATGGGTGTTAGGCTGCAAGGAAACCTCTCTTTTATTATTATTTTTTTCTATCTATAATATTGATCTAGTGCTATTCCACTTTGAAATAACGAAATAAAGAAATAACACCACAGCAGCAGCAGTGAGTGGCTATGAGAAGCAGCCTCTATGAGGGAGGTGGGCATGGGACAAAGCCTCAAATGCTATGATTCTGAAAAGCTGTATAGCCTCCTCAACTGAAATACAACAGAGTTCACAAGTTTTCCACAAACCAGATGACTACCACATGACTAAAAAAAATTGTTCCATCTGCCAAAGCATTTTCATGGTGTAACTGCACCCTTTGTCCCACATTTTCTAGTGATTCAATAAAAGTAATATCTAAGAAGCGATTCTTTGTCAGTTCTTTTCCTATTCTGAATTTTATTTGAATTAGTGTATGGTTTTGATGTATTTGTTCTTATTTGTTTTCTTTTGATTAATGCTATGTTGGTTTGATTTGTTTAATTTATTTTATAATTTTATGATGTATCATTTGTATAATTGTATTTTTGTTTATGCTGTAAACTGCTCTGAGTAGCTTTCTGCTAGATGACTGAGGTATAGAAATCAAATAAATAAATAAATAAATAAATAAATAAATAAATAAACTTTAATAACACCTAATAACACCTGACTAAGTTTCTTTTCCCCACCATATTCCAGGGAGTGTATGGGAGTTCTGAATTAATACAGGAGATCCCTTTCAGTCCACCCAGTGATATTCAACCGTTGACCCTGCAGATGTTCTTTCACCTCCCAGAAGCTCTGATTCTTGGTCTGATTGATTGGGTCTTCTGGTAAATTAAATCCAAAGTATATGCAGGACCAAAGTTCAGAACCATGGGTGGCCAAAGCTTTAACCAGAACTCTTTATTATATGTATGATTACACTACTGTCAACTTGGTCTGCTGATTTGTATCTCATTTCCGTTATTATTTTTATGCTCTGAATTGGATGAGATCAGAATTCAAGGGACTGTTTTTTCCCATATGACAAGTGGATTTTTAGAGTCTAGACCTGTGGAACATGGAACTAGACTGTCCCATACAACAATATCATCAATGGGTTGTTGCTTTAGCTTTTCTGTGTGTTGTTTCTCTAGTCTTAAAAATGAGACAGATTCAGCAACACATTTTTGTTAAAAAAAAATCAATATTTTGAGCATATTTGATTCCATAGTGCCTTTAAAGGGAGAAGTTGACTACTTCAACCAAATGTTGGTGATGCAGAATGAATAATGCCTTTGATGTGGTTGTGTCTAATAATTACTTCCATCTCTTTGGACTTGTGTGATTCATAATAAAGTTGGTTTAGGGTTTTTTTTGGGGGGGGGATTTGAAGACATTCATGCATTGTAAATTAGGAATAGGAATAGGAATAGGAATAGGAATGCAATTTATTGTCGTTGTATAAATACAACGAGATTAAAAGTGCCATCCAGTCAGTCATTCACACAACCCAGCATAAAAATCCAAGACGTAAAATCTACAATTTAAAAACAAACCATCCATACACATACTCCAACATTCACATGCCAAAACATCACTTACACTCATTTAAAACTGACATAAAATCCAAACATACCCACATCCCTACACTCTTTCACCTAGCAACATTCCTACACAATCCATAAAAACTACAATTTAAAACAACAACAACAGCCATACCCCTATACGATATATATGTAACACATTCAACACCAATATTACCCGTCAACTTAATTTTTAACAGAGTTTAGCATGGATAATGCTATTGGGTAAAAACTATTTTTGAATCTTTCCGTCCTTGTTCTAATAGATCTATACCTTCTGCCTGATGGTAGTGGTACAAACAGAGAGTGACCAGGATGAGAAATATCTCCTACAATATTCTGAGCTTTCTTAAGACAGCGGGAGCTGTGTAATTCCTCCAATGTGAGGAGTGGGCATCCGATGATCTTCTGTGCCATATTGATAACCCGCTGGAGTGATTTCCTCTGAGCCACCGTGCAACTGGCATACCACACACATATGCAGTATGTCAGTACACTTTCTATTACACAATGATAAAAAGACACCAATAGTCTCTGAGTGATGTTATTCTTTCTGAGCACTCTCAGAAAGTACAGTCTCTGTTGGGCCTTTTTCAGCAGCTCAGAGGTGTTTACACTCCAGGTTAAATTCTCCTCAATATGGACTCCCAACAAACGGAAGTCGGTCACCCTTTCTACACAGTCTCCACTAATGAATAGTGGTTGAAGATCTGTTTTCTTCTTCCTGTAATCTATTATGAGCTCCTTAGTTTTTAATGTGTTCAGAAGCAAGTTATTCTCTCTGCACCACTCAATCAACCGCTCCACCTCATCCCTATAAGCAGACTCATCTCCTGCTGAGATAAGCCCCACCACTGTGGTGTCATCCGCAAACTTAACTATAATGTTGTTATGATAGGCGGGAATGCAATCGTAAGTATAAAGAGTAAAGAGCAGTGGACTCAGCACACAGCCCTGTGGAGAGCCAGTACTAAGACTCAGATCTGTAGATGTACATTGACCTACTCTAACCCTCTGACTACGTCCGGACAAAAAACTATTTATCCACATACATATAGAATGTGGAAATCCCAAATCCCTAATTTAACCACCAGTCTGTGAGGGAGGATGGTATTAAATGCTGAGCTGAAGTCCACGAAAAGCAGTCTTGCATAGCTTCCCGCTGTTCCAGATGTGACAGTGCAGCATGAAGGACTGTAGCTACAGCATCCTCTGCAGATTTATTTGCTCGATATGCAAACTGGTGGGGATCAAAACTCTGGGGAGAAGTGATGTGATGTAATTCCGGTCCAGTTTTTCAAAACATTTCATCACCACTGGAGTAAGTGCAACTGGTCGATAATCATTAAGACTGGAGATATAAGATTTTTTTAGGTACAGGAACTATGGTGGAGGACTTCAAACAGGATGGAACCCTAGATTGAGCCAGAGACTGATTAAAGATCTTGGTAAAGACTCCAGCTAGTTGATCTGCACAGTCTTTCAACACACATCCAGGGATTCCATCGGGTCCAGCAGCCTTCCTCGGGTTGATCGTCCGCAGCATACGCCTCACCTCATACTCCTCTACTTTAAGGATAAAGCTGCTGTGGACTGGGGACTGTAGTGCAGCTTCCTTTGGTGCTTCCACCTCAAAACGACCAAAAAAGATGTTTAACTCTTCTGCCAATGCTGCATCGCCCGCTACAACTCCGTTGTTCATCTTGTAGTTCGTAAGTTGCTGGACTCCTTGCCACACTTTCCTGTTGTTATTACTGTCCAGATGCCGCTCAATCCTGTTCTTGTAGTCCAGTTTGGCCTCTCTAATTAAATTCCAGGAGTGTGGAGTCTGACAGAGGAGCTGTTGAAATTCTTCAGCAATTTTAGATGCAAAGAGATTTAGACTCCACGGGTGGAAAACTTAAGTTATCTCATCATACATAATTTTCATATCCATTATTTAAATCAGCAGACATAAATATGCACTTGAGCAGTATTCATTACATCCTGAGCCTCCTATCCCTCCTTTAGGTATGGTCAAGCAACTGATATTGTGTACGATAAAAGGGGGGGATACATTTTAAATTGTTTATTGTATTGTTACTATAGTTTTGCTCCAAAAATGCTGCAGACGCAGGCAGCCCAGGTCATTTGGGCCACTATGCTGCTCTGCCTGACTTCTTGACTTGGGAAAGAGTGTTTTGCTGTTCTGCTTCTGATAGCAAAAGTCCTTGGGCTGGTCCTGCTCCTCCAGGATTTTTAAACAAAATGGTGGCTTGTACATGGTGCCGGGTGTGTGGGGGTGGGGGGGGGGGAGGCAAGCATGTATAGAATAATTGTCTCACTTAAACAACCCTAATTAATAACTTATAAGCACTTCCAAGTTGATACTGACTTGTGGCAACCCTCCTCAGCATTTTCTATGCAGAAGTGGCTCAGAAGGGCTTTACCAGTTCCTCCTGGTGGCACTTGCCATGCTTTACCAAGGATGCCTCTTTCCCAAGAAGCACAGGGGGGAATCGAACTTCAAAACCCTGAGTCCACAGCCAGGGGCTCCAACACACTGGGCCAACCAGCCTATTTTAAACAACATGATCAGTGTTTTATCCAATAGTAAGAACATGGGTTTAGGGCCATGTTGCTATTAGGCATAAACATAGGATTCAGCTCTTAATTTAAGCTTCCACCTTTTCCTTGTTCCTGTCGATTCAAGGGAACAGTTGGTTGAATACATCCAGCACTTTAGCCTTAGCCTCTCAATCCTTAGCCATGGAAACCAGATTACTGGAATCTCTTACATGCTGAGCCTTGCCTCCTCACCTCATTACTGAGCAAGCCAGAGCTTATTAATGCTTCCTCCTTAAAATCCACAGGGTTAAGAGGAGAAATAACAAAGATGGGAAAGGCTCCAGCAAGTGGGCTAGAGCTTTTTCTTATGGAAAGTTTAAAAGGTTTGGCCCCATCACCCAAGAACTCTTCAGCAAAGGGAATCAATGGAGATGGATCCATGTTTTGGACCCAGATAACAAAAACAAAACTGACCAATTTATGCTGTTATATTCTTCAACAGGAGGTAACCTCTGGCTTATGGCAACCCTAACCCAAGCTTTTCAAGACATGGGACCTGTTCAAAGTGGGACCGACCATCACAAGTTTTCATGGCCACGCAGGGAACTGAACCCGGGTTTCTTGAGACCCTCGGACTTGCTCTCATAATTATTTTATATCCCCTCCCTATCCATCTGTATAGGAAGGTAAATGTGACCATAGCACCTTTCTCTCCTTAAACATAGGTCTTTCCCATAAGAAGAAGTTCCAGTTCCAGTTCAAATTCTACCTCCTGTTTTGTCTTGTCTTGTATTTTGCAGCTCAGGTATCCATGAGCTAGCCCTGTGAGGTAGTTTGTGCCTTAATGCACCTGTCCTGAGGCAATTAAGGCCTCACTAAAGGAGATGCTGATTTTGCATATAAAAGCAGTGCACCCCCAAGAGGAAACAAGTCCCTGTTTACTGTGTCTGTGCCTTCATTTGCATTTGGCAATTTAGATAACTTTTATCTTAGAAGTGATCATTTGGGAGAGAATGTTCTTTTGTTTGCATGCTTGATGTCTCAGGCAGTTGACATGGAAAGGTTTACAGGCCTAGGAGGATAAGAGAAGAGGTAGGTAAGAGGAAGTAATATGCATTTGCCTTGAGGTGTGATATGACTCCCAGTGAGCTTTATAACTGTTCAGGTAACTGGATCTAAGGGGGATGTGCAGATGGATGGCTCTTAGCACTCCAAGCAAAAGGAATTGTATAGTTAGTCTGCCTTTCCCTTCTTAACAGATTTTTCATGGTAAGAAAAAAGGTGGAAGAAGCCATCTTTACAAATCGAAAGCATTTCAATCTGAACCCTAGATGATAACATTCCATTAATATTTACAACAAAACCCTTGTCTGGAAATTCCACCTCTCTCATAAGCCAAGTCTGCTGCCTCATACTGACTCTTCCAGTCTGGAGATAGACTGACTGAGTGTACGACTACATGGGAAAACACTTTACAATGTGCTTTGGTTCTGTTGTACTTTCCCCACCACCTCTTCCATTGTTATTGTGCTTTTGTTTCATTGTCTATCTAGGATTGGATAAATAAATATTCTGCCATGTTTGTCATCTTGCCAAAGCGCATGGAGAACTACACTTGCAGCAAGTGCAAGCTGGTTGCACTACTAGAAGAGAAGGTCCAGCAGCTGGAGGCCCGCATATTGAACCAGGAACAAATTAACGAGCTTGAGCTGTTCTTGGAGAGAGCGGAGCAGACTATCCTGGACAAAGAAGAGAGAGGGCAGAGTTCTGAGGAAGAAGTCACTTCACTAACTAAAGAGGTAGATGCATAGAGGAATGTGACTCAAAGAAGTAGAAGGCCAAGGGATCACTCTGAGACTCTCAAATTACAGAATCAATTTGGGGCTTTTTCCCTCTTCACACCTCATGAGGAATGCACAGAGGAACAACTGGTTCCACCTGAGGATCTCTCCCTCATCACACTTGATGAGATACAGAAAGACAAACAACAGGAACAAAATGAAGACCTCTCCCTTAATAGAGTTGATCAGGTGAATGTAGATGAACAGGCTGCAGGAGAGAGGCTCCTTGTACTAGGTGATTCGGTTATTAGAAATACAGAGGAATGGATTTGTGATGTGCATGATAACCATATGGTGACTTGCCTGCCAGGTGCAAAGGTTGCAGACATCATGAGAAATCTAGATAGTTTGTCATAGAGAACTGGGAAGGAGCCAATGGTCATGGTACACATTGGTATCGATGTCAGGAAGACAAAGCGGTCAGTCCTGGAAGCCAAATTCAGGTTGTTAGGAAGAAGAATGAAGTCCCAGACTTCCAAGGTAGCATTTTCAGAAGTGCTGCCTGTTCCTTGTACAGGACTATCCAGGCAGGCAGAGCTCAGAAGCCTCAATGCATGGATGAGGTGATGGTGTCGAGAGGAGGGCTTCAGATTTTGGGACAAACCAAACCTGTTCAGGAACTGACGGGTTGCACTTAAACCATGAAGGGACCAGATTGCTGGCACTCAACCTTGTGGCACAATCTATTTTATCTATTTTAGCCACAGATAAAAATATTGATATTTTTGGCATCATTGAAACTTGGTGGACAGATGATAACCAACGGGATACAGTTATCCCAGGCTACGAACTGTACAGGAAGGACAGGAAGGGGCAAATGGGAGGTGGTGTAGCCTTGTATGTTAAAGAAGTGATAAAATCATACCAATTGTAATATCTAGGTGATTTGAGTCTCCATTAGAAACTCTGTGAGTAAGAGTAGCAGGCCACAAGGATGGCCTAACAGTAGGCATATGCTATCAGCCTCCAACCCAAGCCCCTGAGGGGGACTGGCAGTTGGAGAATGTTGTAAAGGAGGCATCCAAGAAGGGAAGCCTGGTTATAATGGAGGACTTCAATTGCCCTCACATAGACTGGGTGAACTGTTGTTCAGCACATGAGAAAGATATAAAGTTCCTAGATATGCTAAATGATTGTTCCCTGGAACAGATGGTTGAAGGCCCAACTAGAGGTATACGAATCCTTGACTTGATCCTGAGTAATACACAAAATACGTTTTTACCCAGAGGATCACTGGTCTGTGGAACTCCCTGCTAGAAGAAGTGGTGACAGCTGTCAGCCTTGACAGATTTAAGGAAGGATTAGACAAGTTCATGGAGAACAAGGGTATCAATGGCTAGCATTATGGAGATGCCTAAGGACAACCTCCGAGTTGGAGAGATAGGCAGGATATCTCTCAATGCCATTTGCAGGGAATCTTAAGCAGGTGAAGACATCTGCTTGGGAATACCCTGAAGCAAATGGTGACCCACTGTGTGAGACAGAATGCTGGACTGGGTGGTCTGTGGCCAGTTCCAGCAAGGCTGTTCTTATGTTCCTACTGTTTTCTGAAGAAATTACTGATAACTGAGCCGTTAATTCTAAAGCAGAATGCTATTTTCAAATAAAAAAATTTACTGGAGAAAAAGGGGGTGTGGTGACTCATAAAGTTTTACTTCCTTGCTGCTTCAGAGGTGCTATCATTGTCATCATCATTATCAACATCAATAACAACAACACAAACATTGACAACAGAAAGCTGCATTCTATTTAGTCTGTTTTATTCATTGATTTCTGTGATATAAATGGATGTTTCCAGAACTTTAGAGAGTTGTTTGAATCCCCATCTAATTTCTTCCAAACTCGTATTTATTATATTTCAAAAACTGAACTTCAAAACAGCATCTCACTGAAATGTTTTATTTGAAGCAACAGCAGCAAAACAATGAAATTTATTAAACTTTATTATTGTCTTTGAGAAGGGAGTGATTACCTAGGTAATGTATGGGGGGGGGGGAGGTAATTTTTTTAAATAGTAGATCACAAGGCATTTGGAAGAGATTCAAAAATGTGTCAACAGCCTTCCCTCCAGACTGCAGCTGGGAGCTCACATAACTGACAGTTCCTCCATGGAATACATAAACAAATACATCTCTGTATATTTAAAAGAATAGTATTAGAGACAAGTAATAAACCTCACCTGGCACTGAATAAGTCATTCTGAGGTGACAAACTTGTGTCTGATCCTGTGTTACAAGTATTTGGACTATAGGTATGATTTGATACGATTGACTGTTCCTTCCCTTCATTGCCTTCTGAGGATTGTTATGTGGAAGAGTCATGTCAGTTTCCTTCTGCAGCCCAAGAGTCATCTTTCCTGCCTGAGAAAAGTGGAATTTGTTGCAATGCTGGAGGAAGAAAATTTGATTGAATTGGTAGATGTCCAAAAGCATACAAACAGGAGTGGTACATATCTTTGTTTTACTGAAGTTGTCCAGTTAGTGACAGAATTAAGCATCAAGTATATTTTAATGCAATTTTAATACAGCAAAGTTTAGAATAAAGTCATTAATATGACATGTAATTGAAAAATAAATGAGCACGGGAGGCACTAAGTTACAATTGTCCACATAAACCACCATAGAAATTTAAGATCAGTGCTTTAGAATGGATGGCACATAACAAACTCACTGTTGATGGTTGCTTTCTTCAAACCAAGAGGCATCCTCAGGACCATGATTCATACAGTAGTACATGTTAGTAGTACATGCTTAATCCTGTCACTATGTTATTGTGCATCTTAGCAAATCAGCATTCTGCAAAGTAAATCTAAAAAATGGGGCAGCCCAAGAAACAAGCAAGCAAACAGAAAACTTTGAAGCTGGACTGTGGATCGGCACCAAACCTGGCATAGATGTCACAGATGCTCTTGATCTGTGGCACATTTTGGGATAGTTGGACAAAAGGTTTTCAAGTTATGATTTTTCAAAAGAATAATACTAATCCTCTAGCGCTGAGTACTTCTACATTTTTGAACTTGTGTGTAGTGTACGTATAAAACTGATATTAAAAGCCAGCAAATTCCTTCAAATAAACCTCAGTTTATGAATTTGACTTTTGTTTTTATGTATACACTGTATTGTTTTGTATTTTATAACATTGTAAACCACCTGGAGTGGCCTTTGGGCCAGATGGAATTAAGTGGTATATTAAACAAACAAACAAACAAACAAACAGAGTGAGTATGAATGACTGGTCCCACTCCCTTGGCTGGCAAGACTGGGCTTTCCATGTCTCTATGAAGAGAAGGCTGAATGTTGGCAACATCAGTGGTCACAGTCAAGATGGTCCACAGCAGTGGTTTTCAATCTTGGGTAACTCATGTGTTGTTGGCCTGTAGTTCCCAGATGCCTTAACCACCAGCGGTGGTGCCTGGGTTTTCTAGAAGTTGCAGTCCAAAAACACCTGGGTCACCCTGGGTCGGGAACCACTGGTCTACAGGACACTCCTGTGCACTCCCATTCTCCAAATGACACCAAGCAAGGAAACATCCTGGAACTTGATTGCTTTTTTCATTAGTTAACCCCTTCTCATTGAAACATGAAACAACAGCCAGGATTGATTTATTTTAGCACATTGATATTTTAGCATATGATTCTGTTTTGTGGCCCTTATTTATCCTAGTATTAAAATGGAGACAGTGAAGAAACCAAAACATTTCTCCTCTGTGAATTCAATGTGTAAATAAGTTCTCACGCTCATTCTCAGTGCTGCAGGCAAGGGTTTAATATCATGTACTACGTATTATATTATGCTATATTCTGTGCTGACTCCTTTCCTTCCTCTTGCATGCACAACGATCATTTGCTCTGCTAATTTTATACATATTCATGATATACAAAGACCTCAGTAAAACTAGACTATGGGTGATACCTTCATAGGCTGCTAGAATCAAAATAAAAAGCTGCTGAGCTTTTGAGAGCACAAGCCCTCTTTTTCAAAGGAGGTATAGAAGTCCAAACATGACAAGGGTGTGAATGGTAGTGAGCAGAAGAGGGTATCCTGTAGACCAGTGGTTCTCCATCTGTGGGTCCCCAGATGTTCCTGAACTTCAACTCCCAGAAATCCCTTCCAGGACAGTGAGTGGCGGAGGCTTCTGGGAGTTGCAGTCCAGGAACACAATGAATACTAGCTCCGGAATCTACTACAAACAATTCCTGCTTTGAGCACTCTTGTTCATTGTTTTCACTAATTACAGACACCTGGTGTCCTTCACTCTGCCAGTGCTTAGCAGCAACTTTTTTCTGTTTTTATTCTTATTTACTTCATCACAGAAATGTTTTATATGCTTATCACTTCCGCATATATGACATCTTCTTACCACCTGGATTGTTTCACCAGAACAAGGTACAGGCTTTTTATTATTTGCTTTAATGTCGGCTCTCCTCTGTTCCTCTTGCAGTAGCCTTGACTGGACATAGGAAACAGATAAATCATCACTTTTCAATGCTTCCATCCCCATTACTATATTATCAAACAATGCATCCAAACTTGACAAGATGACAAGGCATTTATATTCTTCATCATGATTTATTCCCACTTCAGATAACTGATGAAAAATGTTATTTATTTTCCTTACGTGAACTGAAATATTTTATCCTGGGCTCTGCCTTGTCTGAAACAGTTGTTTCATTAACATTATCTTGCTGCCAGCTGTGTCTTTGATATGCGCAGCTCTCCAGGCCATCCAAGCTTCATATGCTGTTTTAGCCTCCTGTATATATACAAACTGCGAATCTTCTAAAGACAAAACAATTACAGACAGCGCCTTTGCATCTAGCTTCACATTCTGTTCATCCACATCATCTTCAACCTCTTTTTCCACATATTCATACAGATCATGAAATATCAAAAAATGTTTCATGCGCATAGCCCAGTCCAAATAGTTCTTATCAGATAGTTTCACCAGAGGCATTGAAGATAAGTTTATACTTGCCATCTCGGCTGATTGTGCCGGCTTCTTCGCCCTTTCAGCAACATTCCCTTCAGCCTCCTTAGCAACACTTTCTTCAGCCTCCTCTGTTTTCGTTCAAACACTCTGTTTATGCTTGGCTTGCTTTATCAGCTGCCTGCTTCTCTGTTCGCTTCCAAGCCTCAGAGAAAAACTTTTCCTTTTTGCAGCTTTCTTTTGTCTCTGTTCCACTCCAAACCGTTTCCTTCTGCAAAACACAACTTTATACAAAACACACTTTATCTGCTCTGGGCCCATAACCCTATCAAACAATAATTAAGGGATTATGAAAAATGTTAACACACACATGTGTATAGCAGAGAATAAATATGAGCTTAGCAGCAGTAGCATGTAGATAAAGTGTAGTTATTTGTTATAAGTATTATAAGAACCCAGAAACAGAGAGACAAAGAAACATGACTTAGAATAAAAACTCTTATATTGAATATATACAGCAAATATACAACAGCATAACACCAAGCAATATCACATATACAAATCAACAGAGCGTGGGGTACTGTTTTCTCACCATAAACAGTCCCAATTTAACATTATACAAGCCAGTTCTTATATACACATTTAGACCTCATCAGACATTATTTTAACCAATCACATTCTGACATACCATGATGTCATTAACTGTTCCACCTGTGCTAAATCACTTAACCTGCTGGTGATTTCTAATTCCTTGCACTTGTGGCTAACATCATGACACTGCATTTTTGACTGACTCCATTTTACAATTCTCTTTTCACTCTGTTAAATATACAATACATACATTTTTGTCAATTCTATATATTATGACAGGTTTCCCCAAGCCAATTGCTAAAAGGTATTCTCTTGAGGTTTTAATTGGCAGGTTTACAACTCAAATGTCTTAAAACCCAATCTTCATGAAATGTGGAGGGCTTGCAGAGGACAATTGAATAAAGTACAGTGGTACCTCGACTTACAAATTTAATCTGTTCCAAATGCATGCTCTTAAGTCAAACTGCTCTTAAGTCAGGGTACCTATCTAAAAAACTAAAAAACAAATAACTTAAAAAATAAAAAAAATGTAAGTCGAGCAGACCATATCTAAAATTTGTAAGGTGGCAGTTAAAATGCCAACAGTTTTCCATTCTTAAGTCGAATTGCTCTTAAGTCGAGCTGCTCTTAAATTGGGGTACCACTGTAGTTGGTCAGCTTGTCATTTTAAATATTATTCTATCCTACTTTTCATTACAAGATTATCAAAGGAATGACTTTATGGTTGTTGTTTTTTGCCTTAAATCTAGATGCAGCAGCCACTGGAAGGACCCTATGGCCAAAACCCAATTCTGATCCTCAAACCAAAGGTTTTTAGAATTGCAAACCTGAGGTTCACAGAGTTCCATCTGAGGAACTGGTGGAAGCATAATTCATTCAGTGCTGTATAGATTAATAGCATGGGCATGGGTAAAGACAGTATGAATCAAAGGATTATGAAAGAAAAAACGATTCACTTTACAACCAGAGCCCATTTGGCTCAGGACAATTATGTAGGCTGTTATCATTGATCCCAAACAAAACTGTGAATCAATTTCTCATTAAATGTAACAGAAAATATTAAATCCAAAAGATGACTGAATCATTGGAAGTGCTGGCATGGCATGAAAGCTATTGAAAATAAAACTAAAATTATTGGTCATTACATAGTTTTTTCCGCTTAAGCACTCAAATGATTTTAGTGGCGTGTATAAAAATGCTGTCCTACAGACCAATGTTCTCACACTCACAGTACTTGGCAATTCAAAAAAGTGGCTTGCCAACAGCAGCTGGATGTGATACCATTTTATGCCACCACTCACCATCAGTAATTATGCAAAGGCAACTGCATGCAAGAGAAGTGTTGGTTAGTTTAGAGTTGTATCATATCAAAAGGGAAAGGCACATAGACAGGTGTGGAAATGGGAGAGATATTTCAGAAACAAAGGAAAGCACTGCCATGTGAAGAGCAGACGGTGAAGTACAATATGGCAGCCGGGGTATTTGACCCTGGGGCGACAGTTCACTTCCAAATGTAAATTGCCCCATGGCTCAGTGAATGGTTTTCATTGAGTTGTTGTGAGGATTAAAGGAGTGACCAGACATGCTGTGCTGAGAAAGTTGGGGAGTTCATAACCCTGTGGGTTATAAAAGTCTGGTACCTTACTTTCAGAAGTCATCCTTTGGTTCATCAGCAAATATGTCCTCATGTGTTTTGCTAACATCCACAATATGAGACTGCTAGAAGAGCCTGTGGTTATGCTGACGAGACTCAAGACCAATGAAATCAATCCTGGGACACAACAGCAGAAGGATGCTGTTGGAGAGGTGTCCTGATTTTGACCTTCCCAAAGGCATCTAGCTGGCCACTGTAAGAAATGAGAAGCAGAGACTAATTCAGCAGGGTTCTGCTGTGTGTTTAGTCATTACAGTTGTGACCGACTCTTCATGACTCCGTGCCCATGGAGTTTTCTTGGCAGAAATACTGGAGTGGCTTGCCAGTTCCTACTCCAGGCGTCTACAGCACTTGGTATTCCCTGGTGGTCTCCCATCCAAGTACTAACCAGGGCCAACCCTGCTTAGCTTCCGAAATCAGGCAAGATTGGATGTGCTTAGGGCATCTACTGTTCTTAATTTTAAGCAGAAACTGGCAAACATAAAAGTTGGCCTCTCTAAACAGCATCCGTGTTTGTGGGAATGATGATGAGAATCTAAAAGCCACCTGCTGCAAAGAATGAGAACATCAGTAGGGAAATGGTCCAGTGCCAGGCTCATTTTGGAATCCTTTGTGTCCAAATGTGAGTGTGCTTTTCACATCCGATCTCACTTGATTTCAGAAGCTAAGCAGGATCGACCCTGGTTAGTACTTGGATGGGAGACCACCAGGGAATACCAGGTGCTGTTGTCGCCTGGAGTAGGAACTGGCAAACCACTCTAGTATTCCTGTCAAGGAAACTCCATGGACATGGGATCACAAAGAGTTGGTCATGACTGTAATGACATAACACACACACAGAGAGAGAAGTAGATTTTGATTCAAAGTTGTTACAGACCCTGTCCAATTGTCCCAAAGGAACTGTCATCAGAAGCATCATTCCCCCTTTGCATCCCTTGATGATGATGTCCCCCTCCACATGAGCATACAAGGGATGCCTGAAGTAGTAGCATGCTCTACTCACGTAATTGCTCCAAGCCATTTTGCAGACTGAAGCAGAATCAGAGACGATGCCTTCTTCCCCAGTTCAATAAATGAGAGTGTATAGAATGGGAAAGTATTCTTCCACCATATGGTGCTCCTAAAGGCAGAATGGCAATGTGGCAGTTTTGAAATGGGCCTTGTGGCAAAAAGAGGTGGGAATGATTAGAGAGTCTAGAGACTCATGTGGAACATCTGAGGAACTGCTACTGCTTTCTTCTCACCCAACACACCTGTAGCTTGTGAGGTGGCTAAGTCACTCTGTCTAACAACAGGGCTGATGTGTTCGCTTACCAGATAATTTAGAACCCTACATAACCTCGGCTGTAAATAACTCTAGGAGCCTCAAAGGCTTTCACGGCCGGGATCTGATAGTTGTTTTGAAGTTTTTGGGGCTATTTGGCCGTGTTCTGGAAGTTTTTCTTCATGATTTTTCACCAGTCTTTGTGGCCAGCATCTTCAGAGGGCAAGGAGCTCATGGAACTAGGAGTTCTCTCTATGCTCTGGGATTTTTACTCAGAGAACTCCTAGTTCCCGGAGCTCCTTGCCCTCTGAAGATGCCAGCCACAGAGTCTGGTGAAACGCCAGGAAGAAAATCTTCCAGAACACAGCCAAACAGCCCGAAAAACTCACAACAACTCACTCTAGGATCATTCACATAAAGATGAGTTCCCCCATTTCACATCTTCCCCTCCAACACATGCAGGGTGACAGCATCTCAACAGTCGTGAGGCCAATAAGCATAGCCCCACATGCCTCCTTACACAAGTATGAGAGGTAACATCTGAATAAAACTAGACAATATCAAAATACAAAATGGCAGTAACTTCTTTTTCACACAACACTGCTTTCTTACTCATCACTGAAAATACATGCTGTATCGCTTTTCTCTTTTTGTAGTTATAATCTGCTTTGTGAGGGTTTATTCTGAACGATGAGCTGTAAATATCGCAAAAATAGATGACTAACCAACCCAGGTGAAAAGAAGCTGTTGCTATTTATGCTTCTGTCTCCCTTCATCAAATGTGGCTTTACTAACAGCTGCAATATTAACAATACATGACAAGTCATAATGAAACCTTGTTGTTTGCCAGTAAATGTAAAAGGAGAGATGGAGAGGGGGGGGGGTTGAGACGAGGTGCCACAGAGAAGGGAAGCTTTATGGTGTAGAGAAAGAGCCAATTTGAGGTCAAATTCTTGTCAAGTATGGATCCACGTATAATTCTGCCACCTCAGAGACCAGTATAGGCTGGTTAGATGGTGAAAGGGGATAGATTCCTTGTCTTTTGAAGGAAATTAATTGACCACATTATGTGAGTTTGATTTTAAAATTTAAGTCTATGAAACCAAAGTTAAGTGGCTGCTCAAGGGTTCTTCGTGGCTGAATAGAGGTCAATACAAGAGCATGAGGCGTTGAGACACATCAACTGGCAGCGACAGGCTTGTACATAATTGCAGTAGACATCAGCACTGCCCTGCCATTCTCCAGACACCATCAGGAAACAATGCTACGTGTGGAATGCAGCCTTGAGGATATATCCATTTGTGTTACTCCTAATTGTTCTGACAATCAGCAACATGGCCTGACCTCTTTTGCTGAACAGTTGGGAGAGTTTGATTCTCAATCCATGTTGTTCTTTTAACAGCTGTTGCTAGACAACAAACAATATAATAATATGCAAGCCAGTTTTGATGAGAATGTAATTTCTGGTACATCATTTCAAAGAAATTAAGTTCAGATTTTTGGTTGGTCCAAAATTTTCCACTACTTGAACCTGATCTTATAAGCCATTTTATAAGCATACATCCAATAATGTCTAGAATATGCAAAGTACCCTAAAGGGAATGTGTGAACAGAAGATTGTTGCTTTGTAGTCTGACAAAACCCACCTTCTATTGCTCCACTCATAACTCTTACCGTCATGGCATCTACCATTTATTATGTTTGGTAATACATTCTTAGCATAGGATCAAGGAAAACAGATTGCTCTTCAAACAACAACATGGAATATTTGTTAGTATGTCATGGGGTTAAGCAGAGATAGGGCAGAAACATATAACATTTTGCTCGCACAGGAAAACCCAGTCTTTGTCTGGTGAAAATTGATTTTCTTTCTTCTGGAAAAAGATATTCAGATATACAGAATGCATTAAATGTGTGTGCATGCATACTATAAAGCCTGTCCAATTTTGATTTCTCCCTCTGTTATTCCCCAACCCTGATTGTCTGTATTTCATTCTGAAATGAAATGCTTCCCAATATACAATGTCTAAAGAAGGCATTGTGCGTGTGTCCCCTTGTTAGCAAAGTGTGGTGCTTCAAACACTCTGAGTGGTTTACAAGTAATTATGCAGGCTACACATTGCCCCCGCCAACCAGTGAGCTGGGTACCCATTTTACTGATCTCAGAAGGATGGAAGTCTGAGTGAACCTACATGGAATTGAACCCCAAATGGTGAGCATAGTTATGGCTGTAGTATAGCATTTTGACCACTGCACCACAAGTCTCATAATCGCTTGGGTTCACTATTGGTTTGTAACAGACAAAGCTAAGAACATAAGAACATAAGAACATAAGAAGAGCCATGCTGGATCAGGCCAAAGGCCCATCTAGTCCAGCTTCCTGTATCTCACAGCGGCCCTACCAGATGCATTTGGGAGCGCATGAGACTAGATATCAGTCTCCTGATACCACTCCCCTGCATCTGGCCCTTGAAGTACCCCGGTTTAAAGCCTGGAGACTACACATCTCCATCATGGTTTGTAACCTGTGATGGACTTTTCCTCTAGGAATCTGTCCAATCCCCTTTTGAAGGCATCCAGGCCAGATGCCATCACCACATCCTGTGGCAGGGAGTTCCATAGACTTACAACGCGCTGGGTGAAAAAATATTTTCTTTTGTCAGTTCTTACTCTCCCAGCCCTCAATTTGAGTGTATGTCCCCTAGTTCTGGTATTTTGGGAGAGAGAGAAGAGCTTCCCTCTATCCACATTATTCGTACCCTGCATTATTTTGTATGTCTCAATCATATCCCCCCTCAAGCGCCTTTTTTCCAGACTAAAGAGGCCCAAATGTTTTAGCCTTTCTTCATAAGGGAGGTGCCCCAGCCCAGTAATCATTTTAGTCACTCTCTTCTGCACCTTTTCCAGTTCCACTATGTCTTTCCTGAGATGCGGTGACCAGAATTGTACACAATACCCCAGGTGGGGCCTTACTATTGCTTTGTATAATGGCATTATAATGTTGGCTGTTTTATTTTCAATCCCCTTTTTGATAATCCCTAGCATGGAATTGGCCTTCTTCACCGCTGCCACACATTGGGGAGACACCTTCATGGAGCTGTCCACCAACACACCAAGATCTCTTTCCTGATCCATCACGGATAACTCAGAGCCCATGAGTTGATAGATGAAGTTTGGATTTTTGCCCCAATATGCATTACTTTACATTTGGTTACATTAAAACGCATTTGCCATTTCTCAGCCCATTCCCCCAGTTTGGAGAGATCCTTCTGGAGCTCTTCACAATCTTCTCTGGTTTTTACCACACGGAAAAGTTTTGTGTCATCTGCAAACTTGGCCACCTCACTGTTTATCTCTGTCTCCAGGTCATTTATGAACAGATTGAAAAGCACCGGTCCCAGGACAGAGCCCTGGGGCACACCGCTTTTCACTTCTCTCCATTGTGAAAATTTCCCATTGACACCTACTCTTTGTTTCCGGGATCTCAACCAGTTCTCAATCCATAAGAGGACCTGCCCTCTTATCCCCTGACTGTGCAATTTTCTCAGCAGCCTTTGGTGAGGGACTGTGTCAAAAGCCTTTTGAAAATCCAGATAGACTATATCCACTGGTTCACCCAAATCCACGTGCCTGTTGACCTTTTCAAAAAATTCTAAAAGGTTTGTCAGACAAGATTTACCCTTACAGAAGCCATGCTGATTTTCTCTCAGCAAGGTTTGTTCTTTTATGTGTTTTAAGATTTTCTCTTGGATGAGGCTTTCCACCATCTTCCCTGGGACAGATGTAAGGCTAACTGGCCTGTAGTTTCCTGGGTCCCCCCCTCCTTCCTTTTTTAAAAATTGGTGTGGCGTCTGCTATCCTCCAGTCCTCCGGCACTGTGGCCGTTTTAAGAGACAAGTTGCATATAATCGTTAAGAGATCTGCAATTTCATTTCTCAGTTCCCTAATAACCCTTGGGTGGATGCTATCTGGGCCTGGTGACTTGTTAGTCCTCAATTTATCAATTAGTCCTAAAACCTCCTCTCTTTTAACCTGTATTTGATTTAATTCTTTAGTCAAGAGGGGCGGCTCAGGCAGCGGAATCCGCTCAAGGTCCTCTGTGGTGAAGACAGACGCAAAGAACTCATTCAATTTCTCTGCAATGTCCAAGTCCTCCTTAACCTCCCCTGTTCCTCCCTCACCATCCAGAGGGCCAACTGGTTCTCTGGCAGGTTTTCTACTTCTAACATATTTAAAGAAGCTTTTATTATTACCCTTTATATTGCTAGCCATGCGTTCCTCAAAATCTTTCTTTGCTTCCTTTATCATCTTCTTACATTTCTTTTGCCAGAGTTTGTGTTCCTTTTTATTTTCCTCATTTGGGGAGGATTTCCATTTACAGAAAGACCTCTCCTTGTGCTTTAGAGCCTCTCTAACTCCACTCGTTAACTATGTCGGTGTCCTCTTGGACTTATATGAGCTCATCTTTCTTTGTGGTATGCACTTGTGCTGGGCCTCTGTTACCCTTGTTTTAAACAGGCTCCATGCACTCTGAAGAGATTGGATTCTTCTAACCTTCCCCTTCAATTTCTCCCTAACTAGTTTCCTCATCTGAGGGAAGTTTGCCCTTCGAAAATCAAGGGTTTTTTTTTTTGTCTGATTTGGTTGAAACTCTTCCTCTGACATGCATGGCAAAGGAGATTGCAGCATGGTCACTGTTCTCCAGAGGCTCAGTGACATTCACATCCCTGACCAGGTCCTGAGTATCAGACAGTATTAGATCCAGAGTTTCCTGTTCTCGGGTGGACTCCATGACAAGTTGCTCTAAGGCACAGTCATTCAGCAAGTCGAGAAACCCAGTTTCTCTTTCTTGACCGGAACTCGCATTGGCCCAGTCAATGTGGGGATAATTGAAGTCCCCCATGATTACTATCCTATCCCTCTTAGCCACCTCCATGATTTCTCTCCTCATTTCAAGGTCCCCCTCAAGTTTTTGATCTGGTCGACGATAGAATACTCCAACTATCACATCACTCCTTGGACCTGGTAGTTTAACCCACAGTGATTCTATGGTGGAGTCAGACCCTCTGTCAATCTCCATTCTGCTGGATTTCACCCCTTCTTTGACATAGATGGCCACTCCCCCTCCAACCCGCCCCTCTCTATCCCTTCTATAGAGTTTATAGCCTGGGATTGCTGTATCCCACTGGTTCTCCACATTCCACCAGGTTTCCGTTATGGCTATTATATCTATGTTGTCCCTAGCTGCCAATGCAGAATCAATGCTGTTTTCTTTTCCTGATAAAAATACCCACCTCCCCAGAGATTACAGAAGCTGGGAGGGTTCCTCCATCTCCCCAGGCTAGGAGGAGAAAGCCCTGCCACGTGCATGGCCCCATCCCTAATCAGTTGTCACAGTCTTTGCCTTCCTCAGTCTGTTTAGCCAATGGTGGCTTAGTGGACTAAGGCTTCTGAAAATTGTCGGCTGCAAAGTCAGCAGCTTGGCAGTTCGAATCCCGGGTGCCACGCAGTGGAGTGAGCTCCCACTGATAACCCCAGCACCTGCCAACCTAGCAGTTCAAAAGCATGTAAATGCAAGTAGATAAATAGGTACCACCATAAAAAATGGGAAGATAAAACAGTTTTCCTTGTGGCCATGGACTTGCACAACACTGGCTCTTCGGCTTAAATACAGAGATGAGCACTGCTCCTAGAGTCAGACATGACTAGCACCCATGTGCGGGGGAACCTTTACCTTTACCTTAGTATGTCCTTAAAGCATTATTCTAATGTCTGGGCTTACTTCAGGAATCAGTTAGAAACTTCATGCTCTCTCCAAAAGTTGGCTATTAAGTTGGATACCACTTTACCCTTTCAGGAATATACAATTTAAAAACAACAACGAACCACTTGTGCCCAAACCAGGCTCGGCAGTGGTGGGGGTGGACAGTGTAGAAAGAAAGAGCTGGGGGGAGGGGGAATAGGCCTCCAGCATTTGAAGTCTCAGGAAACAGACTTCAGAGCTAATTGGTAGGAGAGGCATGTGGGGAGGCTAGAAAGAATTTAACGGAAAAGAAAAATGTGGAAAAGGAAAGAAGAGGGAAAGGAAAAAGACACTGAAAGAAATGGAGAAGGATCCTGGTGTAGAAAAGAGACAGTGTGTGAGAGGAGAAATGGAGGGAGTAGGCCGAAGGTGTGCGGTGGCCCATCTCCTTAGCCAGCTGCCTAGCCCTTTCGCTGATGTCTCCATTCAAAGGTGCAGAGAATGATCTGCAGCCACAGTTATGCAGAGGATGTTCACGGGTGCCTCAAAAACTAAACTTTCTCTACAGGTCTGAATGAGAACTGTTGGGTTTAGGTAGGCAAAAGCTCGTTCCCAAGCCTTCTCTGTGGCTGGCCCAACGCTGTGGAACCATCTCCCAGCAGAAGTGCGCCTAGCAGAGTCCCTGCCTGCCTTCCGGAAGGCTTTGAAAACCCTTCTCTTCCGGGAGGCGTTTGGATGATTTTTTTTCTCCCCCCCCCCCACCATCGCCATTTCCTGCTATTGTTGTCTCATCTGTTAGCCTTTTGTTTTCCAATTTGTTGTAAACAGTCCCCCGGGAAGACGGGCGGTATATAAGTCCCATAATAAATAAATAAATAAATAAATAAATAAATAAATAAATAAATAAATAGATCAGGCATGTCCAAACTTTGGTCCTCCAGATGTTTTGGACCACAACTCCCACAGTATTTTGCCATTGGCAATCTAAGCTTAGAATTCTGGGAGTTGTGGTCCAAAACATCAGGAGGGCAGAAGTTTGGACATGCCTGAAATAGATCTTCATTTCCTTCCTTCCTTGAGTAAAGCAGGGAGGAAACTGCCTTCTAATCAAATGCATTTGAGAGGAACATTTTTCATTTTAATTCTAATGCATAAGATTTAATGGGAGTCATGTTATAAGTCTTGTTTGTTTGTTTGTTTATATTTTTACTGTAACCCAAGGTGGTGTGCAGTAGTGAGGGTCAATATACAGCCCAGTACATTTAAGACATATTCAAGTTTAAGAACAAGGATTTGAGGGGCATCTTACAGCATTAAATGGCAACATTAAAGTCAAAAGAGAACACGAGTAGTTAAAGAAACAAATAAAAAATCCATAATGAGGGATGGAACTAACATTGAAAACACAGGTGTACTTCTGAAGTCAATGTAATCATGTAAGGTAGACCATCTAACGTTATGAGGGATAGAAACTAAACATTGAAAACATACTGTCAGTACAACCTTCCAAGGAGAGGTATAAACACAAAGTTATAAGTAATTATATATACAAAGTCTGTGTAGTCATGTATGGTAGATTCATATAAAAATCACAGAAAAGTCACTTCACTGACCATCACCTATTTCTACATGTAAGAATATGTGCATAATGTTTTGATTTTTCATACAGCAATGGCAAACATATCCAGTTTTCCATGTCCTTTTTGATGGTGGCGGCATTGGCCATGGTGGTTGCATTAGACTGTTTTGGTGGCAATGACATCAGAACCAGTGAGGTTGAGGAACATTTTTGTTTTATAAGCAGAACGACATTTTTCCAGAATCACAATGTAATTGAGTTACTGGGAGCTTTGCATGCCATCCACTACCTTGTTTACTCCCACTACTGATCAATCACAATATAAAAAATAAAAGATTGCACAGAAGACGAGCTCTCAACATCGTAGGGCTTTCAGATACAGTAGTATGAAGACTTACGGTTGCTTCAACAACCAAATAATTCGACTTACGAACACTGCTCTTTGCTCTGCATGACAACTGACTTTGACAACCTGTCAAAGTCAGCTGTCATGCAGAGGAGAGGGCAGCATTCACTGCCCATCACCACCTCCTTCTTCTTCTTGGTTCTTCTTGGTCTGCAAAAGAGATTGAAGCAACCAAGAAGGAGGAGGAGGTAGCCATTGCACCTCCCTTCCAAACTGCCCAGGCTGGCCGAAGATGCATCATTCCCAGGAAATGATGCAACACTGGGTAGCCTGGGCACCTGGCAAGGTGTCCGAGCTGGGTGAAGATTGCAGGGACCGATAGATCCAATTTGGTGAACAGAGCACTGACCCATTGATCTTTGTGTTTCCTGGGAGGCTTGCAAGGGAAATGGTGGTGGTGATCTGCCACCGCCACTTGCCTTCAAAACCATCCGGGCTGCGTGAATTTGTATCCATCCCAGGGATCTTCTGGGATAAATGCATCTTCATGCAGGCCGGACAGTTTGGAAAGGAGGTGTGTCTGCCTTCCAAACCGCCCTGGCTGGCCGAAGATCCATCAGTCCTTGTGATCTTCGCCTAGCTTGGGTGCCTTGCAAGGGAAGTGCTTACCTCCAGGTAAGCACTTACCCTGAGTTAAGAGCTTCCCCTGCAAGGCACCTGGGCTTCTCCCTCAATCAAGGGCAGCCAAAGGCTGCTCTCTGCAACACACACACCCCAAACTGATTTTGACAGGTCGGACCTGTCAAAATCAGCAGTCTGGCAGGGCTGAGGAGAGCAGCCTTTGGCTGCCCTTGATTGAGGGGGGTTGGGACAGTCTTTCCATAGGAATGCACTGAAAACCTATTAATTCATTCCCTCTGAAACAAATTAATTGATTTTCAATGCATTCCTAACGGAAACTGCTGTTCGACTTATGAGTTGTTCGACTTCCAAAGATGCCTTTGGAATGGATTAAGTCAAAGTACCACTGTAAATTGAATCAGGTCATCAGAACTCCCCCCCCCCCAAAAAAAAAAGGTTTCCTATAGATTGTATTATGGTACAGAACAGCTTTGATTTCATACATGCTGTTGTAGATCCTGGAAAAGATTTCTTTTTTTTTCTTTTTTTTTTTTTTTTTTTAGGTGGGGGAAGCACACCTTCTGCAATCAAGCAGACTGGGAGATTAAAATAGTGCAAACCAACAACTGCTACAATTTGCCAGGCTCTGATCAGGGTTCAACTGAACTTCCTCAAGCCTGCTTAATCTAGAGCCAAAATGATGCTGACTTTCCCAGTGTAGTCACTGCAGGAATTTTGTATCCATTTCAAAGCCTGCTCCCCCTCCTTCATAGGCGTTGCTTGGGCATTAGAAGCACAGGGCCAAAGCTTTGAGTTAACATAAGGTGAACTCTTTCTACTTGGACAAATGCCATTCATTAATGCACATGTTTAAGATTACATCTTTTAATAATAATAATAATAATAATAATAATAATAATAATAATAATAATAATAATAATAATAATAATAATAATAATAATAATAATGGGGCCTGGGAGAAGAATGAAGCCCCAGCTACATTCTCTATGAATGTTGTCACGCCAGCTTGTACATTTCTGAGCATTTGTGACTTGCCTTATAAAATTATGGGTGGTGATAGGTGACGCACATTGGTTTTGCATATTTCCTAGCAGCCCTGATAGACCATACAGTCCACATAGGATCATTCTGAGCCAACCTTTTTATAAAATTAACCCTTCATGGGAATGTACAGCCCTATAGCACATCAATGCTGTCTTTCTCTTTGGATTCAATGGAGCATTATTAGCAGCAGGATTATTGAAAGCAGAACTCCGGGGCTTTACAATGAACACTCTGTGCAAGGCAAAATGTTGCATGAGCTGTTTGCATGGGCTGTTGGTTCCCTTCCCCGGTTTCCCACCGCCACCCTTTTAAACGCCCATCCCACCTAACAAGAAATCAAAATGAATGTATGAAAGGAGTTTAATAAGTCCCATATCGCCTTCTTTATAGCAAGACTGGCCTAACAGGGCAATGGGGTCCAGACCTAAATTACAGAGGTCATTGATCTCTTAGCCTTAGATCTTTAAGGGCTTCCGTTCAACCCAGCCAATATGTAGAGCCCCCCCCCCAAGCTTTATTGGGCTTCTGATTAAAGAGTCTAGGCAAGTAAGAAACACAAATAAAAACTGAGTGAAACTCCTTTGAAACCAGTAAAACATAGCCAAAGAATACAGAACTACAGAGATGTTTGGTTTACTCTGGATTATCCGTTATGGGCTGTTCCAAACATTTATTAAAAACTAGATTTTTTTTTATTTTTACCACTTGCATTAGCTGTGATTTAGGATAATCTTGTCCTTATACAATATATTTTTCCACAGTTACTGTGTGAGGTATTTTCCTTGGAGAGTGGGCGGAGACTGTCCAGGTAATAGTCCATATAGACTTTGAAGAGTTCAGTGGCTTAAGTCTGTTATTCTGGAGCTAGAGTTTGGGAGTTCAATTCCCCGTTGTAATGGCTTGAGAGGGTCTGGACTTGATGGTCCATGGGGGCCTTTCCAGTTTTGCAGTTCAAGGGTGATAGTGGTGGTGGCGGCGGATGATGATGATGATGATGATGATGATGATGATGATGATGATGATGATGATGATGATGATGATGATGATGATGAGAAAGGTGGGGTAAAAATACTCAAAAATAAATAAAATAAATATGACAGAAAAATCTGTCATTTCACTATAATTATGGCTACTATCACTTACACCCAATTTTGTGATAGAAAACTCCAATGAACACAATGACAATAAAGTTTGAAGAGTCATATCTAGGGTTACCCTGTAACAATCACTATTGTAAGGCAGAGACATCTATACAACCACATTTCACACGAGGCCTATTGGCTATGAAATTATTAAGAACTTCCTCCCTACACAGGCTTCGTAGTCGTCCTAGCTAGACATATATTGGCTGGAACAAAGACATCTAGCGGTCATATAAAAAGAACAGTTGCAACCATGTGAAAATATGGATGGATGGGTAGATTTAGAGCATGCTTATTTAGTGCGCCCTTAATCTTGGAATATCCATATACATGAAAGTAAAGACTAAAATATTCAGTATTATTATCAAATGAATTCATAAACCAAAGTCACAACATTCTCTGGGATTTTTTGTTGTTGTTAAAATTTGCCAGCTTTTAATGGATCACTGCCTTGTCGTGGCAAAGGGGCTTGAGTAACTCAGAGAAGCTATGAGCTATGCCATAGGTCATAGTGGAGAGTTTGATTAAATGTGGTCCACCTGGAGTAGGAACTGGCAAGCCATTCCAGCATCCCTGCCAAGAAAACTCCATGGACAGAAGCAAAAGGCTAAAAGATATGATGCTGGAAGACAAGCCCCTCAGGTTGGAAGGAGACCAACATGCTACTGAGGAAGAGTGGAGGAAAAGTACAAGTAGCTCCAGAGCTAATGAAGCAGCTGGGTCAAAGCCGAAAGGATGCCCAGCTGCAGATGTCCCTGGAAAAGAAAGGAAAGCCCAATGCTACAAATAAATATACTGCATAGGAACCTGGAATGTGAGATCTATGAACCAGGGTAAGTTGGATGTGGTCAAACGTGAGATGGAAAGAATAAACATTGACATCTTGGGCATCAGCAAACTTAAATGGATGGGAATGGGTGGATTCAGTTCAGATGACTATCACATCTACTACTGTGGGCAAGAATCCCATAGAAGAAATGGAGTAGCCCTCATAGTTAACAAAAAGTGGGAAAAGTTGTGCTGGGATACAACCTCAAAAATCATAGAATGATTTTGGTACGATTCCAAGGCAGCCCTTTGAATATCACAGTAATCCAAATTTATGCACCAACTACCAATGCTGAAAAGTCTGAGATTGACCAATTCTATGAAGACTTACAACTCTTCCTAGAAAGATGTTCTTCCCATTATAGAGGATTGGAATGCTAAAGTAGGGACTTGAGTCAAGTGGGGAAAAAAAGAATAACTGGCAAGTTTGGCCTTGGAGTTCCAAACGAAGCAGGGCAAAGGCTAATCAAGTTTTCTCAAGAGAACAAGCTGGTCATTGCAAACACTATTTCCCAACAACACGAAATGTGACTCTATGTGTGGACATCACCAGATGGACAATACCGGAATCATATTGATTATGTTCTCTGCAGCCAAAGATGGAATAGCTCTGTACAGTCAGCAAAAACAAGACCTGGTGCTGACTGAGGCTCAGATCATCAGCTTCTTTTATCAAAATTCAAACTTCAACTGAAGAAAGTAAGGAAGACCACTGGGCCAGTCAGGTACAATCTAAGTCAAATCCCTTATGAATACACAGTGGAGGTGAAGAATAGATTTAAGGAAGTGGAGTTGGTGGACAGAATACCTGACTAACTATGGATGGAGGTTTGTAACATTGTACAACAGGCTGCAATGAAAACTATTCCAAAGAAAAGAAAATGCAACAAAGCAAAGTGGCTGTCCAACAAGGCCCTACAAATAGTGGAGGACAGAAGGGATGCAAAATGCAAGGGAGAAAGGGAAAGATACAGAAAATTGAATGCAGAGTTCCAAAGAATAGCGAGGAGAGATAGGGGAGCCTTCTTGAATGAACAGTGCAAAGAAATAAGGGAAAACAACAAGAAAATTTGTGATATTAAAAGGGCATTTCATGCAAAGATGGATATGATAAAGGGCAAAAATGGTAGGGACCAAACAGAAGCAGAACACTCTGAGAACAGTGGTCCAAGCTCTGGTGATCTCGAGGCTGGACTACTGTAACGCTCTCTACATGGGGTTGCCCTTGACTCTTCTCCAGCATCTGCAGCGGATACAGAATGCGGCGGCCAGGCTGGTGGCTGGTGTGCATCGTTATGATCACATCACCCCAGTCCTGGCCCGCCTGCACTGGTTGCCCGTTGCAGCCCGGATTAGATTCAAGGTCTTGGTTTTAGTTTATAAAACCCTCCATGGCTTGGGACCGGACTACCTGGCAGAGCGTATCGCTCAGCAAGCTACCTCAGCCCGTCCCGTTCGGCAGGCGCGAACGCACTTGTTTCGGGTCGCCACTCCTCGTGAAGCCTGGAAGACGAGAACTCGGATCCGGGCCTTCTCAGTGGCGGCCCCCAGCCTCTGGAATTCCATCCCCAGTGAAGTGCGCTCTGCAGAGTCCCTGCTGGCCTTCCGGAAGGCTTTAAAGACCTACCTCTTCCGGGAGGCCTTTGGCGATTCTTAATTTAGTTTTTTCCCCTCTTTTTCGCCATCATCTTCTGCCTGTTTTTTTTTTCTTCAGGGTTTTTAGCTATTGAGGTGCCATAAGGTTTCAACGTTTATCGTTTATTGTTATATTGTCGTGTTTGTGTAATCATTGTAATTTTCGTGTGGCTATTATAGCCGTTGTAAGCCGCTTAGAGATCGCAAAGAAGGTAAGCAGGGTATAAATGCAAAAATAAATAAATAAATAAAATAAATAGAAGACATCAAGAAGAGATGACAAGAATAGATAGAGGAATTATATCAGAAATATCTGGATGTCCCTGATAACCAAGATAGTGTAGTTGCTGACCTTGAGCCAGACATCCTGGAAAGTGAAGCCAAGTGGGCCTTAGAAAGCATTGCAAACAACAAGGCCAGTGGAGGTGATGGCATTCCAGTTGAACTATTTAAAATCTTAAAAGAGGATGCTGTAAAGGTGCTACACGCAATATGCCAGCAGATTTGGAAAACTCAACAGTGGCCAGAGGACTGGAAAAGATCGGTCTATATCCCAATCCCAAAGAAAGGAAACGCCAAAGAATGCTCCAACTATTGCACAATTGCACTCATTTCACACACTAGCAAGGTTATGCTCAAAATTCTATACAAGGGAGGTTTCAGCAGTATGTGGAAAGAGAACTTCCAGAAGCCCAAGCTAGATTTCGAAGGGACAGAGGAACTAGAGTTCAAATTGCCAGCATGAGCTGGATTATGGAAAAAAGCTAGTGAGTTCCAGAAAAACATCTACTTTTGCTTCATTGATAATGCCAAAGCCTTTGACTGTGTCTACCACAACGAACTATGGCAACTTCTTAAAAGAATGGGAATGCCTGACCACATTATCTGTCTCCTAAGAAATCTATATGTGGGACAAGCAGCAACAGTCAGAATTGGATATGGAACAACTGACAGGTTTAAAATCAGGAAAGGAGTAAGACAAGGCTGTATACTGTCACCTTGTCTATTTAACTTCTATGCAGAGTACATCATGCAAAAGGCAGGACTGGATGACAAGCCGGAATTAAGATTGCCAGAAGAAATATCAACAACCTCGGATACGCGGATGATACTGCTCTGATAGCAGAAAGTGAGGAGGAATTAAAGAACCTCTTAATGAGGGTGAAAGAGGAGAGTGAAAAAAATGGGCTGAAGCTCAACATCAAAAAAAAATAATAAGATCATGGCCACAGGTCGCATCACCTCCTGGCAAATAGAAGGTGAAGAAATGGAGGCAATGACAGAGTTTATTTTCTTGGGATCCTTGATCACTGTAGATAGTGACTGCAGCAATGAAATTAAAAGACGCCTGCTTCTTGGGAGGAAAGTGATGCCAAATATAGGCAGCATCTTAAAGAGCAGAGACATCACTATGCCAACTAAGGTCAGGATAGTCAAAGCTATGTTTTTGCCAGTAGTGATGTATGCAAGTGAGAGATGGACTATAAAGAAGGCTGATCGCTGCAGAATTGACACTTTTGAGCTGTGGTGCTAGAGGAGATTCTTGAGAGTCAGAGAATGAGATGGTTGAAAGGTGTCATTGAAGCAACCAACACAGATTTGACCAAACTCCAGGAGGCAGTGGATGACAGGAGGGACTGGTGTGCTCTGGTCCATGGGGTCATGAAAAGTTGGACACTATTTAACGACTGAACAACAACAACAAATGTTAAGGGCTGAATGAACCTTGCTGTGTTCTTATCAAACTTAGGAGACAAACTTCTGAATAGTCTTAAGCATCTCACACGTTCCTCTTAACTCTGACTGGTCTGTTTGCTTGGGTTTCTTTCAGCAAAATTGACCTTCTTCAGATATGATGGCTCCTTTGCCCATGACATGGCTCCCACATCCTCGGCTTGCTGACAAATGGAAGGATGCAAATAAAAATGGCCCATTTCTACGCCCAGTTCCTAATTTGCTGTGGTTTCCTTTCCCAAGTGCTCACTTAGGAGAGGAGTGTTGTGGCTGTTCAGATACTGATTTTGCAGTAAATGATTTTAAAAGTTGACATTTTTATGGCAGCCATGAAGCCAGGAGTATGAAATGTCAAGAACTAGTGCATCTATAGCTCAGTTCAGATTTTTCCTTCTCAGCTAAAGTGACTCATTGTCAATAAGCCAAAGCTAAGGGAAGTAGAATCAAACAGGTCTTATGATTAGGATATATAAAAGTGTGATATCCTCAGCTTATGGGAAGCAGTCAAACATCCTGAATCTTAAAAGCTCTTTATCTTCTGAAGATATGCCAAGACTACTACTGATAACAAAGTACTCATCCAGATGGACTCTTAGTTCACCTGAATCTACCTGATTGTGTGCTGACGAGATTCGTATTTTTCTCACCATCCAGACAACATAAGGTTTAAGGTGGCATTGATAACTGCAAAAATCCTAGCTTTGTGCATTTCCTAAAACCAACTCCCGTAGCTTGTTTGTCTATCAATTGGTTTCACTTCTTCTCTACTAAGAATGAAGTTCAGAAGACAAGAAGATCTTGGGTCAGAAGCTTTTCGTTTAATGCTGATCTACGAAAACAACTAATTTGAGCAAAACAGATCATTTCAAAAGGATTTCCTCAACATTTATGACGGGAAGTTGTGGAAGACAGCTGAGTTCTTAAGTGGATTAGCCTTGGTGTGACCCTTTGGCAAAGCACCCAGAGACAAGAAATGGGGATTTAGAAATGTACGCAGACAGAAACTCAAATGAGATCCTTGCTCGTTTGTCAACGAGCAGAACCAACCAGTACAACGGAGATGGATGAGCCCCAGGTTAGAATGGAATATCATCTCAAGTCAATAAAATATAGGGTCATTATTTTATTTTATTATATTTTTCTTACAAAAAAGAGCCTAGGTAGGAATTCATGGGAATAACCAGAGCTTCTCCTAATACTGAAGAGAAAAATGTAGCTAATATTTTGTGATATCTTGCTATCGGCAGATGCTTTCCACTCACAGCTGATATTAAATTTCTTATATCTAATACCATATACAGACATGTATTGAAAGTGATCCTTCCATCCCAAAAGAAAATCCACAAAGAGCCTTTCTCCCCATCAAGAGCTTTTTGATGTATAACTTGTTTCATCCCCTTCAAATACCAATGAAGCAAAGCAGCTCAATTGTCGTTCTCTTCGGCTGAGAGAGAACGTACAATTTCTCTAATAAGCTTACTGCCTGAGCATTCCAACTAGCAATCTAGTATAATGTTAAGTGTAATAAAAATAATCCCCGCAATAATGTTGTAATTAGTAAACCAATTAAAAAACACTTATGCATGTTAGAAGGAAAGGAGAACACAGAGATTTAGTTACCGGCACTAAAACCGTTAAGCTCAAACATATTAGCATTTGTGATTCCATGAGTTTGCATTGGGTGCAACCTACCCCCAAAACACAGCCCCCAAGAGCATCTGAAAAATTAAACTCAGTGCACAAAGGTGTTGTCTGCCCTGATCTGCCATTGCAACCTGAATTGCTACCACGACTCTCTTGTTTTAAGGGAGAAGTAGGGTGTTAAGTCTGGCCAAAATAAAATAAAATAAATAAATCACATGTAAGGTGAAGGAAGACACAAGAGAAGGAATCAAAATGGCCTCATACCAATTCTATAATTAAATCCACAGACAGACACACTAGCAAATAGAGATGGGCACAACCAGAAAAAAATTCTTTTCGAGTTGTTGTTTGTCAGGACGGGTCCATTTCGGGTCATTTCTGTTTGTCGTGATAATTTTCAAAAATTTGTCATTTCCGTTTGTTGTTTGTTGTTTGTTGTTTCCACTGTGGTTTAGCGCGATTTGACGTCCCAGGGAGAATGGGGACGTCCCACAATCAGGGCCGGCGCTAGGTGGGCAGGCAGGCTGGTAGCCTGGAGGAAGGGGGAAAATCCTTGCAGTCCCTGGTAAACATGGGCACGACTTGGCGAAATTGTCGTTTCCTTTTTCGGATATCGTTTCCGTTATGTAACGGAAACGGTAACGACAATTAAGCAGTCAGAATTCGAACTTGAACCGAAAAAAGAAAAATTGGGTCTGATTTGTCGTTGTCGTTCCTGGCATCGCGCGATGCCAAGCGGCACAGAAAAAAAGTTTTAAAAATAAAAAAACCCGATTCCTGGCCAAAAAAGCAGGCGAAAATATGCCTGCCTGAGGGCACCTACCAGAGAGGCGGTTTCTGGGGGGGGGGGTCCGCAGCCTTCCCCCCCTCCTGTCCTGGGCTGCTGGTACCGGGCTGGGAGGGGGCATCCTCGGTGTCTCCATTTGCCATGCGGTGCGGGGGGATCCAAAATGGCGTCCGCAATATTTTTTTTGAAATCGTGGTCCAAAAAACCACCAAAGCACCACAAAAACATGCAAAAATTAGCTATTTAAAATGCTTGAATTTTTACAGTAGCAGCAGTGGGTTTTTATAGCAGTAAAAGGTCGCATTGATTTTATTTTATTTTATTTTATTTTTTATTTTTATTTTTTTACACCTGCGCAATGATGGGCTGGCCATGGGATGGGACCATGCAAATTTTTGGACCCATTCTACCAATCGCATGGCCAGGTTTTGACTGACACTTCTGGATGTGCAAGAGGGCATAAAAAGCCGAGGCACTCCCAGAAGAGTCGCAGTCCGGGCTTGGATGTGGGTGGGAGAGGGCTGTGTGTAGCTGGCTGCTGTGCTAGACTAGTTTCAATTTCGCAGAGCCTTTAGATTTCAGTTAGGCAGGCAGGGAGGGAATTGATTCAATTGAATTTTTAGGAAATAATAATAATTCCTTTCATTCTCTGTCTGCTGTGGGGAATAGCAACACAGTTTATTCTTTTTTATTCTCCTGCAGTTTGTTAGGATTTCTTTTCTGATAGTGCTTCAAAGGGGGGGAGGTTTGATTGGGAGGGGAGGTGTGGATTTCTTTTAAAAATTTCATTTGCCTGGTGGCAAGCCAAGGTCCTTTCATACCCTGCCTGCAGCTCTGCTGTGGGTGCACTGCCCACTTTGTTTGCAAAAATTGCAATTGCTTTATTCAATGCAGTCTTGTGCAGCAAGTCAGTTTAAAGTGTTTTCCGCCTGCTCTGGGTCATTGCGGGACCCGTGCCCGCCGCCCGCCTGCCCCCCCCCCCCTGCCGCTGCCCCCGCCCGCCCATGGCCCCACCACCACCACACCCGCCGCCTAGGGTGCAAAAACACCTAGCGCCAGCGGGACGCCACTCGCTGGGACGTCAAATTGCGCGAAATCACGGCGGTGGTAACGACAAACGACACGACGAAATGACAATTTTTTTAAAAAATTCACGAAAAATGGAAACGACCCGAAACAGACCCGTCCCGAAAAACGACAACTCGAAAAAAAAATTCTGGTCGTGCCCATCTCTAGTCCCTGGATCTGGGACTCTAGCGCTTGGTCCTTTTTTAAGGAGCTCCGAGGTGGCGGGCGAAGCGCGCCTTCCTTCCTGGAGAGACGAAGGGAGGTGGCACCTTTTATTCCCGGAGTGCTTCCTGATCCACCAGACACATACAGTCCTTCGGGGTGGGGGTGGGGAGAGTCGGGAGGAAAAACGGGCCTTTTTCTTCCTCTCTACCGCTTCCCACCACGGAACCCACTCTTTCAGCTTCCTGCGCTCGCCTTCTGTAAATGATCCCCGGCCGGGAGATTAAAAGAACGATGGGGGTTTTACTTCTTTATTTCAACCCGCCGCTGCTCATTGCCTCCAATCCATTTCAAAATGTGCTCGCAGCAAGCCTCTTGAACTCGGCTGGCACTCATGCCGTGCCGCGCGCGTGTGCCTGCTGCGTGCGCATTTGGCGTCCCCTCCTCCGAGTTCTGTGCGGGTCTGTGCCTTCGGCGTTGTCCCTCAGGTGTGTGTGTGTGTGTGTGTGTGTGTGTGTGTGTGTGTGTGTGTGTGTGTGTGTGTGTGAGAGAGAGAGAGAGAGAGAGAGAGAGAGAGAGAGAAAGAGAGAGATCAAGGCAACATAGTCCGGGCTCTGTGGGATGTAATCGTGGCGCCTCTTACGAAGGGGAAATGTGACCCACAAGCTTGTCATCCACCTGCTCCCCCAGCTGTGTAGTCCAGTTGGCGCAGAGCTGAACTGGGACTCTGTATGTGTCTGTGGATCAGGAAGTGTCCTGGGGACCCCTCTTTGCCGCACCGTCCCTCACACTCGCCCCCGCCCCCTCCCCTGCACACAGCCCAGTTTGGGTCCTTCCTTTTCCAGGGGGATGAAGTCCCACAACAGGAACGCTCCCCAACTTCCTGTTGCATGCACGGTTAGTTACTCCATACCCAGTGTGGGTAGTTCGGGGGCTTGGTTTACGTTTGGAGAGCAAGGCTTCCAAACCGGGGAGGGGTGGGGGAGACAGATGACCTGGGCGGGCGGCGTTTCCAGCATATCTTTGGGACTGGGGGAGAAGACCATGGGACGGGTGGCATTGCACCCCCACAGCGGCAGGGGGAGGTGCGGGTGGGGGGGCCATGGGCGGGTGGCAACAGCGGCAGGGGGGAGGTGCGGGTGGGCGAGCGGGTGGCTGGTGGCCGCAGGCGGGCGAGTGGGTGGGCGGTGGCGCAGGCCGCAGGCGGGTGGCGGCGCGGGCGGGCGGGCGACATCCAGAAGTGTCAGTCAAAACCTGGCCATGCCATTAGTGGAATGGTTCAAAAAAATTGCATGGTCCCATCCCATGCCCAGCCCACATGGGCAGGTCTAAAAAAATAAAAAATAAAATAAAATAAAATAAAATCAGTGCGACCTTTTACTGCTATTAAAAACCCACTGCTGCTACTATAAAAATTAGGCATTTAAAATACCTAATTTTCACATGTTTCTGTTGTGCTTTGGTGGGTTTTTGGACCACGATTTAAAAATAAATATTGCGGTTGCCATTTTGGATCCCCCCCCACCGCATGGCATGGACTCATCTGGAGACGACGAGGATGACCCCCCCCAGCCTGGTGCAAGCAGCCCAGGACAGGAGAGGGGGGAGAGGCCGGGGACCCCCCTCCCAGAAACCACCCCTCAGGTAGGTGTCCTCAGGCAGGCATATGTTCGCCTGCTTTTTTGGCCGGGAGTCGGGTTTTTTTTTTTTTACTTTTAAAAACTTTTTTTCTGTGCTGCTTGCTTGCCAATGGCATTGCGCGATCACCGTGATGCCATGAATGACAACGAAAAACCCGACCAAATTTTTCTTTTGTCGGTTCGAGTTCGAGTTCTGACGGCTTAATTATCATTACCGTTTCCGTTACGTAACGGAAACGACAACCGAAAACGGAAATGACAATTTCACCAAGTCGTGCCCATGTCTACTAGCAAATTAAATGCTGCTGTTGGCTCTGCCACGTTCCCCAGGAGGGTGAGCTCTTCTCAACTACTGTTAGCTCAACAAGCCACTCCTCAACACAAAAAGAAAGTAAAGGAATTATTTTATTTTGTAATTTTGGATTTCTTCAATGCTTTAATATTAAAGCAAAGAGGCCACCCACCTAGCCATAGTTTGCTAAGCTGATATCAGCTAATAACTCCACCCCCCGCCCCCGGAGACACAGAGTTGAATATTCTCCACCAATTTAAAAGCCCCTTTGGTTGGCTATTAGGAGCATTACCTATACAGTAGGACTCCCATATCCACTGATTCATTACCCACTGATTCAGTTATCCACGGTTGGCAGAGGAAAAAAATAAATAAATAATTCAGCAGCCACAAAGCAAGCGACTGTCACAAACAGCAGCTGTAAAGCAAGCTACTTTTGTAAAACAGCAGATTTGGGGGGGGGCATTCTCTCTTTTCCATGGTTTTTTTATCCACAGGAAGGCCTGGAACCGATCCCCAGTGGATACCAGGGTCCTACTGTAATTCTCACATATTATTCAGCAACATCATATTTGTTTTCATCCCTTCACTGGGAAGCCTTCTTATTTTCCACACACAGGACATCTGTGTGAAATTAGATGAGGCATTCAGCTTGCATTTCAAAGCTGGTAGCATGTTTCCATCCAGAGTTGGGTGCCTGAGTTATTGGACTTGCAAATTTAGCTGGCATTCACTTCTCAATGACCAATCACAAAACAAAGCAAACTGATTGATAGGACACTGAAATGGCAGAAGCTTGTGCTATGGCAAACAAATGTCTTTGACTATTTAAGGATGCTCCACACCTAAATATAAGCTGAATATCTGTCTCTTAAAAAAGAAACCAGAAGTCTACTGAACGTATTTGAATGCAATATCAATTTATACTGTAGCAGATTAGTTCCTTCTGTAGCTTCCCAAATCCATTTGACAATCCCCTTCTACCCTTACCAGAACCCCCCCCCCCCCAAACCAGACATTGTTGATTTCTGTGAATGTGACTCTGCAGGCATTTCCTTCTTCTCAATGATTTTTCTCATTATCCCTTATGATACTATTTCTGGAATCCATTGCCCTTTTGAAATGCCCCCCCCCCAGCAAAAAAATGTGGGTTTTACTCTTTCAAATAAAAATCTTTTTCTAATTCAGCCTTTTATGTAGTGTTAAAAATCACTTCAACTTCAAATTGACCCGTGAAGTGTTCTTGAGGTTGACATTTTTTCCCAGGCTTTAAAAACAACAACAACAACAACAACAACATTGTCTGCCTCCAAGAGCAAGAAGACTGCATCTAAACACTGCATAAATTGCCCTCAGTCTGAAGCAACACTTGTTAGGTTGCAATGGCTTCTATAATTTTGTGCTTTCCAAAACCTTCCTCTACTCTCAACCCATCTGCAGACTTATTTTGTTTCCTGGTGGCATATAGCCAGCATTCTCCTTCTGAGTTTTTACATAATAGTATAGTATTGCTCTTTAATTATAATAATGCCTTCAACACACACAGGACTTAGGGAGCACCACAGAGAACAACAATTAATCCCTGTTTTCAAAGACTCATCAGTAGGGAAATGGAGACAAGAAAGGCAGGAAGAATGTGACCAAATACTGTTACAAATTACCGTACAGTGGTACCTTATATAAAGGAATTAATTCGTTCCAAATGAAATTATGTTAAGCAAATTTTCCTTTATACAAATTTCCCATGGGAATGCATTGAAAACAGAGTAATCCCTAATCGCGACCATTTTGATGTTGTATGGATTCGCCCCATAGGCGATTCTGCTAAGCAAATTTCTCCTATCTCTGGAAATTTGTATGTTGTACATATTTTATGTTATACAAACCGTTTGTTATACGAGGGTCCACTGTACTTAGAGCTTGGTTGCCAATTAAATGAGGATTGAATATTTAAGAGAGGGATGTCCAAACTTTTTACAAGGAAGGCCAGATTTGGTGAGGTGAAAATGTGTGGTAGCTGACCACTCAGCTGCATTTGGCCCCCTGGGCTGGACTTTGGTCTCTATAACATGCAAGGAGGCAGGGAGGACGCTGCAGCAACAGAGCTGGAGGGGGGGTAAGCTGGGCAGGTGGCTGAGGGGATGGACAGAGACAGGGAGGGCAGGCAGACTGCAAGCTGACATCTCCATCCAGTATGGGGAGGGGCCAGTTGGTGGAGATGCGTGACAGGCTGAGCCCGTGGAGAGAAGAGGCTGAGGGCCGCTCAAAATTTGAAATGGGCTGCATTTGGCCCCAAGGCCTGGCTTTAGACATACCTGAGTTAAGACAAAGGGCCGTGAAAAGGCTAACGTTGGTTTGGCTTCTTTTCCTTTCAGTCATGAATAGCAGGTTGCGTTGACATAGACATATTTTTAAAATCTCAAATGAAGAATATGAAAACTAATCACTGGCCATGTAATATTCTGCTAAGTGGATCACACATGCCCACATAACAACAGTTTCGGTTGATGGGAGAAAAGCTATCCCAGTCGGGCAGCAAAGGAGAAATAAACCCCTTGGTGCATGCAGGAGGCACCAAGAGGTAGGGATCTAAGAATTTATTTATTTATTTATTTATTTATTTATTTATTTATTTATTTATATACCGCCCATCTGACAACGAGGTCACTCTGCGCAGTTCACAACAGATACAAAAGAAAGAAGGTAAGAACTAATCCTTGAGACCAGTATAATAAGATAAGATAAGATAAGATAAGATAAGATAAGAATGATGATAAGATGTGAAGTGTGGATTGTAGTGTAATTGTTAGACTTCACATTCTTTTTTCACCTCCCAGAACTTGAAAATTAGCTTGCTTCTGTATAATAACCACCACCACCACCACCACCACCTTAGAACTGCAGAGCTGGAAGGGACCCTATGAATCAAGTCCGGCCTCTCCCAAGGAGGTACATTGGGGAAAATGAACTCCCAGCCTCTGGCACTGAGCCATTATATTCTTATTCTTCCCTTTTCTGGACTAATTTCTGGCTAGTTCTGCCTAAGTCATATCTTTCAAAGGCTAACATGTTTCAGCTCTCATGGCATGTCTGAACCTCAACAATTCAGCAAAATGTTTTCATCAACCAATTCTCCCAGATGTTCTTTTCTTATATATTGCCATATTGTTACAGGTATCGTTACGTCCGGTCTGTGGGATTTTAAAGTTTTTAACGTGTTAAATCCATTGGGGTGTCTCTCCTCAATTTCAACAGCCTGACCTGCCAGTTCATTGTAATGAGGCTCGTCCAGGTAGCTAGCTTGAGGGGAAACCATTCAACAAGAGATAGGGCCTTCTTCAAGGTGGCACCATCTTTGTGGAACCAGCTCCTGGAGGAGATTGTCCTCTCCCCCCCCTAACATTCAAGAGGCAAGTGAAGACATGGCTTTTCAGCGAGGCTTTCCACCCCAACCCTAGCTGGGATTTATCTTACATCTCCATCCCGTTTCAGTTACTATTGTTTATATTTTCATGTTTTATTTTACGCTTAGTGTCATCATTGCTCTGGCACTCTCTATCCTCATGCCGTGTTTAGACTGTCAAGTGTTTTTTATCATGCTATTTTATTATGACTGTGTGCCACCCAGAGTAGTGCCATGGCGCTAATAAGAACATAAGAACATAAGAGCCCTGCTGGATCAGGCCAAAGTCCCATCTAATCCAGCTTCCTGTACCTCACAGTAGCCTCACCAAATGCGTCTGGGAGCGCTTGAGACTAGATATCTGTCTTCTGATGCCACTCCCCTGCATCTGGCCCTTGCAGTACCCTGGTTATAAGCCTGCAGATTACACATCTCCATCACAGTTTGCATTGTAACCTGTGATTGACTTTTCCTCCAGGAATCTGTCCAATCTTCTTTTGAAGGCATCCAGGCCAGATGCCATCACCACATCCTGTGGCAGGGAGTTCCACAGACTAACAACACACTGGGTAAAAAAATTTCTTTTGTCTGTTCTCACTCTCCCAACCCTCAGTTTGAGTGGATGTCCCCAGGTTCTGGTATTTTGTGAGAGGGAGAAGAGTGTTCCTCTATCCACTTTACTCATGCCCTGCATTATTTTGTATGTCTCAGTCATATCCCCCCTCAGGCGCCTTTTTTCCCCCCAAATTCAGCTCTGCAAAAAAAATGGCACCCATATGCAGTCCACATCCAGAGCCCTTCCTCATAAGGGAGATCCCCCAGCCCAGTAATCATTTTAGTTGCTCTCTTCTACACCTTTTCCAGTTCCACTGGAGAGCTATATATAAATCAAAGTAATAAATAATAAACAAAGTATTGATAGATAGATAGATAGATAGATAGATAGATAGATAGATAGATAGATAGATAGATAGATAGATAGATAGATAGATAGATAGATAGATAGATAGATAGATAGATAGATAGATAGATGGTGAGTAGGGAACAAGATACTTAACTTTATGAACAGCATCCAACCTTAGACTGGCCCTAGAGAAGTGAGCAAATTGCTACTGGTTTGATATTTTTCCTCCTCAGGGTCTGGCCAGACAAAACGTTGTTTCCTGGACTTCCTATTAAGTGTCTTACCACTAACGTCAAGTTCAGGAAAGAGTGCAGATTCTACCATGTACAGGAAGGGATAGGAATGGGCCACCCACAGTGCTTCTTCCCCTGTGTAAACTGTGCCACCCATACATTGGCTGGGGTTTCCCCCTGCATCTGTTCTGCGGAGAGTTCGGGTGTGGATGTGGACTGCATATGGGTGTCATTTATTTGCAGAGCTGAATAATGAACATGCATTCTTTAAAAAAAAAACACCTTCGATTTACTTCCTTCAAGAAATTTCCAACCAATTTTGATTCTGTACTCCGTCTCCCAAATAATGAGTATATTTTCTTTGAAGAGATGACAACTTGGAGAGAAGCCCGTGGGGTTGGCTGAGCTCTTTTCTTCACTTGCTTGATGCTTTCCACGTTGCTTCAGCCACCGCATTCTCACTTGAATTTTCGCCGACTTGGCCAGATCTGAATTGTATCCACTCTTGCGTTCCATTGGCATCAATGGAGCTTCCTTGCTTCTTCTTTTTTCAGTCAGTGTACTGAGACCTGGAATTTAGAGGGGGAAATGGATGGGAGTGGAGGCTTACATCTCCCCCCCCCCAGCCTATGTACCATCATCCTGATCCAGATGGCAGTCGTCTGAGCTTCCTAGGAAGGAAGGAAAGAAGGATCCCTGGCAGGCTACAAACATAGCCTAGTCAGTGCCTAGTTTTGTCTGGAGGGAAGCCACATTTGTTCTGGAGACCACAAAGAAAGTCTAGGTTTTTGCTGAAGTTCTTAGCCTTCGCCATGGGACTGGCAATATTTGGCCCATAATTCAAAGCATGATTTAAGGGCATGTGGTTTAGTCGAACAAAGAGATGGTGGTGGTGGGGGAACAGCTGGGTCTAGATTATACTTCAATGCAGTTAGCGACAGAGATAATTTCTTAGCAGTGCCTCACAGTTTCCATTGCAGCATAACTTTTCTAAAGCTGGAACGCATTACCTTGGAGAAAGATTTTGTATCCAGTTTCGCTGCATTGGCTGAATATACAAACTGTTTCTTTCCGCTCTCTGAAGGCGGGAGACGGAAAGTGCTGATGCAAAGAAGAACAGATCCTTCCTTTATCAGACCCTCTTAGCTTTTGAGATGCAAGCGTGGCGAGAGGAAGAATCTAAGGCATGAAAGTATCGCCGCTTGGTTCCTGGCAGTGTGATCTTTTGCCAATGACGCTGGCACCTGGGTTGTAAGTTCATATTGACTTTGGATTCCTCTCTACCCTCGTTCCTGAAAGGATTAATCATGAGGCACACCAAATATAAATAAATATAATATTTGCTCCTCAAAGTATGCTGGAGGTTGGCATGGCTTCCTGGATCATTCTGGCCAAGCAAAGAAGATTCCCTCTCCCATGCAAGAGCTACTGTCCCTGCTGAGGTCTAGCCAACCCCAGGAGCTGGCTTCCTTTACCTCCTGTGACATTCCCAAGAGGCCCGTTGGCAGCTAAATTTATTCTTGTGACCAGCCTGCTTTCCCGCTTTAGGAATGTTCCCACATCTCACAAGAAAAGCTCTAGCCAGATGTATTCCTCAGATGGCTTCACTCGGCAGAAACTTAAACCTAGATGGCTTGTCCTCTGCTCTCCATGACCATTGCCCATAGGAGGTGTAGCAATCTATACAAGTTAAATGGCATGCCTGCACACTAACTGTTGGAAGTAAAAGGCACTGAAACCCCTAATAATCAGCTGCTTGCTCTATGAGATATATCTTTAATTCTTCTCAAAATAAAGATATATCTGATGGGACCTTTTCCATTCAGATGCTAGAATTTTTTTTCTCCTGTTCCTTGAGGATGTGGGCTCAGAGTGACTCACAATGTGAAAGTTGTCAAAAATATATTAAATGGGCACATGCCTCTTATTGATTGATTGATTGGTTGGTTGATTGATTGATTGATTGGATTTCTATACCTCCCATCTGGCACCAAGGTCACTCTGGGCAGTTTACAGCAATTAAGTACACTGCAAATAAATTAAATAATTCATATAATAAAATAAACAAAACACAGTAATATAATAAACATAAACATAAACATAAATATAAACATAAATATAAATATAAAGTGACATAAAATAGTGGATAAGTGTTTTTATTGGTGGGCAAATAATTTAAAATAATGTTTTAATGGATGAACACTTTCCCTTCCCTCCCTTTACTCGCTGTCCCCCTTTCCTTATCCCCCTGCACATCTCTCCCTCTCATTTCTTGACTTTCCTTTTCCTTTTTCCTTTTACACAGCATCTGGAGGACAAAGTGTGTTTTAAAATATGTGCAAAGCATTGTGAATAGCAGGGTTTTTAAAATGCAACACTCCTTTCTTTACAGTTTAAAGCAGATAATCTCAAGCCACCTGCAAGAGGAGAGGCTGTTTCCTTCTGAGTAACGTATTCATGTTGGTCTTTGGCAGATGGAGTTACTGGCAATTTATCAATATCCCTTAAAAAAATTTTAAGGGCATAGGGGCACAGTGTCCATGAAAGCAAAGTGTTCTGCTTATATACCGCCCCATACCACTACAAGTAGTCTCTGGGCGGTTTACAATTTTAATTACAGAGTGCAGGCTACACATTGCCCCCCCCCAGCAAGCTGGGTACTCATTTTACCGACCTCAGAAGGATGGAAGGCTGAGTGAACCTTGAGCCTGCTACCGGGGATTGAACCCAGGTCGTGAGCACAGTTTTACCTTCAGTACAGGCATTTAACCACTGCGCCACGAGGCATCATGCAGTTGATGCCAGTTCTGCTCAAAACATCTGAAGTTACACTAATAATGACTATGAAATGGATCAAGAAAATGGATTTAAATAAGGTGGAAAGGGGTGTGGGGTGCTGAAAATATGTGGACTTGAAGAATATGTCAACTTTTAGAAAACTTGGTTAAAGAAAAATATTTTTACAGTCGAAGAAGATGGTGGAAGAAAAAAGAAAAAAACAGACTAGCATAGAAGTCCTTTCCCAAAACCTCATTGCTTACCCTAATATCTTATGGAGAAACTGGTATCTATTGGTTGAAGCAGGAATGTTCCTATTAAAAATTCTGCAAGTACTGTATGAATTGCACTAGACATTTCAATGGGCCACTTTACCACCAATGTCCATTTGATTGATTCCTGCAACTAGCTAGCCCCGATATCCCCTAATAACAGCATGATGACGCTTTTCAGTCTTGCACTTTCTCTGTATAAAAATTATTTTGCACTTTTATGGGAAGGAGCCATTCTGCCTACGCTTTCTTCTGCCATGCCAGCATTCAAGATCCTCCAAGATTACTTTTTTTCAGAATATTTTCTCCCTTGAGGTGTAGCTATTCCCAAGATAAAGAGGTATGTCCTGCCTAGTTAGAGGCCAAGCAGATCAACTAGTTTTTCTGCTTATTTGAAAGTCAAGTCACAGTCACCAAAATGTCTGCATTAGATTCACGATAAAGCATCATCTAAAAGGAAAAATGTTTGTACAGGGGTACCTTGTATAAAGGAATTAATTCATTCCAAATGAAATCCTGTTAAGCAAAATTTCCTTTATACAAATTTCCCATAGGGATGCATTGAAAACGGAGTAATCCCTAATTGTGACCATTTTTATGTTGTATGGATTCACCCCATAGGCAATTCTGTTAAGGAAATTTCCCCTATCTCTAGGAATTTTTATGTTGTACAGATTTTATGTTATACAAACTGTTTGTTATACGAGGGTCCACTGTACAGTTATATAAATGAAGCATGTGTCCTATGCATTTCCAGAGGATTCTGCTGATGTGGTCCATTTCTGAGGGAGGAGTGGGTGTTGTTTTTCCTTTAGTGAGAAGGGATGGAGATGAACTCTGGAAGGTCAAAGAGTGCTTTAAGATATGAGCAAGAAGACCTCAACTCATTGGTGCCTGCCTTGATGGCACAGAGAGAGAACATTTATGAAATCACATTTATTGGCCATTGAAGAATCTGTCAGCTTTTGAATTTCTCATCTGTCTGCTTTAGGATCAACAGGGACTCAGAGTACAAAAATTGGAACATACTATTAATAGTCATGTTTTAGTCTCAGCTTTGAGTTCTTTCTTGCAGGCGGGTGACAGCAGGCTTGGTGGCTAATTAGATCTTCTGGGTGCAGGTGACTTGTTCGCGCTGAGCCTCAGATGACAAAAATACTAAACAAATGAATTGTGTCTTAAGGCAGACATAAAACATGACGTGGGGAGAGAGACATAAGGCAGACCAAAGGAACCCAAGCCTGGTGCCAGGCAAGCAAGCATCCTGCTGTCCATCTCATGGCTAAACCCCATGAGGAGGTGTAGAAAGTACACAAATACGCGTGGCAAGTAAATCTTCAAGGAGACACTAAAGCAAGGTTGCGGTCAAAACCACACACACCTTAAAGTTAATTGAGAGGAAATAATATATTTCATTTTGTATACTGTATTTGTGTATCAGAATGGGGTGGGATGGGATGGGATAGACGTGTTCTTCCAAGTGTTAAGATACTGGTTTTCTTTCCTATGTCTAACATGTAAGATGGAGTGAACATTGTTGTTGCCTAGAGCTAAGCTTCCCTTGACTGATGGAGTGCATAAAGATGAGGCCATACCATGATAGTTTGGGTATAGCTAGGCCACAACTTTATTGGAACCAAATACCCACGAGTAAGAAATCCTCCGTCTAAATGCCGATTGGATGTCACTTTTTGCGAGCCGCACCCCCTTCCCCAATGACTGTATCATCTGAGTAGCAAAGCAAAAAAGCAAAGTATGCCGCCCCATACCACTTCAAGTAGTCTCTGGGCAGTTTACAGTTTTATTACAGTATGCAGGCTACACATTGTTGTCATCCCCCCCCCCCCCGCGCAAGCAAGCTGGGTACTCATTTTACTGACCTCGGAAGAATGGAAGGCTGAGTCAACCATGAGCCGGTTACCTGGGATTGAACCCCAGGTCGTGAGCACAGTTTTATCTGCAGTATTGTCATTTAACCACTGCACCATGAGCCTGGTTGAATGAGGCGTACCAGACCAAGCAGTATTCCTGAGGAATGGCGTTGTTCACTGATGTGCCCTTAGGGTACGAAAGGTGATGAATCAATCTGTATTGTCCCGGTGCTTTTTTAGGGACCACCCCTAAAGGGGATACCCACAGATCCCTTTCGTGTCTGGGTCTTCTTTCCCCCTCCTCTTTTCCCATGATGCCGTTCTTTGTTCCCCCGGTTGCCGCACTGGCAATAACCCTCCGACCTGGTAGGTCAGGTCTTCTCTATAAATCAAAAGACAAAGCTGCCTCCTTCGCTCCTGTTCACATTTCTCTCCTATTTTCTCTCTCCTCCTGCCATGTTTTTTCCTAGTCCTGCCATAGAACGGGTGTGTGTGCAAGAGGCAAGGGATCATTGCTTTGTCTTGCTCATTTTATGAAGCACAAGGATGAGGGTCTAATTCCAAAGGATCATGCTGGTAGTTCCACAAGCCAACAAAAGTTCTTCTCAGCCAGTGGTTCCTCGTGCCTATTACCCATTCCTTCAAATCCAGCAAGTTTTTAAAATGTATGTTTAACAGAACATCACCAACTCCGCTTAGACATTTCAGTAGTCTAACCTTTAGCTTTGCCAACACACATTTCTACAGTTTCAGTCAGTGAGCATGAATAGAAAATCAGATTACAACAGAAATAACCTTCCAGATTCATCCTTGAGTCTTACGTTCTTGAACATCATGGAACATTATATATTTGCTTCCAAAGAAGAGTCTTCTAGCTGATGTGCCACAAAATATGTGAGTGTGCTAAAGAAAAATAACATTAAACTAGTTTTTAAAACTTTAGCATTGCTCTTTCCTGGAAGCAAATATCATTGCAGCTTCACTTCAGGGACTACAGATTAAATAGCAGTATTTATGTTAGCTACCTATTACCAGGATGTTTATATGATAACACTTTGTAAGTTTTAATTATGCAACTGGTACTATAAATCTTCATTTTCTGTGTCTGTATCTTGGCCTCCAACTCCTCTACCATGTGTATATACGGTAAATCTGTGGCTTAAATATTTTATTCCATGTGCCTGAGGGAGGAGACTGTGATCTGTGAAAGCTCACACTGAAATAAATCTGTTAGTCTTACAGGTGATACAATATTTTTATTTTGTTTTATTTTTGATATATAAGACACCTTGAAATTCTTCTCTAAAATGGCATGTGGCCGCAGCCTTTTCAACAGAAAACAATGGATGAAAATGTGTGTGTGAGAGAGAGACAGACACACAGAGAGGGAGAGAGAACAAAAAAAAAACAACAACACCCAAACACCTTTGTGTGCAAATATACAGTTTCCCACTATGGAACATATGGTGAAGTTTCTAAATTCCATCATATTTTGTTTCGTTTTGGAGGTCATCCAAAGGGAGAAAAAATCTGAAAGCCTTTTCTACAATGGGCCTCCAGCTGTTTTTCCTCAAGAATAAGTATCAACGTGCATATAACTAGCATATAAACCAAGCAGATACAACGGCCATGAAAGATGGCATTTTATAAAATGAAAGTCTTTCCAATCCCATAATTCACTGGCATCCCCTAAAGCTGAATTATGGGATCAGGAATCCAGCAGAAGGTAGAGCAGCTCACTTGGCTCCATGCTATTCCTACGCCGCTTCCTTTAACTGTTAGAAAAGTGCCTTGCTGCACCATGGAAATTGCAAGGATTCCCTGCCACTCACAAAAGTGCTTGGCGAAGCAGGTTCTGATGGAGGCTTACTCCATCTACAGTAGTATCTCTGTGTGTTTGCAGAAAAGAAAAACTGTGGTGTAATTCTATTCCTTGGGTGTGCATTTCCTTGGCTAATTTTCATTCAACCCCACTGCCAATTTCATGCACTTGGCTCAACTGTGTGATTCTATTATCACACCAGTGAAGAACAGACTCACCCTCCCCCAAAGGAACTTCTAAAGCAGGTTATAATGAGAGGTCAACAGGCAAATGAAATCCCCATGTTTATCTTCAGGGTCATGCTATTATCTTAACAGGAAACCGTTAACATGCTAGCATCTTAAACTGGGAAAACAATAAGAACATCAAGAGTTATTGGCTAGGAGAGCCACCTGGGATCTCTTTAGCAGAAAGGTGTGTGTGTGTGTGTGTGTGTGTGTGTGTGTGTGTGTGTGTGTGTGTGTGTGTGTGTGTGTGTGTGTGTGTGTGTGTGTGTGTGTCAGAAGAGAGAAAGAGAGAGAGAGAGAGAGAGCAAATATCTGTCAATCCATCCATCCATTTATATACTACTGGATTACTGCAATACACTTTTATGGGTGGTTTACAGCAGATAAAATCAAACCACTTAAGGCACCCAAGACTAGGGAAGTACTGTATGATCAAATTTGCTCGCACCTGCCATCAGACTGGCAGCCAGTAGCAGGCGTGGTACAAGAAGTGGGGAATTTAGTATTCTTCCTGTCACTAGCAGAGTATGGCTGAAGTTCATTACGCAAGACGTTTTAGTAAATACCACCAACTTCCAATTTAATTTTAAGCTTGCCCAGTCCTATTGATTCATGAATCATGGAACTGCAATGGTCTTATCACAGACTTACACTACTAACAGGGCAATTCATATCCATCAATTTCTTCCCTTACTTATGTCAGATGAAAATATATTTTTGAATCCACAGACTTCCTGTTTTTATTTATTTAAAGAAAATACCTGGAATGATGTAACTTTATGATCTGCCCTGCCATATATCTAGAGATCATTTTTTAAAAATCTCACGTCTGTGTGCTGGAAACATGGGGCCTTGTGCCATTTCTAACACCCGTGACTGCACAAGATTCTTAGAAAGCTGGGTAAGTATTTCTCCAGATGTAGCAGACTTTGCATTTATATTTGCAGAATAAATTGGATGTAGTGTTAGGAATTCCCAGGGCTACTGCATATTTCTGAGCTTCTAAATTTAGTGGTTAAGAGGTCTATGCAGTCAAAATAATTAATTAAGTTTATATGCCTGTGTCTACATGCTAAAGGGTCTATTCACAAATGCTCATTCATTTGGCTTCTTTATATTCTTTATGCATGTGTTGTTAGCATGTGCTTAAGGGTGAAGTAAACATTTTTGGAAATACCCAGATTGGTCTAGTGTACAGAATGATGGGCTAAGTCTCAGGAAGCCTGGGTTTGAATCCCCATTCAGCCATCAAAATTGACTAGGGATGTGGCGGAGGGGTGTGTGTGTGAAAAATATCTCACTTACCTTGAAAGACCAACTACAGTGGATAGTTACAAGTCAGTGCCAACTTGCAGGGAAATAGTGATATAGCATCCATTTGTGACCATGTGAGGTTGCTCTAGCGGTGCCTATGCTGTACAACATTCAGCCTGTTTCTCAACAGGATCCGAAGGCAAGGCGAAACAGACCATGCTCCACAATCGCTTTGGAAGTGTTGTGCAGTCATTGTAGGTATCATTGACTGAAGATAGATGGGGGGGGCAGTAGGAGGAGGATTTCTGTGCAGACTCCATTGCCTACCAAATTCTATCCAGCCTATGACCATGGAAAAACTTGACCAGGAAATCTGTTGGGGGAATTAGAATGTGCGAGGAGCTCCTGTTATCTGTATCTCAGGCCACAACTTTACCCTCTTCCTGCCAGTCCACTGGATCTTTTGAGGCATGAAGGAGAACAATAAGCTTCCTTTGCTTGTGCGGCAGCCCCTAGAACTAACTTCTGTGTGAGCAAGTGTCCTGAAGGCTAACGCAGATCCACTCTCATGGTCATCCATCCATTGCAAAAGAGCACAAAGAACAAGATGATTTCCATAAGATGGTGAAGAGATCCAAGGAAGATCTAACCCCTTACTTGCTCACTGCTGGTCTTGAACATTTGGCTTGTCCTCTGGCTCTTGCTTTTTACCTTCTGGTTCACTTCACGTCCTCGTCATCATGGGGAAATGGTTGCTGACAGCAGGCAGCAAAAGACAGCAGACAGTCCTTGCACGGCCTCCACTAGCCTCAGAAGCAAAGTTCTGCATGGGGGGGGGGGGGACACCTTTGTCTGATAACTACAAAGTTACACATAAGGGAAGTTTTCAAGGTTTTCTCAACTTTTCATTGGGCCAAGATGACATAGCATTTGGGGTGAAGGTAAATATTCCAAAACCTTGGACAAACCAGATCCGATTCCAGTGGCTCTTAAAGCTAGTCCTTTAGTCAGATCAGGCCAATGTTTGTTGATTGCACATAATACTGAAGGCTCAATCAATTTATAGTCTCTCCTCTCTCTATAAGAGCCTGTCTTAGATTTCTGTCCACTTACTTAAGGCAATGTGCACTGACCTTTTTCACAGCCTGGGTCAGCTCTTTAGTAAGGCTGCTCTTTAGTTTCCTTCACCGTCTAGGCCTGTCTCCCAGTATGGTTGTAAATGATGACTAACAATTTGGTAGTGGTTGTTTTATTTTTAATTTCGTGTGATACTTAGATTTTTCCTAAAGAGGAGTAACTCTGCAGCTCTTCCCCGAGAACCCAGTTTTGTTTGCTAGCAAAGTCTCAGAAATATATAGCCAGATGCATAAGTGGGTGCATGTCTCATGCCCTCTTGTCTTAACTCCTATGCCCTTCTGGTTACTGGGCAGGAATCCCCTGTATCTCCTAATTGATTCATTACATTCCTCTCTTGGACCAAATGTGCTGATGTCCCCGATTCTGCAAGACACACTTTCAATCTTATTATTACAGTAGGTCATTTCCTTATTAGTCCAGTTGACCGGGCTGCCCAGATGACTGGTGTGGAAATTCCATTCTGGGTCTTCAATTCGTAACTTCCTATATGACATCTTTGGTTCAACGACAACGTACAAGAAGCTTGCAAGAGATGGGTCACATAACAGGCATTTCCTAACGCAATACCAAGTAATCTCAAGTAATTAACCACAAGCATCGTCAGACCTGTCTGACAAGTTTAGGTCTGCCCAGAAATAATTTATGGTCAAGATTTTTCCCAACACCATCTTTGCCTGATGAACATTTCTAGAGAACTGAAAAGCTTGCCGTGTTATCTGCAATTCATCCGTGGTTAATTGAAGCCACTGCCCTATCCAGAACTTTCTTGGTATGGATGGATCACAACAAGTGCCATGTCCACCAGGCTCTGTAGCCACTTGCTGGGTCCACTAGACATCCTTCAGCTGCTCCTGTTTGTCAAGCTGCCTGATGCCTAGAAAGCTTACGAGGCACCAGTGATGTGGAACAACAGAAGATGACCAAGCAGCCAGGATGAGACAAACAGAAAGCGATCGCTGATGGCTCTCTGGAACAATACTTACTGACAGATGGATTCTAAAGCTACCAATCAAAAAAGGCATTGTGCAGACTGTTCTTAACAGCTTCATTTTTTCTGGTATGGAGAAAGACGATGTGGGGAAAGAAGCCCTGGTGGGAAAGCATGTGAGGAGTGCACGAACAGAAGAGGATGACAGATGCCTTCCCATAGAATTCTGTGAACGAGGCAGGCCAACCTCATAATTAAAATACCTTGGTGCAGTGGAGGGCATTTTCTCTCTGGGTCTCTTTGAATCTGGAGTTGCTTTATGTAATATAGGATTGTTGTTCCTTCTTCCAGCAACCTACTGCAGTGACACACAGCATTCACATTTCACTGCCAGAGTTCCCCCTTTTAAGATTCCTGGTACGGTACCTTGAATAGCAAATTAACTAGACCTCATCTGCTTCCCACGTTAGTCAAGTGACCTTGCAGAATACCCTCTGCCTGTCTATTACATAGGAACTCGATGCACAGAAATGCTGCATTTCGTCCCAGCGTGGCTGCATCATGAATTGATAGGCTAAAGAAATAAGTAACGTTGTACCGCAACCTGCTCTTGTTCCTTCCAACACGGGAAGATCTGTCTCAAGTTCCAACCAAATGTACACCCTTCAGAAAGGGATAAGAAAGCCTCCTTAGCTTGTTAGGATTTAGATTTTAACAATTTCAGCTTGTACTGGAACTCGTACTTTCTTTCTTGGCAAATCATACAGCAACAAAATCAAACACAAATGTTTGTTTCACAACATCAAGACTATCCTGATGGCGTCTTTTACATTACTAATGCCAGGAACTAACATTTGTCCAAGGCAATTTTCTTTGACTTTTCCAAATGGCTGTTCTTTTGCATATTAGATCCCTTATGTTTCCCTGAAGGTACAAATGGATCTTGCTCCTTATGTACCTTGGAAATAATACGTATTTATTTGTTTGATTGATTTGATTTACATGCCGCCAATCTGGCAGCCAAGACCACTCTGGATGGTTGAATCTAAAACCAGCATGCAATATCAGCAAAAGAATTTTCAAATATTTTCCATTATAGAAAGGAGAGCTTTACTCTTCCTCTAGAAGAGTCAAACGAAACATGTTAGTGCTGAAATAAATTTGCAGAGTTTTTGTGGCATTGCTGTAATTCAAGATTCCTAGTAGAACACTGTCAGCATTTTTATAAAATTACTCTCAGACAGAGAAGTTCACAGCTCAGTGACTCACATTTGTTTCTGACGGGCAAGGGCAGTTCAAAAAATGTGATCACTGGAGAAGTGCAGTTTTCATGAGAAGTTCAGTAAACCTCTCTACCTAAGCAACAAATCTTTAGAATCCCTCTGTTTATAACTTTATCCAGCTAAATTTAATTACCTCTCTACCTAAGCAACAAATCTTTAGAAACCCTCTGTTTATAACTTTAGCCAGCTAAATTTCAGGAGGTGCTGTGCAATTATACAGTACAGTACATCTGCCAAAATCTTCACTGGCCCAAATCAAGGTGACTTTATAGTCACCTTATGGTGGAGAGGTATTTGCAAGTATGTTGCAAAAACAGAATCATAGAATCATAGAGTTGGAAGAGACCTCAGGGGCCATCTAGTCCAACCCCCTGCCATGCAGGAGCAGTCCAACAGGCATTATCTGCACTGATATGTGAAGGAAAGAAAGAATTCCAAACAGTTCTGGTTCACGGCATTGTGTGGTGATGCACACTGCACATTTGCTTGGCTTCCAGCATGATTGCCATTCAGAGATCAATGCGGATTGGAACTTTGGTCTCATTTTCCCATTACCCACATTCACTCGCTACAAGCTTCTATACCAGTAGTCAGTTTTTCTTAAATGTAATTCAGAAATTGAGTATCCATATCTCTCCCCACCCTCCATTCCATCCAAGACCCTCTCCATTATTGGATCTGTCTCCATACATTCTGCTGCCTGTTTTCCTCCCTTGAAATTGCCTGATTTGTTAGTGGAAATTTTCCTTTTTGTGATGAAGGGGATGTTGTTTTCTTCCTAAAATGGAGAAAAGCCTGCAGGACAGCTTAAGAGCCATACAGTCTCTCCTTCTCTGTCTCTAATCTCTCTGGTAAAATAACATGTTACATCGATCCCACCAGATATGAAACAAAAGGCGAAAGGCGGCTGTGCTGGGGAGAACACTGAATGCTCTCCACCCTTTTACACACAGTCAGCCAGAGGAAGCCCAGCTTCCTGCTGAGGAGAAAGCTTCCACAGCTCATCTCAGGGGAAGATCTAATTGTATGTGTCCCTGTAGGGCTCACACTTGTTTCAGACAAAGTAACAGATGGGGATAAGAGATCTGGGAACACCCAGTCTCGAAACAAACAAATAAACCATGTTACCAGGCAAAGTAAAATCATTCTGAAACGGAAGGCAAGGAGGAATGATTGATTTGAGAGTCCAGTAATGTTGTGTGGATGTGTTAAACTAATCCAAATCAGTGGGGGATGGAACCACTTCTACATCAGGAGCAAATGGGACATATGGATAGGCCCTAAATTAGGACTCTCAGCTTGCTCATACCAAACATTAGTCACAAACTGAAAACGGAGGGGAAAATGCTTTATTTGTGAAGCTGATTTGCCTAAATCACACTACAAGGTTTGCATTCCTGGTTAGTTTAACTACTCCCATTGGCCAGAGGAGAGTGAGAATTAAGCAGACAATAACCCAATGGTGGCTTCTGTCCTCTCTTAATTCCAGTTTAGCATGAAAACCAAACATGACCTTTCCATCACATTGCATTTCTTTTTATGGATAAGCAATCTCATTTCTACAGCTAAGCAGTCAGATATTTATGTAAAGAAGGATATCTGAGAATTATCAGTAAACAAATGACACCTTTTTCCCCTCCAGCAGGTTGAATAGGTATTTTATTTTTTTAATCTTGAGAAATGAAAATTTCCCCCTAAAAGCTTGTTTTGCTTTTCAAAAGAATTAAACAGAATGTTGGCGAAATATAAGATGCTAAGCAGGTTGATTTAAAGGTTATCCCAAAAGAGAAGAAAGGTCAAGACAAAGGATAGGCTATATAAAGCTTCTTTAAATTACTTAGAAGTATCCATCATATTGATATTTGGAATGTTTTTGAACATACAAGAAACTCTTCACTGGTATGTTCAAAAATCAATTTTCGAAAACATATATTCTTGTTACAGATTATAATATTTATATCCTCCATCAGAACTGACAAACAATATCTTTCTTGGGTGTAGATCATTTTGAACCTTTGCTTTTTATTGGCAAGTGCTCAAAACTCATTCTTCAAAGTATTTCCTTTCATATTATTTTTGGTATCATGAGGATGAAGGCTAAGAATATTATCGTTATTCATTATTCAGCCTTTCATTTTTACCAAGGTCATGAGTATATTTCTCTTTCCACTAGCTCGCTATGGTCAAGCTGTACTGGACCTCAAAGATTGTTGGACTTCATCACTCACCATAGCATAGGCCGCGGTCTCACCAGCGTTTTCTGTGCATTTTTGCTGCGGTGAACTGCGCAGTAAAAGATTGTGTCCTAACCGCGAAGGGAAGTAATTTGGTGCCCTGACCGACCACGCCCCCAGAAGTGCATTTTAACCGAAGTTTTTTAAACCACCGCTAGGGGTTGGTTTAAAAAACTTCCCTTAATGATGCGCAGTTCTTTGCTACTCTAACGAGGTGCGACCCCAGAAAATACACAGTAATTAGCTTCCTACCCCTTTTCCTACCACTTCCTGTGGGTCCTGCTTGTCGATTCGACCCAGAAAAAAAGGGAAAAGGTGTGTGGTAAGCATGTAGAGACAGGCACAGAGCAGTAAAATACTACCCTGTCGACAGGACGCTAACTGCGCATCAAACACCAGGTGATCGCCCCCCCCCAAAAAAAAAACTATGCATCAAATTAAGATGCGAAGAACATTTTAGTGAGACTGTGGCCATAGGCTATCATTCACCGTCCACTTCAACAACATACAAGGAGCTCACATCATCTATTGAAATATAGTGTTGGAGTGTGTGTTGTGTGTATGTTGTATCATTACAGTCGTTACTGACTTTTTGTGACCCCATGTCCATGGAGTGGTTTGCCAGTTCCTACTCCAGACGCCTACAGCACCTGGTTTTCCCTGGTCGTCTCCCATCCAAGTACTAACCAGGGCAGACCCTGCTTAGCTTCCGAAATCAGGCGAGATTGGATGTGCTTAGGGCATACAAGTGGGCAAAGCTTAATTCTGTTTGCCAAGTAGTTTAAAAACTGAGCTGACTGAAGAATAACTATTGGAACAAAGGAGATAGTTAAAATGAAGTTTGATTAATTCATAATTACACTCCCTCCCCAATATTATTTGGGATTTATATCCAACACTGTTATAATTTATCTTAGGAGTAAATACAGGTTAGCGAATATAAAAACCTAAAGTAGGACCCCGGTATCCGCTGGGGATTGGTTCCAGGCCTTCCCGTGGATAATGAAAACTGTGGATACGAGAGAATGCCTACCCACCCACCCACAAACTGCTGTTTTCTGACAGTAGCCTGCTTTATGACTGCTGTTTTGAGATAGTAGCTTGCTTTATGGCCACTGTTTGTGACAGTAGCTTGCTTTACAGATGCTATTTATGACAATAGCTTGCTTTACAGCTGCTGTTTGTGACAACAGCTTGCTTTACAACTTGCTTTGTGGCTGCTGAATTATTTAATTTTTTTCCTATGCCAAATGAATCAGTGGATAATGAGTCAATGGATATGGGGGTCCTACCATATATGGAAGCTGGCTAAACTGGCATAAAGCAAACATCAGTACCTATAATTTATTTGCAGTGACTAGATGGTGTCAAGAAATTATTCCTATGATTGCAAGCCCCCTTCCCAGAGCTAGGCAAAGATCATAGTTTAGGGAGTTGGGATTTAGGAAGGAAGTGCTTGAAATCCTTGCACGAATGTTTGTTTGCTAAAGAAACATTCACATAGATATTGTCCTCCCTCTTTCTTACAAATAAAAGTGCTGGGCAAAGATGACTTTTCAACATAAACATTTGTGCCTGACTGCATGGCTTTTTCTAGATGATCAGCTTATGCTTAGAAGGGGGAAAGATGCTACAGCACTTTAGGCGGTTACTTCACGTCCTTCTTTTTTCTGCGAGTAGTTTTGTACCATGACAGCGTTGGTCGCGATCACATGGTTTTGTCCCTATTTCAGTGTTCCCATGGTAGTGATAAGACACAGTATTGTACCGTGACAAACACTGAATTTGTCTACCTTCCTTTTACCTTTGGGGGGGGGGGCTTAAAATTATTTTTCAATATTTCGCTTCTGAAAAGTCAAGATAAAAAAGCCTCAGACACAGTTTTCTGAGAGAAACAAATGTTTTGTTGTGTGACAGTCGTTACTACATGGTGATTTGTCTCGGAACAGAAAGTTGGAACAAAGAGTCACAAGGGAAAACCTTACCCCAGCACCAGGTACAGTATTGTCACACTTAGCACCCTTTCCAGGGGTGTGGCCGAGATAAATTTCAGCAGTTCCGCGACGGGCGTGAAGTAACATTTTTTGTACTGCTCCTAAGCGCAACACTAACAGAGACAAAATGGACGTGAAGTAACCACCTTAAAGACTAGCTGATATATTTTAATGGAGGCTTTTGTGGAACATACCCAAGAGGTCGTGTTCCATGAAAGTGTTGTTGTTGTTGTTCAGTCGTTCAGTCGTGTCTGACTCTTCATGACCCCATGGACCAGAGCTCGCCAGGCCTTCCTATCTTCCACTGCTTCCCGGAGTTTTGTCAAATCCATATTGGTTGCATCGATGACACTGTCCAACCATCTCATTCTCTGCCGTCCTCTTTTCCTTTTGCCTTCAATATTTCCCAACATCAGGGACTTTTCCAAGGAGTCCTCTCTCCTCATGAGGTGGCCAAAGTACTAGAGCCTCAGCTTCAAAATCTGTCCTTCCAGTGAACATTCGGGGTTGATTTCTTTCAGGATGGATAGGTTTGATCTCCTTGCAGTCCAGGGGACTCTCAAGACTCTCCTCCAGCACCACAGCTCAAAAGCATCAATTCTGCGGCGATCAGCCTTCTTTATAGTCCAGCTTTCACTTCCATACATCACTACTGGAAAAACCATAGCTTTGACTATCCTGACCTTAGTTGGCAAAGTGATGTCTCTGCTCTTTAGGATGCTATCTAGGTTTGCCATTGCTTTCCTTCCAAGAAGCAGGCATCTTTTTATTTCGTTGCTGCAGTCGCCATCTGCAGTGATCAAGGAGCCCAAGAAAATAAACTCGGTCACTGCCTCCATTTCTTCCCCTTCTATTTGCCAGGAGGTGATGGGACCAGTGGCCATGATCTTCGTTTTTTTTATGTTGAGCTTCAGCCCATTTTTTTCACTCTCCTCTTTCACCCTCATTAAGAGGTTCTTTAATTCCTCCTCACTTTCTGCTATCAGAGTAGTATCATCTGCGTATCTGAGGTTGTTGATATTTCTTCTGGCAATCTTAATTCCGGCTTGTGATTCATCCAGACCTGCCTTTTGCATGATGTACTCTGCATATAAGTTAAACAGGCAAGGTGACAGTATACAGCCTTGTCGTACTCCTTTCCCAATTTTAAACCAGTCAGTTGTTCCATATCCAGTTGACGGTTGTTGCTTGTCCCACATATAGATTTCTTAGGAGACGGATAAGGTGGTCAGGCACTCCCATTCCTTTAAGAACTTGCCATAGTTTGTTCTGGTCCACACAGTCAAAGGCTTTGGCATAGTCAATGAAGCAGAAGTAGATGTTTTTCTGGAACTCGCTGGCTTTCTCCATAATCCAGCGCATGTTGGCGATTTGATCTCTAATAATTTCATAATTAGCCTTTAAGATGCCACAAGGCCTTTTGTTTGCTTGCTTGCTTTTGCTTTTGCTTTTGTGTTGGTTTTCTTGTTGAAATGCTTGCACAAACTAACACAGCTACATCTTCAAAAACTACGATTTAGGCTTAGTAGGAAATTCGTGGCACCTCCCAACTCTTCCTGCCTGAACCAAAGACACCACGACTGCCTCTCTCCTCGACTGAAACCTGAATCCTTCCGGACAATATCCTTAGATCCAGAACTACAGAAAACATTGACTTTGACCTTTCTATGTATATTTGTACTAAATGAAAAAGAAATGGTGGTTGTGTTTTTTAAAAATCAAAGGTATCAGCTTGGAATAGGAGCTCATTTCTTATTTATTATATTTAGAGAGAAGATACTAACATCCCCTTGAGATAACAGCAAAACGTGGTATCCTATTGCAAAATGCTGTGGAAATTAAGAGTTTTGGCTAATGAAACATGCATATAATATCCCAGATACACCCATCTGTAATCCAAAAACAAATCTAGGTCACCGAGGAGTGTAGCATAGAAATGATTTCTCAAGATCCTCATATGTCTCAACATTATAGAATGCATTCATACACAAACTGCTCCCTTGCCCCAACACCATTCTGTATATGAATTCACATGGTCTAGACACATTTTGTCCTCTCCGGGTTGCCAGCCATCACTTCAACGCAGCCCATACATCTTAACTTTTGTCCCATAAAATCACAAAGAAAAACAAGCCAAAATAATCTTCCCTCAGACGCTGAGATTCGTTGAGTGAGGAGGAGAAATGTTTTTGGCACTGGGTATGATCAGTAATCCCTCCCCCAGTTCCACCCATCCCGCTGACACATACAGCTGTTAACAAAGCAGTCTGGAATTTCTGAAGTAAAGATAAGATGTCAACAGCCATCTTTATGCCTGTCTGGGAAAGGACATGGAGATGTGAGAATTAAGCCTGTTTGATCCATTCTTCAAAACCATTGCATTCCTAATGACTATTTATTTGAATTGGAGAAACATGTCTCATTATTAGGTCCACATTCTTTGCAAGAGAGTTCTGCATTTTTATTTATTTATTTATTTATTTATTTATTTATTTATTTATTTATTTATTTATTTATTTATTTACGGAGAGGACAATTATCTGCCTCTTTAGCAAACTCAGTTGACTACCATGCCAGAGGTCTATAAACTGGGGCTCTTCCTCACATGGACAGCCTACATGTAAACATAACTTTCCGTGTTAAAAAAGTGATGGGGGTAGTAGGAGGCTTAGGCTATGACTATGGCATTTCATTAAAACAGGGCATTTAATGCCAAATTAGAACTTTGGTAAACTAACAATCATATGTGAAACACATGTTCAAGTATTGCTGTCTGTGAGAAACAGGGTGGATTTTATAAATTAATAAAATTTAGGGCCGGAAATTTCAAAACCTGAGATGGAAAAGGGATGTAAAATATAAATGCAATACAAAAAAAAATCACGTAGGAAAACAGAGAATGCATTACATAACCTGAAATGGGAAGAAGAGATAAACAGGTAATTGTACTCAGCTGAGCCATGGTGTTAGTTAAATATTTGGCTAGCTACACTCAGGTTGCTTTCTTTCTTTCCGTCTCCCATCTTGCATTTTTGTTTGTTTGTTGTTTCATTCCTTTTTTGAGGGTGTTTGCGCTTAAGAATATTCTACTGCCCAAAATGTAATTTGTTCAAATACATTGGGTTTTTTTCCCCTTAGGACTCTTATCTTTAATAATGTCCATTACAGAACACTCACCATGAGAACCATGTGGGCTGAAAGATTCTGGGAATTGATGCCCATGGCCTGTATACAGTTCTTTATGGTCAGGCGGCCATTGCCTCAGGTGTTTTAAAAAAAAAGAATGAGAGATTAGAGAATGCTCTTGTTGGCATTCGTAGGTAGAGAGTGAGACACTACCATAGAGACCAACAGAGGAAATACCTCACATGAAGAGTCTCCTCAAAAGTGTGAACATATCGGCTGAAATTTCAGTATTAAATTGGGACTATTGAATCAATGGAACTTATCTAGTTGTTGGTTTATCAGATGATCACTGATCTGATCCCCTGCTCTAACTGTGACAGCATTTAAGGCCTGTGAATATCCAAAGTGGGCCTTGAACAAAGCAGCGCCCTGACCCAGAAGAACAAGGGATCAGCCTGAGAACCAGAGCTACCGAAGAACCTGGTCATTCCCTACATGGCTGGAGTGTTTGAAAAGCTTGAAATTATTTTTGGCAAACACCACATCCTTGTTTACTTCAAACCCACAAACACACTAAGGCAGAGACTTGTCCACCCAAAGGATCCGATACCAAACCATAAAAGGAGCAATATAGTATATGCGGTCCAATGCAGTGAGGAGTGTGCAGACCTCTACATTGGAGAAATGAAACAGCCTTTAAAAGGAGGATGGCCCAACATAGGAGGGGCAACAGCTCAGGACCAGAATCAGCAGTACACCTCCATTTGAAGGACAAAGGGCACTCTTTCAAAGATGAGGATGTACACATATAAGACATAGAAGATAGGTGATTCGAGAGAGTGGTCAGGGAAGCCATTCATGTATTGGAAACCCCTGTCTCAACAGAGGTGGGGGGCTCAGGCACAGTCTGCTACTTATCAGGCAGTTTTCAACATTTTCCAGACAAATAAAAATACTTCACACCTCCACCAGCAAGGACATGGTTAATTACTCATACTTTATGAGTGTTGGCAAGGTTGTAAAGGTGGGACTTTCACGAACGTTAGACCATTGTCCACCTAATGAGCCTATTGAGGCTGTTATCCACCTAACGAGTCTATTCAGGCCATAATCCATCTTATGATCCTATTTCAGGATGACATGAGGTCAAAGGGAACTATAAAATGGAGGACTTGCAACTAGCTTTCTTCAGACTGATGAAGCTGTTTGGATGAGCAGTGAAACATTTCAATTTCTCAAAAAAAGAAGTCCAGTTGCCATGACTCAACTTCCAGATAAACTCACCTGAATGACTGAAAATCTTCACAGACTTGCTACTGGGTTTATGCCATTTTGTATAACAAAGGGCCTTTTTACACGACCCCTAAGATCCGCTGGCCACTTAAATTCGGACCAGAGATCTTAGGGGTTCGTTGCTCTTCCTCTGTCCCCACCCCCCTCCGCACTTCCTGGTTGCTGGCTGCGTGAGGGAGGGAGAAAAAGAGAAAGAAAAGCATGCCGCTCACCTCGTTCTGCCTCTCATCTCTGTAAGGCCATCAAGTCCAACCCCCTCGTCTCTGTAAAAGTAGCTCTTAAAGGGGCGGGAGCCAAAAAGCAGCAAACAGAAGCGAGGAGAGCCCCACACTCACTATCGTTGCACCGCATCAAAGATTTTTCACCTCCAAAGAGAAGGTACAAGAAAAGTGCGCTGGGTCACGCTAAAGTGGGCGGGGTCGCACTTAATTGTCTGCAAACTCCGGAGCTGGTGGGGAAACATTTTTAAGCTCCGGAGCTTGCAGCCATTTGCAGCGGAGCTTAGGGGTCGTGTATAAATGCCCCAAAACACCTCACTTCAGTCATTATAGAGGAAGCTCTTAGGAAGAGATGGATGTCCAATGGAAGAACGCTCTCCCCACATTCCAGTGGTATTTTCTGTCTTGCTAGTTGGACCAGCGTCTCCCTTTTAACTTAAACTATATTTTTATTCCATCACCATTTTTCTCCTACATGGCCTCTCTTTCATTCTTGTTCTCTTATCCCCCCCCTCCATTTTCTCATTTCCCTTCAACAGTGCAGACCTTACAAATCGATCTTTATTGTTGCCACCGCTGATTTCTTTCATATCTTGGCTTCATTTGCCAAACCTGATTTATAGAAATGAAGATAACTTAGAGCTGGAGGAAATGAGATTTTTGCTTTCAGCAGAAATAGTGCAGTCAAGTCATAAAATATGCCCCAGTCTCAGTGACAAAAGAAACCAACACTTTGGCCCAGATTTGCTGGCAAGATAGAAATGCACTCAGGGTGGGCAAAAGAAAGACAAACAGATTAAGAAAGAGAGAAATAGTAACATGGAATGTATTGTTTATGCCGGCACATGGATCAGGGAAATTTAATTCTTCCTCTGCATTTAATCAACAGACTCTGCCTGAAAATATATGTGAACAAATCACGGCTAACATGCTGCAAGTACCTCATTCAGCCATCTTCTATCAAATACAGTAGGACACCCATATCCACTGATTCATTAACCACCAATTCAGTTATGCATGGTTGGCAGAGGAAAAATTTAAACAAATTATTCAGCAGCCACAAAGCAAGCTATTGTCAGAAACAGCAGCTGTAAAGTAAGCTACTATCACCAGCAGCCGTAAAGCAAGCTACTGTTACAAAACACCAGTTTTTTGGGGGGTTGGGTGTTCTCTCTTATCCACAGTTTTCATTATCCACAGGAAGGCCTGGAACCGATCCCTAGCAGATACCAGGGTCCTACTGTATATACAAACTCGACAACGCTGGTAGTCTCAATGTATCACTACTGTTACCATTGGGATGTTTGGATGCTTGGACTCCATACTCAAACCATATGACACCAACTCAGCTAGTGATGTAAGGGATACAACAGACTTTCTATGAAAATCCAGTCCACTCCTGAGCTCCCTAACACCATCTTAGCAATTATAGATATAGAAGAATAAAAACAGTTAGTTGGGATATTCTACAAATATCCCAACTTGTTAAATATTTGTCCCTGTTGGTTGGGTTCCTTATTTTATTTGTCCCTTCATCATTTTTTATTATTATTTTTTAATACAGCCCACATTTCTCCGACTGCAATACCAGCTCAATACAGTTAAGGAGCAAATTCACCTACTGCAAGGCAGATCCGGAATGGAAAATGTCTGAACGCCACTAGTTGTTATTTGTGGCCACAACTAAGGCCACAAATATGCACCTTAAATGATCCTCACCCCATCCGTGAGAAGATTGCTTCACTGTCTCTTGCCCTCAGTGGCAGGCCTATACTAGACACCCCCTACACCTCAAGTAACTATTGACACACAACAGCCTACACAACATTCATACCAAAATGGTGTTTAAATCTGCTACAAACCCAGGTGCCAGCTTTCTCCTCTCATCTACTCTGGCAACATAATCACAGGCCCTTGCAATGTTACACACGGCATCAAGGACACATATAATTGTTCCTCTACTAATGTGGTCTATATCCTTTGCCAACAATGCCCCTCTACACAGGATGAAAGGGGCAATCTCTGTGCCCCCCCAAAAAAACCCCTAAAAAACAACAACAATGGACATAAATCAGACATCAGAAATGGCAATACACAAAAATGTGTTTTAGATCATTTCATTCTACCCAGGTACTTTAGAGCAGGGGTGTCCAAACTTTTTGCAAAAAGGGCCAGATTTGGTGAGGTGACCATGTGTGGGGGCCAACCATTCAGCTGTATTTGGGCCCCGGGCCAACTTTTGGGCAAGCCTCTAGGACAGGCAAGGAGGCAGGGAGGATGCTGCAGCAATGGAGCTGGGGGCAGATAGGCTGGGCAGGTGGCTGGGGGGGTGGGGACAGACAGAGGCAGGAAGGGCAGGCAAACCATAAAACTGTAAGCTGACGTCTCCATCCAGTATGGGGAGAGGCCAGATGGTGGGGATGCGTGACAAGCTGAGCCAGCAGGGAGAAGAGGTTGCAGGCCACTCAAAATTTGAAAACGGGCCACATTTGGCCCCCAGGCCTGACTTTGGACATGCCTGCTTTAGAGCATTGGAAAATTAGGGTCCTGGAAAAGAACCATTACCATTTCAAAGAGGAACAGCTGAGATGAAATATACATAGATACTGTACTTGGAACCCATCTTAAAGGGTTCAATATCAGCCAAGGATTCTGATATCATTACTAGATGTAAAAAGCTACAGTGTATTGTATTGTTATCTGCTGTTGTTATCCATAGTTGGATGTTCCTTTATCAACAAACCATTGTCACTTTTTACGTTTTTATTAGAAAATTTTAGTATACAAAAAAAAGTCAAGTTCAAAACATTAGCAATACAAAATCATTCTACCACTAAAATTTGGCTTCCCTCTGTTCTTCCTGTGGTTTTAGCGTTATTCATCTCCTAGCCTTCCTTTCAGACAAACCCCTTTATATACTTATAAAAAAGATTTGAAAAATAAGTAGTAATCCTTCGAGCTCTATCCTAATCCGGTAAGAGTCTTTAATTCCTTGCAATGAATCTCCATGTAGTTCTTAAAATTTTGCCAGTCTTTTTGGAACTTCTGGTTGTCTTGATCCCTCAGTCTGCACGTCAGTCTGGCCATCTCTGCAAAGTCCAATATTTTCGCCCTCCATTCATCCAAAGATGGTATATACGTTGTCTTCCAATTCTGTGCCAGGAGCATTCGTGCCGCTGCTGTTGCATATAGAAATAGAGTCCTATCTGCTCCTTTAATTTCATTATCCACCAACCCTAACAGAAAAAATTCAGGTCGTTTTGGGAATGTACACTTTAACATCTTTTTGAGTTCATCATATATCAATGCCCAGTACTCTTTCACTTTCTCACAAGTCCACCACATATGATAAAAATCACCTTGTTTCTCTTTACATTTCCAGCAGTGGTCATCTTTCATCCTATACATCTTTGCTAACTTCGTTGGGGTAATATACCACCTATACATCATTTTCAACAGATTTTCTTTTATCAAAGTACATGCGGTAAACTTCATATTCTTTTTCCACAGTCTTTCCCACACATCTAACTCAATATTATGACCCAGATCCATAGCCCATTTTACCATACATTCTTTAACTTGTTCATCTTTTAGATTCAACTCCAACAAAAAATTATATAATCTAGTCAACAATTTCTTTTTTGGGCCCGTGATTATGGTTTGGAACTTAGATTCCTTCTCTCCAAACCCAGACACCTTTCTATCTTTCTGAAAAATGTCATTTAGTTGATGGTACTGAAACCAGCCTGTTAACTGGAACAAGGTTTCAAATGGAAAGAAATCTACTGTACTTAAAAGAACCAAATGCTAATCAGGAATCTTAAGTATTAAGTATTAAGTATGGAATGCCACACTGGCTCACAACTTTGCAACTTTTTGTCTATGAAACTAGCCAGCCATTGTCACTTTGGCCTCTGTATCCCCACCAGAGGACCATGCATATATACATGGCTGTCATATAGTTTGCTTCTTATGTCTGAAGAAGTAGAATTGATCCATGAACTGGAACAGTCAGTTGAGGTGCCACAATGTTTATTCAATGTTTATTTTCAAATACTATGTTATTTTTGTTTTGTTTTGGTTCTTCTCTGATATGCAAGAACAGACTAAAACAGCTACCGCCTTGAAAACTCTCTCTTCTCTTCCCCTCTACCCAGGCCTGTCCAATTAATTCTTAAACAACATATTCATTCCTTTGCATTCCTTTGAAGTAACAGAGATAGAATTAACTTGTTGCTGTCAGTTATTGTAATCAAATTATATTCTGTATTATGTACATAGGGCAATCCCCTTTTTAAAATAATTATTTGGTTCCAACATAAAAGTTAAGCCAGTTGACCTATTTTTCTTCCTAATGACAAAAGATTAGTTTCTGCAATTTGTTTAATGCAGAAAATAAACTGATCATTGATGAAAGAGCAAAATAATAGTGACACTATTACCCTGAAATGAGTTTGAACATAACAGTGGTGTTTTTTTAAAGATAATCATGTTTTTTAAATGCACAGTAACACATCAAGACCACATTTCCAGGAAACATTGCTTGGCTTAATAATCTTCAGCACATTTTTATTCTAATTCCAACTGAAGTCAGTTTTTGAATCCCATGACAACATATGCTCTTAAACAGAAAACCCAAGCAGACATATTGAACCTGCAGGCCTCATCAGTGTCCAGATGAGATACTATCTGGGAATTATAGTATGACTATATAACGTGTTCTGCTTATATACCACCCCATACCACTACAAGTAGTCTCTGGGTGGTTTACAATTTTAATTACAGTGTGCAGGCTACACATTGCCCCCCCCCAGCAAGCTGGGTACTCATTATATGGAAGGGAAAATATAGTATGACAATATGGAAGGGAAAATAAGACAAAAATTGAATAAGAAATACAGCAATTGATCGGACTATTTATTTATTTATTTATTTATTTATTTATTTATTTATTTATTTACATACATACATACATACATACATACATACATACATACATACATACATACATACATACATACATACAGTGGTATCTCTATTTTCGAGCAGCTCTACTTACGAGCAATTTGACTTAAGAGTGGAAAACCATTGGTGTTTTAACTGCTGCCTTACAAATTTTAGATGCGGTCTGCTCTACGTCTAATTTCCCCCCCAATTTATTTATTTATTTATTTGATATTTAGATATGGCTTACGAGATGTTCGACTTATGAGCATGCATTCGGAACAGATTAAACTCTTAAGTAGAAGCGCCACTGTCCATACATACATACATACATACATACATACATACATACATACATACATACATACATACATACATACATACATACATACATACATGTTCTGGGCAGTTTACAACAAGATAAAAACAAACAAGCCATTAAGTAAAAATAAAACACACAGACAGTAGCATGAGCTCAAAGATGCATAAATTGCAACTAAATAAGCAGTGTGTGAGACAATGAAAAATCAGGGCAGGTAGTAGAGAAAACAAGTGTTTTCAGACATCCTTTAAATGCTGAGAGGGAGTGAGGTGCAGCTCCACCAGGAGTTGGTTCCAGTGTGTTGGTGCCATCACAAAGGCGGGCCTGGTTCTGGTAAATGATTTCCCAGACTCCTTTGGAGTGGTTTCCCAGAGGAGCATTGTCTAGGTGGACTTAGTGATACAGGTAGATGACATTGGAAATAGACCCTCTGAAAAGTAGAATGGCCCCACACTGTGGAGGGCCTTGCAGATATCTGGCAGGTATCTGGCAGAGTGGCTCCTCCCATAGAGAACTGTCTGTGTCACTCATTCTTCCCAGGCAGGATGCCTGAGGGTGCTGATCCCGAGAGAGGCTCAGAGAACTACAACAAAGAACCAAGTCTTCTCGGTGGTTGCCCCTCACTTGTGTTAAGGCGAGAAATTAAAAGAAAATGGAAGGAAGATCAGGTGGCCCTATTCCCTTCTTCTTCTTCTTCTTCTTCTTCTTCTTCTTCTTCTTCTTCTTCTTCTTCTTCTTCTTCTTCTTCTTCTTCTTCTTCTTCTTCTTCTTCTTCTTCTTCATGTGCCATGTCCTCGTAGAACGTTGGCACCATTCCCCTCCCCATACTAATTTCAGTAACTTGAGTTCTTTCAAAATCTTTGGTTACCACTTGAAAAATGTGTCAATAGCTGCTTAATTGCTTCCTGGAATTGAAAAATCAGTGATTTTGCAAACAAGTCATCTCACTGCAAAATTATAGGTCTTGAATATGAGTATATTTAGCCTTGACCCTTTGGTTCAACTACATGCACAAGCAATGTGGAGAAATTAAGAAGTATAGCAACAATCATAGTGGGTCATCACACATATCCTATGCGAGCTAGGCTACTCCAATCTCTCTGGTACCTTCCAGATGTTTTAGATTACAAGTTTTAAAATCTCTGGCCATTTAGACACATTGATTGAGACCACTGGGGAATGTAGTGTATAATGCCTGGAGTGCACATGGCTTGAATATACAAGGTGACATGGGAGAAGAATCATTCGACCTATCCCGAAGTCTCTGTTCTGCTTAGTCTGGCTTTCTGCCTTCAATACTTTGCCACTCTAAGATGTCGATGTCACTTCCTTGTTCCAAACCCTGTTCCAAACGTGACAGATACATAACTGAAATCTACTAGGGATGCAGATGGTAGATCAAAGGATCATGGATAGGAGGCTTAAGATTTAAGCTCCTTCTCCTGCTTTTTCCTATAAGATGCATCAACCTGAACTAGTTTTATAACAAAACAAGAATGGCTGTCATTGTAAATTTACTGTTATGCATGCATCATTAATAGTCTTCTTTCTTTCTTTCTTTCTTTCTTTCTTTCTTTCTTTCTTTCTTTCTTTCTTTCTTTCTTTCTTTCTTTCTTTCTTTCCCCATAGCACTTAAAGCATTATCTGGGTGGTTTACAATTTAATTATACAATCTAATAATGCAGTTTACAATTTAATCATGGCTACATATTGCCCCCCCCCCAAAAAAAAGCTGGACATTCATTTCATCAACTTGGGAAGAATGGAAGGCTGAGTCCACCATGAGCCAGCTACCTGGAACTGAACCCCAGGTCATAAGCACAGTTTTGGCTGCAGTACAGCAGTTTAGCCACTGCACCATTAGGCTTAGGCTCCTAATAATCACACACACACACACACACACACACACACACACAGAGAGAGAGAGAGAGAGAGAGAGAGAGAGAGAGAGAGAGAGAGAGCTTTTCTGTCTATAAGACACTCTCATGTATAAAATGACCCCCCATTTTTCCAAACCCAAATTACAGTTTCATAACCATGCGGTTCTCTCCCCAGCTTACTTCCATGTATACGACGACCCTCAATTTGTAGTCTAACAATTTTACACAAAAATATAATCTGATATATGGGGAAAATACTGTACACACTTTTAAGTCAATGCCAACTTATGGCAACTCTTTTCAGAAGTTTCCGTGTATAAAGTACTCAGTAGTAGTTCCTCAGCCCCTTCTTCTTGGATAACGCAGGGCTCTTCAGATTATCTAGGGCTACACTGGGCAGGCACAGAGGAGTATTAAATTCTCTACCTGGTGGTGTAGCGTGAGAGTGGAGTGACTCCACCAAGTGCCAGATTTTTTAGGGGACACAAGGGGAAACCCATTCCTTTCCTTTCCTCATCTCTCTCTTGGGATGCTCCCGGGGGGGGGGAGCAGTGGCCTAAGCGCGCCTCTGGTTCCTGGTATCACTTGCAGCCAGTCCATATCCTCGCATTCTTTTCAACTCGAGATGGTGCAGCCTTCTGGCTCCCCACCTGCACCCCACTCCCTCCCTCTCTTTCCCGCCACTCCACCTCTTTGCTTTGCTTCCCTCCCCCTGTAAGGGGGACACCACTTACAGATATTTGCTTAGTGGATCATCATCTTCATTTCTTCCCAACCAACTCCCCCCCCAATCCCCACCTTTTATAGCGTGCTTACAAGTATCAAAGTTGTAATTGAGAAGCTGCCAAAGACACATTGGGATATAATTTCCCCTCCCCCTTCACCTCCACCAGACCCACTTTCCCACTTGCCCACCCATACTTTCTCCTTTTCTTGCTGTGACCAGCAGGGGGCACTACTGGCAGAGGCCATTTTTGATCTGGGGCTGAGCCAAACCTCATTCTCCCTCCAAGGTTCCGCCTAGAAACATGTATCTTATTTTCAGCATCAGCATGTCAGGTTTCCAAGGAGGTAGGACAAGTAAACTAAAATGTATATGCTATTAGCTGTGTTTCTGCAAAAAGGTTTTGCATTAATGTAAAAATAAGACACTTTTTAAAAATTAATATTAGCTATTGGCATGAAACTGTGAACGAATCTTTAAAGATTGAACTTGTCAAGGGAGGGACAGTGGAACTGCAGAATAAGAATGCATTTTTTCCAAAAGATAGTGCTGGCAGGTCATTTTCTAAGGACCATTTCTACATGCATTTGTACAATGCTGAGACTATGTTAAGGACATGGTTGGTGTTTTCTCCAGTAAATTATGCTGCTTAATGCTTTCCTTGCATGCTTCTTCTCAAAGCCAAAGGGAAAAGTCCTTAAGCTGGAGCACTGTTACTGCCAATGCTGCAACTATGGCTGGACACATTAGTGGAGTACAGAAGCATAATTTGGATATGAATTCAAATTGGTGTTTGTGCCATGTGACATTCAATCAATCGCTCTTTCTGGTATGCACACAGTTGGTGATGGCACACAATCCGTGACTTTCTTTGGTCCTATGGAAATTATATACACATTCTATTCAAGTTCCACCCAAAGGTAGGCTGTTCTGAAGGAACATGTACCATGTAAAGCAATTGTGTGACACAAGAAGGAGTTTAAGGCACAACACTGTATGTGTACTTGCTGAGGCAACTGAGGAATTAATAGAAGTGTGAGAAGTGTTGAGAGATGGGCCAGAGTGATGCAGGAAGCCTATTCATTTGCATCACGACCTATCCTTTCCCCCCTCATTCTTGCAGTTTTGGAGCCCAGTACTTACTGAAGTGAATGATCCCCAGATCTACCTGCAAAAAGAAGGACTTGTGCTAGATCATTGCATGCAAAAGTGAAAGCATTGGTTTTATTTTGATAGGAACTGCAGGTGCAAATCATACAAAAATTTTACAGACAGAAGAGTTGGATGAAGTAAGAAGATGCCTGTCAAACAGAGTTGTGATGATGGCGTGACCTTAATACAACAAAACACGCAGAGAACAAGTGGAAGCAATTAATCGGCTTCAAGCAGAAATTCAAAGACATACAGTGCAGTTGAATATGCTTCACCAGCAAATCCAGACATTGTTGGATTTTGAAAAAGATGGTTTTTATCAATGAGCAAATTCAGAACACATGTGCTACATATACAGAGTTAAATGCAGCAGCTCTGATCCCAGAAATAAATTGCCTTTGGTGCCATATTGTCTTGTATAAGGAAGTCAGTCCTGATGAGCAGATTGCTAACTAACTGGATAGCTTTAGATTTGCTTCAGTGGGTATATAGATGGAAGGTACCAGAGAGTTTCGCTAACTTTGTTGTGACATTCAGAATCTTTTTAACTATCATTGTTTCAACTGCTGGTTGTGCAAGATATTTATCAAAAAGTAAATTAACCAAAACCTCTCCGAGATCTACAACGAGCCAAGAGAGACTGAGTAACTTAGCAATACTTTAAATTGAGAGATTTCAATGTAGAATTCAATGTTATTGAAAAATTTACACAAATTAAAACCAGGTGATTGTATATAAATTTGAGTATGCATTTTACTTTAATGACATCAGTATTTTCTTAAAATACAATGGATGGGCTGGGGGATTAATGGGTTCAATATTGGAAGGGTCTCAAAGAGTGCTAAATTCCATGGGTTAGGGATCCCAATACTTGTTTTGCCTTGGGTGCTGGTATCCCACGCTATGCCACTGTCTCATCTCTGACTGCACAGCCAGGCACAAATCTCTAATTTTAAAATTGGCAAGCATTATTTGGCACAAAACCTTTGTGGATTCTAGTCTGCTTGCATCTGACAAAATGGATGAAAAGCTTCATGTCAAATAAAACACGTTAGTCTTTAAGGTGCCACTCGGCTCTTTGATGCTGATGTTCCACTGTCCCCGACGAGGGCCACCGACCCTTCAAAAGTCAACTTTTGCGTGTGTTGTCTATTTCCATATGATTCCAGAAGCCTTCACAAAACTCCCACTACCCTCCGTCTGCAATGCAATGCCTGTTTTCTTTCTCCCCCTCCTCCCCTCTCTGTCATATGGTGTTTGACATAATTTAACTGCACAAAGTAAGCACTACAAAAATGCACTTCTCAAACATAAACACAGTTCCCTTATGTCAAACTTTTAAACTTCATAACCGTGGAACGGCAAAAATCTGTATAAACACACGAGTGCTGTTGTAACTATTGATGTTGGCCAGCAGGAGCGAGCATGGCTGCCAAGTCTTTTAATGAGGAAATACTTACAAACTTAGCCCCAAGGTAAACCTTTCGTAAAATCTGATTTTTTTTTAAAAGGGTAATTAATAAAAATAACCCTGTAGTCACAGCAGTAGAGAAGCAGCCTATGTTTATTTTTTAAATAATGAAAAATTAAAGGGCCATTTGCAGCAAAATCTGGAATGCCAGCATGAAATAACTGATGGGGGGGTGACAAGCCGTTGCACAGATATTCTGTAGCTGGAGATAGGTTTTTTTAAATACAGTTGGAAGTAGAGAAATTGTAGCAGTATTGTTACAGAAACATCATCAGCTCTGAGTTTTCCATATTCTTCTAACCATTAAACTAAAACCACATTTTATGGTTTCAGAGGCTCGCGAAGATGTCAGTCCCTCCTTGCAGAGTTTATTCAAATGAGGTTTTATTAATGGGAGACTGAGTAGCCTGGTGGTTTATGTTGATGTTGCTGCTATTATGACAACTACTAATGCAGTAGCAAACTGGTCACCAAGCACAGGTTCACTGAGCAGCCAGTGTTTCTTTATTTTAACAAAACAAATGGATTGTGTCAGAACCATTCTTGATCCTAAAAAGTCAGAATCAGAAGCAGTTCCGAATTCTGCACAGTTGCAAACGAAACATCCTGCCCAGCCCCAGCCACTCCATTGCTGACGGAAAGGGCATAGCAACAGAAACCCAGGCTTTGTTACTGAGCTAGGATTCGGCAATGACTTTCAAATGGTGTGAGAAACAGGCTGCCAAGAGTTCTGTGACTGGAATCTGAGGGCTTGTCAGAGTCAAATTCTTTTGCCTAATGAGGAAACCACAGAATTATAACAGTGGAATTTTATATATACGGTTCACATATGTGAATATATGCACACAGAATCATTAAGGACCAGATGTTTAAGAACAGCTGCATCTTTTTATGCCACTACACTGAAGCGTGCATAGTTCTGACTCCTAATCTATACTTGGGACCATACAAAATGGCAGAGCTCGGGAGATTGATTTCCCTCTGTGCCTCTTTGACAGTGGATATACTCGATGACCCAGAGAGTCCCTCCCAGCTCCACTGTTCAAAGATAAAAAGGATGATGATAAAATGACCCCTGTCTCCTTAACCAAGTGATCCTCCTCCTCTTATACAGGAAGAGATGGGATCAAAATCAAATATCCAACCTGAAGTTACGCCAGTGTCGTGGCACTGCAACAACAAAGAAAGGGCAATGAGTGTCATCTCTGAGATCAAAGAAGGCATGAGGAGAAAAGTGGGCCAAGGAAAATGGTGGAAGAGGCATGCTCTGTCAAGCGGATATTCTATGCATCCTGGCCGAGATGCCCCAACACCTCTAGCAATACAGTCGTCCCCCGCTATATTGCGTTTCATATACTGCAGTCCTGGTATCATGCGGGACCGCGGTATATGAAGGCAAGGCCCCCTGGGGCAAGCTGTGTGGGGCTGTTTGGGGTGTCTGGCACTTACCACAGACCTGGTCCTCCCCCGGGAAACCCGTTGGAGGCCCCAGAAGTAATTTCTGGCTAACTGGAAGTCGCTTCTGAAAAAATGGAAGTAACTTCCGATTCATGAAAAAGCGCTTCTGGAGCCTCCGACAGGTCCGGGAAGCCCATTGGAGGCCCACACGGGGCAGCGCCAGGCCTAAGGTAAGTGTAGGAGGCCACAAACAGGGCCCCCAGTCCTGACCTAACCCAGCATCCACATAACGTGGATTTCCCTTTATCACAGGTCTGCTCAGGTTCTTAACCCCCACAATAAATGGGGGATTACTGTACTAAGTTATTATGTGTTTTATTTATTTAGAATATTTTTACTTTGCCTTTCTCCTTGGAAAGGACTCCAGGAGGCTTACAACACTGAAAGATGATACAAGAAGTTGGAGACAATAAGTATAAAATGTATCTTCCTATCTGGAGCATAGTTTACCCTTGAGAATGCCGAAAGTACTTTCCATGTCCATAGAGTGTTTATTTCTAATTCAGTTCTTAGATTTAGAGTGCATTGGGATATCCAATAAAGAGCTACCATTTCCTACACAAACTTTATTTTCTCTGAAAGATTATGTTAACCTCTTTGTTGCTATTTATTTTAAAAAATAGTGGCCATCATTACAAGAGCTATATCAGATTTCACATTTATTTAGCAATCTGGTAGCAACTGTAGCAAGATCTATTAAGATTATGTAAGCAGTGCAGCACCTTTTGGTTACAAAGAAAGAGATACGAAACAGGCATCATGACCTAAAGATGCTGAATTCACTGTAAAGCCCTGAGTACTAGCTGGAGCAGTTTTGCCAATCCCTGTCCTGCAGAGGTCACAAATCCAGCTTTTAGGACCTTAACTGTTAGTACAAAGTTTTAAATGTGGAACAAAAGGTGTGGGGGGACAGGTCCAGATAAAGCTAGGATGAAAAGTGAACCTCAGTGTACTAAATGGGGAAATGATTCAGTGTATTTTATCAATTTCCTAGTGCTTTCCGTCATGGTGCTTTGACATTTTAAAATGGCATTTCCTCCCATCTGCAGCATGTTTACAGAGAAAAGAGTGGGGGAGAATTCCCCAGCAGTGTGGCAGTGGAAATGATGATGATGGAGATGATGATGATGATGATGATGATGCATTTTTACAATTAAAGGAACTTCTTTCTATCTTTCTTTCTTTTTCTTCCTTCCTTCCTTCCTTCCTTGCAGATTGTTTGAAAGACAGGGGTTGAGTCCAAATCCATGGGTAATCAACAAATCCAGCTCTCTAGTTTATTGTGTCATTTCTTTTTAAGGTTCAGTCAAAGTGGCTTTATTGGTACATTACTGTCACTGCATATTATCACATTGCCTTTTACAGGCCTAGTCCTTTTTGGTTCCTGAGCATGGCATTTAATCTTCCTGGGATTTTCCTTCACAAGCTACCCTGTATTGTTTGTTTATTTATCTTTTTTTAATCAGCTGCCTTTCTCCCTATAAGGGGACTCAAGGGGACTCTAACAGTGTTAAAAAATAGAATTAAAAACACATGTAACCTTAAAAACCAATGAAACTACCATTTATTTCTAATCACTGAACATCACATTCCTTAGACTTCCTTTTGTTTGCCTTTTGTGGATTTCCTTTAATTATACCAAACAGCGATTGGGGCATTCTCACTTACATCACCCACTGCACTGTCAACCTGTTCTCCTCTCTGCTTGTTGCTACGATCTTTGCTCAGTAGAAAGCACAGACAGAAATGACTTCTACTATATTATAATGTAACCACTCTTTTTGGAAGTTGAGTCATGGCAACTGAAATTCCTTTTCTTGAGAGATTGAAATGTTTCACTGCTCATCCAAACAGCTTTATGGGAAGAAGAGGCAAAATAGCACTGAATCTGTGGAAGCACTCTGCTTTTCCTGTATGGATGTTTATGTCCTTCAGTATTCAAATGCAATAACACACGGTGGTGCAGAGTGACACAATTAGGAAACACAGACTTTTTGCAGGGAGTTTGACAGGAGTAAAAATAGTCTTAGCAGATACAGTGCTTCTGATAAAGGAACATTTTATACAGGATAAAATTGCTAGGCTACCCAGATTTTTTAAAAATGTTATTTTCATGGATATTTAAACTGCAGCTTTCAAGGTACCCTTATGAAGATTGAGTGCAGGAAAGTTTATGTCATAATACAGATTTATTAGCCCGTATACACAGGATAATTTTCTCCAAGTGTTTGTGAGAGAGCTGACCACTTAGGTTCCCACCACACATGGGTGTTAGTCGTGTCTGACTCTAGGGGCGGTGCTCATCTCCGTATTCAACCCGAAGAGCCAGTGTTATGCAAGTCCATGGCCATGTGGCCAGCATGGCTTCAAAGAAACTCTGTTTTACCTTCCCGCTTTTTATGGGGGTACTTATTTATCTACTTGCATTTACATACTTTTGACCTGCTAGGTTGGCAGGAGCTGGGGTTAACAGCGGGAGCTCACTCCGGTGCGTGGCACCCGGGATTTGAACCACCGAGCTGCTGACTTTGCAGCCAACAGTTTTTGGCGCCTTATTTTAGTCTACTGCGCCACCACACCCCCTATACTTAAGAAGGAAGGGGTTGTGTAATATAAGATTCACCCACAATTGATGTCTTGACTTGGAAATATATCCCCACAATACCATAAGTATTCAGATATGAAAGGCGCATGACACCAGCTGCCACCTTTGCTTAGATCAAGAGGATGTTTGTTGCTGGGGTTGAAGCAGTAGGTCTGCAGACTTGAACAGTGTCCTTCTCGGCCTCTCTCAAAAATGGCAACTCTCCACAGTTCCTCATCCCACAATAGACACATTTCTGATGTGCTACTCCCGTCTGCTTCTGTGCGGGTTTCACTATTTAGGCTGCGAACAAAAGGGCTGCTGCTGCAGTTAAGTCTTCAATCAGAGCTGCTTTCCCCCCCAGAATGAAAATGAGAGGCATATGAGCCAAATAAAGCTGGAAGCTGCTCCCTTAGGAACAGTTTCCCCTGGAGACGCCCTGGTCCTAAAAATGATCCAGTGATCACAGGATGACAACTCACGTGGCTTGGCTGCACAGGCAGAACATGACAGACGCAGTAGTTATGAATGATTTTTTTTATTTTATTTTATTGCAAACCATCATGGTATGTTCCAGATCAGCAACTGGCTGTTTCTGAAGAAGCGGTTTTGAACAGACAAGAGGGTGGTGGTGTTTTAAAACAAATGCTCTTCTTTGTAACTAAATTCTCAAATTCAGCACCAGCACTTTCACACCTGGTGATCACTGTTAGGACTGGGTTATTTTCAGATTTAGCACAGTACATAAGAACATAAGAAGAGCCGTGCTGGATCAGGCCAAAGGCCCACCTAGTCCAGCTTCCTGTATCTCACAGTGGCCCCACCAAATGCCTCTGGGAGCACACAAGACTAGATATCTGTCTCCTGATACCACTCCCCTGCATCTGGTCCTTGATACCACTCCCCTGCATCTGGCCCCGGTTTTAAGCCTGGAGATTACACATCTCCCTCATGGTTTGTAACCTGTGATGGGACTTTTCCTTCAGGAACCTGTCCAATCCCCTTTTGAAGGCATCCAGGCCAGATGCCATCACCACATCCTGTGGCAGGGAGTTCCATAAACTAACAACACACTGGGTTAAAAAAAATATTTTGTCTGTTCTCACTCTCCCAACCCTCAGTTTGAATGGATGTCCCCTAGTTATGGTATTTTGTGTGTGAGAGAAGAGCGTCCCTGTAGGCCACTATAGTAAAAATTGGAATGAACAGTCACTCCTTGTCTGGGAGACACCAAATGTGGGATGAACATGCTTTCAATTTCCCCTCCCCCTTCTGTTTTGGAAAGCTCTATGTACAGGAAAATGGGGACAACTGCACACACCAGCCCAGAAAGTGGAAACAAAGTCTGCAGATGAAGGTGCTGGCAGAGGGTCTGGAAGAGGTGCCCAAGTGAGGTGGGATGAGCCAGATGAATGACATCCCTCTCCACTTGCCAACCCTATTGTACCTCTTTATGAAAGCAAACAATGGCAGAAATCCAGGAGTTAAGTTACAAACAAAGCAGACATATTGAATCAATGAGACTTTCTTAGATGTTGGCTAACAAAATCCCCACCGATTCAATGGGTTTACTCCAGCTGCAATGAGAGAAGTATATAGCTCACTAATGTGTTTAGTGTGGGTTGGTTTTTCTGTTTTTCCAGCAACCTGGAAGGAGGGTCATCCCTTCTGCTCCTGTTGTGAGCTGTTCCGGGATGCAAAGATGAAGTCTTCAATGATCAAAAATCTCCATCTGCCAATCGTGCCGTCATTGTATGCCTTCTAAGAGGTAGTATACAAGATGGAATGTTGGCCTATAACACGGTGGCATGGGTTATAGCAAGACAGTCACTGAGCTTACAAGAGAGTACTGAGAGAGAGAAATTGGGTAGTACAGCACGAATATAGGTATGGTAGGAAATAACACCAGCAGTGGTTGCTAAAATTAATGCTCAAGCATTTGTGAATGGAGAAGACTGCAGTCCAGTTCACGTGACATTACAAAGGATGCAACGACCTTTTAACAGGATAGATACACACATCTACAGGACAGATGTAGCTGGAAAACTCTTCTGGGCAATGATCAGTTCCATTATTTTCATTATAGTACTATGCCAGACTATCAGATGTGCATATTTCAGGTCCAAATGTTGTTCCCTTATGCAAGTGGATTGGGTGCGTGCCTGGCAAGAGGAAGAAAAGGAAGAAGTAATGATGTGTGTGTGTGTGGGGGGGGTGAAGTGTTCCATCCTTGCCCTTCACATGTGTGGAGTAGAGACAATGGGAAGTTACATAAATAATAAGCGACACATGATGCCTTGTGAGTTAAAGAAGTGACTCTTTGTTTGGAGAGCTGGGTTGTGAAACCCAATCATGTACTCTGGATGCAGTTTTCACAACAGCCCTGCTTCTTGTCCTGCCTCATCTAAGAAGACTGCCTGGCTAATGTCATCATGCTAGGAACTTTACATCTAAGACTTATCTCCTGGCATGTTTGGACTTTGGGCACAAGCTTTGATAAAGAAGGTATTGCCCTCGAAAGCTTGCAGTGATTTTTTTTTAATTTTATCAGTGGCCTATAAAGTTATCATCTGTAGCCTAGCCTTTTTGTATTTTTCACTTGGATGCATCTCTACATAGCTCCTCTTTTATAATGGGTTCCTCTCTGTCTGTGGTTGTTCACTGTGCAGTATGAGGAAGCACATAGTAATTATTGCATGTTGTGCAATGGACTGAAGTGAATTCCAGGAATATCCATAATATGATGATGGTAACATTAAATGTTAGAGGGTTGTTGGGTTTTTTTTTTTTTTAACATTTTCATGTACTGCATAGTCAAGCTGTCATAGATGAAACACCACATTCATCTCTGTGCTTGTCAACTTGTGCTTTTCTGTGAAGTCAGTTCACAGAGTCAGCTCTGAGTCATCAAGTGTCACTGAATGATCAAGCGGTGAGGGATCGAGTGATGTGTGTGCATGTACTAACCAGATCACCATCAAGGCATCTGGTGTTGTTTTTTCCTCATTCCCCATCTGCAATCACATTGCATTGCATCAGTGGCTGAATAAACTAAACATTGGCTCCATCCACCAAGGAATTTCTCCCAGGAAGTCCTGTCTGGAGGAAATGGTACTGACCAGTAATTTGACAGCATACTTCCCTTCTGAGACATGCTGGCAGTCATCCGTATACCAGTGGCAATACACATGGGATGAAAGGTAGGGTAGTTCTGATGTATCCATGGGATCTGGTCATGAATGTTTACAGGACAGGCTTTTGCAAACAGTTGAATGAGGTGTAATAATTGGTACCCTATTAGTTATCTACAACAGTCTTTTTATAGATCATTGACTATTTTTATTTCACATTTCACTTATGCCCTTGAAGCTTACTGAGCCCTGCATTTGGCTCTTCTCCAGTTCCCCCCTAAAGACAATATAGATACCCCCCCTTAACCCTTCGCACATGAGAGCTTGCTGAAAGAGGCGGCGGCTGGCTTGCCTTCAGATTCTGATGTTAGATGGAGTGGAATGGGAAATGCCGCTGTTCAAGAAGCCAGCCGTGCACCCGGTCTTGGAAGGCCTCCATTTTCACCCTCTCCTGGAGCATGGAATGTTATTTTATTTGGGAACTACAGCTCCCAGAATCCCTCTTCGGCATGGCTATTTGTGGCAAAGGTCTGGGCCAAAAAGTAACTTTTCTGAGCTTTGGTTCAGACCAAATTGCGAAAACTGACCTAAGATCATGCTGCTAAAGCTGCTGCTGCTGCTGCTGCTGCTGCTGATGATGATGATGATGATGATGATGTGCCATCAAGTAAATCCTGACTTACGGCAACCCTTTTCATGGTTTTCCAGGTAGAGAGTACACAGAAGTAACTTACCATTCCCTTTTTTTCTGGATGTTCCTTGGGCCTATGGACCTTGCCCAAGGCCACCCAGGCTAGCTTTACTTGCTTGAAGCATTGGGGGAGGGGGTTGAATTTTCAACCTCTACTTTCTCAGCCAGATACCTAAACCACCGAACTGTCCAGCCATCTGTTGCTAAAGCTACTACCCAGAATTCTGTGAATGTTTTTTCAAAGGTAAACAACAGATTCTCCTCCCACCCCCTGCCCTGCCAGGACAGCAACTGTAGTCAGGGAAGTGGGGAATTAACCCTTTTCTGGCAAATGAGGGTGCAGAGTAAAATCCAACCTTCATTCAACCTAGCACAAGGGGTGGCTTCTGTAGCGTTCAAAATGCCAGCTTTGGAGAAAGGGTTGATTTCAATAAGTGCCATGGTGTTAAAAGATGCAAGCATGAATACACACACACACACACACACACACACACACACACACACACACACACACACACACACACACACACACACACACACACACACACACACACACGGTATATAATCCTTACAATCTCAAAAACCAATTGTGCCTCTGCCAGCTGCCTGCATGCGATCTGCCAGCTCCCCATTGGGAAGTCTCCAACATTTGATGCCTAGTGGGTGCAGGTGGTATTTTTCCAAAGTACATAGACAGCAGCGCAAACAACCGGGGAGTATGTGTTTAGTCATAAAGTGGCTGTCCTACCACATGCCGGGATTCCATGCAGTGAACCAAAGCTTCCTGTTATGCCACCCAGACAGAACCTGGCTGAGGCTGAGGTCTCGGGAACTTCAAAACTTCAAAAAACCCTGAGTGGAGAATCCCCTTGTCTCTAGGTGGCCACCCCTGTTACATTCCCAAACTCTCTGTGGATTTCTGTTGGCTTGAAACAAAAATATTTGTGTACAGACTCCCTAAAATGAGGTTAATGATTTCCTGCTTCTACCCAAGAATGAATGCTGAGTTTCTGTCTTCAGTTTAGAGACAGAAACTTGCCTTTTGCCTCGCCACACAAATGTTTAAGGAGCCCTGCTCTTCTGCAAAAGGAACAGTCCAGACTTGGATCTCTTTATCAGATGAATCACTGCATTGCCTCAGGGAAGGCATTAGCTCCAAATCCCTAAATGGTAATAATGGCAACAATAGTTGTTGGTGTCTTTCTCTCTTTTTTTAAAGGACACTTCTTTCCCACTCTTAGCAGTAACCACAACTGTAGCCTTTTTAGTTACAAAATAATCTAAATGCTACCAGCTGCCAGGTTGCTTCACCAACCATGTTTTTCACTTCAAAAAAGACAGACATGTCCTGCTTGAACTATGTGATGTTCCCCTTCCATTTATTTATTTATTTATTTATTTATTTATTTATTTATTTATTTATTTATTTACTTGTATACCGCTCCAATTTCCTCAAGTGAGAATCTGGGCAGTTAACACCAGGCAACATAAGAAACAACCAGAAAAGAGTTAATAATAATAATAATAATAATAATAATAATAATAATAATAATAATAATAATAATAATAATAATAATAATAATACAGGGAAAAGACAACTGACAACAAATATATACTTGGCAAGAGGTGCAAAAATATATAACAAACAACAAACAAGGGAAGAACAAAACACCCTTAGCCATTGCCAAAGGCTTCCTGGAGCAACTGAGTTTTTATGGCCTTTTTAAAGACAGCCAGGGATGGAGCCTGGTGAATCTCGCTTGGTAATTTATTCCATGCAGTTGGCCCGTCACAGAGAAGGCCTGGTTGCATGTTGCAATTTTGCAGGCCGCCCTAGGGGTGGCCACCCAGAGCGAGAATGCCATGGAAGCTGTGGTGGGCCGGGCCAGATCTAACCTTTGGGAGATACGCCCCGTCAGATAAGCTGATCCCAAGCCATGAAGGGTTTTGTAAACCAAAACCAACACCTTGAACCTTATTCGGGAGGCAACGGACAACCAGGGCAAGCAAGCCAGATTTGGGGTGATATGGTCAAATCTGCCGGCACCAACCACCAATCTGGCTGCTGCATGCTGCACCCGTTGCAGTCACTGAACAAAGGTCAAGGGAAGTCCCTTGTAGAGAGTGTTACAGTAATCCATCCTCAACATCGGTGGTCCCCAACCCCCGGGCCGCGGACCGGTGCCAGTCCGTGGACCGGTCGGCACCGGGCCGCCTGGGGAGGCCGGGGAGGCTCCTCCCTTTTTCCTCCACCGCCCTCCTCCTCCTCCTCTTCTCTCCCACGGGCGGCCGGTGGAGGAGGAAGGCTGGAGGAGCGCAGGAGGAGCCGCAGCCGCCGCCTTTGCCTTTGCCTCCCTCCTCTGCCCGCCGCCGCCGGTGGCGGTGGCGCATCCTCCTCCTCCGCCGCCCTCCTCCTCCTCGCCCTCCACCACCAGCAGCAGCAGCAGCAGCCACGGCGGCGGCGGCGCGTCCTCCTCCTCCTCCTCCGCCCTCCTCCTCCTCCTCTTCTTTCCCACGGGCAGCCAATGGAAGAAGAAGGCTGGAGGAACGCAGGAGGAGCCACCCGCCGCCCAAGGGACAGAGAGCGCGGTCATGCGGCTGCTGCCCCGGCCGCCTCTGCCGCCTTCGCCTTCACCTCCGCCGCCGCGCTGCGCTTCGCCCTGGCCCTGACGGTGCTGCTCAGCGCTGCCGCCGCCTCCTCCTCCTCATCCCCGTCGTCCCCGTCGAGGTCGGTGCTGCTGCTGCCGCCGGCGGGAGCGCTGGAGGCGTCGTCGTCATCGTCGGGGCCTGGGCCGGGCTCGCCTGCCAAGGAGGCTGGCAGCCGCGCCGGCCGCGCCGGCCGCTGAGGGCAAGCCGGAGGAGGAGTCGCCGCCGCCGGGCACGACGTCCTCAAAGGGTAGGAAGAAGCGGCGGGGAACCCCGTTTGGCCCGCTTGCCCCTCCTCGTCTTCTCCCGGCCCCTCCCCCCTGCCCGGGGGGCCGGGCGCGCGGGGCCGGTGGGGAGGAGGGGGCGCGCGGGAGGTGCGAGGAACGGGGGAGGGACGAGGGAAGCCCCCGCCAGGCCCCGCTGGAGGAGAGGAGAGGAGAGGCCGGGGTGGGGGACCGGGAGCCGGAACACCGCCGCCACCACCACTGCTCTGCTGGGAGAGGGAGAAGGAAGGAAGGAGCGGCCACTCCCTTCCCCCACAGAGAGAGAGGCCGGGCCCCCTGAGCCCCCCCCAACCGGAGTGTGCATGCGCTGGCCGTCCAGCCGGCCAGCACAGAGATGCCACCCCCCACCGGCCTCCCTCCCCTCCCCCCTCCCGCTCGCCTGCCCGAAGGCCGCAGCTGGAGGCAAGGCGACGCGGCGGCGGCTCCAGCCCGAGGGCGCCACCGGGACCGCCGAGCCGCCGCCGGCGCCGCCCCACCAAGGCGGTGGCTGAACCCGGGTGGCTGCCATGGCCACCGCGGCCGCCGACAGGAGGAGGAGGCGGGGGCCTGCCCGCCCAGGAGCCCCGGGCTCCTCCCCACCCTGCCCGTGCGCGCGGGGGGGGAGCAGCACGCCCAACGCCCACAGCCGGCGAGCGCCACCGCCTCCGCTCCCATGCCCCCCCAAGGCACACATGCCAAGCCCCCGCTCCCCCTCCTCCCTCCCCCCTCCTCTGCCCCCCACACCCTCCCCTGCCCCCCCACCCGACCCCCCCACACACCCCATCTCCCCCCCACCCCCACCCCCAGCCCCGGGCCACGGAAAAATCATCAAACATTTACCGGTCCGTGGGGACAAAAAGGTTGGGGAGCACTGCTCAACATGACCCGTGTCTGCACAACCGTTCTCAAGGAATCCCCATTATGGTATGGGCGAATCTGGGTGATGAGCCTGGGATTCCAGGGACAATGCGGGGTTCAGGACCACGCCCAGACTCCTCACTCTATCTGCCAGCTGGAGGACAGTCCCACCCAGACTGGGGAGAAGGCCACTGTACCCATCCGGAGAACCCCTGAAGAACAGAACCTCAATCTTCTCGTGATTGAGTTTGAGCCTGTTGGTCCTGGTCCACTCCAGTACCACTGCCAGGCAGCAATCAAGGGTCTGGATGGCCTCCACTGCAGAGGTGGAAAAGGAGAGATAGAGCTGTGTGTCATCAGCGCACTGATGATAGCAAGCTTCAAAACTCTGGATGACCTCGTCCAGTGGCCTCATATAGATGTTAAAGCACCACCTAGCAAGGCCACATACCCTTCATTTTGAAAGCAATGGAAACTATTACATTATAAAAGGCATGACAGTCTCTTTGGGCAAGCTGTAGTCATAATGTAGTCGTGCCTCATTTATTACCCAAACAAGTTAATTACAAGTCAAAAGTAACTTCCAACACCTGGGAAGAGCTCTCGGTTTGTACATGCCTGACTAAGGGCCTTTTCACACGACCCCTAAGATCCGCTGGCCACTTAAATTCGGACCAGAGATCTTAGGGGTTTGTCACTGTTCCTGCGTTCCCACCCCCTCCGCACTCCTGGCTGCTGGCTGCGTGAGGGGAGGGAGAAAAAAAGGAAGAAAAGAATGCCGCTCACCTCCGTTCTGCTGTCCTGGCACTGCATTCAGATCTCTTAAAGGGGTGGGGGGCAAAAAAAGAACAAACAGAAGCAAGGAGAGCTGGGCAGCCACTACGTTATATCCACATCAGGAATTTTCACCTCCAGAGAGCAGGTACCTGAAAAGTACCTGGAACGCGCTTAGGTGGGCGTGGTCGCACTTAATTATCTGTAAACTCCGGAGCTGGTGGGGAAACAATTTTAAGCTCCAGAGCTGGGAGCCATTTGCGGCGGAGTTTAGGGGTCATGTACAAAGGGCCTAAAAGATAGAAGCGGCGCCTAAAAGGTGAAAGATGTCCATTTATCCTACAACACATTTTTCTCAGCAATGGAGTTTATAATTTATCTTACTTTTCTTTTGTAATTGGTAACTGGAAGGTAAACATGGGCATCTCTGAAAGAAAATGTTTCATTTGCAAATCTGATTTCTTAGGCCTGGAAATCTGAAGGAATTTCATGTCTGGAGGGAAAACATTGCAATAACATGTCTGTGAAGATTCTTGGGTTATCTGGAAGTTGAGTCATGGCAATTGGACTTCTTTCCTTGCGAGACTGAAACATTTCACTACTCATCTAAGCAACCTCGTCAGTCTGAGGAAAGTTAGTGGTGAGGCCTTCAATTTATAGCTCACCTTAATTTCACATCACCCTGGTCTGAATAAGCTCATTAGGTGGACAGTGGTCTGAATAGGCTTGTTAGATGTACAATGGTCTGGGGTGTGTGAAAGTCCCACCTATGTAACCCTTCCCAACACTCATTAAGTATGTGCCGTTAGCTGTGGCCTTCCTGGTTGAGGTGTGAATTGCTTCTGATATGTCTGGGGGATCAATGAAAGGGCAGCATGATAAATGGCAGACAGATTGTGCCTGAGCCCCCCACCTCTGTTGAGAGAGGGATTTTCTATACACACATGAATGGCTTCCCTTTCTTGAACCACCTATTTAAGATGCGTACATCCTCATCTTTGAATGAGTGTCCTTTGTCCTTCAAATGGAGGTACACTGCTGATTCTGGTCCTGAGCTGTTGCCCCTCCTATGTTGGGCCATCTTCCTGTTTAATGATTGTTTCGTTTCTCCAGTGTAGAGGTCTGCACACTCCTCACTGCACTGGACTGGATATACTATATTGCTCCTCTTGTGTTTTGGTGTCACGTGACATCTTTTGGGTGGACGAGTCTCTGCCTTAATGTGTTTGTGGGTTTGAAGTAAACAGGGATGTGGTGTTTGCCAAAAATCCTTTTAAGCTTTTCAGACACTCCAGTCATGTAGGGAATGACGAGGTTCTTCTGTCAGCTCTGGGTCTCAGACTGATCCAATGTTCTTCTAGGTTGGGACACGGCTTTGTTGAAGGCCCACTTTGGATACCCACAGGGCTTAAACACTATCTTCAGATACCTGCCTTCCTTCCTCTTGGCTTCTGTGGAGGAGAGGATGCTCTCTGCTTTGTGGTTCCAAAACCTGACAATTCCTAATTTGTGTTGTAATGGATGGTGGGAGTCAAACAGTAGGTACTGATCAGTGTGGGTGGGTTTCCAAGTCATGGCTGGGTCCTATGATAACTGCACAATCCAGGAAAGCCAGCCTGTTGTCTTGGGTGTCTTCCGTAGTGAACTTGATATTTGGGTCCACTGCATTTATGTAGTCTGTAATTCCTGAGTCTTGATTTTTACCCAGGTGCCATCTACATATCAGAACCAGTGGGTCGGTGTCACCCTGGGAAAGTGTTGAGTGCCATCTTCTTTACTTCTTTCCACTGTAATAACAGAAAATATGTAGGTCACCTGATGTGTGGTTTGACTTTCAGAAGATGCTGAAGCTTACACAACGGGGATGAGTAATGACACTACCCAAAACCTACAGTATATATTCTAGCATCCACTCCAGCTTGTTGGAGATAGTGCTAGCATAGAGCAAAGCCAGTCTTATCAAGTGCTGACTTAGGTTTCTGGGAGTTTTAGCCCAACATATCTAGAAGGGCACCAGGTTGAGGAACACTGCATTATACTGCTATATAAGCAACCAGAACCGATGCCTCCCAAACCGGAAACTCTACTGCTGATAGGAACATTAGCTCTCAAGACCTACAACTTCTTGCAGACATTATTAGAACACTGTGGGGCCCTTTCTCCACCCATCCTCTCTCTCTCACACACACAGTTACTTCAGTTTTCCAGTCCACTAACTGTTTCTTTCTTAACCAAATGCTCGCTCAGGTGAATGCTACACGAAGGCTTGGAACACTGGGGTAATTAAAAATTGAATAAAGAGCCACGGGAGCCATTTAAAAATGTACCCTGCAAAAGAAGTTACCTTGGAGATGGGAAGAAGGAAATGAGAGTCTTAAATATTAGAGCGTCACAGCTGCTGGCTTCAAAATTGCTGCTCTTTACCTGCCTGGCCTCCTCCTCCTCCTCCTCTGATGGCAAAACAGCTTCCTGCAATTCCCTTCATGACATGAGGCAAGGTCCTCCTGGCACTGAAATCACATTCCTATAAGGGGCTGGCTTTTTAGAAGCCCAGTAGGGACATTTCATCGTCCTAAAAATACAGACTGGGTAAAATAGCTTCTACTCCCCCCCCCTTGAAATGGCACAAATTAAAAAAGAAAAGTTCACTTTTTCATAAATGCCTGGGTGTTGTTTCTTCCTTGCCAGAGTTTGGTCACAGCAGCTTTTTCCTATTTATAATGATGAAAATGTTTGCTTAGCTGAAAGGCTCTATTTATTATTTGCCATGTTTACTAAAGCACTCGGATGCCTTTTCCGCCGGTAACTATGGGACAAGAAAATTGGCAGATTCGTCCATTTAAGTGGGTTATGTTGCTGTAATGTTTTTTTCCCCCCACTGAGTCTGCTGATGGCTACTCATGAATGAGTTCTGTAAGCCTTTGGACTTACATGACCTTGTGCAGTATAACGGATCTGCAAACTGTCATTCCTTTAAAATGAGACTTACGTGGGGTGGGGTGGGGGCTCCTTTTCATTTGGCAGCTTTCTGCAAAAGAAAATCTGAACCTCAGTGGCCAGCTTTATCATCCATTGGTGTTACAAAAATGACCTGAGCCGAGCATTCAGCTTTCACGCTCCACCTCCATTTTGTTTTAGTCGAGTTGAAAATAAGGTTTTCTCTTCTGTTTTATGTTAGAATGGACTGAAAACTGATGTTATTGAATGCCAGATTTGCTGAAAATGAAGCTGAACTCAACCAGGACTTGATCCTGGATGAAGATACATAACTGCCCTGTGTTAGTGATCCACTTCAGGTATTCTTGGATGAAACCAAGGATTGTCCCCAGATAATGCAACTGGGAAAGATGGTCTCCACCCCATAGACTCTCAACTGTGCAGTATCTCAGGGGTCGATCATCTCCCCATTGCTATTTAGCATCTATATAAGGCTGCCGATGGAGGTCACCCAGAAATATGGAGGTTTGTGTCACCAATATGAGGATGACACTGACCTTCCCTTCCTTTCTTCCAAGCTGTCTCCTGACCGCTCTCTGGCTGCACTACTGGTATGGATGGGGCCCACCAGACTGAGGCTGAATCCAGACAAAACAGAGGTCCTCTGTGTTGGAACTCCTGCTATCTGCAGATTGGGTGCTTCCCTTTCTTTCAGGAAGTTGGATTGTATTATAATAAAATAAAATAAATGTTTATTTCTGTTTTACATCAAGCGTGGTGCTTTGGCAGCCAGTGGAGTTGCTTATGGGATCCCTGTAAATAGTCCCTGCCAGCAATCTAGCTGCTGCATTTTGGACCCACTGAAGTTTCCACTTTCCAGCCACACATAGAGCATGGCACAATAATCCAGCTGGGATGTAACTAAGGCATTTGTCACCAGGGCCAAATCACACATCTCCAGGAGCAGGCACAGCTGGCACACAAGTTTTAATTGTGCAAAGGCACTCCTAGCTACTGGCAAAACATGGGCATCAGACTGAGAAGAATCTAGGACAGTGATGGCGAACCATTTAGAGACCTAGTGCCCAAGCTGCGATTCAAAATCCACTAATTTTCTGCAAAGTGCCAATACAGCAGTTTAACCTGAATACAGGTGGCTGTGAAGGGACAATTTATTTATTTATTTATTTATTTATTTGTTTGTTATATTTATATCCCGCTTATCTACTAGGTACTCTAAGCGGCTAGTCATGTGCCCACAATGTCATGTGCCCACAGAAAAGGCTCCGAGTGCCACCTTTGGCACCCATGCCATAGGTTCGCCAACACTGATCTAGGAGCACCTCTACTTAAACTGTGCATCTGTGTTTTTAGAGGGAGTGCAAGCCCATTCAGCACAGGCTGCATCCCTGTTCCTTGATCTGGCTTCCAGCTGAGCAGGAATACCTATGTCTTTTATATGTCTTTTTCCAGGAAGGACCAGAGCCATCATAAAACATGGTCTCCAGTCCTAGAGAGATGGCCTAGAAGGTTATCATGGTTGATAGTATCAAAAGCCTCCAAGAGATCCAGCAGAACCAACAGGAACACCCTTCACCTGACAAGTTCCAGGTGTAGGTCATCTACCAAGGCAACAAAAGCAGTCTCCATCCCATAACCAAGCTTGAAGCCAGACTGAAATGGATCTAGATAACCTCTCTCATCCAGGAATAGTTGTAGCTGAAAAGCCACAACCCATTCCAGCACCTTAGCCAAGAACGAAATATTTGAGGCTGGTCAGTTAGCACATATTGTGGGATCCAAGGAGGGCTTTATCAACAATGGTCTTACTATTGCCTCCTTTAAGCATGCTGGGATCTTTTTCATCATTTTAAACTGTTAACTGGGCAAAAGCTGACAGGAGCTGGGCACCACCCAGTTTGGGAAAGTGTCTACTTGAGTACTGAGGAGGATACAAAAATTACTGAGCAGAATGAGGAACTAGTCACCAGCACTCCAGCAGAAGGATGCAAGAGGCAGTCTAATGATGCAAATGGATTCAATAGACTGCATCATAAAAGCATATATAAATGCTTGTATGCAAATGCCAGAACCCTCTGGAAGAAAACAGGGGAGCTGGAATGCTTAGCAATTGATAGAAATATTGATATTATTGGCATCACTGAAACCTGGTGGACGGGTGACAACCAATGGGATACAGTTCTCCCAGGCTACAAACTGGATAGGAAGGACAGGAAGGGGCAAACGGGAGGTGTTGTAGCCTTGTATGTCAAAGAAGTGATAAAATCATACAAACTGGAATATCTAGGTGATTTGGAATCACCATTAGAAACTCTGTGGGTAAGAGGATCAGGCCACAAGGGTGGTCTAACAGTAGGCATATGCTGTCGGCCTCTGACCCGTGCCCCTGAGGGGGACTGGCAGTTGGAGAATGTTGTAAAGGAGGCATCCAAGAAGGGAAGCCTGGTTATAATGGGGGAATTCAATTACCCTCACATATGTAGATTGGGTGAACTGTTCTTCAGCACATGAGAAAGAGATAAAGTTCCTAGTTATGCTAAATGATTGTTCCCTGGAACAGATGGTTGAAGGCCCAACTAGAGGTATAAGAATCCTTGACTTGATCCTGAGTAATACATAGGATCTGGTGCAAAATGTCACTGTGACTGGTCCAATAGGGAACAGTGACCACAACACAATTACTTTTAACTTAATCATAGACTGCCATCACTGATAAAATCTAACACGGAGACCTTAAATTTTCAAAAAGGAAATTTCCCAAAGATGAGGAAACAAGTAAAAAAGAAGCTGAAAGGGAAAATTGACAGAGTCCAAACCCTCCAAGGCTGCTAACTCACCTGGGGAAGATGCTGATCTTCTGAAGGTCCGGCTTTTCCTCTTCCTCCCATCACATGACTGAAGATGTGGGATATCAGTTCCCACACACAAAGGTGTTTTTTAAAAGCGCAGTTCAGCCGCATGGCCAGCAGGTGGCGCTAGGATTTTTAAAAAGGACCAGCTGGCTGGCGGTATAGCTTGAGGAAGTTTTTAAAAAGCACCCAATCCAGCTTCCTGGTACTTGGAGAGTGGGGGGAAATTAAAAAATAAATTTTAAAAAGCGCCAATCAGCCCCAGGAACAGCTGGTCACGCTATGAAGGGGGGGGAAGAAAACCGGATCATCTTTGCAGTCCCACTATGTTTTCCTCTTTAAAAGGTGGATTTTTTAAGCAAGGCAAAAAATTCCCTACCTCTCTGGTAAGTCTTAGAAACCTCGCTTAAGGTCCCCCAAAAAAAGCCCGGTGGCTGTGGGGATGGCATTTTTGGACATGGTTTATCTATAAATTTAATATGCTTTTAAAGGGACATGGGATAGGGGCCCAAGAGGCATGGGAGCTGCTCACAAAAACCATAACTGAGGCCCAATTGGAATGCATGCCCAAAAGGAAGAAGGGCACTGCCAGGTCCAAGAGGACTCTGATGTGGCTTACAGTGGCTGTTCGGGAAGTGATCAAGAGCAAGAAAAGCTCATTCAGAATATGGAAGGCTTGTCCAAATGAGAACAACAGGCAGAAACATAAATTCTGGCAAAACAATTGCAAGGCAACAATCAGGAAAACAAAGCAAGACGTTGAGGAGCATTTAGCTAAAAGCACTCAAAGAAATAACAAGGAGTTGTTTAAGTACATTAGAAGTAAGAACCCAACTAGTTAGGTCATTGGACCATTAACAATGGAAGGCAAGGGATTATTAAAGAGGAAACAGAGATTGCAGAGAGACCCAATGAATTCTTTGCTTCAGTATTCACTGAAAAAGACAGAGACTGCATGCCCAGAACAGAGCCTATCATCGTAGGGAGAGAAACTGAATAATTAAGCCAGATAGAAATAACCAGGGAGAAGGTCCTTGCGTGTCTTGTTATACTAAATGTTAACAAATCACCAGGACCAGATGGCATCCATCCACGAGTTCTCAAGAAACTTAAGATGAAGTTGCTGATGCCCTAGCCAAAATATATATGGTAATATTTCCTTCAAATCAGGCTTGATGACTAGAAGGTAGGAAAATAACACCAATCTTCAAAAAAGGATCCAGAGGTGATCCAGGAAATTACTGACCGGTCAGTTTGACATGTGTCCCAGGTAAAGTGATGGAAACCATCCTAAAAGATAAATTTATTAGGCACATAGAAGAGAAGGTACTGTTCAAGGAGAGCCAACATGGCTTTTTGCAAGGGCAAATCATGCCTCACTAATCTGATGGAATTTTGTGAGAGTGTCAACATGCATGTGGATAAGGGAGATCCAGTCGACATTGTTTATCTGGACTTTCAGAAGGCTTTTGACAAGGTCTCACATGTAAGGCTCTTGAATAAACTTGCCAGTCAAGAACTCAAGAGACAGGTCTTGTCCTGGATCAGCAACTGGCTAAGGGACAGGAAACAGAGGGTAGCACTAAATGATCACTTCTCCAAGTGGAGGGAGGTAAAGAGTGGGGTCCCCCAAGGTTCAGTACTGGAATTCCAGCTTTTTCAACCTTTACATAATGATCTAGAAGTAGGAGTAAATAGCAAGGTAGCCAAATTTGCCAACAACACTAAATTATACAGAGGATAGTAAAAACTGAAAGATATTGTGGGGAACTCCAGAGGGATCTCTTGACACTGGGGGAGTGGGCAAACCAGTGGCAAATGAGCTTCAACATTAGTAAGTGCAGAGTGATGCATGTTGGGCAAAAATACCCAATGACATTTATAAACTGGTGGGGTCTGAACTCTTTGCAACAAACCAGGAAAGGGACCTTGGTGTCTTGGTGGACAGCTCAATGAAAGTGTCAACACAGTGTGCCGCAGCAATGAAAAAAGCAAATTCAGTGCTAGGGATTACAGTATTAGGAAGGGTATAGAAAATAAGTCAGCAAGTGTCATTTTTCCTCTTTATAAATCTGCAGTAAAGCCCCATCTGGAGTATTGTGTACAGTTCCAGTCACCATACCTCCAGAAGGATATTATGGAAATGGAAAAAGTGCAGAGGAGGGCAACCAGAATGATTAGGGGACTGGAACACTTTCCTTACCATCTGAGGCTGCAACAGCTGGGCCTCTTCACACTTGAACGATGGTACCTAAGAGGTGACCTGATTGAAGTTTATAAAATCATACAGAGTGTGGACAAAGTAGATAAGGAAAAACTGTTTTCCCTATCACACAACACTAGAACTAGGGGGCACTCCATGAAACTTTGGGGTGCTAGATCTCAAACAAATAACAGAAAGTACTTTTTCACCCAGAGGATCACTGGTCTGTGGAATTCCCTGCCAGAAGTGGTGACACCTGTCAGCCTTGACAGCTTTAAGAAAGGATTAGACAAATTCATGGAGAACATTATCATGGATGCCTAAGGACAACCTCAGGGTTGGAGAGATAGGCAGGATATCTCTCAATGCCATTTGCAGGGAATCTTAAGCAGATGAAGTCATCTGCTTGGGAATACCCTGAAGCGAATGGTGAGCCACTGTGTGAGACAGAAGGCTGGACTAGATGTGCTGTGGCCAGTTCCAGCAAGGCTGTTCTTATGTTCCTTTATGGGTTCTGTGGCACTTAAAAATTCTTGAGCTACAATTTCTCACAGCAGATAAGGCTGACAAGTTCCTACCTCCAATGTACAGTATTTGCAATATTTCTGAGAAGTAGTCAGCTCCTATCATAGAGACAAAATGAAGGACAGGGTGACCTAACTTGCTTCCATGCTTTTGTTTGAAAGCCCTATATTGCCACCTGGTGATAAATTTTAAGCATTACACAGCACTGTTTTATACACACAGTAACACAGAAGCATGTTGTAGCCAAACGGAGGGACAAGCAACCGCTGAGTGTCCGGGATTGTCAAAACACATGCTAGATGGGACAAAGCATAGGGAAGTTGGCTGATGGGCCACTCACTCACTTGAACATTAATCTACCTTACAAAGTTTTTGGACAGTAAAAGGGGATGAGGGAGGAGCCATAAACCAGATTAATGATTTTCATTAATTTTAGGTACATCTCTTTTTTTGCCCTACCCTGTCTGCCTTGTGCTCCTAGCAGAAAGAATAGGACATAAAGAAAGAAAGAAAATAAATAATGAAAATAAAAATAATGAAAATCACTTCAGAGGTGCACAGAGTGCGTGCATGTAGCTTTAGCAATTTCTTTTAAATTATAATGCAAAATCCTTGACTCGATAGCCAGAACAGCTAGATTTCATATGGCTTTTACTCATTCCATTCACTGTCAATTAAATTAAGCTCTTCATAAATAATGTTCTACAAAGTTCTCTATAATTACTAAATTCACACTGAAATCTCGACATGCTATATGAACATTTAGATTTATAGTTTAAAAACCATTCCAGCTGCAGACATGTTATAAGCATTAAAAATGGCATTTAGGAGGCTTTGCCTTGAAAAGTGGAATAAGTATTTTAAAACACATAAATATTACATTTTTACAAAAGATTAGCACATTCATTTGGGAAACGTATGAAGCTATATTGTCCCAGTGCTTTCCGTTCTGTATTGTGTATTCTGTGACTCAGTGCTTCAGGTAAAGACCAACCGCAGCAAGGCGAATTTCAGAAATTTTTACAGAAAATACTTTGGCCTGAAACTGCTAAACATATGAACCTTGCATGTGAAATACAGCATTTTCCATAACCCTTTCTGTGCTATCTCTGCAATAGGAAATTCACTTTTTTGGACTATGTGGGATTCTGGGAGTTATAATCCCAATATATTCCACCTCTGACATGGAAGGATACTGTTCTTAGTCCCCTGGCTCTATCAGAGTTCTACATACAACATACAGTAATACCTTGGTTTAAGAGTACCTTGGTTTAAGAGTGCTTTGCAAGACAAGCAACCATTTCTTCTAAATTTTGCCTTGATTAATGAGCAATGTCTTGCAATATAAGCACTGGAGCAGGTTACATGATCACGTGAGCCAATGGTGGTTCTTTGTCCCCTATGCTGGTTTGTGGGTGATTGTCAGGAATGTTCCATCTCAGGCAAGCCTCAGAGCAGAAGAGAGAGAGGAAAGGAGGTCTGCCTTACACCACCCACAAAGGTTCTCAAAGGTGAGTGCAGGTTAGGGTTTTGTTTTTCTTTATATTTTAATTTTTCTTTAATTTTTTTGACATCCCTTCTTATTTTCAAACAATTTCTAGTCCTGGGGCAGCTAGTCATGTGTGTATAAGGCTATAAATTGCATTTTATTTATTATTGCCACATTAAAAATATAGAGTAAAATCCAGTTGTTAGTCCCAAGCAGAGCAGATTCCGCAGCCAGATACCTAAACTATGGGGCAGACAGGGCCGGCGCGTCCATTTAGGTGAACTAGGCAGTTGCCTAAGGCGCCAAAATGGACAGGGGGCACCGGCCACTGCCGTCCATCCCCCGCCCGCCGCCGCCCGCCCGCCATCCACCGCCGCCCGCTGCCCGGCACCCCCGCGCGCCGCCACCCCGCCACCCCACCGCCACTGCCGCCACTGCCGCCCACCCTCCGCCTGTCTCCCCCCCCGCCCCCTGCCCCCCCCACCGCCCCTTGCCTAGGGCACAAAAAAAACTAGCACCGGCCCTGGGTGTGTACATGGACTTCTAACCAACTTCTTTTCTGAGTTTGGGCATTTTGTATGTATAGTACACTATGTGGTCTATGGAGATCCATAATGAATCATCTGAGTTTCCATTATTTCTTGTGGGAAATTGTTTTGATATAAGAGTGTTTTGATTTACAAGCATGTTTGTGAAATGGATTATGCTCATAAATCAAGGTATTACTGTATATTTTTTACTCTCTGGAGCCTCCTGAAACTAACTTGATTCTGAATCCCCAATAAGACAAATATTTGCCTTGTATTTCACTCTTTAGAAAAGCTTCCCCTGGATATTATTAATGCATCTAAAAATAGAGGGCTCTCTCTTTGCCAAAGATGAGCGGAACTAACTAACTCCTGTAAACAATTGATGCTGAGAGCTGTGGTGTCTGCTTACCTCACCTGACTGCCCTACACCTATGTATAACTTTGTGTATTTAAATGGGACAAGACAAAGAAAATGAGAGCAACTCCCCACAGTGGTAGAAGAACTATGACTCCCCCTCCCCATCTATTCTAAATCTACCTGCCAGCAAAAACAGCTCCATTTATCCAGATGGTTTGGTGGGTGTCCAGAATGTTCAGATATAATCAAGTATTTAGATAGGTGGAAATGCTATTTACATAAAGTAATATTGACATAACAGCTAAATATGGGATGCAATCTATACTTGGGGAAGGTGTATTTTCAAATAACAGAAATAAGAAAGTTCTGAGTTTCACTGCAATTTCCCAAAACCAATGGGGCTGTGTACAGATGAGTGGTTTCCTGTAACCTTGTGGTAATCAGGTTGAAAAGATTTTAAAAGCACTGCCACTGATCTATGTATTCGTGGGCACATCTTCCAGCTAAATTGTAAAAAACAAATGTCTGCCCATTACAGATATCAAATGCTCCTTCATGGATGAATATTTCAAGGTCAAGTGGGTCTTAGTGTACTGCCATTGTGAATAGATGTCTACCTTTGACAATTCCTGGTGAAACAGAGTCCACAACTAAAGGACGTCATCAGATTTCCAACCAGGATTTCAAAAATACCATTATTCATTCAATTTTCATATGATGTTACAAAGACTTTATGAGTTAGTGGAAAGCCTACTTAAAAATATTCTTTTCCCCCAGCTGGGTGGGTGGGTGGGTGGGAGAGAATATGCATGCTGCACCAATCATTTAGCAGTAAGACTGCAGAGAAACTAGAAGAAAATGAAAAATATTACATTATTTATTTATTTATTTATTTATTCAATTTATATACTGCACCATCTAGCACCATGGCCACTCTGGGCGGTTTACCGAAATACAGCAAAATGCAAAGATACAAAACATAAATAGTATGCAATAAATAAATGGCACAGCATAATAAAACATAATAAGCATAACTAAGTCAAAGTCATAAAATCAAACAGAGGTCATAGATAGGCTATGCTCATGGGGGAAGATTTAAGATCTTCCATAATTTTTGCCCTGAGATGCATAAATGCTTCTGCTTTCTCATACAATCAGAAATAACTGCCCCAAGCTAGACACTGGAGACCCACCAAACCATCTGGATAAATGAAGCTGTTTTTGCTGGCAGGTAGTTTTAGAATAGATGGGGGGGGGAGTCATAGCTCATCTACTACTGTGGGCAGTTGCTCTCATTTACTTTGTGTTGTCCCATTTAAATACACAAAGTTATACGGTACATAGGTGTAGAGCAGTCAGGTGAGGTAAGCGGTCACCACAGCTCTCAGCATCAATTGTTTACAGAAGTAAGTTGGTTCTGCTCATATTTGGCCCAGAGTTCCTTCGGGAAGATGGGCGGGGTATAAATACAATAATAAATAAATAAATAAATAAATAAATAAATAAATAAATAAATAAATAAATAAATAAATAAAGAGAACATTACTTATTACTACTATTCTTGATAGAGGAAGACGTGGGAATCCTAAGGTTCACCAACATTTTATAAGACAGAAGGGCTCCAGAGTTCTGGTAACTCCCAAGGTATCTACATATTTAGAATGTTCTGTAAACCTCAATGACAAGATTCCTGGACTAAAAATATTGCTCTTGAATGGTAGATCAGTAAATGGAAAATCAACAATCATCCAGGACCTGATCCTGGAAGGACGTGCTGATTTCACTTGCATCACAGACACTTGGCTGGATGAGGCTGGGGGTGTCAATCTCACTCAGCTCTGTTCTCCAGGTTTCTCTGTAGAACAGCAGGCAAGGCCAGGGGGGTGGGGTGGAGGAGTGGCAATAGTCACTCTATCACAACTCCATCCCTCTTATTAGATGACACATTTCCCAGTTTCCTGGATTGGAATGTATGTTCCTAAAAGTAGGAGCCAGGGACAAGACAGGAATTCTCTTGGTATACCGCTGTTAGGGTATACCAATCCCCTCAGGATCTGATCCAGGGTGCGCCATCCACTTCATGGAACAAGGGAGAAGAAAAGGGGTGGCACGTGGCCATACAGGAAGGACCCTCAGCTGGACAGGAGGGAGCGACCCCGAAAAACCCAACGTTGGAAGCATGGGCTATGCGCGAGACAATGGAGGGGTTAATTGTGGAGGGGTTTTGGATGACAGAGGAGGGGGAGGAGTCAGAGGGTGTGGAAAATAAAAAGGAAGATGAGCAGGAAAGCAGTTATGGGAAGGAATGGGAGAAGGAAGGTGAAGTGGAGGAATGGAAGGTATCCGTCTTCCGCAATCCCAAAGCTCCCTGGAGGAAGGACCCTTCTATGGCACACTGACGGGCCAATTAGTTGGAACTGGTGGCAGAGTGGGTTCGCCACCCATGTTGTGGGACCCTTTCCGCCGGACGTGGACCAACCCTGCGGACCCCACATGACTGGGAGAGGTTCCAGTGACTCCCTTATCCACAGAACCCTTGAACTGCGACTGGACTGGTTGGAGTTACACAGTGGACATTAAGGTGGTGGAAGAAGGTGACGAACCCACAGAGGTTATTGTTCATTCCCTGTTAAATGTTAATAATAAAAGTTCTTGTTCCGAATCACCGTCTCCATCTCTTCCTGGAACCGAGGGGTTGGAACCGCCCAAGGCAGAATCGAATCCAACTCACAACTGCCCTCCCCGAGAGACAAACTTATCTACCTCAGCTAACTGAACTGATTACAGGGGTGGTATTGGAATCCCCCTGGCTCATCATGCTGGGGGGACTTTAATATCCATGCCGAGGCAGCTCTGTCAAGGGTTTCTGAAGACTTCATGATGTCCATGACAACCATGGGTCTGTCTCAAATGGTGTCTGCCCCTACTCATTCTGCAGTCCATACCTTAGACCTGGTCTTTGCCTCAGTATGGATATTGGGAACCTTGGGGAAAGGAACTTTCTGTAGTCCCATTGTCATGAACAGGCCATTATCTGGTGCACCTTAGGCTCTCTGGAACTCAGAACCTGGGCAGGGGTGGAAGTCAGACAAAAGCAATTCATCCAAATAAGGTTGATGAGTCCAAATGGTTTTCCCACCACTTTGAGAGATGACCATGGCATCCTCCTGACTTGTCTCTCTGAATGGGACTTGGGGGCACTTTCTTACTGTGGCTTCAGTCCTTCCTACAGGAGAGAATGCAGAAAGTGGTGTTAGGGGACTCATGTTCAACACCACGACCACCGATCTGTGGATTACCTCATGGTTCTGTCCTGTCTCCAATATTATTTAAAATTTATATGAAACCACTGGGGGAAATTATTCAGAGTTTTGGGGTGAAGTGTCACCAGTATGCTGATGACACTCACCTCTACCTTTCGTCACCTCCAGATTCCAAGGAAGCTATTTCAACTTTAGATCAGTGCTTAGCTTCAGTAATGAACTGGTTGAGGAAGAACAAACTGAAACTAAACACAGACATGACAGAGGTGCTTCTGGTCAGTCAAAAAGGAGATCAAGGTATAGGGGTGCAACCTGTACTAGATGGGATCACTCCCCAATTGAAAAAAGAGGTGCATAGCTTGGGGGTGTTCCTGGACTCATACTTGAGCCTAGATGCCCAGGTCACAGCTGTGGCCAAAAGTGCATTTACAAAATTAAAACTAGTATGCTAGTTACACCCGTTTCTTGAGAAACCTGCTCTGGCCACTGTGACATATGCCCTAGTGACCTCCCGGCTGGACTACTGTAATGCGCTCTATGTGGGGCTACCGATGGAAAGTCTCAGGAAAGTTCAATGGGTCCAGAATGCAGTGGCCAAATTGCTGACTGGGGCGGGTTACAGAGATCACATTACACCCCTAAGAAAGCAGCTCCACTGGCTGCCAATCAGCTATTGGGCAGAATTCAATGTGCTGACCTTGACCTACAAAACACAAAACAGCCTACCTCAAAGATCGAATATCATAGTATGAACCAGCTTGGTTGCTAAGGTCATCAGGAGAGGCCTTTCTCTCCATCCCGCCACCTTCACAGGTGCATCTCAGAAGAACACATGAAAGGGCCTTCTCTGTTGCTGCTCCCAGACTTTGGAACTCCCTCCCACTGGAGGCCAGGACTGCCCCATATCTGCTGTCTTTCCAGAAACAGGCAAAGACCTTCCTCTTCAGATAAGCTTTCCCTGAATGAGGGATTACCTATGTGACTTACATGACTGCATTGAACTGATTTCATAAGAACATAGTGTTCTACATGTTGCTTTTCACTCCTCATAATGGAGTTTTCTTTTCTTCTTGCATATTCCTTGTAGCTCTGTTACCTTTTTAATGTTCTAAGATGCCTCTTCAAATTACCTGTTCTTAACTTGTATATGTCTTAAATGTTCTGGACTGTATATTGTCCCTCATTATTGTAAGCCTCCTTGGGTCCTTTTCCAAGGAGAAAGGTGGGGTAAAAATATTCAAAGTAGCTAAATCACACAGCCTTCTAAACAAGGCTTTACACAAGGTTTACACAGGCCACCAGCTCCACACCACTGTACTCAATGGGGGAACCTCAGAAGGAAGATGTGTAGTAGCTGCCATCTTTGCACCCAGCATCTACATCGGAAATATGTGCTCCATACCCACTAACAGTATTTATTTATTTATTTATTTATTTATTTATTTATTTATTTATTTACTGCACCATCTAGCAACAAAGGCCACTCTGGGCGGTTTAAAAGATTTATACAAATACAAATACAGAGCATAGCATCAACAGTAATCAATAAATAAACAATTACAACACAATAAATCATAATAGACATCACTAGATCCAATCAAAAACAGATAATTAAGATAGGCTAAGACAGAACAAGATAAAATAAATAACAGCAAATCAAACAGAAGTGAAACTAATATCCAGGGAAAGTACAGTGGACCCTCATATAACAAATGGTTTGAATAACATAAAATCTGTACAACACAAAATATTCCGGAGATAGGGGAAATTTGCTTAGAGAATCGCCTATGGGGCGAACCCGTACAACATAAAAACAGCCGTTTAGAGGTAATTATTAGATCAAATGAGAAACCTAAACCAATAACTATAATCTATAAATATTTAATAGATTTTTATAAAATAGATATTCAAGAATTTAAAGATGTTTGGAACAGGGAATTAGAAAATGAAATACAAGTTAAACAATGGAAAGTTGTATTGGACTCTATAAAAGATGTTTCCTTAGATTTGAAATTGAGACTAATGCAGCAAAAAAATAATATTCAGAATATATTGGACTCCACAACGACTGTTTAGAAAGAAATTGATAAATTTGGACAGATGCTAGAGATGCAATAGTATAAACACTTCCTTAATACATATGCTTTGGAAATGTCCAGTAATATACCTATTGTGGATGGAAGTTCTTGCCTATATTAATAAAGTTTTGGGAAAATCTCTGTTATTTGAGGATATTCATGTTATCTTAAATTATATCCCCACTGTATGGGGCCTAACTAAAGGTCAACGAAACTGGATGTTGAGAGCTCTCGTGGTGGCAAAAGGACTTATATTAAAGGCCTGGAAGGATAACCATCCTCCATCCTTCACACAATGGTCAGAAGATCTGTGACAACTAGCCTCATTTGAATGAATATCATAGAGAAAGCAACTACGGGAGGATATCTATATAGATATATGGAAGCCCTTTATTTACTCATTGTAAATATATAAGGCAATTTATAATGGATGTATTATATGATCTTATGATGTATTGACCTTTGCTTTTTGTCTGCTTGTTTTTGTTTCTTTAAATGTTTTTCTTTAATGTAGTTTATGTTATAGTATTATGTTAAATTTTCAAAAAGTAAAAAGTAAAAAGTAAAAAAAAAATTCCGAAGATGGGGGAAATTTGCTTAACAGAATTGTCTATGGGGAAAATCCGTACAAAATATTCTGGAGATGTGGGAAATTTGCTTAACAGAATTGTCTATGGGGTGAATCCATACAACATAAAAATGGTAGCGATTAGGGATTACTCTGTTTTCTATGCATTCCTATGGGAAATGTGTATAAAGGAAAATTTGCTTAACATAATTTCATTTGGAACGAATTAATTCCTTTATACAAGGTACCACTGTAGTTGGGTGGACCACCCTCTAGAAATGGGTCTAGATTTAATATGAGGGGGGAAACACCCATCACTTGCTGTGGCCTACTTTACACATAAAACAGAATAAGATTTTTAGTGTGGTAAAATGGACTGTTCCCTCTGTAAACAAAAATGGGAGATACTGGGCTGGAGTTACGGTAATAAAAGCTAGCAAAATCTAATGAACCAAAGTAATGTCTGTGCCTTAGCAAGGGTGAAAGAAGAGCCTGTGTTAAATGTTCAAGGATATCAATAAGGAGGGTGCAGGGAGGATGATTACAGGGATGGCCCTACAGTTACAGTTTCCCTAAAGAATGTGGTTTGACGAGGGACGTCAGTTTTGTTTCTTGCTTTTGTACTTAAATGGGTACCCCTGCCTTGGTTGGACGCAATTCTTTCCTTCTGCTTCAGTGGGGAAGGTCGCCCCTTCCTTTATTTCAACTCAAATAAACGAAAGATTATTGGATCCCTGCTTGTCTCAGAATTTATTGGCTGGGTTATTCTGAAACAAGAAGCTTGGGATTAGCACAGCCTCAACAATACCACTTTTGTTGTGATTATGTGCTATCAAGCCACCTGTAACTTATCATGGCCCTAGGAATGAGACCTTTCCAAAATGTCCTGTCCTCAGCTGCCCTGCTCTTCTAGACTCAAGCCTGTGGTCCATTTCATACCTGACCTTCCTCTTTTCCTGTTGCTGTCCACCTTTCCCCAGCATTATTGTCTTTTCAAGATAATCTTGCCATCGCATGCTGTGCCCACTGCAGGGCAACCTCAGTTCCAATATTGTTGCCTCCCGATACAGTTTACATTTCTTTTTATTCGCTTAAATGTGTAACCCGCACAATTAGTGGACAGGCTCGATCTGATCTAGGACCTACTTGTTTCTCTTTCTGGCAACCAAGATTGTCTGCAAAGGTCTCATCAAGGACCACCTTTCAAATCAATCCATCTTTGTCCTGTCTGCTTTCTTAACTGTCCAGCTTTCACACCCCTACATGGTGATCAGATATGATATACAATAGGACCCCAGTATACGCTGGGGATTGGTTCCAGGCCTTCCCGTGGATAATGAAAACCGTGGATAAGAGAGAATACCAAAATCCCCCCAAAACTGCTGTTTTGCGACAGTAGCTTGCTTTATGACTGCTGTTTTGCGACAGTAGCTTGCTTTACAGCAGAGGTGTCCAAACTTTTTGCAAGGAGGGCCAGATTTGTTGAGGTGAAAATGTGTGGGGGCCAACCATTCAGCCACTTTTGGCCCCTGGGCCGGACTTTGGACAAGTCTCTATAACATGCAAGGATTTGGGGAAGAAGCTGCAGCAACGGAGCTGGGGGTGGGTAGGCTGGGCAGGTGGCTGGGGGGATGGAGGGAGGCAAGGAGGGCAGGCAAACCATAAAACTGCAAGCTGACGTCTCCATCCAGTATGGGAATTGGTCAGCTGGCGGGGATGCATGCCAAGCTGAGCAGGTGGGGAGAACAGGCCGCGGGCCACTCAAAATTTGAAAACAGGCCACATTTGGCCCCTGGGACTGACTTTGGGCATGCCTGCTTTACAGCTTCTGTTTGTGGCAGTAGTTTGCTTTATTATGGTTTCTGTTTTACAACAGTATCTTACTTTACAGGTGCTGTTTGTGACAGTAGCTTGCTTTGCAGTTGCTGAATTATTTATTTACTTTTTTCCTCTGCCAACCACTGATAATTGAATCAGTGGATACGGGGGTCCTACTGTATCACCTTTACATGATCTTTATTCAAAATTATATCATCTATAAATGGCTGACTTCAAAGAATGCCTATTTGTATACAGAAATATAAGTAGAGTTGTGTGACAATCGGACCTGCCAGTTTTTTTATTTACCAAGGCAGTTCACTTCTAATCATGGAGGGGCATTATTTTTCATCATACTCCTACACAGCAGAAACAGGCTTAGGCACTCCTTATTTAAATTGTACTTCCAAAAAGTGGAGAATAGCCCTACCAAACTAACAAAACCACTGCTGCAACAAAGGAAGTCAAAATCCTAATTCGTGCTTGACACTTTCGGCCATCTCTTTAGAACAGTGGTTCTCAACCTTGGTTTCCCCAAGCATTATTGGACTACAGTACAACGTCCAGAAGCTTTCACCGCTAGCTACACAGGCCAAGATTTCTGAGAGCTGTCATCCATGAACTTTTGGGGCAGCTCAGTGTTTTAGGTCTCTGTCTGCGGAACCAGAAATTGGGAGTTTGATCCCATACTGTGCTTCCTTGACTGGGGCTGAACTCAAAATATAAGAACATAAGAAGAGCCATGCTGGATCAGGCCAAAGGCCCATCTAGTCCAGCTTCCTGTATCTCACAGTGGCCCCACCAGATGTGTTTTGGAGCGCATGACACTAGATATCTGTCTCCTGATACCACTCCCCTGCATCTGGCCCTTGAAGTACCCCAGTTTTAAGCCTGGAGATTACACATCTCCCTCATGGTTTGTAACCTGTGATGGACTTTTCCTCCAGGAATCTGTCCAATCCCCCTTTGAAGGCATCCAGGCCAGGTGCCATCACCACATCCTGTGGCAGGGAGTTACAGACTAACAACGCGCTGGGTGAAAAAAAAATCTTTTTTCTGTTCTTACTCTCCCAGCCCTCAATTTGAGTGGATGTCCCCTAGTTCTGGTATATTGTGAGAGGGAGAAGAGTGTCCCTCTATCCACTTTACTCATGTCCTGCATTATTTTGTACAACTCAATCATATCCCCCCTCAGGCGCCTTTTTCCAGACTGAAGAGCCCCAAATGTTTTAGCCTTTCCTCATAAGGGAGGTGCCCCAGCCCAGTAATCATTTTAGTCACTCTCTTTTGCACCTTTTCCAGTTCCGCTTTTCCAGATCCATCATGTCCCTTTTGGCTTTGCAGTTCCAGGGGTTATTATAAAGATCTCGGGACCCAAGGTAGGGAACCATGGCTTTAAAACAGTAGTTCTCCACCTGTGGGTCCCCAGATGTTCCTGGACTGCAACTCCCAGAAGCTCTGGGAGCTGCAGTCCAGGAACATCTGGGGACCCACAAGTTGAGAGCCAGGGCTTTCAAACATGGACCCGCAGCTGCTGTCCCAGTGCTGATACTGAGGGCTAGTGAGAGGCAGCCGGTCATTCACTCGAAGCTGCCCACATGGGCTTGACATCGTCCTCCTGACTTCTACTACATGCAGTCCAACGGGAGCAGGGGCCAGCCTGGAGGCACGAGTCCGCCCTAAGGCTCCAAGACTAGGGGGTGGGGGGGTGGGCGAGCCATCCGGCAGTAGAACTACAGTTCCCAGAAGCCCCCGGGGGAGAGCGGCAGGGAGATCCGGAAGTGACGCGAGGCCGGGGTTAAAGGGGAGAGGAACAAGCAGCAAGGGGCATGTGGCTTATCTCGGGGAGCCCCCCTGGGCCAGTGCGGGGCGCGATGCGTGCGCGGTAACGGGGAGCGGCGAGCATGGCCGCGGCGGACAGCGAGCAGAAAGAGCTGCTGGCTCTCATGCACCAGCACTTGGTCCGGACGGGTTACAAGAGAGCGGCGAAGGAGTTGTTGCGACAGAGCGGCCAGGTCAGGGCATCGCCTCCCACCCACGTGGGTGCCAAGCGGACGTGCGTGTGCGCGCGAGACCGTGTGTGTGTGTGTGTGTGTGTGTGTGTGTGTGTGTGTGTGTGTGTGTGTGTGTGTGTGTGTGTGTGTGTGTGTGTGTGTGTGTGTGTGTGTGTGTGTGTGTGTGTGTGTGTGTGTGTGTGGGGGGCTGCCCACCTTGCTCGCGGGCAGGCGAATTGGGACTTCCTTTCCTTGACTGAAAGCCGAAAGGCTGGCCGCACGTGGTGGTGGTGGTGGTGGTGGGGAGAACTGGGAGGACTAAAATTGGGGACGAATGTGTTTATCTTTCTTCTGTGTGAATGTCGAATGTGAATTCTGAGCCACGTGACCACAACTTGGACTGTGTCGATCAGTGGCTCCGAGCTCTTGATTCTATAGTTGGACTTTTAATTCCCGATCAACAACAGTGAGGAATTCTGGGAGTTGCAGACCTACAGCCCAACTGATGTGGATGCACAATTAGAACCCTTAACTAATCAAGAATAACCTGCTGTTGCTTATACATGTAGTCTTCATCAATCTACATGCTCTAACAGAGTGGTTCTCAACTGGTGGGTTCCCAGATGTTCCTGGACTGCAACTCCCAGATATCCCTTCCAGCGCAGCGAGTGGTGGAGGCTTCTGGGAGTTGCAGTCCAGGAACATCTGGGGACGCACCAGTTGAGAACCACTCCATCTAACTGAACATAGTTCAGTAGTAATGGTCAGATACATACCACTGTAATGAAATACTGTACATCAGAAGTTATTTGTTTTAATATGTGTTCATGAAATCGTTTACAATGACTTGTGCTGTGTGACAAATTTCTCTCATGAGAATTTTGACCATTTTATTTCAGTTTTTTTTTAATCTTCAAAAATACTTTAAAGGACAAGAACCTTTGGATAAATTCCTGTGGGTACAGTCCAGGTTTCTTATGGTTACTGGACTGACAAGGTGATGGAGGAGAGGATGTGCATATCTTGGCTTTCACTGTACTTTTTGTAGTAACTGGCAACCCTCCAAACCTTACCAAGCCTTCAGTTAAAGCCCAGGGGAAGAGCTAATAACATATTTTTCCCATAGGGCTTATTCAGGAAGTGTGGCTAGCCAAGGTGCCTGCAGAGTGACAAAGAAAACGAACAGAGATTTTAAAAAATGTCACATCCTCACGTGCTTGTAATATTGTGGTAACTTCAGGGGGAAAAAATTCATAAGGACCACAAAAGTTAATTATAAAATTGAAGCCTCTTCTGTGGGAAAATAAATCTGGGGAAGCTAAAATATAATATTTTGTATATCACTAGTTTACTGGAACCAAATGCAGAGCATGCTGCTTGTATACTGCTCTATAATGTTTAAAGTGCTCTCTGGGCTGTTTACAAGTTAAATTTCTCAGGTTACCCATTGCTCCCTAGTTCTGCCTTCTCCAGCAAGTTGGGTACTCAGTGTTCCCAGCCTCAGAAGAATGGAAGGCTGAGTCATCCTTGAGCCAACTACCTGAGCTTGGGATCGAACTGGGGTGATGAGCAGAGTCTTTACTGTAGTACTACAGTTTAATCACTGTGCTACAAGGCAGTCCTCTCTCATACCCTCCACAGAAATCACAGGGAATGAGCTGTGCTGTATTGATGCACCCAGTGCTCATTAAGATTTTTATTAATGACCTGGATCAGGAAATACAAGGAATGCTAATCAGGTTTACAGATGACACAAAATTGGATGGAATAGCTAATACCCTGGAAGATAGAAACAGAATTCAAAAGGATCTATATAGGTTTGAACAGCAAGCTGAAAACAACTAAATGAAATTAAACAGGGATAGATGCAAAGTACAGTGGAACCTTGACTTACATACTGCTTGACTTGCAGCATATTTGACTTGCAGCAAGAAGGGGCCTGTTTGACTTGAGTCGCAGGCTTTGACTTACATCTCGGAGCCCCGGCGCAAGGCACCGGAATTGGGCGGCAGCCACAACCCAGCATCGTGGCTGCTGCCTCCAAACTGCTTCTGCCTTCTTCCCCTCCTCCGGCAGCGGTGGCTTTGGCGAGGCCAGCTCCGAGCACCTGGAGCTGGTCCTCGGCCTCACCGAAGCCGCCGCTGCTGCCGGAGGAGCGGAAGGGCCAGGAGCTCGGGGCTGGCCTCGCTGGTTAGACAGTCGGCTCAGTCTTGTAAAAAATCTGGCTGCAGAAGTCTGGTCCACAATGGAAGCATTTTAGTTGGGGAGCTGTAAAGTTGTGGGACTCTAATGGTAAGCATAGAGTTGTTCAGAACTTGGAACGTCAGATTAAAAACCAGTAAAACTTAAATGTTAGACATTGTTGCTATGAACATTAAAAAGTGGAGGCATATAACTTGTGGACTATAATTCCAATGCCTCCTCCTCTCTTTGAAGAGACATTTCATTTACATCCCCAGAAGGAATCTGCTATCCCAGTCAAAATTGTGTTAAATTGCCGTTTTCCTGGGTCTTTTTCATCATCTGGAACGGATTAATCCGCTTTCCCATTATTTTCTATGGGAAAACGTTTGTTTGACTTAAGTCATGTTTGACTTAAATCTAGACCACTGGAATGGATTAATGACATAAATCAAGGTTCCACTGTACTGCAGTTGGGGGTGGTGGACCAAATGTACAGTTACAAGACTTGGGGCACCTGGCTCAGCAATACTATGAGCAAGAGGCTCTTGGAACAGTGGTAGATCAAACACCGAACATGAGCCAACAATGTGATGTGGCTACTGAAAAGCAACTGCTGTTTTAGGCTGCATTAATAGAAGCATAATCTCCAAATCTCGCAAGGGACTTGTTCCTCTCTGTTCGGCTCTAGTTAGCCCTCATCTTGAGTATTATGTCCAGTTTTGGACACTGCATCTCAAGACGGATGCTGACAAATTTGAACAAGTTGAGAGGAAGAGCAACAAGAATTATTAGGAGTTTGGAAACCAAGACTTACAAGAAAAGACTGATGATCATGTTTACCTTTGAGAAGAGAAGTCTGAAGGGAGCTGTGATAGTAATTTTCAAATTCTTGAAAGGCTGTCATACAGAGGAAGGGCAGGACCTGTTCTTGATAACCCAGTATGCAGGACACATTACTGTGGGCTCAAGTTATAGGAAGCCAGATTTCTGTTGAATTTCAGGGGGAGATCTTATTAGAGCAGTAATGAAATGGAACCAATTACCTTGAGAGGTGGTGAGTGTGCCTACACTGTGTCAGGTATATGATGTACATATCCATAGCAGAGTAAACAGTGATGTTCAGGTTAGAGAAAACACAACAGACTAGTTGCTGGTTTTTGTGCAGTCTGTTTACAATATTTATAGTTCATTGGCAATACTTTTGCTCAGTACATCAGTCATCACTTCTTCATAGTTAGCAGTAGCATTTCAGAATTTCTCCATTTTTAGTCACCATTGACTTCCATCATCAGCTATCACCCATCAGCTGCTATCCATCACAGCAAGCACCAATATCATGTCCTCAACATAGAGTATCAGTAATGCACAACATTAAGCAGTAGGGGTGGGCATTTTGTTTCGGAACCAGTAGGTTACGAAAAACCACGCGAGCCCAGGTGGTCCTTGGAACCGGCTGATACATGCAGATCCAATTGCTTTACCTTTCTCTGTCTCGCGCAGATGAGGAAGCATCTTTCCTGCTTCGTGCTGCTGGCCAATCAGAGAGGCAGGTGGGATGACGCCTGTCCCTGCACAGCTCCTGATTAGCCAGTATCATAGTTCTAGCACAGATGACATCACAGCATGCTTCCTCGTTGGATTTTAACCCAGCGCGAGGCAGAGAAAGGTAAAGCAACTGGATCTGCGTGTATCAGCCGGTTCCGAGACCACCCAGGCTCGCGTGGCTCGTTTCGTAACCTACTGGTTCCGAAACAAAATGCCCATAGCTGTTAAGCAGTAGCCAGCAAGAACATTATGTATCACATACAATATATGTTTCCGATCATCTTTTCACCTTATAATCACAGAACATATGCTCTTTTCCACTTCTACGCTTCTGAGCTTCGCTTCTGTGTCCTTGGGGACTTTGCTTCTTTTCAAGGCCAGCTTAAGGGTGCTTGCTTCTGTCCACAGCTGGACTTGCTGTATGTACCTAATTGCAAGCTTAAAAACTTCCAACTGACCATTATGACTTCAATGCTCTGACACACTAGAGGCATTCAACCTCCTGCTATCTGTCCTTGCATTGAGCAGGAGGTAGGCTTAGTAGACCCCTTCCAGCTTCATGGTTCTATGATTCTGTAATAAAATATCTGTATGAATCAGCCCTATAGTGATCCCTTCCTATAAAAGGTGCTTGGAATTCCTGGAGAATTGAACTTTGAAGAATGAGAACATTTTTCAGAAGACAACTTTCTGAGAAATATTCTGAGAAATTCCTTTTTTAAAAATTACTACTCCCTTAAAATTGGAATGCCCCTTGGCAGACTTGCTTGTGAAATTTCAGCAACCTTTTTAGTAGCTTGTTCCCTGCCACCGCAATCACAGCGTCATAGAACATTGTTGTAAGATTGTAAGTAGACAGCATAATGGGAACAAAATGGTGGCTAGGTAGCCCACACAGTTGCTGCTGGGAAGTTTTCTAGTGTAAAAGACAGAAACATGTGTGCAAGAAAAAAAACAAAACAGTGTTGCAGTCACTACTAATGGTGAGATCCACCTTTGAGAAATGTTGGGGAAAGCTTTCCTTCCTCAGGAGAATTTTATATAATTGGACACTCTCCCAATTGTCCATCCCCAAAATAGGGCAGAGAATTTTGAAAACTCATTTATGAAAAACTGTGGTTCATATTCTTGAACCTGCTGAGTTGCTTAACATTGTAGCAAAGTAATAGCATTTTATAGGGTTGCATGGTCTCCCCCAAGACCATTTTTGCATCCTTTTGACTCTTGGTGACCTTACTGCTTCTTACAGACACACATTGATTAAATAAAACTAGCATTGCCATTCCTAAAGGTCTCGCCAGATATGCCATTTAAGTAGACCACAGCCTCTCCATCTGCTAACAGAAACAATTTGGTGACCTGAAGCTGTGTCTGCTATCTGGGGCAGTTTCACAAATAGACATCTGCCCACCATTCTATGAGCTTGCCTTCATAAGTTTCTTTAAATCCAGGAGTTCCAAATAAAGTTGGTTTGTGGGTTGCAGCTTCTTTAAAAAACTGATGCCAGCTGCATTCTGTAAAGCAGGTGTACTCTACATTAGCAGTAAACCTGGTAGGTGTATTTCCATATCTAAATATTGAATATATTTAAAAATATAAGCAATTGAGGAAGCGAGGGATTAGTGTGGTCTTTGAGTGTAGCCTCAAGAAAAAAAAAGGATTTTTAGAAAAATCTTATACTGACTCTTAAATATACGCTTGAGTAAACCACTTGTCCTTACTATCCTTAGGACCCAGCATAAAATTGTTTACACTTAGGGTGGATTAGCCACAACTCCGGAACCTACTGATTTGCTAAAAGCAGATGCAGTGAGTGGACAGGTGGTGGGAACATGAGCTCCAGATATACCAAATTCCTGTGTTTCTGCAGATGTTACAGGTTTTTTCCCCATGTGCCTTTAAAATGATTTATACAATATAGCAAAAAAAAAAAGCTGGCAGTATGGTTACCGCAGAAATACTTAAACATTAATATTGTTATGATGTATATTTTGAAAGATTGCAGGTTTTGAAAACTCAGTTTAGTGTAAGTATTTTCTCTAATTTGTTCTACCTCTGAACTCCAAGGCACCTGTATAAGTGTGTTTTGGTTTGTTTTCCCCTCCTTTTCCCTTAAAAAGGACCCACGGTGGCATATGTCAAAACAGTATTTAAAGCTATAAACAGTAAGCATACAAATACTGAAAAGGATCAAGCTACATTTATACCTCTCTGAAAAAATGGGAAAGCCAGGAAGGGAAAGCTTTCCTGAAGAGAAAGGTCAAGGAAGGTCCCAGAGCCCTCTTCTTTTCATCACTAGCATTATTTATATAGTTTTGAGGTTTTTTCGTACTTTGTTTGAAGCAGTGATTCCCAACCTTTTGGTAACCCACGTGTTCCTAACTGGCTTGTTAGATCAGATGATTTTTGCTTCCCTATTGATTATACAGTTCTATGATCCCAGCTCTACAGAAAGTTGCTGACATTGTACAGAAGCATTTTACAATGTAGATTCAAAGTTAGCTGTTGTGGGTTTTTTTGGGCTGTTTCTGTTTGGCCATGTTCTGGAAGTTTTTCTTCCTGACGTTTCACCAGACTCTGTGGCCGGCATCTTCAAAGAGCAAGGAGCTCAGGGAACTAGGAGTTCTCTCTGCGCTCTGGGGTATAGAGGACAGAGAGAACTCCTAGTTCCCTGAGCTCCATGCCCTTTGAAGATGCTGGCCACAGAGTCTGGCAAAATGTCAGGAAGAAAAACTTGCAGAACACAGCCAAACAGCCCAAAAAACTCAAAACAGCTATCAGATCCCGGCCATGAAAGCCTTCGAGAATACATTAGATTAAAAGTTGTTACAGTTCTGTGCCACTTTTTTTACCCTCACTGAACTGTATAATTAACTTAAGCTTTAAATGTGATGTTGGGATTAAAGCAAGGTTATTTTTTAAAGTATAGATTGACACCACCACACCTAGGTATGTTTGTTGTTGAGGATCAAAATTCCCTCTATAAATGCCAGGAATTTCATGTTTGTTTTCATTTAGTTTGTTTGCTGCAAGCTTGATACTGTTCAAAGTGACTTCTAAAGGAGGATGCTTAGGATCCAATCCTATATATTCTTCAGAGGAAGTCAGTGGGATTTCCTGATAGGCATATACAAGATTCTACTGTAAACGAACTATATTAATGTGCTCCAAGATAAATTCTACAGAATAGAGTTGACCTCTGGCTTGCCACTATAGACAGTCTGAGTTAATATATAGGCAATATTTTGCTGCACACCATATATGTTTTCTCTTTTGAGCAGTTTTCAACTTTGGAGCAGCCTTTTGATATGACTAGCCTTAATCTAGATCTTTAGCCTAAAATATGTACTACAGTGGTACCTTGTTTAAAGGAATTAATTCGTTCCAAATGAAATTTTGTTAAGCAGATTTTCCTTTATACAAATTCCCATAGGAATGCATTGAAAACGGAGTGATCCCATTTTTATGTTGTACGGATTTTCCCCGTAGGTGATTATGTTAAGCAGATTTCCACTATCTCCTGAATTTTTATGTTGTACAAATTTTATGTTATACAATCTGTTTGTTATACAAGGGTTCACTGTATTTTTATTATTTTATTCAGAACACTTTTTGATATGTATAAAAATAGGTGTTTCTTCTTTTACAGAAGACTTTCCCATCATCATCTGTATCTCTGCAGGATATCTTTGCTCAATGGAAAAAGTAAGTTGTTAACTTTTATTGGGATGGAGTTGCGAAAGCAATTGTCTACTATTGCTTAATCAAACCCTTTTAGTATGTTTTTATTGTTATCGGGAAGTTGAGTCATGGCAACTGGAGAGCCTATTCAGGCCGTTGTCCGTCTAACAAGCCTGTTCAGGCCATTATCCAAATTACGAGCCTATTCAAACCAGGGTGATATGAAATCAAGGTGAACTATAAAATGGAGAACTTGCCACTAACTTTCCTCAGACTGACAAAGCTGCTTGGATCAGTAGCGAAACATTTCGATCTCTCAAGAAAAGAAGTCCAGTTGCCATGACTCAACATTCACCCGGATGTCTGAGAATCTTTACAGACATTCCTTATTGTCATATATTTATACACTTAGCTGTCTTATTCTGCTATGGAAATATAGCTCCAGGGCCAACAAATAACTGTAGACTAAAAAATTGTCTTTGAGTATGTTGAAATGGTTGGGTTTCAACACCCATTGTGTAAGAAGGAACCCTGGATGTGTAAGGATGCATATAGAGAGAGCCTCTTCTCAGTACGAGCATGTTAGTCTTTGTGGCCATCTTGTATGGGCGTTTGTCAAAACAATGATCTGAATCCACCCCTTGTACAAGACAAGAATTGCCAACTAGAGATGGGCACGGAACGAACATTTTTTTGTTTCCGTTACCGTTTGTCGTTTCCGTTACGTAACGAAACGACAAACGAAAATTGTGATGAAAATGCAACGAAACGAACAGAACCATGAAAATTGTGGTTGTTACGTTTCATTTCCATTAATGGCGACGCACAATGAAATGAGCTGTTTTAAATGTTAAAAAATGCCCTGGACATCCATAAAAACGCAGTGATAATTATTTATATTGTCTGATAATACCTACCGGGGGGTTGGGGTCCTTAAAACGTTTGTTTTTGTCTTCTCCCATCACGATGTATTTTTCTTTTCCCTTTAAAATGGATGTCACACCAGCCACAAAATGGAGGCAAGCCATGTGATGGGGTCATGTTCAACCAATAGCATGCCCAGGTTGCAGACTGGGCGGGCAGGTCTGGCAGCCACAGAGGGCATAAAAAGGTCTGGCAGCCCCCGTCCTCCTTGCAGTCTCTGGTGGGAGTTAGGGTGGGATTGCTGTCTGTGCGACTCTAGCTTCAGTCCTGCAGCCTCCCTGTGTGTGTGTGTGCTGCATACCTCTCGGTGAGTACCCGTCCCTGCCCCGCAGTGCAGTCACTCTGCGGCTGCCTTGCACCCTGGGCAACGCCTGCCGCTGCCTTTGCAGCCTCCCTGCATACCTAGTCTATACTGTGTCTCTGCCAGCATCCATTTTTTTTAGTGTTTTCCCTCTGGTCTGGGGCGTTGGGGGATGCCTGCACACGAATATGCTTTAAAAATCGCGCAAAAAGCTGGTAGAAACGACAAATGAAAAAACGAAAAACGGTAACGAAATTTTTCCAAAAATTCACAACAAACGGAAACGAACGAAACAGACCTCTCAATGACAAACGAAAAACTGAAATGCCATTTTTTTTGTTTCGTGCCCATCTCTATTACCAACTATTGTTCTTCTTTGGTGCAGAATTTGATGTGTAGGGATTATTCTTGTTCAAAAAGACCTAATGACCAATATATTGTTGAGCATATTTTGCTAAACCTTTGGAAGGCTGTCTTTTTTAAAGTTGAATATCCAACTCATGTTCAGTGTGTTTGTGAAATCTGTCCAACAGAACTTGCTCTCAAGCCCAGAGACAAAAAGTAGATGATACCAAGAAAAACATTCCCGCCAAGGTCAGAGTTTCTGATCCCAAGAGCAGCTCTGAGAGCTCAGATGAGGAGGAAGCAGCAAATACTATAAGGAATAAGGGTAAGTGTTCACAGTTAAATAAGTAATGTTGATGATAAGCTTTGAAATGAGAAATGCTTGTATGACCCATCTTGCCAAGGTGGCGGCGCGTGCAGTCGTAGTGGCTGGTTGCTCCTCAACTCAGAATCTGGCTTTTAAGTTCTGCCAAAATAGACTTACTTACAGTCAACAAGATATGTTATCTATCCGGCTGCGGAGCGAGTGCTGCAAAAGCTGTGAGTGTCTTTGCATTTGCAATAAGGATTGTTTGACTTCAAAGAGCCAAAGAGGAAAGAGGCGCAGACGAGACCGTAAACAAGAGAGGTTGCCGGGGAGGAAGGCAGCAAAGGTTAAAGACTCAGCATTGTAAATTACCCCTTCCTAGTATCTTCTATGCAAATGTGAGATCCCTGGTGAATAAGCTGGAGGAGTGGAAACTGTGGATCACAACTGAGAGAACTGTGAACCAGTGCTGTCTTTTGCTGTTCAGTGAAACTTGGTTGAGATCTTTTATTCCAAATTCTTTTTTGGAACTAACAGGATACACACTGTTTCGTCGTGATAGAACAAAGGACACTGGAAAAAGTAGAAGGAGGGGGGTTGTGTGCATATGTGAGCAATCGCTGGTGCACAAATTCTGTGGTGGTTGATAGCCATTGCTCCCCATTTGTGGAATTTATGACACTTAAATGCAGACCCATATACTTCCCCCATGAATTTACAGTAGTATTGATAACTATAGTGTATATTACACCTGATGCAAATATCAACGAGGCATTGGATCTTTTGCACGATGCTATAAGCAGACAACAACACAGGTATCCTGAAGCTGCAGTTATCGTATGTGGGGACTTTAACCAGGCAGATCTGAAAGTAGTTCTACCGAAATTCTACCAACATATTAAGTGTGCAACCAGGGGAGAAAGGACTTTGGACAGATTGTACACGAATATCAAACAGGCCTGTAAGGCAGAACCATTAGCACACTTGGGCCAATCCGATCATGTGTCTCTACTTCTGACTCCTGAATATATTCCTTTGAGGAAGCGGATGCCAATAATAAAGAGGACTATTAAGATATGGCCAGCAGGAGCATCTCAACAGCTGCAGGATTGTTTTTATGACACTGATTGGGGGGCATTTGCCCAACAGGATTTAGAAACTTACACTGAGGCTGTGTTGGACTATATCAGATTTTGTACTGACAGTGTAACACAAAAGCACCAGATAAAGATCTATCCAAACAGGAAACCCTGGATGGCAAGGGAGGTTCAGGAGCTGCTAAAGGCAAGAAATGCTGCTTTTAGAAGTGGAAACAGGTCACTGTATAGTGCAGCCAGAGCGGATCTGAAGAGGGGCATCCGTGTGGCTAAAGAGGCATACAGGCAGAGACTGGAGAATAATTTTCAGTGTAACAACACTAGGGAGGTGTGGCAAGGTGTACAGGAAATGACTGGGTACAAATCTAAAGTTTCCCCAGTAGCTGAGGGAGGGGTATCTTTGGCAGAGGAACTGAATGCCTTTTTTGCCCGTTTTGAAGCAACATCAGTAGGGACATCAGCAGAGTTTCTGCCACCTTCACTATTGTTATCAGCAACGGCACAAGGGAATGTAGTTTTTAGTGTGGAGGAGGGAGAAATGAGGAAGGTGTTGAAGGGGATCAATCCAGGGAAGGCTACGGGGCCAGATGGAGTTGCCGGAAGGGTATTGAAGGATTGTGCAGATCAATTAGCAGGAGTTTTCACTGGGATGTTGAATCGATCCCTATCCCAAGCTATTGTGCCATCATGCCTAAAGTCTGCCATTATTGTTCCGATACCAAACAAACCAAATCCGGAAAATTTGAATGACTTTCGTCCAGTTGCACTTAGAAATGTAATCATGAAGTGCTTTGAAAAGTTGGTACGGAACTATGTTACTATGTTATTGCCTGTTTACCAGAGGGACTGGACACATTCCAATTTGCCTATAAAAAGAAGAGATCAACAGAGGATGCTGTGGCATGTGCTCTTCATGCTGTTCTTGAACATCTGGAGCAGAGGGGGGCTATGCTAGATTGCTCTTTGTGGATTTTAGCTCAGCTTTTAACACCATTCTTCCACGACATTTGATCTCTAAACTGGAAGGTCTAGGGCTTCCACCATCACTTTGTGGATGGATTTTGGATTTTCTGTCAGAACGTTCTCAGATGGTCCGGTTGGGCCCTTATACCTCTAATACTCTTAGTACCAACATTGGAACACCACAGGGATGTGTGCTTAGCCCACTCCTTTATATTCTTTACACATTTGATTGTGTCTCTGCCTATCCTAGCAATAGGGTCATTAAGTTTGCAGATGACACAACTGTGATTGGGCTCATCTCTGGCAAGGAGAGTGAGATGACTTACAGAGATGAAGTGGAGAGGTTGACCAAGTGGTGCAGAATAAATAACTTGCACCTAAACATAAAGAAAACAAAGGAGCTTGTGGTGGATTTTAGGAGGCAGAAAACTGATATTCAACCACTGGTGATTGACGGGACTGGTGTGGAGAGGGTTACAGGTTTTAGATTTTTGGGCATTGAGTTACAGGAGGATCTGTCCTGGAGTGGCAACACAGGGGGGCTTGCAAAGAAGGCTCAGCCTAGACTATTTTTCTTGAGAACTTTAAGGAAAAACCATCTTCCACAAAAGCTGCTGGTGGCTTTCTATCATTGTGCAATTGAGAGTGTGCTTACTTACGGGTTATGTGTGTGGTATGGAAGTTGTACCCATCGGGATAGGACAGTGTTGCACAGAATCATAAGAATTGCAGAGAGTATTGTGGGCTGTTCACTCCCCACCCTAGAACAAATTTATACTACCAGGTGCCACTGTAAAGCATTAGATTTATTAAGAGATCCATCACATCCTGGTCATCGCCTCTTTGAGTTGCTGCCATCAGGACGGAGATATAGAGTACTGAGGGCAAGAACAAACTGTCTCAAAAATAGCTTCTTTTTTAGAGCAATATTGGCCTTAAACGGAAAATCTGGACTTTGAATTCATCTTATTTTATATGTCATATTTTAAACATTTTATATGCCATATTCTATGTGTTGTAGCTGTTTTTAAATCTATGTGGAATGTCTTAAATGTGTTGAATATAGCAACCATGAAATTTTGTTGTTCCTGCAAGGGGGCAATGACAATAAAGATTCCTATTCCTATCCTATTAATAACCGGGGAAGGGAAGGCATTTCTGATGAAAGAAACTAAATCTCAAACTTCTCTGCTTGTAAAAAATTGGCTGAAGACAGCTTTCACAGGGAACCGCTCTAGTAGGTGGGAAGTTCAGCTGGTGCAAAAAGCTGCAGCCAGACTGCTGACTGCCACTAGATATGGGTGTGTGTGTGTGTGTGTATAACTCTGTGTCACCATGGCCAGTCTATTTCCAGGCCCAATTCAAAGTGCTCTCAAGCCCTGTGCTGTTTGGGTCCAGACTATATCTGCAGGACTGTGTCCCCTGATAGGAGTCGCCTTGCCTTCTTTTAATCCCAGCACCTTCATGGGCCTGTCTGATGTCAGGGCAAGTGAGGGCCTTCTTGGTACCTTCAACCAAGGCTTTGGAGTGCCCTTTGCCTGACCAAGAAAGGGAAAGTGGTGAGGGGGAGTGACCTGATTTGAGATGTAGGTAAAGGCAAACGTTCCCCCGCACATGGGTGTTAGTTGTGTCCAACTCTAGGGGCAGTGCTCATCTCCGTATTCAAGCCGAAAGAGCCATTGTTGTGCAAGTCAATGGCCATTTGGCCGGCGTGGCTGCAAGGAAACACTGTTTTACCTTCCCGCTTTTTACGGTGGTACCTGATTATCTACTTGCATTTTACATGCTTTCAAACTGCTAGGTTGGCAGGAGCTGGGGTGAACAGCGGGAGCACACTCCCCTGCGTGGCACCTGGGATTAGAACTGCCGAGCTGCTGACTTTGCACCCGACAGTTTTCGGAGCCTTAGTCTGTTGAACCACCATGCCTCATTATATGTCATTATATGTCATATGTGGACATATGATTTAATATGTATATGGTATTTAAAAAGAGTAGTTGGTGCAAATTGGGGGAAGTGGTTCTCTATTTTTAGTGAGAACTTCCTAAAGAGAACTCTCTAGAACGGTTGCTCCCACCCTTGGGCCGTCCAGGGGTACTTGGACTGCAGCTTCCAGAAACCCAGGCTTGCACAGCTCACGGTGAAGTCTTCTAGGAACTAGAGTCCAAGAGCATCTGAGCTATCCAAGGTTAGAAGCTACTGCCCTAGAAGGCTGTAACAGTTTGTTCTTCACGGGAGGAGAGTGTCACGCAATTTAAGTGTTTCCAATTTCTGCAATTTATGCTCTTCTGTTGCAGCGAATCTTTCGGTAAATAACATTTCTGTGCGCCAAGCAGCCACAAGCAGTGAGGAGGAGGATTCATCATCCGAAGAGGAAGCAGTTGCTGGAACTGTGAGTGGGAATCTCTTGCTGTTTGTGTGAGAATTGGGGTGGAGCACATGCTTTGCATGAAGATCCACTTTGATCTAGATGAGTGACTATAATGCAGTGGTGCATCCCATGAATTCCATGAAGAACGGCCCCAAGATCAATTCTGAGGAAGGGCTGACACGTTACTGTATAGAAGGTGCCTAGCCGTTCTAGATAGACCTACAATGAAACCCAAGACAGACACGGCCAATAGCTATTAACGTGTGCCAATGATCTCTTAACAGCACAAAATAACATCCCATGTGCCTAGGTGGGGCGTGAAGATTTGGGAGTATCACAACTGATCTCACAGTTTTTCAAATGTTTGTTATGCTTTTGAACATGATGCATCCAGAAAAAATTGTTTTTCCCCAGAATGTGGGCTTTAAATCAAAACATAGCACCTGATACGACCATCTCATTTTGAGAGTACAGATGAAGTTATTATGAATTGGCAACATTTTGTCACTCCAGAGTTCTGTTGTTTCTTCATGTGAATCTTCCTGGTATCATAAAGTTATTAAGCTCTTGCATGAATCTGCACCTCTTCAACAAAACTCAAATAAGGAAAATTGCCTGCATACAGATTATTGTAGTAGTACTAGTAGTGGTTGTTAATACTTGGACTTAAGTCCCACCTATCTAGCGGCGAACCACTATTCTGGGCAGCTGACAAAGAAATGCTCAAGACAACAAATTGAACACAAATAATGTGTAAAAGTAACAAAAGGCAAAGTAAGAAGACAATCATCTTAAGCATAAACTAACATCATGTAGTAAACTCCCCACCGATGACAACAACTTGTCAACTGGAACTTGTACAGAATGGGTCAAGATGTCTTTCATATGGGATGGGTGGACCTGAATGCCGCATATCATCATCAAGCAGTGACATGAAGAAGACTGTCTCAGCAGAATCCTCTTTCTTATCCTATCCCCCTTCTTTTGTTTTAATAGGTGAAAACACCTGGGAGCAGAAACAAAACAACAGATCCCCTGCAGCTTGCTGCCCAGAAGACAAATTCCTTTCCAGGTAAAGGTGTGGCTGTAGCTGCCGTCCAGCCAAAAGAACAGCAGAAGAAAGCAGCTGCCAGTAAGCCACTCCCTCTGGCTACGGGAAGAACAGGGCAGAATAAAACCCCACTTGGTCAACAAGGGGCTGCTTTGCCCCCTTCTGTTGGACAAAGGCTGACCAGAGCACAGGGGGCGGCTGCAAAGAAGGTGGCAAGCTCTGAAAGCAGCAGCAACAGTAACAGCAGCAACTCCTGTGAGAATGAGGAAGAGAAGGCACAAACCACAGGGAAGCTTCCGCCTCCAAAGCCAGGTAAAAAGCCAGTGGGCTGGAGAGGAATGTTGCCTGGCATGGCAGAAGCCATGTTCTGGCTGTCCTCTTTCCTCTTGGCATTGCAATGAGGTTGACCTGTGTTCCTTGGCAAGTCTTGCTGAAGGCCAGCTGTAGTAATCCAAGCCCTCTGTTTTGGGTAATACCGAACGACATGGCTGTCCGTAGAAGGAAGGAAAAAATGGGTCTGGAGGATGCCAACTGTTGAAGAAGCTCTCTAATTTATTAACGAGCTATATCCAGGGTTTGGTCAGATGATATCACTGCCAACAATCCCAGTTTGCTATCCTTCTCCTCATTAGGGCAGGAACGTCTTTCATCTTTGCAGTTCTGAGGTTGTAGCAGGATTGAGGGGGAAATGATTAAGGCCACACCTCAGGACTTGCAGTTTCCTCAGAATAAGGGTGCAGACAAAAAGGTAGGTTTTCTACATGAAGAACAAGGTGCAAACATATAAACTCAGGAATAGGGATGGGCACGAAACAAAACATTTGCATTTTGTTTCATTTTAGCCCCCCTTTTGTTGTTTCAAATGTTTTTTTTTCAAACAAAATCATTACAAAACGAAACACTCATGAACTTTTTAGTAACTCTAAAAAAGTCTCCCCTGAGTCCTAGAAGCACCAAAATTGAACCCAGGGGAGCCATTTTACATGGTAACAAAACAGTTTGTTTGAAACATAAAAATCCACTGTTTCATTTCATTACGAAACACTGCCTGGCGTTTTGTAAGCGTACAAAATGATTTCGTAAGCTTATGAAATGCTTTGTAAGCTTATGAAACAACGAAACAGTGTCTCATTATCTGTAAGGTGTCTATCCCTACTGAGGAACCAAGGAAGCAAATTATCTGCATTAACTGTAACCCGAGGGTGGTGGAAAGGGTGGTGCAGCTAGAGCTGTGACGAGCTGGAGGCAGATATTCACCTGCTCATTTGTAGAGCTGGCATTGAGAATGGTTGCAAATAAGCTCCATCCCTCAGTCACTGATGCTTACTCAGTAGCATGTTGGGCCTTTGTGTTTGAATACCTGAGATCTGGAGAGGGCTCCGAACATGGCTCCAGAGATCTCTTGCTCTGGGGATAATAACACTGTCTTCTCAATTAGAAAATCTCTGTCGCCACATTCAGCCAAACAGAGCTACACCACCTTCTACTTCCATGTGTGTACCAGTGTAGGCAGGAGGAGGGATATGCAGGTGTACCTATGCGCCCCAGGGTTACGCGAGCCGGCAGACATATGCATTGGGCTCAGAACAGGCTGGAATCCCTTGTTCAGTCTGTATTTGTCAAAAATCTGGTGTTGCCCCACCTGTTACCGTATCCTCTCCCCCCTTTTGAAACCTATCATTCTTGGTGAGCAGCTCCTCACCCACATCTCCCCACTCTGTTGTTATTCCTTTGTTACAAATGTAAATGCATTCATTCCATGTTTCAGACCTGAAGAAGTCAGAGAGTAGCAGCGGGGACTCAAGTGATGATTCTGACTCTGAAGAAGAAACAAATGCAGCAGCAGCAGTCCAGGTAGTTCAAGCTAAAGCTGGGACGAGGAATCTCATTCTGCCATAAGACACTTGTGTTACCTTTGATTGGCTTCAGAAGCACATAAACAATGCTTTAAAACAGGAGTGGGATAAGTATAGCCCTAGGGTGGATGATACTAAACTGAAAGCTGCAGGAGAGTTGGATGATAGCACCTATTCTTCCAGAAGTATTCACATTCCTTTGGAGGAAAGTTCTGACCTGGGTCCTTTTTTTTTTTTTTTTTTTTTTTTTGGTTGGTATCTTTGCTCCACCCATCTATTTATTTCTCTCTATATTCATCATGGTTACAGTAAGTGGCTTGTTTCCTTGGCTTCTCAGCCATGTGTTTCCTCCCCTTGCTTTGAGAAGGAACTGGACCACTCTTGACACCCAGAGATTTCCTAGAGAGGACCGGAGATGGGTCTGCAGGAACTCCGTTCTTCTCACCCTCTGTTCCAAAGCGAACTCCTGCTTTCCAAGTTGTCAGAAGCACTAGAAAGCTGCACTTCCATGTGGTGATACACCAACAAGGATTTTCTGGTTCTTGGCCAGTCTTACTTGAACAGATACTCTACAAGTTTGGATCAACCCAAGGAAGTGGAGCTCCACAGGAACACCACTGTCCTAGCCATTAAGCTCTCCCTGAACGAGAGAAAGAGAAAATCTGAACCTTAAGCCCATGTTTTCTGTCATTTGGGAGGAAAGCTGGCAGAGACAATGAGGAGTATCAGGATGAAATGTTATCCATTGTCTTATCCTAAATATCCTCTCTTCCTTTGCATAGGAATTCCCATTACACATTGATTATGTTTATCTTGTTTAAGTATCTTCTATAATTAAAGTTGTTAGGGCCGAAACAGACATGGTGCTCTCTCTGGAATGAGATGTTTAAATCAGTTTGCAATCTTATGGGTCCATCAGTTTCCTGCTTTCTTGTGAACCAAGTAGAAGGGATTTTCATGATGTCAAATTGTTGATCCTAGACCTCAATTTTCAAGAGACTGATAATAATAGCAAGATTCAAAGCTGCCAAGGAATTGAAGACAACATTGCGTTCAGTTTCTCAGAGAGCCTAGATTGTTTTTTAACTGCTTTTTAAATCAGAGGCAATTTGCCTGGACAGTTTTCCAGTGTACCTGATTACTGCACATTCATGCTACCTATTCTTTTAATCCTTCATTCTAGGTCAAGGCCGGCATCCCAGGTAGACAGGTCAGTTCAACACTAGCAAAAAGCTCACTGGCCAATGTTGCACCTTCAAAAGCAAGTGCAGTCAAGGTGCCTCCACCAGCCAAGGGGAAGGCAAACCAAGTCAGCACAGAAGCCAAGAGTGCAGCGAGAAGCACAGAGCCAGCAGACAGTTCAGAGACAAGTGACTCTTCAGACAGTGATGATGAGGCACTGTCCTCAGCAGCACAGGTGAGACACACACTGGGGACAGGTGCCCTCTGCTTCTGAATCTAAGGCCTGGAGTTCACAGGCGCACAAGTTCATCAACAGGTTTATTGTTTGAAAATGGATGACATTAATGCAACTCCTTTGTCATCCTTGGTACCATTCATTCATTCATTGATTAACCATTTAATATAAGGCCATAATGTACTTTTCTGGAAATGCAAATATTTAATAGTAAAAGACCAAAATACTGAGCCATTAGGGATGGTCACCTTTCAAAAAATGACACACTGTTGCAGCGTGTCATAAGGATATGAAATGTTTTGAAACAAAATGCCAGCCAGCATTTTGTTACAAAACGAAATGCCATTTCCCCCCGCTAAAACAAAATAATTTGTTCTAGAGGAAATGGCAGGGGAACTTTCCCAAGCTCTCCCCTATAAACCCTTGAAATTTGGAAAGGTTTGGGTTTCAGGGAACGAAGTTATTAAGCTCCAAAGGAAGTGTGGAGTTGCTTAATTGAAAGAGTGTGGATTGGTGCGTTTTATTATAGAGTGGGGAAGTTTAAATTAACCCTATAATTCGGTGGTCCCCAACCACACTCCTTCACCGGTGCCGGTCCGTGGACCACACCGGGCCGCCCGAGGAACTTCAAAATACACTAATCCCTGAGAAAGCCTATTTGCAGTGAAGAGTATCTGTAGGGGGCGAGGCTGGTCCGTGTGGGTTTGTGTCATTGGTTTGCAAAGAGAGACCCCGCCTATTGCCCAAAGAGTGCGGGGAGGGGGGGCTGCTCCCTTTGGACATTTTTTAAAAAGGAGGAGGAGGAGGTAAATTACGGGGAAACGGGCAGGCAGGGAAGGAAGGGAGAGGAAATCGAGGCTGATTTTCCCGGCTTGGTCTTGTCGGAAGCGTTTCCCATTCCTTTGGAGAGCCTATACCTGCAATCCTTAATGTTTGTGCCCGTGCTAGGCAAAATGTGTTCTCGCTGGACTGCACCATCCAGAAAAGCCAAAGGGGTGGTGGTCGCTATGCTGCTGGCGGTGACAGCGGCAGCTTCCTAGAGAGGAAGGACAAGGGAAAGCTTGAAACGTGAGGACATCTTTGGTCATCTTTTCATTCTCCGTTTCCACTCCAGCCGGCTTGGATTTTTTTTTCTGGAGGGTCCCTGCCATCCAACTCCTGCCCCCACGATCCTTTAGTTAATTTCGGGCGAATATTGGTGCGCTTCTTTCCTGCCCCCCACCCGGTATATTCGTGTTCAAGGTGTGTGTGATGTGATGACAGAAAAATTACTCTAGGTGGGTGTGAGACTGGGATGTCCTCCCTTCCTCCCCCCCTCTGTCTTGCTTGATTTCTTTTTCTCCTCCTCCCTCCCAAGTAGTTTTAGAGCTGGGTAAGGACGGGCAAAGAAGAATACATGCCCCCTTTTTTTAAAAATTACGGGCCAAGAGAAAGCGATCTCGCGCCAAGAGCCCTGTAAAATAAACAGTTGCAAGAGAAGGGAAAAGGAAGAGTGTGAAACAACCGTGCGTATGTGTGTGTGTGTGTGTGTGTGTGTGTGTGTATGCAAGCAGGTGGGTGTGATCCGTCTGACATGGCCTCCCTTCCTCCCCAAGAGAAGGGAAAAGGGAGGGGGTTTGTGTGTGTGTAGGAGGAGGAGGAAATGAGCATACTTTTAGATAAATCGGGACATCTAGTAAAACTTGGGGAACCGGGAATGGAGGCAGGGCAGGAAGGAAGGGGTGATGGGGCTGTTGCCAGGAGGGCATTACCACCATTTGGGAAAGAGGAGGCTGCTGGCGGCGGCGGAGGTCCCCGCGATGGATGGCGAAAATACCTCCTCCTCCTCCTTTTCTTTTTAGAATGTTACCTATTCAGGCCGCAGAAATTGCCCTCCGCGTTTCCTCCTCCTCCTCCTCCTCCTCCTGCAATGCAGCCAAAAAAAGCCCGAATAAATAAAAGCCTATGGGTACTGATCTCAAAAAGAGGGAGGTATAGGCATAGAAGGAAGGAGGAATGCCGCCACCGCCGCCCGCTCAGCCTCTTCCTCCTCCTCCTGCTGTCAGGCTGCCGGCTTCCTCAAGTTCTCCTCTTCTGGGAACTTCAATCAGAGGCGCCCGCCCGATATAAATAAATCCCCCACTACCACCACCACCCTCATCCTTCCCCTTGACTCTCTCTCTCTCTCTTCTCTATTGCTCACTTGGAAAAAGTATGGAAAGAAATTGATTGAGGCCACCCTCCCTCCCTCTCCCTTGCTCCTCCCCACCCCCCCCACCCCCACCCCAAATTGGGAGACTCCTTAAATGCCCCCTCAGTCCCCTCTAAACCCTTGCCCTAAAAAGATGACATCCCCCCAAGAAATTAAACGTATTCTGCAAACTCCACCTGCTCGTGCCGGGAGAAGGCGCAGAAAAGCAGAACGAAAGCACCAGGCCATCCTGGCCAAATACTCCGGGAGGAGGACATACAAAATTTGCGCAATTTCTGACAACCAAATTAATCAGAGGGGGAAATACAGGGGAGGGGGATCTCACACCCTGGGGAGAGGAGGGAGGGAGGATAATTCAAGGGTGGGGCGAGAATAGGGGGTCAGGACACAATAAGCAGCCGGTCTGAGGGAGAGAAGAGAGAGAGAAAGAAATTAAATTAAAATTATTAAATTAAAAGAATTTGGCCATTTGAAAATTATCAAACATTTATCAGTCAGAATAAAATAAAAAGGTTGTGGAGCACTGCTTTAATTGGTAAATGACTCCAAACTCACTCCTTCAATTAAGAACCCCCAACCTCCTTTAGCTTCATAAATGCGTCCCTGAACATAGGTACCTTTTTCATTTCAAGAGGTTCTCTAAAATCGTTCAGAAGATTTGGCAAGATTTGCATGCCTCGGATCAGTAATTTTCTATTGCAAACTTTTAAAAAATATGCTGTGGAAAATTACTGATCCAGGCATGCATCTATCAATGAATATTTGTGAAAACTAAAGAATTAATAGCAAATTTATGAAAGGTTTGGGGTTCAGGGAACGGACTGATTAAGCCTAGGAACTGGAAACTGAAAAACCTTTCTAACTGAATGGTATAAGAAGCTGTGGCAGCGCTATGGCTCACCTGATCAGCTTCCTATTCCAATTAGAAATGTTTTTTTCCTAGGGAAATAAAAAAGATAGCTTCATAACTCAGATGTTTGGGGGAAACGTTTCCATATTTCATGGGATTACCTAAAAAAGGGAAAGGGATCCTTTAGGAACTTATAACCCAGCACAGTTCTTTCGTAACAAAACTACATTAAAATTCATTTTGTAATAAAACGAAACACTATTTTTTTTCATTCCGTGCCCATCCCTAATCCCCATTGAGTCAATAAGCCTGCTTTAGTTGGGATAACATTTCACACTGTTATCAAGTAGTGCAAAATAGGTTATAAATGTTTCAAGGGAGTTGGTAGCGTTTTATTAAAACAAGACTGTTGCTAAAAGTAGTAACACAGCAACCAAGGGAGAATAGTTAAATTAGTGCCTGTGGTCTCGGAATCTTGAAAACTGCTTCAATGAATTTCATCTTGATCTACTTAACGTTGAGTTTGCTTAAAAGTTCAAAATATGAATTTTCTGAATCCATTAATTAATTCTTTTGTGTATGACATTTAGTTTTAACAGAGTTGGTTATTAATACTTATTTAAACAAGGCTGTTACTAAAAAATACCATTATAGCAGGCAGCGGGAAACAGATAAATCAGTGCAAGCTTCCTGTGGCCTTTGAATCCTAAAAACTGCTTCATGGAACTTCTTGATCTGCTGAGACTGAAATTGTTTAAAGAATCAAGATACAAACTATTCATGGATTAATTTTTCTGGATATCATTTCAATTTCTTTTTAACAATAGGCTACATTAGCTGGAAAGGCTGCTCAGGCTTCCACGCCTCTCTTGAAAGCTCCACCTTCCAGTCAAGCGCTTGACAGGGTGGGTGGTGCTCCAACTTCCTCGAACCAAACTCCAAAGCCGTCTGCCACCAGCTTGGCAAAAGTGTCCTCTGCTGCCAAGAAGGCTGGGAACTCAGAGAGCAGCAGTTCATCGTCTGAAAGTGAGGATGAAGCTCCTCCTCTTCCAGTGAGCCAGAAGGTATGGAGTTACTGAAAATAACGGGTTTTGCTCTCTTGCTTTCCACCGAGGGTGAGGTTGGCAGGAAGGTCCATCTCTCGAAAGAGAGTGGATTTGCAGTTTCAGGGAACATGTGCTGTGTGGTTGATTGGCTTGCCTACCTTCTATCCTTGACTGTATGTAGAACTCCATCTCGGCTTCCCTGTGTCTAATTCTCTATCAGTATGGGACTTGATTAGCTCTCCTTACTCCCACATCTTAATGCCACGGATTAATTTAGTCCTTCATTCTAGGTCAAGGCCGGCATCCCTGGTAGACAGGTCAGTTCAACACTGGCAAAAAGCTCACCGGCCAATGTTGCACCTTCAAAAGCAAGTGCAGTCAAGGTGCCTCCACCAGCCAAGGGGAAGGCAAACCAAGTCAGCACAGAAGCCACGAGTGCAGCTCGAAGCACAGAGCCAGCAGACAGTTCGGAGACAAGTGACTCGTCAGACAGTGAGGATGAGGCACCGTCCTCAGCAGCACAGGTGAGACACACACCGGGGACAGGTGCCCTCTGCTTCTGTATCTAAGGCCGGCAGTTCACAGGCACACAAGTGAGTCAAAACGAGGTTATTGTTTGAAAATAGGTGACATTAATTCAACTCTTCTTCTTCATGGTCCTCTGTGATTGCACACATTGGGTTAATTAATGTGTGCTCACAAAGTAACTCCTCGGAAAGTTCTGGAAGATGGAGAATGTTAGTAGGACCTCCCTGCCCATGTAACCCAGGCTCCGCCTCCTCCTACCACAGTTCCTTATAATATATTCTCTTGTATTGCAAAGCAGAAGACACCTGTGCTGCTCGCATCTTCTGCTTTGCAATACAAGAGAATATATTATAAGATTTCTTTTTTTAAAAAAGACATTTTAATTTATTTTACCTTGATTATTTCTTAAGAAGGAATCCCTCCCTCCCAGTTATATTTCCCAGTTCTTTTCCTGTCCCCCTGTGTCCTGCCCTTTTTTATGGCCTCCCCAGGGCCTTTCAAAAGGTGTCTCACCAAGAGAAAGAAGATCCCCATGGTTGATGGACATTCCCTCTGTCTTTTTTGCCTGGACAAAGGACATCAATATTCTGCTTGCAGCCACTGCAAGAAATTTGCTAAACCCGCTCTTAGAGCCAGACTCCAACGACTCAAGTCATTCCTCTGAGAACATGCTTTGGTGGGAAACATGGCTACTCCCAACCAGACTCCTTCAGGGACTCAACCCCCACAGTCTGCTACGTCTGTTCCATCTTCGGAACAGCAGCCGGCTAATTCAAAGAATAAGGCTCGATCCTTGGCTAAGCCTAAAGTAAAAAACGACAAAAACCAAAAGTTGCAGAGTTCCTCCCGTTCGACCGCAGCACGGTCCAAATCGAGCCTGAGACTACCTGTGCTCGAGACCGAGATGATCCAAGATTTGGCAGATGACCGATCTCCCCACCTCCAACGCAATGCCGTTCAGTCCCCATCCACTCATTCTGTTAAATGGGACTAAGGCTCTACCAACCTTAAGACTACAGTCCAAAGGTGTCGTTCCAGCCCCTATTTTTGCCGCAGTTTGTCGGCTGGATCGTCTCCTATGATTGTGACCGAGACTGCTCAACCCTCCACCGACACCGTGAGACCCCATCGTTCGGGCTCAATGGAGGATAGACCTACAAAATGCGGTCTCTGAGCCAACAAGCAAGGAAAGGCTCCATCCCAGCATTGGCCTCAAGAGTCTGCAACAGATCTCAACTCTTTGGAGTCCAATCGGGGTTGATGGCCCCAGCGTCAAACTTCTTCTCGACGCCTATGCTCCAACATTGAGTCTTCGGTCTCGACTACACCGCCACGGAAGAGGAGACACAAGGTGGTCGAGCCCGACAACCTCTTCTCAGCGGATCTCCCATTCTAGCTGGACAAAACAACAGATGGAAACATAGGGCTGCAGACGACCAGCCCGATCGCGTTCATATTGAAATCACTCGACCCCGTAAAGCCACACGGAAATGCCGCCATATCGAGATGGACTTTTCCTCCGATACCGATGACCACTCTACCTATCGAGCTCAAAAACCTTGCTACAAGGACTCTTCTTATGATCGGCCTCCTGCTCCACACCTAAAATCTCACTATGTTGAGACCGGCTCCTCTGACACTGATGAGGACCACTCACGTGTCGGAAAGTACCAGAGGTATCGAGATGTTGAGCTCGTTTACGTTGAGCCCGAATTTATTGAATTTCCATCACGGAAGTCCAGAGGCAAGCGTTGATACCGGGAACCATCTACCTCCTCAACTTCTCTGCTTCTAGCTTGATCTCAACCTCAGAAAGGAACGTATGTTTTGATTCAGCTTCTGAATCTCCTCCACGTCGTTGTCAATCCCAATGAGCCACTCCCCCAACACTTAAACAAAAATCCATTAATAAATCTTCTCAGCTTTATGTTGATCTCGATGAACCCTGTTCTTCTCAATCTCAAGCGCCTCGAGCTTGAACTGAAACGACGTCTTTTCGAGGTCAAAAGACACATAAAGCAGCTGCTTTGAGACCTACTAGACCAGCGGTTCTCAACCTGTGGGTCCCCAGATGTTCCTGGACTGCAACTCCCAGAAATCCTGGCCAGCTCAGTTAAGGGTGGAGGCTTCTGGGAGTTGCGGTCCAGGAACATCTGGGGACCCACAGGTTGAGAACCACTGTACTGGACCATCTACTTCCACACTGGCTCAACCTTCCAGGGATTCTTCTGAATCCCCTACCAGAGAGGTATCGGATGATGCTTTCTCTGATTCAGCTCGATCACAGTTTACTCAGGATTCAACAGTACATCCTCCCATGCCTACCTCAGATGACGATGAACATCCTCCATCCCTCTCCGAGGGCTACAAACTTGAATGATTGCCAAAATGGCTAAACTTCTTAAGCTGTCAGTAGTTGAACCACCTCTGGATGCCGATGACATGGTTTTCAACAACATAGTACTAGAGCAGGCTCCACCTCGTAGGCTCACCTTCACCAAGCCCTTGCTGTGACTTATGAAAGAGGCATGGGAGAAACCATGTTCCTCGTACCAAATGCCTCATAGGGTTGAAAACTTATATAAAACTCACAGAGAACAAGCATCATTTCTGTAGAAGCATCTCCTACCAAACTCATGCATTGTGGATGCCACCCAAAATAGAGCCATAGATCATCAGCCGCACCTTCCAATGAAGAAAGGAAAATAGACATGCTTGGAAGTCACTTATATTCCCTTTCTCCCTTTGTTGCTAGAGTTGCCATCTACTCAGCAGCCATGGGCATCTATCCCTGCCATGTATGGAACAAAATGCAACCTATCTTCAATTATTTGCCAGAGGTTCAACACACTAAAGCAGGGGTGGCGAACACGCGGCTCTCGAGCCGCATGCGGCTACCGGCCAAAATGAATGCGGCTCTTTTCAGGGAGGGAAGAAAAGGACAAGCGCCAGCGGGGGGGGAGAGAGAGAGAGAGAGAGAGAGAGCAAAGCGAGCAGGTGGGCATGCAGGCGAGCTGTTGCTGCTGCTCCTGGAGACGGCGGAGGAAGCTCCGGCGCGCCCCGGGGAGGGGACGGCTCCACGCTGCCCGGGGAAAGCAGCAGCAGCAGCCCCGACAGGCTCTTTGTTCACCCGGCCACCGGAGCGAGCGGGGAGGGAAGAAAAGGACAAGTGCCGGGGGGGGAGAGAGAGAGAGAGCAAAGCGAGCAGACGGGCGCTCCTGGAGACGGCGGAGGAAGCTCCGGCGCGCCCCGGGGAGGTTAGCTGCAGCTCCAGCGCGTCGGGCGGACACTCGTGGCGTGCGGGGGCCTCAAGGATGGCCGCGGTGACAAGGGCAAGGCCATGACGCCCATGGGGACGAGGGGTGCAGGGAAGGGCTCGGTGGGCCGCGCCGGAGCCCGACTGAAAGAGGGGGCCGCCGTTACCGCCTGCAGCGGGTCAGGACGGGGGCCGTTGGCGCGTCCCCAGCCGCCGCCGCCGCTGCCCGCCCGCCCTGAGCCTGACAGACAGCAGCTCGGAGCCGAGGCGGAAGCGACGGCCGCTTCACCTGCTGGGCTCCGAGGAGGAGGGGGGGTGACACACAGGGAGGAGGAGGGGGAGGAGGACAGAGGGCGGACTGTCAGTCAGTGTCCGTTGGGAAATTCGCCCGGGGAGGAGTCACCCCCCCCCTCGCCGGTTGGCTGCTGTCTCCCTCTCCGGCTGTGCCAACTGAAAAACGCCCGTGTGTAAAAAGAGCCGCTCTCAAGCTGCTGTCTATGTTCTCGTCAACATACGTCTGTGAGAAGCTGTTTTCTACTTTGAAACACGTGAAATCAAAGCACCGGTCCATTCTGACTGACACTCATGTAAAGGAACTGCTCCGAGTGGCTACAACTGAATACAAATCTGATTTGCAGAAGATTACTGAAAACAAAAGATGCCAGAAATCCCACTGAGATTATCATCCCATCACTCCAACAAGGTAACAAAAAACACCTGACTGAGCGTGTTATATTATGTGTTTAATATATTATTGTTAAAATTATATGCTTTTGTGTGAGTGTTTGTCTGTTTTGGCAGGTCACTGCGTGGTGTGGCTCTCTGACTCTCACAGTTTAAAATTTTGGCTCTTTTTGTCGAACTTGTTCGCCACCCCTGCACTAAAGCCTTGATATTTTACAGTGACATCATGTCCCTAGCCAAACATCAACGTCTAGCAGCTCACCACATCGTCGATGACTCTTCCAAACAAATAGCTACCACCGTAGTTTTATGTCACCATGCATGACTCCGATCAGCCTCTATTCCTGACGATGCCTGTTTGAGGATAGAAGACCTGCCGTTCAATGGCACCGCCTCAGCAAAATGAGGAAGACGGTTCAATCTTACTCTAACCAGAACTCATACCGTCCGTCCCATCCCCCGTGGCGAAGGTCTTCATTCTACCACCCTCAATACTTACCAGATTGTCAGTGGTGACAGAATCAGTCTACCACTGCTCCTCGGGGCTCCCAACTCCAAGGGTTGTCCTTGCCAGTCCTTCCATCGCCCTGATAGGAAAAACAAGCTGAGTTTTTGACTTTTCATCCCTTCAAACTTGCCCAAACTTGCCTTCCACATACAACATGCGTTTGGGACCTTACCTCTCAAATTGGACACATCATCTCCCTTGGATACAGCATAGGTTTGATACCTTACCTCCTTTAGGTAGGTTCCGTTCTACACCATCATCCCCGAATCTAGTCAAAGAGGTTCAATCATTACTCTCAAAGCTTGCTATACAAAAAGGCCCTCCTCACAACATCAGTTCGGATTCTTTTTCTGCTACTTTACCGTTCCCAAGAAATATGGTGGCTTGCAACCTATATTAGATCTTCGCCATCTCAACAAATTTGTTACCAAAAAGTGTTTTTGCATGGCATCATAAGAACATAAGAACATAAGAAGAGCCATGCTGGATCAGGCCAAAGGCCCATCTAGTCCAGCTTCCTGTATCTCACAGTGGCCCCACCAGATGCATTTGGGAGTGCATGAGACTAGATATCTGTCTCCTGATACCACTCCCCTGCATCTGGCCCTTGAAGTACCCCGGTTTTAAGCCTGGAGATTACACATCTCCATCACGGTTTGTAACCTGTGATGGACTTTTCCTCCAGGAATCTGTCCAATCCCCTTTTGAAGGCATCCAAGCCAGATGCCATGACCACATCCTGTGGCAGGGAGTTCCATAGACTAACAACGCGCTGGGTGAAAAAATATTTTCTTTTGTCTGTTCTTACTCTCCCAGCCCTCAATTTGAGTGTATGTCCCCTAGTTCTGGTACTTTGTGAGAGGGAGAAGAGCTTCCCTCTATCCACTTTACTCATGCCCTGCATTATTTTGTACGTCTCAATCATATCCCCCCTCAGGTGCCTTTTTTCCAGACTAAAGAGCCCCAAATGTTTTAGCCTTTCCTCATAAGGGAGGTGCCCCAGCCCAGTAATCATTTTAGTCGCTCTCTTTTGCACCTTTTCCACTTGCACTATGTCTTTCTTGAGATGCGGTGACCAGAATTGTACACAATACTCCAGGTGTGGCCTTACTATTGTTTTGTATAATGGCATTATAATGTTGGCTGTTTTATTTTCAATCCCCTTTTTGATAATCCCTAGCATGGAATTGGCCTTCTTCACCACTGCCACACATTGGGTAGACACCTTCATAGAGCTGTCTACCAACACACCAAGATCTCTTTCCTGATCTGTCACCGATAACTCAGAGCCCATGAGTTGATAAAGTTTTGATTTTTTGCCCCAATATGCATTACTTTACATTTGGCTACATTAAAATGCATTTGCCATTTCGTAGCCCATTCCCCCAGTTTGGAGAGATCCTTCTGGAGCTCTTCACAATCTTCTCTGGTTTTTACCACACGGAAAAGTTTTGTGTCATCTGCAAACTTGGCCACCTCACTGCTTATCCCTGTCTCCAGGTCATTTATGAATAGATTGAAAAGCACCGGTCCCAGGACAGATCCCTGGGGCACACCGCTTTTCACCTCTCTCCATTGTGAAAATTTCCCATTGACACCTACTCTTTGTTTCCGGGATCTCAACCAGTTCTCAATCCATAAGAGGACCTGCCCTCTTATCCCCTGACTGTGCAATTTTCTCAGCAGCCTCTGGTGAGGGACTGTGTCAAAAGCCTTTTGAAAGTCCAGATAGACTATATCCACCGGTTCACCCAAATCTACATGCCTGTTGACCTTTTCAAAAAATTCTAAAAGATTTGTCAGACAAGACTTACCCTTGCAGAAGCCATGCTGATTTTCTCTCAGCAAGGTTTGTTCTTCTATGTGTTTTAAGATTTTCTCTTGGATGAGGCTTTCCACCATCTTCCCTGGGACAGATGTAAGGCTAACTGGCCTGTAGTTTCCCGGGTCCCCCCTCCTTCCTTTTTTAAAAATTGGTGTGACATCTGCTATCCTTCAGTCCCCCGGCACTGTGGCCGTTTTAAGAGACAAGTTGCATATTACTGTTAAGAGATCTGCAATTTCATTTCTCAGTTCCCTAATCCTTGGGTGGATGCCATCTGGGCCCGGTGACTTGTTAATCTTCAATTTATTAATTAGTCCTAAAACATCCTCTCTTTTAACCTGTATTTGATTTAATTATTTAGTCAAGAGGGGCCGTTCAGGCAGCGGAATCTGCTCAAGGTCTTCTGTCGTGAAGACAGATGCAAAGAACTCATTTAATTTCTCTGCAATTTCCAAGTCCTCCTTAATCTCCCCTTTTCCTCCCTCACCATCCAGAGGGCCAACTGGTTCTCTGGCAGGTTTTCTACTTCTAACATATTTAAAGAAGCTTTTATTATTACCCTTCAGTGACATTCACATCCCTGACCAGGTCCTGAGTATCACACAGTATTAGATCCAGAGTTGCCTGTTCTCGGGTGGGCTCCTTGACAAGTTGCTCTAAGGCACAGTCATTCAGCAAGTCGAGACACCCAGTTTCTCTTTCTTGCCCGGAGCTCGCATTGGCCCAGTCAATGTGGGGATAATTGAAGTCCCCCATGATTACTATCCTATCCCTCTTAGCAACCTCCATGATTTCTCGCCGAATTTCAAGGTCCCCCTCAAGTTTTTGATCTTGTGGATGATAGCATACCCCAACTATCACATCACTCCTTGGACATGGTAGTTTAACCCACAGTGATTCTATGGTGGAGTCAGACCCTCTGTCAATCTCCATTCTGCTGGATTTTACCCCTTCTTTAACGTAGATAGCCACTCCCCCTCCCACCCGCCCCTCTCTATCCCGGGTTTATAGCCTGGGATTGCTGTATCCCACTGGTTCTCTACATTTCACCAGGTTTCTGTTATGGCTATTATATCAATGTTATCCCTAGCTGCCAAATGTTCAAGTTCTCCCATTTTTGATCGGAGGCTTCGAGCATTGGCGTAGAAGCACCTGTACAGTGGGTTCTGCAACAACAGCTGCTGCTTTGTTCTCCCCCACGGCTATTATTTTCAGTAGACAAACTATCGCATTCCATTATTCTCCCAGTACTAATACCTGCTATGTCATCTCTATGTGATTCTCTACCCTTTCCAACCTCATTCCCTGTGGATGAGGTGTTCCGAACCGGATGCCACTCAGCTCCTGTCGGCTTTCCCCCAGTTATCAGTTTAAAAGCTGCTCTGCAGCCTTTTTGAGGTTGAGTGCCAGCAATCTGGTCCCATCATGATTCAAGTGCAACCCGTCCCTCCTGAACAGGTTTGGCTTGTCCCAAAATGTTCTCCAGTTCCTGACAAATCTAAAGCCCTCCTCTCGACACCATCGCCTCATCCACGCATTGAGGCTTCTGAGCTCTGCCTGCCTGGTGGGTCCTGCACGAGGAACAGGTAGCACTTCTGAAAATGCTACCTTGGAAGTCCTGGACTTCAATCTTCTTCCTAACAACCTGAACTTGGCTTCCAAGACTGACTGCTTAGCCTTCCCGACATCATTGGTACCAACATGTGCCATGACCACTGGCTCCTTCCCGGTTCTCTCTAATAAGCTATCTAGATTTCTCGTGATGTCTGCAACCTTTGTACCTGGCAGGCAAGTGACAATACGGTTAACATGATCATCACAAATCCCTGCAAGTTGTCTTACCCCTTCTCAACAAACACGATTGGTTTACTGTTATAGATTTAAAAGACGCTTACTTTCATATCTCTATAAGAACACAACATGGCAAATATCTACTCTCCATCCTAGACAATGTAGCTTTCCAGTTCGGATATCTACCGTTTGGCCTCTCGTCTGCTCCAAGAGTGTTTACAAAGACTATGGCTCCATTCGTCGCCTTCCTCAGGTTGCGAGGCATTACCATCTTCTGGTACCTGGACGACTGGCTTCTTGTGGCATCATCAAAGCCCAGGCAGAGGCCGATATTCAGTTCACCTCTTTCTCTTAGCAGACCTAGGCCTGCAGGTGAACGAGACAAAAGCCAAGCTCACTCTGTCTCAAGTAATCCCCTATGTCGGAGCCATTCTGGATTCCACCGTTGGAAGGGTGTTCTTGCCACTGGAATGAAGAACCAAAATCTCATCTCTAATACTCCACTTCCTCTCACATCAGAACGTCACTGTTCTGAAAGTCCAGGAGCTGTTGGGCCTCATGGCCGCCGCCATCTCAACCATACCATATGCGAGACTTTGCATGCATTGTCTCCAATCTTGGTTACTAACCAATTTCGACCCCTTGATGGACAACCCTCTAACTCTTCTCCCGGTACCCCTGAACGTCCTCGACTCTCTTTAGTGGTGGCTCCGTCCCCCCAGTCTTCAGGAATTCTCTTCCAATTGCCTCAACCTCGTGTTCAAGTAGCCACTGATGCGAGTCCCACCGACTGGGGGGGGGGCATTGTACATTTTAACTATCCATAGTCTATGGACGCCTCTGGAATGCAAATTGTACATTAATCAGCTAGAACTGTTAGCAGTGATTAAAGCCTTCAAAGCTTTTCTACCCTGAATTCAAGGTCAACATATGCAGCTAGACACAGACAATATAACAGTTATGTAGGAGGAACGCACTCCCTACCTCTTCTGCACCTCACCATTTGTCTATGGGACTGGTGCTGCATTCACAGTGTGACTCCCTCTGCTATACATGTGTCCACGGAAGAGAACTCACTGGCGGATGCCTTAGGCTGACGGACTTACGACAACCACGAATGGTCTCTACACCCTGCAGTGTTCCTGACTCTTACCCACAGGTGGGGAACCCCGGATATTGACATGTTCACGTCACAGGCCAACACCAAATGCCAACTCTTTTGCTCCAGGGCGGGACTTTGCCCTTCTTCCATGGGAGATGCCTTCACGATTCCATGGACGTCGGGCCTACTTTACTTATTCCCTCCACTACCTCTCCTTCTCAAGACCGCCGTCCAGATAAAACAGGACAAAGCAAACATGATTCTGCTTGCTCCATGGTGGCCTCACCAACCTTGGTTTCCAGTTCTACACCATCTTGTGGACGAGTACCAGCGATTACTTCTCCGTCCCGACCTACTATCTCAACACAGCTACCGACTTCTCCACCCACACCTCAACTCCCTCCATCTAATGGCTTAGACGATTTTCCATCCTTGCCAGACATATTACGGGCCTCTAAAAGCCATCTACCAGGCTACTATACCAGTATAAATTCAAAGTCTTCCAAGAGTTTGCTTCCGCTTATGACCTTCCGTCGATTCCAGCCTCCATAGATTCATTGCTTCGATTCCTGCACCATCTTACCTCGAAACACAGGGTGGGTTCCACCCTAAAAGTTTACATCACAGCAATAGTCTCCTATCAACCACAGTCTTTGGAGCCTGCCATACTATTTAGCCATCCTTTAAAGAGTTTTCTCAAAGATCTTTGTAATGTAGCACCACAAATAAAGCCTCCTATTACCCAATGGTCATTGAGCCTGATACTGAATCATTTGAGAGGAACCCTCTTTGAACCCCTGGCCACAGCTTCTGACAAATTGCTCTCCAGGAAGACTATTTTCTTGGTTGCCATAACGTCAGCTCGTTGTGCCAGCAAGCTGGCAACGCTTGGGATGGGTCCTCTATTCCTCCAATTTCACCCTAGTAAGGTGACATTATTTCCAGATATTTCGTTCCTATCCAAGGTTGTCATGCCATTTCATATCAATCAACCTATTTTATTGCTGACTTTCTTCCCTGAACCGTCTACAGACTTGGAACCTTCCTTACACTCCTTAGATGTTAAGAGAGGCCTTTCATACTACCTACCAAGAACTTCCTCCTTCAGATCCACCAACAGGCTGTTTGTACTTATGGCACAAAACGGGGCTCGGCACTTTCGTCTCAGGCCATCTCTAAATCCATTGTAGTCACCATTTCCCTGGCCTACGATCTAGCCAAGCGGCCCTTACCAACTTTCTTATGGGTGCCCTCGACCCGGGCCATGGCTGCCTCCACGGCATTCCAAAAAGGTGTTCTGATACCTGACATCTACGAGGCTGCAACCTGGTCTTTCTTCTATGACCTTTGCCACTCATTACAGGCCGGATGTCCATACCCGTGCAGATGCATCCTTCAGGCAGGCAGTTTTGTCTTCAGTACTACCGTGACATCCCACCGCCAGTAAGTTAGCTTGCTAATCACTCAATGTGTGCAGTCACAGAGGACCATGAAGAAGAAAAAGAGGTTACTTACATGTAACTCTGTTTTCCCAAGTGGTCACTCTATGATTCCACACATACCCATCCTTCTGCCCTGCTATTCGTCACAATATTGGCAGTGGCAGATAGTCGGAACTGAGGTAGGAGGAGGCGGAGCCTGGGTTATATAGAGGGGGGAGGTCCTACTAACATTATCTATCTTCCAGAGGTTTCCAAGGAGTTACTGTGAGAGCACACATTAAGTAACCTCTTTTTTATTTGTTTGTTTGCTTGTTTGTTTGTTTATACAATTTATATGTCGCCCACTACCCAAAGGTCTCTGGGTGGATTACAATTTTTGTCATCTTCATTACCATTTGTTAATTAAAACACCATCAATGTGATTTTGGTAATGTCCGTTTCCAGAAATGAAGATATTTACCAGTAAAAGTCCAAAATACACAACCATTCTACAAGTCACTAGTTCAAAATCATGCTCTTTGTAGAGCTACATGTTTTCGTCTTTTGATTGAATCAGTCCATTTCTTAATCCCAGCTATGATAAAGCTGTTGAATGAAGCCCCGTCGATTGAATGAGCCTGTTTAGTTGGGACATTTGGGTTTAGTTCAACATTGCCACCTGTTTTGAAAATAGATTATTAAATGTTTTAACAGAGTTGGTTATTAATACTTATTTAAACAAGGCTGTTACTAAAAATACCATTATAGCAGGCAGCGGGAAACAGATAAATCAGTGCAAGCTTCCTGTGGCCTTTGAATCCTAAAAACTGCTTCATGGAACTTCTTGATCTGCTGAGACTGAAATTGTTTAAAGAATCAAGATACAAACTATTCATGGATTAATTTTTCTGGATATCATTTCAATTTCTCTTTAACAATAGGCTACATTAGCTGGAAAAGCCGCTCAGGCTTCCACACCTCCCTTGAAACCTGCGCCTTCCAGTCAAGCGCTTGACAGGGTGGGTGGTGCTCCAACTTCCTCAAACCAAACTCCAAAGCCGTCTGCCACCAGCTTGGCAAAAGTGTCCTCTGCTGCCAAGAAGGTTGGGAACTCAGAGAGCAGCAGTTCATCGTCTGAAAGTGAGGATGAAGCTCCTCCTCTTCCAGTGAGCCAGAAGGTATGGAGTTATTGAAAATAACGGGTTTTGCTCTCTTGCTTTCCACCGAGGGTGATGTTTGCAGGAAGGTCCATCTGTCGAAAGAGAGTGGATTCGCAGTTTCAGGGAACATGTGTTGTGTGGTTGATTGGCTTGCCTACCTTCCATCCTTGACTGTATGTAGAACTCCATCTCGGCTTCCTTGTGTCTAATTCTCTATTGGTATGAGACTTGATTCGTTCTCCTAACTCCCACATCTTAATGCCACGGATTAATTTAGTCCTTCATTCTAGGTCAAGGCCGGCATCCCTGGTAGACAGGTCAGTTCAACACTGGCAAAAAGCTCACCGGCCAATGTTGCACCTTCAAAAGCAAGTGCAGTCAAGGTGCCTCCACCAGCCAAGGGGAAGGCAAACCAAGTCAGCACAGAAGCCAAGAGTGCAGCTCGAAGCACAGAGCCAGCAGACAGTTCGGAGACAAGTGACTCATCAGACAGTGAGGATGAGGCACTGTCCTCAGCAGCACAGGTGAGACACACACCAGGGACAGGTGCCCTCTGCTTCTGTATCTAAGGCCTGCAGTTCACAGGCACACAAGTGAGTCAAAATGAGGTTATTGTTTGAAAATAGGTGAAATCAATTCAACGCTTCTGTCATCTTCAGTACCATTCGTTGATTAAAAGACCATCAATGTGAATTTGGCAATGTCCATTTGCACAAATGCAGATATTTGCCAGTAAAAGTCCAAAATACACAACCGTTAAGGAGCAGCCACTTAATAGATCTGGTAGGGAGGACCTTGTAAACAGGCTCAAAGTGGTGGGATCTTTAGGTAAAAGTGGCCATGCTCTCTTGGAATTTGTTATACAGTTGGAAGGTGAAGCTAAGCATAGTCGGACAACAATCCTGGATTTTAAGAAAGCCAATTTTTGTAAACTTAGGGAATTATTGGATGTGATTCCGTGGGCCGAAACACTGAAAGAGAAGGGAGCCCAAGATGGATGGGAGTTCCTTAAAAGCCAGATTTTAAAGGCACAATCTAAAACTCTTCCAACAAGAAGAAAAAATGGGAGTTGTCTAAAGAAACCACAGTGGTTTACTAAAGAACTTTCAACGCAGCTAACTATAAAGAAAAACAAATATAGGAAAAGGAAGAATGGGGAATGCACCAAAGAGGAATATAAGCATATAGCTAATATATGCAGGGGGTGGTAAAAAAAAAAAGCTAAAGCGTAAAATGAACTTAGAGTGGCTAGAGAGATTAAAGATAGTAAAAAGGGTTTTTTTAGTTATGTCCACAGCAAAAGGAAAAATAAGGAAATGATAGGCTCTCTGCATGGCAATGATAACCAGTTACTAACAGGAGACAAGGAAAAGGCAGAACTACTCAACGCCTTCTTTGCCTCAGTTTTCTCTAAAAAGGAAAAAACAGTCCCCTTGGCAAAAAGAGTAGATGACGTAGGACGGGAATTGCAACATAGAATAGAGAGGTAGTACAGGAACACCTGGAAACATTAAATGAATTTAAGTCTCCTGGGCTAGATGAATTACACCCAAGGATATTAAAAGAACTGGTGGAAGTAATTTCAGAATCATTGGCAATAATATTTGAGAACTCTAGAGAACAGGGGAAGTCCCCATCGACTGGAGGAGGGCTAATGTTGTCCCCATCTTCAAAAAGGGGGGGGGAGAGGACCCAAATAATTACCGCCCAATCAGCTTGACTTCAATTCCTGGAAAGATTCTAGAACAAATTATTAAACAGGCAGTCTATAATTATTTAACTAACAATGCTGTCATTACAAGAAGTCAACACGGATTTCTTAAAAACAAGTCATGCCAGACCAATTTGATCTCTTTTTTGATATAATTACAGGCCTGGTGTATGTGGGGAACATTGTGGATATTGCTTATCTAGATTTCAGTAAGACCTTCAATAAGGTTCCCCATGGTATACTTGCAAAGAAGTTAGTAGAATGTGGGATAGATAGTGCCACCCTTAGATGGATTTGTAATTGGTTGACTGGTCACACCCAAAGGGTGTTCATTAATGGCTTCTCTTCAGCTTGGAGAAACGTGACCAGTGTGGTGCCCCATGGTTCTGTTCTGGGTCCAGTGCTATTTAATATCTTTATTAATGACTTGGAGGAAGGAATAGATTGTAGACTGATCATATTTGAAGATACCAAATTGGGTGGAGTTGCTAATTTCCTAGAGGATAGGATGAAAATCCAAAAGGACCTTGACAGATCAGAGTGCTGGGCCAAAGCTAATGGAATGGGGTTCAACAGAGGAAAATGTAGGGTGCTGCATCTAGGTAAAAAGAATGACTTGCACAGATATAGGATGGGAGACACCCGGCTGGAAATAGTACCTGTGAAAGGGATCTGGGAGTCTTGGTGTACCACAAATTGAACATGAGTCAGCAGTGTGATGCGGCGCCCAAGAAAGCCAATGCAATTCTTGGTTGCATCAAGAGAAGCATAGTGTCTAGATCAAGGGAAGTGATAGTACCACTCTATTCTGCTCTGGTCAGACCCCACCTGGAGTACTGTGTCCAGTTCTGTGCGCCTCGATTTAAAAAGGATGTTGACAACCTCGAGCGGGTACAGAGGAGGGTGACCAGGATGGTTGAAGGTCTGGAAGAAATGTCTTAAAAGGAGTGGCTTAGGGAACTGGGAATGTTTAGCTTTTCAAAAAGAAGACTGAGAGGGGATATGATAGCTATGTTTAAATATTTGAAAGGATGTCACATTGGAGAAGGGACTGGTTTGTTTTCCATGGCTTTACAGACTAGAACGCGGGGCAGTGGTCTCAAACTACAGGAAGAGAGATTCAATTTAAACATTAGGAAGAATTTCATGACAGTTAGAGCTGTTCAGCAATGGAACATGCTGCCATGGAGGGTGGTGGAGTCCCCTTTGGAGGTTTTTAAGCAAAGGCTGGATGGCCATCCATCAGGAATCCTGTGATGGGGGTTCCTGGATGGCAGGGGGTGGACTAGATGCCCCTTGAGGTCGCTTCCAACTCTATGATTCTGTGATAATCATTGGTAGAACTACATTTTTTGATCTTCAGCTTCATGTTTTCATCTTTTTTATTGAATCAGTCCATTTCTTAATCCCAGGCAGCTATGATAGAGCTGTTGAATGAAGCCCCGTCGATTCAATGAGCCTGCTTTAGTTCGGACATTTGGGTTTAGTTTTAGTTTTCCTTTTGTTTTGTAACAAAACTACTTTAAAAGTTCAAGATAGGAATTACCTGAATCCATGAATTAATTTTTGTGTGTGTGACATTCGGTTTCTCTTTAACAATAGGCAAAATTACCTGGAAAGGCTGCTCAGGCTCCCACACCTCTTTTGAAAACTCCACCTTCCAGTCAAGCGCTAGAGAGGGTGGGTGGTGCTCCAACTTCATTGAACCAAACTCCAAAGCCGTCTGTCACCAGCTTGGAAAAAGTGTCCTCTGCTGCCAAGAAGGTTGGGAACTCAGAGAGCAGCAGTTCATCGTCTGAAAGTGAAGATGAAGCTCCTCCTGTTCCAGTGAGCCAGAAGGTAAAGAGTTATTGAAAATAATGGGTTTTGATACCTTACTTTCTACTGAGGGTGATGTTTGCAGGAAGGTCCATCTGTCGAAAGAGAGTGGATTCGCAGTTTCAGGGAACATGTGTTGTGTGGTTGATTGGCTTGCCTACCTTCCATCCTTGACTGTATGTAGAACTCCATCTCTGTTTTCCTGTATCTAATTCTCTATCAGTATGGGACTTGATTAGCTCTCCTAACTCCTACATCTTAATGCCACGGATTAATTTAATCCTTCATTCTAGGTCAAGGCTGGCATCCCAGGTAGACAGGTCAGTTCAACACTGGCAAAAAGCTCACCGGCCAATGTTGCACCTTCAAAAGCAAGCGCAGTCAAAGTGGCTCCACCAGCCAAGGGGAAGGCAAACCAAGTCAGCACAGAAGCCAAGAGTGCAGCTCGAAGCACAGAGCCAGCAGACAGTTCGGAGACAAGTGACTCTTCAGACAGTGATGATGAGGCACTGTCCTCAGCAGCACAGGTGAGACACACACCGGGGACAGGTGCCCTCTGTTTCTGTATCTAAGGCCGGCAGTTCACAGGCACACAAGTAAGTCAACAGGTTTATTGTTTGAAAACGGGTGACATTAATTCAATGCTTCTGTCATCTTCAGTACCATTCGCTAATTAAAAGACCTTCAATGTGATTCTGGTAATGTCCATTTCCACAAATGCAGATATTTACCACTAAAAGTCCAAAATGCACAACCATTCTACAAGTCACTAGTTCAAAATCATGCTCTTTGTAGAGCTACATGTTTTGCCTTTAGCTACATGTTTTCATCTTTTGATTGAATCAGTCCATTTCTTAATCCCAGCTGTGATAGAGCTGTTGAATGAATCCCCGTCGATTGAATGAGCCTGCTTTAGTTGGGACATTTGGGTTTAGTTCAACATGGCCACCTGTTTTGAAAATAGATTATTAAATCTTTTAACAGAGTTGGTTATTAATACTTATTTAAACAAGACGGGTACTAAAAATACCATTATAGCAGGCAGCGGGAAACAGATAAATCAGTTCAAGCTTCCTGTGGCCTTTGAATCCTAAAAACTGCTTAATGGAACTTCTTGATCTGCTGAGACTGAAATTGTTTAAAGAATCAAGATACAAACTATTCATGGATTAATTTTTCTGGATATCATTTCAATTTCTCTTTAACAATAGGCTAAACTACGTGGAAAAGCCGCTCAGGCTTCCACACCTCCCTTGAAACCTGCACCTTCCAGTCAAGTTCTAGACAGGGTGGGTGGTGCTCCAGCTTCATTGAACCAAACTCCAAAGCCGTCTGTCACCAGCTTGGCAAAAGTGTCCTCTGCTGCCAAGAAGGTTGGGAACTCAGAGAGCAGCAGTTCATCGTCTGAAAGTGAGGATGAAGCTCCTCCTGTTCCAGTGAGCCAGAAGGTTTATTTACTTATTTCTTTATTTCAGTTTATAGTCCTCCTTTCTCCAGGTGCGTGGAGAATTTTTAAGGAGTTATTTGAAATAATAATTTTTGCTTTCTCACCTATCGCTTAGAGTAATGTTTTCAGGATGATCCATTATTATTTGTGTGAGAGTGGAGTCATGGTTTCAATAAATAAGGGTTATGTGGTTGGGATTTTGCCCACCTCTGTATAGAACTATTTTATCTCTATTTTCCTGTGTTAGTTCTAATCTTGGTTGCAGAGTAACTTTCAGCTGCTTTCAATCCTTCATCTGAATCCTTATGCATCTCAAATGCTACATGTTGCTCAACTTACTTTTTTGCACAATCTTTCTACTCCTCTCTCTCTCTTTCTCTCTCTCTCTGTCTCTGTCTCTCTCTCTCTCTCTCTCGCTTTCTTTCTCTCTGTGGTGTTGTTTTTTCCTTCTAAGAATTACACTCAGCGTGGTTTCAGCAGACTTGGCGGACTGCAACCTATTGTTTGCACTGATTTATTGTTATTGGTTGAAATTTGTTGAATATGTGTGCTTATGCAAAATAAATCACATAAGTTATCTTAGTTAACTAATGAGGTGCCCATTTGTATGGCAGTTGTTTGCCAGATAATGCATGGAATCTTTTAGCTGCAATTAGGAGAGACAATGTTTGCAATTCTTGCATGTGTTTACGATTTCAGTGGGATTTTGGACATTATTGTTGTTCATTGCTTGATGGGCAGCCTCATGACTGAGTTTTCACAGTGTCCTTTTCCATCTGAAGTTTCATTCTACTCTCTAAATAATAACCAAAATCTTCTTGAGGCCCATTGGATCACTGGCGATCTGGTGTGTCCATTCCTCCCTATGTCCCATGAATTCAAACGTGCCAACTGGATTTATATCATGCTTTACTGTAGTTGTTGGTCCCAGCTAGAACAGGCCTATTTGACTCAATGGACCTCATGGAGGATTTGACTCACCACATCTCCACTGATTCAGTAGGCCTACTCTAGTATGATTTAATATATGCTGAGCCACAGGATTTTAGCCATCATTTTTTGCTGCACACAGAGAAGTGGAACATAGAAGGAAAAATGCTCAGAAAAGAACTAGCTTCTCCAAGTATTGAAAGTCAGCTGCACTTGGTAGCTTGTGGCAGAAAGGCAGTGGTTTATCATCAGCAGGAGGCCTTTGTTTGAATGAACTAGTGTTCTATAATCATGGAAACAAGAGGGGGGAAAAACGCATTCAGGATTTGGAAGCTTTAGATATATAGGATATTCTTCATTAAGAGACATTACTGCAGTGGTTCTCAACCTTCCCTATGCCGCGGCCCTTTAATACAGTTCCTCATGTTGTGGTGACCCCCTTGCCCTGCTTGGAAGAGGCCACAAGCCCCCTTTGGCAGTGCCATAGAAAACGTCCCTCTACAGGCACCCTCAGCCAATTGCAGCTTCCGGTGCCATTGACTGACATCCTCTCCAACCTATCAAGCTGTAATTCACTCTCTCCCCCCCCCACACTTCCTTCCCCTTCTCCTTCAGACTGAAGCCAGTTGTGCCTTTTTCTTCACTGGCTCATGGAGACCCCTGTGAAATGGTTGTTCGACCCCCCAAAGGGGTCCCGACCCCCAGGTTGGGAACCACTGCATTACTGGCATATGAAGAATTAGAGGTGTCCAAATTAAATAAAAGCTAATGATTTTTTATTTAAATCATTTTAAAAAGTTGTAATTTTCTGTCTCATTTGGTAGTATCAGAAGAATGCCCTCATAAGGGAGGCAGCCCAGCCCAGCCATCATTTTAGTCACTCTCTTCTGTACCTTCTCCAGTTCCACTAGGTCTTTTTTTGAGAAGCGGCAAACAGAACTAGGACAAACCTTAGTGGCAAATGGAGTAAACTGACTAGAAGGATAGGCTGAACCAAGGATAGCCTGGAAGGCTGCAACTGTTTATAAGATGACTTCGTTTCTCATACTGAGATTTCCACTCAGTGCTCTGTTTCAGAATGAATGAGACTGTTGTTAGGGTGGATTTGGCTGGTGATTCCGGTCGTTCTCCCTCTTTTTGTCTTTCCCTTCTGAATCTAGCATGTGCTGCAGTCAGCTTGCAGGAACCATCTGGATTAGTTTTACTGATCGCTTCATTCTGTGTCCCGCAGGCAGGTCTGGCTATTTGGCATGCCTTGTGTGTCTATCCAGCAGCTGGCCAAGAAAAGCCCCCTTTGGGCAAAAAAGCTAGAAGGCCTTTGGAAAGGTGCCTCTGCTCATTTAAATTTAGTGAACCATCAGAGAACTTCCAATCTACAGGCACCCTCAAAGCCTAAATGAGATACAGCTTTATGAATTTATGTGCAATTGACTGACATCCTCTCCAACCTATCAAGCTGTAACTCACTCTCCCCCCACTTCCTTCCCCTTCTTTTATTTTAGACACACGAGAGTACTGTAAAACCCCTCCCTTCCCAATATTTGCAAAAATTTATTTTTGGTTGTGCCTTTTTCTTAAAGATGGACTGCACATTCACTGCCATTCTGCAAGTGTCAGCACTACTAGACATTTCTACAAGACACTCTTTCTTTCTTTCTTTCTTTCTTTCTTTCTTTCTTTCTTTCTTTCTTTCAGACTCTATTTATATTGCTTTTCCATTTGAAGCAGTTTGTAATAAGAGCAGGTAGAAGCAAATCTGCATGGAAATCATACATGGAAATAATTCTTCGAAAATTATTTATTAAAACAGAGGTTACTAACAGGAATCAAGAAAGTGCCTGAGCAAAACTAGATTTCAGTTTACATCAGAAGCACCTGACACTAAGAACATGTCTAATGTCAGATCTTTTAAGAAAAGCTGTCCTCCTTGACATCCCTTGGCGTAAAGCCTAGAGTAACTGATGCAAAAGGAAGTATTCTGTGCATCGCACGCAGGAGGGAAGCAAAAGAAGCAATTGTCTAGGTTAGAATCAAATGTCAAAATACTGAATCCCTTTCAAATAAGGGCCATTGTATCTGTTGATGTCTGAGCTGTACACAGCCCTCATGATGTTGGCTGGTAGAAAAGGTGTGTTACGTGATCATTCATATGTTTTACCTCAAATATCTAATTCTTTCTTTCCTTGAATATCTAATTCATTCTTCTTCACCATCACTCCCCCAAAAACATTGCAGTGAAATAACTCTGACCACTACAGAAGAGGGCTATTATTTTTGCAGCCAGCTGCCAGAGAGGTGTTTTGCACAGAAGCATACTCTTGCTACACAGCAGGAGGAGATGTTAAGAAAGAGCCCTTGCTATTACAAGCCCACCAGTCCAGGTATTGACTAGTTCAGCGGATAAAAGCTGCATAGAAAGCTACTATCTTTTTTATGCCCAAGGCTTTGTTCTGCTCCCTAGAGTTTTTAAAAATACAGTAGGCCAGATGCTAGGCTTTTTGAAAAGACTGCTTTGATTCTCCATCCTGTGGGTCCCTTTGAACTTTGGTGTAATTGTGCCAACTACAACTTAGATTTCTTGCTGTTTGGCTTCTTTTTGAGGTAATTGAATGATGGGCTGTATTTTCTAAAAACATTGCTGCAGGTTCTTTTCTTCAGCCTTCCAAAACTAGCTTTTTCGTATTTGCTGTTCTAGATGCTTGAGTTTTATGTAGTTTATGTACAACCCATCTTTTTTAATATTTCAAATCAACAGATACTTGGTTTCAAATCAACAGATACTTGTGTCATTTAAGAATCAATCGAATTAGTCTGAGGGATTCACAAGTTTAAATATTATGGAAGGCGTGGGGTTTATGAGGCACACAGTATAAAGTTCTTATGTTATGCCCCTAGCCTTTTCACAGGCTCTTGACAAGCACTGTCATTAATTCACTCTTCTGCTGCCACCAACTAGTTTCTCTAGTAAATTAATGCTTTACAGACTAATTTAAATTGAATAAAGATCAAGGAAGTTTATAACAAAGTAGAAGTAAAACATAAAGGGTAACTTGTTCAGGTACAGAAGAAGAATATAGCTAAAGTACACTTAAGTTACAGATGAAATAGGTGACTTGCACACCCTGTTTTTAAGTTTATAGGCACTCAATACTTAATTTTCCTCACAGAAATTCTAAAATCCTGTCTCTTTTCTTCCTAGCCCTTATCTGTCTCTCTCTGTCCCTGTCTGTCTCTCTCAGTAAGTCCCTATCTGACTCTCTTAGTCCCTATCTGACCGATCCAGTGATGGGCTGAGCCTTAAAACCACTCATGCTTCTCCCCCAACCTCTCCCATTGGTCAACAAACAACAACTCAACACAAGACACATCTCATAAATTATTCATCACAAAAGGGGTAAATGCCACACAGAGCCCCGTGCTCCTTCATATCAGATTAAACCTTTGCTTTGGCTTCGGATCATGTTTCCATTTGCCAAAAACAGGCCTCCTTATGAGTTATTTTCTTTCTTTTTTGATTTAAATAGTAAGAGTTCATTTCCATAGAGACTTTGTTGTGTGCATTTTGGGCCTCGGTATCCTTTGGTAAAGGGATGGACAACTCCTAGAGGACAAACCAAAGCACGTACCAACTCTTGGATCTTGGAGGGCTGCAGCCGTTCTGGCACACACCCTGCCTTTTTTAACTGGAAAAACTTCTGCATACCCTTCAGACATTATAGGAAGAATTGGCACTGTTTGGGGACTGTGGTAAAATACTAGTGATTTTGAAGAAAGCCACATTCCTGTAACAATGAGGGGGTAGTGGGTAAACCATGGTAAAATGGCTGCATGTGCAAGGAGAGTTTGAGAACAATTAGGAAAAAACACTTGGGACAGGGATTTTTGGTTTTGTTGTATTTTTTCCACAGTGAGTTTCTACAGTGAGATACATGAAGCTCATGGACCTGTCTTTGACTAGTCCTTTGTATAGCTATCAAGACTTCTCCTCTGGAGTGTTGAGTGTCAGGATTAGAAAACTTGTGGTTAAAGGAGTGCTGAAAAGAATCAGGAGTTTACTTCTAATACATTGCCATAGTAAAGCCAGATTAAGAACATAGAAAATAATGGTTTAAAAGTGGAACATGGCTGGGATATAAGATTGAGTTTTCAAACCTATGTGTTCATGTTTGGTAGGACCTCCTAGGACAGCTGTACCTCTCTGAACATCTCCATTAAAATCACTGTATAAAATATCAATTTCAAGGAATGTTTCTTCATGTCTGGTCCTAAACATCTGTCTCACTGAGGTAGCCACCTCACACCAGTCCCAGTCAACAACTAGGATTTTATCAGCTTTGGTGTCCTTGTGAAAACATCGTTTACCAGCGGTGGGTTGTATTTCTTGTTTATTTCCCCCCCTCCCCACTGTGGTGAAGAGATTGCAGACTCCTCAACCACCTACTGGGAGCAAACAGAATCAGGATAATAAAGCCGGCAGCAGCCTGGTGAAAGTTGCACCAAGTGCTTTGAAAGGGAAGGAAGTGGGCAGCGAGAGCAGCAGTTCATCTGACAGTGAGGATGAAGCGACGCCAGCGGCTCTCAGGCTACCGCCTCTGTCTGGTAAGCAGTCTCAGGTTTTGCTTGGCGCCTTTTCTTTTGGGTTTATCTGTAAATTTCTTTGCTTTGGACAATGTGCAGTTTGCACTCTGAAGTGCAGAAACATGGGAGCAGGTGCCAATTATTCTGAAGCTAACAGGAGAGACCTTTCAGTGTTTCCAGTCCGATGTTCCTTGTCCGTTTTGTTTCAGAGAACCCTTCAAAATCGCTAATGAACAGTTCTTTTGAGGGGAAGGAGGCTTGCTTTTGTTGTTGTGGCTTCTGATTCTTTTTAGTATTGCCAAGCGCAGATCCATGTCTAAATGACGAGCTGTTCTGGAAAGAGAAGAAAACATCTAATGGACTGTTTGTTTTGTATTTCCTGGGCTTTCTGTATAGGAACATAGTAAACAAGTTTAAAATGGGCTTGGAATAGCCTGTGGTTGGTTGTTTCCATTGTTGAAAAACTTGATATTAGGAACTTCTAATTCATGAAGGATAGACAGGTTTTTTTGATTGAATGGAATTGACTGGTTTTTTTTTAAACAAAATACTAAAAACATCAGCCCTAATGGGGTGTTCATCTCTTGTGATGCAGGCTCTTTGAGTTAAAAGGTGCCATTTCCCCTCATCACTTTCCCACTTTAAACAATGTAGGAGAGAGGAATTGGTTAGTTAAACAACACTGAATTGTTAAAATACATGGGGATGATAGGGGGTTGTCTTTCTTTCTTTTTAAGGCGAACTGATGACCAAAAAGCTTCTCCTTGGGGATATTTGTACAGTGAGGGCTTCATTACAGATTTGAAAAGAGGAATGAAATGACTAACTTCTTCAAAATAGCTGCCTGTAGATTTTGTATACTGTATGAACTCACTGCATCGATTCCAGCATTTGGTGTCTTAAATTCCATTCCTTTCCCAGGTACAATGTTGGGTTTAGGAAGAAATTATATTTTAAGTGTGCTTTTTTTAGAGTGAAGCCAGTGGTGAAGAACTACATTAGTAGTGTTTGCAGTAATGCAGTAGTGGCCAAATTTCGGCCCTCTAGATGTTTTGGACCCCAACTCCCAGAATTCCAAGCCTGTATTGCCAATGACAAAGGACTGTAGAATTGTGCTCCAAAACGTCTGGAGGGCTGAAGTTTAGCCAACACTGCAGTAAGGAATCCACGTTGTTTTAGTGCCAACTATTTAAAGCAGACTTCTGACATGGTGTCATCTCTCCAGAGTCTTGACCAGCCTAGGCTGGACTTTTCCCAGTGTAAGATATCTTTACCTGGAAGTAAGGGAGACACCATCCAAGCACTTCCCCCCCCAGCTGTCCATGCTCCTGACTGACTTCTTGTGCCTTAAAAGTGTCTCAGGTGGTAGAGGTGGATGGAAGGACTTGTTCTAAATGTAAAACCTCTGGTTCAGATGGAATAATATGTACCTTATTAAAGAATGCTGCAAGAGAACAAGCCAAAGTGGGCAGGTAGTTTGAAAAATAAGATGAACAGTACTCAATTAAAATATGAGAAGCACTAAGAGGAAGATGCTCACAATGAGGATCGTGGGTTTTTTAAAAAATCAACTCTATGTAGTACAAGTAGAACAAGGTCCTATCCTTGCCCTCTGGGGTTCCTCAGTAGGCCATGTCATCTTCCCCATTTGTCAGTTCTTTTATGGGATTTTTCCACTGTAAAGGGTTGGAATGCCTTGTTACTAGGCATTCCAACCCTTCTCCAAGTAAAAGCTTTGAGATAAAATGCACTGATATATTTGCCCCCGTCTTCTGTTTATGGTGACCCATCCATCACAGGAATTCCACCCCTCAGTTACTATGAAGCTGAGCTAACTCCTCGGAGGTTTCTCACCTTTCTACTAGAAGAAAGCCACTGAGAATGAAGACCTCATTGAAGGAAAGGATGGAGGCAATTAAAAAAAAGTAATGATGATCATCTGTAAGCTCTGACTCTCATTTTAGTTTGTTGCCTCCTCATCTTATATCTCCTAACTTTTTTCCAGCAAGCAAGGCGAACATGGCAGGTCAACCAACAAGTGTCCCAAAGCCTCAGCCTGTGTCAACATCTCTTCAGGAGGCCCAACAAAGTGAAGACAGTAGCCAGGATTCCAGTGATGAATCCGACTCTAAAGAAGACACCGTGTTCATCCAGGTAACTCAAGAGATGTGTCTGCTGCTGGTGGGACTGGGTGGAGACTGAATGGTACAGCTGCAGCCCTACCTTATAATTTGAACCCTATAGAGAAAGATAATTAAGCTTAAAAACCTTATCATTCAGATGTTTAGCAGGAAGGGAGAAGCAAGAGGAGTGAGATTGGTCTCTGGCTTGTGTAAATCTGGCCAACAGGATATTAACGTCTGCAGAAAAGTTTCAGATCTTGTGAAAGAAAGCTGTGTATGCAAGACCGGTTGTGCTGCCACAGATCCTTATTCTGGAAAGGGTGGGGGTAAGATCTGAGGGGCTGAGAGTCAAATTAAACCCCAGCCTAGGTCTGAATGAGGCCCAGAAATGCCAGAAACTCTTTTTTAAACGGAAGAATGCCTACATGGACATTTCTCCTTTCTTCTAGAAAAGTCTTTCGAAACCCCCAAGGCTCAAAGGCAATTATTTTAAAAAAGATACTCATAGATGCCTCTTTTAATCAATATAAGTCCTCCCCATAATCATAGTTTTCTGACATCCAGGCCTCACTTTATCTGTCCTTATGTAAAATATATATATTTGTGTGGTGAGGAGCCTAGAGACCAGTACTTCCCAACCATGGATCCCCAGAGGTTCATGGACTACAGCTACCAGAAATCCTGACCAGCACGGTTAGTGTTGAATTTTCTGAGAGGTTTTAGCCCAGTAACATTTTGGGGCCCAAGGTTGGGAACTGCTTCAAGTACATAGACTGGGCCATTGGGTTCATACTCAGTTGCTAGGCTGCTCAGCCCAGCCTGTTAGACACCTAACAAGGAGCACAGAAATGGCTGCAGACTAAGAATGCTGGTTTGAACTTGAGATGATAAGGAGCTCTGATTGCTTCATTCAGTAACTCAGACCAAAGTGTGCTGACTCTATACTACCGCATAGTGCTTAAAGCATTCTCTGGGCAGCTTATAATTTTTAACTATTAAAGGCTATATATCCCAACAGCAGACAGCTGGGTAGTCTATTTACCAACCTAAAAAGGGAGGTAGGGTGAGTCAGTTTTGAGCCAGCTACCTGAACTGTGAGGATCAAACTCAGGTTGTGAGCAGAGAATTAATTGAAGTTGTGCTGTTTATCCACTGTGCCACAAGTAGTTTCATCCTCTCTCTTCTTGTCCATCACCTGTCCCTCATCCCCATGTTAGAGTCTGGAATTGTCAAGTCTGCTTCTAAGCAGAGTGCTTAGTCAATGTTCCTACTTAGAAGAAAAAGAAAAAGTGATCCGGAGTAGACCGGATGCAGGAATTTTTCTGACAGTAGAAAGGGAAGTTTTAGTTTGCTCAACTATAAAATCTGGCACCCAGCTCTTTTAAAACATATATTAAAGGAGACGGGGGTGAGGTTTTGCTTTGTTTTTTTCTTTTCAAATAGATAGCTTATCAATCACTGTTGCATTTTAAAAATATATGTTAGCTGTGCTAACACATTGTTTATATTATTATGCCAGATGTTGGATATAAAAACAGACGAAAACCCTCCAGAAAACTGCATACTGTAGTGTGAGTTGGGAGAAGCCGATAACTAATGCTGTCAGTAGTGTTTTTGCTGGAAATTGTTGTTAAGATTGGGAGAAGGCTTCTAGTTTACTTAAAGATCTGCCAGAATACCTTCCCGTACACCCATGTTACCCACCTCCAAAGCTCAGTTCAGGATATGCTTTGACTGTCCAATCCTATGCATATCCAACTTGGAAGTAAATCCCATGGAGTTCAGTGGGACTTTATCCCCAGTGACTGTGTATCTGATGTTGCCTTAAGTCCCTGCCCCACCTTTCCTGCCTGGCAGTCATTCTTCTGTTTGTGGGATGCAGCTCTTGCTTAATACATAACTGTTTTTAGTTCAGGACAGGAGAAATCTTGTTTGGGTTCCTTCCTTGATCTTTGAACCGAGCAGCTTTTTAGCATCTCCTGCACTGATGCTGAGATTTCTTCAGGCATTTTGCACATTCTTGTACAGAAATAAGCATGATGGGACATAGTATGAGTTGGTAAGCTGAATATTGATATTTCGGCCTTGTATCAGACCTTATCTAAGGTATGTAGAAGAATAGCCATAACAAGCTAGCAGTGCGGGATATGGTTAGCTACCATTGGTCAGTTACGTCATGTGGTATCTGGAAGCTTCGAGCAAGAAGACGAGAGGACGGAGAGAAGCCATGATTATGCTCAGGATCGCTTTGGGCAATGGAGCTCACCTCAGTTAGGTAGAAGAGCAAAAGTTATTTTAGGAGAAATCTTGAATGTAATCAGTTAGTCAGGACGACTTAGATTTATTATTTTTAGGGAAATAAAACTATGATTGAGATCTGTTGAGGTTTTGATACTTTTTGATACTTTTTTAAATTCCTATTTTTGCATCTTAAGAATAGAAAATAAAATACAACTTTTGAAAAGTAACATGGCCTCTTGTTTTGAAAAGAGCCCAAGAGTAAATCAGAATATTATGTCTCAGAAAAAAGGAATTCTCTTTATTTTTGAACTCAGCCAGTGCAACCCCTTTTGATTTACTGTGCAGTTATTAATGCATCTAAATATATATTTTTTCCTCTCCCTCTCCCTCTCCCCTTCTCTCAAATATACATATTAGAGGGTTGAAATGTAATTTTGTCTAAGAAAAAGAAGTGACAGCCACATTTTTCTCAGTGCTGTGCTCTTTTCCTAATAGCATTTTTGGTACAATCCTGGAATCATGGAGTGATGAGAGATCTCCCTATAGGCAACACCTTTAAGACATACTTTATTGCCCACAAATGTATTATCTACAAAGGGAATAACAGAATATGAATAATGTCAACACAATAATCGCACAGTAGTGATGATAAAAGATTCTAACATTCAGCTTTGAACAGCAATGGTTAAATGATTGTAAAGCTTCTGGTAGACCTATGAACCATATAAAATTCCATCAAGATTAATTATTTTATTTTATTTTATTTTATTTTATTTTATTTTATTTTTATAACCGCCCGTCTTCCTGGGAACTCCGGGCGCTTAACAATAAGGGTTAAAAGAACCAATAAAACAGAGTAACAGCAGCAAAAATCGAGAGAGAGAGAAAAAGAAAAATTTGGAAGAGGAAAAGAAGAAGAAAACAAAACAATAATAAGTAAATAAGTACTTTCAGCAATCTTATTAAACAATCCATTCCTCAGGTCATATTAGTAGATCTGAATCAAACAAGTAGCAAAAAAGATAAGCTTACTAAATTCAGTGCTCTTTAGCTCACAAGCCAGCATCCCTGTACCAGGGACTCAGAGTCTGCCTATCCAGATTTTTTTGGTGTGTGTGGGGGGGTGCCATTCCCATCATTCCTCAATATCCTTGCAGGGAGGGGTAGTGGCAATAACAGATCAACAACAAAGGGAGGACAAAATACTCCCCCTCCCCAACATTTTATGGACAGAGGCTTCCTATATTACAATGCCAATTATTGCCTCGTATCCTTCACAAGGCACTTCCGACAGTCCACTCTGGAGTAACAGAAAGAGCTCTTCATAGAGGTTCCATAATCTGAGAAAACATAAGTTTTTCTTACAGTAGCTTCTGGCAAGCTGGTTCCTACACCATCTGGAAGTTGAGTCACAGCAACTAGACTTCAAGTGAAGTATAAAATGGAGGACTCACAACTAGCTTTCCTCAGACTGATGAACCTATTTGGATGAGCAGCGAAACATTTCCATCTCTCAAGAAAAGAAGTCCAGTTGCCAGATAAACTCACCTGGATGACAGAATCTTCATAGACATATGGGCTGAAATTTGTGTGAAATCTATATATTTCCTGCATTCTGTAGCTTCAGCTTCCCATTTTGGAAACTGGCTGAAAGAAGCCCTCTCCTGGGTTGCCAATGCCTGTTAAGGAGGGATGGGAGGTCACAAGCATAGGGCATGTGGGCAAATGGCTTCGGCGGGCCTCAGCATAGTCAGCTTAGATAGGATTTTCTAAGCCCAGACGCTATCTCCATATTTCCAGATCTCTCCTGTGCTCTGCTTGCCATCTTGCAGGTGTGTCAAGGCTCTGTGAAGCATGTTGACATGGTAGAATTCCCACAGTGCTTTGGCTCTGTCCAGGGGCTTGGAATCAAACAAATGGTGGCACATGGTTGAATTAATAATCAATATTTTGATAGGCGTAACAGATTTTATTCCCTTCAGTCAGGAGTGGGGGCCCAGCTTTTTATTCTTGCTTGATATGCTGTTGCTTTAGAGCAGTGTTTTTCAACCTTTTTTGGGCAAAGGCACACTTGTTTCATGAAAAAAATCACGAGGCACACCACCATTAGAAAATGTTTAAAAAATTAACTCTGTGCCTATATTGACTATATATAAAGTAATTCTCTTGAATAGGAATCAAATAAACACAAAGAAAGTATTTTATAATTACTTTATTATGAAATAGTAAGTAAACAGAAATATGAAAAATTATAAAATACTTTATTCAGTGCGCAACCTGGGCCTGTTTGGCTGAACACAAAGCTGATATTCTTCAGCTTTTCCAATGGCACACCTGGCAACATCTCGCGGCACACTAGTGTGCCGCGGAACAGTGGTTGAAAAACACTGCTTTAGAGAACCTTTTCGCAACCCTTTTTTTTACCACAGCCATAATCACAGTAGGAAATAAATATTGGCTGAATCAGGATTGGAAAAGTTCTGCGTGAAGAATTGTTTCCAGTCTGTGGCTCACTTCAAATGTGTCACCCTCACCCACCCCAGGGATGTTGAGAACGGCTGCTTTAGAGCCTCTGTTCCTGACAAAGATTAATTATATAATGCTCCACTTTTCCTAGAAACTGTCTCCGGTGAAGCAGAAACCTGCTTCAGCTCCTCCTGCAAAAGCACTGGCAGCAAAGGGTGCAGGTGCCACACCAGGCCAAGCGGGCAGAGCTCAGCCGGCAGGAAAAAAGAGAGCAAGCCCAGCCAAGGCAGCCGCGGCCTCTCCACCCAAAACCTCAAAGAGCTCAGAGACAGACAGCTCAGATTCTTCGGAGAGGAAGGCAGCTGGGAAGCCAGCGAGTCAGGTAAAATGGACAACACCATTCGGGGTTGCGAGAAGATCGTTCTTTATAGTGCTTCTGACTTCATATGAGGGGCAGACTGTATGGTCACTTTTCATTCTTTTCTTGCTAGCTTCCTGGCAGTGCGATGACATGAACAAGGTGCCTTGCCTGAGACAGGAAGCACTCTTGTGCTCTACATTGGCAAAGTTACTAGTTTCTTCCTCCTGGTGTCAGTTCTTTTGTCACCACCACCCATCTTCCATACACTTTTCATATCGCTTCTTAGTAAAGGTCTAGATCAGTGGTTCTCAACCCATGGGTCTCCAGATGTTCCTGGACAGAATCTCCCAGAAGCCTCCACCACTCGCTGTGCTGGAAGAGATTTCTGCGAGTTGCAGTCCAGGAACATCTGGGGACTCACAGGTTGAGAACCACTGATCTAGATGCATCCCAGAAAGAAATCGATAACACAGTTATGTAAACTAATTGAGGTTTCTTATTAAGTTCTTGTGAAGCAGGTGGTGGAGAACAGTTGAAGAGCACCAGAGATTTACAGTGCATATACAGTGGGCCCTTGTGTAACAAACGGTTTGTATAACAAAAAATCTGGACAACATAAAAATTAGGGATTACTCTGTTTTCAATGCATTCCTATGGGAAGTTTGTATAAAGGAAAATTCGCTTAACAGAATTTCATTTGGAACAAATTAATTCCTTTATACAAGGTACCACTGTATGTGCAAACAGGCATATAGAAAGAAATATACTGTACAGTATATGACAACTTTTGATACTGTTTTACTTAGCCACAACCAAAGTTAGTTCTGAGAATGCTTGATGGTGAGGTTCTCTGCACCTGTTACCATCTGTGTTGGTCATGATGATGGTGATGATGATGATGATGATGATGTGCATTTCTGATGTCTTATTCTCCCCACACCTAGCCCCCTATTCACCCCTTTTTTAAACAGATAATGGGTAAAGGAGCCACTCCTTCAGCAAAAAGTGCACAGGCCAACTCCAGTACACCAAGTTCCACGTCCACCAAGTCCCAAGGCCCTGGCCCAGGAGCCACAGGGAAAGTGGAACGGAGCCCCTCCAAAAAGGCCAAGCTGAGCCAAAACCGGGATCTCCCTGTTGTGCTGCTCAGGCGCATCGACAGCTTGGGAAGCAGCAATTCCTCGGACAGTAAGGAAGACGTGGAGGAAGTAAAGACACCAGCGGTGACAGCTATACAGATTCCACAAACTGGTATGAAAGACGTGGGTCAGCTTTGGCTAAATGTAATATTTTAGAGCCGGCGAGTACAGGGGAGAGTGTGTGTTAAAACCACAGCAGGCCATGCACACTCATTGCTACAAATACTTGTAGAAAAAAGGCTGTTTCGAAAGCAGAGAAGCATTGTAGCTTATGCATGGCAGGTTTGCATGGTATTGGACCAGTATTTTGTTATTCTGAAACAATATTCCTTCAAGGCTTAGCCCTTCTCGTTGCCATGGCCTCTTACTTGGAAGAGGCTCTCTAGGTCTTGCCTGTTTCCGTGCAGGCAGTGAAGAATATTGGTCAGGAGCATCCCTTCCAGTCTCCTAAGATTGAGCCCTGGTATTGAAAACAGGTGCAACAGTTCAGACGTTTGTTTTGGATCGGCTTCCTTATTCCTTCCCAGCACCATGCCAAACATTGATGGCTGTTATAAAGGCAGTCTTCGTACCCAAACATAGGCAGAGTCTTAGTTCCTACGCGAATAGTATCTCTGCTTTGCCAGGAGGGTTTTACAGGGGCACCTTGGAAGAATTTCACGCTGATCTCTTACTCTTCTTCCCCCACACCAGCTAAAAATTTGTTTTTAAGTCTCTGATGGTGCCTCGAGAAGAAACTTTTGGCAAGCTAACCTGCATTGGGAACCATTGGTGTATTCTGAGATGTTCAGAATATGGTTTGATTCTTACCGGGGGTGATGTGCAAGTGGTCCACTAGAATCTGGCAGTAACCATTAACTGCAGCAACCAGGGCAGTTCTCTAAGACTAAGTACAATGGGACCTCCATATCCACTGATTCAGAAGAAAAAAATTAAAAAATTCAGCAACCACAAAGCAAGCTATTGTCACAAATAGCATCTGTAAAGCAAGCTACTGTCACAAACAGCAGCCATAAAGCAAGCTACTGTCAGGAAACATCAGTTTGGAGGTGAATGTGCAGGCATTCTCTCTCATCCACGGTTTTCATTATCCATGGGAAGGCCTGGAACCAATCCCCAGCAGATACCGGGGTCCTACTGTAGCTACCTCTGGTGACTTCAAAATGAAGAAGATGGCGGTTTGCCACTTTCTTGTTCCTTGAGATGATGTGTGTTGTCCTAGTGACTCACTCTTTGCTGGCCTTGTCTAAAAAAACAGATGTTGGCATTTTGTAGCACAACAGATGCAACCTTTGCACATACTGTCATGGAGACCTTTGTGGGCCAGTCTGGACTTAACAACCTGGTTGGTTTGCGTGAAAAGTTGAGGTGTCCCTTCAATGGACTTAATCTCCCGAGATAGGTTGCGTGCTTATTTACGCTGAAAGTGTAAGGAGGTTATTAAGAAAATATCTCCCAGGGTGGCTCTTCTCTTTCCTCAGGCGTACCACAGAAACAAGGAGCAATAAAAGAGGCAGAGAGCTCGTCTGAAGATTCCAGTGATGATGACGAAGAGCCTTCACAGGTACAGATGGCTTATTTATGCACTTCACGCTACAAAGAGCTGCGCCAACAGGTGGGAGCTTTGTGAAACTGCATTGGATGGCAGCCAATCTTAAGCAGTGTGCCTTTGCACCCATTTTTTAAACACCCCACACATAGTGGTACTGCAAGGCTGATATAATGCTAGTTATTTAAATAGACTGAACCATCTCCTTGCATTTAGTTGGCTCTTCACAAAATAGAAGTGCTACATGGTTGATCTGCTGGGAGCCCTGTGCTCACAGAGGGCTTTTGGTATTAGGGATAAAAGCAAAAGTTATCTGCTTGCTGACACAGAGTCTGGATTGTCTATCTGATTTTGCACTCTTGATAGTATGCGACTGGATTCCCAGTGTGGTGGATGGAGGGACGGACTCAGACTCTGGAGAACAGGGTTCAAATCCCTGCTTAGCCATAGAAATTTTGAAGGGGGTGCAGAACTGGTAAAACCACTCCTTTAATACCTCACTTAACCTTGGAAGCCCTATTAGAGTTGCTACAAGCTGGTTCCGACTTGACAGGGAAGAACACATACACAGAGTATGTAACTGTGTCAGCCTTACTTCCTTACTTAAAATAAAATACCTCTGTCTCAGATGCCCTCAGAGAAGGTTGGTATGGACACAAATGGAATTGCAGTCATAAAGCTTGCTGGCTTATAAATGCAGAGCGTAAATGTGATTTTTTTAGAGCAGTGCTTATCGCTGCCCACTAAGGCCTTGTGAAGAAAAGTTTGCTTTTCAACATGCATGCTCCAGCTGACATGCCTGGTTTACTCCTAATAGGGCATGCTTCCATTCAGGCTGGAATCTGAAGAGCTGTATGGAATTGGATGGCAGTTTGGGTAACACTGCGTAGAAGGCTTAGTTCAGAGGCAGAGTGGAATTGTTGTGCAATCAGTGAAATTCACTGTGCAGGATTCACACGCTGTCCTCTCGACTGCATTTCTTGGTCTAATCTGGAACTCTTAGGGCAAATTAAGTGGGGAGGCTTAAAGGGGGGGACTAGTGTTTGGGAGCCACCTGTGTTTTAGGTAATCTAAACTACACAGGATTATTTGTTGAAGAGAGAGGTTTAGAGCTTTAAGTCAGTCTTTCCTTTTGCTTATATATAACCTGAACATCTACTTATGACTGCAATATAAAATAATTACTGTTCTGCTTTAAGTAAAGAGTTTTCACTATGTCGAGAACACCTGGATATCCAGTATGGGAGTTGGGTCGCGTGGCTTTCCTCCTTTCCTTCCCCCATTCCGACTGACTCAGCCACTGTGTGCATTCATCAGTTAGAGCAGGGTCCCTGGTACCTTGGTTTACCCTGGACAAGTAGTGCCAGCGCATACAGCCTCTTTACCTGAGCGAGTATAACTCACCAGAGTTTACTTGCTTATGGAACTGGTTGCTTTCGGCAGCGAACAAGTGGAATCCTCCAGTCAGATGTTGCAGTGTGTACTGTATGTGAGCTAAAGATGGGCAGGTTTTACATGTGGGAAGCTGGAGCGTATAAACTTTGTGCAGAAGCATGCTGCTGTTTCACAGTAAACCCAGGATCCTAGTTTAGTGTGGATGCAGCCGGTCCCGTTAAGAACCTGAAGTGCAGAAATGGCTCATTCCTTGTAATAGAATATGTAGAGTGTGAAGTGGCAACATGAAGTATTTCTGGTACCAAAATGTGTAGACTGGATAAAATGACCTAGGTTTACATTTAGCATTTAATCAGTGTCTAGACATTAATAATCGGACTGTGTATACGTATTTATAGTTGTAAATAGGAAATACAGTTAGCAGGACAGGTTCAAGTAATAATGTACCTGCTAACATAAGGGCCACTAAATGAGAGACGCTCCCTGTAACTAGCCCACTGGTTGCACCGTCTGACTGTGTGTTAACCTTTTTGGCCCAGCAGAGCAATGAAATGGTTAAACAAGCAAAACTGTGTTATGCACACAGCAGAAATTTTTAATGTGCCATTTAAGCCCATGTCTAAACTGTAAAAACTCCCTTTTATGAGCAATGTAGAATAGGTGTTGTACATCTGCGACACATTAGACTTGCATGCGAGCGTAATGGGCAGCAGCCTCCCTCATGTGTGTTTAACAGGGGAGAACAAAGAAGCAAATTTAGTGGTATATGTCATAAATCCATAAAACACTTGCATAACCTCTCCCTCCCTCTCCTCCCCCAAGGGAGAATGGAAGTCTTTGACAGCATTTTTAAACATCCCCTTCCCCACCTTCCCTCGTGTATTTCTGCAGCTGAGCGAGTCTGCCTGTCTGTTCCTCCTTTCACAGTGAAGAGCTGTAAGGTGGCCCCCACAAGCCACAAAACAAGGCTGCGGAGGAGCGTCCCTGGGCTGCCTTTTTGGGGATTTTGTAGCTTAGTCACAAAGCTTTTCAAAACTTCTACACTTCTCAAATATGTGGCCAAAGCGTAGGAAATAAGATCCTGGTTCCAAGAAACTGAGGGTGCTTTTTTCCGAGGTATGAGTAGTGAAGGTGAACGATGGTTTTGGCTCAAAAGAATTTCTTTCCTGCTGTCGTCTTGTACATTCCCCTCCCCCTCCCACTCCAGTCACCACTTCAGCCATGCTTCCCTTATCCCCAATTCAGTAAATTCTCCTACCAATTCTTTCCTCATGTTCCTCTCACACATTCCATCAAGGCCCCTTCGTTCATTAAAGGTGAGAAAACCATGTTCTGGAAATTCTTCTATCATTGCTTTTTTTTCCGGGGGGGGGGCTAAAAAGGATGGCAGATTGTGGCTACCTTATTATTCTTGTAAGTGCGCCTTTGAGGTAGTTCTTGAAGGAGGAGCTGCAGTTGTCAGTCAGAAATTATCCCTTCCTAACCAATGCATATGCTCTGCACTCTCTCTAGTCCCTCTTGGCAAGTTCATCAGGTTCTTTCACGACCCCAGCATGCACTGCACTGAAGAGTGCTCCTTCCATGCCCTCAAAGCCAAGTTCTGGAAGAACGGGTGCTTCTGTCACCGGTGCCCTTGCAAAGACTCCTGGGAAACCTGCCTTGGCTGGGCCCTCATCAAGTGACAGCAGTGACTCTGAGATGGATGTTGAGGAAATGGTTGGAACCAAGGCAGGTGAGTACTGGGAATTATTAGACAAGGCAGAAGTGGGGTATGTGGGCAATTAAAACAATTTGGTCACTGGGAAGCAAGTCTTCGTAGTGGAGGCCAGCGGCTTGTAGCGAAAGCTTCTCTTCACCAACTTGATGGGAGAAGCTGTCAGCATAAGAGACAGCTTGTGCTACTTTGACTTGCTCCAAAGCTCACTGGCTTAAAAGCTCCGTTGTTGCCTCTCCAGGGCATAGAACAGTACAGTTAAAGTCTGTTTACATGAACGTAATGGAATGCTCTTTAAGTCATATTCTGAATTTTAAATCAAAACTGTTAGGGAGAACTTATATCTACTTTCTTCTTATACAAAGCAAAATAGTAGTAAATATGATGGTTATAGACTGTCTGGCAAAGATTAAAATTAGAGATGGCCACGAAACGGAAATATAGGATTTTGTTTCCTTAGTAGCTTTGTTTTGTTTCATTAGTAACAATTTTTTTGGGGGGGAAACAAAATGAAACTATTTGGAACTCTATAAGTAGTGAGGAGCTTCCTTGGACTCTTCCCTGGAAGCTCCCTAAATTGGAGCTGTTTGGGATTAAGGGAGCCAAGTTATTAAACTCCAAAGTGGGTCCCCCTAGGTAATTTTAAGTGGGGTTTTTTTTTCATTTAAAAGAGAGGTTTTTTTGGTCGGACAGTAAGGGGAAAGGTGGCAGTCAAAGGAAGCAATTAATCACCCACCCTGCTAGAACCAGGAGAATTAATTGCTTCCTCCTGTGTAGTGGTAACTTAGTGCTTAATATACTTTCCAGGTTGAAGTTCAACCCGAAAAGTTTAACACAGTGGAAGGAGTAGCTTAGGGGAAATTATTAATTCTCCAATCTGATAAACATTACAAAACAGGCATGTAGCTGCACCAAAATCACAGGGGAGCTTCCTCAAACTCTTCCCTGTAAGCCCCTCAATATTTGGAGAAGTTTGGGATTCGGGGGGGGGGGAGTTATTCAGCTGCAAAGAGGGTCCCCCTAGCTAACTGCAGAAGTGTGTATGGTGTGTGCTGGCAATATAGGGGTTAAGCCGTAATCCCTATATTGCTGGCTTCCTCAGGTGGTTCCCTTAATTATTTATGTATTTTATTACAAATGATTTTCTCTTGGGTGGGTGGGTGGAGGCTTTGGAGTTTGATAGTTGTCCAACCGCAACTAGAAGGCCACAGATTCCCCAGTCCCAGATTAATAGGTTTTCCCTATTTGGGGCCAACACATTAGTTTCAAAAGCAGATACTGTATCTGACTTCCTGTGTTTTATTCATTCAATATTTCTGTGCTTAGGGCTGCCCAAATATTTTTTTAAGTAATACTTTAACGCTTTGGAAGTATGGTTTCTGAAATGCAAAGTTTTTACTCTGCTTTGACTGGTCACCACCAGGGAAGACAAGGGTATGCTTCTCTTCCACTTGTGTAAAGGCCGGCCATTAGCCCTTCTGAGAAGCCTGTTGCTGCCACCTGTTGGACATATCCAGAAGCACACCTTGGCGTGTTCTTGTTTACTTCTTGGGCTGGATGCCTGAAGGAAAGAGCAGATCCACTTTTGGCGTTTCGTTTTGGTTTTTTATTATTCATTTTGTTTGAAACGAAATGATTTTTTAAAAAAATAATAATAATAATAAATGAGAATGAAATGAAAATTTCCGTTTTGTTTCATTTTGTTTTTTTAAAAGGGCACTCCGTTTTTTTGTTTCATTCTGTAACAAAACGAAAAACGAAATGAAACAAATTGTTTCATGCCCTTTTCTAATTAGCATTGCTCATTTTAAAATGTAGCAGTTGACCTTTAAGGTGCTATAGCATTTTTGTCACTGTTATTTTTATATGTTGTTTTTGTTTGATAGTCCATGGATCGTTAATAAATAGAATAGCAAAATGAAACTCACAACAGCTCTCGAAACTTGATTTCCTGCTATAAGGTGAGAAGGCAGGTGATGTCTTCCGTGTTGATATTTTAGGTGTAGATTCTCTGGGGCACAGGTTTCCCTCTAAGATGCCCCTCTGCCCCCTCTGTGCAGGGTCTTTTCTCCCCTGTGCACCCACAGTGGTGGCCATTTCTGTTCCATTTGAGATAGAATCGGGGGGGGGGTGTCACATGCATGGGCGGGACAGAGCCCCACTCAATGGAACAGAAATTAGAAGGCATCTTTGTGGGACTGTATTAATACCCCAATGACAAAATGCTTCCAAACATTTTTCTTTATTCCAGTGCTGGCCAAATAAACTTGATCTGAAAAGAAAAACAAGGCCCACGTTTGAATATTCAGTTTCCTGTGGTCCTTTATAATCCATGGCATGTTGCTTGTTTTTCTTTGAGTATTTAGGAGAGAATCGAGAAGGGGAATCTTTTCTATTCCAGTTGCCTGAAATAACATAGGAAAGTTGGAGGGTTTTATGACTTAAAACAGGGGACTACAACTTTAGATTTATTATTAATTACTATTTATTTATTTGTTTCATTTTTATACCGCCCATCTTCCAGACTGGAACTCTGGGCAGGTTACAGGTTAAAAACATCAATATACAAAAAAGAGGTAAAAGCACAGGCGAACTACATCAGGGGGCAGGAAGGGGGAAAAAAAGAAAAAGAAAGAAAAAGCAGACTTAAAGAACTTAAATAAGTTAAATTGAGGTCGCCATATGCCTCCCTAAAAAGCATGGTTTTTAAAGCCTTTTTGAAGGCGGGCAGGGACTGTGCAAGGCGTAGCTCACTCGGGAGATGGTTCCATAGCGAGGGGCCCACAACGGATCCCCATCAGAATCAGAATCCTTTTATTGGCCAAGTGTGGTTGGACACACCCAGAATTTGTTTCGGCAAAATATGCTCTCCATATAGAAGAAGGAAATATAAAAATCATATATGCAACAATAAAAACACAGTACAACAACACAATATAACCTATTATTAAAAAAGGAAGAAAAGAAGAAGAAGAAATTATTCTTTTGGATAACAACTTCCACAGTCTCTTAGCCCTGGGTATGCTGGCCCTTCCCTCCTATAAAGGAAATTATGCTAATCTGCTTATTAAGGATGACTTTCTAATTGGGCATATAGTGCCTCATGAACCTTGAGGCAGCTTCCTTGGAGTTCCTGGGGAGCTCGCCCTCCAGGTGTTGGCCAGACCCAACTAGATTCAGAAAGCTGGCTGCTGTGTTTGCCTTCAGAATAGTACAGTAAAGTCCGGGGGGGGCGGTTATTCCTTTCTAGAACCCTGCCAAACTGGTAATTTTTTGTGACGGTAAAGGATGGCACTCTGCATAATGGACAGAGTGAAGTTGCATGTCTTTTCTACCCCAACCCTCCCTATTGGATCTCGAACCCTTCCGTAAAAACGTCAAGTTAGTTCAGGACTTGCCTTTTTAAATTTCCTTTAATTTCATTTCGATACATGCCAAGTGCATCGCCCGTGCACAGACATGTACCACCGAAATGCCCACTTTGAGTTACTTGCTTTAGAAAATGGGATTAAAATGTAATGAAGAAATAATTTATTTATTTTTTTTAAAAAAAAGGGGTCATGCCACGGCAAAGCAGCTCATAAACTGTCATGACCATGGGCAAGGGATGGAGAGGAATACTGCAGTGTATTGTTTACACTCAGAGCCACCTTTGTCAAGAGAATTCCCTCTGGCAAATTGTATTTTTCTCTCTGTCACTCCTTCGTAAGATTAGATACCGTTTCTGGGCATGGAGTTGTTAACTGGCAAGCGGCAACATCACTGTCAACCAATGTGAGCTTATTTATTTTATTTTATTAGACTTTTATACTGCCATGGCTTCTCAGTGAGAGCGAAGGCTGTACAGGATTCATGGTTTATTTTCATTTGTTTCTACAGAAATCAGTGTGCCGGCCTCTTCTGGAAAGAGCACAGTCGTGGCCAAGGTGGGCAAAGAGGCCGCAGCCGAGACAAAAGGACCAGGAAGCAGTGGCCCCAAGGCTTCCAAAGCAAAGAAAGCAACTGGGAAGGCTCAGAGCAATGGCAAAGCCAAAGGGACTCCACCGGTGCTGCTCCCGCCCTCTCCCCGGTCCAACACTCAGCCTGCAGAAGATGGCTCCAGGAGCAAAGAGGAGGCTGCAGCCCACCGTCTGGGTGCTGGGGGCCAGGAAGAAGCCGGAGCCAGCCCGGTGGTGGCGGCCGTCAAGACTCCAAATGCTGCCAAGGTGCCCATGAGTGGGGAGAAAAAGAAGCTGTCCAAGAAACGGAAACTGGCCGCCGGGGAGGCCAGTCTGGGGGAGACAAAGGAGAAGAAGCTGAAAGTGCAAAGTCTCCCGGAGGCCGTGGCAAAAAAGAAGAAGAAGAAGAAGAAGAAATCCAAGACTCTGGATGACATGCCAAAGAAGAAAGAGGGCAAAGAAAAAAAAGTTGATAAGAGTAAGAGCACCTCTCTCTCACTCCTCTGTGGGCACAGCACACAGATAAATCCATGCCAGTATTTATTTTCTCCCATATTTGTCTCTGTCTTTGTGTCCCCCCCCTCCCCTTTGTGGGCTCATCTGGTATTGCTTACCAGCAGCAAAAGCGTTATCCTCCTTGGTGTTAGAAACTGAAGGGAAGGCCTGTCAATGGGAGAGAGAAGCTGACCCTTGGTAGGTGGACGGCTGGCACTTGGCTCCCTGGGTGGCTGGGGGGCAAGCGGAGCAAAGGGATTAACCACCTCCCGCGCCCATTTTCCTCATGTAGGGAATATGTCCACCCCATGGGAGAAGATAAATAGGATCCTCTTGTTTCAGTATGTCTTTCAGCCCTGAAGAGAAGCCCTGAGAGGAGGGGCCAGGAAGGAGATGGATTCCTTTCCCATGTACTCAGTTCAAGCTTCTTCTCCCATCTTTGTTCCCTCCGCCTCGGTGCATATATGCTGGCTGTGTACCCTCACTGGTCCTCATGCTGCCTCTTTTTTTTCCCCCTGCCTCCTTCACCTCTCGTGCCGCGCAGTGTGTGGTCTTAGCTTGCTCTGACCTCCTGCCCTTCTCTGCTCTGCGGCTCAGCTGGCATTCTCAGGCCAAATTTTCCTCACGGCTGCGCCTCAGGCTCTCCTCTGTCGCCCTTCCTCTAAGGCCAGTGTGGGCCCATAATTATTTTGGATGGCACTCCCTCTGGGAATCGCCTTTAACTCATGAGGGTGTGCTACAGACAGACCACATTGATTTCCTGTAGGGGTTTTTTGGTATATTCTGGGGGGTGGGAGGCATTATAAACTCCTTTTGGTGTGGGCTTTAATATAAAAAGCTCAGTCTAAAATACAGTGGTGCCTCGTTTTACGAACGCCTTGGTAAATGTAATTTTGGTTTACGAATGAAAATCCATCGAAAATAATGCCTCGGTTTACAATTTGTTTTCCCTCAATGTGAAGAAAATTTCCCCAGGATGCATTGCACCTGGGAGGCTTATTTATAGTGCCACCCTGGTGCATGCTTCAGTTTATGAATTTTCACAATACGAAACATCCCAGAGAACACATTAAATTCATAAACCGAGGTACCACTGTAAAATACAAAACCGAAACAAGAATCAATCTCGGTCTGCTCTGATACTTCATCCCAGTATAAATTGTCCTCTCTCTGTTACCTGTTGCCATTCCATACAAGTCTTTGTGCTGCCCTAATAAATAAATAAAGTTGCCTGCTTTCAGGCAGCAAGCCCTTCCCCGTTCAGAGAGGTTGGGGCAATGCATATCCAAACAGAAGTGTTGTTTTTATATGGAGAACAGACATCTATGAGCATATTCACAACATTTGTAGCCTTGGTGTATCTGTGCATGCAGGGTGTGTCCATGCACCATCACCTCCGCCTCTTTCCCTCTCCTCCCCATTATAGAACATGGCAAGACAGAAGGAAGGGAGGAAGCCAATGCGACTGTTTAAATGGTCGTTTAATGTGGCTAGAGGCCTAAAAATGCATGCTAAACTTAGATGGGGAAAGTGCCACCGTCCTTCACCTATGAGGGTTCCTGGCTTTTGTTGCATTAAACAGGAGCTGTGGAAAGCCATAAATATCTGTTAAAATGATAAAGCAGTGTTCAGACTGTTTTAACTGCTTAGAGCTGCCGTTCCCGCTATGAGGGAATGAATGAGTTGCTAATCAGGACTGCTATTAATCAGTCTGTTATGAAGACAGCCTTGGCCCGTGTGCAGCTCTGGCTAAGGCTTGCCCAATTACTCTCCCTTCTAGGCTGCCATGGTGATTTTCTCTCTCACTGTGGTGGCTCACAAGGAAGAGGTGGTCACAGACTTCCTTTCCCAGAAGGATGGAGAATAAATACCTAGAAAAGAAACTAAATGGGGTTCTGATGGAGCTGAGTGAGCACCCTTGGACAAGTTGGTGGAGTAAAGACTCTGGCTTCATTCGATTCAACATTCAGCTCCCCATCCTTCTGACAGAAATAGTTAGGCACGGGCATTCTATCTAAATCTCCCTTGATTCATGTGTGCCCAAACCAGGGCTTCTGGCCCAAAACAAGATGGGGATTATTATTGTAAAAGTAATAGGTTTTACTCTGACTTAGCTAGATGTGTAGTGAAAAGCTTCAGTTGTTCCCTGGAGATGAGATGTGGAAGTTGTTCAATGTATGTTATATGGAAAGATGAAGTGTTTCCCAGGCTGCTTTGGGTTCTACTGAACATTCCCCAAGGATAAGTGCTTACATTTAAACTCCCTGATTAGTGAGGGAAGTGGCTTCCTGGTACAGATCGCTTCCCCAGCCTTTCTCATGAGTTCTCCTGTTACTACCCTTTTACTGGATTTGCTTTTATAAAAATTAAAAAAACACACACACAATTATCCAGAATCCTTCACTTTCATAGCTTTGTTTCACATTTGTCATTGGTGTGTGTTTGTCATATACCAAGAGCATTTGGGTTGGACATGGCCTGTTCTGTAGATTCTGCCTTGGCCCTGGGGACAGTCTCACCACCTCCTTCTCCTGAAATGCTGCTATTCCGAAGGGTAACTTGGACCTCAATGGCTGGGAACCCTGAACATCTTCCTTTGTATTCAGTCAACTGGAGATGGTGTGTTCTGTGGTCAGGTCTACGTGATACTATGAACACATGACAATTGCTCACTGCTGCCCACATAAAGTTACGGTTCATGTTTTGTGACGCACTCCACAAGAGAACAAGACCTGCTCTCATGGGAGCCCCTTTATGCCCAGATTTGGTGTCAGAAAAGACTTGATTGGCCAAGGACTTGTGCCTGCTTTCTCTGCTTAAAAGGACACGAGTGCTGCAAACCTTCGTTCTTTGCCCTGCCCTTTTGTGCTCCTCTGTCCTAACCCCAGCTGCCCTCCTATGCAGGGAAAGAAGAGGCAGACTGGGTAATCTCAATATGTTGCTGCATAGAAAATCTTTATTTATTATTTATTTATTTATTTGTCTCATTTCTATACCGCCCCATTTCCAATATGGAACTCTGGGCGGTGTACACAATAAAAACAGATAAAAACAATAGATAAAAACAAAAGGTGGCAGTGGGTTTTTGTGAATGTTACCAGCAATGCTGTTATAGAAACCATAATCTATCTGTCTGTCTGTCTCTCCACCACCACCCCCGCCCCCTTACAAATGTTTTGTAGAGAAAAAGAAGGGCAAAAAGCTAGAATCTCTTAGCGAAGATGGGTTACAGAAGAAGAAAAAGAAAAAGAAGGTAAGAAGCTCTTGGGAACACTTACTTGGTGGGTAAACTTGAAAACAAACCAAGTGGTAATATTAAGATTATAGAATCTCTCTCTCTCCCCCCCCCTTTTTTAAAAAAAATATTTGTTTATTTGGACTTTTAACTGTCACAAGCCCCTTGCTCATGACAGCTGGGGGATTCTGGGAGTTGTTGTTCCAGAAAGAAAAACCTGCAAGCTCTGATTACTAGCCTGAGATTTAATGTGAAGAAGTTCAGTTGATAGTGATTTTCCTTAAACAGTCTTAAGCAGATATGCTGGGGAATAATATGCACTGGGGTGAGTTGGGTTGATGTTGGACTGCAAGCCTGCACATGTCTAGGAGAAAGGAAGAGGCACTGAGATCAGTGGGACTTCCTTCTGTGTCAGTGTGAATGCTGGATTGAACCCTGAGAAATGTGCCATTGGCCTTTACGATGCTCCAGATGTTCTTTCTGTTCATCCAAACCAAGGTGTGCTTTGCAGCCCAGAACACGCTGAAGAAATGAATGATCAGATTGCCTAAGTCTGAAAGAGCCCCTCTCACAGACATTTGTTAGCCTTGCCGTCATTACATTACGTGGAGGATGCAAGAAGAGCATCTCCAAAGCTGGGGTGCAAATATATGGAATTAGAAAATGCTAGCAACATTTATTTTCATGTATTTATACATTTTACACACACCCCTTAGAATGGTCTCTTGCAGTTTTTTCCAAACATGAATGTTCCGTAAGATTTGTGCCACTAGTTCCTTGATTTGCCAATACAGTGGAACCTTGACTTACGTCATTAATCCGTTCCAGTGGTCTAGACTTAAGTCAAATATGACTTAAGTCAAACGAACGTTTCCCATAGAAAGTAATGGGAAAGTGGATTAATCCGTTCCAGATGATGAAAAAGACCCCCGAAAACAGCAATTTAACACAAATTTGACTGGGATAGGAGATTCCTTCCGGGGATGTAAATGAAATGTCTCTTCAAAGAGAGGGGGAGGCAGTGGAATTATAGTCCACAAGTTATATGCCTCCACTTTTTAATGTTCATAGCAACAATGTCTAACATTTAAGTTTTACTGATTTTTAACCTGACGTTCCAAGTTCTGAACAACTCTATGCTTACCATTAGAGTCCCACAACTGTACACCTCCCCAACTAAAATGCTTCCATTGTGGACCAGACTTCTGCAGCCAGATTTTTTACAAGACTGAGCCGACTGTCTAACCAGCGAGGCCAGCCCCGAGCTCTCGGCCCTTCTTCTCCTCCGGCAGCAGCGGTGGCTTCGGTGAGGCCGAGGACCAGCTCCAGGTGCTCGGAGCTGGCCTTGCTGAAGCCGCCACTGTCGGAGGAGAGGAAGAAGGCAGGAGCAGTTTGGAGGCAGCAGCCGCGATGCTGGGTTGTGGCTGCCACCCAATTCCGATGCCTTGCGCCGGGGCTCCGAGATGTAAGTCAAAGCCTGCGACTCAAGTCAAACAGGCCCCTTCTTGCTGCAAGTCAAATATGCTGCAAGTCAAGCAGTATGTAAGTCAAGGTTCCACTGTATTTTGAACACTTAACCTATGAAGAGTGGTTTATATGTATGTCTGTGGAGCAGTTTCTTTTAGCATGGACAGTTTGACTCATTCCCCCATATCTGTGTTGGGTAGGAAGCCTTGGTCAGATACAAAACACTCTGCTCTTAACTACCCCAGCATACGTAGTCCAACATGGCATTTCCCAGTAAGTGTTGTGATGGCAAGTATGATATGTCATAGACGAGAGCCTAAGGGGCTAAAGTGTTTATTGAACGTGGACCTAGTATACCTTGAACAAAGCACCCAGTTAGCCATTAAACTCACTGGGTGGCCTTAGGCCTGGCCCAGTCTCATTCCCTCTGTCAGGCCTATTGGGAGGATAAAGCGAGAAGAGCCACATTTGGTGCCATGAGCTCACTTGTGAAAATGCAGAATATAAATAAATAAAAATGATAGCCACAAAATAAGAGCCATCTACTGACCTATGTGTCATTTATCTATCTGTGACATGTTGGCATGCCTGGAGTATCTCTAGACACACAGTGTGTTCCTAATTCCTTCTTTCTCCTTTCCACCAATTTACCCTAAGCAGTTAGCACAATGTCTGTAAACGTGTGTGTGCCTTTTATTTTAAGTGGGATTTCCTATCATAAAGGGACGAGGTTCTATCAAAACTGTTCATAGAACTTGAGATACAAAAGTTAAGAAATGTCGGTGAAGATTTTCAGTCATCCAGGTGAAGTTATCTGGAACATGAGTCATGGCAACTGGACTTCTTATCTTGTGAAGCGAAATGTTTCGGTACTGATCCAAGCAGCCTCATCAGTCTGAGGAAAGTTAGTGGTGAGGCCTTCAGTTTTGAGTAGTGAAACATTTCAATCTCATAAGAAAAGAAGTCCAGTTGTCATGATTCATCTTCCAGAAAAGGCTGAGAATGATCAATCCACCTGGAATGTGCTGGCGTGAGGGAGAGGCCAGGAGAGCCTCTCAGGTGGTGGGAGGGGCTTTACTTCCATCTTAGTTTCCCCTCCCTCTGACAGCCTAGCTTTCTACATTTAAGGAAGTACTAACAGTGGTGTACATTCTCTTCCCTTCTCTTAAGTGCACATGTGTTTATCTGAGATGCCACAAGAGCTCCCATCATGTTTCCTGCCAAAACATTAACTTGAGCCATTCTGGGAATACTTACCAAACACAGAGAGCATAATTAGATATGGTACCCTTTCTGTGTTGTTAACATTAATCAAGGTTGCTTATGAAAATTTTACCATATACTCTTTGCTGATCTCTTGTACTGCTCTGGACCAGAATCTGCAGTGTACCTTCATTTGAAGTGAAAAGGACCCTCATTCAAAGACAAAGTTGTACACATCTTAGGCAGAGAAGATAGCTGTTTCAAGAGAGGGGTCAGGGAAGCCATTCATATGTGTATCCCTCTCTTAACAGGGGTGGGGGACTCAGGCACAATCTGTCTCCCATTTATCATGCTGCTGTTTCAGTGATCCCCAGACATATCAGAAGCACTTCACACCTCCACCAGGAAGGCCACAGCTAACTACACATGTTTAATGGGTGTTGGGAAAGGTCTGCATAGGTGTGACTTCCACACACCTCAGGCCCTTGCCCAATTGATGAGCCTATTCAGATCAGGGTGGGGTAAAACCAAGGTGAACTATAAAGTGGAAGCCTCCCACCAACCTTTCTCAGACCAATGAAGCTGCTTAGATGTGCAGCAAAACATTTCAGCTCCCAGACAGCCTCACCTGGATGACTAAGAATCTCCACAGACTTAGTATACTGCTAAGTTTCCTGATCTCATAGGAAAGCTGTGGGCATTGGGTTTTTCTTTCTTTCTTTCTTTCTTTCTTTCTTTCTTTCTTTCATATACAGAAGTATATGTGTGTGACTAAAAATGTGTCTATTTGAAAAATGTGCAGAAACATACTTTACTCTTTGAAATAAAGTAAAGTGGCTACAAAAAAATTGGGAAATTGCCAACTGTTATAAATTTCCAAGCAGGAAGAAGAGAATGTCTTGCAATCTAACCTGGAACTTGGACAGGATGAGAATGCTGGCAGGATTCAGAGAAATGTAATGAAATGAAACTGCAGCTTTTTACATCCTTCTGGGATGTGTTTCACTGGATCTGAAACCACTAGCAAAGTTGCTAGACTGATTTCAGAGTGTATGTGTGTGCACAGTGTGCAATAAACCACTGAGCTCTTTTACTGTGCTCAGACACAGTGTATTCTGATCCTTTGGGACTCTGTCCTGTGTGGTGAACACCTGACAGCATGTGATGTGGCTGGTAAAATACTTAACGCATCAAATCATCATAATTTTTTTAGTAACTAGAGGTTTTTGATATATGTGCCAGTGCTTTAAAAATAAAATTAAAAAGGTGACATTGTTGGTTTGTCTAAATATGATTTTACTTGAGGTTGGTTATAAAGGTAAAGCAGTATGGCTTTGCACTGCATTTTATTGTAAAAAGTATCTGAGTGCGTTTTCCTGGTTTGGGGCTGTCCATGTACAGTTCCATGTGCATTTAATGCTTCTGGCAGCTTCTACTCTTGAATGGGATGTTAGGAGATTTCCGATGCTTTGAACGTCATTCAGTGTTTCTGAACTGTTTGCTATGAGAAGTGTCTTTGGGCGCATCATCTGTCAGGAGGATGGCCTGTCCTTCAGCCCAGCTTATCCAATAGTGAGACTGGGGAAGGCAGGCACACTCAGACCCAGGCACACATACTTTAGCCCCAGAAATTTATTTTGCATGAGAGGATTGAGACATTTCAGGATGCTTTTTCACACTGGGGTTTTAGGTTTCTTAAATGGAATTTGGTAAATGATACTGGAGAGAGAGGCAGAAAAGTGGTTTACATGGGTGGCTGAACCAGAGAAGAATTGCAAGTATTTTTTTTCACTATATGAAATTAAATCTGTTCTTTTTACTGTGTTGAGCCAAGAGTCTCTGAACCAGCAGCATTTCTTCCTCTGTTATTTGTGATTTTTTTTAAAAAAACTATAAAACTGAATAACTTACTTTGGATTTCTTTTAGAAATCTGGTAACCTTGAGGAAACAGCATGAGCAAGTAAGTATCTTTAAACACTTTGCCAGTTTTTTTTTTTGAGCCAACTTGGCAAAAGCTGAATCTAAATCTTTTATTTCTGGCTTTGAAAATGTACTCATTCAACACAGCTGGGCCTTTCCCTGCACAAAGGCTCTAGCCAGGTTCCCGCTGGAACAAGAAGTGTGTGGAACATAATCACACAATTGTTTCTCCCTCTTGGCAGGTTGTCCATTGCCTGACTGGTCGCACACCAGTTGTGAAGCCAGTTGTGTGACAGACACCGTGCCAAAGGGTAGAAATGACTTGGCTGATTACTGTTCAGCAGTTGGTTTTTACTAAAAGGATATCAGCCTGCTAATTGAAAGCAGCCTTCCCCTGCCAAGAGTTCACCAGGTTTTTTTGGACTGTGGTTTCCCATCATCTTGTTAACTAGTCATGCTGGTGTGGTGGATGAGAGTTGCAGTCTAACGATGCATAGAAGTGCCCAAGAAAGCCATAGCTGGTTTAGAGGAGTATTCAGCCAAGTTTGCCCCATCCAGATGCTTTGGGGTACAATGCCCACAATACTTGACCTCTGACTACGCTGTGTAGCCCTGGAATGCCTGACCTGTGCAGTCCCAAAGGCACCTATATTGTTTGCTGGGAACCTGGCTGCCAGAACATCACACACACACACACACACACACACACACACACACAATGGCATTAAACCAACTTTCCAGATCACTTCTATCCAAGGCATCGAACGAGATACAAATTAAAGAATAAAAATTATGTAACGTAATAAGGTGCTTGAGTTCTATAGTGAAATTTACCTAAGAACTTTTAGTCCTCTTCGTTTTAGGAAAAAAATTTAGACCTACAGTAAGGATGGGAAAAGATGTCAAGTTGAAGTCAGGGCATGCTAGAAAACAGTTTAATAGAAGTATCTGCTTATCCATTTCTTCCTCTTGGAAAACGATTGGCAGAAATAGATAACAGATATAATAGAACACATACATGAGCGTACGTACATAAATAAAAGTGAAGTAGCTTTAATTATGTAGGAATTTTTTTTCTAAATGAGATCCCTGAAGCTCCTCCCCACTTCCTGTTGTTTGACTCCACCCCATAACAAAGAAAAGAAAGTGCCGGTCCATTTTGGGCTCGGCCCATATCTATAGGTGGTAAGACTCCGCTGGGTTTTATGCATTCTGTGCCCATTTCTGTTCAAGGAAAGTTCCTGGTTCATTTGAGAAATACTCCATCCATATTCAAATAGCCACTACTCTGATTTTTGGAATAGACTAGTTTAAGCATGTTTCTAGTCCCTGTCCCCCCTAGCTTAGGTATCACGGGAGCAACATTCTTAACTCACTTGGGCCACCGTATAGGTAACAGATGTCCCATTTCAGCTGTGGAGCAAGCACTGTAGATGAACTCAAAACATCCATACCCACTTTGAGGCCTTCATTAATCCACCTACTTTTTAAGCCAGAGATGGGGAACCTTTTATTTCCCTGGATATTCCGGGCTGAGTTTCTGGAGAGCCAAGGGTTCAGGACCCTGCTTTAAAAGCGTCTTTGAAACGGGTGTTGCTATGCAACATAGTTGTTACAACCTTGAGTGGACCAAGGGAAGAATTCTCAGGCCAGCTCTGTGGGAATACCTAAGATTTCAGACTGGAGAAGAATCCCATGTCTCTTTTGAGGTCTGTTTGTAGGGGAAATTAAAGGGAGAAGGAGGGGCAATCTTACTGGTTTCTTGAACATTTGAAAGAATAAAGAATAGCATGTTTTCAGTGTGTGTCTGAGATAGCAGTTGCGCAGAATAACCATTGCAGATGGTGTTCCCCTGCACATTCCTTCATTGCAAGAAAAACTTTTCATAACGACTTCTTTCTCTCCTTAGTGACTTGACACTTTCGAAGTGAAGAATGGAGGTCTCCTGGGAGGAAGTACTCAACAAACTGGAACTGATTGTTTATATTTTTTAAACAAAAAAGACAAGAATGTCAGATGTTGGGATTTAAATCTTAATTTATAACTATTTTTAGCCGTGACTTTTAAAGTTAAACATAGCTTGCATCCAGTCTAGGTATGAAAGGTGCCCTGATTTGCATTGCAACAACAGAATCTGAAGACGAGAGGAGTCTTGGATCAGATTGCTCTGGCTTTTGATGCAGCAATATCCTCTATTGCTATCTCTACATCTTCCTTTACTGCCACCCATCCCGTGAAGAGTTATTTTTTTAAACTAAACCACCCCCTTCCTTCTTAAAACTGCCTGCTTTTCAGGTCAAAATTAAAATTAAAAAGCCAAAAGGTGGTCCATTGGTCCAACGCTGCATCTCCTTTCTTTCACTGTTGAATATGTATGTACAAAGCCGTGCTATCCTGAGATTGTTTTTTTTTTTTTTTTTACTCATCCGTCCTTTCTCTTTTTAATAAATAGAAGACAATAAAAAAGGAGAATGTGCATATCTTTGGTGTCTCAAAATGCTCAAAATCTTTCAGCCACACTTAAATGAAATCTCCCAAAGCACACCCGTGTTGAGATTTTGTGTAGAATGCACTCCAGTTTTTCTATTCGTTTTATAATTTGAAAAGATCAGCAGGTTTCAAAGGAGGGTTTATCTTGCAGACAGACTCCACTGGTTTAATCACCAATAAAAGCCTGTTGATGGATTTGGACAGAGTGCAGGGTTTTACTTTAGTACCTGTCCCTTGCAGAGCTCTTAGTCACCGTTGTTTCGACCCAGCTAATCCTGGTCATCAGCTACATTCCTTATCCCAACAATATTGGCGTTTCTGCAAATACTCAAAACACAATCAGCAAAAGGATGTATATTCGGGACCAAAAATAATGGTTTGGCATTCCCTAGCATGGTAATGTCTACTAGATTATTGTAAGTGACATCATGACAGTTATGTTAGCAAATTGCAGCTGCTTAACATGCCAGTCATGTGCCTGGTCACATAACTAATTTTTAATTAGCTGTAGTTTATCATTAGAACATAGTGTCTTTTAGTCCACAGTCAAGTACAGTACCTGTATGATTGTGGCCACTGTGTGTCTTCATCTCTGCCCTTTGGATATTATATCCTGTGGCAGCTATCTATCGTTTGATAGCTTGCACAAAGTTAACCATGCCTACTGCTACATCAGAGGTTACCTCCTCGCTGTTTCAAGCTTGTCTGTGTAATTCAGGAAGTTCTACACTCAGTGAGGGTTGGTGGTGTTTGTTAAAAATTTGATTTGATTTGATTTGTGATGGAAAGTGAATGTTCCAGGTTGAATTTCGTACTGTATCCCATGGGTGAAGAATAAACTGGGGCTAGGAACGAGCCCACGAGTCACTGCACCTTTGTCTGGGTCTCTGCGCTGAGCCGTTTGAGCACAGAAACCCAGGCAAAGGGGAGAGCGGCAGCAGCTTCAGTCCTGGCTTTCTCCACAATGTAGCACCCGTGGATCAGGTGCTACACAGTCAGGAAAGACAGTATGGAAGACCAGGCTTTTGAATTTCACGCACCCATAACCCCCTTAGGTTGTGGACGCATGAAATTCAAAAGCCTGTCTGATTCGCATCTTGAAATTTCAAAGGGTGTGGACTGTGATGACTGGGGCCCTGGTTCAAATCCCGGCCGTGCCATGTATCAATGAAGCTTTTCTATAAACATTTAAGTACATAATACTGATTGCTAAAATGGTGATGGGAACCCCATTAGGGAAAATGCATGTAATTACAGTTGATTTGAATTTTGAATTACCGTGGCTCAGGTACTAATATCTGTCACGTGGCTGCAAAACACAAGTCCCCAACCTTTGCAAAACGGACTTTAAAAACATGCACATGGCAAGGATCAGGTTCCAAAAAAACAATGCAACCTCACCCCACCCCACACACAAAGCAAAACGGACCTTAAAGTCACGCACACCATGAGGATCAGGTCCCTACCATTGCACCACTTGAGAAATGCACAAAAAAGTTTTAAAATTTACAAAAATTGCTGCAAAAACTCATGGCGCCAAAGCTCACTGAAAATAGCACCAAAACAAACTGTGTTAGGTGTAATAAGACATTTATGGAATACCTAAATGATGGTGATGACTTGCCTAAATGGGGTTTACTCGTGTGGACACCCATTTACATTTTGTGTGCCCCCATTTTTTTTCTTGCTGACATGGACTCCATGCAAGTTGAGATTGACCCCCTGGGGGTCCATGGAGACACTTTGGGAACTTCTGGCCTACCTGCACTTTGCAGTCAAAGCAGAAGCCCTGCTAAGTTGCCCTCTGATGAAAGAAGGTTAGGACACTATGTTCAAAAGAAATGACTTTTTCCTGCTGTGACCCTGTAGAATGAACTGCCACCTGCAATCCCGTCAGGCAAGTCTCAAGAAAGCTCTAAAGACTAAAATGTTTTATTTGGCTTTATCGTGCTAAGTTGTTAGCTGCAGTTATTTTAGTGCTGGGTGGTGGTTAATCATTATTGGTATTTGTTTATTGTTCATTTTATACAAGTTTTACCTCAGGGCAATTTGCTATTTGAATTTTATAGTACTATTGCAAGGAATATTTCCGTTGTACCTGTGGCTTGCCGCCTGGCGATAAAGATAGAGCTGCAAGGCTCTGAACTACAGGAAAGTTTAACAATTTTTACAGTATTTTTAATAAATAAGGGAAATTTTAGGAATAGTAATTAGTAATACAGAAACTAGGAACATTTAGTGTTATGAAAGAGCCATCCCTTCTCTTTCAGTTTACTTAGGATGATGCCTTTCGCAATACCAAGCATGCTTAGATAGGGATAAAACCATTAAATGTGGTGGAAATTGCTACAAAGTATACATGCATAGCACTTGGCTTTAAATTTAGCTGTTTACTCAACCCATTCAATAGCTGACATGGAAGGCATCCTTGTATCTGTTCAATCTCCCTCCTGCTCCATCTCTTCTGACTTCAGAGCCAAGTAGGAGCCAAGTAGGACCATAAAAAGACACCAAGCAGATGAGTGGATTTGTGAGAATGTTGCCCTCCAACAACCAGTAATTTTCGCAAAGAGTGCTCAGGCAGTTCACTGGAGTCAATCATCCATTTCAACAGACAACAAAGCTTCATTAGTAGGCTGTTTTTATTTTTCCAAAAGTTATAATTAAAATCATCGTCTTGGTGAGAAGGTTATAAATGATTACATATTCAAAACATAATTAGCATCTTGTACATTAAAATTTTATAGATGAACATCAAAGAACCTATTGCGTCTTAGCAGTATTTATTTTGTCAGAAGCACTCAGATTGCTTATATAGCTGGAAACGCCAAACAGCTGGAAGAAATAGCTATTACTGCTTTGGATGAGAGAGAAGCAGCCTTGGTGCATTGAGTAATGCCTAAAGCTTTACCTACAACCCCACCGGTACTAAGAGAAATAGGCACCAGGCTTAGATGGTACTAGAAAGGGAACAGAATTTCATCAAATGTTGACTCCATTTTGTGGATTCATCTAAGCATAACATTCTTCAGTATCTGAAGCATCTTGTAGAAAACATTTTCAATATCTCTTTCTCTCTGTTACAAAGACAGGCAGTTGGGGGTCCTCCAAGATGTTTTGGACTACATCTTCCATAATCTATAACATTAGCTATGCTATCTTGAAAGGAACTGTGGTCCAAAAACAACTGGATGACCTCAGGAAGCATGTCATGTCTATCCACTCAATTAAATGTAATGATTGGTAGGAATCTTTCATTTTCCTGTGGGACTTTCATAAATTCTGAAGTTGTCCAATAGGCCAATAGTATGGCTTATTATATTTATTAATTGCTTTAGCTTTCTGAGTCTTGTATTGCATTTGTCCTGTTGGTGATGAAAAAGTTGCAGTGAATGTTTACCTATTCCTGCAGCCCAATGGGGCCATACAGAGATCAGAAATACAGAAATCAAGAGCTGTTTATCAAGGCTAACATTCAAAAGTTGTTTTCCCACTAAGAACCTCGAGTCCAAAAATGAGGGTGGACCAAAGGCATTGGGCCTTTAAAACATTAGAACACTATGAAATGCAACTCTTGATGCAACTCTTACTAGACTCGAATGTTCATCTGTTGTTGTTTTGAATACGTGTTTTAGTTGTCAAACCAAAATATTAACCACCCTTGTTCTTGGATTTTGTACAAAGACCAAAATAGCTTTTCTCTCTTTTATTTTCTGAAAAGGTAATTCAGAACCGAGTGCAGCAGGCAATGAAATGTAATTAACCCATTATCCCCACCCACACCCACCCTTTTTCTATTAAAGCTAATGCTTAAGCCAAGGCATTAAGAAATGGTTGCTGCTAACCCAATTCTAGAAATCAATACAGAAACATTGCAGAAACTAGAGCAGACCATAGAAAATAAGTTGGACCCCCTCAAGCTGAAGCGTTTGGTGTCCATGTCCTTGTTTGCCCACCATTTTCTGAGGAAAGAGGAGAGACAGAAATAAATGTAGATGGTAACTATAAGAGCTTTCATTGTCTCCTGTCAATAAAAAGTTGTTTTGTTAAACAACAGCACTGTTGTTAAGCCATCTAAGGTTATTGGGAGTCCCTTTTTTGAAAAAATGGGAAGGTTTCAAGAACGTTAACTGGGATGCTGTCATAATAGTCATGAATTATTATAGTAAAGTTAACGAAACTCTACACTGAAACATGCTCTTCTGCATCTAGGCTTTTCTCCCTGATGACTTGTAGCCCTTTTCTAACAAGTAGCAGTGGTGATAATGATTTAAATATCCAAGTATTCAAAAAAATTGAATGCACTTTTATCCAGATTTGTCAATTGAACATATTATTTACTGTATCAAGAAGCCACCAGGTTTTTATGCTCATTGTCTTCCTGCTGTCCATACACTTAGCCTTTGATTCCCAGAGAACTTCTGCAGGCTAGCTGTGAAAGGATATTGGTGTAGATGCAGCTTCTGCATAGCTGCAGTGCCTCTGTATTTTATCCAGGGTTGATCCCCACTCACTGCTTGCCTGTGTGCATTTATCAGTTCAGCAACGCTCATGTCATCTGGATAGATAAACCATGTCTTTCAGGCACTGAGAAAACGAACCTGTATTTTACAGGGTATATTGTCCGTCATGCTTTTTGTACTCTTAGTTACCATTTCCTGTGGTTTTTATGTTGATTATATTATAGAATAGTTGAAAAGTGTTTGTAAAGTACTGTACTTGAATTGTTCTAGATGGCTTCTGAAGCAGTTTTGTGGATTGTACCACAACCAGGTTGAGAGAAATCAATAATTCCCGAGCTAATCCATTTTCTCTAGATGAAAATTCATGTTATCAATCCATGGTTACAAGTCATGTTGGCTGTATATCACCTTTTGGTTTCAAGGCAGTGTATAGTCACTACTAGGAATAACACTAGCAGAGTTCTTCTGAGGTTACCTTGCATGTTCCACTAGTTCACATCAAGGCCCGAAGAAGTCACATTCTCAGCATCCATAATGTTTGCCTTTGCTGCAGTGGAGAGGGAGAAACATCAATGTTAGATAGATAGATAGATAGATAGATAGATAGATAGATAGATAGATAGATAGATAGATAGATAGATAGATAGATAGATATAAACGATGATTTCCCATCTCCTACTCGTGGAGATTAATATATTCAAATATAACTATTTTAATCTACACAAGACGTTTATATTTTGATATATTAAAATCCATGAGTAGGAGATGGGAAATCATAATTTCAAATCTGGCAGATGGGCAGTTACTGGTCCTCTAAAGAACTCTTGTACTTATTGATAAGTAGACACACTGATAGCATACTTTCCCAGGCTGTGGCTAATTGTGCAAAGAAAGAGAGGGGGGATTTGATTGACATTAAAATAATAATTGACACAATAGAAGATACTAGCTATTGGGATTCTACTTTGGAGTATAATAAACTGCATAAATTGCTGCAGCAAATTGCACTTTTAAGCAAGGTGCCAGTCTTGTGTCAATCATGAGGCTGGTTGCACACCTAGGCGCATAGCCAGCATGTTTTTATTAAATGCAGTTCACTGCCGTGACTTACACAATTTCACTTATGCTGAAGTAACAGGATTCTAACCATTAAGTCGTATGACATTTTAATGCTCTTTGACATGTAGATGAACATTCTGAAGTGAGCTCAAAAATAAAAATCTGATTAAATAAAATCTGATTAAACGCAATCTATGTCATGTTTTGTTTTTTCATGTTGCTGTTGCACTGGTTGTTAAGTTTGGCACACATTCCTCATGTAAAATGAGAAACCTCCACATCCACACTATGAAGAGTTTTTAAATTTGTTCAGAGCAGTTTCCCTGCTCCCGTGATTGTAGAGGGAGAGGAGTAGAAGCTCAATCAGCCAGAGTATTGCTCTGCATCATGTACCAAATGCACCTCTAGATATGAAATTAATTCGTTCCTCAAGATGCTTTTGTAACTTGGACATTTTTGTACCATGGATCTGAATGGGGCGCAATGCACCTTGGGAACTGAAGTCTTCTGCAACATTTTCGTATCTCGAGTTTTCCCATAGAGAATTTTCACGTCTCAAGTTTTTTTGACTTTTTTTTCAGACAGAAGTCCGTTTTTTCAACCAGACTTCTGGACGGACTTCCTTTCATATCACGATTCCCCCCCCCCCCGTTTCTAGAAACAATTGTATCTAGTGGTACCACTGTTTTATCGACCAGGTTATCCTTATGATGGAGGTTCAGGAGCTTAAAGCACATGGGTAGAACATGAAGGGAATTTATCTGCCACTGAGAGTGAAAATATTAATGCTGAGTCTAAAAGTTTTCGCCTCATACTCAGAAAACCAACTTTCTGTCAGCAAGACATTTTAGTATGAGCCAAGAGGAAGCACAATCGGACACCGGGGTCAACAAATGGCTCCCGGGCATTCTGGTATTGTTTTATTTCTTCCCTCATTTCTAAATGAATTGTTTGTGGGTCTGGATTCATTCCACACCAAATGATGAAACCTTATCAGTGTTTCCTTTCCAGGGCATGGGAATGGGGTTTTTTTTTTGGGGGGGGAGCTTAGATTTCACCAACAAGCAGGGCCAGTGGATACTCATTGTCTCTTACTTAAAAAAGCAATCCCCACAACTCTTTAACTTCTGCTGTGGCATTACTGGTATGAGTCTCCTTGAGACATGGCTCCCTACCTACTCATAAGCCGGCTTACTTGAAAATATAAGATAAATAAATCTGCACTTCTGTTAACATCATTGCCCCCTGATTGCACAAACAAACTCTTTACCAGTGCAGTCCAGTGGTCCTCGGACTTTAGTGCCCTCAATCATGGTGCCATTTTTGTAGACACACCAGCAGTAGCCGGTGCTGTGATGGCATTGCTTTGGGAGATAGTCGCCGTTTTCATCGCACTGGGCACAGAATCTTCCTAGGTGGATACCCTTTTCACACTCTTCTTGCTGGCACTTGGTTTTCACTTCAAAAACAAAACAACAACCAAGGAAATTCAGTGTGTGGTTTTGATTGCCAGCCGCTATCACTCGTAAATGTACTTGAAAGTCACAATACAGGAACAGGCTACAGGTCCCAGAATCCTCTAGGGGCCATGACCGCTAGAATTCTGTGAGTTGAAGCTCTGCTTGAAGAGACGTATGTCCCTTTGTCAAGTGCTATAGAAGAAGAGGATGCATATAAAAGCAAGTTCGGGACCCCTTGGTCCTCCTGATGATGTTGAACTCCAACTCCTGCCAGTCACCATCATCACAGCAGATGATCGATCCTGAGGGGAACTGCCTTCCAACAACATTTGGCCACCATTCTCCAAACCTGAAAGTGAAGGTAAAGGTTCCCCCCGCCCATGCGTGCTAGTCCTGTCCGACTCTAGGTGCCCATCTCTGTATTCAAGCTAAAGAGCCAGTGTTGTGCAAGTCCATGGCCATGTGGCCGGCATGGCTGCAAGGAAACACAGTTTTACCTTCCCACTTTTTACAGTGGTACCTATTTATCTCCTTGCACTGACATGCTTTCAAACTGCTGGTTGGCAGGAGCTGGGGTTAACAGTGGGAGCTCACTCCGCTGTGTGGCACCCAGGGTTTGAACCACCGAGCTGCCTAGTTTGTAGTCGGCAGTTTTCAATGCTATAGCCCGCTGAGCCACCATGCTCTCCAAACCTGATGGGCAGCTTCTAATGACATTGGAGGTGATTTTATCGATAGGGGAAAACATACTACCACAACTCTTACTTCTGGGGGGCTAAAGTTCAAGGCATTTAGGAGAGGCAGAAGTTCTTCATTCCTGGTCTATAAATCTATATGTGAACCAGGATGAAGATGTAAAACTTCCCGAGTTCCCGTGCCCTTGCTGGCAAGATGAGGTCTGATGCCTGAAAGCTTCCCTCCTTTAAGTACCACAAATATACTTTCCCCCTTGACAGCCTATGTCCCTATGCACAGAGCCTATTTTAGACAGAGCAGAATGTATTCAAACCTTCAGCCTTCATCCATCTACAGTACCTCACAAATAAGCAGTTTAACACTCAGCCATCCAGAAAAAGCTTTGCCTTCTGGTTTGGCTTGGGTATGGACATTGCCCTGCATATGAAAATGGGTTATTCCATCATGACTGCACCACGGGGGAAGGAAGAGTATGGAAAGAATGTTTTTGTAACAATCTGCCACTTTAATTAGGACAGCTATTTTATTAGGATGGCTCCCAGGGAACCCATTTAATTGAACAAGAGCAAATGCTAATGAGTGCTGCTTAATGGCGGTAGTATTAATATAAATTCTGCTAATGGGGTGGTGTCCAACTGTTGCTGAGTGGCTAATTGGTATGAAAATTCCAGCTTCAGGCTTTTAGTTCTGAAACCACTTACAGTATATCACAGAAAAAAGGGAATCTTAAAAGAAGTTGCATATATATATATATTGTCAATAATTCAGAGGGCAGTCAGGATGGGAGCTGTTTTTAAAAAATTTAAAGATCTATTTTGAGAATGGACCATCATGCAAACAAAAGTCTTCTGTTTTTCCTTAGAGAGGCCTTTGAGAAGGGCTGTTTTCAAGGTACTGCTGACTGCCAGTCATTTTTATGTGCATTGCTCAAGTCTGTAAATTCCCTTGCCATGTTTTCCTTCTGCTGTACTACTGGCCCTGCCTTCTTGATGGCGGAAGGAAAAACCAGCAAGTTGTTTTCATGTGCCCTACTTCAAGACCAGTGCAGGAGCAAAATGATCCCTCTTGCAACACAGATAAGAGTGTTGCTTGTGTTCCAGGAAAATCCTTCATTTTGGCTGTAATAATTGTGTTTTGTCATAAAAAGACATTGAACTTGATGGCCAGTTAAAGCTACCTGAGTGGGGTATCCGGGAGCTGAGTCGTGGCAAATGGACTTGGATGAGCAGCAAAATGTTTCGATCCCATGAGAAGTCCTGTGGCTTTGATTCAGCTCCCAGATAACCTCACCTGGATGGCTGAGAATCTCCATAGACATGTACCTGAGAGGTGCAATAAACAACGTACAAATTACACGTGTGCAAGTAGTACCAGTCAGACTCGCATACAGACACACGATCCAAAGTGTAATGAAGTCTCAATGTAGCTCCATAAAAAGGAAGCAGCCTCCTCTGCCACCAAAGGCAGCTCCTTGGTGTAGGGCAGGAGATGGGGTGGAGACCATGGGGGGTTGGAGGGCACATGCATGACTCTTTGCCCAAAAGGAACCTATTTCCAAGCATGTGAAGGTCCATTTGGATCCCATCCATTATAAGGAAAACGAGGAGGAGGGCATGTTGAGTGGGAAATCTGCCCTTCCCCAGCTGATACTCTTCATGTGACTTCATTTCCCACATCTCGTTACAATGCCATAAAACTTCAGCCAAAAAACCCCAAAAATGTTGGGCTGTGATACAGTTTGAAAGCACTGGAACAACTCCCTCAGTGGCAGAGGGTTTGCCCCCACAGAAACCCTTCCTGTCCTCCCACCCTCCGTACCTTTTTCCTCTGGCATCTGATTTTGGGCCATCTGGAAGAGCAGCCACTTGTGCAGCCAGGTTTCAAACGCCTGGAAGAGAGCAGAGACCGTTCTGAGAAGATCTATCTTGGAAAGTGTGGATTCAGGTGCCAGTGAGTCTTACTGAAGCAAGCCAGGGGGGAGATCACCCTCCATTTTGGAACTGGGTCAGAAAAGGAGGCACGCTGAGGGTTTCTCTAGACATCTGAGAGGGAAGAGCACTCGAGTAGAAGTGTTAGTTTTGTGAAACTCTTATTTTCTACTCATGCTCTATATGTGTGTATTTTGATATATACTGTTTACTAGTTATTATGTTTTTACTTATTTGTGCTTATCTATTATATAAATTTAATAAATAATAATAAAATAAATAAAAAGACCCTACTTCTCCATAATATGTCCATTCTCATACTGGTTGGAAGACCAGACATGCAACCAGAATTGTGTATTGTGTGGAAGGGGGCACATAAAGAATTGTCCTTCCACTCCACAATTCTGCAATCTTATCAGATGCTGGCCCTTCTTTGTTACATTTTGTTTTCCTGGCTATGTTCTTATCAAATTTTTCCTCACCCTTGCAATGGTACCCCTCCCATTCAACGTATTACCATCATCCCGTAACACTCTGTCAGTGTAATGATCTTACATTGGTTATTGGTTTCGCAGGTAGATTTCTGAACCCAAGAGAAAAGAACCGAAGCCTCTTCCAGAGTCTTTGGTTTTCAAAGGACCATCTCATAGATGGGCAAACATAATCCCCCAGAGGTTTTTTGGAATGCAACTCTCCTAATCCTAAATAGAGATGGGCACAAATTGAAAAAAATAGTGTTTTGTTTTTTTTGTTTCCTTAAGGTTCATTTCATTTCATTTTTTGTGGAAAAATTCATTTTGTTGTTTTGTTGTTTCATTTTTCATGTTTACCCCTTTTTTTCCAGCGCCCACTATGCGGCCCCTGGGGCCCAGTTGGCGCTGTTTTTTTCCCCCCTTTATTTTAGGGTGCCAAGTCGACCAGGCCACCCTTGGGGCCTGGTCAGCCCTCCTTTTTAAAAAAAAATAAATTTTTATTTTATTTTATTTTTTCCTTCCATGTTTGCCCTGCACTACAATTGTAGCACGGGGCTTTTGTTTTTGTTTTTTTCTTCCAGCGCCGACCGCCCCGGGGCCTGGTCAGCACTGGTTTTTTAAAATTTAATTTAATTTAATTTTTTATTTTAGGGTGCTGACCAGGCCACCCTTGCACTCCCTTTTTTATTTATTTATTTCTATTTTTATTTTATTCTCCCCCCCCCACACACACACACACCCCTCCGGGTGCAGGTGGGCTTTTTTTTCTTTACTTTCATCACCAACCGCGCAGCCCCTGGGGCCTGGTCGGTGCTTGGTTTTTTTATTATTATTTATTATTATTATTATTATTTTAGGGCACCGACCAGGCCATCCTTGGGGCCTGTTCGGTGCTCCTTTTTATTATTTTTATTTCTTTTCTTTTTATTTCATATTTTTACTGCCGAGCACATGGCCGCGCTACAGCTTTAGCACAGCCGTCTGCTTGTTTCCCCTGGTCGCCGTCCCAGAAGCCAGGAAGACCAGACCTCCGGACCAGCACCAGGTAGGAGACATCTCCGCCCCCTCCATTAACGAAATGAACCTAACTGGACCAATTTTTCTCAGTTCGTTTTGTTTCGTGCTAAATTTTCCCCTAGGGTTGTTATTTGTTCCATTATGTAATGAAACAAATAACGAATAACAAAACAAAAAATTTCGTGCCCATCTCTAATCCTAAAGTATGCCAGCTGCGCTTGCAGAGGCATAGCTGACAGCTCATCCAAAAGAAAGCATTACTTTCAAATGGAGGGAGCTTCTTCTAGACAAAATCTCTCCTTCACATTGTCAATCTATTATGACACTTCGGGAGGTTACCAACAGAGCATTTGTTTCACCCTGCTAAGCAGGTTCTGCTCTCAGCTGATCTGTAGTTTTCCCAACAGCCAAGCAACATAACTTTAACTTGTTTCTGATTTTTTTCTCTCTGCAACCCTCTATATCTATTTGGTCTGCCGACAATTGCTTTTGCTTGTTGTGTCTTGTATTGATAAATTCTGTGCCTTTATCTGTTAGTGTACATCCCCCTAGGAGAGTTGTCTGTGTTGTCACTGGTTGTATGCAGAGAGAGGGACACACATATTCTGAGGTGAGGTATGGCTAGGATATATAGAAAGTGACAGCCAAGTGATGGCAGCACTAAGGTACCTATCAAATAAAAACAAATGCCACTCAACCACTATGCTGGACACGGACAATTACAATTGTGAGCTTTGTGGAGCAATCTGTCTTAAAGCAGCAAGTATATTGCTGGCACCATTTAACAGTAGATTGCCAACAAGACAGAAAGAGAGGAAGGGAGGGGGGAGGGGGGAGGGGGAGAGGGAGAGGGAGGGAGGGGGAGAGAAAGGGAGAGAGGGAGGGAGGGAGGGAGGGAGGGGGAAAGAGAGTGTGCATGTGCTGATGAAATTTTAGAAAAAATGAGAACAAGAAATGAAGCACAGCCCCAGCATTAAGTTAATGGACATGCCCCAAAACGAGGTCACAGACATGGTGGGGGAGAAACAAGTTGTAAGGGGAGGAGAAAGCAGAGAAAGGAGAGGACATCGGGACTTGGTAGGTGCTGAATAGAAAACCATTATCCCTCATGTGTGGAAAGTTGCTACTGCAACATGACAATATTAATAGGCCCAGTATTCATACACCTGTGATCGTCCATCAATGAGTGAAAAAAGGAAGAGGCAAAAAAAAAAAAAAAAGGCGCAAGAGCGTGCAGTACAACTGCCATATGAAAGAAATCTCCCTTTTGAAGAGAGGACCGAAATACTTGGCCTCAAATACACAACAGACCACATGATCCGTCCATAGGCAATGAAGCGAAAGGTTTGGCAATCACTGGCTCGGATCACTGCAAAGATGTACCTTCAATGTTCCTTCCTGGGTTTACAGGCCTGATGGAAACCCTTACCTTCCAGTCCTCATAAGTCATCTGCTTCCTCAGGTGACCCATGTTTTCCATGAAGCTGCTGCTCAGTTCTGGGAACCTTCTCATTGGGTTTTCCCTCTTCAGGGGGGTGGGGTGGGGGAGGGAGACATTAACAAAGGATCCATGAGAAGAGAAAGAAATCGGGAAGCCCAAGAGGAGATCTCACTAGCAGAGGCTGATGTGGATTTTAAAAAGCTAACCCTCTCAGTATTCTGATACTTTTAACTGAAAAGACAACTTTTCTAGGCTCTGTAAATGAAGAAGATGGCGATAGTGAATCAATCAGGTGTGAGTGACAAATAACTCAGTTTTCCCCCAAGCTAAGCCCAGGCAGCTTCAGGGAAAAGCACAGATGGTAGACCAACATCCCTTTTCCATGGCTCCGTTTATGCTTTAGGAGGGTCTCCATTCCACTTTATAGGAATCTGAGCCAACCCACATCCATCATCTCTTCTTAGAACCGCAGAGCTGGAAAAGACCTGATGAATCAGAGCCCAGCCCATGTCGGCAGGGGGGATGATGATGGAGAATTCCACTCCCAACATCTGGATACCTAAACCACAGATATCCAGCACAGTGTCACAAGAGTCAAGGTGGGAAAACCTGACATAAGTAGCACAATGAGCCTTTCCTTAAGTACTGTATCAGAATAAGTGTTCACAGCATGCACTGCGCCTCCCATTGCCTCCAGAGCCTTTGTTATGAACAAATTGTTTGCCACTGTAATCCATCTTCAGCAGCATAACCTCACATGAAGAGCAGACCAAATTATCAACATATTTCATGTCCTGTCTTACTTCTCACTCCAAGATCATTTAGAAAAATGAGTGTGGGCTATATTTATTGCTTTTATTTAGGCAGGAGAGGATAGCCAAAGTAGCTACTTGGACGTCTAATCACTTTTCACAGTTAATATTTAGGCTCTGATGGTCTGGCCAGGACTCAAAATAACTCTTAAGCAGACATGTTGGAAGAACTGCACACATAGCAGTAACTGTCCTTGGCCGTTTCTGAGGCAGTAGGTTCCCAGAGAGAAGCAGTGTGGTGTAATTGATCAAGTGATGGGCTAAGACACAGAAGATCTGGGTTGACAATGGTAAATGTCACCCCTTGATCATCTCATGCACCCAAATGAGGATCATCATCAGTCACAAGCCACCTGGCAACACATAAACGATGTGGGCCACCCCTGCTGCAGAAATGAACTGCTGTTCAATTTAGCATTGCAAGTTGATACATGGAAGGCAAGCAGGTACGGGCACTTACCCGCTTTCCGCTCACTCCACCTTTGTCGAATGCTACAGATTAGTCTTGTTTCTTATATCTAGCAACACTTGTATGGCAGTCAGATAGGATGTCTGGAAGTGAGGGGCAGGACAACGATTCTTTTGAACGTAAAGAACTGCCTCCATGTATCAGATGTGAGGTCCATTCAGCCTGACGCTTTTGACGCTGGTGGCTGAGATCTAGAGCTTCCAATGGTCAACCTGGCTGAACAGGCACAAGGCCATCACATGGGAATTAATATGAGACTCTTACCAAGAGCACACGTTTCACCTGATCCTCAGTGCTGTTGGTCAGCTTGGCTTCATACTCCAAAGACTGCGGAAGGGAGAACAATGAGCAAAATTAAAGTCCGAAAAGTGGCCATTGGAAGCAAGTCCCATTTCCCGTGAGTGAGGCTAGAGGAGAAGGCATCTTCACGGTGGAGCAGGAGTTTCACAGGAGAAAGAATGCAAAATTGTGGACTTGGAAGGAATCCCAAGAGTTACCTAATTTCAGTACGGGAATCCAAAGATTCGTTCAAGGCACGCTCCCGAGGAAGTGTCAAGAACTGAACTGCCATATCCTGAGCTGCTGGCCAGAGAGAATGTTAGGTGTGGACTGAGGCGGTTACTTCACGTCCTACCTTGTTCTGCAGTTACGTTTGTACCGTGACAGTGTTGTTCGCCGTCACGTGGTTTTGTCCCTGTTTAGTCCCTGTTTCCGTTTACTCACATATGTGATTACTTGTCTCGTAACAACTGTTACTTCACGGTCTTGTTCTGTGACAAATTCTGAATTTGTTTTGCTTTCTTAACCCTTTTTTTAAATATCGAAAATAAAACTTTTTCGATATTTCGATTTACTGGTCTTCCGGGATTTACGTGTCAATGCTACAGGATTTTCAGTACTTTCTTTAATAAACATTTGCACTGCATGGTGTTTCCCATAGGGAAACTAATGTTGAATGCCGCTTCAGCTGCTGACTACTAGGTGGACACTGGTTGTTGCGTGACAGTTGTTACCCCACGGTCCCTTATCTTGGAACAGGAACAGGGAACCAACCGTGACAAGAGAATTCCCCAGCCCAGGGGCAGGTACGGCTTGTCACGCTCTGTTCCCGGTTGTGGAGGCGTGGTCGAGACAACTTTTTGCTGTCACGCTATGGACGTGGAGTAAGATTTTTTTGTACCGGTCCCAAGCGGGACAGCAAGAAGGGACGAACAGGACGTGAAGTAACCGCCTTAGTCACAAGTATCAGGCTACAACTTTCATCATCCCTCACCATTAGCTAGGAGGTCTAGGGCTAAGAAGAGTTGCAGCCCAGCTGCATCTTCAGCATCCCATATTCTCCATCCCCAAGTCACAGCTTGTTCATTTCTTTCTCTCCCCTCAGTTAGTTCCAGGAAATGGCCCTTGGAGAAGTGCTTTGTACACAGGGTCACGCTCTTAAATTGGGAGCCCAGTCATACACGATCCACCAGGACTGAATCACCTCAGCAAGGCCATTTTATAATTTACCAGCAAGCTAAGGGCGCACTCTGCAGGAATGGGTGGGTTCCACTGACTTCAGGCAATGTGTAGTTCTGGGTCCACTTGTTTGCACTCAAGTCCCACTAAAATCAATCGAAAATGTTGTGGCTTACATTAAATTGAATGGAATGGGATCAACATGTGTTAGAATTTCCTCCGATTAGACCCTCATATGTTCCCAAACCAGCTGGTTACCTTTGGCATCATCCTTTGATCAGCAAGAGAAATTAATCCCACTTTAGACCTTTTATGCAAGGGCCCAAATGAATGTTAAGGACAGCACTGTTCCTAACAGGCTGGTCTGCTTCCTTCATGTCAAGCCAATCTGATGAAATAATCCCTTCTGTGCTCTGAAATTGTTGTTGCACGATGATTTTGGCAACAGTATTGAATCTGAAGCAGAACAAGTCCATCCTCATGTGAACTCTGAAAGAGCTGGATACACCACACATCAGCCAGTTCCCAGGAACTGCCATCTCACTGTATCATACCTGACAGTGCCTTGCGTACAGCTTTCTTTTGATGAAAGCACAGCCAGTTCCCAGGAACTGCCATCTCACTGGATAGCATACCTGACCAAAAGTGCCTGTCTTGTGGTAATCTAAAAGTCTGTTTGATGAAACCAAATTCAGCCTGTCTTGAGCAAAGTCTGTACCAGTGTTACTCGATCACCAAAAATTTCGCCTGTCTTGTGGTAATCTAAAAGTCTGTACCAGTGTTACTCGGTTGTACCAAAAGCACCAGCCTGTCTTGTGGTAATCTAAAAGTCTTTTTTTCTATCTGGCTTCTGCCAACTTCATCAGGTAATGTCAGATACTTTTTTGTGAAAGTTTGTTCTCAGCAAAACTGGTTACTTTTTAATGAGCTGGAAGATCAATTATTGTAGCTTTTATTGTTCCAAGCCCTAAACTGAGATTAGGGTCAGGGGCACGTCTACTTTAGGTCTATTCAGTTCTGACAGAGGTGCTTTAAAACCTCACCTATGCATGGAACAAGAAACCCACTTCATAAACTGTTGTTGTGCCTCGTGGCGCAGTGGTTAAATGCCTGTACTGCAGGTAAAACTGTGCTCACGACCTGGGTTCAATCCCTGGTAGCAGGCTCAAGGTTCACTCAGCCTTCCATCCTTCCGAGGTCGGTAAAATGAGTACCCAGCTTGCTGGGGGGGGGCAATGTGTAGCCTGCACACTGTAATTTAAAAAAAAATTGTAAACCGCCCAGAGACGACTTGTAGTGGTATGGGGCAATATATAAGCAGAACACTTTGCTTTGCTTTGCTTTGCTGCTGCTGCTGCTGCTGTTGTCACATCCACCAGTCCCCAGCAAAAATTGGGCTGTGGCCCTTACAGGATCTCAAAGTGAGATTATCTTGCAGTATTCAACTCTGCGTCTTTCCTTCTACCACCACCTCTGCCTTGCCTGTTTACCTCTTCATCTCTCATGGCCAGGGGTATCATGTTGACCATTGGCATTTTCATCTTGTTTGCTGCCTGGGAATCTGTAGAAGGAGGGGGAGGGGAAGGAGTATATACATTACAAATGAACAATTTATAAAAATGTTCTCAAGCAAATTAAGGACAGATTCAAACTAAGCGGATCCTGAAGCAGTGCCACCTTCAGCTACTGCTGCTGCTGCTGCCCACTGTGGCTGCCCTCTGGATGTTCCTCTGTCCCCCCCCCCCCCCGTTGCCACTGGAAAGATCCATTCTCTTCCGCTGATCTCCCAGTTACTCCTGAAGGAGGTGGGTGCCTCTGAGAGTCTGGCACCTCTGCTGTGAATATCCTGCCTGGGATGACCCTGCACGGAGCCCAGGCTCATCACAGAGCTTATCCTCCTGACACGCTTGCTCTTGGCTTCTCTGACACACTCAAGCCTCCTCACTCAGCAAGTTAAGGTATGTCTCCAAGGGGCTCCATACATGTTAGTTTGCCTTCAGTATAATCCAGACTTTTCCAATTTAGACACTGCACAAAACATCCTCCCTCCCTCCATTGCATTGCTCATACTGTGTGTGTGTCCCCATCTCCTTCTCTCCCTTGAGGTTGCTTTTCACAGCCTTTACCCCACTCCGCCACCAGGTGGCTCCTTTCCCTTCTAAACACTAGCATACAGTACTACGCACACACGTACACGCGCACGTGCACGTGCACGCACGCACGCACACACACACACACACACACACACACACACACACACACACACACACACACACACACACACACACACACACACACACACACACACACACACACACAAAGTGTGGGGAGGAGGGAACAGGGAGTGCATTTCTTAAGCAAGGGAAAATAACCCTGAAGTGGAAGGAGGGCAAGCCTGTTCATTTCAGACATTGGGATAGCTTGGATAGCTTGCACGTGTGCGATGGCTAAAAGGCTCCTCCATCTACATTACAAGAGCATATAAAGCAAAATCCAAAGAAACCAAACAAAGTGAAAATGAGACAGAAACACGTTTTTGTGCTTTGTTTCTTCGGATTTTGTCCGACATGCTTGGGTAGACTGCCATGGCTACCTCTTCTAAAATGGCTGGGGCAGTCATAAGACCCTGGGTCTGCAGATCCTGGGGACAAGCAACAGGCCTTGGCTGTCCTTTTCCTGCCCCTGGTGGGTGGGTGTCACCTTGCTTAGAAAGTCCAAGGAGGCAAAGCGACTCACTCTGAGAGAGCTTATGGGTCAGCGCCTCCAGTTTCAGCTCCGTTGTGTCCTTGCTGAGCTTGGTAATCCTGTCCTGGTGATGATACACAAAGAAGACCGTGGCGGCCTGGCCCACGATGAGCAAAGCGGCCAGGATGGAAAGGGCCGAGTAGACAACCTTGGGGCTGCAAGAGCTCCTGTGAGAGAGAGAGAGGAGAAGCACACGTCAAGGCTCACTCAGCTGTCCCCATTGGTGTCCTCTCCTCTGGGGGAGCCAGAAGGGCCCAGGCCAAAAATAATTCATCAGGAAATGGGCTCTATGCAAATGGCTCCAACCTGGCGTATGTCCGTCCTGTTCACAAACAGCTAACCTTGATGAGGTTGGCAGGAGACTGGCTGCTCGATGAGGTCTTTAAAAGGACTGATGGCCCTCCTGCTTTGTATGTGTTTTTGATGTTACTTTTGTTTACCATTTGTAAGTGTGAGCTTTCGCTTGATCCTTTTTAGGATTTGTGACATTGCTATTCTTAGCTTTCAGTATTGTCTTTCATTGGACCTTGGGTCCTCTTAAAGGAGAAAGATGGGAATAAATAAATAAACCACATCTATGACATGATGAACTTGTTTGTGGGGGAGCTGTCTGTGACAAATTTTGCAAACAATTTCAAACTCTGAAAAATGTGGTACCCATTTGAAATGGATTTTTGTGCATTCCACTACAACAAGCATTGAGACACTTTTCTTTATCGGGGAAAACAGCAGAATGTGGCATTGAATGGCTTCCACTTATCATTCTATTTAAATGTATTAATTGTTGTAAGCCGCCCAGAGTGACCTCACTATCAGATAGACGGTATAAAAATCCAATAAATAAATAAATAAATAAATAAATAAATAAATAAATAAATAAATAAATAAATAAATAAATTCTTAACAATCGTTGTGTCCTTTCGACTTGGACTGCCCTTCACAGGTGGTTTTTAAACAGGCTGAATGGCCACTTGGGTTGAGCTGTCACTGGCATGAGGCAACTCGGGCTTTGCCTTGTGGTGGTAAAATTTAAAGAGCATCATATTTAAAGGTGAGTTCACTGGGAGTGGCGGGAAAATTATTCACAACACCTCCCAGTGCCATTCACTTTCCAGATATTAAGATATTAATGGTGGTGGTGGTGGTGGTGGTGATGACAATCATCATCATCATCATCATCATCATCATCATCATCATCATCATCATCATCATCATCATCATCATCATCTTAGAAAAGCATGGCTGGAAGGGACCTTAATATAGATCACTGAATCCAGCTCCTGTCAGGAAAGCACGGCAGGGAATCAAACTCCCAACCTCTGGCTTGCTGAGCAAAATGAAGAATCAAAGAAATAAGTCACCATTTGCAAGTCAGGATTTTCTTCCCCTTTCTAGCAGCTCTGTTATTTAATTAATGTATCTAACAAAGGAAACTCTCATACTTAATCAGCTTGGGAAAACACCTAAATTCCAGCCAACCATCATCTGTTTCACTTGTGATGTCACATGTTGCTAGGTAGATAGAACCCTTGAACGAACAGAAGAAATGTTTGTTCCATTGGCTTCTACCTGATGCAGTAGTTATGGGCTGCTTTTCTGATAACATTAATCACTGCATGCCATCAAGTCCATTATGACTTATGGTGAGCCTTTTCTAAACTTTTCTAGGTAGAGAGTACTCAGAAGGGGATCACCATTCCCTTCTTCTCTTTGCATCCGGGGACTGTGCAGCTTTCCCAAGGCCACACAGGCTGGCTCTTCTGGGATTCACCGGGGGGGGGATCAAACCCCCCAACCTCTGGCTCCCCACAACCAGATACCTAATTCACTGAGCTAGCTGGTTGTGCAGCTCGGTGAGTTACATATCTGGCTGCAGAGCCAGAAACTGGGAGCTCTGTCCCTACTTTGCCTCCTGAAAGAAGAGCCACCCTTCATAGCCTTGGGCAAGCTGCACAATTCCTGGAGTTCCCCAGAAGAAGGGAATTGTGAGCCACTTCTGAGTACAGTGGTACCCTGTATAAAGTAATTAATTCATTCCAAATGAAATCATGTTAAGCAAATTTTCCTTTATACAAATTTCCCATAGGAATGCATTTGAAAACAGAGTGATCCCATTTTTATGTTGTACAGATTCACCCCATAGGCAATTATGCTAAGCAAATTTCCCCTATCTCTGGAATTTTTATGTTGTACAAATTTTATGTTATACAAACTGTTTGTTATACAAGGGTCCACTGTATTCTCTACCTTAAACAAACAAATAAATAAATAAATAAATAAATAAATAGCCAGCCAGCCAGCCAACCTAGGAAAAGGTCACCATAACTAAGAATAGACTTGACAGAGATAACTTGAAAGCTGGCTGAAAAAAATACAGTACGTCAAATAATATAGTACACATTGCTTCATTTTATGTGAAGAAATTCCTGTCCTTAATGTAGTGGCTGCCATATGTGTTGTTTTATAACAATATTATGTTAAAAATATTTAACAATTATGTTAAAATTTCTGGTCATGGCTATATTCCTTTTCACTCACCTCCTCCACTCTTGATAATTTAAGGCTAAACTTACTCCTTTTATGCTGAACGTATTCCTTTTTAAATGTATTTGATCTTATTCATAAGCAGAAGACAATGTTTGTTGCTTATAAAAATGCTTGTCACGTAAAAGAAAAACTCCAGTAGAATGTGGGTGTCCCACAGATAAAACAACATGATTATGCTGCATAGAACATGAGCCAGGAAATCTGTAAATCTTATTCAAGTATGGATAGGAGCATCCTGAACAATCTTTGCCCTAGTAACATCTGACATCATGAGATATTTGTAATTGGATTGGCTTGGGATGTAGAGTTCAGCATGCATTGAAAGCTGGCACCATTTCAGCTGTGTGATTTCCCAAAAAACGCCATTATTACTAAGAAGTGATTATTCATCACAAAAGAATAAGAAGCCATAAAACCTGATGACACAAAACACAAATCATTATACTAAAACAAGTGCAGTGCAGGGACGAATTTGAAAATCCGGGTTCAAATCCACACTCAGCCATGAAGTTTGAGGTGATCTTGAGCTTAATTTAAGATGGGAGAATAGCAGTTTCTTGAAGGAAAGTTGGGATACAGGTGAAATAAAGAATATTTAAACAGTGAAAGAGGATGAGGTTACTGTATATTTAATTTTCTTCTCCCTCTGAAATAAGGCAGCTATTTTGGGCAAGGTTTTAAAAGTTAAGAAGAGAAATCGGCACCCTCCCTTAAAATGCTGATTTGCAGTAATCTAAAGGTAGGAATGTTTTTCCTCATCGTTGCTGTTTTTAAACAGAATTTTTAATCTCAGATTTTCTTTTTGTCATCAGCATTTCACAAAAAAAGATGCCCGATAGGCTTTGGATTTCTCCTGACCTGAGAGCTGTATTTATGGAGAGCGTAGCTAAGCATTATGCCATGTTTTGGATGAATATTACAAAACATAAGAGTTAAATGAACTCTCTCATGGAGTAGTCAAAAAGAGAGGAGGGGGACCATTCATTGCCTTGCAATGGAAAAACTGTCCAAGTATTGAACTGGTGGTTATATATTTATATCATGGACAAATCCACAGTGTCTGATAACTCAGCACAAAGAGGGGAAATGATAAAACACTTGTGTCACACACTTACCTTGTGAAGTGCCAAATGCCATAATGCCTGTTGTCATTCTCCTTGCCTCCCCCACTCCAATCCGGGGGTACATTAGACAAGATAGTGTGCAATGACCACACAACCAAAACTAATGAAAACTACCGTAGTTGCAGGGTCTTGAAAAATTAAAACTAAGGGACCAGAAGCACAGAGACAAAACATATGTTTTCAGTGGCCTGGAAAACTAGAACAGGGAGGATTCGGGCTGTGAAATCCTACCCATGTCCACTTAAAAGAAATTTCAGTGAAAGCCTTTGAGAATACATTGAAATCTTCACACTTGTGAAGGCTTATTCCCAGGTTAGCGTGCTCAAAATGACTGTTTGCTTACTCATCTCCCAATCTTACCTTACCAAATATTTTGATGGACAACATCCCTGAACGTATCAATGGCTCAGGCATTCCCATCTCTCTTCCCTTCAGAGCGATTAGAAGAAGCCAAGAACAAAACCTGCACAATGGTGTCGGTCTCTTTTGCCTGGGATTTATTTAAATCTCTTCCTCCCCTCAATCCTTGCCTGCCCCCTCACTGGAGTGTTCAGGCAAGATGAGTTATGCAGAAAGGAAGCCACACACTTGCCAGTCTCTCAGGTTTTCCTGCTCTCCTGTTTCTTCCTTAACAAAGCACAGGGAAGTTACCTAGTTGGGAATACAACTTCCCAAGTTTCACAGCCAACATGGCCAGCATTAGATGTCCCCCTCCCCACACAACCCATCCCCAAGTAGGCTCCTCAGAAGCAACTCGTCCATACCCTGCTTTCATTGGGAATTTATGGGGGCACTTTTCCTTGGGGAAATTTGGTGGAGATCTGTGAAGCCCCATGGAAACAGGTAAAATGCAAGAGAAAGAAAAGAAACCCCCACAAAATATAAATACCGTGCTGGTTGTCCTACAAGGCCAGCATTTGAACCAGTGAGAAGATCATTATTGTGGTCCTCTTCCATGGTGTGGGTCTCCTTAGAAGTTGTCCTCTCGGGCTGCGATGAGGGTTCTGTGCTGCACTGGCTTTGTGAAGGCTGTCTCTTTCTTCAGAAGCTTCTTGAAGCACAGGGAAGGGGGAAGTGAAAGTTGCAGCACTTAAAGAATTGGAAATACCCTTGGTCCTTTCCCCTCCCACACTAATACCTTATACAGGTCTTGGCGGGGCTACATTGTGCTGGTTTTTTCTTTTTAAAAAATCTCATTGGCCACTTAAAACTCATCACCAGTTGTCAGGCAGAGTTCCTCATTCTCTCCGATCAGCACACAGATGGCACTCAGAGCTAGGCAGTCACATAAAGATTGCCCTAGGTTTTTTTTCTCCCAAGAGTTATATAGATGAAGAAAATTGCTCTATGACCAGAGGATGCAACTGGTGAGCCATTAAAATACTTGTTTGTATTTATGACACAGCACCCCAACCCACCCCTAAAAGATACCAGGATTTGATATAAAATACTACTGTATTTGTATGAGTTACTGTAAATGGTAGACCAGAACCAAGTTTCAATTTATCATTTAAATTTTGACAAGAAGTCACCACCCAGAACAGTGGGTTGTTTTGAAGAAACGTTAAAAACTACATATTGGGAAAGAAAGGCAGGCACTGACAAATCTTTATTAACAGACTTGCAGCCAAAAATGATTAAAAACAGCAAACTTTTTAAAAAAACCACCCCAGTGAAATACTGATTTCCAAAATGCAATGTTGCCTTTGTCGCTGTGTCAGGAGAAACACTGATGCCTTAATCATAGGTACAGTGGCAAGGCCACAATGAGATAGCTGCAACTGCCAATACAACAATCAAATTACAGTAAAGCAAAAATCCAGAGGAGTTTAAAATGCAGAATGTCCGAAATGGAGATACTGGTGTTGAGCACCTTCCTTGACTCTGGCAGTGTATGCAGTGTTCAGTATCAGAAAGATCATATAGAGTAGCCCTGTTAGTTTGTGTCAAAAAATAACAAAATCCTGAGGTGGCTTAAACAGCCCAAGCCATGTCACCAAAGCCCAATGAACACATCTATACTGTCTGCATTGTGGACCTCAATCTGTTATCTGTTGCGAGTCAGGCAGCCCCACCTGAACTAGGTTTCTTTTCCTTTTCACCAAATCTTGCTTGCTTTTGGCTTGATAGCTCAGTGGGATAGAGTTCAGAGGTTGGAAGTTCGATTCCTTACCGGGACTCCTTGACAGGGTCTGGCCTCCATGATCCACATAGGATCCCTTCCAGCTCTATAAAGTTTGATGATGATGATGATGATGATGATATTTGTAATAACCCTGGTTGCTTCATTAGTAACAGGACCCACCCCTCTTTCATGTTATTGGGTCCAGTCATCTGCTCATAACCATGTTGACAGAGCAGTAGGGTGGGATCCCACAGAAACATAATGTTCAGCTTGGAAAGAAAAAGAAAAGACACACGTCCGACCTTGAGGAATATCAGATTTTTAAAAGAGAGCACGACAGTATTCTAGAGTGAACCAGCACTGTTACAATTGTGATGTTAGTTACGGGTACCTGCCACTTATAGTGCCATAGGAGATTGCTAATGCCATGATACACCAGGGAACCTCAGAAACAATAGGGGGTGAGTTATACCATTGGTCCATCACCAAGCATGTTCTACTTTGACTACTGGCACTTGGAAGTGCTTGTTTTCTCACAACATGAATGGTTATTAATGGGCTGTCAACACTCCAAGCTGAAATAGCTGTCTCCACACAAACCACCCCAAAGCTACACATGTCCTTCCAGTATTTTGGGTTTAGCTAAGACACATTAATGCTGTAAGATGCCCCTCAGTTCCTTGTTCTGAAAACTTCAACATGTCTAAATTGTACTGGACTGCATATTATCCCTCATTACTGTAAGCCACCTTGGGTCCTTTTCCAAGGAGAAAGGAGTGGTAAAATACTCCCAAACAAACAAACAAACAAACAAACCTCATCTATGACATGATGAGCTTGTCATAACTCTCATAACAAAAAAGCAGTTCAAACATCTACCCCATACCCATACGTCTCGAAGCAGGTGCTCTCAGGGATTTTTCTGGAGTCAATCACCTGGGGAGAGAGGGAGGGGGGATGGCAGCCATTGTAGTCCAAACCATTTGTGTTGGACTACCAGCTGGAGGAAGGTCTTCCCTTCTAGCAACCCTCTAATCTATGGGTGTGTCTGTGTGTGGGTGGGTGGGTGGGGTAATTAATGCAGTATAAATGCCAGGGGCAGAAAGCACCCAACAAACATCTTTTGGACTTCAGGCTAATTTCAGATGCTGCTCGCACTTGTTTTGACTGCATGTGGGCCCTTTCTTGGCCATTCACAGCTTCCTCCTTCTGCTCTGCTCTTTAAAATAGTAATCTTTCCCCCATTAACCGTGGTCTTTCTCTCTCCCTGGACAGCTTGCCACATCCTGCCCGAGGGAGCATGATAGGAGAAGCTGGCTGACAAGCCTGCCTGAGTTCTCATATACTTGAACTATAAATTTGTGTAGTTATAGAAGAGGCAAGGTGTCCAAGCATATCAGGCAAAATCCAAAGAAACAAAACTACTACTACTACTACAACAACAACAACAACAACAACAACAACAACAACAACAACAACAACAACAACAAAGAGAAAAGCAGGTGGCACATGAAGGACTATTGTATTATAATGTGGACTTTAATTTTTTTAAATATATATATATATCTTTCTTCTTTCTACAGCAACCACCCCTCACCCCATTTGGTTTAAATGAAACATTTCTGTGAATCTGAATCCAAAATGAGTAAAGTTTTATTGCCATTAGACCTGGAGGATTCTAGATCACATCCCTTTGCCTCACATGTATAATTAACATATCCCCAAATAAGATCTTTTTAAAGATCTGACATCAAAGGAAACTATCAAAATTATCCTAAAATAAAATGGCTTTTCCAAATACAAATGAAGAGGCATTAATCCAGAACGTATTCTCAACAATAGCCATTATTTTAATTTTAAACACAGGTAGACCAATATCAGTCAACCGACTGAAAATATTTACAACAAATTTAATGAGTTTAGCTTCCAAGTAAAAACTTTAAAAAGCTTTAATACATTTGAAAGTTCTTTCAACTGTATTAAAGCTTTATCTATCTATCTATCTATCTATCTATCTATCTATCTATCTATCTATCTATCTATCTATCTATCTATCTATCTATCTATCTATTTATTTAGGGAACAAATGGAAACAAAATATAAACAGAGGTAACAAAACCAACAACAAAATTAAGATCAGCAGAAACAAAATGGCGGTGGCAAGCAGTGGGCCAACAAACAGACAAAACAACAGTCTTAGCAGTCACCAAAATCGGTTTGAAACAACCAGGTCTTAAGGCATTTTTTAAAACAGGGACTCTGCAAGCCTTATCTCACTGGGTAGATGGTTCCAGAGGATCAGACCAACTACTGAGAAGACCTGACTCTGAGTAGAGGATTTTCGGGCCTCCCTGTGGGTGGCGACCCGAAGCAAGGGGGCCTGTGATGCTCTGGTGGGCTGGGCTGAAGCTGATATTTGGGAGATACACTCCACCAGATACTCTGGTCCCAAGCAATGGAAGGTTTTCTAAATCAAAACCAGTACCTTGATCCTTATCTGGGAGGCAATGGGTAGCCAATGAGGATGAGGCAGAATTAAGGTAAGGGCTCTCTTATCTGTTACTTCTGATGAGAATTAAACACGGATAGAATGGTTTCTTTAAAATAAAATAAAGAGCAGCTAGATAGAGGCTCAAACACAACCTTAACCATCCATCACCAACACAGCTTGTTACATGCTCCAAATAAAGCATCAGCTTCTTTAAAAAGCTATTCTGCTTAGTAACTCCAAACATTTGGCAATGGCTGGTTTCTCATTGGCTGGCAAAGGGCCACCATTGCCCCCACCAAAAGGGCAATTTTGTAAAATACTGCTGCTGCTTGGAAAACCAAAAAGAGGAAGAAGTCCTTTGTTTTCCACAGAATGATTCACAAAACGTAACTCCCAAGAGGATCCTGAAAGTTGAAAATGTTTCAGGAACAAGCTAATTGACATTACTTCTAGAAGATGCACTATGAGTAATTCTCCCCCACCCCCATGACATATTTTCATGAAACCTAGATACAAAATCAGTATTATACTACAGTAAAGATCCCATATCTTGCACACAATTTCTTCAAACATCAGGGAGGTCCTATGTATTCAATTCCTCCAAAAAAGAACCACCAACAAAAAAATATCCTCCAGTTCACTAACATGGGATATTGTTTTCTATATCCATAATTCAAAATGCCAGGAAATGGCCCAATATTGCAGCACAATATTTTGTCCATGTTGCCAGCAAGGTAAAGGATGCCAAGCTTTACAACACATTAGATACACTACCCATTCACTACATGACGCCAAGCAAGGGGAAAATCCCAGAAGAGGACTCCTTATTTCATCAGTTAACCACTTCCCACCCTACCACAAAGAAATTATTGGGACTGTTTTTCAAAATGCGTGATTGGTAAAAGCAGACCATCTTAACTACTGCCATTGGCGTTCTGCTTCAAAATAGCTTGATATCTCTTATCCTGATAGCCACAAAGGCATCTCATTTGGTAACATTATCAGAGCATTTCCTGATGTTTAACTTTTAACAAGATACGACTGTATATAATTTGGAAACCCTTTGTCCAGACTTCCTCAAATTTGACACAGAGCAGGAACAGGAAGGCTGCTACCCATGTGCCTAATTTGGTACTGATGCAAAGTCCAGGTTCAGAATTATAATTTTTGTTTGGATTGCCCCCATGGTCAGAACTGCCTTGTAGAGTATTGATTTCTTCTGCTGTACAATGACATTGCTACACTTTCATGCAGCAATAAAGGCACTTTGAAGAAGACTCAAGCCACCAAAATGTCACAATATAAACCCTTCTTTTTTCAAAGAAACATGTCTGGCATTCAGAACAGCAGAGTCAACACCAAATTAAAACCCTCATGGACTGCAAAATGCAATCCACATTATCCATGGCCTCTTCTTTGTAAGTGGTTTTGGCTATCTTCAACTGTTGAGCAAGAGATACTGAAAAGACAAAAAGAGAACAAAACAAAACAGCCCAATGCATTTCAGCCAGAAGAGTGTTTTGTGGTCTTTTTGGGGTCCTGCAAAAGAAGCAAGAAAGGGATAATGCCACTATTACAATTTTCATAAAGCAGAAAAATAAAACTAGATTAATAGCAATTAGAGATGGGCACGACTCAAAAATGGTGTTTCGTTTGTCGTTTGGTTGTTTAGGGGTCCGTTTCGGTTCGTTTTCGTTTTTGTGACGTTTTTTGCAAAAAAATTCATTTTCGTTTCGTTAGGTAACTGAAAAATTGCTGTTTCAATCTTTTTAGTTCAATGTCTCAACAAAAAGCACGGCAAATTTGGTCATTTCGTTTTTGTTTTCATTTTGTTTTAAAAAAATTTCGTTTCGTTTTCGTTACGTAACGAAACAAAAAACGAAAACAAAAAATTGCTCGTTTCGTGCCCATCTCTAATAGCAATTGTTCTCAATGTGTCTCACATAGTGAAATATCAGGACCTATAAAGACCTCCGGTTCCACTTCTAAGCTTCGGCAAATGTAAAGAGCTAGTGTTTTGAGGGTAATGCACAGAAAGTGTTTCTCTGATTTCTTTTTGTTTTGCATTGGGATCAGCAGGTGTTTTCAGAGTCTTATGGTCACATCCTGTTATAGAGGGGTATGAAAGATCCAAAAATTGGTTCTCAATCTGTCTGTCTCTTACACACACACACACACACACCTTGGGCAAGCAGGCATTCACAAGTAAGGAGGCAGATAGCAGGATGGTTGGGAGTAGCCTGTACCTCAGCTAGCACAGTACCTCACTTGCCCAAGCGGACAAAGAATTAGTAAAGGTTTTCCCCGCACATGCATGCTAGTCATGTCCAACTCTAAGGGTGGTGCTCATCTCAATTTTTAAGCCAAAGAGACAGCATTGTGTAAGTCCATGGCCATGTGGCCGGCATGGCTAAACAGATTTCTGTGCAACAGTGCGAACACTGTTTTACCTTCCCACTTTTTACGGCAGTACCTGTTTATCTACTTGCATTTACATGCTTCTGAACTGCTAGGTTGGCAGGAGTTGGGGTGAACAGTGGGATCTCTGCTGTGTGGCACCTGGGATTCGAACTGCCAACCTTGCAGCCAACAGTTTCAGCACTCTAGCCTGCTGAGCCACCCCCACCCCCCATCCCCACCCCAGTAAATAATATAGCAAGAACTCAAGAGAACAGGAACTAATAAATTCCTTTATACCTTGGTGAGCTGGCATTTCCAATCCCAATACCTCCTCCATTTGACTTTTCAGTAAAATCTTACCACCACTTGGATGGATCATGGCCCTGAAAACTTCTTTCAAGGAATGGTGGTGTTTGTAGAATGGTTGTCGAAGGAGTTACCCAGCCTTTATTCCTGATATTGTCAGTATGTTCTGCTTTACTCAGCGCAAGACCCTTGGATGTTTCCTTTTCCCTATGTAAAACGTACTGCTGTACATGAATCTGTCAACAAGCACTGCAAGTGGTGGCATCTCCCCCGAGTTCAACTTTTGCCAGGCATTGTGTTCAACAACCTCAAACATACTATCCAGAGAACACTTGGTAGTGGGGTGGCTAATTTTTTTTTTTTTTTGGTAAATAAATAAAATATCAACAATGAATTGCAGTGGCTGCAACTCTGGCACCCTTTCAGACAATACAGTGGTAACCCAACTTAAGAGCAGAAACCTGTTGGCGTTTTAACTGCCATCTTACAAAACTTTCAGATATGGTCTGCTCAACTTACAATTTTTTTAATTTTATTTTTTAAACTTATTTTTTCAATTTTTGTAGATAGGTACCCCAAGTTAAGACTAGTTCGATTTAAGAGCATGCATTTGGAACAGATTAAATTCGTAAGTTGAGGCACCACTGTATACAGTATATCCCTGTGAGATGCTGTTTTTCTCTATACTCTTTCAACACACTCTTGATAAACATACCTGACATTCATCTTGCCCCTTTGAAGCTCAGGTTTCCTAAAAACTGCCTTTCACTTATCCAGGATGGGAGCTGTGAAACCTGAAGTCTGGGTTTTGTATACAGAGACCCTCTCCCTCCCTTTGTTCCACCTGGGGTTTGTGTCGGCTGAGAGGTGTGCCTGGCCCTTGAAGAGCCTTCAGCTTCTGCTCCCTTGGAGGGCGTTTTAGACAGGCTGGACTCTTCACTGAGGACCCTCTCCCTCCCTTTGTTCCACCTGGGGTTTGTGTCGGCTGAGAGGTGTGCCTGGCCCTTGAAGAGCCTTCAGCTTCTGCTCCCTTGGAGGGCGTTTTAGACAGGCTGGACTCTTCACTGAGGACCCTCTCCCTCCCTTTGTTCCACCTGGGGTTTGTGTCGGCTGAGAGGTGTGCCCGGTCCTTGAAGAGCCTCCAGCTTCTGCCCCCTTGGAGGGCTTTTTAGACCGGCTGGACTCTTCACTGGGGACCCTCTCCCTCCCTTTGTTCCACCTGGGGTTTGTGTCGGCTGAGAGGTGTGCCTGGCCCTTGAAGAGCCTTCAGCTTCTGCTCCCTTGGAGGGCTTTTTAGACCGGCTGGACTCTTCACTGAGGACCCTCTCCCTCCCTTTGTTCCACCTGGGGTTTGTGTCGTCTGAGAGGTGTGCCCGGTCCTTGAAGAGCCTCCAGCTTCTGCCCCCTTGGAGGGCTTTTTAGACCGGATGAATTGCAAGATGGCGGGCGGCAGCAACAGCGTTCCATCCTGCTGCACTTCCAATTCTTAATTGACTCTAAATTTCTTGGCTGAAATCTTCATTTGGTCTGAAGACAGAACCAAGGTTTTTTTTTTTCCTCCCCGCCTTCGTCACCACTTCCAAATTAGTCTGTTTTGCCATATCTATTTTTAATTCTGCTAGAATTTGCTCCTCCGCATGCCAGGACGCAGGAGGATTTTTATATGTTTTGTTGTTTTAATAATTCTATGTTGTTTATGCTTTATATCTGATGTATTCTATTGTTGTTGATTTGGTATGTATTGCTTTTGTTAGCCGCTTAGAGTACTACATGTAGTAGATAAGCGGGATATAAATACAAGAATAAATAAATAAATAAATAAATAAATAACTTTTTGACAGATAGCTGGGCTCCCGACACCCATATTCACAATTAGGTGCACGTAGGAGTAACACATAGGTACAACACAACATACTGTATCCGTACTATCAAATGGAATATACTGGAAGAATCATGTGTCATTAAGTCCATTATGGTGACTCTTGCCAAGCGTTTCTCGGAATCTTGTACCATAATCCTGCTCAATTGAGTCCCAAGTACAACCTGGAGTCTTCTTGGGAGTCTGTTTATTTCCATATACAATCCACAGCACACTTTTATGGCTCCAAATAAGGGTGATAATGACATACAAAGCCCTGAATGGTTCAGGACCTCAGTTGACAGAATATTTAAGTGCCCATACCACCCACTTTTCCCAGGCTGGGTGTCTTGAGGACTCTAACTCTAAGAGGGGCCCGTAAAGAAAGAGCTAGGAATCAGGCTTTCTTGGCAGTTGTCCCGTGCCTGTGGAATTCCCTTCCTGTGGAAACCCACCTGGCCTCATCTTTGGGATATCTGAAACATTACAGAGGCTTTCCCACAGACCACAATATATAACTGCTGCATTACCACACATATTATAATCTATACTCTTGGCTTACTGCCACACACTTGTATTAGATTGTTTTCATCTGTTTATGTTGTTTTAGTTGCCAAATAGTGTGCACTTTATTAGTTTTAGTTGCTAAATGTTGTGTACTTTATTAGTTTAATATTGCCCTATTGTAATGTTTGGTACAGTAATTTGTTGTAAACCAACCCAAGTGACCCTGCTGCCAAATGGGTTGTACAAACATCTAGTAAATTAAAAAAATGAGCATCTTAATGGGCTTTTGTGAACTGTTAAAAAAATCTGATAAGTTATTAAGTGGCAACTAGGTATGGGACCCTCTGTGTTATGACATCTCAGGGCCAATTTTTAGATGTCAGGTTAGAACTCCAATTTGCATGTACTTATGGTCAAACAGGGTTGATTTTTAGCACTACTTCATTTAAAAATGCCTTTTTTTTGTAATGAGAGAAACCATCTTGTGGATTTTTCATCAAATTGAGAATCTTAAAACCTTAGTGACTAAGTGTCCAAGTGGGTTTTTAAAAGCATTTTATTCGGCACTTTGTTTTTAGTATTGTGGCTTTTAATGCAATATTTGTTTAATTCATTTTTAAAACATAACAATGTATTTTTTGATCATAAACCTTATTTCTTTTAATACTGAAAGCGACCTTGGATCCTTGGTGGCATATAATTTTTTAAAATAAATAAGGCTGACTTTTGTCGTTCTCCCACTGATGATATTCAGATGAAGGCACTCCCCTGGAAAGATCTGTGAGCAGCGCACAATGTCCAAGCTGAACACCAGCCCACCACCTTTCGAAGAACCACTCTGTGGGATGTAGTTGCCAAGAAACACAAGTCCAACCGATACAAGAAACACATGCATTTTTGGTGTCTATCTGCTGCTAACTTCATTATCTTCCACTTTGAGAACTCAAAGATACTGTCCTCTGTTGGTAACAATATATTTTTATCCTGTGCTAAGTAGCACAGAATAGCCTCACGTAAATATATAGCCAAATAAGAAAAGGGAGACAAGAGAAGTGCCCAAAAGAACTATCAACACATTACAATCCCGCCCACAGAGACCCGACCCTGCTTTTCAAGGAAGCAGTTACTGGGGGAAAGCCCCATGGCAAGTCAAAGAGACACTTTATATGAGTTGAGCAGTGACGGAAATTATAGAAAAGAACCAACAAGGACATTTTATTGGAAAGCTTTAATGTTTTATTAGGAAACAGCCAGTATTTAGAGACGACGACCACGGCGACCGCCCTTCCTGCGAGTGCTGTCTGATGGAATCGGGGTGACATCCTCTGTGGAGAGAGAAAGCAGCATTGAGAAAAAGGTTTCTAGGGCTTTCCTTTTGGAGTCTGGGGAATAATCTACAAGCCCTCCTCTTTCTACAAACACACACACCCACCCACCCACTTCAATATGGATACTTTTTTTTGGGTCCATGAGACAGACTGCTATTATATCCTTCCCACTTGCAGCTTCTAAATATCAGGATGTGAAAGTCCAAGTTCAGACAAGTCTGCCAAGGGTTGCAGATTCCACACCCACCCACCAGTGTAACAGAAGACACAGCGACTGTGAAACGCTGGAACAATCCGTAATGTAATGAGATCTTCCAATGTCAAATTTGTTACTGGAATGAATCTTGGCATTATTCTTGACTGTTTTCTAACTGAAGCTTTTAACGTGCTGAGTACTGGGTTGCTTCCTAATCGAATTTGTAACATTCCAAGACTTCAAGCCTTATTCCACAAGTGCGTGCTTTTGGCCATCTGGATGTTTGAATAGGGCAGTGATGGCGAACCTTTTAGAAACCGATTGCCCAAACTGCGATTCAGAACCCACCAATTACTTGCAAAGTGCCCATACCGCCATTTAACCTGAATACAGGTGGCTGTGAAGGGGCGATGTTGGGTGCCCACAGAAAGGGCTCCAAGTGCCACCTTTGGCACCCGTGCCATAAGTTCGCCAACACTGGAATACAGGGTAAGGAATTATGGAAGAGGTCCTAAACCGCATGGTCTATAAGGGAGAAGGCATATGGGAGCTATATTCTGAAAACCTGGACAGCCAGAGTTTCCTCAAACTTCTTATATACCACACCCCTATAGATATGGTTATGTTACACACACACACTTTCAAAGGTAAAACCTGGCTGCCTCTCAACACAACTCACCAATGCGCCCAATCTTCATGCCAGATCGAGCCAACGCTCTGAGGGCTGACTGGGCTCCAGGTCCAGGAGTCTTGGTTCTGCAAATACAACAACAATTGGTCTGTCCTTGTGGCACTTGTTCAGAACACACATAACACAAAGAGACATAAATCAAAGAGGGACTGGGATGGGGATGATTGGGAGAACAGCTTTCTGTCAAGGTAGCCAACTCAGCTGGACAAGATGGACCCTGGGTTTTACTCAGTAAGGTACTTTCGAAAAGAAACTCACATGATCTGCATGGTGTCACAGATACTCCTTGCTCGGGTTGAGGTTAATGAAAAGGAAGCATCATGTACTAACTACCTATAGAGTCTTCATTCAACTGACACTTAAGCTACCCTTATTGGCCAGAATCCTATTGATATCTGCCTAAGGTCTGCATAGATGTTGCAGCTAACAAATGAGATAAAGACAGTGTGCCTTAGCTGCATGCCTGGCGTGTACCTAGCCCCACAACCTAAATGCACCCTGACACCTCATATGAACACAAGGGAGGGACAATTCGTTTCAGAACCGGTTGGTTCCGAAACAACCCGTGCAAGCCCAGGTGGTGTTAGGAAGCCTTTGACACACACACAGCCAATGTCTTACCTTTCGGCACGGAGTTGAGCTCCAACAAGGAAGCAGGCATCTTTGCTGCCCCATGATGCTGGCCCATCAGACAGGAAGACAGGATGATGCCTGTCCCTGCACACTGCAGCTTGCTTCCTGGTTGGAGTTTAACTCCGTGCAAACCCAGCAAAAGGCAAGACACTGGCTGCATGTGTGTCGGAGACTTCCCAGCGCCCCCTGTTCTCGCGCGGGTTGTTATGTTCCAAAACAAATTGCCCATCTCTAATTAACACCATCAGGGTTCTATCTACTGCCCCAAAAAGTTTCTGTTATTTACGTAGCTAGGTTAGTTTTCCTTGCTGAGGGTACTTGCTCCCTGTGAATTCCTGACACCTCTCCTTGTTTGCTCTCGTACAGACCTGTTCAGAAGACCTTCCATTTACAACCTCTGGGAGCAAAGCTTTTGCACAGACTGTGCAAAGGGTTACAATTCTGTAATATGAGCAGCAACTGTACTGGCTTCTGTTCAAAGCCCCTAACTTAACAGTATGGCCTTTCACTGAATCACATTCTGGCTTATTTTAACAGTACAGCTCATCAGGCAACCAAACATCCACCAATATTATGGTATGCATTCAATAGCAACAGGAACATTCTCTTTACCCCTACATTCACTCAAGTCTTCTGTTAAAGTTGCCCCTCCCAAACAGTTCAGATGAACTGAATTACAACACCCTCCATGGCCAACAGAAATAATGGGAACTATCAGTCAATACACATGGAGAATGGGATTCTGCAAAGCTGTTACAGAACAACACTATCAAACATTCACATTTCATGCCTCTTAGCAATGCATTAAGTTTTTTTTTTTGTTTGGATGAACAGCGAAACATTTCTATCTCTCAAAAAAAGAGAAACATTCACATTTCATGATCATCAAACACAGACCTGTTTCCACCTGTAGCCCTCAGCTTGATGTGAAGAGCAGTTATGCCGAGTTCCTTACATCTCTGGGCTACATCCTGAGCAGCCAGCATAGCCGCATAAGGAGAAGACTCATCCCTGTCAGCTTTCACTTTCATGCCACCAGTTACTCGGCAGATCGTTTCCCTGAAAAAGGAACCAATAAATTAGTAGAAGAATCCATAGCCAGTATCATTTTTTATGTGAGACACAAAGGATGCAATTTCTAGTCTAAGAAGTCCTTTCAGTTTCTTTGCCACAGCACCTCTAAAATATGGAATAAATTGCAGTATCTTTAACACTTGCTTGGTGGTAGTTGCCATTTAAACTTGTAGCAGAATAGAAAAGGCCACCTACACTGTTCAGCTGTTCCATACATTTTCACACCATTCCTACTCGGATAACCTCCTGATTCTAATCAAGGAGAGTCTTCTACTCCACACTCCCTGTGTTTAACCCATGCTGTTTGCAGTGTCAAGGAAACACCCCACACTGCTGCAATGACAATGCTAGCAAAATAGGAGCACTCAGATGGGAAAATGTACCAGATGTGGTGAAGCTGAATAGAACAATGTGTGGTCCATCAAGACAAATGCCAACTACCAGTCACATGCTGTGTCAGGCCAGGTAGTTAGCAGGGCTGTGACACTCTCTCATTCAAATTTCAGTTCCCAGAATCTCCATTGTACTCCACCATCGCTTATTATTACGACCATTGGTGCCTCCAATTTTATTTGTTAGGATTTACGTCTTTGACGTGCTGGGATGCATTGGAGGCCTTTGGATTCTCGTATTTTAGGATTTTAGGATCTAATAGGATAAATGTTTTAATTTGTTTGTATTGTGATATCTGTTGTTGTTAGCCGCTTAGAGTCCCATTGTGGAGATAAGCGGGATACAAATATAATAATAAATAAATAAATAAATTGTAACCCATCTCTACAGATACCTAAATCTGGGTTGCTCTGAAGAAAGGCCTACCTGGAAGGTTTATGGCCTAAGTTTCCTGTTCAAAATGGAGGTTACCCCAGGGCATGTTGGAAGACTTCCCCTACCTACAAAATGTCCGGTGCCAATGCCCTTCTGAATAATGCTATCCATTCAATGCATATTAAGTTTTATCAGCCCAGAACTGAAAATGAATTATGAATGCCGACATCTATACACGCTCACTCTGAGCAAACCGAGCCCACAGATGCTTAAAAGAGTCATTAACAAGCAAGACAGTCTCAAACATGCCCTACTTACTTGCCCGACAGGTCCGTTACGTGGACAAAAGTGTCATTGAAGGAAGCAAAGATGTGGCAGACCCCAAACACATTCTCTCCTTCCGCAACCTGGGGTCCCAAACTGATAACCTGTTCTTCCTTCTTTTCTTTACCCTTACGAGGTGCCATTTCTGTGCATGAAAACAGAGACAGAAGGATAATGAGACAGGAGACCATGAAGTTTTTTTTTCTTTTGGAAAAGACCTAACAACTTTGTAAATCACCCAGAGTAGCCATGCAGCTAGATGGACCGGTATATAAATTTAATAAATAAACAATAAATAACAACAAAGTTCATTTCCAGTGGTAGTTATACTCTTCCCAGGATTTTCCACATGGAGAGTACTGTAAGCAGAAGTGAATTACTACTCCGGAGGTTGGGGGGGCATAGTGAGACCGTGTAGCTTACTCAAATACCTCCCTTAAACTAAGATGGAGGCTGAGCAAAATAAACACCATAGGCCCAACTCATATAAGCAGACTACTTAAAAAGACAACGCAATGGGCTGGTTCAGAAGCACAGAACAAAGCAGCAGATAAAGAGGATTTATTGTAAACTTGCTTGTAAACATTACATTTAGTGAAGGCATTCATAGCTGGCGAACCTCTCCCTCTTTTTAATTTGCACCCACTCTCATTAGTTCTGTCACCCCAAAGCAAATCAGATTTTTCCCTGTAGGAGAAAGCAAGGGTATCAACCTCTGAATGGACTGCTAATACAGTACTTCTTTTTTAAGAGATCTGTTTGTGTCTGCTTACAGCAGGGGCAAAGGAGTGAACCTGCTCTCTGAGTAAGAAAGTAATGAAACAGTACATGTGCAATGGCTTCCTTGTTCCTTTCTCAAAACAATGTTAGGGTGACCTAAAAAAGCCAGTAATTGAAATTAGGTGTGTGATACCAACTGCCTGGCTGTGAGAGATGCCCAAAAGATCTCTGTATACAAAAGAATTCCACTGTGTTCACCGCAAATGCTTCCTCCTCTTCTTCTTGCTGTCTGTCTTAAGACATCCTGATTCAGGTGAACACTCAATGGCAATAATAAGCCCCAGTTTCACTAAGTCTCAGTCACAAATAAAATAATACAAGATACTTAAGTACTGTATTTAATATTAATCAGAAACAGCCTCATGGAACCAGCCCAAAATCAGACCTGATCATGCCAACTTGCACTGAGATATTCCAAACATTTAAAGACTCAACTTCATGATATATTATATGATATAGAAGCCTACATTTTCACTTGCTTAAATGCTTCTAATATACAAGTACTGTACATAATATCCCACATTTTAGTGAATGTGTTGCTTCCATGCTACTTATACTACCCAGAGGACTTAAAGAGTTAAATTACAACGAGATTTTAGGTTTGAGTGAATTGGTAACATAAATCCATGGTAGAAAAGAATGCTCCTCTGACAGCATACCTTACTACACTCATAGCTGTGCAAAGTGAAGTCCAGTGCTCAAAGGAAAACCTACAGGCTACAACGTAGTAAATTTGGCATGATACTGGAAGCATCCGACCTACAAATGTTTCCCAACAACTACTATAATACATCCCTGCCCAAGTGGAGAAAAAGGAGGACTTTGACCAATGAATGTGTAAGCAGCACTTCATGCAAAACAAAGCAATTTGGCATAATACTCTCAAAAGAAGTTCCTGTCCTTATGGTTTCAGAGGCAAGTCCAAAAAAAGGGATTTTTTTCTACTAATAAAGTAGTTCACAACCTTGAGTAACCCAGGTGTTCTTGGACTGCAACTCCCACATACCCTGGTCAGCAAAACTGCTGGTGAAGGAATATGGGAACTGTAGTCCAGGAATACCTGGGCTACCCAAAGTTGGAAATCACTAGTAGAATAGATACGATTTTTCACATCTGTGCCTTTTTGCCACTTGAGCCCCACAACTGGCTTGAATTTTCCCATGTCACTTTTCTCTCTTTATCTGATTTAAGGGCAAGGTGCCATTCTTAAAAAAAATTGTCAATCTGAATAAGACCTTCTAATTAAGAAAATACAGGTACGTTTTGACCTTTAAAGAAAAATGCTTTTCCAAAGGTTAACACCTACAACTCAAGAGAGGGGCAGTGCAGAGATGAAGACTACAGTTCCACACAGCTACAAGTCACTCAAAACTTCACTGCCTTTTACACCAGGAACTTGGCAACATAGGATTGCAGCATTAGAAAAGTAGTAGCAGCAACCTCTGACAACATGTGGCTGATTTTTAGGGCCAGAAATAGCCTGAAATAAACACTTATTTATTTATTTTATAAATAAATAAATAAATAAATAAATACTGGCTTATTGTCTCTCCTTGCTGCAAGCTGCCTTGGGAGTAAAAATGCTCAAAAATAAAATAAATAAAATTGCCCATGCAAAACCCATTTGTATGAATGAAGGTAGGATCTGGTACTTTTTGACCCACAAAACAAAACAGTGAGCCACTAACACCGAATGAATCTCGGCTTCTGGGGTGCTCGTCTCGTCCACGACCAAGGGAACCTGCTAATCCGCTAGGGAATGAAATCGACCCCAAATCCATGGGACAGCTTTCCCTAAAACTCTCGCCCTCCCCTGCTCCCCACCCACGTCCCGTCCCGTCCCCTCTTAAGAGCGCGATCTCCGCAAAGGCAGAAAGCCGAGGCCCGCAGGAGGCAAGGCGGCCCAGGTTAGGCAGGCTTGCTCCCTGTGTAGTACGACGCCTCTCCCCCCCCACCCCACACCCGGGCAGAAATCGGGGCGTCCCCGGCCGGCCTTGGTCCCCCAGGAGCCCCCCGAGAGCGCGAAGGGGGCGAGGGGGGGCCCGGCTGGCGAGGATGGGGGTGGATGGAGGATCACCCCCCCCGGCCACTTACTCCAGCGTCGTTGCAGGCGGCCACCAGCACCGGAAAGGAAGAGGCCGGCGCCACCGCTTCCGGGTGAGCCGAGCCAGGGGGGGGAGGGGTCGCCTCAACTCACCCGGAAGGGATGCCTGGGCAGGTCCAGACTTCGGTCCCCTTGATGTTTTGGACCACAACTCCCAGAATCCCAAGCTTAGACTGCCAATAGCAGAGGACTGTGGGAGTTGTGGTCCAAAACATCTGGAGGGTCGAAGTTTGAAGCCCGGTCCCGTTGGCTCCGTTCGCCGGATTCAAAGCATCCTCAGTTTTGACCGAGACGGACCGGCCGGTGTATCCACGAGTGAGAAAAATAAAGAGTCACGTCCGCGGAAAGGAAACAAAAACAAGGCATGGGAGCTATGGGGAGGGGGGGGGAACACCCGCACTAAAGATGGAGGACGCCTAGGCTGGTGCTTGAGGACGTCTCCAAAATCCCCGCCTGAAAGGGGGGGGGGAATCTCATTGCCCGGCACAAAGATGGCGTCCTCTCTCGGCGTTGACCTGGGGAGGGACGGGAAGGAAGGAAGGAAGGAAGGAAGGGGGGTTGGTGGGCGACTGACTTTTTATTTTCTCTGAAGGACTAGAAATAGATGAGATAGAAAGTCCCCCCCCCCCAAGCCTGAGCTCCAGAGTTCAGTCTCAGAAAAAGGGTGACGGCTTTGAACCTGTTACGAGCGGAACGTTTTCAGATAGTGGAATTCGAATCTTTGTCACGAATTGATTTGGGTTTCTGTGCCAGGCGCAGGTAATAACTTTGCTAGGATAATAACACAAGGAAGACTCGTCAGAACGTGCATTTCTCCCTTTTGAGAAGGAAATGCGTGCTGTTCTTTCTTTTAATGGAAAAGACGGCTTGCTTTTAATCCTTGGGGTCCTGTACTTTTGTTTGTTGAGTCCTAGAACTGTGCTAGGTATGGCCCCATGTTTCTTTTGTTGTGGCAAGAGCAAATACGGAGCCTCTAATCTAGGGGATTAATTTTGTTTAATAATTTAACATGCTAATAATATTACTAATAATAAAATTTATTTGGCAGTAATATAAGTAGGCCTTACTTGCAGGAGCTTCAAAATGTTAATTTCTTGGACTTCAATGCTTATGATTCCCAGCAAAAGTCCCGTTTCTTCAGAGGGTGAAACCTTTACAAGGCCAAGAAAAGTGTGCCAGATTTCAGAATTCATATTACCAAACAAAATGGATATTTGATAATGCACACAAAACAGAGGCAATATTTGGAGAAGGTCAAATGCTGGAAGTTGAAACATTGGTAACTAAAGGCATGCATGTTGGTCTGTAATGACTTACCTGGAGGGCTGTCTTGAGACATATTATAAAACTTCCCAGTACAGTAACTGTCTTTTCCCATTCATTTGTGTGCGGAGCACTTTGTTAATCAGCCTCAGTTAGCTACTGTAGCTTCCATCATTGCCCTACCACAAGTGGAAAAATGTAACAGGATTTGACATATATGTATGCTGAGAACACATTTTGTTCCTTTGTTATAGTAAGCCTAAAATGCCTAAATAAAATTGCATAGCTAAGCTTGCATTTTAAATTTTACTTTTTGAAAAGAAATAAAACAATTCAGTTCTTGGGTGGAACTAAGATACAGTAACAGACAAAACAACAATCCCACCTTCCCCTTTTTGGACTTTTATTTATTTATTTATTTATTTATTTATTTATTTAACTTCTATACCACACCATTTCCCAAAGGGACTCTGGGCGGTTTACAGATTAAAAAGCATCAGTTAAAACAGTAATAAAAACAATAGCGGGAGGACAACAATAAGGGCAGTAGAAGGCAAGCCCTCAGCAAGAAGCAATGGGGCGCGCGCGCGCGCACACACACACACACACACACACACACACACACACAGAGAGAGAGAGAGAGAGAGAGAGAGAGAGAGAGAGAGAGAGAAATTAAGAGAAATAAGGTCACCATAAGACTCCTTAAAAAGAATGGTTTTTAAAGCCTTTTTGAAGGTGGGCAGGGACAATGCAAGGCGCAACTCACTCGGTATTTGATTCCATAGTGAAGGCCCAACAACCGAGAAGGCGTGGCTATGCGTTGCTGACTTCCCCACCTCCCTTGGGGTGGCCACCCTGAGTGAGCGCGCCCGCGACATTCCAGTGGGCCTAGCCTCTGTTGATCTCTGAGAGATACGTTCCGCCAGGTATTCAGGAGTGTTTTGAAGACCAAAACCAAGACCTTGAGCCTTATCTGGAGAGCCACGGGCAACCAATGCAGGCGGGCCAGAACTGGGGCGATGTGATGTAATCATATTTATGAGCACTCACCAACAGTCTGGCCGCCACATTCTGTACCCGTTGGAGTCTCCGGACAAGGGTCAAGGGCAACCCCACGTAGAGTGCGTTGCAGTAGTCAATCCTCAATATCACAAGGGCCTGCACAGCTGTTCTCAAGGAGGACTCATCGAGGTATGGGCGGATCTGGGCGATCCTGCAGAGTGGGAAAAAAGTGGCCCTGGAGACCGCCATCACCTGGGCTTCCAGGGAGAGGGCTGAATCCAGGACCACACCCAGATTCCTTGCCCTGTCCGTAGGCTGGAGGGAAACTCCCCCCAGACTAAGGGGGGGCATTGTACCTGGACGAGGGCGCCCCGAAGAACAGAACCTTGGTCTTCTCCGGGTTCAACTTGAGCCTGTTGATGCTGGTCCATTCCAAGACCGCCTCCAGGAACAGATCGAGAGAGCATACTGCCTCCACTGCAGAAGAAGAAAAGGAGAGATAGAGCTGTGTGTCATCAGCATACTGATGACAGCGAACTCTAAATCTCCTGATGACCTCCGCCAGCGGCCTCATATAAACATTGAACAGTATAGGGGAGATTGCCGACCCCTGGGACACCCCACAAAGGAGCGTCCAAGGAGCCAACAGTTCATCCCCCAACTGAACCCACTGGAGCCAGCCATCAAGGAAGGATCGGAGCCAGCAGAACGCTGAGCCCCCAATTCCCGCCTCAGCGAGCCGGTCCAGTAGGTTACCGTGGTCAACGGTATCAAAGGTGGCTGACAGATCAAGGAGAACCAACAGGGAGGAACACCCCCTGTCGGCCTCCCTGAGGAGGTCATCCTGCAGAGTGACCAGGGCAGTTTCGGTTCCACGAAACGGCCTGAAACCGGACTGGAAAGGATCAAGGATATGATTTTCCTCCAGGTATGACTGAAGCCGAACAGCGGCCCACCCTCTCAACAACCTTGCCCAGGAAGGGAACAATGGTGTTCGGACGATAGCTGGCAAGATCGTCCGATGCCAGGCCCGGCTTCAATGTGGGCTTCACCACCGTCTCCTTCAAATGAGAGGGGAAAATTCCCTCCCAGAAGGAGGCGGTGGCAATGGAGGAAGCCCACTCCGGCATGTTTCCTCCAGCGGATTTAATGAGCCACGCTGGGCAGGGGTCGAAAGGGGAAGCCGCCGGCCGGCAATAAGCCAAAGCCCTGGAGGCCTCCGCCGGTGACACAGGCCCAAACTTGACCAGGCGAGGGGACTGAGGGGGTGAGGCCTCCTGGATAAACAAGGGGGGACCAGTGCAGCTGGAGTCCAGATTGGATCGGATGGCCTCAATCTTAGATCTAAAAGAGGCTGCGAATTGCTCACTAGTGAAATCACTAGGAGGAGGCCCCAGCTGACCACGATTGGAGAGGTCTCGAACCACCCAGAACAACTCCGCCTGGCGGTTCAAGGCCTCACCAATTCTCAGGAAGGCGTGAGCTGTTCTTGCATCCCTGATCGTGTCTACATAACGGCCGGTCAGCCGCTTAAGCGCAGCCTTATTCACTTCCGTCCGATCCTTTCTCCATACACACTCAAGCTGCCTACGTCCTTGTTGACTACTGTTGGCGTGGCAAAGTTTGGTCCATTTTGTGGTGACTACATGACTTCCAGGTAATTGTGAACCAGCCCAGTCCTTTTCCATGCCTATTTCCATTTTTGTGCACTGAGATGGACTATTGTTTTCTATATAAAACAATCCCAATTGTCCAGACTGTTTTAAATTTTGTCCAGTTCAGTGCTATGTCTCTTCCAATAAAACAAAAATATGCTCCTTCTCTATGAATGAGAAATTAATATGTGTCTGGGGCTCCACAGCTTTTGACTCTTGACAAGCAAGGGTGGAGATTTGAGTCACAAGACTCTCAGTCAAGTTGGATTGAAGTCACAATGGCAACCCGACTCATTTTTTTAAACCCCAATGACTTGGACTGAACCTGTGACTTGGAACTCACCCATCCCTTTTTTCTTGGAAAAAATGTTTGTTTTTAACATGGACATGGGGCTTGGGACTTAGGACCTTGGTATGAAAGACTCCAGTACTTTGGCCACCTCATGAGGAGAGAGGAGTCCTTGGAAAAGTCCCTGATGTTGGGAAAGATGGAAGGCAAAAGGAAAAGAGGACGACAGAGAATGAGATGGTTAGACGGTGTCATCGATGCAACCAATATGGATTTGACCAAACTCCAGGAGGCAGTGGAGGATAGGAAGGCCTGGCGAGCTCTGGTCCATGGGGTCACGAAGAGTCGGACACGACTGAACGACTGAACAACAACAACAAATGAAAGACTTCGGTTTGGTAGACTAAGACTCTGACTCAAAGACATATCCACATCCCTGCTGACAGGCCAAGCTCAGTTTGCCTTTCCATCCCCCCCCCCCCCAAAGAGTAGAGGGAAAGCTGCTATGAACTGTGAGGGACAAGAACGGCTTCTTTCCCCTTCTGCCTCACCAGGGGCCCTGCATCACATCTCTACATCTCTTGCAGGCTCCCCAGTGGAGAATTATTTCCCTGCTCTTTCTGGCCCCATTGCAAGATTGGCGAGAGAAGACATTTCATTTGTTCAGGGAGCAATTGTTCCTTGCTCCCAGAGGGCTGGTTTAGGCAAAAGAAAGAGAAAGAGCTGGTGGTCCTTGATCCACTGGAGGGAGAGCAAGGAAGTGGAAAGGGGTAATGAAGAGAGACTCCAGCATAAGCCAGATAACCTCTGCATGTGAAGGATTATATTAATTCAACACTATGATACTCACTGCTGGCTAGCCCAGTGGCTTAGATCATCACTGCAGAGCCATAGGCTGGGAGTTCAGTTCCTCACTGTGTCTCCTTGAGAGGGGCTGGACATAATGATCCACAGGGTCCTTTCCAGCTCTGCAGTTCAAAGGTGTGGTTGTTATTGTGAATTATACCATAGCAGCAGTGGCAGCAAACAACAACAACAAACAACAAAAACAACAGACAGGAGGAACATGTGTTTTGTACTTCTCCTATATTTGGCTTCCAGGTGTAATATCTGACGCCAGGAAAGAAAAGGGTAATTTGATGTCTCGTTTCATGTGTCCAAAGTACCTGGAGAAAGTTAACATTGTGTGATGTAAATAGAAAGATGAATTTAAATGCACTTCAAATTGACCTCATTTAGCTCAATCTGGTCATATCCATCATGACAGCCAACACGACAGAAGAAGAGAATCAAAGTGGATTTTTACCAAACAATAAAAAGAGAAAAAGGTCAACGACCTGCAACATTCACTTCAGATGATGACCAGGGAGCAGAGGGTTTTTAAAAATAGGTTTGAACAGAGTTCTAAGGCCCTGTTTACATGGGGGACAAGCTTTTCAGTTATGCTGATATTTTCCATACCTCTGTTGTACTGAATCACGGTCATGTGGGTAACGTGCCAGTATGATAGTCCCAGGCACTATTGGCTGTAGAAGTTTATTTGCTCTTTCTTTTGCCATTCCTTTCTCTTCAAAACTGCCTTTTAAATCCCCTCATTGTTTTTATTATTTACATGTATTTATCAATGTATTGATATATGATTGCTCCTTCATAAACTTTGTGAACTGTATCCCTTTGTGCTTTTTGCTGGGGATTGAACATGCATTAAGAGCAATGGGTGCAGGAACACAAGTAGCATTTTCTGTAATTTGAATTTTGCAGGCAAGTAATACAGTAAATAATTACTGTGTAAAATGTATTGCTATAGTGGTCATAAAGTGTACAATTTGGGGCCTTGTTGCACAGTTTTGTGCATCAGTTGCTTGAATAGAAGATCAGTGTACAGTAATAGTTCTATAGTTACTGATGCCTTTAGCATTCCCTTTCTTTGGCACTAAATTGTATGAACATTTCTAGTCTGGGTGCCATTATTTTGTTTTCCATGTTTGTGGGAACTTTAATAGACCCAGTAGCTTGAAATAATGGTATCTCATCTCTGCTTGATGATTTATTTCTTCCAATTATTTTGAGAATGTTTTGCATTTCATTTTTCAAAATTGCAAGTTTTTTTTATCACTAGAGCACCTTATTGTCTCCAGTTTGCTTCAATATAATTATTCAGCATATTGTACCTATCTTCGCTTTGTTTTGGAACAATAATTCCATATCTGCCATTCTTCTTGTCTCTTATTAACAAGTGTAGATAGATAGATAGATAGATAGATAGATAGATAGATAGATAGATAGATAGATAGATAGATAGATAGATAGATAGATAGATAGATAGACAGACTTGTCAGTCAGCCTTCTTCTTTAAAGTGCTTTCCCTGATGATATCTTTGGTTTCAAGCCACAATTCTTCTGATTCATGGTCAGTTAAGTTTAGTGATGGGAATCTGTTCTGTATATGGACTTTGAAAGCAAGGGCTTGATATATTTTTAAAACATACTGTGCTTAAAAATATTCTGGAAGAGGAGAATCTTATTTGGAGGCATAGGCACTGCTAAATGGGTCAGAACAAGATTGAGTTTTATCTTGGTGCACAACTTACAATCACAAAAATGCATTTTATCTTTGCTGGGGCAGTATATTTAGGGCATTGGCTCGGCTGGCTCTCTGTTATAAGTATTAAAATACATTTTCAAAGATGCAGGCTTTAGAAACCTCAAATTAAATTGAATTCTGGTTGTCACCCCCCTTCCCCCACAAAGCAGAAAACACTGACTCACTGAAATATTGTTTGCACTGCTATACTGTATAAGGCTGATTATATCATCAACTGGTATTTTTCAGAGATAGATAGATAGACAGATAGAGAGAGAGAGAGAGAGAGAGAGAGAGAGAGAGAGAGAGCTCCCAGGTGCTGAGGTTACAACAAAATTTCTTTTGTCATGGTGAAGCCATTGGGTGCATCTTAATTTCTGAAGACCTACATAACTGGTAAAGTCATCTCGGCAGCAGCAATTTTAAGAAATTCATGTCTTCCTTCCCTGTCCTGCAGTCCCAAACAGGTTCACCACAATGAAGGACAGTTTGTTAAGCACATTGGTACCACAAGGATGATAAGCAGGGCAATCTGCCCATCACGACTGCTACTCAAAAACCATGCATCCCTTAGATTAGGTGGCCCACAGAATCTGTAGGTGTTTTGATTTCCCTCAAGTGCAAGAAACAGAATAACCAGGACTCTTGGCCCAAAAAATGTGTTGCAGCAGGAATCCGCAGTTGTTTCCAGTACCTTTATTACCGTTTTCCATTTAACATAATTCAGGCAACATTTTACATCTCATTTTTCTTTGATGGAGGTTTGCTGGGTAATTTTACAACAGGATGGCTCTGCCACCTCTCATTCATCTGGAACAAATCTTCATTTGCTTGCATCAGTGATAAGAGAGTTTTGCCAAATGTTTCAAAGGGGCCTTTCAAATGCCACTGTGGAGGCTGATGTTCTGTTCATTCCGCTTGTTGCACTTCAGCTCTGGATGGATTTACACTCGGAAGTGAGGAACCATGTTGTAATAAGAAATGATTGATCAGTGAACTTGAGTGGGCACTCTTCCATCTCCTGTGTCTCTGATGATGAAATATCCATATTTAAAACAACAACAACAGACATTTCTTCTGGTAGGGGGAAGAACCCAGAGCAACAAAAAAATAAAAAATGAAAATAAAAACCGCAGAGAACAAAAGCCTCCTGAAGCACAATTAGAGAGCCTGACAAAGTCAGCCACAGGTTTCTTCCTGGTAGAACAGCAGTGGTTTCATTTGTCCTACTTGCTTAAATAACTGAAAAACAAACTTGAGCCTTCCGGCTCATACAGGTTTAATCGTAAATTCTGCTCTCGTGTATGTTTAAAAAAGGATTGGAATCAATAGATCATGCACCCTTGACATGTTGAAGTTCTGGATCACACTGACCTGTCCCACATTCAAGATCAGAATATTTAATTATAGGAGAAAGAGAAAAACAAGCTTCCCATGTTGACAATCTCAAGTTGAATTCCTTGGCATTCTGGGATGGGGTTGGGGGGGGGGGGGTTGGGATGTATTCATTCTGAAACTCTGGCAAGCACTGTGTTTCTTTGAGGGTGATGTATCAAGGTTTGCAGGGAGCCTTGCAGTTTTCCTTAGGGCGTTTATACATGACCCCTAAGCTCCGCCGCAAATGGCTGCAAGCTCCGGACGATAAAAATGTTTACCCACCAGCTCCGGAGTTTGCAGACAATTAAGTGCGACCCCGCCCACTTAGCGTGACCAAACAGCAGTTTTATTGTACCTGCCTTTTTATGGTGAAAAATATTTGATCCGGAGACTGCCTGAGGTCTCCTCGCTTCTTTCTGTTGTTTTTCTTTTGCCTCCGCCCCTTAAAGAGGAACCAGGAAGTAAACGGAGATCGGAGCAACTTCCCCCAACACCGGGAGGTAAGCCTTTTATTCTTTTGTCTCTGTCTAAGGCTTTTTTTCCTCCCCCCCCCCCAGACAGAACAAAGAAGTGCCGAGTGGGTGGGGAAGGGAGAACAGCAACGAACTCTCAAGATCTCTGGTCCGAATTTAAGGGACCAGCGGATCTTAGGGGTCGTGTAAAAAGGCCCTTAGAGTTAATCTTTGGCATTTTATTTATAGCAGGGGTGTCTAAACTTCAGCCCTCCCGAGGTTTTGGACCACAACTCCCAGAATTCCAAGCCTGTATTGCCAATGACAAAGGACTGTGGGAGTTGTGGTCCAAAACATCTGGAGGGCCAAAGTTTGGACACTACTGCTTTAGAGTTACTAGTCAGCAGTAATCCAGTCAGTGTTCAGTGGGATTTACTGCATGATCGGTATGCATGGGACTGGATACTTAACCGCTTTCTTACAAACTATAAGGATCATATGGCCAGGACGATGATCCATTGGAAATCTTTAAGAACTCATCATCAGGCTTGGCCTAACCCTAATCCGATGCTGGGGATGAACTAAGAAATGAAATTGTTTTGTTTTTAAGCTAAACTCAATTTAGCCTGTGGGCTGTTCACAGTCTGTACTATTGTGCTCTGCCTGTCTTGATTTTGCTTTGGCCAGAGTTGTTTCTAGAACTGGAAGAGACAACAGGAAGGCCTTTGAATAGACAGTTTCATCTTCTTACAAGATTGGGGTACATGTGGCCTTCCAGACATTGTTGGGCTACAGATCCTATCATCCCATACAATCATTCCTAGGTATTGCCTAGGTCTGATAGGGGTGCAGTGATATCAGAAGGGCCACACAATTACAACCTTATACAAGGCCTACTGGTCTTCCATCTTCCTGTTCAAGGAAAATGAAGCTGCCTGTCTATCCCAGCTCTGCCAAAGTTCTAGTCAGAGCCAACAGTTTGGCACCACTGAAGGGGCTCATCAGTCCTTGGCTGCATTTCTAGACATGGTCAGCCTTGCAGTGAAGCAGCGAGAGTCATTTGGTGCTCAGTGAATAAGTTGTACAGTACATTTAAAATGAAGTCCTAGCACAACACATTCTGTTCTGATCACTCTTAAAAGTCTTCTAGGCAGCTGCCATTGCTGCTAACCTTTCCCAGTGGTGCTTGTCTCTTTGTATTAAATAGATTTCTATTAAAAACAAGATAGGGATGTAATACAATTAATATCAAATGAAGTCCCTATGAGGCAGCCCCTGTAATGTAAGTATGGCCACCTTCTGTAAATTGATCTACGTTGGAGTATAAGGGGGGTCTTCAAGACTAATGAAATTGTATGTAGGGATTTTAATGTGTGTAATAATTCTTTGAAACATTTTCTCTTAAGGATCTAATTGGTGGCGATTTTAATCCAGATTGCTCTCTGTAGGGAGATAAGGTTATTGCTGTGAATGGTATCGACTCCGTGGAGGAAGCTGCAGAACTGGGATGGCCATTTTATTTCTTCCTTAAGCAAGTGACCACAGGGCAATTTCTTTGCTTCTTAAGCAACAGAGCTTCTGCTTGCGAGCTTTGATATGAAGGCAATCTCAGGAAAAAATTCCTGTCCAGTGAAAGCGGTGGCTAAGGCAAATATGAGAAGGTTTATTACTTCTTTGAACAGGCTGTGGATATGAATGACTCTAAAATGCTGATGTTAAGGAAGAGTATCAGGCTTACTAAGAGTTGAACACTCTTATTTATTTTCTTCTAACAGGTAGTTCTGTGAAGACTGAAGATAATAAAAAAGATGGATAGGGTTTATCACTGTGTCTTCACTTGGTCAGGTTATGCGATTAATCAGAAACCCAGTTCAGTATCTGAAACCCTCAATGGTTGTTGCTATTCCCATTACTCCCACTAGAAGGTGCAGGAGATAGCGCTGGGTGAAAACAAGATCACAAGGAAAACAACAAAATAACTACAACAAAACAACTTGGTATTTGATTTGTATATATTTACTGTATGTGTTTTATAATTTGTATTCTTCACTTTGTAAACTGCTCAGAGTAGCCTTTGGCCTAGATGGCCACAGTATATAAATCTAAATAAATAAATAAATAAATAAATAAATAAATAAATAAATAAATAAATAAATAAATAACTTTCCAATTGCTGTGAACAATAAGGACAAAGTGCAGTGACGGTTGCAAGAAGAAATGGAATTTATTAACAAATCTGACCTTGCACCCAAAACTATAAAGAAAGGTTGTGGATTTCCCCCCCTAACTGTCAAACATAATAGTGTCCCATTTAGCCTTTTGGCAGTGGTTTCGTTTTCATGTTTTATATTAATGTCACTTCCTCTCTATTGGAGTATTGTTTTTCTGTTATCACTGTGCTGGCTGGGTTTATCCTTAGTTGCTTGTCTTGCCAGTAAACAATCCCTAAAAATGAAAGAGGAAAGGATAAAGCTTATCCCTACTAGCCTGCAGTATATTTGTAAGGCTCAAAGGAAATGTAGAACCTTTAAACTAGAAATGCCAAAAATATAACATAAGAGGGGTTTTTGTTTTGTTTTTGTTTTTGGAAAACATGCTTTGCTATGGAACTGTGAGCAGGTTCTCCAAAGAGGCTGCTTTTTCTTCATTTAAAAAAAAAAAAAACACCACTGGATTGAAATTGAAATAAGCGTTTCTCCTGTTTGTTCAGTCCATTTGGAACGGAGCACACACTGCTTGACAGAGTGACAAAAATTAAGCAAGGCATGAATGGGGCCAACGCCATACCGTAAGAATTGCAGCCAACAGCGAAGCAGTAAGGAAGAATGTCTAGTCCGGCAGCTAACATCTGGGCAGAGGCTGGAAAATCTTGACTGCAATCTCCTGAACCCCCTCAGAAGCATGTTGTATTCAAACAAAGTAATTTTTGCACAGTGAGTTTCTTTCTTAGACTGCAGCTTAGCCTGGGCTAGGACATGCAGATCGAAATGAAGATCTCAGGGGACTTGGCCTGGGGCAAATTCCTCTCCATTTCAGCCTTCCACCAGCAACAGTGGTAACACACAAGTTATCTGTAACTGATAAGAATCACATAGGAAATGAGAATCATAAAGCACTTAGTTCCTGGAAATGAGCTACAGAAGCAAAGGGTAAAGATCCCCTGTGCCTTCTTCTCAGGGGCTGGACTCCTTCTGCTCCGCAGTTCCAAGATAAATTAAGTTTTAAAACAAAATATTTTTAAGGCTGGCACAAGATATTTCTTGCTATCTCCCCCACCCCCACCCCGTGGAGCCAGGATTATTATTCGAACTGGTTTGACAATTTATTGGGGGGGAGCAGAAGGATGGTGTGCATGTTTGCATATGCTAATTAATTCATATATATGCAAATTTAAAAGGTTCTACCCCCATAAAGCCAAGGCATATAAAGAAAAGGAGGCAGATTGCAAAAACAGAAGATACCATTAGATTGCTGTAAAAATCATTTAACATTTTAAATCCCATTTCTATATTCAAATGTGATACCAGGTCTCTGAGTATTTTTCCAGCAAATGGATATATTAGACCCCTGTTTATACAGACATAATGTGAGGTTAAACTGATATAAATGTGTATAAATTCAGCAATGGGAAATCATGTAATTTGATCACATGATCACATGTACATAATACACTAGTAGAAGTACTTACTCGATAGCATTTTCTCCTTTGCGCTTTTGTATCTACAACAGGCATAATATCAAGTTGCTCCTGCGAAGCTACACAAGAGGATTCTCTACATCATATTGTTGGAATCTTAGAACTCAAGGAAAATCTCTTAACTATATAGGAATTTTTCCTGTACTCATTTGAAATTCTGGATATATCAGTGATATTTGGGTACTCAGGTCTTGTAAATCTGATCCAGGGCCATCCATTTTGTATACCTAGCTAATACAGTATTTGTGAATGTGCATATTTGGTCAGTGGTAAGTAGGACTTGGCCAAAAGCTGACTCACAAACATCTCTCTTATGAAAGAAGCATTAGAAAAAGCTCTTCATGTCTGTTTCCTAGATCACAAAACAAAAATACTTGATTTCCTCCCCATTTGCTGTTCCAGAGGCTATTTTCTAAGCTTTGGTGCTGCCTCTTCCCCGTCCGGCTTTGCTCTTAGTCATCCAGGCAATCAGGCATCCCATGAGTGAGTACAGTGGTGTCACTACACCACCTACCCAGGCATATATGTTACTGAGCAAGACAAAAGACAGTTGCATTGCTTCCATTCTAAGGTGGTGTGCCTTGGGTGGTTCATCATTTATTTTTGGCTGCCCTGAAAATGTTAAAACTGAAGGGCAATACAGATATATTTTCACATCCTCAGCATTGAAAGTGATTAGGCCAGTCATTTACTAGCTGGACATCTTGCTGTTACAATGCAGTGAGTCAAGGAAGGCCAGACCAATTCCTTTGGCATCAGGGTTGCATCTCTTCCCACGTCATTTTAGAGCAGGGGTGGGGAACCTTCAGGCTTCCAGATGTTTGTGGACCACAACTCCCTCAATCTTTAATCACTGGCAATATACTTGGGATTCTGAGAGTTGCGATCCAAAACACCTGGAGGGCCAAAGGAAAGATTATGTCCTGTCAGGATACTCCTGCATTATCTATATTTCCCAAGAGCAGCACTCTTTGCAGTGTTCATGAAAAGCACCCATGCGTTTTAGCTTATCTCAAGCAGTTGGCAGCATACCTCAAGTGAGTTGGGATTGGGAGTGTGATATCTCTCCTCTCCCCCATACCTCCCAGCAAGCTGCAGAGTCCTAGAGCACCCCCAGAAACTGCAGCAAAAGTTGCCATAAATCGAAATTAATTTGACAGTGCAAATTGATTATGTGCAGTAAGCAAACCTTGAGTGGTGGTTCCCTCTTGATGTGGAACTCCTTCAGATTTCTATCCACCTGCTACTTCCTTTGCCTCTAAATCAGGGGTCCTCAAAGTTTTCAAACAGTGGGCCGGTCCACCATGCCCCAGACACCACTGGGGGCTGGAACACAGCCCCCAAAAAGGCTAACATGGAAAAAGGGGGGGAGGGAGGGGCAAGTGGGGGGAGCCCCCTACGATTGGCCCATGTTCACTGTGTCTCCAGGGCCCCAGCAATGCGTCCTGCTCCAGATCACCACCCTGAGGTGCCACCGCTGGGATCCCCCCACACATAGCCCACTGCTTTGAACTGCCTCAGCAATAGAAGCAGCTGCGGAGGCTGGCTTGCTCGCAAAGCAGGGGGTAGGTGGGGGGGTTGCAATTGGTCCCAGGGGCCGGATTCAGGACCTTGGGGGGCCGCATCCAGCCCCGGGGCCTTAGGTTGAGGGCCCCTGCTCTAAATGAACAAAGAATTCCATTGATCAGATTATCTTCTATGACCCCCTGTTAGTTCTCCTATCACTTATTTTTCCTGTGCAGTTCCTCTCCCCCTTTTATGGTGCCCACAATAATATTCTATATTTTAGAAACAACTTTTAATCTAACCAGTCAAGTCACTTTTGGGGTGCCAGTGAGGCATGATATGATAAGCAACGGATTGTTCACGGCTGTGAGCCCTTGACGGTTAAACCTTATGTTCCAGTTTGACAGACCCAAAGAGCTCCTGAAGAATGGAGCTGTGTTGAATCTGAACAGTCCGAAATCCAGAAAAAGATAGGGGTCCTACCCTTGCGGATACAGAAAGAAAAGGCTTGAAAACTCCTGATCTTTGTGAAACTTCAGAAGTAAGGCAGGCAAGGAACAGAAAGAATGAGGTGCCAAATACCTCAAAAGCAAGACTGATACAAGAGGGTCAAGGAAATGCTGAGAATAATTTGAGGAAGATGCTGGGCCAGCGGGGTTCAGAAATGGAGAAGAAAGGTCTCCTGGTAGAAACCAGTGGTAATTGGTGGCTAGATCTGTCTGCAGGGAAGTGTAGAGAATGATTATGAAGGGCAGTCACAGAAGAGGCCTGTGACATGATGAGGGGAAGCAACCGATTTTAGATCTGGCATGGGAGTGACGTTTGTGAGTGAGGAAAAAATTGATCCTGTTGGCCAAACTTTGTATTTCGTTCCAGCAGAAACTGTATTGGTACATTGGCAACTGGAGTCCGCAGCTCCTTGAACTCAAATGAGTGGTTGCACAACTCTTTAGGCCAGACACACTCAGGGGGTTAGCCCCGGGGGCCTTGCCTATTACCTGCTGTTGATAGTTCTTGGTGTGTTACTGTACTCAAAGGTTAGCTGAGTTACTATTCATGAGCTTTCGTCCACCCTAGTCCACTTCATCAGGTGCCATAAAAATGGGTCAATCTTTTATGTGCCACAAGGATTCCCCATAGCCACAGAGAACATGCCAGGAATGGGGCAGACTCTGATTGCTTATTATCTTCAAGAAGGGATTTGCATAATGCTTTTACTGGACTCCTCCTTCTACTCCCTTCCATCCATTAACGCCAATGTGAGTGATCTATAAATCATCCTTTCTGCATGCCTTCTTCCTACCCGGTCATTTACCAGTTCACTCAGTATCTTCCAGGAGGAGAGGCAGAATTTCCATCAGCTTTCTGCCCCACCAGAGATGCCGAGAGCATTCAGACGCCATTCTGTTTGTGTGACTTGTGCTGTGGCCAGGGCTAGATCTTGCTGTGGGTGGCCCATTGTGGCCAGGCTACACAGGGAAGGTGCATGAAGTGGAACATGAATTCATCCCAAAAGGGCTATGTGTGTGGGTGTGTGGGGGGAGGGTTATGAGTTTCCTCTAGGTTTCAGGCTCCGGACCTCAACTCTCAGAGGATGGGTGCTGCCATCAGCAAGAACAGGGCTTTGAACAACTGCAACATATCACATGCAAAGGGGGACTCTCAGAGCATGACCAGAGAGATTGCAAATGCAATTAGCGAGTGAAAGAACCTTCCAGAATAGTTATGAAAGGCTCTGGCACTAATTGAGGAAATAAATCATCCCTTCTTAATCTCTCGTTCCAGGAAATGGTCGTAACTTTTAAAACTTCATCCACTTTCCCACTGACCTAGTTGGGGAAACATATTTCAGCTTTATCTCCTTGAAGAGTAGCACAGGCTCAGCCTTTCTTGGGCTGTATCCTCCCCCCGCCCCTTCTGTGGCAGATTCCTCTTTTATCCTATGTAAGTGGAATTGCAACGCTCTCAGTACTTTGAAATATGACATTTTTGTCTCTAACCTGTGTCCTTCTGGCCAGGGAGAAGCACCGCTGAAGTCCATGGGTGATTCCTGAATTATCCAAAGCAAATTGAAGAGAGCCATCTTGAGTCTTTCTGTGCCACACTGTGGCCATAAATCTTTATTATGTTGCTAGCTGCCCTTTGAATCTCTCTCTCTCTCTCTCTCAATCAAGAAATTCTTTGGTTCACTGTTGATCTGTTCTTCCTGTGTGGTCTACCAGTTCCCACCAGCAGAAATGCATGAAGTTGCATAATTTGTTTTGAGATCTGATCTGTTTATCTCTCCTCCTATCCCGACGGATCCTGGTCCAAGCCAGCAGGCCATTAATTGAAGGATGCAAATGGACAAATGCTCCTCTGAAGGCTTTTAATAGTCACATTGTTACTGTGTGGCCAGAAAGGGATTCTCAAATGCCAGGCTGAATGCTTAGCAAATTCCTTTCCTCGCAGGAATAATTAATCAGTGGGAAATTTCTAGCCACTGGACATTGTGAACTTTAGCTTAGAGACTTGTTACAGTATTACTCATACTCTTCTTTCTCCTCCTTTCTTTTTTGGCATGATAATTTCAGTGGGGATGCCCTCCCCAACCTGGAAAACTCTCACAAGGGTTCAAGTGCATCAAAATATATGATTTCTCCCCCTTGGAACTGGTCTAACTTGTGTGTCATCTCTGTTCTCAACAAAATCATTCATTTTACTGAAATGACAACATCCCAAGTTAAAAAAAAGCCTTTTCCCAAAGACAACAAAACTATTTGTGGATATATGTTTTGGGAAATATATTTTTTAAAAAATAACAGAGAGAGGAAACACAGAAGAGTACTAAACTGCCTGATTCAGACAAAGAAATTGGTTTCAGAGCTTGTGCCTTAAGGCCTGTTGAGTAAATTTGTAGCTGACTGTATTCTCCCCCTCTTTCCCTCAATTATCACTTTTCCTTTCCTTTTTTCCTTTCCTTTATTCCTTTAAAGAGGGAAGGTGTCTGGTTGTTTTGCTATAAATATTTCTTTTCCCATTTGTTAATGGGAAATTATTTCAGATAACTGTGCCAGAGGCCAGATTCCAGAGATCAGACAGTCTACTTCATCCCTATCAGATGTGGTACACACTAACTATCACAGTTATCTGTTTTCCCTCCAGTATTATACATTCCCACTCAAGCACACAGGATAGTCACAGCCGTTGGGTAATGAAACACAGATGCAGGGAGGGGGCGCACGGGGAGCAGCCGGGGCGATGCTGGGAGACTAAAATGTGCATCCTTTCTGGAGTGGGGCGATACTGGCTTCGTGCACTCTCTGGAGACCTTTTTGTGTTTCTCTAGCATTGCCGGGAATGTGAAAGCAAAGGGAATTCATTCCTGCACACCCACACCCACAGGCTTGGGTAGCCCTGCAGCAGTACACAAATTGACACCGTCAACTTGGAGCGGTTGGTTCTAACATCAAGAGGGAAAATGGAAACTCCAAGCATCCGGTGTGTGTGTGTGTGTGTGTGTGTGTGTGTGTGTGTGTGTGTGTGTGTGTGTGTGTGTGTGTGTGTGTGTGTGTGTGTGTGTGTGTGTGTGTGTAACACCTCCATTTGGCAGCACAATGCTGAACTGGAACGTAAGATTGGCACTTTCCTGTGGTGTTTCCTACTGTGGTAGCTGGAGACATGGGCGTCCAGCTGGTAGAAAAGGCTTTCCTTGTTAAAAGGACAGGTCGCAGGCTGTTGTTGAAGGAACAGGAAATGGAATAAGAACAAAGAAAGAAGATGCACCCAGAGAGGTTGCTCCTAGTATTCTCAGCCAAATGTAGGGTGCATTTATTCTGGCCTTTCCCTCCTTAATGCACGCGCACACACCTGTTGAGAAAAAAAGATGGAAGAGGCCATGAGAAAATATGGGAGGTTTGCAAATGGCAGAGGATGATGTCTGGAGCTTCACCCCAAAATGGGTGAATAAAGCAAAGCAATTCCTCTGGAAGCACCCTTAGACTGAAGACAGGGCATGCCTTGGCTAGATTTAAGCCGCAAGACCTGCATATAGGATTGGAAGCCACATTTATATAAGCAAGATTTACTCAATAGTACTTCCAAGTTTAAATACGGAAAGACTTTATTTTAAAACATGCATATGATGTCCAAATGCTTTGGATTTGGTTCGGTGAGAAGGTTCTGCTGTAGCTGTCTCCCCACCCCACCCTCGAAAGAATCGAACGTAGGTCCACATAAGTTGTCAACTTTTTTGTACCCTTTAATTATTATTTTTCTTGTCCTTTGTAAGGGAGAAACATCTCCAGTTAAAAGGAACAGGTTGCAACCAAGTGATTGATGAGTGCATCCTCATATCTCTCAAGCCATTATCAGTCAAAGGCTGCTTTTACACGACCCCTAAAATCCGAGGCAAAGGGCTCCCAAATGCGGAGCTTAAAATTGTTTTCCCACCAGCTGCGGACTTTAAACAAAAGAAAGTACGATCACGCCCACCTAAGCGCGCCCCAGCGCACTTTAGAAGTACCTGGTCTCCAGAGGTAAAAAAAATATTCCGATGCGGATTGTAAAGCTGTGGATGCCGGGCTCTCCTCGCCTTCTGTTTTTTGTTTTTTGTCCCCGCCGCCCCTTTAAGAGACAGGAATCCCTACAGGGCTGCTGGGACGGCAGATGGAGGTGAGCGGAGGTAAACCTGCATTCTTTTCTCCCTTTTTTTCTCCCTCCCCTCACTGCAGACAGGAGCAATGGAGGTCGGAAGGGTGGGAACACAGGAAGAGGAACAACACCCCACAATCTCGAATTTAATTTGCCAGCGGATTGTAGAGGTCGTGTAAAAGCGCCCAAAGAAAAACCACACTGATTTACGATGGTGGCCATAGTTGCTAGAGGGATTGGGGAGGTTGTAGTCCCAAAAAGTAACTTTTCTGAACTCTAAGAATAACAAACAAACAATGATTTAAATATAATGGTATGTTTACAAATCATAAATATGAACAGCTTCCGTATTTTGTTTTATTGATGTATTTCTGATTATTTTGCATTTTGCATCCTTATATTCATTTTGTTTTAATTACATGTTTATTTTATTTAATTATAACCAGCCTGGAGTCCCATTTGTGGGAAGAAAGGTGAGCTTACAGGAATATTAATCACAATCATGCAGTGATTTAGGTGTGTTTATACAATAATGCAAATATTTTCAGTGTTGCTTTTAAGACTGGAAAAATTAGCATTTCCCATAGATTTTTGCCAAACTGTATTTAGTTAGAATGCAATCATATACACATTTACCTGAAAATGCTGTAGTATTTGGTTGGCATCCTGTTGCACAGTTTTATATCAGACCAGAGCTGGAACTGGCAATGGCAATTTTGCGGCATTGAATAGTTGCCCCCTCTGTTCTGTGGTTCCCAAAGGCTTTCCCAGGATGAAAATAATCTCTATAACATGGGGTGGGGGAAGTAACTTTTCCTTTCTCCTAAATGTTAGCAGCAGATGACAGGCCCTGTTCAACAGGATTCCAGCCACTGGGACCTGCTTCTAAATAAAAATGTGTAGGGCTGTCCATTGTGGTCAAATGGGCCGAATGATTAACTGGGACTCAGGGGTCTTGGGTTTGAATCTGTATTTGGTCCTAATAACTAAGGGGTGATGGGAGACTGGTAAAACAACTCCTCAAACATCTCACTTACTGTACCTTGAACGTCTTTTCGAGTTTCTATAAATTGGCTCTGACTTGGGTGGAAATAACACAGAGAATCCCACTCATTTGGGATGAATCAATAACTTAGACATGGAGGAAGGGGGAGAAATGTGTCTGCCGTTCACAAAGGGTCCATTGATCAATAGCCTAGAAGATATTTTTATTTGCCTCCAAGCAGCTGGCAAACAAAGTCTATCAGATGGGAAGAGAAATTGCTTACCTTCTCCAAGAAATGAATGAAGTGGGGGGAAAGCTTCGGTTAAGGTGTGCTTGTATTTTAAATCTGTCTGGAACGAGAAGCCGTTCTGTCAAAAATGGGATATATTATTCGTCATTGATGGTACCCTGGGTATAATTTTGCCTTTGCTTTTAGGATTTAGAGATAGGTGTAACGTCTTCTGTGTGCTGACAATGACTTCAGGTGCCATTACTGTAGCTCAGAGTTTTGCCTGCACATGACTTAAGAGTCCTGAAGGAGCCTCCAGGCGGGAAGAAAATGAGGAACTAGGACAAATCTGGGGCCTCTCTCCCTCCTCACTCCCCTCCCCTGCCCCCCTTGCAACTCTCCTCCAGGCCAAAGAATGGAGGGAATTCTTTGCAGGCGAGAGCAGAGACTGTAACTAGGCAAGCCCAACATGCAGCTGGCCGTTGAAGCTGATCTGCACCCCATCTCTCAACTGGAGCGTGAAAAGTGGAAATTATTTGATGAGCTGGCAGCTTCTTTTCACTCCCTGGTTAGGAGGTAGGGGAAAACTCAAGAGTTAATTGGCTTAAAAAAAAAATCTGACCCGCATGAGGACACACAAGCGCACCAATTGGAAAATAAAGGGATTGTGCTTAAGAAGAAGACATCACCCAGACATACCGATTACCCTCCAAAGCCTGCCGCCTCATCCGGCCCTCCAGGGCATCCCACTGTGTTTTTCTCTTACCCACTCTTGAGGGGGGAAGTGGACTTTATGGAAATGGGAGGCTGAAGAGAGCATCAAGCGTGTTCCTCTCCTCGGTGAATCGCAGTCCTAAGGGATCTTTTCATGGAGAGATTATCACATAACTCAGGATAATCCACCCAAGACCAGTGTCACACAGATTGAAAACAGACGCCACCACCACCGTCATTTGTGCGGGTATATCGTCAGGTATGAGAGGGCTCATGGCTGAGAAGTTCAACACTGTAGAGAGTGAGAAGAATGGAAAAGGCCAAGGTAGAAATCACTCAAGTGCAGCCACGAACACAACCTCTGAACCAAGGACACAAGAAAGATGCAGGACGAAACCACAGTCTCCCAGTGCCACCGAGTAAGCATAGGATGTTGACAACCTCAAGCGGGTGCAGAGGAACCCACAGGATCTCTGGCCTGGATGCAGTTGCAGATTCAGAGTAAAAGTCCATCAGGATGATGGAGATGTGAATCTCTAAAACCAGGGTACTTCAAGGGCCAGATGCAGGGTGGTATCAGAGATAGTCTCATGCGCTCCCAAACACATCTGGTGGGGCCGCTGATGGGAAGCTGGACTGATGGGCCTTTGGCCTGAGGTCTGGAAGAAATGTCATATGAGGAACAGCTTAGGGAGCTGGGAATGTTTAGCCTTTCAAAAAGAAGGCTGAGGGGGGATATGATAGCTATGTTTAAATATTTGAAAGGATGTCAGCTTCAGAGACTAGGACTCAGGGCAATGATTTCAAACTAGAGGAAAAGAGATTCCATTTGAACATCAGGAAGAACTTCATGACAGTTAGAGCTGTTCAGCAGTGGAATATGCTGCCACGAAGGAGGGTGGTGGAGTCTCCTTCTTTGGAAGTTTTTAAGCAGAGGCTGGACGGCCATCTGTCGGAAATACTGTGGTGGGGGTTCCTGCATGGCAGGGGGCTGGACTGGATGGCCCTTGAGGTCTCTTCCAACTCTATGATTCTATATACTGTATATTCAGGCGTCATGCTGTAAGAAGGCTGCATGTGTATTTTAGTGTACATGTCTTCACTGAGGGTGCGGTGCAGTGAACACCAAGGTGTGTGCTCTATATACTGCTAATGTTAGCATACAGTTAATTTCCAGCCATTGGAGAGAACTGGGGAGCTGGCTGGTGCCATTGTGTGTACCCAGTTCGGAACATTTTTTTCCTTCTCTGCCACTCTTTAAAACCACATTGTCCCCCCCCCTCCCCAGGAAGCTTAGACTCAGAGGTAGTAGGTGTCAGAATAGTTGAAAGCAAGCATAAAGTAATTTTGGAGGGAGGGGCTGAGCCCTCCTTTTGTCTGCTGTAGCAAAACCAACAATGGATATTGTGGTGCCTTACAAAAACAGTTAAGTTGCAATTAGCAGAATTGTCTTTACAGTCCATTGTATCCAATGCCTTTGAGGGAGGGCACTGTAGCCAACAAGCAGTTATGCCAAACAGAATTCATTCCTATAAGGTGTCACAAGGCTCTCTGTTGGTTTTGCAAACAAAAGGTGACACTGGCGGAGCCTGTTGGATTCACTGCCTGCTAGAGCAGATTCACTGTCCTCTGTTAAGTTTTCCAGGGTAGGACTAGGAGACCACATTTTTTCACTTAATGCAATTCTTCCTTTTTTCCTAGCTGTTCTTAATAATAATAATAATAATAATAATAATAATAATAATAATAATAATAATAATAATAATAATAATAATAATAATAATAATAATAATAGTAGTAGTAGTAGTAGTAGTAGTAGTAGTAGCAGCAGCAGCAGCAGCAGCAGCAGCAGCAGCAGCAGCAGCAGCAGCAGCAGTAGTAGTAGTAGTAGTAGTAGAGTCACCGAGAAACAACTTGAAAAAATTACCCGATATCAGGATCTGAAAACTGAACTTCAGAGACTCTGGCATAAACCGGTACAGGTGGTCCCATTGGTAATCGGCACACTGGGTGCGGCGCCTAAAGAGCTAAGCAAGTATTTAGAAGAAATTGGAGTTGACAAAGTCACCATCAGGCAGCTGCAGAAGGCCACCTTACTGGGATCTGCTCACATAATTCGCCGATACATCACATAGTCCTAAATGCTTGGGAAGCGTTCAACTAGTGATTTGTAATACAAAATCCAGCCTAGTTTGCTGTGCAACAACAACAACAACAACAACAACAACAACAATAATAATAATAATAATAATAAATAAATAAATAAATAAAGCAAGCAAGCAAGCAAGCTTTAAATACTTGATGAGCACAATATCTGTACAACTCATCATCAAGGGTATTATGGATTGCAACTCTGTTCTACTCAGCCTTTGCTTTCATTAGTGATGTGCTAGTTGTGATGTGTGAGAGTGTGGCTGTATATGAAGGGGAAGGAGAAAGAATAGAAGACAGGAGAGAATATTTTCCCAAGAACTAGAGTGGCCAGCTTTTGAATATTGCATCAGGGAGGATGGGGGTAATTTCCTGTTGAATCAGACTCTGATCCAAAGCACGTATCTGGGTGATAATGTTTCGCTCCATGCCATGAAAAGTTTAGTTCATTGATTTCTTCACACCAAACCTCTGTTAACAGCAGAGGAGCAGGTTTCTGATCCTACACAGGAGGCTGGCCTGCTGCCAGGAAACGTTATTGCTCAAGTCCTGGAAGGGGGGGGATGTGATAAATATTCGGCAGGCACCCTTTGGGGACTCTACCTATCCCACAAAGGGTTAATACCTGCATATTTCTTCCAGTATGACCTGCTGGCAAGGTCTTGGGAAGGGAAGGTGACCAGCAACTTGAAACAGCTTTGTTTGCACTCTTTTCCGCCACAGTAATGAGGCAAACAAAACCTACCACCTTCCTTGTTTTGATCCTCCCTGTCAGCGAGGTGAGCAGAAGGAAAGGCCTGAGCAGCTGAACATACAAGAAGCTTGTCATCCAACATGCTCTGATAATCTCCTTTTCTTTACTGAGAGTCAAGAATATGGTGGTGATCTGTGTGCATCTGAGGGGAGGGAGGTGCAATACATCCCCTTGGGAGCGTCAGCCATGAATAAATCTACTGCCAAACCATGTTTCCCCAACATCTTTAGATATAAAATTCATTTTATATAGGCTGGTCTGCCAAGCAGCCCCAAAGCATTTAAATATAGACTTTTAATTATGTTAACCACAGGTGTTTACAACTTTAAATATTGTCTTTCAATTGTGTACAGTGCCTTGGGTCATTTTCAAGGAGAAAGGAGGGGGAAATTTTTTTAACCAACCAACTAACCTACTAACCTAACTACTTACCCACCTGACTGCCTTCTTGCCTACCTACCTACCAAAATGGTGCAGTTTTTGCTCTTAAGAAATGTTGGTGAGTCCTGGGTGAGGAAACATTATCATTTTCTTTGCCTTTGCTTTAGTGAGCCTTATAAAATTTCCTCTTGTTTAATATTGTAATTTTATGCTTTAGTCAATTTTTTTAAATATTTCATTTATTGTTTGATCGTTTGTTTCATTGCAGTCACATAAAACTAATGATCAAATCACTGTCATTGTTTCACATTGTATGCTGTATGCATGGTTGTAGTACTGATTTTATCAATATCAAATAGGATGTGAATGATTTGATAGATTACCTTGGTAAATAAGGATATGTACAAATGCACTAGCAAATAAACAGAATTTATCTTGACCTGCCTACCAGGTTTGAGCCACATTCCACCACAAGAATAGTTCTAGCATCTTTGCCCCCAAGTACATGTAATTTCCCCTGGGTCTTCCTTCCAACAATGAAATAATTTACATTTCAAGCTTCCCAGGGCAGCAATCTCTCAATTTAAAAATCCCTATACAATGTGATGCTCATGATACAGCACATAATTACCAGACTCCCTACCCCAGATACAAATATTCTAGCACCACATACAAATCATAAGGTACACTATGACCTATTGAAGCTCATGCTACAATAAATACATGATACTGACAAAAATGTATACAGTATGAACTTTCAGGGATTATAGAATTCAAGTAGTTTTTTGTTTTGCTTTTGTTATGCCTGTTGAAAGAGTATTAACACGACTGTATGCTCAAAGGTTTTCACAGCTGGGATCTAATAGTTGTGAGTTTTTTGGGCTGTTTGGCCATGTTCTGGACATTTTTCTTCCTGATGTTTCACCAGACTCTATGGCCTGCATCTTCAGAGGGCAAGGAGCTCAGGGAACTAGGAGTTTTCTCTATGCTCTGGGGTCTGTACTCAGAGCATAGAGAGAACTCCTAGTTCCCTCAGCTCCTTGCCTCCTGAAGATGCCGGCCACAGAGTGGTGAAATGTCAGGAAGAAAAACTTCCAGAACATGGCCAAACAGCCCGAAAAACTCACAACAACTCACATGACTACTTATTTGAAAACTGCCCTATCTAAGAGTGTTTTACTCTTTAAGGGTGCCCCAGTCTTCTTTGTATTGTTAACACAGTAACACATCTCTACTTTTGGAAGCAGGTATCGAGATTGTGCATTCCTCAGGCTATATTTGCTCCTAAGATCATAGCTTTACAGTTTGAGGAGGGTGAAAACATGGGGTCTGTGAATACTGTCTCAGCTGAATTGTATCCAAATACAGTACCTGTTGACCCACCCTGAGCTGACCTGGAGGTGGCCTGAATCAGTTTCCTCTGGTGCTTGTGTAGGTATTGGTGTGATTCCAGATTGGGCGGGGGGGAATACAAAGGGCTATTATCTGAGAAGGGGGAGTGTGGTACAGCATCACAGACATTCAGAATGTTTTTAGGCAAAGTTCCCATTAGCTTTTCTGCTTCTTTCTATATCCATACTGGAATGTCACACACACCTTCTTACCCTACTCTTGACTTTCCTTGAATTCACTCTGCATAAGCCAGTGGCTAGCATGACAGAAAAGTAAACAAACAAAAAAGCTCAACAACAACAACAAAACAAAAACAGAAAACAAATGTGATGGGGGGGAAATGGAAGAATGGCCCTTAGCACTACTTTTTCCCATCCAGCTAAAATCTTCACAAGAATGTAAGTCATTTGCTCTCTCTCCCGCTTCACACATACACTGTGGCTGCTTTTACATGACGCCTAAAATCCGCTGGCAACTTAAATACAGATCCCCCCAACGTGGTTTTTGTTCTGCTTCCCGTGTTCCCACCTCCCGCACTCTGATTCTATTGCTTCTGTCTGCGGTGAGGGGAGAGAGAAAAAAATGCAGGCTCACCTCCGCCTGCCATAGGCAGCAGCTAATTGTTCCAGCCCGTTTGGATTCCTGTCTGTTAAAAGTGGGGGAACCCAACAAAAACAAACAAAAATTGGAGGAGGGCCAGGCATGCAATGCTTTAAAATAGCAACAAGGATTTTACATCCTCCAGACCAGGTAGTTGTAAAATGCGCTGGGGTGTGCTTAAGTGGGCGTGGTCGTACTTTATTTTTTTAAAGTCTGCTGCTGGTGGGAAAACAATTTTATGCTCTGCATCTGCGAGCATTTTGCAGCGGATTTTAAGGGTCGTGTAAAAGCAGCCACAGTCCGAAGTGTAAGGAAAACTCAGTGTTGCTATCTAAAAGGAATTATCTTCTAGAATGCAGGTACTGTAGTTTAAGTGAGCAACATCGGGCGTTTATATATGACCCCTAAACTCCGGGGCAAATGGCTCCCAGCTCTGGAGATTAAAAATGTTTACCCACCAGCTCCGGAGTTAACAGGAAATTAAGTGCGACCCCGCCCACTTTAGCGCGTCCCAGCGCAGCTTTCAGGTACCTGCTTTTGGGATGTGAAAAATATTTGATCCGGTGTAAGGATAGTGAGTACGGGGCTCTCCTGGCTTCTGTTTGTTGTTTTTCTGCCCCCCGCCCCTGAATGCTGCCGGGAACAGAACGGAGGTAAGCCGGCATTCTTTTCTTTATTTTTTCTCCCTCCCTCACGCAGCCAGCAACCAGGAAGTGCGGAGGGGGTGGGGACAGAGGAAGAGCAACGAACCCCTAAGATCTCTGTTCCGAATTTAAGTGGCCAGCGGATCTTAGGGGTTGTGTAAAAAGGCCCATCTTCCCTTTGCCCTGCAGATGCAAAATGGCTGATTAAGTCAGGTGGATGGCAATATACAGCGTTCTGTGAAATAGTTCTGAGTCCTCCCCACAGCTCAGCAATGGGAATTTCCCAGTTGTGACTAACCGTGCTGCTTTAGCTGTCAATCTCTTTCTGCTTTGAGGCTTTCTTCTTGTGCTACAGCAACTAGCACCTAGCTTTCCTCCTTATTTTCAGAATTCTTAGTTCTCCAAGTGCTACATTCAACTTTGAGGCTTTGTAGGGTTGTGTGAACCAGCCTGAATGTAACTTGGGGATTCTTAATCAACAGGAAACACACAGATTTCCCAGTTTCACCTCATTTGGATAATTTCCTCAGACATCGGCCTGAGAAACATTTAAACATTCCAGTCAAGGCAGGCAACAAAGGGCCTCTCAGACTCCAACTAATAATGATTGTCAACTGACATTTGACTGCCAGCATTCTTATGTGCGTTTTTACATCGTGAAGCTGATTTTGCTGGCAGATTTTTAAATGCCTCATCCCATCTTGGAAACTTTGAAATGTGGATTTGTTCAGGAGGCAGTGACTCACAGTCACTGATGAAATATTCACAGGATAAATCACCATGCCAAAAAGTTAATCTGTGGAGGTTTCCCCACTTAACAGCGTATTATATCTATATATTGTGACAAACGAGGGCACTGAATTTTTGTTACTGCCATACAACTTGATTCATCCCTTCTCATCCATATCCACAAAAGAAAAAAAGAGTCAAAACTGTGAGAATTTTGAAAAAAGGCACTCGCCATCACTGAATATCTCCTATCAGCTCCCTTATCATCCGTGCCTGCCTATTTCCCACCCTGTCTTACCATCAGTTCCTAATTCCCAGGAAAGTGTGTATTCAGCTTTTATCACTAAATGGTATTAACATACTGCTAATTCTAAATGTGTTTACTCAGTTGTGGTGGGTCCCACTCTTAATTTAGATGGAACTTGATGCCTGGCAAGTATAGGTCTTGCTGGAAGCCCTAACATGAGTGCCAAACTCAGGAGGTGGTCAGAACATGTCAGTTCAGCCGCTGACACTAAAGCAGGTCTGGTCATGTATGTTATATGGGTGAGAAACTTTGTGGAAGCTGCTGTACAAATCACTTTAAATGCCCCCACAAGGATTAGCAAGATGCGAATGTGACAAGAGACGGTGCTTGGTCTGTACACACACTCACCTAGGAATAAAATCTCATCTCAGTTATTTTGATATGCTGCAAATTAAGTGTGGTTAAGCTAGGAAGTGCATGTAAAGCTACAAACTGTTTAATAGCTTACATGTGTTACAGCACAAGATTTAGGCATCCTTCAACCCCATTATTTCAGCACCCCTGGCTCAGTATTGCCAAATGACCATTGCTTGCCTGTCTGGATGTCTTTATGATGTCCAGACCATTAGTTGTTAGACCCAGAAAGAACTAAGCAGTTATCATACTCCCATTGGGGTTCTTCAACAATACTTATTTGTTTATAATTAAACGTGCTGCTGCTTGTGTGTGGTAAAGAGGAGGAAGACTGTAGACTCAGCTGGTCCATACAAGTACAACAGATAGGTTTGGAACAACAAGGTCAGGGCCAGATAGTGTCTGGGCATGTGTTAATGAGAAGAGAAGAGGGAGTTAAGGTCAGTCCAGGGTGAACAGTGGGTTTGGGATGCTGTCCTTCCTGTGTGTGCACAACACGTGACAAATGGGAAGCAAGGGTGTGTGTTCAGAATGTCAAGGCATCATACATAGCTTTCTAAGGTGATCTAGTCTGCAAAATGGGTCAATATTTAATTCTCGCTTGTAAATGTGCACAGCTCATTCATTGCCACCCCTGCCTCTGCATAAATCTTATTGTCTTAATAAGAACACAGAATATGTGATGCCACCCTGAGGTCCCTGTTGGAGTCTCCCTGAAAACGTCTGGAGAACCTGCGGTCCTTCAGATTTTGGGGGGCTCCCATTCTGATTGGCTACTGCCATGGGTGTATTGGGGCCTAGGCCTAACAAAGTTGAAGCTTCAGGACTTTCTGAGTACCAGGGCCTGTGACATCATCTACCAGCTCCCCCATGAGGTTTCTTAATTGCCTCTGAGCTTAGCTGCTTTCCCCTCATTTGTCGCCTTCGCTCTCTCTGTTGTAATACAAAGGATGCGAAGGTGGTTTGGTCTTGAAAAGGAGGTTTACAGCCCCCACCTTCACAAAAGATCTGCTCCTCAATGGCCTGTCTATAGGTACCAACCCAGTGGCCTTTATATTTGGACTCCCTTCTGAGTCCGCCCGGCTGAGGTGGCTGTTTGAGGCTGGCGATTATAAGAGATAATGGTTCATCATCAGCAGGAGGGCTACAGCTTCTCCACCTGCTGTGCCAGGAAATTGAAGTATTCAGAGAGCCTGACACTTCCAAACCCTTTGAGGACTCTGCAGGTCTATTTTTGGACTACAGAGTCAGCATGGTGTAAAGGCGAGCATAGGTGACAGCCTTTCTTAGACCACTGAAATGGTGTAAACAAAAAGCTACCTTTTGATCCACGCAGATCTCCATCCACACAGGTCTTCATGTTGGATTGAAAGCTATCTTCTGTTTGTAATGTTTCAGTGATCCAATGAAGGGGTAACACACCCTCGTCCCTAACTTGTGTAAAAGGGCCATGCAGCCTTCTCATTATCTTTTTTTATGGGTGCTAAATTAATTTGTGCAAAAAAAAGCCACCTTGGTGGCAGCTGGTGCCCATGTGCCCATGGTGGTTGGTGGGGCAGAAGGCACAGCAGTCAGCGGTAGGCAGAATCAGGGTCCTACAGGAAGGAAGGAAGGAAGGAAGGAAGGAAGGAAGGAAGGAAGAGCCTTCGCATGCACCTTGGAGAAAATATAGGCAATAAATACTTGGTGAGGCAGCCTAAACTAACTGGGCGGTGCCCCATCTGCCTTCATGGCCAGGCCTCCACTGGGTATTAGATCCTTACATTCTTGGGGATGAGAATCACGGGAGTCTGAGGAAGGGATTCCATCTGGACCAGGAATGGCAACCTTTTGCTCCAAAGCTGGCCCACAGGGAAATTTCAGCCGAAGACTGGCTTTTCTCAGGGCAACCCTGAATTATCTCAGCCAAGGAGAACGAGGACCCCAGACGTCGTAGCAGCAGCTGCTGTAATGATCACGATATTAATGATGATGATGATGATGATGATGATGATGAAAAGAAGAATAAGAATGAGGAGGATCAGCAAGAAGCCCTAGAACAACCGTGGTCCCGGTGGGTGGAGACTGGGCGCGGGAGGAAGGGGGCGGAGCCGATTGGATGGGAGCAAAAAAAAAAAAAAAGGGGGGGGAGCTGGCAGCCGGTCGGTGGCTCGCCTCCTCCTCCTCCTCCTCCTCCTCCTCCTCCTGCTGCTGCCTTGGTTCGCTTTCTGGGAAAGGGTTAACGGCGGCGCCGACGACGACGACGATCAGCAGCAGCAGCAACAGCAGCCGCGGCGGCGGCGGCGGCTCCAGCTCCTCTCGCGTCGACGCGCTCCCCGCAGAGGCTGTTTTGTGGCCTTGGAGGGAGACGCTGCCGCGAATGCCTCCAGCCCCAGCCCCCCCTTCCTCCTCTGGCGCGGTGGCCGCTGTGGGTTTGCTGGCTGCTGGGCGGCAGGCGCTGAGCGGAGCCCGGCCGCCTTCTCGCCAGCCGCCGGCGAAGCGGCCGCCTCCGGGAGCCGAGCGAGGAGGGAGCCCCCCCGGCCGCCTGAGCTGATCCCGCTAGCCGCGACCCTCGTCCCCCCCCTCCTCCTCCTCCTCCTCCTCCTCCTCCTCCTCAGGTGTTGCGCTGGGGCTCGCCAGGGGGCCTCGCCGACAACAGGTACGACACGCCGGGGGGGGGGGGTGGGGGTGGGGGTGGGGTGAGGGGGCTGCCGGCCGGCCGGCTACGGCTGCGGCTCCTGCTCGGGCTGCGGCGGCGGCGGCGGCGGCGGCGGGGGTGGCCCGGCGGAGCGGGTGCTCGTGCCGGCGAATGAATGGGGCGCCCAGGACGCCCGCAGCTGCTGCCAGCAGGCCCGGCTGGGACTCGAGCGCGAGCCCGGGGTTTTGTCGGACCGGCCCGGGCAGCGGCGGCGGCGGCGGGGAGTCGGGGCGGGAGGGGGGCGCAGGCCTCCAAGGTCCACCCCAGCCCGGCTGTGGGGAAGGCCAGGCAGGGGTCGAGCGTGTGCCTGGACAAAGGAGGGGGGCGGGTTTGGAAACGTCGCGGATGGCGGTTCTGTGCCACCCCCAGGAGGAGGGGAGGGCCCGGAGAAGGGGGAGCAGAAGCTTCCCCTCTGAAACCCCCCCCCTCCGCCCCTCTTCCCAGTGGTTTAGGGATTCCGCGCCCCCGGTTGCTTCCGTAGCTGTAAATCCTGGGGCAGTGTGTGTGTATGTATTGTGAGTGTGTATGCTTGTGTGTGTGTGTGTGAGGGGGAAGAACGTGGTCCTCCCCTACGCGTAAGAGAGGGAAGGGGGTGCGCTGGAAGTCGCCTTGACTCTCCCGAGCAAGGTTTTTCTTTTTTCTTTCTCGCTTTCCTCTGCCCTGCCACCCACCCCGGCGCGCAAATTCCTCGCAAAACTTTTGTCTTCCCACGTCCAGTTTGTTGTTGGGATCCATGTGGTGGTAATCTGGGGGCGGGGGGGGGAGGGCAGGAAAAGTCGTCCCATGGAAGAGAGCAGCCTCTGGTGGCCCTTGGTGGGGGGAGAACTTAGTTGGCCTTTTTCTCCCTCTGGCATTCCCATCCCCCCTTTTTTACATCGTTTGTTGTTGTTGTCGTCTATTCGTGTGTGTAAACAGACTAGCCTCTGAGTTGCTTATTGCCCTGGCTGCCCGCTCCCTGCCACCATGCCTTGTGGAAAGATCGCGGTTTCTCTACCACGCTCCCTCTCCCAACCCCCAACAGTTAAAGAGTATAAATTCTGTTTTGTGCCTTCCTAATCTAGCAAATTCTGTTTTCACCAATTGCTCTGGAGACGTTCCTGATAAAAGGAGCCCTTAGCTTGCCAAGGCACATCTTAAAATATGAAAACGCAGCATACATAAATATCAATTTGAAATAATACTTGGCGCTTAGATTGCTTTTCATCTTCAAAGTGCCTTCACACTCATTAACTGATCCTCTCAGCATCCCTTGGATGGCAGCTTAACCTGGAATGATTTATACAGAATATCAAAGGGGGCCTCTTCCTAATACTGTCTTGTGTTCATCAGGGTTGCTTTGTTCTTAGTGGTAAGCTCACGCCTGGAGCTGCAATTTCTTTACCCAAGCGGGGCTGCACCCCACTACTAAAGACTGGCAAAAAGCTGGAAAAGTGACCCCCTCCGTGCAGGTGATGGGAAATGGCCAAAAATCATCCATTAAATCTATGGATTGAGAATGGGGGTGGGTGGGTCACATGGCACATTAAAAGGGGGGGAACGGTTTATCAAGACGGGTGTTAAACCAATTTCCTTTTGCTTTAGAACAGAGAGGGCAGTTTTATATTCTTTGGCTGCTGCTAATCATCATTTTTAGAAAGACATGTAGACTGATAAGGTTGCTCTTTATGATATTCAGTCCTATATATCCTTCTCTCTCTCTCTCTCTCTCTCTCTCTCTCTCTCTCTCTCTCTCTCTCTCTCTCTCTCTCTCTCTGTGTGTGTGTGTGTGTGTGTGTGTGTGTGTGTGTGTGTGATTGTTATTTTGTTTTTGTATAAATTAGTCATACTTCACCATGGCATGTCAGCTAATGGCAATCTATGGGGGAAACACTGGGGTTTCCTATGGTGGTTCTTATTATGTTGCCTTGCATACAAACTTCTGACATACAGTACTAACATCAGTGGCAAAACTCATGGGAGTGCCAATATTGGCCTTTCCCCCCCTCACTGCAGTGCAAGGTGTTAACTGACATGATTGCCAAAAATAATTGATGTGTTGGCTAGAAAAGGCTAATATGGTTGAGGTCATCGTTGCAGGAGCCCCTTAATTAAAAGTGGAATTGATTACATGGGACAGAAGCATTGGCAACACTTCCTGCAGAATGTAATGAAGACATATATAAAATTGTGTGGGAGCAAAGAACATTTTATATTAAAAATGTTCACTGTTAACTCATTTTGGAGAACAGACAGGATTTAGGGCCAAATTACTTATTGAATAGGCAAGACAATTGGCATTAAAAACATCCTGTGCTACCACAAATTAATTGGGAGGAAAGTTCAATCTGAAAATTTCACTGTTTAATCTTTAGCAAAAGGGTTTCAGCAAAGAATCTCTCAGAGAAACTAGTTGTTTAATAAACGTAGGCATTAATTTTTTTTAAAAAAACACTCTAAAATACCCGTGTAAGAAGTATGTGTGCAAGACTATAATTATGTTTGCATAGCATTTTTGAATGCTGGTTCCTGGGTGGTTCTCATGTGCATTTTTATAATTCGAAAGGAACACGCTTTGAATGATTTTAGGAGAGCCGGTGATCAGTGATCAGAAATAGCGGCTGTGCGTTTCAGCCTTCTTTTCCGACAACAATGAGTGCAAGTAAGGGCTTGTTCAAAAGGGAGCATCTGTTGCTGCCTTCTCTGCTGCTGCTGTGTTGGCATTTGAGCCTGGGAGCAAGAGCTGTGCCAAGTAACCTGTTCTTCCTGCTGTTCTTGGGTTTCTCTGGCTATCCCAGAGCTTCTCGGATGAAGGAAGGGGCTGATGGCAACTTGTGGCTCATTTCTCCTAGAAAGGGATGCTGCTTTGCATAACCTAGGAAGCAATAGTGGCTATGTGAGGATTAGGAAATGGCTATATTCTGCGGCACCCTGTGATGTGCTGATAGTGGCCCAGTGTGAATTAGGATCTGTGGAAGACCTCTGAGCCCTGGAGACACTGCCTTCCTTTCCCTTCTCTTCCTCTTGCCTGCCTGCACAGGTTAGCAAAGATGAAGGGCGCTCTCCTTCCTCAGAGATATGTGCTACTTTTAATCCCCTAGTGTTTTTCAACTCTTCTTCCTTCAAAAGGCGCTTCCCTGGGATTTATGGGAAGGAAAAAAGAAGCTAGCATAAATAGAATAGGTGCAGCAGGCATAAATAAGAGGTGGCTTTTTAATTCTGGCAACTTCTGTTTCAGCGTAACTGGTTCTCGACTCTCCCATCACTGGTTAGAATTTTTAAGGAATTGCCCGAAAACAAGAATATCTATCAAGAAGCCCGGGAAGAAGATCCAGTACTACCTAGGTGAAAAGAGTTGTGGATAAGGTCCAGCAAAAACGGTCTCTGCCTAAAAGAGGGACCCACACAATAACATAGCATTAATTAAACAGAGAATAAAAGAAATCAGCAAAGTGAACTGGCTTAACATTCCACACCTTTTTAACCGCAGGTCTTTTTGTTACTCTGTCTTGAGCCTTAAATGGAGCACTTTATCATCCCAACTAGAAGGCCCTTTGTAACTTTTGAATTAAGATTCAGCTGCAGCATTTAGACAAAAATAAATTGTTGTTGTTGTTGTTGTTTAGGGTGCCCAGTTGTTTCTTTCAAAAAGAACTCTGCCTATTGTCAGTCTTTGTAAAGCTGCAAAGAAGTATCACTTGGTTGGATAAGGGCTGAGAAAGTCTGAACGCCATCCTTGCCTAAGCTGGCCCACAAAGTGTGTTACATGTGGGTAAATATAGATGTGCATGTTTTGGAAATCTGAAATTTGGATTTAATGTACAAGAGTATATTAACATAAAATAAAATAAAAGGTTATAGGCATTTGTGTGTGTGCGCTTGACGGGAGTTCCAGCTTCCAGCTCAGAGGGAGAAAAAGCAATTGAGTTGTCTAGTTGGTTGAAAGGGGGAGATGCAAGCACAACCAGTAGCATGGATGCTGTCTCTATGCTCTTCATATCCTACATATATCTTTTCTTTGGGTGGTGGTGGTGGAATCTGTAGGCTAGCATTACCTGTACCTTGTTTTCAGTTTTGTTTTATATAAAACCTTCAGGGTTATAAACAGAAATAAAGGCGAGGTGATCTCTCAGCTCAGGTTAAATGCGTTTTCGTGACAGTGGTCTTGTACCCTTCTTTATGCCTGCCTTCCCTCCATTTTGTCCAGCAATACCCAGAGTAGCAATTTGAAGATTGCTGAATTTGACAACTTCACTACACATGGTGGAAAAAGAGAAATAATTACCTCTGAGGACAATAAAATGGAGATAATTTGTGAATGCCTGGACAGACGTTTTGTATTTTGAAACTCTGGATGCATACCTAATCCTGCAGTTCATTGAGTTCCCTCTGTTAAACTCAAGAATACAGTGGTACCTCTACTTACGAGTTTAATCCATTGTGAATGCATGCTCATAAATCAAGCAAATCATGAGGAGAGCAGCCGTATCTAAAAAAAACCCCAAATAAATAAATTAAAAAAATTAAAAAATTGTAATTAGAGCAGACCACATCTAAAATTTGTAAGGCAGCAGTTAAAACACCAGTGGTTTTCTGCTCTTAAGTTGAATTGTTCGTAAGTAGAGGTAGCACTGTGTTTACATCTCAGTAGACACATATAGCATTGCACTGCAAAGGTGCTATAAAACATCAGATTTTACAGGGAGAGACCCCTTTGTCATATTTTTTAATGAAAACTATTTCCCTGCAACCATATTGCAGTCTTAAATAAAACCTTGAAGGTGTCAACCAAACAAAAGCTAAAAAAGGTAAGAGTTACTATGTATTTAAAGTTACTGTAATTATTCACCTGGATCTGTGATACTTTACATATACAGTACATGTGTGAAAACCTAATGCTGATGGAGTACACCACTAAAATATCTTGATGAATATACAGAGTGACATATTGGGTGGAAGTGGTTGTAGTGATGCATTTATCATCATCATTTATTGGGGTGGAAATGATGCCCCAGGTTATGTTTATGATACAGCACTTTAGTAGTCATGGATTCCTGTTGATAATGTGTTTATTCATAAGCTATTATATATTGGGCATCTTCAGCAGAGATGGGTGGTGAATAGACTCACTGCCTGCTTCTGCTGTTCCTTTCTTGTAGTCAGCTAGTGGCTGAAGTTCAGAAAGACTCTTCATATTTCAGATAATGCAGACCTCTCCTACTGTTGTGGACCATGGCTTTCAAAATCTTTGAGTCAACAAGGCCTCTGGGCTGGAGGATTCTGGAAGATGTAGTTGATTAACAACAACAACAACAACAACAACATGACTCCTACAGTCCTCTTTCAGAATTGGAAGAGACCCTGGGGTTCTTCAGTTTAAGCACCAGTATAATAAGATTTCAGTGTATGGTCGCAGTTGGTAGCCCAGTGGTTATACGTTTGGTCAACTGCAGCATCCAGATAGTCTTCAAAAGCAGACCCAGATATAAAAAGTTAGATATAAAAATTTAAATAATAAATAAACAAAACGTATAAGGCATTACTGCTGTTGGTTATGGAGTGTATTAAATTTCCAAACATTTGGGTTATTTCTAACAGTAAGGGTTTGCAGTTGGTGGCACATCCTCAGCCAGTAAAAGTTGTTTTGCCACAGAAAAACTCTTGGCAAAATTGGATGAAGAAGAATCACCCGGACTATGTCGTTTGGTGCTGCAGGGCTCTCCATCTTTGGTGCTCTTGATGTCTGGGGCTTCAGCTTCTACAAGATCCAGCCTGCTTGACCAGTGGTCAAGGGTTCTGGGAGATGAGGTCAGAAACAAATTGAGGAATAAAGGTTGAGAACCACATTTTTAGAGAAAGGTACAACTCCTAAGTAAGAACAATCTATTTATCCACAACATCTCCATCAAGGCTTGTTTTATTTCATTAGCCTTTTTCATCTTGCAACTGATTCCATGCACTCCTCCGACGCTGCTGGTGTCTTGTCTAACTCAGATGTAAAGGAAAAGTAGAATGTTTGTGTGTTTATATACTTCTTCCAGAAGTTTTCTTATTGATATATTTGCATTTTCCCCCCAGAGCTTAAAATAGTTGGGCAAGAACGCTTATATGAGTTGTGAAGACTGTTGTGAAGACTCCTTAAAGATGAACAGGATTTATTTGGTGTAAATGTTTTCGAACTGTAACCTGGTTGTTGGGATTATCTTTGAAGAAGAGGGCAGCAGTTGACTAAAAATTATACAGAATGCAACTTGTTAGTTGTTCAGGTGCCAGAGTTTGTTGCTTTGTGGCATAGACTAATATGGCTACTCCTTCTTCCTTGCCAATTTATAAAAACTTTGTGACTGATGACCAGTGGCTGAGTTTACTTTTTTATCCCTCCTCCCTACCAGTCAGTTTTCCGTTCATCTCATACCTTCTAGATTGTCAGCTGAGGTTCCCCTTAAGTCGGGTCTGGCTTACGAGGCAGGAAGGCAAATGTGTGCTGAAGAATATTGGTGGTGGTGAAGAAACGATAATTAACACATATAAGTGGGAGAGTAGCCTAGGTATACACTCCACTTGTTACACTAGTTCAAAGATAAGTGTGTGTGAGAGAGGGAGGGACAGAGGGAGAAGTGGAAGAACTCAAGCTTTTGTCTCCATTTCATGACAATCATGTTCTAATATGCTATCTGGGCAGGGTGTATATCTGGTGAAGTTGGGTTAGCTTTCCCTATGTTTGCATTGTCTGCTGGAAATACTGTGGTGCTGACATCTGCCAGGAATTATTTTCCGCTTGCCTCCCAAAATCGTAGCATCAGAATTCAAATGTTACGGGTAAATCTTCATGAACCATGAAAAGTGGTTCAAAACAAGGCTGGTGACACAATTATCTGGAATATAATTCCAGACGTTTCCCCATGAGTTGTGCTGGTTTTACTGAGGCTGGAACACAAACAAGGAAATTAGCAATCATATACTGTACTTGTGTATTTCAGCAGCTTGGAAAACAAGCCATTGTTTTCTAGATGATTTGATCTTTTCTTTTTTTAAAAAAAATCAAAAATCAAAAGAGGGCGTATACAGCAGCAACAATAAGCTTGTGGTTTCGAAATAAACATTGGAAAGCTTGTACAAAAAGAGAATTAAATCCAAGGAAGTATGTTGTGTCCTTTTCTTCTGCGGAAGAAATTCGTTCTGTGAACTAAATAATAGTACAGTTGTTAGAACTCCCCTAGATATATAGGAATTCAGGCACATGTTGGCTTCTTAATACTGTAACTACTTTATGTACGAGAAGAGTATTAAAGTGTAAAATTTTTACTTTAAAAACGTTTTGATGAAGTTTGACCAACAAATGCTTTTGCTCTCTATGTTTTCTCAGGGATGAATTTTCCTCATTTTTTTTAAATCTACCTATCTTAACTTGGCACATGTTTTAAATCAGGGCTGTTCAACTTTGAACAGGCCAAGGCCTACTTTTTCTGGCCCAGAGTGCCTGAGGGCTACTACACTAAAACCTCTACTTATCTCTACTTACGAATTTTATCTTTTCTGAGCACATGCTCATAAGTAAAAACTTTTGTAAGTAGAGCAGCGGTTTCCCATAGGAGGGAGGGGTGGAGAACTTATCCCCTCACTTTTTTTATTGACGGCCGGCGGTCTACTTTTGAACCCTTTGCGGGCTACCATTAGCCCGCGGGCTACCTGTTGGACAGGCCTGTTTTAAATAAAAGTAAGCTTTGAAAGCAACTGTAATGCCAAGAGATTATTATTTTACCTACTATGGCATTTAGTCAGTCTAGTGATCATTCTAGCTTTGGAATCTTCTCATTTTCTTCACCTTTGGTCAAAAGATTATACTGTAAAATAAATTTAGAAGACTAGAGGATGAAAGAGGGGAGAAGCAGGAGTTCATATTCTTTCCCACTTCCCAACAAGTAAAGATATGAAGGTTTAAAGCATCACTAAACGGAAAAACCAGTTGAACTGGTGTTCTTGGGTTTAAGCCAATTTAGCAGTCTTCACTTCAGAAGTACTGTAATGATATCTTAAATCCATGCCGGCCTTTCCATCCATTGACTTCAAAAGGAACATGGAGGCCTACCGTGACCATCTTAGATGGGCATAGAAAAAGGATCTTTCTCCCTTGGCCTATCTAGGATAAGAACGGCAAGCATCTTCACCATTCTCTTTCCTTACTGGTTAATCTGTCAGCCAGATTTTGTATGGTGTGTGATTTTCATTTTTATTTGTTTGCTAGAATCCCCGTAGTTCACTGATGGGCTTAATGAATATAATGGCATACTCTTGGGGTCACTCTGTGTTTAAGGCGTTACCAGTCTGTGATGAGTCATATTGAGCTTATGAATTGCCTTGTTAGGACAGACCGTATACATGGTCTTTCTTGCATTTTGTCTCTGACAACAAGATGCTTCAGGAAGCAACAGTCAGGATAGGATGCTCCTAGCCACTCCTTTTTTATTTGGAATTTGGGAGTGGGAGTATACTGCTTTTGGATGCAGCTACTCAATTTTGGGCTTTTCAGCAAAACAGTAATGGAATCAGATGGCCTGTTCAAGATAAATGGTGATTTCTTCTTCCTGGATGTATCTGAGAAATCAGATATGGAAACAACTAGCGTGTTTTATCTCTCAGCAGCCGGTCACAAAACAAAAGCATTCTAATTGACTACATTTCAGTCAAGACAAATTTGTATTAGAATAATCTGTCTTTTCATTTTAAGGCAGTTCTGTTTTTGGTGATGTTTTATCTGTATCATCTAGTGTGCCTGATAGGTAAGACTGTTCTCCTTCAGTCTTGTTTGATGATGATGATGATGATGATGATGATGATGATGCATCTACCATAGGAAGCTGGCTACATGAAAAAAATTAGATATTTAGCAGTGGAGCCAGAGAACTGGTATTACAGACTGCCTGTAATCTGCCTCCCCAGGATTACGGGCAGCCTGTATAGTCTTGAGCACGCTGCATGGAGTACCCCAAGAAGAATGGAATGGTAAACCATTTCTACGTTCTCTGTAATCTAAGAAACCCTGGAAAGGGTTGCCATAAACCAGAATTGACTTTACAGCATCCAATTATTATTACCTCTTATAAGGCCAAACTGCATGCTCTGTTTGCTATGGATCTCTTCAGCTTCCTGTGTCTTAAGTTGCAAATGGGGTGGTCGTGGGGCTGTCTACTTAAACATCTGTCTGCCAAGCCAATAATAGCAATTCTGATTTGTTCTTGTGGGGTGCCAAACGCTTTGTGACTGACTTATTCCACATCCTTACAGGAGATGCTGGACTTCCTTCCGTGTGTCTTGACAGCTGTTTGTGCTGGCATGGTTCTCCAACCCCAGTTAGCCTGTCCTTCAGATATACTGTATTTGATGTCCCGTCTTGGCTGAACCCAGTTTCCTGGCTACCCGTTTGTTTGTTCTTCGGTTTCTCACAGTGATTTTTTGGCTCAAATTGCATCTCCAAATTGGATACAATTGTGTTTTGGATAGCCATCAGCTGCAAAGCTTGCTCAGTATCTCGGACCACAGAAACGTGTATTCTTGTGGCTGCTCAATTTCAGTTTTGGTTCCTAGTGTGCCATTTGCAATGCCTTCTAACAATGTGCAGCTAATGATGCTCATGTTGCGTTAAAGCTTTGCTGAGAGGGTACTGTATAATGCAACACAATCTTTATATGTTTCTTTCACCATGTTTCCCCCCTTATACCTCCTCTCTCTCTCTCTCTCTCTCTCTCTCTCTCTGTGTGTGTGTTTGTGTGTGTGTGTGTGTGTGTGTGTGTGTGTGTGTGTGTGTGTGTTTTCCCAGTTTGTGGCTAGTGAAAAATACTATCTGTCTTGGATAGATATAAAAAAAGCTAACAGGTTCCTTTAAACTAAAACTGTTCCACTTGGTTACAGATATGGAGGCAGCCTGAGTAACTTGTAGACTCTGAACTTTATTTAAAGTTCAGAGTCTGTGAGCAAGGTCCAGGCTGCTGAGATGCTTCTTAATACCGTTCTCTCCAGTTTGGTTTTTAGTAATTGGAGCCCTTCTGTGTCACCAGTGCAGGAGGACAGCAAACGATCCATCCTCGCTCCTTCAAATCAGTTTTGTATGTTCCAGTGATTACAAGAGAGACAGTCATTAAGAGACTGTGGTTCTTCCCTCACTCTATTTACAGGATGACCTAAAATGTTAGATCTTGGCAACTCTCTTCATGGATTAATTTGTGGTCTGGTTTTTAAAAGGGTCTGCAGGAAGGGACAGAAACACCCTTGGCAGATTTTGTAGTGGCTCATCACTAGATACAGGGTTGCTGGGGCCTTGAGTCAAAACTTCAGGTTCAGGGTCTAAAATAGGATCTATAGCAAGGGTGGCACTCTCCACAGAACCCTCAAGGGCTGCCTCCGTTGCAGCGCTCACCAGATTGCCCATTCAGAGTTGGTCCAGATGATGTTTCCAAACCAGTCCCCCCTCCAGTCCAATCTCGTATGAAACAGGCCATGTGCTGCGAACAATCCTTCCTGGTGCCCACACCTGACCACCATCATAATTATGGTCATAAACTGGGTCACCCAGGGAGAAACCTTTTAGGGCCTCGCGTAACTCCGTAGAGGGGCATTGGTCAAGGGCTCAATCCAAATGGATAAGAACATATGAACATAAGAAGAGCCATGCTGGATCAGGCCAAAGGCCCATCTAGACCAGCTTCCTGTATCTCACAGGTGTATCCCCAACAAATGCCTCTGGGAGCGCACGAGACTCTCTCCTGATACCACTCCCCTGCATCTGGTTGTTGAAGTACCACGGTTTTAAGTCTGGAGATTACACATCTCCATCACGGTTTGTAACCTGAGGTGGACTTTTCCTCCAGGAATCTGTCCAATCTCCTTTTGAAGACATCCAGGCCAGATGCCATCACCACACCCTGTGGCAGGGAGTTCCACAGACTAACAACGCGCTGGGTAATTTTTTTTTCTTTTGTCTGTACTTAGTCTCCCAGCCCTCAATTTGAGTGTATATCCCCTAGTTCTGGTATTTTGTGAGAGGGAGAAGAGCATCCCTCTATCCAATTTACTCATGCCCTGCATTATTTTGTACGTCTCAATTAGACATGGGCACGACTTGGCGAAATTATCGTTTCCGTTTCCGTTCCTCGTTTCCGTTACGCAACGGAAACGGTAACGACAATTAAGCCGTCAGAACTCGAACTCGAACTGAAAAAAGAAAAATTGGGTCTGATTTGTCGTTGTCGTTCCTGGCATCGCGCGGTGATCGCGCGATGCCAAGCGCAAGCGGCCCAGAAAAAAAGTTTTAAAAGGAAAAAACCCTGATTCCCGGCCAAAAAAGCAGGCGAAAATATGCCTGCCTGAGGGCACCTACCAGAGGGGTGGTTTCTGGGGGTGGTCCCCACTCCAGCCTTCCCCCCTCCCTGTCCTGGGCTGCTGGTACCAGGCTGGGAGGGGGCATCCTTGGCGGCGTCTCCATTTGCTATGCGGTGCGGGGGGATCCAAATTGGCGACCGCAATATTTTTTTTAAATCATGGTCCAAAAACCCACCAAAGCACCACAGAAACATGCGAAAATTAGCTATTTTATATGCCTGATTTTTTATAGTAGCAGCAGTGGGTTTTTCTTGCAACAAAACGTCTCCATTGATTTTATTTTATTTTATTTTTATATATTTTTTTACACGTGTGCAATGATGGGCTGGCCATGGGATGGGACCATGCAAATTTTTGGACCCATTCCACCAATCGCATGGCCAGGTTTTGACTGACACTTCTGGATGTGCCAGAGGGTATAAAAAGGCGAGGCACTCCGAGAACACTCGCAGTCCGGGTTTGGATGTGGGTGGAGAGGGCTGTAGCTGGCTGCTGTGCTAGACTAGTTTCGATTTCACGGAGCCTTTAGATTTCAGTTAGGCAGGCAAGGAGGGAATAATTGATTCAATTGAACTTTTAGGAAATATTTCATTCCCTGTCTGCTGTGGGGAATAGCAACGCAGTTTATTCCTTTATGCTCCTGCAGTTTGTCAGGATTTTATTTCTGACACCGAGCCCCCTCCCCTCCCCCCTGCCGCTGTTGCCGCCCGCCCATGCCCCCCGCCACCGCCGCCTGCCCGCACCTCACCGCCCCCGCCGCCCGCCTGCCGCCTAGGGCGCAAAAATACCTAGCGCGCCGGCCCTGATTGCGCGGGGACGCCAATGGGACGTCCGGGACTGGGACGTCAAATCGCGCTAAATCGCGGTGGAAACGACAAACGACACGACAAAATGACAAATTTTTGAAAAATTTCGCGACAAACGGAAACGACCGGAAACGGACCCGTCCCGAAAAACGACAACTCAAAAAAAAAATTCATGGTCGTGCCCATCTCTAGTCTCAATCATATCCCCCCTCAGGCGCCTTTTTTCCAGACTAAAGAGCCCCAAATGTTTTAGCTTTTCCTCATAAGGGAGGTGCCCCAGCTTGTTTCTGGGGTTCTACCCTCCAGTCTTTGCTGCCTCCGCTCTGTTCCCTTCCACCGCCATTTTTTTGCTGTGGTGCTTAGAGGTATAAAGGCACCAGTTTACAGCAATGGACACAGAGATGGTATACATACACTTTGCCACTTTCTGCAAATTCAGGGCAATTCAGGGGAATATATAAGTTCTAACTTGATTATTAACGCAATTTCAAAACTAAGTTTTGTAATGTGGTTTGAGAGAAACAATTTTAGTTGGAATGTTTATTTGATTTTTAGTGTAACTTTAAAACAATAACAAAATGTTATGTCATTTGTTAGTGTTCAGAGTTTAGTTGCATTGAAGTTCATATCTTGGTGTAATTTTGGGTGCAACTGCAAAGCAGATCTTGGGGCAGTTCATGTTGAAAGAAGCTGATATTAAATCTCTTAATTTGACAAATATTTTTGCAGTTGAGACTTGTGCAGTTGTAGTTGGAACATTTCATTAAGCCTTGCATTAATGCAACACAACCTATTCATTTTTTAGTTTGTGGTTTTATTTGAATGGTGGTCAGGGATAGGGAAATGAAAAAAAAATTTTAGTGGCAACTCGGACATGAGTTTTGGATACTAGGAACGGGAATTAGCTGTCATTAGCGGTAGTTAGAAAAGTAACATTGACTAGAAAATGAGCCATTGTAACTCAGTGGCAGGGAGGGGGTGTTCAATGTTAACTGGGCAACCAGGCAACATATTAGGAATTTGGTGTCCTGTGTAGACTGAAATGCTGCAGGTTGTTTTGGGGGCTCAAAATAGGATGAAGATCCCACTAGATAATCAGAGCTTTTGGAATTCAGTAATGCGATGTGTGTATTATGACAGCAGGCCTTTGTGATAACTGACGAGAGCCTTGCAGTGGGGCAGCAGTTAGCGTAATGGATAGATAGGCAGGTATTCTGACCATCAGACCAGAGTAATGACTGTAATTCTTCACCACATTCTATGATATTTGTACAGTCTGTTTCTACTGTTGGAATTGCTACCATTTCTTTGGATTGGTTCATAAGGTTTCAACTGGTCCAGTCAGAAAGGCTTGTACTGTTTGTGTTAGGTTTGGTAAATTTTAGAAAGAAAAGAAAGATCAGCCCAATTTTCCAGTGCACTCTATAACTTTTTAAAAAAAATAATTTAGTTGCACCCTTAAGTAATTAAGGCTTTGGTGCAAACCTGTCTTTTTGAGAGCACATAGAGGTGGATAGATAGAATATGCCCCACTCCTACAGTTGGTGGAACATACAGTATGAGCCGCCATGCATGTGTGGCTCCTTACTGTAACTGTGTACTTACCACTGCAGAATGAGGACTGGCATCTTCAGTATGTTATACAGTAGGACCCTGGTATCCGCTGGGGATTGGTTCCAGGCCTTCCCATGGATAATGAAAACTGTGGATAAGAGAGAATGCCTGCCCACCCACCCCAAACTGCTGTTTCCTTACAGTAGCTTGCTTTATGACTGCTGTTCTGAGACAGTAGCTTGCTTTATGGTCACTGTTTGTGACAGTAGCTTGCTTTACAGCTGCTGTTTGTGACAACAGCTTGCTTTACCGCTTGCTTTGTGGCTGCTGAATTATTTAATTTTTTCCTCTGCCAACCGTGGATAACTGAATCAGTGGATACGGGGGTCCTACTGTACTATTTGTTGGAAGTGGAATTATACAGAGTCTAGGTGTTTCATTTTTAGCAAGATGTCCCCTTCTCTTGACAATGTCCCTGGAATTCATTGACTTTTTTCCTCTTCAGGATGCTCTTGCAGTTCTGTGTTATGCAAATACTTCTTTCTTTCTTTTTTCTCTTTGTTCATGTCAAAGCACCACAGCACAACTAACAAATATATCAGCTAATTTTCACCTGGTAATGGGCAACTTCAAGATTTACTTGAGGGAGGTAGCACCAGTTCCTCCATAGTACATGTTGAATGCAAGTCCTGTAACTAGTTGGTTTTATGCTTCTTATCTGAATGAGATACTCTCGCTATTCTTTTCTTTTTCTCTCCCTTCCTCTAGGAAACATTGCTCAGTGTTCACCTCTTGGCAACCTTGGGAACTGTGAGATCAGACCAAGGTCAGTGTGGTTTTCTGTAATGTGAAATAGACTCCCTGGAGCAGGACTCTCTCTGTAGGTCCTTTGATTTGTATTCCTGGCTTGAGCAGGGGATTGGACTCAGTGCCCTTATAAGCACCTTCCAACTTAATGATTCTGTGATTCTAAATAATGTAGCCTTTGTTTTTAACTGTAATGTTTATAAATAGCAAGGGTGTTTTAGTTTGATTGTTTCTGTTGAACATAGTGGAGGTTCATCCCCACCAAATTCAGTGAGGTTACTCTTTTTTAATGTACACATTAAAAAAGAGAACTTATATGTTATCTTTGTTTGTCATGTGCTGTCTGTCAAGTCGCATCCGCTTACAACCACCCCAACTGAGCTTTCAAGATATGTAAAATGTTTAGTATTTTACCATTTAAAATATTTAATATTTTACCATTGCCACCAACCAATGAGTATCTGTGGATGTGCAGGGATTTGAATTCAGTACTTCTGAGTCCCAGTCTAATGGATAGCGTGATGGATAGTCTCAATAGAAATAACAGTAAAGGTTGTGTTAATATTCATATACGGAATTGAGCATTATAAATGGCAGGAGAAAGCCAACTATTTTTGTGGATTTCCTTCTGGCAAATCACCCTGCTTGCCATTTTGCAGTCCCCCATGCTCACCCATATGGATTATTTTGTACAATTGTTCTGTGCCTTCAGCTAGGATTATAAACTTCAAGCAGGCAAAGTTGATTGGAATCCTTGCATGTTTGGAAGACAGTCTAGCAGAAATCTCTCCTGTGTCTGCCAACAGGTTTTTATCTGCAGTACATAATGGATGTGTGCTATATGATCAGAGGATTCAGACTGTGGTTTTTATTTTTATTTTTTAGATTGTGTGAAGGCTCAACTGAGCCTCACACCAGCATGCTTTAATTTCATACAGCAACTACTTGAAATGCCTGATTAATTGTTCAGGACATTGATTAGTTTTAAAATGGGGACATTTGCTTTGGAAGTCCAACCCCTCCTATTTTTATGTGGCTCTTGTAGACCTTTGATTGTTTTTAATAGAGAAAAGTTTTCTACTTTACATTTTAAATTATAACCTGTTTACATAGTAGGTTTTTTAATATATAACACTAACAATTTTCAGCTCATAGAGCTTCTATTTTGACTTTTTGTCATTTTGTTTTCTTTTTCAAGGCCCCTTTGGCTTTGGGCAGCTTTGTGCTCTCTTGCGAGGACTTGCATGTAATGTTCCATTCAGGTCAGTGCGATTTTCAGCCATGTCAATTTGCATTGTCCTAGACTCCTTGTGTAATAGGAGCATTATTGCCCCTGCACACCAGAAGCTAACTATGGTCTGTGGCAGGTGTTGCTTTCTCTTTTTTTTGTTCCACGTCTTCCACACTTTGCTGTCTATAAACAGAAATGTCTTTTAAATTCTTTGTGTAGTAAGATGCCTACTGATTTTGAATCCATACTGCGTTCTTACTGATTGTCCTTTTGTCACTTCCCAGTATTAACACACAAGAGTTCAAGAACAGGATAGCTGTCAGAGCTACAGTATTAGGAAAAAGTGGCAAGATGGGGAAATTATTTTAATGGACACCAATAAACCGCTGCCATGTTTGAGGCTTTGTTTAAAGTCCTTCTCCATTGTAGCCTGGATCTTCATGTGGGCAAAATGCTAGTCGTTAGTGATAGTCCAGAATATGGATTAAAGACAGATGCCTGATATCATAGAATATGGATTAAGGACAGATGCCTGATATCATAGGTGCCTTGTAGAATAAAATATGCAATTTTTAAAAGGGGAAGGGGGGATACATATTCTGAGATGCAGGTCCTCTGCCAGCTCTGCTTGTCAGCAAAGTCAAGGCAGGGGGCTGGTTGCAGGGGCAATGTGCCTTGTCCGTCAAGATCTTTTCATGTGAACTCTGATCCCAAAGGAATTAAGAGACTGTTCCTGAGAGCATAATGAGGCTGGTGCTGATGTGAAGCAGCCATGTGAAGAAAATAGAGGGAGAGGGTTGAGGAGCCATGGAGGAGGTAATTACAGATTTTTGGCTCCTCTGCCCCTCCCACCCCCCCACCCCACCCCAAAGTCCTTCCGGCCTTCTCTTGCCTCTCTCTTATTGCCTTATCTCTGCCGTGGTTGCAGTTCAAGCTGGTCCAAAGTTCGGAGCAGAATTGGGGAAGCATCTGCGTGTTGCCTCCAGCATGAATGAACAGAGCGCTCATGAGACCGAGGGCACAGCAGTTCTTCTGTATGGTATTGTTCCGCCGTAAAAGCCACAGACGGTCACGACAGGGTCTGCAGGGGATGAATCAATACCAATGATGCATCTAGCACATGACTGCTGGCCGGCTGACTTTGGAGGGTCGGGGGTGACTTGCTGCCAGTTACAGAGCAACGTTGCTGCTTGTTTTTTTCTCTTGGAGCAAACGGAGATCGTGGGGGGCGGGGGGGGGAAGCATCTAGGGCAGCAGAGATTCTTTGAAACCTAGCAAACTGATCAGCGCCAACCCAGTCAAGCTGTGGGTGGATAGATTTCATCTTACGCTTTGCTCTCTGGGGAGTTGTCGCAGCTCGGAATCTTTGCAGATTATCCCAGCCTCTGCTTCAGATGCCCTTCTTTGAACATCCTAGCGCCATAACCTTTAACCCCTGTTTTGTACATGCACATGTCTCCTCATTAAAGCAGACTGTGGAATAAATATTTCAGTTGCGGGACCTCATTGTTTCCTTCGTTACTTGGAGCCCTGTGGCACAGTGGTTAAATGCCTGTACTGCAGCCAAAAATGTGCTCACGACCTGGGGTTCAGTCCCTGGTAGTAGGGTCATGGTTGACTCAGCCTTCCATCCTTCTGAGGTCGGTAAAATGAGTACCCAGCTTGCTGGGGATGACAACAATGTGTAGCCTGCATACTGTAATGAAAAAAACAAACAAACTGTAAACCGCCCAGAGACTACTTGTGGTATGGGGCGGTATATAAGCAGAACCCTTTGCTTTTGATTCCTCTCCCTTCCCAGGTGTTCTTGAGATTCACAGGTGGTTTCTTCTATACTGTATGTTCTCAATGGCATGAAATATTTTAATAGCAATCCCAAAAATTAGGGGGATGTAGCCTGATGACAAATATCCCCATGCAGATGTTACATTTGATATAGGGAGGTCAAGGTGCCCTCTAAGGCACATGGGTGGGCAGGAAAATATGCCTCTGTTTCCCCTTCTACACAGGGTTCAACCATCCCTGCGCACCCATTGTGACCATTTTTGTTCTGGCCGTGTCAATGCCTGCAGGGGGAGGCACCCTGGAACAGAGCTCCAGGCAATAGGGATGGAAATTAGAGGGTACATTGAAGGAGGTGGTGATATACTCTTAATGTACACCTGAGAAGCCTGTCCTTCTCTTACCTCTAAGCATTAGGTACTGGCCACAGAACATAGTGGCTCTATCCATGACTCTCAGTTTTTATATGACTCCCTTTTCTGTGGCATTTTCTGAGGAGGGGGGAATGCTTCCGTGCCCATTGTGGTGTTGTTCAATCCTTCCTACTAAAACACACAGGCGTTATTAATTTTAAAAATCACACGTAATGTGGGACTGACATGTCATTTGGGTAGCTGAATTTTCGCTTATGAGCTAAGTTTCTGACAGGTAGTTGCTGCCTTCAGGCAATTGTAGACTGAATGACTAATACACTCAGTTGTCTTAGGCATTCCTTGTCAGCAAGGAAAACAACCCACGTCTTGACTGGCATTGTTCCAGAGGGTCAAAAATCAATTTTAATTGTCTGGGCCACGGTAGGTAGAGAAAGCAGCTGCTTCCGTTGATTGAATCAGATTGGAGCTATAGGATATCTGTTTTTTCTAAATCATTTCCATCTGTTTTGGAAATATGATGAATTTGCTCGGTCTCATCCTATGTCCAAAGCTCTGATTCTTCCCCCTTATGTCCAAGCCACTTCCCACCCCCTTGCCTTTAGCACAGCCTTATATGGAACTGTACCCACTACACTCAATTCTTTGAGCTCCCTTCCGGCTGATAAAGCCTATTAAGCCAGCCCATGGAAACAAGAAGATTAAGTTAATAAGGAATCTCAGTGCTTGTGCTGCCTTCCCTTTCTTTGAAGGAAGGATGTGGTCTGTACAGAGGACATCCGTGGTCAGAAGCATGTCGTCCGTTTACTGCCGCGTAAGGGAAATCATTGCACTGCTTAGGGGCAGATTGCCACTCACAGGTAAAGTGCCTGTCACATTCCTTGCCACATATCCAGGGATGGAGGACGCATCTTGTTGAAGAACAACAATTGAAGGCTTGCATGAATTCCCTTATCACAGTTGTAAAAGGGTGACAGGATTCTGGCCAGTTTCTCTCAACCTTTGTCCCTTGCCTTTTTGTCACGGGATGTTTTGGCACAGAAATCTCATTATCTCTGACTATTGATTGTGCTGGTGGGAGCTGTAAAACAAAATATTTGTATGTCACGTAAAGAAGGTTTTTTTTTTTAAAAAAAAAATTAGATGCAGGAACTCCTTATATAATTAATGAAGGTTTTACTTCATGTGCTACATTTCTTGATGAAAATATGTAAATGTGCAGAACACAGCTATGCAAGCGAGTGGTGCCTGGGGCTTCTGCATGGGAGTTGGTTTGGATGGCCAATTTAAGTAGATTGACCCTTGCTGAAATCTGAGAGATGTGGAAGATTCTGGCCTGGGAATTCAACCCATCCTCAGCCATACCTATAGCTTTGAATTGTCAGCAGTAGTTTCCCATACTTACCATGTGCCTGCAGAGCCGAATTTACCCACCCATGCCCACCCCTGGCTACAATAAGGGAATGCTTGTAAAACCACACTTTTCATGTCAGGGTTATTATAAGTCAACAGCTTTCACTTCAGCCCCACTCCAAAGCTGCAGTGGTAACTGGATCTGCTATTTTCAGGAAGCCTTGCAGGGCTGTCGTCAGTCCTTCAGAGCCTGGGCACCAGTATCAGTGTGCAATCCGTGAAAAAACCTGTCACCAGCTCTACTCTTGGCGAACCATCGCACCTCCTACCTTGCTGCATTTGCTTTGGGGTGGGGACATTGATGGCTGTGTTGGCAATTGTTTCATGCCAAGTAAGCACTGAATTGGGAAAAGCATCAGCTCTTCTGATTGTCTGGTGTGGTTATGTGCACAGTGCTGTCTATTCTCCACTAGACAAAAATCTTGTCCTTCTCTGTTCCAAGGACAGCATGCTGTCAGATAAGGAAATGGGCTTGTATGTGGTGATGAGATGGTTTCCCCTGATTTTTCTGTAATCATGTGTCCCTTCTTCTGCTCTCCCCTCCTGGATTCCCTGGGAAAGGAAGGAGAGGGAGCAAAGGGAAATCAAGGAGGAGGCAGGGAAAAACAAGGTCTCTCTTGTCTTTCCTGCCCCTTATCTCCTTTTTGAAGTCCATTCTTCTGTGCCCACTTAACCAGCCATCCATTGCCATTTGGGGACTTCTTGGATTATCATAACAGCATGTCCTGTTCCGAAGCTTGCAAAAACAAGGTTCTAGGATATGTAGTCAAAAAGGAACTTTCACAAGGTCCTCCCCCCCCAAAAAAATAGGTTCCCTCTCTCTAAATTCTTTCTATTTCTGCCTCCCACAGTTACTGATGCTTCCCCCTGGTACAGGGACACTGCTATGTTACCCTATGGAGTAACTCTTACCCTGAATTTGCAAAGGGGCAATAACATTGCTTTTCATTGTCCCCCCCCTTTGGTCCCTAGAAGGACCTTTCAAACTTGACTTAGTCCTACCGTGTAATCTTTACCAACATTTGTTTGGTCAACATTGAGCAAGTGCTGCTATTCTTGTACTTGGGCCAATAATGAGCTTCCCAGTTCTGTAGCTGTAATCAATATGTCACAGCAGGTGCCATTTCAGATGAGTCACAAAAGCTCCCTGGGCCTTCTGTTCCACGCAATTAATGGCTGTGTGGAGTGGGAGACCTAGAGCTGTGCCCTGCCCTTCACATCGAGGCCTCCCTCCAGGAGTCACATTTTGCAGTATACACTCAAGAAATAGCCCCTTGCTGTGTGTGGCTGTCCTCAAATATGCTCCTTTATGCCTGCTTCCTGGCCATGGGAAAGTGGGGCAGAGAACATATGGGTGATGCAATGGAGAATGGCCTGGTAGATGCAAGGTCTCTCCCTGGCATACCCTCAGAAGGCCTCATTTTTAGCACAACTAAGCATAATTGACTGTTGACATTGGGAGTCTTTCTTCTTGAGTTTTTAAAAAATGATTTTGGTATATGCTTTGGTACATGGGTTATTTGTGTACTTATACGTGTTGTCGCCCCCCTCTCCTCGAGTAATGGCTCTGTGCTAGATGGGTGGTACATTGGGCAGGCAGGCAGGCAGGCAGACAGACAGACACAGTGGTACCTTGTATAAAGGAATTAATTCATTCCAAATGAAATTATGTTAAGCAAAATTTCCTTTATACAAATTTCCCATAGGTATGCATTGAAAACAGAATAATCCCTAATCGTGACCATTTTATGTTGTATGGATTCACCCCATAGGCGATTCTGTTAAGCAAAATTCCCCTATCTCTGGAATTTTTTATGTTGTACAGATTTTATGTTATACAAACCGTTTGTTGTATGAGGATCCACTGTAGATGATAGATAGATAGATAGATAGATAGATAGATAGATAGATAGATAGATAGATAGATAGATAGATAGATAGATAGATAGATAGATAGATAGATAGATAGATAGATAGACAGACAGACACAGACAGATAGATAGATAGTGTTCCAGTGTTCACCTTCTCTCACTCACACACACTGTGTTGGGATTACTCCTTTTGGATCCCAACCTGAGATTTGGAAATAATGGAATAAGTATCTCCTCCTTTTCTACTTGTAAGTGGGCTATGCAACAAATAATGTGGAGGGGAAAGTGTGTACGTGAGGGGAATATTTCTCCTTGACTTTCTTATATCACATTTCCTACCCTACTTCCTTCCCTTACTTATCAAACCTGTATGATGCCAGAGACAGGGTTCTCCCCCACTCCCTCATGGATGCAGCCTACTGATCAGATGTTCAGAGAGAGCTCTGGATGTAACCCTTGTGGTCAGGGCCTCATCCTTCATTTCCTTTCACTTAACACCTTCTTGTGTGGTGTCAAAAGCTGCTCTGAGTCTTGTGGGTGGTTTTTATGGCAGCATAGGTGCCTTTCTCTGGAAGAGCGTCTCTTGATCTTTCTTGCATAGTGACATACATGCAAGCCTTCTCTGGTTAGGTTCTGGGATGCCAGCCTTCCTGTGTATTTTCTCTTTTCTGAACTTAATCTCGTGAATAATTACACAGTGTTTAAAGGGGCGCATATGCATAAGAATGCAGCCTAAAGGTATGTATATTTTCCTTGTCAAACCTGTTCTCTTTATTTGTAGCCTCAAGGTATCCGAAGCTGTTTAAAAATCTGCTGCATACAGATAAAATTTCCTTTCTTCTCTTAGCCCCTCTGTGTCTTCCTTCACCTTCTGAACATAATAGCTCTGAAAGTACTTCAAGACCGGGGCTCCCAGTGCTAAGCACCTTCAAAAAGTTCTGTGCATCTAGTCTGGATTTTCTGCATTAGCAGTTTGTTTTCATGGTAAGAAGAAAGGAGGAAGCAGTGGTGGGGAAGGTACTGAAGAGATAAAATTGGAGAGGACTTCACTTGGAGCCCCCATTAAATTTTGTGAAGGAGGCAGGGTTGTTTCAAGCTTAATTGGAAGCACCCTGGGAGAGAAAAAAGGCCAGAGCTTGGTAAAGTTACTTTTTTTAAAGTACAGCTCTCAGAATGATGCATTCTGATCTTCCTTGACAACAACATGAAGTTGTTCACCTTAAGGCTATGGATACTATTGTCTCCCTAACGAGCCTATTCAGGCCATTGTTCATCTTATGAGCCTAATTCAGATCAGGGTGACAAGAGATCAAAGCTGACTATAAGATGGAGTACTTGCACTAGCTCTATGGATGAACGGTGAAACGTTTCTCTCTCTCAGAAAAGAAGCCCATTAGCCATGACTCAACTTCCATAGAAGTTGCCCCTGGTTCCTCCGGACCTAACCCATGACCATGCCAAATGGAAAGCCAAAAGAAGAACAGTAGACCCCACCACTAAGTGGAACAAATACTAAGAAAAAGAAGAGGAGGCTTTCAGAATGCCAGCTCAAAGACTTGGGGTCCTCTCATTCTGGTCTACACTCAGAGAAAAAGAAAGCAGGGAAGCATCTGGAACAGGAAAGAAACCCCTTTCAACTCCCTTCTCCTCTTTGGGAGGAAGGACTTCATGGGTGTGCTTCTTTTATTTTGAAAGCAGTGGATGTTTTACCCCTCTGCTCCCCTCTGTTTTCAAATTTCTGTCAATTTCTAGAATTGTACAGCAGGTCAGAAAGATGGGCTAGAACCGGACAGGGGAAGTAAAGAGGGAAAGGGTGACTCATGCTTTTGGGGTTGAGTCAGGGGCTGGAGGAAGATGAGGAACAACAGCAGCAGAACACACATAACCCGGTGTGGAAACAAATGGTCAGCAATCAGGATATTACAGTGTCTGGGGTTTGAACTGCTCTTAGTTTTTAAAGTGGATTGTTGTATGTTCCTCCCCCGAAATAGCTCTCTGGCTTTAATGGTGTGTGTTTTCCTCCCTTGGGAGAGCTTCCCATTGAATTTACCTGTTATAATGCACTGGTACTGTAAATTAAAGAGGGAAAATGGGATCCGAAGGATATGTTGCACTCCTAAGAGGAGTGTTGCAGCCAGGTGAACCAAAGTTTGGAACAGATAACCTTTGTATCTGTAACTCCCAGAATCCCATGGCCATGTGGCAAAAGTAACATTTCCAAGGTTTGGAGGAAGCTGTGCCCGTTTGGAACACTGTTCTCCGCCAGAAGAACCCAAATCCCTCTCCTTTCCTCCCACCGTTTTTTGTCTCCCAGCTGATGTTGAACGGTTATAGCAGATTTTTAGTCCTTGGGCATTTGCAATTTGGAATAGTGTTTTTTTTGGTGGCACTTAAATCTTGAGTGTTCTATAGAGTAGAACTCTGGATTCTAGTTCTTAGTTTTGTTGTCGTCCTACTTTGGCTTGATATTCACCCTTTCTCAGTTCCCTATTGAAGGGAGTGATGAGAGCATCTGTGGATTTCACTTGACTGCATAGTCAAGGCAGAGACATGTTTCTAAGGTTGTTTTTTTTGCCAATCATGGGAGAACACTCTGCTTTTGTTATGAATTATTTCCCAGTTTCTTTCATGGTCCTCACTCAAGCAGGTTTTAGGAAAGTAGGGCTGAAACAAAATGTGAGAAGCATGTTGCGGTTGGAGTTAAGAAGGCAGAAAGCTGGAGGAATAACTGAAGCAGTGATGGCAAACTTAATTTAGAGACCAATTGCCCAATTTGTGATTCAAAACCCACTAATTATTCACAAAGTGCTAATACAGCAATTTAACCTGAATACAGGTGGATGTGAAGGGGCAACGTTGGGTGCCCACAGAAAGGGCTCCGAGTGCCACCTTTGGCACCCGTGCCATAGGTTCCCCAGCACTGGCATAGGGGAGCCAAAGAAAAGGTAATCTACAGTAGGTTCCCATACACATTTCCACCATTTGCTAAGCACTTGCTCCTAATTTGTATAAAGCCAATTACAGAAGTAATATCCTGACCCGCTGAATAGCTGCAGAGATCTTCTGTGAAATGTTAGCCACTATTGATTTCTGCTAGTTTTGATTTTGTTATGCAGTAGATGCATCTGTCCTTTGATCTCTTCTCTCCACCCGATTTGGCCTGTAATAATTTTGATGTGGATTTTTGTTCAAATTGTATGTTGAACATCTTAAAAGCAAAATATGGCTTTTGTTAATGGTAAATAAAACATTATATTTGACCCTATTGGCATGTCAATTGAATTAATCCAGGGTCATTTTACTAATAACAGCTATTAAAATATCATGTTTCAAAATCATGGAAGATCAGAGCAGTTATGCTTAAACTCAAGTATTTTTTTGAAAACACGTCTCTTTTGAGAGGCTTTGGAAGACTGCTTCCTTTGAAGTTATTTGCCCCTGTAATGATGCTCAGGTACGTGTGGCATCATTAGGGCTTAATGGGGAATCTGTTTCTTCTTTGTCGATGGTTGGATTTTATATTTTGCATTTTGTGTGTCAGTATGCTATTTTTATATGCACATCACCCAGAACAATATATACATTAATGCCGGGGTGGGGGAATGGGATGGGATGACAAACTCACTCACTCAAGTTTTTCCCCCAGCTTAGTTTTAACCTCTTCCTAATTGACCCTCAGATATTGTTTTCAGAATGACACATCAAAATTGTGTTATAATTAATTGTGCTTTACTTAACCTTAACTGGTTCTTATTTGCATGAAGGTTTTAAGGGTGCCCTGAGTGCTGCTTTATAATGGATAATGATAACATTTGACAATGATGACAACATCAACAGCAGTACAAAATATGACACTAGGTCATTTCCTGATACTGGCTTTAGGCATCCCCAGCTTTTTGTAACCCTTTTCATTGCTTGAACCTCATGGGAGGCTGCAAGGCCGGAGGAGCATGTCTGGTTACCAGAAACCACTACCTCCATCCTGGAAGCAATACCGACTCTTGCTGGTTTTAGTTTAATTTTATTAAAAATGTGGGGCATAAATAATGAAATAGTAGCCAAAGGCACTGCAGTAAAAAGAAAAATACTGTATAATAAAACAGTGTTTTATTAGAAGAATATGATGGTATATAATATATCAATAAAATAATAATAAAAAAACACCAACATTAAAATAGTAATAGTAAAACATCAGGAGGCATCTGTATTGAAACTGAGTCAAAGCATCATAAAGTTCGAAGTTACGGAGGCAAAAAAAAAAAAAAGACCCTGGATAAGCTTTTGCCATTTGTTGAAAGATGGAAGAGCGTTTATTAGTAAAGCATTCCTTAGTGAAAACGCTTGGTTCATAAATTAAGGTTTTATTTCTAGGTCACTAATATATGCATGGAGCCTCATGGCACAATGGTTAAAATGATGCTTTACTGCAGCCAAAACTGTGCTTATAACCTGGGGTTCAATCTCAGGTAGCAGGCTCAAGGTTCACTCAGCCGTCCATCCTTCTGAAGTCAGTAAAATGAGTATGGGGCAATATGTAGCCTGCATTATTTATTTATTTATTTATTTATTTACTGCCCCTCTTTAAATGGTAAACTGTCCAGAGAATGCTTTAAGTGGTATGGGGCAGTATATAAGCAACATGCTTTTTAAATTCTTCACACATTGTGGTATCCTTTAATTATTGTCACCCCCACTGATTTTTGTTTGGAGCAGTGAAATGGAACAAAATCAGAAATATAAGGTTATAGGATAGTGTTTCCATTTAGGGTTCCAGCCAACTGCGTACTTTTCCTGGATACTCCACTCCTGCTTTGCTCCTGCTCTGTTTTTTCCACCCACCCCCATCCTTTTCTGCACCCACTAAGTATGCTTCATTCTATGCATTCTAGAAGGCTTTCACGGCCGGGATCTGATAGCTATTGTGAGTTCTTTGGGCTGTTTGGCCGTGTTCTGGAAGTTTTTCTTCCAAGGAACAGCTATGCTTCATTCTCATTGAGCTGTTTGTGACTTTCTTCCCCTGCACAAGATTCCCACACACACACACACACATCTTCTGTTGTCTGTGAAGATTCTCAGTCATCCAGGCGAATTTATCTGGAGGTTGAGTCATGGCTACTGGACTTCTTTTTCTTGAGAGATAGAAATGTTTCGCTGCTCATCCAAACAGCTTCATTAGTCTTCACACCTGCTGTTGTGTTCCTCTTGCATATAGATAATGCTGCTGGGCTGCTAAGATGTCACAGCAATCAAACATTCGTTCATTGCCATTATAGTCATGGTGAGAAATGTGGTTTGCTAGAAGAATCTAAATTTCTTACAGAGACAAGGCTTGAGCCTTGCAGTTGTGCGGATAATAGCAGGGATTCAAATAGAGCAATGGAAGGAAGCTTTCTCATTAAACTCCCCTGAGCACCTGTGTCTTTATTGAAATTCTGGTTCACTCCTTAAAAAGAAAAGCCCACCTCTGTTGAAGCTCACAGAGTGTACTTCCAGTTGCTTCTCCTGTCTATTTGGAACATAGTTTGGTAGACATTTGGTTTGGGGAGATCAAATTAGCTCCCCCATAGCTTCTTTCCGAAGAGTGAATGATGACCCGTTGCTTAAGGGATTAGTGATAAATTACTTGCGCTGTTCCTGTGTCGATCTGATATTATTCAAATGTGCAAGACTGTACAGAAAGATGTCGGGGAGAAAAGCTTGGTTATTCTTTGATGTGATTAACTGTGACTTCACTGTGGCTTTCTTGCCCACTTTTTAAAGTCCCTTTTAATGAAAAACTGCCAAGGAAAATGAAATACAGAAAAAATGGTTAGTGAATCCCTTGGGTCCTCTGTCTTGTGTCATGGTGTCTGCCAGTCAAGTAGTGTGAGTGGAATTTTGTATGGTTTTCATTGCCTCTTTGCTGCCTCTGTTACTGATAGTGTTCTGCCATTCAAGGATGTGCAAAATCTTGATAAATGAACTTCTGTATTGAACAGTTGTTTGCTTACTATCTACGCATTATGGAGGAGGTGTCCCTCTCTCTCAGAAGAGAATTTGCTTTTCTTTTATCAGCTGAGGAAAGTTCAGTTTATTTTATGGTACTATACAAATGGTACTATATTTGTATAGTATACAACTTGTATACAGGAAGTTGTTTCGGCTCTAGATCAGTGTCTGATGTTACTAACAGACTGGATGAGGGTGAATGAGCTGAAATGTAATCCAGGTAAAACAGAGGTGCTTCCAATCAGTCAAAAGGCAGATCAAGGAATAGAGATGCAGTTTGTGCTGGATGGGATTACACTCCCTCTGAAAACACAGGTGTGCAGCTTGGGGGTGCTTCTAGATTCATTTCAACCTGGGATGTCCAGATGATAGCCAGGAGTGTGTTTGCATAATTCAAACTGGTGCAGCTGGTGCACCGCTTCCTGGAGAGGTCTGATCTGGCCATAGTGATTTACATGCCTCTGTTACATGCTAGCTGGATTATTGGATTAATGCTGTCTACATGGGATTGCTTTTCAAGTGTTTGGAAACTTCAGTAGGTACAAAACATAGATTGCTAATTGGGACTGGTTATAGGGATCATATAACCCTTCACACACCCCGCTACAGTAGCTCCACTGGCTAACAGTCTGTTTCCGGACACAATTCAAAGTGCTAATTCTAAACTATAAAGCTGCCCTAAATAGCTTGTGTCCAAGCTGTCTCAAAGACCACGTCCCTGTTTATAAGCCTGCCCAAGTATCAAGATCATCTAGGGCTTCTTCTCAGTCCCACCACCTTCACGAGTGTGTTTGGTGGTGACACAGAAGAGGGCCTTCTCTGTTGCGGCTCCCACACTTTGGAACTCCCTCCCACAGGAGGCCAAGCTGGCCCCATGTTTCTGTCCTTCCACAAGCAGACCAAGACCTTTCTCTTCGGGCAAGGGTCCCCGAGTGACTGGCTCCCTGGGTGGGGTTCTTAAATGGATTGTTGTGCCTTGCTGCTTTGATTTGTTTGTGATTTTGTTTTTGCTTACCCTTTTTAGTGTGATACTTGTTCTATCCTTTTTAGTCATTGCATGCCTGCTGTTTTTAGCTTTAAAGTCCTTTAATTATGCAAGGCACCTTGGGTCTCTTTCAAGGACAAAGGCAGGGTAAAAATACTTTAAACTGAATAAAACAAATAAAAGAAAGTTTTACTAATTTTATTATTGCTGGATTTGCCTTGGCAGTGGTGAAAAAAAAGGAAAGTATCCTCCTTGAATGGTGGTTTTTGTCCTTTGAAACAAGTTGTGTGTTTCCTATGGACCTTACTTTAAAAAGTGAGGGGGAACCACTTTTAAAAGGAAAGCACTACCTACTGTATTATTCTATGACTGGCTCAGCAAATCCAGCAGTGATGATGGCACATGGGGTGCTGTGCTGGAGGAATTGTGGCCCATGCTTTCTGTTTTACACAGACCACCTAACAATGTACTTCACTTGATTTAAAAAAAAAAAACCACCACGGCAGTGCTGTTAGTTCACCAATGTCATCAGTGCTTAAAATCAAGTTTTACTTAGAAGATGAAAAGCAACTGTTTTGATGTAATTATGTAGCAGGTGCTTCAGTTACTCTTCAGATTGATGTGTGACTAACAATAGGACTCGGTTGATTCACACTTCTCCTTTTGTACTTGAATACAGAGGCCCACACAAAAATATATGTGCCGTGGATCAGATGTGAATTGCGCAACTGAGTTTAAAAGATTGCTTTTCTCCACAAGAATGAAGAAAGCCAGGACTGTGTCTCTTTCTGATCATACCTTCTGAGTACATTGTTGGGAGAAGTGAGCATTGATGTGTGTTTAACTTGGATTATTCTAAAGGTGAGCTTCTGAATGGGCCATGAAATTGTCCAAGGAGGACAAACCCAGCATGCCACTGTTGTTGATACCCGGAAGGAAGGAGAAAACAGGCAAAGGCCTCCTAGTTTTGATTTAGATAGAAACAGGGCATAGCGAAACAGAAACCTAGGCGCATTTCAAATGGACAGCGTTATGCAATTCTAGTTAGCGAGCAGTTCAAAGAGGAAGTTGCAGGAGCTAAAGAAATGATTTGATCCTCTTGTTTACTTTCTAAAGAAGATATGGCTGAGCCCTTTCTCCTGAATGAAAGACCGTAGTGGTTAGTCAATGTTTCTGTGTGCGTGTGTATGAGATAATATTTTGCTTGTTTTATGAAACAGCTGTTCATAATGCGGTTTGGAATAGATTTTGCCTGTGTAGGCTTTCTTTTGTGCCCTATTCTCCCATTATAGCCGCATGTGCACAGATTGGCTCTTGTGTGCTTTCCTTCTTTAAAGTGCTTCTCCTGAGCTGTGGCTCTCTGTCGGGGAACCTGCTGCTTTGTTCTAGGGTGTGTGTGATTCAAACCACACTTCTGGACTCCTTGTTGTGTGGACCTGATCCCTTGCTTTCCTAGTCTAGCTGCTGAAAAGCACGTGTGTTTCGGCTCTAATTCGGTTATTGTGAACTCACTCTTTCTCATCTCTTTACACTCTGATCTATAGCCTGTCTCCATCCTATTGGTGCTCTCTCTAAATTTGTTTCTTTTACCCCTGCCTCCCATGCGGTCTGCATCTCGCAATGAATACTAATCGTTCACAGCCCTCTAGCCTCATTCTCAGCTTTTCGTTTCCACATTGTGCTCCTTGCATGGTTGTGTTTTACATACCCAGATCTTTCTCCACCCTACACTCCTCTGTGCCCGCATTATTCCTGTCTCTTCGTATATTCTGTAGTATATTCTCATTCCTTACTTACTACTGGTCTCTCCACCCAGTTTTCCTTTCATTTTCTACTTTTGCTCTTCTCTCTCTCTCTCTCTCTCTCTCTCTCTCTCTCTCTCTCTCTCTCTCTCTCCCTCTCCCCCCCCCCCCTTTTCAGTGACTTTGGTGGCAACAGTGGGCTAGGCTTTCCATTTCCCAGCAATAAACACAAGGCATCAAATGGACCATGAGAGATGGCAGACTGAATGAGGCATGGGGTGTGTATGCGTGTGAGAGAGAGGGAGGGAGGGAGGGAGGGGAGGGAAAAAGAGCAAGGCCACTGTGTATCTCTAACCCAGGGGGGAGAAGGAATAGAGAGGGATGTTACGATAGCATTCCTTCTTTATTTCTGATGGGCTTGGCTGAACCTTGGATATTCCCACAGTTGCTGCAGATAATGGGATGGGGTGACCTAAAGTTGTGTTTGTCATCCCCCCCCCCACGGCACCCGTGTTGGGCTAAAAAAAATTATTGACAGCACAGCTATCCTTAAAGTGGTTTGAATTCTTAGGAAAAGAAGAAAAAAGTGAAAATTTAACACTCAGTTGTCTTTAATGCCATGAATGAAACTGTTTGGATGAATTTTCATTATTGCCTGTATATTTATGGGAAGTTTAGTTAATTTTACTCTCAAATCACTTGACCCAAAAAGTTTACTCCTGTATCTGTTTTTTATGTAAGTGTACGTTGAGAATGCAGACTCACAGAGATAAGTTGAAGTAAAACGCACAAGTCTTTTCGCTATGCCATAGGCAAGGAGATAATGGTGTTTCCATGTTATAAAAATGGATTCTACTGCTAAACTGCAAAATCTTAGTGAAAATTAAATATTACTGGTGTGGCACCCCTGGAATACACTCACGGCACCCAGTTTGAAAATCGCTGACCTAGAGAGCTGCAACCAGGCTGGGAGAAGGCAACAACAGATGGCCTGTGGGGCTTAAAGAGTTGTGCAGGCCTGTTTTACGTGTTCAAACCACATCCAGTTTGTATGTAGTCTTATGGATTGCCAGGTGATTGGAAAGAAGCTAAAGCCGAGCATGTAGCTACAGCTAGCTCAAGGAATTTGTCTCGGGGCCACAGACGGGTGAAGGGGTGGGGAGTCTTTCCGAGCAACAATCAAGGGAAAAGTCTGGAGAATCAAAAGGTTAAAGATTCTGATGTAATTGGCAGCTTATAGGAGTACTGTACCTTTGTGGGGTCCTCTCTGGAAATCTAAAGTGGAGGTTGACTTGGCCTTTTGGCACCTTGCCTTGTTTTGTGTAACTTTCATGTGAGATATTGGAAGATGAAAGGAATGAGTTGCAGTAAAAACATGGAGGCAAAGAGGAGGAGGCATGCATCATGACATGGCTGCTTCGGGGTATACATTTTTGTTGGTTTGGAGTGGAATAGTACAAATCTAGAATTCTTCAGCCAGGTTAGGCAGAACGGAGCTGGGCTTCACCTTTTCAGTTGTTTTGTACCGCACTCATTTTCATTTCAATAACCTGGTCCCTGTATTGTCTCCCCATATGAGGTTGGGGAAAGGACTAGTGTTGCTGGGTACTGGGCGAATGTCTCTTGCGAAAGGAGGACAAGAAATGTCTAAGGGTTAAAAAAAAAGCATGAAGTGGTCAAGCTGGAATCCCCATTTGGCCATGATGTTTGCTTGGTGACCGTGGAACTGTCATCCATGATCTCTAATCTACTGTAGCTAACAGAGTTGTAGGAGTGAAATGGAAAAAAAGAATAATTGTGCATTCTGCCTTGAGTTCCTTGAGGAAAAGGGGGGGGGGATATCAATACAGTAAATTAGGTTTTGTTGAGAATGCATTACCGAAATGGCAAGATTAGAATTTTGCATATTGTTTACTGATAGGGTAAAATCCTTCAGTGGACTGCTGTACCTTTTCTTTGACGAGGAAAAACAAAATATATGGGACAAATATTTTTGCAGTCAGTTTCAGGGACAATCCACTTCCCCCAGTCTTCATAAAGACAAAAAGTTTTTTAGAAGGTTTGAGGCTAGATCTGTTATGGAAATAATTAAGCTAAAAATGCATAGTACAAAGCAAGCCAAAGCAACCATCTGCTGCAGAAATACTTTTCCACAGTTGTGCAGACTGTGGCCTTTAGATAAGATTTGGTGCAGCACCAATATTAAGATGCAAAAATAATCTTATTACAGTAATAATAAATACTTCCTGGATGCGATTTTTAACAAATGGGATCTGGTATTACAGTGAGGGGAGAAAGGTCAGTAGCAGATTTGAAGCGCTTGAGACATCGCTAGCTAAAAGTCTCTTGTGGATGACACTGAAGATCTGGAAATACATTCTTAGCAGATTACATGAAAATTCCACATTCTGTTTCCTTGGCTGGAATTTATAACCATGAGCTATATTTATACATAGATTGCTCAGTAATCTTTCTTGCAACTTACAGAATTAGTTAGAGTGCGCATGAAATCAGTTCTGCATTTGAAACATTTCATGTATGGTTTCACAACGGTGGCTTGTGAGGTGGGTCAGTGTTACTCTTTTGCTGCAACTGGACCAGGAGTGGTTTGTCCTTGTAATAGTGGTCCAATTTAAGCTGTGAGCTGAGAGGAGAGGAGACTAACCTTCATTGCTGCATAATCTAAGAGGCAAACTTTTCCAGTATATTTGGTGCACTGGAGAGCATACGTTATTCCAGAGTCAATTAGAAGTAAACAGCCTGTATTGAATTTACATTGGGAGCTGAAAAGCTACAGCTAAGAAGAGCGCAGAGAGTTTGGGAGGAGATATTGTTAACACAAAGCAAGATTAGCCTCAATATTTAAGCACTTGTTCAGTGCTTGTCTAGCTGTCTTGCCAGGTTCTAAATGTGCCTTGCACATCTTAATCCTCAGATAGACAGTAATAATAAGGAAGTCCTAGGTTTCTCAATAAAATGGCTTGGGAAACCAGTGTTTTTCCTAAACCAACAAATTCTGTGTTATTGTTCTAATGTTGCTTTTATGCCACTGGAGCTGGGGTGTCAGGGGAGTGAGGAGAGAAAATGGGAATGGTTAAGTCATTACAAGGTCTTTGTTAAAACACATACACTTCTACCCTGTCCCTTTTCCCGGCTAGATGTTGTTTGCTTTATCCCCTGAACCCTGTAACTACTGTTTGCTAAGCACTTAAGCAGGCTGTATAATCTATTGCTAAGATGTTCCTTATCTGCCTTTGAAACTCCTGTGGCAGCCTGCTGGAAGCCTTTCTTATTGTTGTGAGAAGAATTGAAGGTACTGGCATTGTTTGCATTGTTTGTTTTTGCCTAGAGTATTCCCAGTAATGGGAAGTTTGAGCCCTCTGGCTGTTGTCTTGAGAAAAGGAAGACTCCCTATATTGTCCACCTCTTTCAACATTTACAAGTAGCGCATATAATGAATATTTCATGGGCACAGCTGAGAATTACCTATGCTCTGCTGTTACTTTGACATCTTTCTCAAAACATGACGCTGACGGGGTTTAATGCAATTGCACCATATAATGGAAGCACTTTTCTTCTTTTTCCACCTGAATCTGTCCCTAAAATGAAATATGCACCTTCAAATGGCTGGCTGGAATATTTATAGGCCCTTCAGTTTCTTCTGTCTTTTTTTAACAGGAGTATGTTTCTGAAGAACAACTGAAAGAATTTGTGGGAGCAGTTTAACAGCTATTAGGTCACACATAGCTATCCAAAGAGGGAAAATCTGTAAGGACAAAGCAGCCTCTACCCACTAAGTCCTGCTTACCCCTGCTGGCTAAGTTCAACAGTAGCTATTGATCAAATAAATATATTTTATTAATAAAAGAGGGCAAACCTTATGGCTTAAAATGATTGAAGGGATGGGTTCCTAGTGAGCGTTGCCACCAGCAAATACTGGATTCTCTATAGAGCTTTCGTGCCACCTGGCTTCATTTCAGGGTGCCATATTGTTCTATCAGTTCAGTTGTCTAATTCTAGGGTGTTTGATTCGTCAACAAATTAAAGCTGTCTTTTAAATTTCCCCCTTTTCTCTTCTTGCTGCATGCAGGAAGTGCTTTGTACGAGGAAATCATAACGCAAGAGACTAGCCCAGGGTTGTGTAACTGGCCTTTTTATGTCTCTGAGGTAGGGGAATAAATAACTCGAGCATTCTAAGTCCAAACTGTTTTTCTATATTAGCACCGGTTCAGTACAACATCAGTGACGGCGCATGATCCGTGGGGTCTGTCGGAAGGAAGGATATACTCTGAAATCTTTAATAGCATTTTATCTTCATGCTCCCCAGAAATCCCCAGGATTTTGTTATCTGCCGGAGAAAGGGAGATACATTCTTATTCCCTCACCCCCCACCTCCTCTTTGCTTCCCTGGTTGGCTTTCTGTTGATGGCAGGCTGCTGGATTTCAGCTACAACCAGGATGTGAAATGCAGTCAGCAGCTGTGGAGGTTGGGGGGGAGGGGAGGGGGGAGAGATGTGAATTATTTATTAAGAACAACTTAACAGGCTTGTGGCCTAGCTGTTAAGGATCAGGACAATTGGGGAAAGAGACAGACAGACAGACAGACAGAGGGAGGAGGGAGGGAGAGAGAAAGAGATAGGTTGTGGGGTCTCTATTTCTTCTTCTGTCTGAAAGGATGTTATTGTCTTGCCTGGATCACTGTCAGTAGAGGGTATTGTAGAGGGCTCATTCAGAATGTGCACAAACTGTACCACGCAGGAGGACCAAAGCTGGTTTTATGCTCCAGGATGCACCACTCCTGCTTGTACCCTCTCTCTCTCCCCCCCTCGCCTCCTCCCTTTGCCGCCCCAGCTTTCTTATCACTTCTAGTGGCTTGGAACATGATGCTCAGCATTTGCATTTTTAAGAAGAGAGTTAAAATCACCTACCCAAGTGCAGTACATTTGAAGGGGCTAAACGGGCGATCTGACAAGGGAGCGGGAAAACAGCCTGTGAGAACTTACCTAACAGCATGGTTTGGATCCACGGAAGGGCTTCTGTTGGTTTTTAAACTGCATTCTCTTTGAGGAAAATATTCAGTTGAATCAAAATCTACCTCTCCCCCCTGTGTGCATTTAGACTTCAGGGCACAAGTTTCCTGTGGATCATTGGGAACTTGATTTTCCAGCTGGTGGGTTGTTGCTGTGGAGGGGAAAGATTTAATGCCGCACTCCCCTGGAGTGCTGTGGTCTGCATGGAAATGGCCCATTCTAAGAGCACTTCAGATTATATATATTTTTAAAACCTTGGCATGGCTGCCAGCCGTCCTCTTAATGTAACATGTCCTTAGGTCTTCAGAAGCTGAGAGCCTCTTGCAACTGAATGACACATTCTCCCCCGCCTACTCCCACTGCTTTGGGAACATTTAGGAGCTGGGTAGCAATTGATTTTCAGGAAATGGGACGCCGTTTGTTTCCTGAGGCCAATTTAAAAGGCGTGCAGACCCCACTCTAAAATATATTTCACACAGATGCCGTACTGATTTCATTGGAGTCATGACTGGAATCAGAATAATTAACCAGCAGCTGGCTTAGTGTGTGGTGGGACATCTTGGCTGCGATCCAGGGTGGTGATTTACACAAAGGCAAGCATGAATAGCATGTGGAATAGCAGTACTACTTGGACTTACTGGGCAATGTTGCCTTCTGTAGTTTGTGAGTCACACACACCAGTGTGCCTTATGGATTCAGAAAGGAAGTTTGGTGAAAAAGACCGGGCCTAGAAATCCTAATACAGTGTACATTCATAGGAAGCTTGCCTAGACGTTTAGCTTTTGGTTTAATAGAAGATCTAACAAACTGGTGAAGCTCAGTTTTTCAGGGAAGTAGCCATGTTCATGTGTCTCAGCTTGTTGACAAAATCAAAGGGGGGAAAGGGGAAAAGAGAAACAGGGATACAATATTATATAGTTGTCCCCCGCCCTTTCGCAGTTTATATACTGCAGTCCCAGTATATCGCGGGTCCGTAGTATATGAAAAAAAGGCCTCCTGGGGTAAGGAGGAAAGGCCTTTCCAGGCCTGTCAGAGGCCCCAAAAGTGCTTCCCTGCAAACTGGAAGTGACTTTTGGTAAACCACAAGTGACCTCCAGATCACTAGAAAGCACTTTTGGGGCCTCCAAAGGCCCAGGAAGCCCCTTGCAGGCCTGTTCGGAGTAGCGCCAGGCGTGGGGTAAGTACAAGAGCCCCCAGAGAGCCCCCCCCAAGTCTCAACCCGACCCAGCATCCACATATTGCGGATTTTCAATTATCACGGGTTGGGTCCGGTTCCTAACCCCTGCGATAGGCGGGGGTTTGCTGTATTTCTTTTAAATAACAGATAGATTTCAGTGTCGGCATTCCTAGTTCCCAAGTCCACTTATTCAGATACATTGATCATTGTCTTTGCTAACTACCCCACACCCCACACCACCCTTTTATTTTTGACCATGTGATTACATTCTGGCTGTTTGGAAGATTGTCTTCTATTTGCTCAGTGGTTTGTTGCTATCTGATCTTCCTTCATGCCACCTATCAAGTGTGTTTGCAAAGAAGGTCTGGTTATTTTGTATTGATGTCTGGAAACAAAACTGCCCTGTATATAAGTGTTATCGTTATCTAGTTAATTTGTGGACTTCTGGATTCTACCCTCATAATAAAAACACTTCAGCATTTGTACAACACTTTGAGACTGTTGGTGGAGTGCAAGTTACGCTACGCCCGTTCTCCCTCTTCATTCATCCCCATTTCACCTGCGGTCAAAGGAACTCCTAGATAGCAGGAGCTGGCCATGCACTTCCTCCACACATCTGTACAGCACTGGCACTTTGTAACAGGTTTTCCTCTTCAGACACTTGTGTTTTTCAGGTTCTTTAAAATGTGTTTCTGGTTGCAGCTTTAACAGCCTCTTGACCTCCCCCCCCTTTATTTGATTCTCCACGTCAGTTACTGTCTCTATCAACTTGTCTTTGTGCAGCAGAAACTTCAGGCACAGTAATATCTTGGTTTAAGAGTAACTTGGTTTAAGAACAAAAATTTTCTTCTACATTTTGCCTTGATCAACAAGCAATGTCTTGATATACAAGCACTGGAGCAGGTCACATGATCGCAAGTGAGCCAGCAGTGGCTCTCCCTCCCTCCTCCTGCTAGAGATTGTGTGTGATCGTCTGGAATGTTCCGTCTCAGTCAGCCTGCAAAGCAGAGAGAGGAATAGAGGCCTCCCTTGCACCAGTCAGGAACGTTTGGGAGTTCAGGTTAGGGTTTTATTTTTCTTTATATTTTTCTTTAATTTGTTTTCAGCATCATTTCTTATTTTTTCAAACCATTTGTAGTCATAGGGGCACTAATCAAGTGTGTATAGGGCTACAAATTGCACTTTATTATTGTCACATTAAAAGCACAGTGTAAAATCAAGCAGAGCAGATTCTGCAGCCAGGTACCTAAACCATGGTGAAGATGTGGACTTCTAGCCCACTTCTTTTGTGAGTTTTGGCATTTTGTGTGTACAGAATGTGGTCCACAGGGACTCATCTGGGTTTCCATTATTTCTTACGGGGAATTTTGCTTTGATATAAGAGTGTTTTGGTTTACAAGCATGTTTCTGGAACGAATTATGCTCACAAACCAAGGTATTCCTGTACAGTAGGACCACGGTGTCCATGGGGGACCAGTTCCGGGACCCCCTGTGGATAGCAAAATCCGCTGATAAGAATGCTCTTATCCGAGGATAATAGTGGTGACAGAGGTTTTGGGGTGGCGATGCGAAAGCTTTCTCCCCCAACACCCCCCAAACACTGGCACAGCAGTGGCGAGGAGGGGGCGGAAGAAAACTTACTAATACCAAGCCCTCCTCGCTGCTGCCACTGGCTAGTTACCCTCTCCGCTGCCTGGCTTGGTGGCTGTTCTGCGGTGGCGGCAGCAGTGGCAAAGAATACTCAGCATCAGTACATTTTCTTTTGCACCCCCTCCTTGATGCCGCAGCTGGCCTGTGGGGCTGGCAGCGGCAGCGGCAAGGAGGGGGAAAAAATACTTACTGATGCTGAGCCCTCCTCGCCGCACGCCAGCCGCCCTTCAATAGGGTGGGGTGGGGACTTAAAAGGACCTGCCTGACCAACCGGCCTTGGAACTTCCTGCTAGGGTCAAGGGTGGTGGATGGGAGGTTTTGAGCTCAAACTTCCAGTCCTCCACCCGTGACCCGATCAGGAAGTTCAAAGGCCAGTTGGCCAGGCGGGACCTCTTAAGACCCCATCCCACCCCTCCGGAGGGTGGCTGGCTGGCTTGTGGCAACAGCAGCAAGGAGGGCTCAGCTTCAGTAAGTTTTTTTTTTCTTTTCCCTCCTTGCCGCCGGGTTCGGACTTCCCCTGCACCCAGTGATCACCAACCGCGGATAACTGAATCCACGGTTGGTGAATCAGCAGATGCAGGGGCTGTACTGTACTTTTTGTTTTCCCTGAACTTTTAATTCGAGCTTTGCTTGGAGGGCAGGGGGAGAGGAGGAGGCCATGGTCACATCAAAGAGTTCTTCACAACCCAAAGGTGCATGATATTTCTCAGTCATGTTGTCATCCTTCGGTAACCATGTTAGGAGTTGCGTATCCTCTACGAGGACATCTCTTGAGGCTTTAAAATACATGAAAACATAAACTTTTTTTTTTGCATTATCTGTAGAACGTGTTTTTCTATCTTGTCTGAAGTGGCAATGAGGTGAATTGTTTCCTTCCTTTTTAAAGAAGCCAGGGATTTGTTTGCTATTTCTTTGTGTCTCGGACTCCTTTATTTCTCCCACCAACCCCCATTTTGTGTTTGGATGGGTGAAGCCAGAAGCCTTTGGTTTTTTATCACTTTGGTGTCGGGAAGATTGAGGAACTTGCCTCCTCCTCAGCTAGATATTGTTGAGCGGAGGACTCACACGTTGAAGCACTGGTGCCACCCAGGGATTCTTTCTCCCCCACAGCCATTCTCAAACAAACTGGGCGCCTATCATTAGACAGTTGTGTTGTCAGAAGAGCACAGTAGAAGGGCTGGCAAATGCCAGTGACACTTTGGTCCCTCATGTTCTCGGAGCTTAGAAGCAAAGAATTACTAATAATTAATTCCTTTTGGAAATAAGGAGTCTCAAAGTTGTAACTTAACATTACAAGGCCAAGACTCAGGCTTTTCTCCTTTTCCCTCCTGGTAGCAACCTGAGGGGTGGTGTGCGTGCACTGCTGTTTTTTTTTCCTTCTTTTCGTTCAAAGGAGGAAGAAATGAGTTACTTTAATTGGGGGGGGGCTCATTTGTTAAAATCTGTGTAACAAAAAACTGAGTGCAGAAGGGGAGTTTGTGCAGTGGTCTCCTTCACTCAGCAGACTGTCCTTTATACTACCACTTGTGTATCCAGTTTTGCAACCAGTGAAGGGGGTGGGGGTGGGGGACTGCTAACACAGTTGCCCTTGTGCTCTCCAGCGAAAATATTCCCAGTGGGATAGAGTTCTTTAATGTTCTTTTTACATTTGTAGCTCACCAGTCCAGAATAGAGATGGGCATGAAATGAACCACAAACCAAAAAGAACCCACAAGATGGGCTGTCTCATGGTTTGCTTAGTGAGCTGTTTGGGGGATTGTATTTTCCTGAAGCAAAATGAAATGCTGAGCTTTTTTGTGTTAATGTTTTGATTGCTTCAGGAAAACATGATTCAGGCTTCTTCATTTCTTTCAGCAACCCCACCCCCACCCCCCCCCAAATATGGTAGGAGTTCACATCTCTCTTTTGGGACCATCTTGGACCATTCACTTTCTTTCATAAAGTAGTGAATGTTTGAGTCATGGCTACTGGACTTGAGAGATAATCCAAACATCATGGTACCTTGAGGTGAAAGTAGTGAATGTTTTCATTTGCAACATCATGGCACACCCAAGCCACCAAGGTTTTTTTTAAGGATGTGCTCCCATCCTGCTGTTCTGGTGATGGTGAAGAAAATGATAGGTGATTTTTAATAGTATTTTTTAACAGCATAGAAGGATTGTATGGAAAGAGTATGAAGAATTCATATGGTTGTATGAATATATGGACAATGGCGTCTCCCACAAGGGATACAAGTTTGTATGCCAATTGATTATTGGTCTAATTCCATCTCCTCTCACAGTTCTTGGCTTCGTACAGTGAGGAAGTGCCTGGAGGGACTGAAGAGGAGGGATATTGGATGGATCCTGAAATGGGATCAGCTGCAGGACTTACAAGGCCGGCAGTAGAGGAAAAGATGATGGTTTGGGCTGTTGTAGGTAATGATTTACATAGAGATGCAGAATGACTGATGAAGTAGGTTGAACAGAGCTATATCAAAATCACCCTGCTTAATTCAGCCAAGAAAGATAAGCCACAAAAATCCCATTTGAGGTTTCCCTTAGTTATAGCAAAAAGCAATTAATTACATGCCACTAGTTATTTTGTAATTTTATAATATTCAGTGTTATTTTGTAATACCGTATATACTCGAGTATAAGTCAACCCGAGTATAAGCCAGGCCCCTAATTTAAACCCCCAAAACTGGGAAAATTTATTGACTCAAGTATAAGCCTAGGGAGGGAAATGCAGCAGGGCCTGGCAACTCCTCCTTTGTGAGCTGGGTGTGTGTATGATGTTTAAAATGACTTTTAGCCACTGATGCAAGTGCTTGAGTTGGTGGCTAAAAGTCATTTTAAACATTGTTTTAAAATGACCTTTTAAAAAGTCATTTTAAACATGGGGGGGTCAGGAGAAGTGGCGCACAATGTTTAAAATGACTTTTAGCCACTGACCCAAACTTGCCTCAGTGGCTAAAAGTATTGACCCACATATAAACCGAGGACCCCTTTTTTTCAGCCCAAAATTAGGGCTGAAAAACTAGGCTTATACTTGAGTATATACAAACTTTTTTAAGCTTTAAATACTGCCTTTCAATGATACAAACTGCTTTGATACATATTAATGGGTGGGTATGTATGTATGTATGTATGTATGTATGTATGTATGTATGTATGTATGTATGTATAAATTTATTTATTTATTTATTTATTTATTTATTAGTCTTAGACCCCACCCATCTTCCCAAAGGGGAACTCTGGGCGGCTTACAATAAAAAATAGGTAAAACAGAAGCAAACAAGTAAAAAGGGAGCAAGATGGCAGGCATACCCGAAACAAAATAAACGTGGGCAAAGGAAAAGAAAGGAAAAAAGAAAACTAAACAGAAAGGTCGCCGAACGCCTCCCTGAAGAGCCTTTTTAAAGGCGGGCAGGGACTCTGTCAGGCACAGCTCACTGGGTAGGTGGTTCCATAAATAAATAAATAAATAAATAAATAAATAAATAAATAAATAAATAAATAAATAGTTACCTCCACTCTTTGGTAGCAGTACAAGTGGGGGTTATTGCTGTAATTTTCTGCTTTTGGATTTCCTAAAGGTATTTGTTTGTCCTTTATAGCAGAGTGAGGGCTGGAATTAAATACAACACTGGTCTGATCCTGCAGGGTTTCTCTTCTTATGATTTTATGATAACATCTGTGATGCCATGGGAAAGGTATTTCTGAGTTGCCAGAGGAAGGGGGAAACTGTTGATTCTGCACCTTGTGAAAGTTAATGGAAATGAGTGTGCACTCATTTTTTCTAATTTATTGCTGTTGTCATGGGTATTGTCGATGCTGCTCTTTATGGTTTCTGAGGCTTCCCTAGTAATTGCCGGTATGGCCTGTAATGATCATTAGTGGCCCTTGAAGTGTGCGCTTTTAAAAAATGACGAGGTTGTCAGGTTCCTGAGTCCTATACTTGTACCAAAGGCCATGCAGAGGAACATGGAATGCATTTCATCTTAATTGTTGTCAAATGTTGGGAAGATTTTAGTGTCAAAGCAAAACCTTGTCTATGACTTTGAACATTTATTATAGGCTATGTTGGCTGGATATGATGGGCCTTGTAATTCAAAACCTTTGGTAAGAGCCAAGCCAGGAAAGGCTGCTTTAGACCATGATAAGCTGGATGTTTGTCCTAACCTTTCCTGCACAAGCTCCAGCATTTTGCCTGCCTTACAGAAAAATGAAGGAAAGACAGGATTTTTTATAAACACCATATTCCAGATCACTTCAAACCCACAAACACACTGAGGCAGAGACTAGTCCACTCAAAAGAGCAGACACCAAAACACAAGATGAATAATATATATGCAGTCCAATGCAGTGAGGAGTGTTCAGAGCTTTCAATTGGAGAAACTAAACAGTCATTAAACAGGAGGATGGCCCAGCACAGGAGGGGCAACAGCTCAGGACCAGAATTGGCAGTATACCTCCATTTGAAGGACAAAGGGCACTCATTCAAAGATGAGGATGCACACACATTAGACACAGAAGATAGGTGATTTGAAAGATAGGTCAGGGAGGCCATTCTATATTTTCCATATGTATTTTGTGTATAGAAAACCCCTCTCTTAATAGGGGTGGAGGATTTAAGTGCAATCTGTCTCCTATTTATCATGGTACTCTTTCATATATTCCCAGAAAAATCAGGATCATACCTCTACCCAGAAGGCCACTGCTAACAACCCATGCTTAATGGGTGTGGAAAGGGCTGTAGAGTTGTGACTTGAACACACTCCTGGCCATTGTCCATCTATGAGCCAATTCAGACTAGGGCAAAGAGAAACCAAGGTGGAGTATAAATTGGGTCTTTCGTACCAACCTTAGGATGGAAGAAGCTACTTGGATGAATCAGAATCAGAATCCTTTTATTGGCCAAGTATGGTTGGACACACCCAGAATTTGTTTTGGTAAAAAATGCTCTCCATATATAAGAAGGAAATATAAGAATCAGTTCAAGCTGCCATGACTCAATTTCCAGATAATCCCACCCGGGTGATTGAGAATCTTCACAGACATAAGGACAGATAGGGTATTGCCAGTTGCATTTGTCCCCTGATTAAAAAAATGCCCTAATCTGGCCCAGTACCTCCCACGTTACCATTTCAAACATAATGCTTCAGCATCTTGCCTGTGCTTGTATCTTCACCCTTCATTTTGCTTTTTGCTTTTTGTGCTTTAATGTCCAACCTTAAAAAAATAATTTTAATGAATGTGACTGTTCACTCAGTAGCTAATCTTGGTGGTGGTATTACCTTGGGGCCCATTTCCTCTCTGTGTGCGCGCATGCGCGTGCCCCCTTGTAGCAACTTTTGAGCCAGAGACAAAGCAGTCCCAGGTGTTCAATTATTGGAGCTGAGCCTCCTTCTCCTGGCCCAGCTGTTTGGTGTAAGTTGGCTGGACCTATGAAAGGAAATCCAAGCTACCTGCCTGGTGCTGTCCTTTGGGGATGAGATGAAGTAAAGCAAGCTGCACTGGGTAAAAATGGTGTTACTCCTGGTGGCTTCCTTTGACAGATGGTGACTAATGTATTGGGAGCAAAGGGGTTATTTGGCTGCGAGAGACAGATGTGTTATCAGGCTATTTTTAGTGCAACCGTTTTCTCTCTCTCATTTGTGTGTGTGTGTGTGTGTGTGTGTGTGTGTGTGTGTGTGACAACTTCAGTTGTGTTGTAGCAGAAAATGGTAGCACTAGGGAGTTCTAGGAGAAAACTGGCTCCTTGCTTTGTCTTGTTTAGCTTCCAAGCATAAAGCCTGGTGGGGACCCGCCTTGAGCACGAGCTGATGACTTGTTCTGCCCCTTCTTCCCTTACGGAATTTCAACCAAGTGAGCCCTACTGCCGTATATGAAAACAGATATAGTGATGGAGATGGCATACAATGAGTACATTGGTACAGTTTTTAAAAAATCACCTGTATCCTTGGAAAGTTGATTGTGTACCTTGCACAGTAAACTTTCCACTGGTGGTTCTTAGTCCTCTTGATCTTTATATAGAATCTTCGTCACTGCTCTCCCCACCTCTTGACACTGGAAGCTTTCAGAGGTAAGTTTCTTCAATCCTTCCGAGGAGACGATGGGCTAGATTGTAAGGGAAGAGTACAGCTGCAGAACAATCGCTCCGTGGCACCTTTTGAGTGGTAGTTGACCTGCGTGTGTTTGTGTGGAGGGCCAGGGTGGTAGAGTTTCCCTGGAAAGCTGAGTTGATTGTAATGTTGTTTGTCAAGGCTTCGAGATTAGGAGAGGCTGCAGTTAAGTACAGAGGAGGGCTTGCCTTCAGGGGACTGAACTGGGACACTGTTGGAAGGTGCGCCTTTTCCCCTCTGCATGCTAAGTGTGGAAAGTAAGACCCTGCCACCAGCGCCAGTACGTGGGTCCAGCATTTGAGAGCAAAGCTCGCTTGACTCAAGAAGTTTGCAGTAGTTATTTCCATTGTCTTTGGAACGACAAAGACGAGAGATTTCCTGCACTCTCATGTTGTTAAGAAGTGGATTTGGTGAACCTATGCCAAGTTCCACCAGAGAACAAGCCTGGCATTGGATGAAGGAATGGATATAGGAAGAGGATATGAAAGGAATGATTGGGCTTTTCTGCTGGATAATGAGAGCCAGGCCAGAGACAAAAAAGCAAATGGCCTTAATAGGCATTTCTACAGTAGCCCACAAATATGCATTAAATCTGTGTTATGACAGAAGATCTTTGCCAGTTATCTGCAAAACCTGGGTGCTTTTGAGATGAATTACTTGTGCAGACATGTAAAGCTGGATTCTTAAGGCTACTGTTTGGGGATGCCTAGCTATTTAAAATATAGTCCTTCTTTTTAAAAAAAAGTAAACAATTAAATGCTTAAAGCAGGCTTGTCCAGCATTTTATCTAATTCTGTTGCTTGTGTTGTGTCCCTGATTTTGACTCAACAGTAAGACTATAAATGATCTGGATTTGTTAATGGATTTGTTAACGAAGTGAGGCTTTTATCATAAATCTCTTCTTACCTGCTGCCTAAGTAAAGCATGCATCTTCCAACCAAAATAGCAACTCAGCTTCCATGTATATTGACAGCTAGGCAGCCGAGACCATGGGATATTGAGTGAAGTGAGCTCACCCTATCTGATGCACAGCAGAACGGCCAACAAGTTATGGACGTTGCTCTAATATGGAACATATGCTCTAATATGGAACAGATTAAGGAGGACTTGGACATTGCAGAGAAATTGAACGAGTTCTTTGCGTCTGTCTTCACGACAGAGGACCTTGAGCAGATTCCGCTGCCTGAGCCGCCCCTCTTGACTAAAGAATTAAATCAAATACAGGTTAAAAGAGAGGAGGTTTTAGGACTAATTGATAAATTGAGGATTAACAAGTCACCGGGCCCAGATGGCATCCACCCAAGGGTTATTAGGGAACTGAGAAATGAAATTGCAGATCTCTTAACGGTTATATGCAACTTGTCTCTTAAAACGGCCACAGTGCCAGAGGACTGGAGGATAGCAGATGTCACACCAATTTTTAAAAAAGGAAGGAAACTACAGGTCAGTTAGCCTTACATCTGTCCCAGGGAAGATGGTGGAAAGCCTCATCCAAGAGAAAATCTTAAAACACATAAAAGAACAAACCTTGCTGAGAGAAAATCAGCATGGCTTCTGTAAGGGTAAATCTTGTCTGACAAACCTTTTAGAATTTTTTGAAAAGGTCAACAGGCACATGGATTTGGGTGAACTGGTGGATATAGTCTATCTGGATTTTCAAAAGGCTTTTGACACAGTCCCTCACCAAAGGCTGCTGAGAAAATTGCACAGTCAGGGGATAAGAGGGCAGGTCCTCTTATGGATTGAGAACTGGTTGAGATCCCGGAAACAAAGAGTAGGTGTCAATGGGAAATTTTCACAATGGAGAGAGGTGAAAAGCGGTGTGCCCCAGGGCTCTGTCCTGGGACCGGTGCATTTCAATCTGTTCATAAATGACCTGGAGACAGGGATAAACAGTGAGGTGGCCAAGTTTGCCGATGACACAAAACTTTTCCGTGTGGTAAAAAGCAGAGAAGATTGTAAAGAGCTCCAGAAGGATCTCTCCAAACTGGGGGAATGGGCTGAGAAATGGCAAATGAGTTTTAATGTAACCAAATGTAAAGTAATGCATATTGGGGCAAAAAATCCAAACTTCATCTATCAACTCATGGGCTCTGAGTTATCCGTGACGGATCAGGAAAGAGATCTCAGTGTGTTGGTGGACAGCTCCATGAAGGTGTCTCCCCAATGTGTGGCAGCAGCGAAGAAGGCCAATTCCATACTAGGGATTATCAAAAAGGGGATTGAAAATAAAACAGCGAACATTATAATGCCTTTATATAAAACAATAGTAAGGCCCCACCTGGAGTATTGTGTACAATTCTGGTCACCGCATCTCAAGAAAGACATAGTGGAACTGGAAAAGGTGCAGAAGAGAGCGACTAAAATGATTACTGGCCTGGGGCACCTCCCTTATGAGGAAAGGCTAAAACATTTGGGGCTCTTTAGTCTGGAAAAAAGGTGCTTGAGGGGGGATATGATTGAGACATACAAAATAATGCAGGGTATGAGTAAAGTGGATAGAGGGAAGCTCTTCTCTCTCTCCCAAAATGCCAGAACTAGGGGACATACACTCAAATTGAGGGCTGGGAGAGTAAGAACTGACAAAAGAAAGTATTTTTTCACCCAGCGCGTTATTAGTCTATGGAACTCCCTGCCACAGGATGTGGTGATGGCATCTGGCCTGGATGCCTTCAAAAGGGGATTGGACAGATTCCTGGAGGAAAAGTCCATCACAGGTTACAAACCATGATGGAGATGTGTAATCTCGAGTCTTTAAACCAGGGTACTTCAAGGGTCAGATGCAGGGGAGTGGTATCAGGAGACAGATATCTAGTCTCATGCGCTTCCAAATGCATCTGGTGGAGCCGCTGATCCAGCATGGCTCTTCTTATGTTCTTATGTTCTTATGTTCTTATATTGCTTGCCTGTTTGTGTGCAAAACAGGATTGCTGTCTTCCATGAACATTTCCTCTTCCTAGTTGGTGCCTGCAGTCTTAAACATGACCTTGCCTTTTCTGTAGTGTTCCAGGGTAATGGGGTACTAGACCTTTTGCCTTTCTGCTGGTGTATGCTGAGTGTCTTGGAGAAATATGAAACCAGGTAACAGTGATGGCAGAGCAAGGGAGTCTTAACCACACTGTGGTTAGTATTGTGTGTAATAACTGAACTACAGGATCCCCCTCAAGTTTTTACCCCTCTTTATATTTATTAGTTTATTTTTCTATTTAAACTGGAGGTGCACCGTCTGGAAGGCTTCTAGGTCCTAGTTGTAGTGTGTGACATCCCCCCCCCCCGGTTCTAGGACAGGGTGGGCAAATTACAACTGGAAGGCCACATGCAGCCACAAGAGGATTTTGGGGTCCCTAAGAGTACCCATGTGCCATGTTTTAAAAAAACAACTGGTGGTCATTTTCAGCAATTTTTTTACACCAGAGTCCCTATCCCTCCCTCCCTTCTGGAACCCCCATGAAATAAAATAAATAGATGGAAATGGTTGTTCCTTGCCTCCATGCAGCCCACAGCTGTCTGGATAGCTTAGTGGGGTTTAAGCACCTGGCTGAAAAGCTTGGGAGTTAAGACTTCCGCTCCTCACTGTGTCGCCCTGGAGAAAGTGCCAGCTTCTGTAGCCTTGAGTAAGCTGAGCACCCCCGTAAGGTAGATAGCCTCTGAGTACTTTATACATAGGAACCCCTGGAAAGGGTTGGTGTAAGTCAGGCTTGAATTGGTATGCAATTATTATAATTGTTACTCTGCCCACAGAGGGAACTAGGAGCACAAATCCAGGCCCTGAGAATGCCTACCGAAACATCTAGGACAGTGATGGCGAACCTTTTAGAGACCGAGTGCCCAAACTGTAATTCAAAACCCACTATTTGTTTTTGCAAAGTGCCAATACAGTAATTTAATCTGTATACAGGTGGCTATGAAGGGGCAATGTCGGGTGCCCACAGAAAGGGCTCCGAGTGCCACCTTTGGCACCTGTGCCATAGGTTCGCCATTACTGATCTAGGATTTAATCTTGGCCTGTGTGCCGCATCTGGTCAACCTTTAATAAGGCAATGAGAAACAAAATGTCTGCACCCCCTCCCATTGGTCAGTGGTGCTTCTCTTAGAAAAGATTTCAGAGGTGCCTACCCATCAGGGACAGGAAAACAAAACTTCTTCTTCCCATCCTGTAGCTCCCACACTTTCCACTACATGATGGAAGGGCTTACAAGGGACCTGTAGGAACCACTGGACAGAAGTACGGGGACATCTTGGCTTCAAAATTGCTCCCTGATTATGATATCAACAGCCTTCCTCGGATGTAGTTATGGGAATGAACAGTTTCCAAGCTGGTACAGAAGTGAACCACCTCCTTTTACACTTGAAGTTTCAGGAGGGATTGAGGACATGGTTATCCTCTAGAAGATAAATGATAAATGAGGGTGTCATCTAGTAGGTTGGGTGAGGAAGTTATGCAGGTGAAAGGAGGCTGAGCACAAAAGCTAAAGGCAATTAGTTGGCCATGAATAATGATGGGCTTACTAGGACTGTGCAGCCTTAAAGGAGTCTAGCAAAGGTCATGAAGAATAAGCAGACTTTATTTATAAGCAGACAGAATAAGCAGTTTGATTTTATTTAGTGTTTTGGTAAATATATCAGCTACTTTCATGTTGCATAAGAGCACCGCTTATTTTTGTGTACATTCTTTTGAGACTTTTAGAGTTAATAACTAAATGAAGGACAAGAGGGAATGAACTTAAGGTGTAACAATTTTTGTTTGGTCTAAGTGTTTATAGTCTGAAGCACAGGTCATATGATGTAGCTTGCAACCCACTTCATCCAACTCTTTGTTGGTTGTTCTGCAACATATTAACATAGTTATCCCCCTCTGCCCTAGCGACTGCCCAGTGAACAGAGGGTCATTTTTTTCTGGCATTCTATCTATTGAGGTAGCTCAATTATCTACCAGTAGAACAGCTCGGAGATGCTAGCAATTGGGTCTGAGACCTTAAATGTGCAAAACATACCCATTGCCACTTATACTGTATATGACTCTTTGGCAATGAAGCATGCAATGGACTTGAAATGCATTCAGTTCTTGTAGGTAGGTGGTCTTGTCCAAGGCCCAGAGTCCATTAGCCATGGTGGCTAGAGAACTAATGTTGTAGTCCAAAATTAGTAATATTTCCAAGCTTATGTTTTCTTACATTTTGATAAGACTAAACTATCAAGAATCTGACTTTACTTCTCCATATCAGCATGGCTCATCCATCCTGGGTAGCTTAATGGCTTACCTGCTGGATTTGCCTGGAGTTACCTACCTGTTACATCAAGCTAGTGGGAGGCCTTATCTGTTTCTGGTGGTATTGCATGCTGAGATCTATGCCAAGTGAATTATGTTTAACCTTTTAGGTTCACTGATAAATATTTCCAGTCTGATCATTAGCACTTGCCCTGTAGTTTGGAATGTAGAGCATAATCAACGGACACTAGGCTGTTTACAGCTTGTGTGCCAGGCTATTGGTTTTCTAGTCCATTACATCTTGCACAGTTTCCATGCTCTGATAGCACGCTGCAGGATGGGGCTGGCTTGATCCTGAGGAAATGGGACATTACACGGAAGTGTTATTATGGCAGAAGGTGAACAATTACTACTGAGTTCTGTTTTGCATGGGGAGCAGAGTTTCATTCATTGCTGTGCTCCTGAACTGGAGCATGCATGCTCAGAAATGACACAAATCAGCCCAAAGCTAAATGTGAGTGTCTGTCTGAGCATAAGGGTCTGTACTCTGAACATTATGATTGAAGCTAATATTTACGATCTTTTTGGCAAAGAAGAAGGCCTGTGCATGGACCTATCTTTTGTGTGGAAGGTGAAAGAGAAGGGGAGAACAGACAAAAGAAAAATTTTTTTTTACCCAGCATGTTGTTAGTCTGTGGAACTCCCTGCCACAAGAGGTGGTGATGGCATCTAGCCTGGATGCCTTCAAAAGAGGATTGGACAGATTCCTGGAGGAGAAGTCCATCACAGGTTGCAAACAATGATGGAGATGTGTAATCTCCAGGCTTACAACCAGGGTACTTCAAGGGCCAGGGAGTGGTTGCAGGGGACAGATACGTAGTCTCATGTGCTCCCATAGGTATTTGATGGGGCCACTGTGAGATACAGGAAGCTGGACTAGATGGGCCTTTGGCCTGATCCAGCATGGCTGTTCTTGTGTTCTTATGTACTTATGGGAAATAATTGTTCTATTTTAATCATTCTAAGACTAAATCCTATCATGTCTGGGTGTTTTCCCTAAATGTTAATCTTGCCCAATGTGACGACTTCTGTATCTGAGACCTTAAAATATTTCAATGCTGCTCTGGTCTTGTAGGAAAACAATTCAGATGTCCCAGTCATCATGACAGGATGACTGGTGAAGAACCAGCTAGATGACTGCAGAACTGTAATTAGTGAAGTTTGCATGAACAGTCTAGTTTGATAGCCGATCATTCAGCTGATTTGTTTGGAATGCTATTTTTAAGAGATTCTCACTTGCCATGCTTAATGTAACATCTTATTTAAAGGCTTGGAAACCAGAGAGGAAGAATCCTGCTTTCACAACTGTGTTCTGCTCCAACCCTTACAATTTTGAACAGAGAAAATAAAATTTATGTAATCTTAATGATCCAGCTGGGGGGGTGATTGTTGAATTTGACCCGATTATTGATTCCTAACAGACAGTTTTTCACTTCTGAACATAAACAGGGAGCAGAATTTGTTCTTAGATCGAATGAGGTTTAATTTTAGAGTGTGGAAGAGGAGGGATTACCCTCTTGTTATGTTTCTGCAGCATCTATCGCTCGGGCTATATAAGCAGAAGCTAAGAAGGACTGTGTGGTATCTGTAGGTGAAGTAATGTTTATTATGAGGATTTCCTTTTTATTCTTTGAAGGTTTTTGGTAGTTCTCAATCCAGCATTTTATGTTGGATCTCAAGTTTGGGAGGCAGCTTTCTTGGCTTAACTCTAGTGATTCAGGCTACGGTCCTCCCAAGTACCATATATTTCACTCCGTAAGAATCACCGGACCATAAGACACACCTAATTCTTAGACATATGTATGTGTGAAAAAAATATCCACACATACATACTGCGGTCGGATCCATAGGTCCGTGTGGTGGCAGCAGCCGCTGGGCACTTCCACCCAGCTCAGCTCCGAGGACCCTGCCTGGCTAAAAAAAAAAAAAAAACTGCCCCCAGCTCGGACACCGCCTCCCCCCCCCAGTCACTCGCGCTGTGCCATCTTTGCCCACGGTGTTGCCCTCCCACAATAGCCAGAAGGAGGAGAGTGAGAAGGGGAGGGGAGCCTTGTGGAACAAAGGAAAGGGTCTTCTCTGCTCAGAGAGAACTCAGTGTTCCATATCTTCAGTTGTGGGGCGAAAGGAAGAGGGCCTGTGACAGCCCACACTCTGTGCTGGAGAGCTGTGTGTGCAGGGGACTCTCTGAGAAGGGAAGACCCCCCCCCTTCATTCCAAAAGGCTCAGCTCTCCTCCTTGGCCTCCTCCTTCTGGCTCTTGCGGCAGGACAACAGCGTGGGCGGCAACGGTGTGGCATGGCGTGAGTGACTGAAGGGGCCAGGAGGCGGCATCCAGTCTGGGGGCAGTGTTTTTTTTTTTTTTTTTTGAGCCAGGTGGGCTCCTAAGAGCAGTGGGTGGCAGCCGCCGTGGCAGGTGGAGATGGGCGGGTCACTCTGGTGCTCCAGCCAGGAGCTCGTTCTGTCAGCAAAGGAAGAGACCACTTCCCTTCCATTTCCTGGGCACCTTTATGGATGAGTGCCTGGTGGCGGCCACTGCAGAAGCCTCCAGACCCAGTGGCGGTCACTGTTGAAGTGCCCATGGCTCCCTTTGAGGGAAGGAAGGAGCCATGGGCCGCAGCGAGGGGACCCCATGTGGCCACTGCTGGATCCGGAGGTCTCTGCAGCAGCCACTCTGGAAGCTTCTGGCGGGGCTGTATTTGCTCTATAAGACACACAGATATTTTCCCTTACTTTTGAGGGTGTGTGTATGTCTTATATAGAGTGAAAAATACGGTTTTCTGATGGTATAAAGGCTTTTAAAATAAAGAAATTGTTAGAACATAGGCAGCTTTATTAACTGCACTTCCTGGCCTGCCGGTGAGAAAAGACAATAAGGATTCTATAACATATTTTGTTTTGCTCTGTTGCATCAGCGTTGTTTGATGATGGATGTCTGTAATAGAACTAATTGGTCATGGGTTTCTTTTTCTATTTCTGAGTAGCATCTGATCGACGTGAAAAGCAGATTTCTGCAGTTTCAGCACAGTAACGTAGAACAAATAAACGAGTCTTATCCTGCTTTAAACACAAACTAACTTTATTTGATAGAAGTTTTCAAGGGTTGCAGTTTACTTCTTTAGGTGCAAATAGCTCCCTTCTGGGAAGAGTAATGCTAAAACCACCACCAACAAAAAACCTACAACAGCTTCTACAACAGTTTTTAGGGCATCACAAGACTCCATGTTTTGGCTTTAATAGATGGACACAGCTATGCCCAAGAAAGGTTTATATTGGCCATGGTGGGCCCATTTCAATTACAAGTACAGTGGCACAGTGTATAAAGGAATTAATTCTTTCCAAATGAAATTCTGTTAAGCAAATCTTCCTTTATACAAACTTCCCATAGAGATGCATTGAAAACGGATTAATCCCTAATCGCGACCATTTTTATGTTGTACGGATTCACCCCATAGGCGATTCTGTTAAGTAAATTTCCCCAAACTCCGGAATTTTTAATGTTGTACAGATTTTATGTTATACAAACCATTTGTTATATGAGTGTCCACTGTATTCATGAGAGTGCACTGATGGCTAGAGTATTGCCTGTAATGGCAATCCAGGCTGTTCCTAATAGATGCAAAAGTGTATGACCTGGGAAAGAGTATCTTAGAGGGGGCCACTTGGAGGATGGTGAGGAAGTTAACTACCTGTGGTAGTTTCCTCTTACTGTTAATTTTTCCATGTGAATATTTTTGTATCGGAGTCTTTTAAAATGGTTTAGTGCTGTATCTGGAGGCTCAGTTCTGTCCCATCAGGTTTTCGTTTCTGTAAAGCAGTGTTTTTCAACCTTTTTTGGGCAAAGGCACACTTGTTTCATGAAAAAAATCACGAGGCACACCATCATTAGAAAATGTTAAAAAATTTAACTCTGTGCCTATATCAGTCTCTAAAAGGTTCGGGGGCTGGTGGGGGGAGAAGGAGGACAGAGGGGGCACAGATTGAGGCAGCCCGCTCTCTAGCACCCAGTTCCCACTTACCTGTGTTGTTTTTTTAAAGACATTTTGCCCTGCATGGACTTCGGGGTGGGGGGAGTGGAGACCTGAGAAGGGGGGCCCTGACTCTCCAGGAACACAAATAAGACCCAAAAGCCCATCTTGCTCTCCACACTGTGGCCAAGGCAGATGCCTTCAGCAAGTCCATCGACAGGAGGGGAGGAGGAGGAGGAAGATGGGGGGCAGGAAGGAAAGAAGGCAGAAAGTGTTCTGCTTGTAGCCCTCCCGCCACACACACCACTTCAAGGAGTCTCTGGGCACACACACACTTTTAATTACAGGGAGGCAGGCTGCACCCGTGACATACACATATGCAGGCTAGAAATGAGCCTCCCGTTCTCCGGGAAGAGGGGGAAGCCCGAGCGAATGGAAAGAGAGAGGTGGGGGAAAAGAAAGAAAAGACAGCCAGAGAGGCAGAGAGGCGGCCCAAGACAGAAAGAAAGGGCAAGACTTCCGAAGGAACCCATCGGGGGGCCCCTCAGAGACGGCTCTTCCCCTCCCGGACCCTAAAGGCCAGCCGTCCGGCCGTCCAGCCATGCTGGTAGCCCCCCTGCCCACCCGCCTTCTCAGCCCAGGGGGGGCGGAGGCCTCCTCCATCCCCTCCTCCTCGCAGCCCTGCCGCACAGGTGCTCGTCCGGCGCCCCTCCTCCCCTTCTCCCGCACCTGGTGGTTTGTTCTGGGCTGGGGCTCCTAGGCCGGCTCGTGTTGGTGGGCGGGCTGTCGGGCGGGAGGACGGGCACCCACCTCCTCTTCCCAGGAAGAGGGGGTGGTGGTCCAGGGTAAAAAAGGAGGGGGAGAGGGTGCCTCCCGTGCCGCCCCCTCCTCCCCGCCCGGCAGGCACAGGGCAAACACTAAGAGAATGGTGGAGGGGCCAGGTCCGGCCGGGGAGGAAGTGACACCAGCGCCGCGGGCAGAGGAGGGAGGCCAAGCTGGCCCTTGGGCTATTTATGTGCGCCTCCCCTTCTCCTCCACCGCCCCCGGCCCTGGGTTGAGGAGGGCTTTAGAATTTTTCAATTTTCCCCGCCTCCCCAGGCAACATCTCCGACGGCACACTAGTGTGCACCGGTCCGAACAGGGGTTGAAAAACACTGCTGTAAAGCATGGGACTGGTTATCTGTGGTCTCCTGGAGGCTATTGGATTGCAAGTGCTAGTTAGAATAACGGCTGGTCACAAATTGTCCAGTTTACCTGGTCCAGTGTCTGAAATGGGAAGCTGTGGTTGGGGCTAGAGTTGAATCTGGAACATCTACTTGCAAATTAAAGAATAAGAATAAGAATGAAATTTTAACCAAAGTTTTGAGTTGCAGGGTTTCAAAGGACGGGCGCTGATACAAAACATCTCTTCCTGCTCTCCTTTGCAGAGTGGTTAAAGAGACACGCACAATCTTTCCCTGCCCATCCTGGCTCTCTCTGCATTGGCATGAAGTCTGTTGGCTGTCAGTTCTAGAGGTGTAGCCATGGGAACTCTGATGTCATTAATGAGAGTTTTCGGCTTTTCCTTCCATGCAGGAAGGATGAGTAGTGAAAGCAGGAGGTGGCTGGTTGGCAGGATGTTAATTATTGTAAATGCTAGCAATAGAGTAAAAAGAAAGCCATCTGGTGGTTCCAAGGTGAGTTCCTTGATTAAATAGTTTGTCATCCCCACCCAGCATATTATAAATGTAATCTCCCCCCCCCCCGAGAGGAATGCTGGAGTGTGCAAGGTATGTGGGGAAGGAAGGAAAGGGAAAGCTTATTAGTTAATGTAGAGTAGGCAGTTTGGGAGATTAAAAAAGGGCTATTTTATTCTTGCAGTTCCACTGAAGGAACTTGTTGAAACGAGGCAATGCTCCTGTCACTCAAAGCATTCGCCTTTGGGGAACGTTCTTGATTGACAAATGAAGGTGCCGAGCTGAGCTGGTTTTGCAATGAAATCTCTTTCTAGGGAACTTTGAAATTCTTTATCTTGGCTCTCCTTGATCTGTTTGAAACGTCCTTCTCTGGAGACTGCAGGCAAAGCTCCAAAGAGATCTCTTACAGAAACCAGCCCGAGATTGGAACCAAAGTGTAACCTCTTTAAAAATTGTTCTTGAGTTTTGCGAGTGTGTATCCCCCCCACACACACAACACCCATATTCTTTTCTGGGCATCACTTCTTAGGGACATCTAGTTTGAGGACCCCTTTTTTCAAGATGAGTTGGATGGTAGCAACAATATAAAAAGCTCACACGGCTTTGCGGTGCAAAAAAGCCAGCTTGTTAAATAGTTATGTTTCAGTCATAATAAATTTATCCAGTTCAAAGTCAAAATGATCCCCATCTGCTTCGTAGAAATATTGTGCATCTGGGGGGTTGAATATGGTGAGCAATAAATATGTCATGTCCTGCACTGTGGAATTTTATCTCTTTCTGTGAGGCTTACTGAGATTCAAACAGGAGAGGCAAAAATACCTGAACTGAAATTTCAAAGCAGCCTTCAAAACCAAATAAATTAGATTCTGCTGTCTCTTCTAGGGTGCCGGTCACAACATTTTAAACACTAGAGAGAGCACAACAGAACTTCAAGCTGTCAGGCCAGTTTAATGTTTTAGTTGTAAATTCAAAATTCAGTCCATGATAAGATGTGCATGCATATCTGCATGTATTTGAATATATATTGTGCAGAGCTCTGTAGATAACTGCTCTGCTAAACTTAGCACAGTCAGATGAATCACATTCAGAAGTTTTTTTATATGCTTCATGAATGCTAATATCCATATTCATTAGAATAAAAACATTCATTATGACTAAGGTATATTCTTTTCAAAATACACCTTCAATATATTCATTTTCATACTTTCTCTGCTCAATGTAAAGTGTAAAGATGCAGCTACACCACAGAAAAAGCTTTGCCACCCCACTGCCACATTGTGGATAATGGTCAAAAACATTGTGATGTTATGACTCAAGTATAGATCAGTGAGATATCAGGAAATGTACTGTACTCCTCTAGGCTTCCAAATTTCCCTTCAGTGTCTTTCCTAATTCTGTTCCTAACTGTTGACTATATTTACTTCTAGTTTGAATGCTGTCCAGGGTATAACAACATGCTACAGCTGATGGGAGAATGATGGGAGAATGCTGTGTGTCACTCAAGTTTCTGGAGCTCTTCAATGTATTTTGCATTTTTCACCGGCCATTGTGTGTACATTGCTATTTGCATATTATTGTAATGTGTGTTTTCTGCCAGGTTGAAATTTAGCTGTTCTTTTTCTAATTAAACCAGGAAGCACACAGTACTGTTGCATCAAATCCAAGAGTCAGATGCAGTGGGCAGCCAGAAACTCTAGAAAGCTGCCAACTGGACATAGCAATAAAAATAGCCCACCTTCCCTACCAGTGTTTTATTGCCTTTGAATGTGGAGGTTGCATCAGTATTTTGAAAAGTTGTTTGGCCTACAACTCCCAGAATCCACCACTGGCTGGATTAGATAAGGGATTCTGGGATATTTGTTTAAAAGTACTTCTAAGTCTTGGCTGCGTACAACCATTATGATATTCCTGCATAGGCAAGGGATTAGGCTAGAGGATTCTTGAGGTCTCTTCCAATTTTATAACCCTGTGGTTTTAAAAAAAATCACTAATCAGCTTTATTTTGGTTAGTCTATCAGTCAGAAACATGATTGATAGATCTCAATAGTCATCTAAGCTGATGGCCATCACAATATCTGTTCGAGTTAATATCACAGATTAATAATCTATTTCATGAAAAAGTGCATTTGGAACAAGGCCACTTCACTTAGGTTACCTGCAAGGGACAGTTTATCCTAAGAGAATCTTCTGGCCTGCCTTTCCATATCATGGAGATTCTGTTTAACAGAATGTAGGGGGGGGGGGAATGAAGAGCTACCGTATTTTTCCGTCTATAAGATGCTGCCTTTTATTAGACTCCACACACTTTTTAGACCCCCAAATAAAGAAAATTAATAAATCCTCCTTAAAGTTTCTTCCACCCCCACTGTTACCTTTAATTTCCCCATTCTAAACACTCCTGCTTTTTGTAGGATTGAGCTCTGTCTTTCCTTGAGTTCTCCACGCCCCCCCGACCACTGCTGTTTTCTTTCATTTCCCCTATCTAAACACTCCTGTTGGGTTTGGTTAGTTTGTTTTTTGCAGGATCAGGCTCCATTGAGCTTGAGCAGACCATTAAGAAATGCCTTTTTGCTTAAAAAAAAGTGTGGCCTTTTTTGGAGCATATTTCTTAATGGGCTGCTCTAGCCTGATGCATTTTGACCCTGCAAAAACAAACTAACCAAAGCCAACAGGAGTGTTTAGAACGGGAAATGGAAGAAAAGAATGGGGGTGTTGTGGTGGGGGTGGAGGACTCAAGGAAAGAAGAAGCCAATGATGAAAAAACAAACAATGGAGGGGGAAAGCAAGGTGAGTTTGGGTTCTCCTCCACCCACCCACCCTGAAAAGCTTACTTCCGTGTATACCACGCCCCTTAATTTTTGGCGTCATGATTTTAGAAAAAAGTAGTGTGATATACACGGGAAAATTCAGTAGCTCTGTGTGGAATGGTTGACATAGTTGATTTGCAGGTACAATATCTTTCAAAGTATCATGTTGGTGATAACAAACTGGAAGTATCAAATGTGTTTTAATAGTGACCTTAGTTATCATTTAAATATAATACTTGTTTAATTCTTTTTAAATATTTGTATATGTCCTGTTTTTAGCTTTTAAATACTGGTTTATGATATGAGACGTCTTGGATCTGCTTAGGGAGAAAGGTGGGACATAAATATTTTAAATAGATAAGAGGATCCTTTAAAAAAAAGGTCAGTGGGCAATATTAGGGTGCACTGAGTTAAAAATGAATGCATGCATTACACACTGCAACTTTTCTAAAGACCACAAATATAACTTCACAAAATAAAAAAATTGTACCAGAATCACAGTAAATAGCAGTGACAAAAAGTATTGTCATATACTGCAATAACCAATTTAGGGCTCTCAAGTTATTTTTGAGTTATGATGACTTTTAGCAGTATAGAAATGTGTACAAAAACACAGTGCATTTAGATTAGCATCTTTTTCAGAATGTAAAAAAAAAAAGGCATAAAAACCAAGCAATAAAATATAATACATGGATAACCACTAATGTACATTTAGAAACTCTCGGTATAAACTGTTGAGGCCCAATTGTATGGGGATTTTTTTTTCTCCCTAGGTCTTGTTGGCCTAGGCCCTAGGTAAATGAGCGTAATTCTTAATGTTGTAAATGTGATGACAAAAACTGTGTTAGTTGGGTTGTAGGTCATGCTAGTTGATTGTGAGGTACAGAGGTTAGAGACCAAGACATTCTTACTTGTGAGAAAGAATCTGAATTGCTTTAGTACAGAAATATGGCTGAAATAAAGAGTACATCCAGCAACTCTAATAACATTTTTTCTTTTCTTTTTTCTTTCTTTCTTTCTTTCTTTCTTTCTTTCTTTCTTTCTTTCTTTCTTTCTTTCTTTCTTTCTTTCTTTCTTTCTTTCTTTCTTTCTTTCTTTTGCCTTAGTAGAGATGGTAGATTCTGCGACATTCCTCTGCAAGGTTCATGGGAATAGAAAAGGGGTCCTGATTTACAACAACAAAAACACACACAATCAATTAGCATATTGAGCTCCTGTTTTTGTCAAGTGTGCTTTAAGTAGGCTGAGCTTTCACTGTAAGAATATTCAACAATCTGGCAGAATGAAAAGTACTTATGCTGAGTCCTAACTGTGCTTAGCTGACTAACAATGTTAAGGATATGAAATAAGAAAGTTTGTGAAATTGAATCCTCTGTAGTAACTGGAAAGTCACAGAGTTGCTGGCCTACCATGGTTACCCTAAGTAAGTGCTTTGGCAGTAGGCTTGTTTGCAATGTTAGTTTGAATTCTGAGAACCCAGGCATCCTTTATCAAAATAAAATACACTCATATGTGGGAGTATTTCCAAGGGATTTTGTGTGAGCCCCATGTGGGATATGTATTCAGTTCTGCACCCCTGATAGTGTGACAGAGATTAATCCATGCTGCTTTAGGAATTAAGTCTATGGTATGTATTCCACTGCATTATTTCCTTGCTTCATGTGGGGGAAAATGACTAAATTAAGTCAAGTATAATCTAGGTTTTCAGCTTTTCAACTGGCTTCCTCTAAATCCTCCTGTTTTCCCACCTTGATAAAATTATTTTTTTAAAGTAATTGATACCATCCTGTTTGCAGCATCACGTGGTGCAACAACTTAAGGAATTGCTTGCTTTTGATTCTTCTGCTGTGTAAAAGGTTGTGCAAGTAGCAAACTGTCTCTCTTCATGACTTGCAAATGTGTTGAATTGCTGGAAGGGGGCAACGGAGTCAGATTCGGCTGTGATTTCGTAGGGTTATTTGCAGCTGGGAAAGGCCTCTGTTGTGGCCTTTAGAAAAGCCTTGACTGCAATTGCTAATGATTCATCTTGTAGTCTATTAATATCTTTCCTCCACCTGCTAAGGTGGTAAAGTCAAAAGCAGCAAGCCATTGGCTGTCAGCTCTGCTTCAGTCCAGAGGGTACTGCTGGTGACCTAGATGTTTGTTCTTCCAGCTGTCACTGGACGACCCTCTGAGCACAACAGAGCCACATTTGAAAGCAAAGGAACATTCTGGAAGGGAGGCTTGCCATCAATAAGCATGTTTTTGCAGTCCATGTGAAAGGTCAGCTGTGGTGGACAAATTCTGTGTTTGCATTCATGTAATACAAATCCGAGAGTAGTTAGTACTCATATATGTGCCTGACTACAGCTGACTTGTGTCATGTAGAAGACTGGACCTGATAGGCAGGACACACTGTGTTGGAAGACCTTCAATGGAATATCGAGAGCTACTTACTATCAGATTTATTTATCTGGAATCTGCTGTATTCCAGATCAGCTGTTTTCCATACAAAAATAAAAGGCCTTTGCTTTTCCTGCCACTTCATCGCTGTTTACAGTGCTCGGTCATGTTTCCATGACAGGGGTGGATGGCCAGAAACATTTACACTCATGATCATTAGATAGAACTTCCTCCTAACTGTGAGTGCCATATAGTCAACATCAGCTTCACCTTGAGCGTCATCTTTTGTCTGTTATTGTTCTGTTCTGCTTGGTTCTTGTTTTGTTTTGTTTTGTTTTGTTTTGTTTTGCTAGTGACACATTTGAATACAGTGGTACCTCGGATAACGACGATAATTCATTCTCCGAGGCTACTCGTTATCCAAATCTCGTTGTTATCCAAAATGCGGTTTCCCATAGGAATGAATGGGAAACCTATTAATCCATTCTGGAGCCTAGGAAAAAGGCACAGACTCTTGTTTTTTGCTCAAAACTCTTTATAAAGTGCACTTTAAAGGTACAGATGCAATGCCACCTGGGATAACTCTTTTTTACTGATGCATGCTGGAAATTCGTTATTTGAGGCAGCCCATAGGGAAAATTCATTATCAGAGGCAGTCCTATACCCGGAAATTTGCAGTCGTTATCCGAAAAATCCGTTATCTGGGGCAGTCGTTATCTGATGTACCACTGTATTTGGATCCTTTGGAGTAGCTCTTCAGAAATTCACAAATTAGGTTTGGGCTTGGAAACATAATTGCCACTGCACTCCCCAACAACTGTCCCACAAAGACAATGACATATCTTTGAGAGGATATGTGATCTTTTCATTTCTACCCAATGACACTGATGCTGTCCTCCCATATAAAATGCAAGCTGGCACCATCTTTAAAGGAAGCATCTCCTGGTTTCCTGTGTTGCTTGAAGCTCTGAGTGGAAGTTGTTTTAATCGATGTAAGCTGGAGGCATTCTTTCGGTGGTTGATAGAATTAAGCATTCCTGCTAGCCCGGGGCAGTCATATTGGAAGACCAATGAGTTTTACTCTTCTAAAAAATGCTCATTAATATAAAATTGCAAACAAAGAAAAAGGGGGAATCTTCAGTTTAAAGCAAAATGTTGTAGTAGAAGTTGTACACTACAAGTAAGGAACAACTAGGCTAGGTGATAACTTTATAGATCACTAATAAAAAAATGCAAGCTGAGCTTTCGATGGCAAGCCATCTTTATCAAAGCATTGTACCAAAATACAGTCATGACAAAAGATGCAGTTTGCCAGGCGTTGAGATTCATGGCCAGATGACATTTGTTCTGATGGGGCAGGCGGCATGGCTGGTGTTAAAATTGCATCAAAACTGGCACCAGAAAGGAACACCCTGTCACATAAAGCAGTGTTTTTCAACCTTTTTTGGGCAAAGGCACACTTGCTTCATGAGAAAAATCACGAGGCACACCACCATTAGAAAATGTAAAAAATTAAACAAGCGGGGGAGAAGGAGTAGATCGAGCCGTGGCTCAAGACCACCCCCCACCCCCTGCACCTGGTGATGATGGGCTGCGTGGTTGCAGGAAACATTAGTCGTCTGAAAATACAAAGCGTGGTGCGGCTGGTGGCGGTGCGCCTGGCGCCGGGCTTGCTCCTGCTGCTGGCGGCGCGCTGGGCGAGCTGGAAGCTGCAGTTTGCCAGGCCTGGAGCTGTGCATCCAGGCCCTGCCCGCCACCTGGGCGCCGACGAGGGCTGCAGCGCGTTGACCCAGGGGCCGCCGACGCCCTGCGCCGCCACCTCAACGGCGCTCGCCTCCAGCGCCTCCTGCTTAAAACGCATGGCTCAAAACTGGCACCAGAGGGAGGAGGTCCTCGGGGGTCGCCTCCCACTTGCGAGCGGCGGCGGCAGCCAGGGATCCGCCGAGAAGCGCCGCCCCCGGGACCGGCCGGATTGCGCACCTGCCCTCTTCCCCTCGCCTCCGCACGGCCCAGGGGCTGGGGGTCGGGGCTGGGGGTCGCATCCCCGGACCCCTGGCTTCTTTTGCTGGAGGGCAGCCCGCGGGATGTGCCAGGAGGGACGGCGGGTCCGCTGGCGAGTGGTGACGCCTTCTTCTTCTTCTTCTTCTTCTTCTTCTTCTTCTTCTTCTTCTTCTCCTCCTCCTCCTCCTCCTCCTCCTCCTCCTCCTCCTCCTCCTCTTTCAGGCTCACTGGGCGAAGTCTCCAAAGCCTTCGTGGACTTTGCCCCCACCACGCTCTTTCTCTCTCTCTCTCTCTCTCTCTCTCTCTCTCTCTCTCTCTCTCTCTCCTCCCATCCTCGCGCTCCTTCCCAGCAATCACCACTTCCTGCACGCCCAGGGCGCATGCACCGACAGGAGGCTCTGGTCCTCCTCCTTCTCCTCCTCCTCCTCCGGCTGCTCCTTCACAGCACACCAGGCAACATCTCGCGGCACACAAGTGTGCCGGGGAACAGCAGTTGAAAAACACTGACTTAAAGCATGGGCTCATGAAAGCACCTTTCTTGTACCATCGCTTCTGTTCCAAGTAAACTGAAGAGGTGAGCTCTTCTTCTTCTTTTTAATCCCTAAAGATGCCCCCCCCCGCATCTCTCTTTACCTAGTCTAAATCCATTAGAACAAGACTACAGTCTTCCCAGATGTTGAACAATAGGTTAATGTAACTGTCCGTAGGTTGTACTGCAGATCTGCTGTCAGCATATGTTGACCCAATCAAAGCCTATATTTCATTTCATCTCTTTCACACCACTAATGATGAGGTGTATAGAGGATGGGTTGGCCATTGGGGTTATGCTATAGCAGTTAATAGGGGAGGGGATGTTAAAGGTAGAAGCAAGGAGTATCAGTACATGTTTGCAGATTCTTCACTTTGGGGAGTCCATTTTCAGTCATAACTCTGAACGGAATATTTTTCTCCTCTTTTATGTATTTCTCTGTTTTTTAAAAGATAGGAAGACATAGACATCAATGTTAGGAAGATAGAGCCTGTGGAGTTTCTTTCTTTAATTTTTTAAAGCAAACCATTGTATAAGGAAGCAGTAAAATACCTTGGACTCATCAAGGTCTCCCAAGCAGCTGGATCTCAAAAGAAAGGGCACCTATCCACCAGGGAGAACAAGCTGCCGTTTGAGTCACTTAAACTTGTCTGCTAATGATGATGTTTGAAAGTAGGATTTATTATTTCATCTCTGGGGTGAAAAATCCAATCTCTGATTATGCTTTTTGCATTGGGGTCCCTTGTGACCTGTGCATTCCTAGAAGGAACCAGTGGTGATATCAATTGCAGAGGAAGGATTATCCACAGGACAGGAGCTTGAGATGACAGGGTTAATTCCCCTTCCCTATGTGCTCCAATCCTGAAAACAGTATAAAGTGTCGGTACACTGAATGAGTCCCTTAGTTCCACCTGGCTGAGTATTGCCAACATTGACCGGTAGCTGTTGTCCATGGTTTCTGGCAAGCTTCTTTCCTGACCTTCCTTAGAGAGATGGAGGTGGGGTGGGGTGGGGTGGGGTGGGGATTGAACCTGTAATCTTCTGCATGTAGAACGTTTTCGGGATATATGCTAATATTGTGCTATGGCCCCTCTCCTGATACAGGCCCTTTGCAAGGACCCATTTAACGTTTTGCCTAATGTGGCCTGGGGACCACAGGCATTTATATGCCTCTTTTGAAACCAGCAGTCTTTTGTTAGATCTGCACACAGCACAGGATCTGGCATGCAATCAGTCCTCTGAGTCCAAAAAAAACAGTGGTAAGCTTTCCTCCTTTTACATCCCTAGGAGCAAGAGATTATGTCTCCAGGAGGAAGAAGAATAAAGATGGTCATAATTGTGTAGTGCGAGTGATCTTCCTTGCAAGCAGACTGTGTACAGCCCCATGGTGATCCTTTGAGCATCTTTCGACCTGTGTCAAAACAGATGCAAATGTGGGCTGAAGAGAGGCGTAACGTAGTCCAGGGTATATGGAATGCTTGGGGTTAAATCATTCCTCTTGAGGTGCCCACAGTGGTTCCTGGGGGAGTCTTTTGCATGGCTGGTAAACAACAGAATGCAGTGCTTTCTTCTCCTGGACTGGAAGCTGGTGGCCCAGTTTGTCCCCACCCCACCCCCCCTTTTTTTTTTGAAAGAGAAAGGAGATGTGGGAACAGTTCAGGCTGACAGGTTGCTTTGCCTCTGATCCCTTCACTTTGGCTGTTGCGCCCTGTAGGCGTTTGTAGGTTATGGGTGAGAGGTGGCAGCTGAGGGCCAGCGGTAACTGTTCCCATTTGGAGGTTTTCATTCCCCGAGCTTTAGCTGTCAGAAAGGCTGTTTCAGTGGCCCTCGATGTGAGCAAAATCAGAATTGTTTCGTGTTTTTGTTTCGCGGGTTAAATCTGGGGAGCGGGGGGCCCCTCCGGCCTTTGCTAAGCACACAAAGAGACAGCGGTATTCTTACAGTCCTCGGCACTGTCAAACTATTAAGTATTAAAGGCCTCTCGTGGTGTGTTGGCAAGTGATTGACACTAAGCTGAAGCAGGTGCAGAGAGCGTGGAGACTTCCTCAGTGCTCTCTCTCTCTCTCTCTCTCTCTCTCTCTCTCTCTCTCTCTCTGTGTGTGTGTGTGTGTGTGTGTGTGTGTGTGTTTGTGGAGGAGGGGGGAACAACTAAACTGGAAGAGCAGACAGCAGCCCCCGCCTGCGGCCATTGGTTCTCTTGGCCTCTGGGCTGAGTGGCAGCTGGCCCCTTGACTGGTAGGACAAGACTGGGTCTGTGAGGATAGGGGTGTGATAGAGTTGTGGATGGACAAGGCAGCTGCAAACCCAACTCTCTAGTTTCCCTCACATGTAAGCTGAACCTTGGGTTGAAGCTAGTCAAGATTTCCCTAGATGAAGCGCTGTGGGATGCTCTATATTGCATTTATGCTCATAGGTGAGCCCCCTCTTGAATTTCCTTGGCTCTTTCTCCTGTTTTGTCCTGATTCTTGTGTTTCTTTAGGAAGTTTGGGTAGTGGGCGGCATATAAATTGTAAAAATAAAAATAAATAAATAAATAAATAAATAAATAAATAAATAAAAAGTTCAGAAAACAACCTTTGTTGTGGAAGTTAAAGAATCCCAGTAACCATTGAGCTGGGGTCCCTGTCGACCTCTCCACCTGCCCTTTTTCTCCTCCTAAAAATCAGCTGGATGGATTCCTGATGCTGTTGTGCTCCAAGGCAAAACAGGAGCATTGCACTGATGCATGAAAAACTTGAACAAAGGATGGAAGGGCTTTGAAGCAGGTGCAACGTTATCTTTCCTCCTACTTCAGATGTTGCAATACATGTCTGTTAGAGACATGTCCTGCTCGAGAACCTATAGATAAAGGAAGGCTTTATTTGAGAGGGCTGATCTCGTTTGTGATCCCGGGGACCACGAAACTTCCCTAACATATTGTTTGTTTTTCCTTGCAGAACTGTGCTTTGGATTTGGGGCCCAAGGGATCACCATGCATCCGTATGCGCTGGGAGGGGACCTGGAAGCCCACAAGGGCCAAATGTCCATCCTGGTGAGCCAGTGAGGATGGAAAGCCGTTGGCGTTTTTATCTTGGAAAGGAACTCTGAATGGATTTGCCATGGTGACATGAAAAAAGGGCCAGGATGGATGATGGACTCTCACGGAGGCGCTCCCACCTGTCTGCTGCCTCTCGGTGATATCCTGACCTGTCCCTGAGTCAAGATCTGGAGGGAGGGAGGGAGGGAGGGAAGGGGTGGGGGTGGGGGGGGGGGGGAGAGCAACCTGAACACCGTCTTCCAAAGCAAGGATGACTTTGGTCAGGCTCCGGAGGGGTTTCCGGCAGGTGTCTCCTCAGGTGGTGCTTTTCTTGCTCTTTGCCTTCTGCCTGCTCAGCGTTTTTGTCTCGGCCTATTATTTATATGGGTGGAAGAGGGGACTGGAGCCTTCTGGGGACATCCCCAGCCCGGACTGCGATGAACTGAAGGTTGCTCCTTCGCGTATCCTTCCGCTGAAGCCTGTCAAAGTAGTGGATTCTTCTCGCACGGACCCTTTGGTTCTGGTGTTTGTGGAAAGCCTTTACTCTCAACTGGGCCAGGAGATTGTGGCCATCTTGGAATCCAGCCGCTTCAAATATCTGACTGAGATTGCGCCCGGAAAAGGGGACATGCCGACACTGACGGACAAGGACCGGGGGCGCTTTGCACTGATCATCTATGAGAACATCCTGAAGTATGTGAACTTGGATGCCTGGAACCGCGAGCTCCTGGACAAGTACTGTGTCGAATACGGTGTAGGAATCATTGGCTTTTTCAAGGTATTGGCTTTGTTCTGTAGACGGCATCCGCGGGAAGAGAAAGAAGGGTGGTGGAGCTTACTTCATGAGGGCCGCGGGTGTGCAGCTGTGTGGTGTGCCTGTCTTCTCTGCAGCACATTGTGATCTACCCACTTGTAAGGGGAGAAAGCTGCTGTCCGATACAGGTATTGCTGACTTTGTTCCCGGTCATAAAGCTGTGACATTGTCTTTCCAGCAGATGTTTAGTTTTTCTCTATCTTAATGTGATCTGTTGTCAGTGCACGCCCTCTTTCTTTCTAACACCTAAACATCTCTCAGAGCCAAAGAATCCAAGTACTTTCCCTCTAACCAAGATTTTAATGGAGCGTTTAAAGACAGTTTAACCATAAGCCTCCCTAAGACCTTGGAAAAGTTGCTTATGTGGGCTGTAGTTCTTGGAATCTAGCTGATTGCGGATGTACTGGGAGTTAAAACTTTAGGTTTTCTCCATCTATTATGTTATGTTGTTACTTTTTTATTTTAGAGTGTTTTTACCCTGCCTTTCTCCTTGGAGAAGGACCCAAGGCTGCTTACAGAATCAGGGACAATATACAGTCCAGTGCAATTAAGCCATGTTCAGGTATTGAGAACAGGGAATTGAGGGACATCTTCTTACAGCATTAATAGACAACATTACATTAAAGCTTCAAGGTTATAAGTAGTTATAAACACAAAGTCTATATGTGACCCTGCAGAATAAAAAAAAGCACAATTAATTCATTCCAAATGAAATTATGTTAAGCAAATTTTCCTTTATACAAATTTCCCATAGGAATGGATTGAAAACAGAGTAATCCCATTATTATGTTGTACAAATATTATGTTATACAAACCGTTTGTTATACAAGGGTCCACTGTAGTTATAAACACAAAGTCTATATGTGACCCTGTAGAATAGATTTTTAAAAAGGCACATAATAGGTAGACCATCATTCAGGGAAAGCTTGCCTGAAGAGAAAGATCTTTGCCTGTTTCCAGAAAGACATCAGAGATGGGGCAGTCCTTGCCTCTAGTGGGAGGGAGTTCCAGAGTCTCAGCAGCCGAGAAGGCCCTTTCATGTTTTTCCTTCTGCATTTTGTCCTGCAACTGGGATCAGCTTGATCTAGTGTTTCTCTAAGGTTCACTCTGCTCCCTTGAATGTCCTCTGTCCACATTTGATTGCTTTTATTGCTTGGCAGGAAAGTGGCCATGAGAAAGGTGCAGTTAGCAGTAAAGGGCTTAATATGTGAAGAGTCAATATCACAAGGAAGAGCTGCAGCCTGTAAAATGTCAGCCTTTCTTGGACACGTTCTCATAGCTGCTGCTTGCTACTGAATGGCTTGATGTCTTGCCAGTGTCACGCCTGATAAACTGAGAGCGCTGTGCTTTTTAACTGATGCCAGGAGTGGATTTACAAATCCACATCCTTTGAGCTGGATGTATGGTGTTGTAGCTGTGCCGATGACAGGACGGAGATAGCAATAATGGCCCTGTGGAGGCCTGGCTAATATATGAGCAGGGGTGGGAGGGAGAGAGTATAATAGGCATTTGAGACCAGTCTTGTTTCTTAAGCACTAAAACTTGACAAGGCTAACCTGCTATGGATTCTTGCTTGTCCGTGGCAGGTTCTGGGGATTCATCTTTAGAAGCCGCAAACAGGAAGGATTCAGCAAAAATGTATTTTATCTCTTGTCCAACCCAGGTTGAGGCAGTCATCATCATGTTTGTCACAGGTCTCCTGCATTTCTTCATTTGAAAGTCTAAGGCAGGCATGTCCAAACTTCAGCCCTCCTGCTGTTTTGGACCACAACTCCCAGAATTCTAAGCTTAGACTGGTAATGACAAAGGACTATGGGAGTTGTGGTCCAAAACATCTGGAGGGCCAACGTTTGGACATGCCTGTTCTAAGGGGGGGAAAGGCTAAAAAGCTTGGGGTAGAAAAGAAATGTGTTAATTAGTTGATTTATCCTAGAACAGTGTTGGCGAACCTATGGCGTGGGTGCCAAAGGTGGCGCTCTGAGACCATTCTGTGGGCACGTGACATCACCCCTTCACAGCTACCTGTATTCAGGTTAAATTACTGTATTGGCACTTTGTGAGAAATTAATGGGTTTTGAATCACAGTTTGGGTACTTGGTCTCTAAAAGGTTCGCCACCACTGTCCTAGAACTACTCTTCTGCCTTTGATGGACACTTCAGCACAAACCTTCCAATCAGATTTCTCTTGCTGTCTTGGTTTGTGCCTTATAAAATTGGTGGTGTAATAAATTGGTTAAGCTTTCAAAATGTCAGTGGAAAATATAATCCCTATCAGCCTGGGAGTTAAAATCTTAAGAGGAAACTGTGAATGGGTCTTGGCTGTGCTGTGTCTTAATCCCCTTCCAGATGTGCAGTTGGAGACCGTTGGGTTTTTGGAAAGCAAACAGCTTTTCAGTACATTGATCTCTCCTGTTGGAAAGTTCATGGACACATCATGTGTGGTGTTGTGCGTTCAGAATGTTTAAAAAGCCGTGACCTCTTGCCTCAAAGTGTAAATGGTGGAGGCGGAAAGTGGTTAAGAATCACTGGTCGAAACCAGGATTCAGAGTTTAGGATGAGAAGAACCTGGCACTTGTGTAAATGAACCAGGCCACAGAAACTGCTGATCTGAACAATTCTGTGCAACGGTTTTTGAAAGAGATTCCCATTGAGAGATGCTGCTAGATCATAGAATTTATCCTGCCTGGAGACATGAATGTGAAGGCTTGAATAGAATAATTCACCCTGAAGTGAATAGTGGTTTTTTTCTCTTGTCAAAATCCCTTCACTCTCATAGTGAAGTTCTCTAGTATTCCCCTTAAGAGCCATCTGTATCCATCTGATTTAAGCAAATGCCATTTGAAACCCACCATGAGCCTGTTGAGACACAGGGTGTTTTTGCAGCTGTGTGTGCCACCCTTCCAGTTCTTTTTTTGGCTTGCGGGTGGAGATTGGAAGTGAGAAGAGAGCATATGGATGGAAAGGAAGAAAAATCTGAATCTGTCTTCCAGTCACAGTAACTTAAATCTCTTAAGCAATTTTATTTAATCTCTCATCTGACCGGGCCTGGACTGGAACTATCCTCATTTCTTTTCTCTGGCTCTGATAGCCGACTCCAAATTGGAAGGTCATTAAGTTGCCCATCCCAGCATGGAATGAGTACTGTAATTTCCCCCACCACCTTTTGTGCTCCTTATATTATTGAAACTCTCTCGTTCAGTGGGACAGATTGAAAAAGTGTTCTTTATCAGTGGTCAAACAGAGGTCAGAGTTAAATCTGGCCAGTTTTAACCACTGAATGTTCTCTGTATGTCTCACTGTCAAATGGCTTACAGATCTTTCTCCTGGGCCAGAACCAAACAGACCTTTGCCCTTTAAAAAGAACTGGACAACTGCACAGAATATAAGTAGGCCAGAGACCTCCAGACAGAGAAATAGAAACAGTGTGCATCTCCTCGTTCAAAGCCAAGGTGTTCAGTTTAAGATTATTGAGCAACCAGTCAAATACTCCCTTTCTTTTAGCTCCAGATACTCCGCTTTTACTCCTGAGAAAAGCCATGCTTCAGTCACCCAAGACATTTGGAGGGAAACTCCATTCCTCTCTGGTGCTTAACTACAGAGGTGTCTTTTGAACACAATAGCATCATATATGTTAATTCCACTGAAACCAGAGCTATTTAATAAACATGATATACTCAACTTTTGGCTTTCTGTTTATCAGTTGATTGAATGGCTCTCTACTGTCTTTGAGATAAGAAATTCTGCACAGATTTCTGGTCCACACACACAAACACCATTTTCTTATCTTGTTTTGTATCATTTGTACACCATCTTTCTCTCAGTGAGGGGCTCATGGCAATTCACAGTATTAAAACTACTAATTTTAAAAGCACAATATAGTGGTATCTCTACTTCCGAGCGGCTCTGGTTATAAGCAATTCAACTTAAGAGCTGAAAACCGTTGGCGTTTTAACTGCTGCCTTATAAATTTTAGATGTGACCTGCTCTACTTACAATTTTATTTTATTTTGTTTGATTTTTTTATTTTTTAGATACAGCTCCTCTACGTATGAGTTGTTCGACTTATGAGCTTGCGTTCGGAATGGATTAAACTCGTAGGTAGAGGTACCACTGTAAATTGTAGATTAAAAAGCAATTAAACATGCAGTAAAGATTTAAAATCCATCAATTCATTTAAAGGCATTTAAAATTTAAAAAAAAAAAATAGAAAAAAACCCAGCATCCTGCAACTCAATCATAGTTACTAAAAGTTATTAATAACCTGCCTTGTGACGTACCGGTTCAACGGCAGTATTGCAGTGAAGACTCTCCTCATGACCCGAGTTCAGTCAGCCTTCCATCCTTCCAAAATGGGCAACTTGAGCTCCCAGCTTGCTGGGGAGGCAGGAATCGGAATGTAAATTGTAAACTGCCCTGACTAGGCCTTTAAGGGTGGTACGTAAGTAGTACATTTTCCTTTGCTTTGTGGTCATTCGACTCTTGGTAAAAGGATAAAAAGGAGGAGGTCAACCTTCTATCCCGAGGGGAGAGCTTTCCAGAACCCAAGAACTGACATAGAGAAGACCCTCTTTTGTGCCCTCCCCCCCATCAAATGTACCTGCAGAAGAAGAGCCTTTGTTGGCAGGAGACTTTTATGGGCCAGGAAGGCTCCAATGAGCCAGACTTTTTCACTCCACCCCACCCCCATCTTTGCTGCCCTCAGAATTTTTCTGCTATCCTGTAGCTTGTGTGATCTCTCTCTCTCTCTCTTCTCTCTCGACAGGCCAATGAAAACAGCTTGCTGAGTGCGCAGCTGAAGGGCTTCCCGCTGTTTCTCCACTCCAACCTGGCGCTGAAGGACTGCAGCATCAACCCCAAATCTCCCCTTTTGTACATTACGCGGCCCAGCGAGGTCGAAAAGGGTCTGCTTCCAGGGGAGGACTGGACGGTCTTTCAGTCCAACCATTCCACCTACGAGCCGGTCCTCCTGGCCAAAACCAAGTCGGCAGAATCCATCCCCCATATGAGCATTGATGCGGCTCTCCATACTACTGTGGTACAGGACTTGGGCCTCCATGACGGCATCCAGAGGGTCCTTTTTGGCAACAACCTTAACTTTTGGCTGCACAAGCTGGTGTTTGTGGACGCTGTGTCTTTCCTCACGGGCAAGAGGCTTTCCCTGCCCCTTGATCGCTACATTTTGGTAGATATTGACGATATCTTTGTGGGCAAGGAAGGCACGCGGATGAAGGTGGACGACGTCAAGGTAATTAACCTCATACTGCCGGTTGGTTTGTGCGAAAGAATAGGGCCTGCGGACCTTTCTGTGCTCTGAAGCTGAGGCAGGGAATCAATGGCTCTTTAGACATTTGGACATTAACAGCCAGGAGTCTCAACCATCAGGGCCCAGCAGCAAGGAATGGTGAGAGCTGTACTCAAAACCCTCTGGACTACATCCTACTGCAGGGGCAACAGTGTCCGAGTTTGGCTTTAAAATAAATGTGTGGGTAGGTGCATAGGCATTCAACAAACCAAGGTGGATAAAAACGAATGATTTATCAAATCTAATCCATTTAAAATCACAGTTATGATCACAATTTTTAAAAAAATTGATTGTATATTTTTCAATATATATATTTCTATCAAATGTATGCTTTTCTTATTTAAAGCAATTTGATTTAAATTGAATCCACCCTGCAACAAACCAGGAGAGCTATGAAGCTGGCCAGAGTTGAATTTCTCAGGGGAAAAGACGAACTTTGAGCTGCACAGGAATAAGTTGTTGAGACATAAATGATGGGAGGGAAGAGTCTTAATCTTAAGCTGCATTTTAAGATGTACCCTTTGACTTGGAGCAGGACGGGGGAAAGTTAACAAACTCAATCAAACTTAATTCTGTTTTCTCGGACAAATGACAAATTCATGTATTGATGCCTTCTTAAACATACAAACTACATATTATGCAGCAAATCTCCCTCTGGCTGACTTGTGCATTTACTTGCCTGCCTCAGTTCTGCTTCTCGCATAATCATTGTAAAGTGGAAAGGGACAAAGGTTTATTACTCTGTTCTTTTACCAAAGGTGGACATGGCTGCTGAATACTCAAGATAGCCCGTTCAGTGGACTAGATGTGTAGTGATGAAACATTTAAGAGCTAGCTGCTCTTCAGGCGCAGTCTGGGCTCTCCCAGGATAGCAGTTGTGTAGGTTGTGGATGGGGCTGATGAATATTTGAAATTGTGCTCCCTGCACACTTAACTAACTGGTATTTATCTACCAAAAGCTAATTTGGTGAAAGTGCTCCCCCACCCCACTAATGTGAACCATCCGAACTGTCTTTGGGGAGACACTTGTCTCAGCAGAGGTGATGCATGAGTCCCAAGACTTTGTCCATTAGCATAGTAGCCTCTTAGTTAACAGTGTTCAGTATAGTTGGAGAGATGGTATGATACATCTTAGAAACTGCAAATTGCAGCTGCTCCATAAGGGCAACTTCCTTGGGCAACTGTTAACCGCTGCAGTGGACAGACACAAAAACACACACAAGCAGAGACCCAGGCTCTAGGAAGAAGTACTGGTGCTTCCTGACATGTATAGTGTGTGTGTGTGTGTGTGTGTGTGTGTGTGTGTGTGTTTGTATATGTCTATTTCATTTTTAAGAGAGGATGAACAGCTCTGATTTGATTGCGAGGCTTGCTGCAGCTCCCGCTCTTTGGGAAGTGGAACTCACAGGGACTGGGAGGAGCAGCAAACTCCTGGGGAGCTTCTGTGTGCAGACTCAGGTCAGTGGCTGACTAGGCTGGCAGGGGAAGGAGCTCTGCCCTTGCACCTCAGGTGTCATAAGCATAACATCCAAAGAGGCCTGAAGGATGTGTCTAATTTGGGTTGGGTTGTTTAATATTTATGGAGTTCGGAGGATGTCGTTAATCAGCTTTGTGCCCAGAGTAGAGATCGGCACAACGTGATTCGTCCCACTTTGTCAACATTTGTACATGCAGCACCACAGGTGCCATATCCAGTGGGTACCCCGACTTAAGAGCAGCTCGACTTAAGAGCAGTTTGACTTAAGAGTGGAAAACTGTTGGCGTTTTAACTGCCGCCTTACAAATTTTAGAAATGGTCTGCTCGGCTTACAATTTTTTAATTTTTTTTTATTTCTTTAACTTATTTTTTTTCAATTTTTTAGATAGGTACCCCGACTTAAGAGTAGTTTGACTTAAGAGCATGCATTCGGAACGGATTAAGTTCGTAAGTTGAGGTACCACTGTATTCCCTCCCCCCCCACACACACACACACACTGGCCAGTTGCCACACTCACTTGCCAGCATGCCCTGGCTGGGTCCTCCTCCTCCTCCTCAGGTGGCTGGCTAGTCTGGGTGAGAGCGGGGACTCTTCTCCCCTGGCAGCTGCCCGCTCAAAGGCTATGGGGCAGGAATCGCCATGTGTACAAATTACCATGCATACACATTTTTGTTGAAGTGGCCCGAATTGCTTCATGTCTATTTCTAGCCCAGACCTGAGAGTCACCATGGGAGTTGTTATTTGTAACAATAATTCTTTCCAGATTTTGGGCCTGACTGATGGTTTGGGGAGTCATCTTCCAAAATCCACAGTTGTGCTCTGGGGTCATGGGGTATTTCTGGCATTCTAGGAGCCGTTACTCATAAAACCATAGCATTCTCATACTCTAGTTGGACCAGATTCAGACATGTGAACAGTTCTGCTTTTCAGAAAAAAAGAAAGCACAGGTTATATATGGAGAAATCAGCAGAATGAACAAGAAATGTGGCAGCATTGATTGTGTGAGTGGTCCAAAATTACTTCTTGAAACAGGCTCTTCCCCTCAGATGGACTACAGTGCTTCTGAACATTCTGAATTTTGTAGATTTCTAAATTACCTCAGTGGAGTCTATATTTCTAAGTTACCTCAGTGGAGATATATTTTGAGTTATTATTTTTCGTTATTTTTCTGAAAAGCATAAGCCTAGATCAGGGTTGGTGAACCTATGGCATGGGTGCCAAGGGTGGCACTCGGAGCCCTTTCTGTGGGCACCTGACATCGCTCCTTCACAGCCACCTGTATTCAGGTTAAATTGCCGTATTGGCACTTGGAGAAAAATGAGTGGGTTTTGAATTGCAGTTTGGGCACTCGATCTCTAAAAGGTTCGCCATCACTGGCCTCGATGGATGCCCTGCAAACATGGTTCCTTGCTGGAAACATAAAGGCCTAGCATTTCAGGGCAGAGTTGCAGAAATTTGATTGATAGTCAGCATCCATTCAGTAAGGAATATATACTTCTAAAGTGTGCTCTGAACCACGAGAGTGATGGAGTTCAAGAAACTACTTCACAGGCAATGGGCCATCAAGCTTTTATTGTGGACATGCTAGCAGTCAAAATGTTCTTTTCTTCCCACCTTATAGGCTCTCTTCAATACCCAGAATGAACTACGTACCCACATCCCAAATTTCACTTTCAATCTGGGTTATTCAGGAAAGTTCTTCCACACGGGTAAGAACGGGGAGGTACAATATTTATTTATGTATGTATTTATTTATTTTTTACGCCATCCATCTACTCTGGGCAGTTTACAAGGTATACAGAGCTACTTGATCCTTACATTATGCAACAGTTTTTACATTGATGAATTACCACAATGGCAGTCATTGCTTACTTTCAAGTAAGCAATTTTATAAGTAGTTTGTGCTACCTTCATTGGGCCCTGGAGTCGGTCATTTTCTGTGAGAGATTGATGTAGTAAGTAAAAACATATGGGAGTCCTAAGATACTAAGTCATGAGGGTGGTGATAGCAAGGCCTCAGCTGTCCTTCCAGGCATGCAGAGACACCCACTTCACATGGCAGATAAAGTGGCAGTGGGCTGCCCTAAAAGCCATTTGATTGCCTAATGGCCTCTCTTGGAGGGCTGAGTAATGCATGCTGCACAGCCTGTCATGTGCCCCCTACATTAGCCTGACATCCTCAGTTGTGGTGGGATATGCTGCTAGCACTGTTGAAATATGATCAAGAGAGCCCTTGAAGATGGAGGCTTCTGGCTTGGTCTCTTATGCCTCAGGAAGTCAACACTATCCAGGGTTCTATCTAGCAAACAGTTTGGGTGGCATGAACCTGTGAGGAACATTACTCATATCTTCAGCTTTTGTGAGCGATGGATTGGTTTGCGCCTGGCAGGTACCGATGCAGAAGATGAGGGTGATGACCTGCTGCTATCGTACGTCAAGGAATTTTGGTGGTTCCCTCACATGTGGAGTCACATGCAGCCTCACCTCTTCCACAACCAGTCTGTGCTGGCTGACCAAATGACGATGAACAAGAAATTTGCTATTGTGAGTATGGCACTGTTTTGGTGGCAGGGCAAAAGGTGGTGCAAAAAGGGGTGGTGGGGGCTGAAGGCAGTGGGGTGAAGGAAAGACTGCATATCCTAGGGGCAGGAAGTACTTCCGAGGTGGGTAAAATGAGTACCCAGCTTGCTGGGGGGGGGGGAATGTGTAGCCTGCATACTGTTATTAAACTGTAAACCGCCCAGAGACTACTTGAAGTGGTATGGGGCGGTATATAAGCAGAACACTTCACTGATTAACTATCTGTTGGCTCTCCAAAATGGGAGACAACAAGCATGGTACTATAAAAGGGGGAGAAGATTACCAAAAATCATCAGAACTCAGTCACTGTCAATTCGGACAGATTTTTTCCCCCATGGCTGCTGCAACACCTTGTGTGATCTTTCAGGTGACACTTTTCCAGCTGGCATTTACACAGTGCGCAGAATGTATTGATTAGAGAGAGAGAGAGAGAGAGAGAGAGAGAATCCTAATATCATTTCCTGCAGATATTAAAGGATTAGTTCCTCATCCTGTCATCTTGTCAAACTCAATCCTTACGTGTTTTCCAACACGAGAATGAATGAGAATGAATGAGGCTTCCAGGAGGAATACGTGGGTTGCTCCACCACGGTACCATTAACCCTTCAACCTTGAACTCAGGTCTTGCTTTGGAGACACAGATCAATTCTTGATCTGTGCCTCCACTGTTATCTAACTATTTTTGAAAGGAGCCAATTGTTTATGTGACCCCTGTCAAGTCAGCAATAAAATACATACTATTTTGATCCTGTTGAATTTTCCTCCCTCTTCATGCGTACACGTCTTTCTTATATACCTGAAACCCTACTCTGAGCTTTTAATATTGAGTGCTGTTGCACACATAGCTTAATTTCTTCTGCATCGTATGTTTCCGAAAGCTGAGATAGTTGATTTCTATTGGCAGGTCAAACATATGAGCATCATCTATTGTCATTATTGTTGCTTCCACACATGACCATGCGTAGCTCCATACAAGTGCCTTTTAAGAATGACTAGATTTTATTTCTACTTGTTCTTGCCTTCCCCCAACTCTTCCGTTGATGCGCTAAACCCTTTTATCTGAGGAATTCTTGAAAGTTCCTTAATCAAACACAGCCCTGCAATGTTATTCTAAACCAGGTCCATTTCTGTTTGCAGACAGTGTGTCCCTAATGCAAACTGTTTTTATTTATACATTCATCCTCTTGATTCCAGTGCCCTGGTCAGATCTCAGCACCTTTCAGGAGAGTTCTCATTGGACCTTCCTGTCAGATCATAGAGCTGGAAGAGCTCTATGTCCAGCGGGTTTAGGTACCATCTACTACAGTTATGGACAATTTTATTTCTTCTTAGGAACACGGTATCCCCACTGACATGGGATATGCAGTAGCACCCCATCATTCTGGGGTGTACCCAGTCCACGTGCAGCTGTATGAGGCCTGGAAACAGGTGTGGGGGATCAGAGTCACAAGCACCGAAGAGTATCCTCACCTCAAACCAGCCCGCTACAGGCGAGGCTTCATCCACAATGGAATCATGGTAAGGAAAAAAGGCATTGCCCTGGTAATGGCACCTTTATATCCCCAGTAGTATACTAGTCCAACTCAAAGGAGGGCACATCTCCAGTATTATTTTAATGAATCCACTGATAGTGTTCATAGGACAGACCAAGAGCACAAGCCTCTGTGTTTAAAAACCTGTCCTTTAAAAGTTGTTGTGAGTTTTTCGAGCTGTTTGGCCGTGTTCAGAGGGCAAGGAGCTCGGGGAACTAGGAGTTCTCTCTGTGTTCCTAGTTCCCTGAGCTCCTTGCCCTCTGAAGATGCCGGCCACAGAGTCTGGAGAAACGTCAGGAAGAAAAATTCCCAGAACACGACCAAACAGCCCAAAAAACTCACAACAACTATTGGATCCCGGCCGTGAAAGCCTTCGAGAATATATTGTTCTTTAAAAGCTTTGTTTCTCTGATTGCTGAAAAGAAATTGGTTTCGTGTTAGTCCAATACATAACGAGTTTTACTCATGGATAGGTAAGTATGTCTGTTAAGCCAAGTACTTTAAAGAACTGTGTGAAATTTATATCTGGATCAAATGGTTGATGGAAGCGAGATTTCACATCATTTCCTGTTAGATCGATATAAAATGGCAACTGCTCATCTCTTTTAGGAAGAATTTGCACAATCTGGAGCCTGTTGCTGAGAAATCTTGGCTCCTCGCTGTTGCTGCTGTCTAAATCTGATACACAGCCTGAGCAGTCTACTAACTAGTTGGCCTTTTTGCTCATAATAACAAGATAGGATATGAGAGTCTCAGGCCAAGCATGGCTTCAGAGGTTACAACAAATAGGCCATGAAACAAATTTGCAACAACTGTAACTGTTGCAGAATTTCTTGAATCTCCATGTGGTTGTCTCCTCATATCTTTAACAAGGTGTGCAGCATTATTCTGCACCGACTGAAGTTTCTGATTCATCTTCATGTAGACTTCTCATCAACTGTGGTATTGTAATGAGCCTGTGTAAAAGGGAGAAACGCCAGCTTTTTAGGTGGATGGGAAATAAGGTGTTATTAGTAACAGTGTTGACTTGTTTGTCAGGAATCAGGGCTCAACCCATAAACACTGCTGTATAGTGAAGCGCCACAGAGGTTCTAATCAGTTGCAGACAGACATATCCTTTCCAAACCATGCTGTTCCCCATAACAGTTATTGCCTCCATCTTGATTCAATTCCATGCTATCTTCCCCTATCCACTTTCCCATAGTGTCCAGGTAAATGTGAGTTGAGCAACCAGAAATAACTCTCTTGGTTCTGAGAGTGTTTAGGGACAGAGCTGGGTGGCATTGGCATGGTTATGACGCCAGGCAGAGTAACATTGGCTGGCATTTTAAACTGGCATAACCGTCACCTCATTGCAAATAAATTAGTTACACCAAGGATACAGGATAGCTCTCCTTTCAAGAAACAATAGATAACATAGAGAGGAAAGGACCTGTGTTGTTTAAATTGATTCAGAAAATACTGAGTGTTCAGGGGACTCCTGAAGTGGAGGATTTGTTAACATCTCTGAATGCAAGAGAAGTAATTAGAAAATGGTGTAAGCTGCTTTAAATCAAGACGTAGGCAAGCTTGTCTTGGAGGGAAAGCAGGGGAAGAGATGTAGGAGTCTTACTCAAAGAATGGCTTTACGAATATATAATTAAAAGTAAGGTTGGCATGGCAATGTAGGAGATTTACTATTGCAGTTTTGATGACATTTCCTTATCCCACTGAGATTAAAAAAAAGATGTGTGCCGAGCCTTGACGAATGCCAGAGATGTCGAAAGTTGAGACCAGATAATCTTTGCTTTCATATATATATATATATATATATATATATATATATATATATATATATATATATATATATATATATATATATATATATATATATATATATATATATATATATATATATATAGATATATATATATATATGCATGTTAGGGTGGATTCGGGTTTCTTCCCGTGTAGAAATCTGGTTGTTTTGGCGACGTTTCGACGAGGTCTCACTCGTCATCTTCAGGCTGGTGTTCTGGCTTCTTTCTTCTTGAAACAAAGCGTGATCTCAGTTGAAGTCCTTCTATAAATACTGCTGGGTGTGTGTGGTTTGCTTGCTCTGTTGCTGATTGTAGGTTCCTTTGTTCTTTTGTTCTTTCTAATGGAAATCAAATTTGCTCAGAATGAATATTCAGTTTCTCTGGTACATTGGTACCTTGTATAAAGGAATTAATTCATTCCAAATGGAATTATGTTAAGCAAATTTTCCTTTATACAAAATTTCCATAGGAATGCATTGAAAACAGAGTAATCCAATTTTATGTTGTACAGATTTGCCCCATAGGTGATTATGTTAAGCAAATTTCCCCTATCTCTGGAATTTTTTATGCTGTACAGATTTTATGTTATACAAACCTGTTTGTTCTTTTGTGATCTGCTGTGTAAGCAGGGTCTTCACATACCTTTGAACACAGACCCCACCACCTACCTGGAAAAAACCACCAAAGCCAAAATAAAAGCCTCTCCCTTAAGTGAAGAAATCAAGCCAAGCATCATCCCCAGAGAGAAATCATCCAGATGCCCCAAGCTCTACGGCCTCCCCAAGATTCACAAAGAAGGAACACCTCTCAGACCCATAGTCAGCTCCATAGGCTCACCTCTACAAAACCTCGCCAAATTTCTTGCCAAACAACTCCAGCCCTATGCAGAATCCATCACTTCATACGTACAAAACTCGTTCCACTTCATAGAAATTATAAAGAAACAAGACCTACAACCCAATGACCTACTCGTGAGCTTCGATGTTGTTTCGCTCTTCACACAAGTGCCCATTCAAGAAGCCTTGACAGCTATCCACAACAAATACAACCCCCAAACACATCCTAGATCTGACCAACCACTGCCTAACCAACACATACTTCATCCACAATGGACAAAGATACAAACAGATAGAAGGAGCACCCATGGGATCACCCCTCTCACCGGTCATCGCAAACCTATATATGGAACACTTTGAAACCAACGCGTTACAGAAGTCCGAACATAAACCCAAACTCTGGCTCAGATATGTTGACGACACCTTTGTTATCTGGCCACACGGGAAAGATAAACTGAACAACTTCCTCACACATCTCAACAGCCTACACCCCAAAATACAATTCACTATGGAAATAGAAGCCAACAACCAACTTCCCTTCCTGGACGTCCTAATCTACAAAAACCCGACGGCTCCTTAGGACATACCATCTACCAGAAAAAAACACATACAAACCGCTACTTAAATGCACAATCACACCACCACCCTGCACAGATCAACTCCGTAGCAAAACCCTCATCTCCAGAACCAAACGCCTCGCTGACAAAGACCACCTAAAAACTGAATTACACACTCTCTCGAATGTTTTAATTGCGAACGGATTCCAAAAAACACCATCACCAAACTAATCCAAAAGGAAACACCCCCAAGAACCAAGAAACAGAAGAGAACAACGGCACCGCCCTCCTCCCCTTACATCAAAGGCACCACAGACAAAATCAGCAAAATTCTCCACAAACACAATATCAAGACAGCCTTTTGCACCGACCAAAAAATAGCCAACATCTTAAGAAACCCCAAAGACAAGATTGAGCTAGAAAACCAAGGAGTCTACGAAATACCATGCAAAGTCTGTCCAGCCACATACATCGGACAAACAAACAGGAGAATAAGCGCACGCATCGCAGAACACAAGAACGCAGTCAAAAAAGAAGAAAAATCTTCCTCTCTCTTCCAGCACATAAAAACAACAGGTCATGAAATTGACTTTGAAAGAACCAAACTCATCTCCAAAACTGAACACTTCAACAGTCGAATAATCATGGAAGCCATTGAAATAGAGAAACACCCAAACAACATGAATAAACGTGATGACACCTCCCGCTTGCCTGACATCTGGAAACTAGCCCTGGTCAACAGACGAGCCTCTGTCACAAAGACTGACACCAGGTCCAAAAGGACACAAGATGCCACCACCTTCCATCCACACCAAACACAAACCCAGACCCTTCCCACAGATGAAACGAAACCACCATCCAATAACAAAACCACGACTGCACCATCTACTGCGGCACCCCACTCCAGTCACCACATGGAGCACACTCACACACCCCAAAAAAACATTGGGAGACCACAGACACGTAGCCAGGCCAAAATGAATTCACAAGACACAGGACCCCACTCCACCAAAGCCCAGGATACTGCCAGAACCTACCAGCCATCTAACCCACCAGCATGTAAACAGCCATCTAAACAGCCATCAGCAGTTAATCCCTTAACGATCGCCTCAGCCACACAGCAGATCACAAAAGAACAAAGGAACAAAGGAACCTACAATCAGCAACAGAGCAAGCAAACCACACACACCCCAGCAGTATTTATAGAAGGACTTCAACTGAGACCACACTTTGCTTCAAGAAGAAAGAAGCCAGAACACCAGCCTGAAGATGACGAGTGAGACCTCGTCAAACGTCAGCTAAAACAACCAGATTTCTACACGGAAGAAACCGAATCCACCCTAACATGCATATATATATATATATATATATATATATATATATATGCATGTTAGGGTGATTCGGTTTCTTCCTATACCCGTGAAAATCTACGAAAACAAATATATATATATATATATATATATATATATATATATATATATATATATATATATATATATATATATATATATATATATATATATATATTTATATAAAAGTAAACAAGTGGTTTAGTTCTCCCATGTAATTACCAAAAGGCAATATTGGGATTTTAAAAATACAAATGGTTTAAAGAGAGCAAGGTATATTCCTCTTAGCTTCCATCGGAAAGAGAGTAGCTGAAGCCTGGAAATCCGCCAAAGCATCTTCATTGTTGGATTTGGTGTAAACAACAGATAAAGGCTTCATGTATTAAATGGTATTACTGTACTGTAGAACAGATGAAAAGGGGGTGGGGAGAGAGAGAGATAGTCTAATAGAGAATTTTAAATGCCATGTGTGAACTCGATGAACTTAAGGGTTTGGATTAATGGTCAGCTTCACATTGCTTTCATCATTGTAGATTTATACTTTTGTAGTGAAACCGAGAGGTTTTTTTAAAAAAAACTCAGGTGCCGAGAGAACCATGAGTGCTGGCTGACATGGATAACAGGCAGGTTGAGGGCAAATAAACTGAAACAGAATCCAGCTAAGATGGAGATCCTGCTGTTAGGAAGATTGTTGGATGGGTTAGAGGCCAACTGACCTGCCTTCAACTGGCTTACATTCCCTAGGAAATTTCAGGTCTGCAAACTGAGATTAGTCCTGGCCCTGGCCCTCTCTGGGCAGGCTCAAATATCGTCTGTGGCCAAGAGGATGTGCCTTTTAGCAGCCACAATTGATTGCCCAATTGTGCCCCTATCTGGATAAGAAATACACTGGTACCTTGTATAAAGCAGTGCTCCCCAACCTTTTTATCCCCGCGGACCGGGAAATTTTTGATAATTTTTCTGTGGCCCGAAGCTGGGGGTGGGGGTGGGGAAGGGGGGGAGATAAAGGAATGCGAAAGGGGGATCCGGCGGGGAGGCAAAATGGGGTGTGTGAAAGCAAAGGATGGGAGGGAAGGAGGAGGGGGAGGCACGAGAGCGGCGGCGGCCATGCCACTCCCCCCACACACGGGCGGGGTGGGGGGAACCCGGGGCTCCTGGGCAGGCGGGCCCCCGCCTCCTCCTCCTCCGCCGGGGAAAGCAAGCGGGCCTCGGCTGCTGCTGCTCCTCCGTCGGCAGTGGCGGGAGGAGGAGGAGGAGGAGGAGGAACCGGAGCAGGAGGCGGCGGCGGCGGCTCGTCGGTGCCGCGAGGGCGCTTCCCGGCGCGGCGCCTGGGCCAGGAGCCCTGCGCAGGTCTCGCTGCTGGCACCGCGCTTGCTCCTGCTCCTGCCGCCGCCGTGGACCTCCTCCTCCGCCGGAGAAAGCGAGCGGGGCGCCAGCAGCGAGACCCGCGCACGGCTCCTGGCCCCGGCGCCCCAGCACCCGCCCGGCCGCGCCGGGAAGCGCCCTCGCGGCACCGACGAGCCGCTGCCGCCTCCTGCTCCTGCTCCGGTTCCTCCTCCTCCTCCTCCTCCTCCCGCCGCCGCCGCCACCGGAGGAGCAGCAGCAGCAGCAGCGGGGGCAATTGCAGAGGGGTCGCGGCGGCGGCGGCGGGACGGGGGCGATGGCGGCGGCGATGGCGGGGCGGCGGCCCGGTGCCGATTCATCCACGGACCGGCACCGGTCCGCGGCCCGGGGGTTGGGGAACACTTGTATAAAGGAATTAATTCGTTCCAAATGAAATTATGTTAAGCAAATTTTCCTTTATACAAATTTCCCATAGGAATGCATTGAAAACAGAGTAATCCCTAATCGCGACCATTTTTATGTTGTATGGATTCGCCCCATAGGCGATTCTGTTAAGCAAATTTCCTCTATCTCTGGAATTTTTTATGTTGTACAGATTTTATGTTTTACAAACCATTTGTTATATGAGGGTCCACTGTAGTTATCAACAATGGTTCTAGGGCTGCCCTTGAAATGGCCTTCTATGATTATTTAAAATGTGGAAATACATTGGACCACCTACTCAGAATTGGTAAAGAGAACTGGAATGAATTATCCTCTTAGGGCTCTCCTTAATTTGCTGTTATGTTTTCTTTCCATCTTTCCATTTCCTATCAGGTTCTCCCACGACAAACCTGTGGCTTGTTCACACATACCATATTCTATAATGAGTACCCTGGTGGCTCAAGTGAACTGGATAAGATCATCAACGGAGGCGAGCTTTTTCTCACTGTGCTTCTTAACCCTGTAAGTGCCACCTCAAGGAGAAATGGAAGCCCCCCCCCAAAAAAAGCACATATAGAGCCTCTCCATTGCTGTGGGTTTTGACATGGAATTTCAGACAACAGAAAGGAAGAATATCAGATTAATGGTACAACAAGATCAATAAGAGAAAATCCACTGATTGACGGTCTTTCGTATTATTATGGGTAGGGCTGTAGGCAGTTTGAGTCAAGTAGTATGAGATTAACTACTGTTTAATAGTTTTAATTCTTTATTGTAAGCCGCCCAGAGACCTTTGGGTAGTGGGCAGCATATAAATTGTATAAATAAATAAATAAATAAATAAATAAATAAATAAATAAATAAATAAATAAATAAATAAATAAATAAATAAAACTGGGCTTTTGGATAATAACTGGAAATAAATAATAACTGGGATTTTATTGAATTTATGTATCACCCTATAAGTACAAAGCACTCTTCTAGACGGCTTACAATATACTAACGAGAAACAATAAGATTAAAAGTAAAACCAACAAGAGATACAACTGATACTACAAGAGGTGTGTTCTCCAAATATAAGGCAGTGTGCAAGGCATACAAATCATGTAGGGTTGCATCAGCATCAGAAGGGAGCTAATACATTGCAACACATGTAGCCAAATCATAGTAAGAAAATAAAATTTGTAATTTTAGTTGATTGGAATGTGATCACAACCTTGAAGGGTTGCCATTAAAATGTTAAACAGAATCAGTTGCATAATACTTGCATATGAAGATATCAGTGCAAGGTCAAATGTGATACGCTTTGTTTCTTATTTTTTTTAAACAGTTTTATTGGTTTTCTACACTAAGCTACATAAAACAAATATATTGCTTGGCTTCTGTCATGTTACCACTTCAATCACAGTTTTTCCCAACATTTGAGCCCTATATAATTCATATATCCCTTCCCAGCTTAAATGAACATACTTTCATACTTCGTTTCCTTACTATCTCATTCCTCTTCTTTCTATCTATCTTTCCTTACATCTATTTTTAATACAAAGAATATAGCCTATCTAATCTCAACAATCTATTCACACTCACTGTTTATCTCTTCAGTACTAAGCAATTTAGGATAGATTATTCTATATATCATGGACAATATATTGACCCATTCTTCCAAAATATGCCTAATTTCAGCAATCACTAATTCAAATTAATACTTTATGGGCTATTATTAGAGAGCTGCCTCCTGGTCTGTATGTTTCACTTTATGCATAGAAGTTCATGTCTATACCTAACTGCCTCTATTCTTTTTAAAATCTAATACACAATAACTGCCCAGAGTAGCTTTTTTGCTAGATGGCTGCAGTATATAAATCAAATCAAATAAATAAATAAATAAATACATAATAGATTAACATTTATTTATATATCAAGTTTGCCTTCACTTTTTCATTTTCCGTTTCCCATATCATACTAATTTTAACTAGTGGCCTTAGGCAATCAGAATACAGAAAACATTTTTAATGTAATAAATTCACTAAGCCAGAAATTCTTTTTTTTTAATTTTCCCTTTTCCTGCCAAGTCCCTTATCTTCACAGGTTGTCTCCCCTTGTCAAATTCCTTATCTTCATGAGTTGTTGTATTATCTTGATAGAAATCTTGATAGCCACTCTGCTACTAAAAAAGTCCCAAATTTTACTCTCTTTGGCACCCATATTAAGACAGATGCACTTATCATATTCCATGGACTTGGCACCTCTAAGGGTTTATCCTGGACCATTCTGCCCATTTTTCTGGTTTGATCTCTTGATTCGAGCTAATTTCAATAGGTGTGTTTATCATATTTTGTGAATTTGGCATATCCAAAGATTTATCCTGCATCAATCTTGTTGTGTTTGTCTGTAGATTAAGGTCAGCTGTTTGTTTTAGCTAAATCGTCTGATCACAATGAATTTCAGTTTTTTCTAGAGACCCAGTGTTATCAACCAATCCATCTTGAGTTATCTGTTTTGAGTCTGTGACTTTATCAGAATTGAAAATCTTTGCATCTTCAGAGGTTGTCTGTGTAGATAACTATAATTTTTTGCAAACCGGATAGAATTATATTGGCAAAATCTTCTTCTGAGATGTTTTCCCAATCCATTGTGTTTCATAGCTCACAAGAAAGGGTTAATATTGCTTGTAATAGTTTCTGCCACTTAGTTTCCAAACAAGAGAGTTACAGAGGAGAGTAACTTGGCTAAATTGAAGCAAAAGCAGCAAGGAACAGCCTTCAAGCATTATTTTCAAAACATGCGGCTACTCCAAGGTCAGATGATGTTTATGAGAAAACAACTTTCCCAATGCTGGTCTTACAGTTGGGACTTTAAATTCAACATAAAGAAAACAGAGGTATAAGGTAGTTTCCTTTAAATTTTGTCTTTAAATGCACCACATATAAAGAGCAGCAAAGGCAAGGAAACAATAGGCAGAAAGGCAAGTTCATGAAATAATGTGAAAACAGTCACTTCTTCTGCTTGTCTTTCAAGAATATTCACACACGCACTAAAAACGGCTAAAAGCTGTTTCCTCAGAAGAGGGGTTTAGTGCTTGTTTGAAGGAAAGATTTTCCAGATATAGTGGTCTCCCTCCCATTCACGATTCATATACTGCAGTACAAGGACCCCCAGCTAGGCCTCCCAGGCCTGACCCGACCTGCATCTGCATATCACGTATTTTCAATTATCACGGGTCAGGTCGGGTCCCTAACCCCGCGATAGGTGGTGGTGGGGTCACTGTACCAGGGAGAAGCTTCACATAAAAAGAGATAGAAGCATTCTACTCATGACACGCCAAATATTTACAACTTTTAATGTCCGGCACCGACAGCTCCGCCTTCACAATAGCGAAGGTCTTCCCCCAGTAGGGGATGAAGCATTTTCCTGCTTCCACAAAGTTCACCGCCGCTCCTTTCATGGTCCACAGTTGCAGCCTCTTCTTCATTTCCCTTCCAAGGAAACATTACTCTTATTGGGATCCCTTTATCTGGAGGAATTCAACTTGATAAGATGGAGCACTTATCAAGTTGTCTCGCCGCGGTGTAGCTGGAACCGGAAGGCGAGCTTTGTTTCTTATGATTCCAGGAAAGATGTGTGCTTGATCTCTGATGGTCAGGAACACTTTTAAAGTGGGTATCTTTTCCAGACCACCCATTATATGTCTTGGCATCTGTATTATATTTCTGACACTTCTTTGAACCTAACCAGCTCTAGGTTGCTTCAATTCAGCTGTTCCCCAGCTCAACCCCCCTTTTTTGTCATGGAATGGAGGTTGGCCCGTGCATGAGGCTGGGTTGCAAGCCCCTGTTCTTGGCAAGGGACACTGGGTGTGTTTGCTTGTGCTGGAAGCCCTTTATTTATTTAGGTGTTGGGTGTAGTAAGAGACCAGAGACCAATGTATTCCATTTCTACCATTTAGTTGGTTTTTAGCAGTTGATTAATTGTTTTTTCATCCTTGCTTATTTTAAGGAGATTTACATTGATGTACCAATTCATATATATTGTATCTATACAAATAATATTAAGGTCATAGTTAAATGTATTGCATGTTCATGCCTTATCAACCTTATCAGAATGCAGTCTGGTCTAGAGTGCAATATAAATTGTTTCTGTTCTTGTCATTTCTTTGTAAATACATGCATATTGACTGAAATCCAATTGCTTAATTGTAGTAAGTCTCAACTACAGTAGGCCCATTGAATCAGTGGAATCTACAGAGGAGTTGATTCACCAAATTCCCATTGATTCATTTGCCTTATTCTGGTTGTGACTTGCTAAGCTAAGCAACAGGACTACAGCCATTTTCTCTAATGCCATTATTTTGCAGTGCTGCAGAAAACCAGACAGTAAAAGTTACAGAAATTCTAAAAAAACATATTACAGTGTACGGATATGATAAAATCCAAACTTTCCAAACGTAGTGATTATAAGCTTCTTGAAACTCTAATGATTGGCATTTCAAAAAAGATTTCCAGCCTCTGCTGAAATAGTAACTGTGACAGCCATTCTTACGTCCATGGAGATGTTTTTCAGATCACCAGTTGCCATGACAGAGCAAACTCTCTCTGGTTTCAGGAAAGGGCATGTTTTAAAATATGGTATGCTGCAGAGCATCTTGACACATGGCTGTGATTGGTGAGCAGGTAGAGAACTTAGACCTGAACGATTTGCAATTTTAGAAGTCAATCGCAAAATCTTAAATGGGATTCGGTGTGAAATTGGAAGCCATTGCATATCTCTTAACAAATGTCCCAGAATTCATGATCAAATCAATAGCCTAACAACCTGATACAGGCCATGTAAAAGAAGTTTTTCTACTAGTTCAGACTACCAGCTGACCAGGATTTTCATTCCTTTTTTATGGCAAAAGATGAAGAATTGTTGGGTGTTGTTGGGTCAGCTCTTCAAGCCAGTGTGTTTGCAAAGATTATGATATAATCTGCCCGCTTTTCCTCTTTGCTTTCAGCAAAGTGTCATTTGAGTAACAGATTAACAGAGAAAAGTTTATCAGGTCATATAGATTTACTGAGGAATGCTTTATGGCAGTGATGGTGAATCTTTTAGAGACCGAGTGCCCAAACTGAAATTCAAAACCCAGAAATTTTTCGCAAAGTGCCCATACAGCCATTTAACCTGAATACAGGTGGCTGTGAAGGGGCGATGTCGGGTGCCCACAGAAAGGGCTCTGAGTGCCACCTTTGGCACCCGTGCCATAGGTTTGCCAACACTGCTTTAGGGTAATGATGATGAGGAGGAGGAGGAGGAGGATGAATATAAGGACAACAAAGCATGTTACTATTAAGTAAGATTTTTTTTCTATCAACAGATACACATTGAAAGGGGAAGCCCCACCTGGTGAAACTGGCTAGAGACAAGATGGGGTGCTTTAACTAACACACAGCTGAGTTAAGGGGATGCATTTTCTGTAAGAGGCACTAGCCACAAGCATCAAGGGGTTGAATATGGGATGGCTGCCTTGCGTGCTGCTGTGGCAGGAAAGGGAGGACTTTGAGATGGGAAGTCGATGCTGGGTGTCAGCGGGGGGGAGGAAGAGACAGTTAAATAGAATTCGTGACAGATGAAAGCTAAAAATAGAACATCCATTTTTAGATTTCTGGTCATCAGATCTTGTTTACAAACAGGATGGCCTTTCTCCATCAAGGGCCGAGGTATATAAGATTGCTTTGTGTGGCTGACAATGGGCTGTGGGCTTTGTCCCAGCAAGGCCTTCGGGTGTTTTTAGCTAGCTCGTGGATGGTTGTGACACCTGGTTCAACCACTGTGTCTCCCCCCCCCCGCTGCCTATTCGGAGAAATGGTCCGCACGAGAGGAGGGGCGGGCATCCCCTTTTCAGCCTGGAAGCCAGTCTCCCATGTAGGAAGGTTCTCCAGAACCACAGTCCAGTTGTCAAGGGCAGAAGAGGCCTCACCACCAAACAACATGTGGTGTGAATAGATATCGTTCTTACCCATTTGGATTTTTTTTTCATTCACTGTACAAAGCAGAGCTCAGGCATGTGCATAGGCAGGAATAGGACCCAGTGCAGCATCTTTCTGGTCTTTTAAAGAGCCTCCCTATCTCTTACCCCACCTTTAATCATTGGAGGAGGAAATAATAGCAAAAGAGCTTGCGGACCAGACGGGACCCTGTGCCGCCTTCATCTGGCCTGAAAATATCCCTTTCCTACGAGATGGGAGTTAGTCCTCCTTATTTGACCTCAGGCCTTTCTTGTAAGTTAATATCTTTTTTTGGCTAACAATGGTGATTGGCCTTTCTCCCGTTCTTCTCCCCATCCCATCTCCAACATCCCTCTCCCCCAACCCCCCCGGCTTCCAGATCAGTATCTTCATGACTCATCTCTCCAATTACGGGAATGACCGCCTCGGTTTGTACACCTTTAAACACCTGGTCCATTTCCTCAACTCCTGGACTAACTTGAAGTTGCAGACGCTGCCACCGGTGCAGCTGGCGCAGAAGTATTTCCAGATATTCTCAGAAGAGAAAGACCCTCTCTGGCAGGTATGTATTGACTTCCCCGCCCTGGGACCCGACAGGCCTAGCGCTTCCAAGCAAGTCTTCCCCACGTCACCTTTCTGGCTGCTCTGAATCTGGCAAATCTTGGCTCAGGCAGCCCTCGTTCAGGACAAGTACTTTGGTTGCTTGCCTCTTCTGCTGTTTCCCCCCCCCTTCATCCTGTGAGGGCTGACATATCAAATCTTCCAAAGGATGACACATGTAGACCTGAAAACCAGATGACACACAGTCTGTTTTTGGCAGATTGGTCTTTGGCATCATTTTGCCTCGAAGATTAGTTTGTTATTTATTTCTTTTAAAACATTTTTTGCCCTGCCTTTCTTCTGAAAAAGGAACCAAGGCACTAAGTCTGAGTTTGTAAACTGGGCTTTTCTTCCAGTTTTATGGTAAGAATGCCAGGAAACGCTCAGTCAACTGTGGAATGCAGAATGTGAAGCAGGCTTAATATACTAGCCGATGAGAGGTGCCCCTTTCCTATTAACTGACGTGGGTAGAACTTACTGTTAGTCTTTGAGGGAACTGTCCAGCATGAAAACGCCAATTTCCCATGACTATTATCTACGATCGCCACCACTCTCTTGCTTTTTAGGACCCCTGTGAAGACAAACGTCACAAGGATATTTGGTCCAAGGAGAAGACCTGTGACCGCTTTCCCAAGCTGCTCATCATTGGTCCTCAGAAGACAGGTCAGCAAACCTAGCTCACTGATCTATGACACATGTTTGAAGCCACCCTATCACTCAACATTACTGTCACATCCTGAGATGTTGGGTGGAAGGAACAACACCTTCCCGTGCAGAAAGAATAGGCTTTTCCCAGAAGTGGAAAGACGCTGGCTTGATTTGATCTTGACTAGTTATTTGCCTGTCGTCACTAATTAACTAGCTACCTTTCCTGTTTGGTAGGTGTTCTTGGTTTGCCCATAGTCTTGAACGATCAACTAAAATCTGGAATTTTGTAAAAAAATTTTTTTTAAAAAAACCCTAAAATCTGGAAATTGTAATCATCCCTGATATTCCTACTTTTTTCTACATAGTTTGTTTTGAAAGCAATACAATCGGCAATCAGAATTAGAGATTTACATCACGGGGGTTAGGGACCCGACCCGTGATAAAGGAAAATCCGCAATATGCAGATGCCGGGTCGGATTGGGACTGGGGGGGCCTGTCTGGGGCCTTCTACACTTACCTTAGGTGTGGTGCCACCCCGAATGGGTCTCCGATGGGCTTCCCAGGCCTGTTGGGGGTCCCAGAAGTGGTTTCATGCAATCTGGAAGGCACGTCTGTTTTTTTGGGAGCCACTTCCTGTTCACCAGAAACCACTTCTGGGGCCTCCGACAGGCCCGGGAAGCTTGTTGTAGGCCCACTCGGAGCAGCGCCAAGCCTGGGGTAAGTGCAGGAGGCCTCAAACAGGCCCATGCAGGTTGCCCCAGGGGGCCTGGCCTCATATACTGCGGTCCCGCGATATACCAGGACCGCAGTATATGAACCACGAACTGACGAAAGACCACGGTACAGCCCAATCATGAATATAAAATAGTGTAGCTAGGCAATTCCTTCAGTCCAGTCAGAAATTGAAGGTTCATGTTGAAGATGAGCCTTAGTGAATCCATTCATGCAAATTTTCTATTTCTGAGATGTTTTTACTTAGAGCGGCCACTTCTGTGTAGCATGGATTGTGAATTAAAACCTGCAGGTGCAAAATACGGGCTGGAGTGAAATCTTGAGACTGTGATGTAGGAAGGACACAAGAACACCTGGGCAGCACCCCTTTGGAGAACTGAAATTACTGACATCAGCTTGTTGTTTCGAGATGCACTTTGGTCACTGAGTTCAGAGCGCAAACTTCTGGAGGCAGCTTTGTGCTTGTAAAAAAAGAAAGTGATTTTCAGCTCTTGTTTCCTTTTATTTCTCTGCAAAGGTACCACTGCCCTTTATCTATTCTTGGGGATGCATCCTGACCTAAGCAGCAATTACCCTAGCTCGGAGACCTTTGAAGAGATCCAGTTCTTCAATGGACACAATTATCACAAGGGCATTGACTGGTAGGCTTCTGTTTACATCATCAGCTGCATGTGAGACATAGAGCAGGGCATATAATGTGCTAGCCCTGCACATTTTTTTCTAATGGTTACATGTTTCCATGAAAAGCATTTTGAAAAACTGAGACACCACATGTGCAAGCAGAGAAAAAGTATATTTTACCAACTGTATATCGCACCCCACTGACACAAGAAAACTGTTTGTCAAATTCCATATTTCTGTTCCATTGCAAGACTGAGGGTGCTTAACAGTAGATCACCCCACCTTAACTCAGATGACCAAGGTCTCATCTGACTGAGGGTTAGCTTTCTCTACAGATTACAGCAGCCTCATAAACCATTGATTCACAAGTGTTCTATATTAGTTATGTGGGAGTGTTGTTTGTGCAACTGGCATGAGGCTGCCATTCTGAAATGGATCCTCTGTGTGCACTGTTATTTTGGTTTTGTTGTTGAGGCAAATGGTTGTTATCAAGTCATTTCTGACTTACGGTGTCTCGGTGAATTAATGATCTCCCAAAGGTCCTCATAAGTCTATATTTTACTTATGACATGGGATAGTTCTGAAACGGGATCCTTTATAAGGCTAACTTCTTGAACCAATAAGAGGTGGCTTTTTGTCTTAAAACAACAACTGAAATAAACAATAAAACAAAACGGCTACAACAGATGGCGGGACTAAAAAAAAAAAAGCAGTTGGCATTAGAGAAAAGCTAAAACGATTCTCTCTTGTCTTCTCTTTCTGCTGCTGGCGTTTCTTAAGGTATATGGAGTTTTTCCCCATCCCTTCCAACACCACCTCTGACTTCTATTTTGAGAAGAGTGCCAACTATTTTGATTCGGAAGTAGCACCCAGGCGGGCAGCAGCCCTGCTTTCCAAGGCTAAAATAATCACCATTCTCATTAACCCTGCAGACCGGGCCTACTCTTGGTACCAAGTAAGTATATTTATTTATATATCTATTTATATATTTCTATACCACCCGTCTTCCAGGAGGAACTCTGGGCGATTAACAACACACTAACAAGCAACACGAACAGCTACAGCAATATAATAAAACAAAACATAGGAAATCTATAAGATAAATGAACTGTACTATTAATATTAAAATTAATGTTGTTCTCAATTGTTCTTTTTTGGCTCTTGTCCTAAAGTATGTTGGATTTTTCCTAGGGTATTGAATAGTGTTTTGTTAGATACTTTTTAATAAAAGCAAACAAGAGATTTGTTCTACATTATTCTACACAGGAGTGGACACAGCTTTCTCTTGCACTGTTTTCTTGCCAGTGGGTTGGGTGTTTTTTTTTTTTTCATTTGCTTTAGTTCAATTGAGGGAAAATGAACCTGCAAACTCATTCTAACTATAGCTTTATGCACTCTGCCATTTGTCTGGTAAGTATATGGCCAATTGAAATGTTGATCTTAGAATTTAGAAACTTCTGTTAAATTCGCCTGTGGCAAATTTGTATTGAATTCTCCGTATCCTATTTGCTTTGTGCCTGTGGCATTTTGAAAGGTGGCTGACTATTAAACCAGCTATTCTCATGGACTCAGAAAGACTTGGGTTACAGGTGCCAGTGCAGTGAGCCAAACAACCTCTGCATCACACAGATGAATACAGTACTTCTTATTTTGGAGACAGAATTTAAAAATGGCGATTTCACCCAGTTCTCTCCTTCCCTACACTGCATGTCAGATTGCAGAATGTCATGCTGTAGTTATTTTCTGGCACCCCTGCCCATATTATAATATCTACAACATCAGGATTTTTCTCTTTTAGAATGGTCTCCTACTCTCCTTCATGTTGGGAAACAATGTACATCAGGCATGTCCAAACTTGGGCCCTCCAGATGTTTTGGACCACAGCTCCCACAGTCCTTTGTCATTGACAATCAAAGCTTAGAATTCTGGGAGTTGTGGCCCAAAACATCAGGAGGGCTGAAGTTTGGACATGCCTGGTGTACATGGTGAAGGCTCACAATAGTGTGTAGTGTGGAGGAGTGTTTGACAGAAGGGATAATATTGCCAGAATTTGTGGTTCTGAAGGGGACCAAAGTATTTCCTTTTCTTCCTACATTTTTCAGGGGTTTTTTAAGTTTGTATATTTTGAACTGTGAAGTTTTATTTTGGCATTGTTTCTTTTGAACCTAGTTATACATCACAAATTGTGTCTATCTCATCTTCTTACTATCTGTTTATTTTGAATATTTTACCCGCCTTTCTCCTTGGAAAAGGACCCAAGGCGGCGTACAATACTGAAGGAAAATATACGTACAACCCAGAACAATTAAGATATATTCAAGTTTAAGAACAGTGAATTTGAAGAGGCATCTTACAATATTAAAAGGCAGTATTAAAGCTAAAAACAGCGCATGAACAATCAAAAGAAAAAATCCATTATGAGAGATGGAAACTAACATGGAAAATAAAGGTATTATTATGAATTAAATCGAAATAATCATGTATGGTAATCCTTCTAAAAGTCACATAATAGGAAGTCAGTCATTCAGCTTGTTTGAATAGGGACGTATTTCCTTGCTTGTTGAAGGACAGCAAAGGTGGGGCAGTCCTGGTTTCCAGTGGGAGGAAGTTCCAAAGTCTGGGAGCAGCAACAGAGAAGGCCCTTTCATGTGTTCTTCTGAGACGCACTTGTGAAGGTGGCGGGATGGAGAGAAAGGCCTCTCCCGATGACCTTAACACCTGAGCCAGCGCATACTGCGAGATTCGATCTTTGAGGTAGCTTGGACCCAGGTCATACAGTGCTTTGTAGGTTAAGGTCAGCACTTTGAATTGTGCCCAATTGCTGATTGGAAGCCAGTGGAGTTGCTGCAATAAGGGTGTAATGTGAACCCTGGATTAGGTCTTCATTTATGATGTGCTGCCATTACATGTTTTTATTCCATTCCATTTTGCATTATTTGTGGGGCTTGGTAGCTCAGCAGGCTAGAGCACTGAAAACTGTCAGCTGCAAAGTCCGCAGCTCAGAGGTTCGAATCCCAGGTGCCACGCAGCAGAGTGAACTCCCGCTGTTAACCCCAGCTCTTGCCAACCTAGTAGTTCGAAAGCATGTAAATGCAAGTAGATAAATAGGTATTGCCATAAAAAGCGGGAAGGTAAAAAGTGTTTCCATGCAGCCACGCTGGCCACATGGCGACGGACCTGCACAACACTGGCTTTTTGGCTTGAATACGGAGATGAGCATGGACCCTAGAGTCAGACATGACTAGCACACATGTGCGGAGGGAACCTTTACCTTTCTCCCTTTGAGGGGACCCAAGGTGGCTCAAAACAAAACAAAATGAAACAAACTGCAAGACAGTTTTCTTATAAACCACCCCATAGCACTCAAAGCACTCTCTGGGTGGCTTACATTTAAATCATGAAGGCCATACCCCACCACTGCCACTGCTATGGCAATTTGTAGAAGAACATTCTGGCTTAGGAACTTAAGCCAATGGTTCGCAGTGAGCTCAGCTGCTCTGTTTAGAAAAGCCTTAGAATAGAAACCAGTTCAGGCTACTGATCGCCAACGTTCTACAAGGACATGCCACTTGAAGATGATTGTGAGCACAGTTTTGGCTGCAAGTGCAGCAGTTGAACTGCTGTGCCAAGAAGCTCTTACTCAGAATTTTAAAATTAATAATAATAATAGTAAGTACACATAAAAAAACAAAGCAATTAAAGTTTTGCTTACCTATGAGTCCATGTCTGAGGGATCAACAATATTCTGGTTGGATGAGAACCACTCTGCAGTCAAAAAGCAGTCAGTTGCTTTCATGACTTTCTTAACTCATTTGTATTATGTTTTGTAAAGAAAAAAAGAAGCAACCCCAGTAGATTGTTGCACAAGAACTGGGAAGAGTGGGCCAGAATCTCTGCATGGGTCCATTGCATCGTGTCAGGCAGTTTTTGTCTCATAAGATGTTCATGAGGATAAACTTGGGAGGGAATAGCCCCGTGGCGCAGTGGTTAAATGCCTGTATTGCAGGTAAAACTGTGCTCATGACCTGCGGGTTCAATCCCAGGTAGCAGGCTCAAGGCTCACTCAGCCTCCCATCCTTCCGAGGTCAGTAAAATGAGTACCCAGCTTGCGGGGGGGGGGGGCAATGTGTAGCCTGCATACTGTAATAAATCTGTAAACCTCCCAGAGACTACTTGAAGTGGTATGGGGCGGTATACAAGCAGAACACTTTGCTTTTACCTCTCCGGAGTCAAAGCAGGATGTAAGTGCGTAAACGAAAGATAATTGAAAAGTAGCTTCTGAAGCAGAAGCCTGTCGTCTCCTCACCTACGGAATGACGTTCGTGTAAACACACTGAACAAGTCAGGATTTCTTGGCTATGTGCTTGACCAATATATACCAATCTGAATTTTCTCTAGAAGCTCGCCACTTGACCTGTGATTTGCCAAACCTGCAGGGGCATAGACACTTTTTTGTTTATCAAGCAAAGCAGGATAACATCTTACTGAGCCCCAAGGAAGCTCATGCTTTAAAAAACCCTTAAAGATGTGAGATGGCAAAGGCAGCCCTCTGGAGTCCCTTAGCTCAGCATCAGCTTCTCCCACAGAGTTAAAAGGAAAGGGAGGGAAATGTAAGGACTCCGTGTTCTATCCTCACTGGAGGCTGAGCTCCATTCTCCCTTCCACAGGCACTCAAAAGCCACTTTATCCTCACCCACTCAATCCAGAGGCGTGGACCCAACTCAGCAGTTATTGTTATCTGAGAGGCAAAAGTAAGGGGAAATTAGAATTTGCTAGGGAAGACCATCCAGAGAAGGCTAAAAGTGGAAAGACACCAGTATATGCATAGGAGGTGTAAAACAAGCGGAACTGGAATAAGCCAAGTCTTCCAATTGTGCTTAATGGACTCTGATTATTGGCAGAGAAGCTCAGATGCATTAATAAAGGCCCTCCATTCTGAGGTATAAACACATTCTCTGGTATATTTCCAAATTTGTTGTCCCCTCAAAGCCTTAATTCAAGAATACACACAAGGGGGGGAAGCAAGTTGAGATTGGAACTTCAAAATTAAAAATGCTTATTTTCAGTTGTCACCCCTACTGATATGAAGGTTTAAATGTGCAATACCACACATATCTTGTCAGAAATGTTGCCCATCAAATGAGTGATGCCACAAGATTAGAGTTTAGATAAGATCATTTGAGATTTAGATGACCACCCTTTAACAGAGGGAGAGGGAATTACATTTTAAGCCCCCACGGGGTTTCCTAGGTCATCACTATAAGAACATAAGAAGAGCCATGCTGGATCAGGCCAAAGGCCCATCTAGTCCACCTTCCTGTATCTCACAGTGGCCCCACCAGATGCGTCTGGTAGTGCACAGGACTAGATATCTGTCTCCTGATACCACTCCCCTGCATCTGGCCCTTGAAGTACCCCGGTTTTAAGCCTGGACATTAAACATCTCCATCATGGCTTGTAACCTGTGATGGACATCTCCTCCAGGAATCTATCCAATCCCCTTTTGAAGGCATCCAGGCCAGATGCCATGACCACATCTTGTGGCAGGGAGTTCCACAGACTAACAACGCGCTGGGTGAAAAAATATTTTCTTTTGTCTGTTCTCTTTTTCTCAGCCCTCAACTTGAGTGGATGTCCCCGAGTTCTGGTATTTTGTGAGAGTGAGAAGAGTGTCCCTCTATCCACTTTACTCCATGTAAACTATTTATTGAGTTTGCTTGCTATTCATACAGTATAGGAGACATGGGGGGGAGAGCCTTGCACAGGCACTGAGATTGGCATTCCCAGCCATTCTTCCTAGAAGTGTCCCAGTGAATATGCAGTGTCCTTCCTGTTGGACAGGAGCCACGTTTCTGTTTCTCGTTATTTATTTCAAACATTTATTGTCTGCCCTATACCATAGGATCTGAGGGCAATTTACGGAGCTGAATAAAATGATGCTAAAGCATAAAACATTTCAAACAAATTAAAATTAATCCATTTTAAAATTAGTAGACTTAGCTGACACAATCAATTATACTAAGACTCATGTGCCTAAGCATAGGTCACACAATTGGTTTGATAAGGAGTGCATAGAGGCTAAAAATTATTAATATCAAAATTTAAACAACTTAAAGGTAAAAATCCTACTCAAGGGGAGTTGGAAGATCTGCTGCAACTTAAGAAAGATTACAAGAAACTAATTAAAGTTAAAAAAATAGAGCCCAACAGGTAGAATGGGAAAAACTTATCAATGCAGTTAAGGGGAATTATATGAAATTATTTTGGAAATCTGTAACACCAGGTATCAACAATCACTCAACTTGGTCAGATTGTCATATCACTGCCCATTTCCCAGTGTGGGAAGCCCATTTCCATGATCTTTTTGCCAGAAGAGATAACTCCATATTCCATGTCAAAGACATATCCACAAACCTACCTGTATGGCACCCTGTATCAATTACTGAAATAACTAATCTTGTATCCCAACTAAAATCTAGCAAAGCTCCAGGCTGTGATGGTATTCCTCTTGAACTCATTAAGAATAATTGCCAATGGTGGGCCCCGATTTTGGCAAATCTTTTCACCTGTATAGATGAAAATGCTCATATGCCTTCTGAATGGGGTACAGCCATCATTATCCCGATTCATAAAAAGGGCAGGAAAGATAATCCAGCTAATTATAGACCTATCAGTCTGTTACCCATAATCAGTAAGCTTTATGCCAAACACTTGTCTTGGAAACTGAAAGACTGGTTTGATTCAGAGAATATTTTAGCAGATGAGCAAGCTGGATTCAGATCTGGCAGATCCACCCTAGACCATGCCCTTATTTTAAAGCATCTAGTAGATAAGTACTCAAACAAAACTCGAGGGTCCCTCTTTGCTGCCTTTATTGATCTAAAATCAGCCTTTAACTCAATTTCCAGGGATAGGCTGTGGAGCAAACTTGAGTCCTCTACTATAGATCGACGTCTCCTGTTGCTTATGTATAAACTGCACGAGAATACAACCCTTAGAATTAGATGCAACATGGAAGGTCATCTGTCTAACCAAGTTCCTACTCATAATGGTGTGAAGCAAGGGTGTATATTAGCTCCATTGCTATTTAATTTTTACATCAACTCAATGGTTGCAGCACTTAGCCAGCCAGAGTTTCACCCCCCTAAGTTAGCGAACAGACACATATCCTTACTACTTTATGCAGATGACGCAGTCATACTTTCACAGACACCAATAGGTCTAAAGAGAGCATTGCACCATGCCCTTGCACAATACTGTAGTGAGGAAACACTGCAAATAAATTATTCTAAGAACAAAGTTTTAGTGTTTGCACAGAGACCCAGACTGTATAAGTGGACAATCAACGAACAAAACATAGAACAAATAAAGACCTATAAATACCTGGGTGTCGCATTTCAATCTAATGGGAATTTCAAAGCCCATGTTTATAGTGCGGCACAAGCAGCACAAAAATCTAGCTGTGCTATACTGAAATTCTTTTATTCAAGGGGAGGTCAATATGTCCCAGCTTCTTTAAGACTTTTTCATGCCAAATCCCTAAGTCAGCTTTTGTATGGAGCACAGCTGGGCCCCTAATCCTCATTTGCCCCTCTAGAAGTGGTACAATCCAAATTTGTGAGGGCTATCTTACAAGTGCCTAATGCAGCACTCAGATTAGTAGTGGGCTACCTGAAGGTTGAAGTTAGAGCCTTGCTGGCTATCTTTAACTTTTGGTTAAAACTAACCTTCCTTCCAATTGGATTTACCCCCCTGGTATTACAGGATAACCATCAGTCACCCTGGAAGAGAGACTTAATAAAATTTTAATTAAAATGTTAATACCTAAAGCTAATAAAAACTTAATGGACATTGGATCATATAGACCAATTTCCCTATTAAATCAGGATGCTAAGATTTTTACTGCAGTTCTGGCCAAAATAATGAATAATTTTGTAACTAAATATATTAAAGATGATCAATGTGGTTTTATCAAGGGAAGACAAATGGCAAACATTATAAGAAATCTGAATGTTCTTTATGAAATGGGAAAAAGTAATACCAAAGCAGGCATGTTATCTTTAGATCTTTTTAAAGCTTTTGATTGTGTTCAATGGGCTACATTAAAAATCTTGTTAGAAAAATGGGGATTTGGGAAACATTTTTTAGAGTAATAAATCAATTGTACTCAGAAGGTACTTCCTGAATAATAGTTAATGATGGAATGACCGAATAAATTATCCTAGGCCGGGGAACTAGACAAGGATGTCCTCTTTCTCCAGTTCTCTTTTGCATTGTTATAGAACTTTTGGCAAACGCAATAAGGGATGACAAATCCATTAAAGGTATTGGGAAAGATGGGGTAACCAAAATTAGTCTATTTGCGGATGATGCCCTACTGACAATCTTAGATCCAATAGAGAAAATTCAAAGAGTAAAAATTCATCTAGAAGAATTTGGGGAAATAACTGGATTATGTGTTAATTGGCAAAAATCAGAAAGTCTATTGTTTAATTATGTAAGAGAAGATCTTAAGATAATGGAAAACTTTGGGCTGAAATGCGGTAAAAGTATTAAATATTTAGGATTAGAACTCTATAAGGAGTTTACCAAGACTAAGGAAAAATATTTTAAAATTAAAAGAAGAGATGAAAAATAGAATACAAAGCTATACTAAATTGAACTTATCTTGGTTTGGTAGAATAGCAATGATAAAAATGAAGATACTGCCTAAAATTAATTTTATCTTTAAAATGTTACCTGTTCAGTTTGTAGAAAAGGATCTTAAAACTCTCCAAGACATGATAAATAGGTACTGTAATGGTGGGAAAAAAATCAAGAATAAACAAAAGTTTCTGGTATAGATCCCAAAAAGAAGGAGGATTAGGTATACCCAATCTAAGAAATTATTATATAGCTAATCAAATCAGTTGTTTGGGAGAAATCTTATTCAAACCAGAGAAGGTAATATGGTGGGAGCTGGAGTCATTAGACATAAAGGGGGAAATAAATAAATTCTTGTTCAGTGACTTTAAAAATAAGGTAGAGATTGAGAATCCCCTCCTGAATGGTTTAATGACTACATGGAGAAAATATAGAAAAATCTTGTCACCGAAGAGTTCCCCATTATATTTAGTAAAGACTCGGAAAATTTTCCTACGAATTTGAAGCATTATTTAGGGTTATTTAAAGCTAAGAAAATAGCCAGATTAAAAGACTGGTTGGCCAAAATTAGAACAAATCAGGACATAAAAACCACTTTGCAATCTAGTGATTTAATATGGATAAACTATATCTAGTTAGAAAAATGGACAAAGAATTGGGTCAGAAGAAACAGTCAACTTAGAGAATGTACAAAGTTTGAACAGTTTTTATTATCGCTTGAATCCGACCAGGACAATATAGAGAAAGGACTAGTACGTAAAATATACAAAATAATAGGGGACTCACTGGAAGTGAAGGAGTAGATTCTCTGAGAGAGGTCTGGAAACAAGACCTTAATGAAGAGATAAAAAAAGAAGACTGGGGGAAAATTTGGAACATGAGAATCTTGAGATCATTATCGGTTAGGATAAAAGAAAATTATTTTAAATTGGTTTCTGGATGGTACTTGACGCCAATTAGGTTGAATAGAATGAACGCTGAATATTCTAAGATTTGTTGGAAATGTGAAAAAAAGATTGGTACATACATGCATCTCTGGTGGGAATGTGAAATAGTTCAAAAGTTTTGGGAAATGGTTTTTTTTTAGAGCTAAGTGAGATTATTCAAGTAGATATTGATTGTAATCCAGAGACAGCATTGTTATCATTGTCAACTAGTAAAGATTATTATGTTACAACCAAGGAACTAATAGCAAATCTTATGACAGCCGCCAGATTAATTATAGCAAGAAACTGGAAATCCAAACTAGATCTCAAGATGGAAGATTGGTATAACGAACTTTGGGATATAGCCATAAACGATAAATTGTCTTGTAGTTTAAAAGTAAAACGAGGAGAAATGAAAAAAGACATTTTTATGACATTTGGGGAAAATTTATAGACTTTGTATTAGTAGAAGGGAAGGGGAAAGAACCAACGAGTATTTCAAGACAGTTCTGGAGAAGAGGACTTTGAGAAGAATATTAGAACAACAGACACTGCAGTAATAAAGAAGAACTCACGGAAGAACTGGATGGTCCCGGGGGTGCACTAGTACTGTTATTTGTTTGTAAACAAAAAAAAAAAACTAACCTTCATTCCAATTGGATTTAGCCCCCTGGTATTACAGGATAACCATCAGTCACCCTGGAAGAGATACTTACTCAATAAAATCTGTAGTTATGGCTATTCAGAAGAATGTATCCTTCAAATGGGATACACTAATGCCAAGTACAATCTAAGTCAACTAATCTAAGTCATTATTGAAATGGAAAGGCAGGAGGACCTCGGTACCACCTTAAATAGGCTTTTGCTTGACAATGACCTCTGCCCCCCTAAACCAGTTAAATATCTGTACCTACCTCTAACACCCAATCAACATAGGGCGCTCACCTTGGCCCGTTTCAATGCACTTCCATCAGCAGTTCAGGAAGGGAAGTCTAACAACATTCCCTACAGCCAACGTTTATGCCCCTGCAGTTCTGGCGAGATTGAAAATGTCTCCCATGTGTTGTTGCATTGTACCTTCTACTCTGAAATATGAGAAGCTTTTGTTAACCCTTTTATAAGGGTTTGCCCAGGACCTGCTTCTGCTGACAGGACATTATCCTGGTAGGCTCACTGGGTCCACTCCTAACTTAGTCATACTGACCAAAGTAGCTAAATTTTGTGCGGCCGCCATTAAAATTCGTGAAGGGAAGGTCCCAGCTAGAGTTCAGTTACAGTAGTAGTAAGTTGTGTTATAGGTAGGGTTCCTAGGGACTGATAATTTTAATGGGGTCTTAAGTAAGTACAGTGCCTATCATGCTGGAGCTCGATATTGTCCTCTACTGTATTATCTTATATGGCTGATTCATAGAAATTTTCATAGATAACTTTGTAGAGATAGAGGATTTATGATAAGATGGCTTACATATTGTTATATACACTGTATGCTGTGATGTTTTATGTACTTTTGCCTTGCTGGTCAATGACTGTAATAAAATTTTATTATTATAATCCATTTAAAATAAAATAAAAATGAAGCATTAGATTGTTAAAAGCTTTGCATCAAAACTTGCAGAGGCCATGATTCTCAGCCTCCGAAAGCTCTCCTAAATATCTTTTGACTGGATACCTGAAGTGCTCTGAAACAAACCATGAAATGGCCCAGTTCATGTGGTTCTGTGTGTTTGCTTTGTGGCTCATTTTTGTGCCCATCTCTATTACTAAGCCATTAAGAAACCCTATACAGTGGACCCTCGTAAAGCAAACCATTCGTATAACATAAAATCTGTACAACATAAAAAATTCTGGAGATAGGGAAATTTGCTTAAGAGAATCGCCTATGGGGCGAATCCATACAACATAAAAATGGTCGCGATGAGGGGTTACTCTGTTTTCAATGCATTCCTAGGGGAAATTTGTATAAAGGGAAATTTTGCTTAACAAAATTTCACTTGGAATGAATTAATTCCTTTATACAAAGTACCACTGTAATTTAAACAAGGCCTTTGGCCCCAGTCTTTGTGCTTTGTTTTACTTTTTCCTTCACTAACTTGCTCTGAAACTCTCCCTCCCTCCCTCCTCTCTCTCTCTCTCTCTCTCTCTCTCTCTCTCTCTCTCTCATAGCACCAGCGAGCTCATGATGACCCTGTTGCCCTCAAGTATACCTTTCACGAAGTGATTACAGCCGGGCCTGAGGCCCCTCAGAAGCTCCGAACATTACAGAACCGTTGCCTTGTGCCAGGCTGGTACGCTACACACATAGAACGATGGTTGAATAACTTCCATGCTAACCAGGTAGGGAAGATTATAGAGCACCCTGTATTAACTTCTCAGGAGTCAAAATTCTGTGGATTGGTTTTTTTTACAACACGAGAAGGCACTTTATTGGGAAGAGTACCACTTGAACAGTTCTCCTTGGTTCTTAGGGTTGATGCATACATTTGCTGGAACTTTGGCAGAAGCTATTTTAGGATGGCTGGATTCTTTGCTTTCTTGATAGTCTGCAGAGAAATGAGCATGAGAATGGGATGAAAGGCAGGACTTAGCCCACTGGCAGTGGAAGAGGCAAAGAATTCTTTAGGAAACCCGCCCCCACTCTCCCCCTCCCTTCTTTCTTTTGATGTTAAAATAGCAACCCATGCTGCCATGCAGAAATGCCTTCCATGCTGATTTGCTGCATTATACTTACAGTGAATGCTAGTAAAAAGAAGAAATAAGGGGATTTAAATATTGGAAAGTTTAACATCCTTTTTTGTGCATTTTTCTTGGGCAATAGAAGGGACTCCTGTGAGTTCTTTTCAAAAATCTTACTCTGGGCATTGGCTACTAGGCATCAGTGAAGTTCATTGGACTGGACACCAAGTGGCTTTTTCAACTCACCTGACCAAATTGTATATTTTCCTGGCAATGATACTATCAGAAGAACAGGAGGGTTTTGTATTGCACAAAAGAATTGGCATGACCACAGAAAGTTCCTGAACAATTAGCGATAGGATGATGACAATATGTATCAATGGGAAACCTTGCAACATTACCATTCTGCACATTTATGAACCCACTGAGGATTCAGCAGAAGAGGAAATCAAAGAATTCTGTGCTGACATCAATGTTCCAGAGAGGAAAGACAAAGAAAAATTTGGGGATGAACCATGCAGGGAACGGGAGGAAGAAGCCCCGAAAGGTCTTACAAGGGAGTGTTTTGCATTATGTGAAGAAGGTCAGAGCTCTTTTTATGGCAAGAAAGGCAATAGTCAGTGGAAATAGTGGGAAGGAATTTTATGATCAACAAGCAAGCCCAGAAATTGGGAAGACATCTAGGCCTTGGAAGAACAGCAATGACCAGTGTGAATAACATCTGGAAGAATAAAGACATCGGCCTCCCAGTCAAATGCACACTTGTTAATTTGATCTTATTTCCAGTAGCTTTGTATGTTTGTAAAACTTGGACTCTGAGGAAGACAGATAGGAAAAACATAAAGGCATTTGAAATTGTGGTGTTGGAGATAACTACTACGCATCCCATGGAAAGCGAGGATGACCAACAAGGGAGTCCTAGACAGAGTCAAACCACACATAGCTCTGGAAGCTAAGATCACCAAACAAATAGTGTCATGCTTCTGTCATGTTATGTGAGCTGACTCGTTGGGAAAAATAATAATACTAGGATTGGTCAGTGGCAAAAGAAGGGACCGTCCAAGGACTCACTGGCTTGACACCATCAGAAGGGACACTGGATGGAGCTAAGAGAAGCTGTAGAGATGGAAAGGATGGAGATCAACAATCTACAAAATGATCAAGAGTTGGATATGACTGAAGCAATAGACAAGCTGAGTATTTGGGCCATAGAATGAGAAGATATTTTTGGCTGTGCACCAACCATCTTAAGACCCAGCTTGCTGAAACTTCTGTGTTAATTAGGGTTTTAGTAACTTGCATTGCTAGGTTGGCATTTCATTGATAACATAGATGTATATATAACCACAGGCTCATCGTGATTAATGTTCTTGATGAGGACTAGAGTTTCCAGTTTCCCCAAAGCAATATTCAAGTCTGCTATTAATGGTTCTGTGTAGAAGGGGCGCAACAAAGTACATGAGCCACAAAATACTTGTACAGCACAGATGAAACTCTAAAAATTAGAATGTTCATTTATTTCAGTGTCAGCTCAAAAGGTGAAACTAATATATGAGATAGACTCATTGCATGCAAAGCGAGATATGTCAAGCCTTACTTTGGTATAATTGTGATGATTATGGCGTACAGCTTATGAAAACCCCAAATTCACAATCTCAGAAAATTAGAATATTACATGACATCAATGAAAAAAGGATTGAAAATAGAACAATATCGGATCTCTGAAAAGTACAGTAGGACCCCCGTATCCACTGATTCAGTTATCCACGGATAGCAGAAGAAAAAAATCAAATACAGTGGACCCTTGTATAACAAATGGTTTGTATAACATAAAATCTGTACAACATAAAAAATTCCGGAGATAGGAGAAATTTGCTTAACAGAATCGCCTATGGGGCGAACCGTACAACATAAAAATGGTCACGATTAGGGTAATGCATTCCTATGGGAAATTTGTATAAAAGAAAATTTGCTTAACGTAATTTCATTTGGAACGAATTAATTCCTTTAAACAAGATACCACTGTAAATAATTCAGCAGCCACAAAGCAAGCTACTGTCATAAACAAAGCAAGCTAGTATCACAAACAGCAGCTGTAAAGCAAACTACTGTCATAAAACAATAGCAATAAAGCAAGCTACTGTCACAAACAGCAGCTGGAAAGCAAACTAATGTCATAAAACAGCAGCTGGAAAGCAAGCTACTGTCACAAAACAGCAGTTTTGGGGATTATTTGGTGTTCTCTCTTATCCACAGTTTTCATTATCCACGGGAAGGTCTGGAACCAATCCCCAGCGGATACCGGGGTCCTACTGTATAAGCATGCATATGTACTCAGTACTTGGTTTGGGCCTCTTTAGCATCAATTGCCTCAATGTGCCGTGGCATGGATGCTAACAGTACGTGGCACTGCTGAGGTGTAATGGAAGACCAGGATGCTTCAGTAGCGTCCTTCAGCTCCGCTGCAAGTCCTGCTGGAAAATGAAGTCAGCATCTCCATAAAGTTTGTCTGCAGAAGGAAGCATGAAATGCTCCAAAATCTCCTGATAGATGGCTTAATGAAGCACAGCGGACCAACACCAGCAGATGACATGGCTCCCCAAATCAACACAGACTGTGGAAACTTCACACTGGATTTCAAGCGTCTTGCATTGTGTGCCTCTCCATTCTTCCTCCAGAATGCAAAAGTTGCTGTCATAAAAAAGATGACTTTGGACCACTGAGCAACAGTGTTCAGGAGTTGCTTGACAAGAGGAATATGACATTTTAAGCCCATGTCCAGGATCCATCTGTCTGTGGTGGCTCTTGATGCACTAACTCCAGCCTCAGTCCACTCCTTGTGAAAGTCGGACCCCAACACTTTTGAATGGCCTTTTCCTGACAATCCTCTCCAGGCTGCAGTTATCCCCGCTGTTTGTGCACCTTTTTCTTCCACACTGTTCCCTTCCACATAACTTTCTATTGATGTGCTTTGATACAGCACTTTGGGAACATCCCACTTCTTTTGCAATCTGTACCTTTGGGGGCTTTCCCTCCTTATGGAGGGTGTCAGTGAAGGTTTTCTGCACAATTGTCAGGTCAGCAGTCTTTCCCATGATATTTGTGATTCCTACTGAACCAGCCCGAGAAACCATTTAAAGGCTCAGGAACCCTTTGCAAGTGTTATGGATTCATCAGCTGATTAGAGTGGGACACTTTGAGCCTAGAACAGTGATGGCGAACCTATGGCACGGGTGCCAAAGGTGGCACTCGGATCCCTTTCTGTGGGCACCCAACATTGCCTCTTCGTAGCCACCTGTATACAGGTTAAATTACTGTACTGGCACTTTGCAAAAAAAAGAAAAAATAGTGGGTTTTGAATTGAAGTTTGGGCACTCGGTCTCTAAAAGGTTCGTCATCACTGGCCTAGAATATTGAACCTTTTCACACTATTCTAATTTTCTGAGATTGTGAATTTGGGGTTTTCATGACCTGTATGCCAGAATCATCACAATTATACCAAAGTAAGCCTTGACATATCTCACCTTGCATGTAATGAGTATGTCTCATATATTAGTTTCACCCTTTCATTTGACTTACTGAAATAAATGAACGTTTGCACAATATTCTAATTTTTTGAGTTTCACCTGTATTCATTTTAATAGCCTGCATTACAATCTGCATGTAAAAATCTCTATTACATAGGAACATTTTGCTGTGGGCAGAGAAGAGGGTAAAAAATAGAAACAAAATGCTTTCCCCCTCCTAGTACATGGAAGTTGTATCTTTCACAGGTAATCTCAGTGGGGATTGCTTCTGTATATATCTATTTGGGATGGAATGTAAACATTTTCTAGAAAAAACACAGGCAAGATGTAAACTCGTCCTGCTTGGGATCATTAGAGCATAGGGATGGGCCCCTTACGAAAAACAACACACAGTTTTGTCGTTTTGTAAGGTTTTGAAATGTTATGAAATGAAATGAAACACATATAGCATGTCATCAAACCAAAAACGAACTGATGTTTTCGGTTTGGTTCCTCTGAACTGGGGAGCCACCACCAGATCTTCCTTAAGGCAAGGGGCTACAATTTGGCAGCTGTTTCCTGATTCTTGCCACCGCCTCCCAGCTGATTTTCACAGCTCAGTCTGTCAAGAAAAACCAGCTGGGAAGCGGTTGGAAATCCCACAGCAGGGGGCTAAGAGGGCAACGCTGACATCAACGCTGTCCTCTCAGCCCCCTGCCGACAAGGGAATCCTCCAGGCCATTTTAAACAGGCTCCAGCCTAGCTGTCAGAGGCTGGAGCCTGTTTAAAATGTCACACACACCCCAACAGCGAGCCTCTCACTGTTGCAGGCGGGCGATTTAAAAAGTGTTCCACTGGAGACAAGTGTTCTGGTAGAGCCTTTAAAAAATTTCCTGCCAGAAACAGTGAGCCTTTTGCTGTTTCCAGTGGAGCACTTTTTAAATTGCCCTTCCCTCCGAAACAGTGAGCATCTTGCCTCGTGATCCGCCACAGCCGCATACCTCTGGTCTGTGTGAGGATCAATGGGTCCCGGTAAGAGGAGGTGGTGGAGGTTTCTATCTTGCCTTCCCTTTCCTGTAGCACACACGGATCTGATGCTATAGGGAAGGAAAGGCCTTGGCTCTGGTGGAGTACTTTTTAAATCGCCTGCCCACAACAGTGAGAGGCTCACTGTTGGGAGGGGTGCATTTTAACCAGGTTCCAGCCTTTGGCAGGTAGGTTGGAGCCTCGTTAAAATGCCCCCACACCAGCGCTCTCTCAGGTGCGGTGGGGGATTCAAAAGCCTCCACAATGCCCCTGCTCCTTTCTCCTCCTCCCAGGGGGATGTTTTGGACAGGGAGTGCTATGGACACTTCCCACTGCACTCCCTGCCCAAAACACCTCCCTGGGATGAGAGACTGGCAGGGGAGAAAGGAGCAGTCAGTCAGGCAGGGAATTTACTTCAGCATGGCTGCTCCATTCTCCATAGACACCAGTCTCCTGGCTGGAATTTTTCGACAGCCAAGCTGTCAAAATCAGCTGGGAGGCAATGCCGACGAGGCCTTTGAAAAAAACACCCATCACACCAGCTAGAGTGCTGGTGCAGTGGGGGGATTCATTTTGTTTTGTTTTGCATTGTAACGAATTTTTAAAAAAATATACGCAGGGGGACAAAACGAAATGAAACGAAACACTCTTTTTCTGTTTCTATTGGAGCATTAACAATTAGGTGTTGGTTCTCTCAAGTCCCCCAGTGCTTCAATGTTGGATAATCCCATTGCCTTTTTGTATAGCATTATATTTTGTGGGGTTTATACATGAAGGTAACTACCTTTCACTCTGTTTTCATCTGGAAGGATTACTTCAGGCTCTTTGAAGAACATCAACATGTTCTTAATTTTGGTTCATATTATCATGTTAGATTGTTTCCATTGCAGTGCAGCAGCCAAGATCGAACATTTTTTTAAAATGCTATTTGCCTACCTTTGGGTCACAATTGAACAGAAGTCAAATTAAACATGCAGTGTTTGGGTTTATTGGTTCCAACCTGTTCCAGTAAGTGAGCAGAATCTCAGTCATTAATTGTTTCTGCCTTGCTCCTTCACCAGTGGTGAGGCCATATACAGTAGTACAGTGTTTTTCAACCTTTTTTAGGCAAAGGCAGACTTGTTTCATGAAAAAAATCACGAGGCACACCACCATTAGAAAATGTTAAAAAATTTAACTCTGTGCCTATATTGACTATATATAAAGTAATTCTCTTGAATAGGAATCAAATAAACACAAATAAAGTATTTTATAATTACTTTATTATGAAATAGTAAACAGAAATATGAAAAATTATAAAATACTTTATTCAGTGTGCAACCTGGGCCTGTTTGGCTGAACACAAAGCTGATATTCTTCAGCTTTTCCAACGGCACACCAGGCAACATCTCGCGGCACACTAGTGTGCCGCGGAACAGTGGTTGAAAAACACTGCAGTAGTATATGTGCTGCCGAAGCGGACACGGCCATGTACAGTATACGTCTGGTTGTCCCACCAAAAGCGTATGTTTTGTCACTGGATTTGATTGTGCTGTGAGCCAGAATTCAATCTAAGGAGATAAATGGATTGTGTATTTCTCTCTTTATTTCTTCGATTCAGATTCTTGTTCTGGATGGCAAGCTGCTACGCACAGAACCAGCCAAAGTGATGGAAACAGTCCAAAAGTTCCTAGGAGTGACAAACATCATAGATTACCACAAAACTCTAGCGTGAGTCCTGCCCATTCTACTCGCTTTCAACCAGCTGGGTCTGACTGGTTGGCATCCATCTTGTGGCCTCAGTTTTTCACCTTTGCCATTGAGGAGTCAAGAACTTACCATAAGATAGCTCCCCACTCTTTTGGGTACTGGTATAAAGAAAGACAGTTGAGAAATCTTGAAATCTCTCAGCCCAAGGAATAGGATGACATGCAGTAATTATGAATGGGAAATAAATACATTATTCCACCTTTGTTTCAGGAACAATAGGGCTTCTACAGAAAGCTTAGTACAGTATTTTTGTAGTAAGTGCATAAAATATGTTGACTTCTTCATGTGTCACAGGGATGTTTGCCTACCTGTGACAGTGTGCGTGTGTGTGAGAGAGTGTATTTTCCCTTCACAATTTTACATCATATGATATTGTAATAACACCCATGCATCTGATGAAAGCTTACCAGATTCCCCCACTGCTTAGAAAGCCTTCCCTTGGAGTTGGTGATGTGGACGTAAAAATTGTTACCAGGGTGGGAGATTTGTCTCCTGCTGTTTGTCTGCTCCAAAACACATTCCCTAGTACAGTGGTGGTGAACCTTCGACACTCCAGATGTTTTGGACCACAACTCCCAGAATTCCAAGCCAATAGGGCCAATGACAAAGGACTGTAGGATTTGTAGTCCAGAACATCTGGAGTGCCAAAGGTTCATCACCACTACCCTAGTACCTCTCCTCCATTGGCATCTGAGCTCCTGTGAAGCAAAGACCACCCTTGTGCATCATCTTGAGTGGAGAAACAGTGGGTGTGGACATGGTTAAGCACCCAGTCTCCCATCATTCTTCTAATCCTAATTCGTCTTTTCCCCAGAGGCAGAAGCATTGCTGAGCTAGTGTTTGAAGTAGACATGGGCACGACTAGGCAAAATTCTCATTTCCGTTTTCGGTTCTCGTTATCGTTATGTAACAGGTAACGGTAACAAGAATTACTCCTCTCCAGCTCAAACCCGAACCGAAAAAGAAAAATTGGGTCTGATTTTTCGTTGTCGTTCATGGCATCGCGGCGATCGCGCGATGCCAAGCAGCACAGAAAAAAAGTTTTAAAAATAAAAAAACCCAATTCCCGGCCATAAAAGCAGGCGAAAATATGCCTGCCTCAGTGAGGGCACCTACCGAGGGGTGGTTTCTGGGGGGGGGGTCCCCAGCCTTCCCCCCTCCTGTCCTGGGCTGCTTGCACCAGGCTGGGGGGGGGTCATCCTCGTCGTCTCCATTTGCCATGCGGTGGGGGGGATCCAAAATGGCGACCACAATTTTTCTTTTGAAATCGTGGTCCAAAAACCCACCAAAGCACCACAGAAACATGTGAAAATTAGGTATTTTAAATGCCTGAATTTTTATAGTAGCAGCAGTGGGGTTTTTTATAGCAATAAAACGTATTGATTTTATTTTATTTTATTTTTATTTTTATTTTTTTACACCTGCGCATGCACAATGATGGGGTGGCCATGGGATGGGACCATGCAAATTTTTGGAGCCATTCCACCAATCTCATGGCCAGGTTTTGCTGAGACTTCTGGATGTGCCAGAGAGGGCATAAAAAGCCCACCAACCCTAACCCTAACCTGAACCATTACCCTAAGCCTAGCCCTAGCCCTAACCCTAACCTGAACCGTTACCCTAAGCCTAGCCCTTACCCTAACCCCAACCCTAACCCAGATTCATACGCAAGTACACTTCCCTTCTTAGTGGGTCAGAGGGTGCCTTCAACTCCAGAGACCCACTCCCTCCCTCCCTAAGTGTAACATGTACGGCAGTACGCCAGTATGCTTTCCTTCTTAGTGAGTCAGCGAAGCGCCGATGAGGTTCCTCTGACACACTAACCCCCAATTGTTCTTAGTGAGACAGAGAAGTGCCAACGAGGTTTCCTGTCACACTAACAACCCCAACATAATTATAACGGCGGCTACATGTTACGCTCCCTAAACCACTGTACAAACGACAGACGACAAACGGAAACAACAATTTTTTGAAAAATTTCGCGACAAACGGAAACGACACGAAATGGGCCCATCCCGACAAACGACAACTCAAAACGTAATTTTTTCTGGTCGTGCCCATCTCTAGTTTGAAGTCTTTGCAGGTACTTGGTATTTTTATCTTGACCCTCTAGAATCCATTGACTCTTTCTTGCATCTAACACTGTAGTGAGTGAGCACTCAGCAGGGCAATTGCCATGATTAATATTGCCTTGTCCAACATAGATCAGTACCACTTAAAAAAAAAAAAGAAATACAGTTGAAAGCTGTCCTGGAAACAAAAAGTGAAGGGACTTGATAAATCAAGTGTTCTTGAATTCTTCTATGAAAAAAAGTACTTAACATAAAAGGGCACAAGAAGTGGTGCATTAATATATTTATAAAAGGTGTACTGTATTGTTTGTGACATATTTTTTCAGGCAGGACAAGAGAAACTCCCAGATTGAAAACAAGAAGCAATTTGAGCCAATTTTGCACTCACTACTTAAAATAATAATAATAAAGAACTAAGAAAAGAGGCTGTAAAATTAGCAGACATATCTTAAATCTTGGTCTTTCTTTCTTCTCTTCCTCCTCCACTCCCTCCTTCACCATTTTGTCCTTCTTAGAGCTTTTCTCTGTGGCTGAGCTTTAGATTGTAAAAAAAAATATTTTGATGAGGAGATAAATTCATATACTGTCATCTATTTCTGATAAAACGGAACTTGTATCAATGGTTGATTTTTATACCCTGCCATCTGTGACAGTGCCCTGCATTTGCAAAAAGGGCCAAATCGCTAAAAGGAGGACAGGCATGGTTTTAGCATCGTTGTTTGCTCATCCTTTTTTGTTTGCTTGTTTGTTTAATTGCTGCAGGTTTGATCCTAAGAAAGGATTCTGGTGCCAACTACTGGAGGGAGGGAAGACCAAGTGTTTGGGGAAAAGCAAAGGAAGGAAGTACCCAGAGATGGATTTGGATGTGAGTACTTGACCCCTTTCAGGCATAGGACATGTGCTCCTCTCTTACATGGCTTTTTGAGGTTTGTGGTGTGGTTTCTGACTGCACTGGTTGACCTTCTGAGTGGTGCAAGAAGCATCTCGGTATTGGAAACAGGGGCAAAGGGCCATCCTATACGTTATCCCCACCTGAGTATCATGCACAAAAGAGTGACAGATGTGTGAATGACAAGGGTGGGAGTTCCATATTGTAAGGATGTTCACTCATCATTTGGTGAGAAACTCCCCCAGGGAGACCAGTGGCTTGAGCCCCTCTCATCTCCCTACTGTTCATCCACCATTTCTCCATGGAGTGGGGATAAAATTAGTTGTGATGATTTATCCGTCCAGAGAAGGCGCATGGCTGGAGAGGCTGTCTCCACACACTTGTTACCCAAGCATTTTTCTTTCTGCTCATTGGGGAGGCAGGAGGGGAATGGCAGGGGTGCGTGGAGGCTGCTCTGTCCTTTGACGGTTGGAGGGCTTGGACTCCTATAATTCAGCCTGCAGGGTTTCCACCAAATTATGGGATTTGGAAGTCCTTAAAATATAAAACTCTTGCCTGGGTCTGCTCACGAGTTTTACACTCAGGTACTGTAGGTGGGTGGTTCAGGTTGCGATAAGCCCTGCTCATGTAATCCCTCTACCAAGAGGCTCGCTGCAGGTGTGCAGGATCTCATTATCTGAAATCAGCTCCTGTGACCCTAGCAGTAAGTCTAAGGGTGGAATGTGCGGGTGTTGGGGCTCCCTTAGGTTGGAAGAGATTCTAAACCTTGGTCTGGAAGGACCAAGGAACCGTGGATCCCCTGGGTGTTCTTGAACTATAACTCCCAGACGTCCTGGCCAGCACAGCTGTGTTGAAGTCTTCTCGGGGTTTTAGTCCAAAAAGATCTGGGGACCAAAGGGAGGGGAACCACTTCTCTAGGGAATGCATGAAGTAGCCCATAAATGTATGATGTTGCAAAAGAGCAAACAGAGGTGACAAGGCGGGGGACCCTTGCTTCATGTTGGTGAGCAGATCTGGATAAAAAGCACAGACTGAATGACTGATTGAACACTGCCTCCTCACCATCCAGCTTCCTTTGGAGGAAAAAAAAGCAGGGTTGGTGGCCTTAGGCAAGAAGGAATTTCCCAGGCATGTTCATCCTTCACACTTAACCTTCGGAAGCGCTAGATGTCCCATGTCGTTCATGGACACAGCTGTGCTGCTCCTCTGCCCCCGTCACTGGGGTGCATTATGGCTCCCATTATTCTCACAGCACTGATACGTTTTCTGTGTTGTGTTCTATGAGTCCATCCCTGTGGTCTCATGGGAAGGAAATCACTGCAGCGGTGAGATCCTGAGAAGGGTTCAAAGAAGTGGGATGGATTCAGTCCTACTGTACTCCAGAAGGAGCCTTTACCAGCCTCCTCTGTTTTGCCAAGGGTCCTTTGATTGGCTAGTAGGTGGTGGTGGTGGTGGTGGGAAAGGAGGAGGAGGGGGGGAGGAAGAGGAAGAGGAGAGAACTCTTGCTTCTTGGAGTGGCTTCGTAGGCAGTTAACAGGTACCTCTTTTGCATGGTTTCTTTGTTTGGTGGGGAGGGGGTTCTGTTAAGCCATCCCTACCTTGACACTCGGTGACTTCTGATAGGAAGTGTGCATTGCATGTTTTAGCTGTCACAGGATTTTTCACTATCTTTTCCTCCTCTTTCCCCACCCCCCAATTCCTGTTGCAGTCAAGAGCCTTCTTGAGAGACTATTACAGGGACCACAATATAGAGCTCTCCAAGCTACTGTATAAAATGGGCCAGACGCTGCCAACGTGGCTGCGGGAAGAACTCCAGAACACTAGATAGCCACTTCTTATTTCTCCTGTATTGAGCAATAGTAGCATGAGTCCCGTGGGGAGGATCTCAGACCTGACGTGATACGGTGTGGGATGCACCACCAGGGAAGAAGCCTTTGGAGCAACATCTATTCAAGATCGTCGAGGGGGAAAGGGGAAGAAGACCCACCGCAACTAACATGGGAGCTTGGAAGAAGTCACTGCTCGGAGGCCCCCTGGAGCTCATGGCAGGCTGCACCCCGGTGGGGGGACCGAGTCAGCCTTACAGACCTCTTCCTGCTCGCCCAGGAGCTGCGCTTGACTGCCCGTGCTGAGGTTGCCTCCTAGTCTGGAATGCCACTTTCTGGTGAAGAGAACCCATGAAGGGTCTGTGTTTTTTCTCTCTCTCCACACTTCAATCCCAACATCTGACTCAGTATTTTAGGTTGCAGTCTGGGTGGAAGGGCAATGAAGGAGTTGCTGGCCGCAAGAGGTGTGTGTGTGTGTGTGTGTGTGTGTGTGTGTGTGTGTGTGTGTGTGTGTGTGTGTGTGTGTGTGTGTGTGTGTGTGTGTGTGTGTGTGTGTGTGTGTGTGTGTGTGTGTGTGTGTGTGTGTGTGTGTGTGTGTGTGTGTGTGTGTGTGTGTGTGTGTGTGTGTGTGTGTGTGTGATGACAGTTCTTGCACCAGGTGAGCCGCGTGGAGAAGGTGAACACAAGTGGTACCAGTTTGGAGCCAGGGAGGTCTGTGCTGCCGGCACGGACTGGTGTATGCAAATTTGAACTCAGAGCCAGAACGGAGTGAGACGGTGTTAATGGAATAGAGGTTTTTTTGGCAAAAAGAGATGTTTTTGGTTTTTTTATACAAGGTGACTCTGAAAGACTTTGATGCTGGCAATACTTCGATTATCCTGAATGGAATATTTGTTTCCATCTCATTGTGGGGGGGGCATATCAGGGGAAGGGAGAGTGGGAATATGTGGTTATTTGACAAGGTGCTGGGCAAGACAGCTTGCTCTCTAGAAGGTTACCTTAAAACATCCTCATCACACAGCTTATCTGTATTTTTAATCAAGTGAGATGGCTTCTGTGTTACTCTAATGGCTCCCAGTGCAGACTCCCTGCCAGCCTGGAGCAGGTATTTTAACAGATACACTAGCCATGGACCAACGTCTGCCAAAAACAAGAAAAAAAGATCACGTAAGTACATCAGACCTCTTGAGCACCATGACAACAGTATTTTAGTAAGTTCCTCCTTGAGCATTTTGTTGTTGTTGTTATTGTTGCTGTTTGATGCCAGGGTTTGTATTTTGGGCTTTTATTTTTCTCACTTTCCTCATTAACAGAGAGAGGTGGCCCAGGGGTTCATTTGGTCTGCTGGCATGACATCCATTATCTATATATTAGAATAATTTTAAAGGAATGGCTCTGCTGCTTGCCACCGTTGAATATATATATAAATGAATTTGCAAGCAGGCTGTTGCTGGTTGTGTCATTCAGATATACACAAACTGTGTTCTCCCTTTTTGGAGACCCGGTTGACAAGTTAAAGAGAATCACAAATTATTCTGTCATTTGGCTTATTTAATCTTACTTGTGTCTTTAAAGACAGTTGATGCTGAAAACCCTGAGGTTGGTGGGGAGAGGATGTGTTGTTGTTTTTTTAATTAAATGCACCTCAGTGGTGGGGTTAAGGCAGTAGAGCAAAGACTGGTCTGGTTTGTTATTCCATTCAAGCTTGGAGAGTTCCAGAGACAGTAACCACTACCATCGCCTGGATGATGAAAGTGATGAAAGGCATTTCTGGAGATGAAAATCAAGAACCAAGCATAGGTGGTCTCTCCCCCCACCAATTGCAAGTGGAGGGTAGGGCACAGTGAGGTACAGCTATCTCATCAGATCATTTTTGTACCCTTGTTTTTTTGGGTCTGTTGGAAAAGATCAGTCACATATGCTGGTGTAGAGGAATACGCACCCACCCACGCAAAGGATGTTTTCCCTTTGCCTTATATGGGACTCCTTCCTATTAACTACCATTTGATGACTCCCAGCCACTTGCAGTCTTCCCTTGACACTGTGCCTGAGCACCACCTCGTGGATGAGCCAGGAAAAGGGGGGGGTGCCCTTTTCATCTTTTATTCATTGTGCTGCTTACAGCAGCTTTTCCCAGTACGGAATATGCAGCTGATGGAGAACTGAATTGGGAAATGAGGAGGACCGTTCATGTTGAGATAATGCCCCGTTCTTCCTCTTTTGTTTGTTTGTTAAGGATACAGTTTTTTCACCTGTGGCCTTCTGCATGAAGATGTTTGTAGTCGCTAAATCAAAATGGGAGGCTTTCTTCTCGGGCACCAAGTGAGTGCACTCCCTTTCATTATAGAAAATAGGTGTGTGTGTGTGTGTGAGGCAGTGCCATGTAGATCTGACATATACACCAAGATTGAGCCAGTGGAAGAAGCATGGGGGCCATGGTTGCTGATTTGCCCCCAGGCCCTTTGTGGGTAAGTGGTAGCCCTAAAACAGGAAACTCATAGTTTTTCACTATGTGAAATGAGAGCTTGGAACAGTTCTGTGGTGGACTACAGCTCCCAGAATTCCAAAGCCAACTCAGGCAGCCATCTGGGATTCTTAAAGTGGTTGATTAAAGAAACCAGCCATTCCGACCTGTGGCTATCAGGTCCTGGGCCAGCACATGCTGTCCTGTCCACTTTCGTTGATGTTCTGATCAACAGAGACAAAAAGGCTATGATCAAGGAGGAAGACTTGGCTGCTGGGATGTAATAATAATAATAATGCTGTGAAACAAATCTAAAATCCTGTCCCGTTTGGCTGTGACTTTACTTTAAGCTAAGAGTCGGGTCGGGTGGAAAAGCTTCAGCAAAATGGTATCCTTCCCATTACGGAAAGAATATTCTTTACGTTTGCATAGCAGCAGGCATCTTGAGTCCTACTATTGATCCTTGGCTCTTTACTTTGTCTGCATCACAGTGATCAGACCACAGGTTTAGATGATAATGTGTACAAAGGCTGCACGTGATGATCTTTAGTGGAGAATTCAGGATAAAGCTTTAAGAGGTAATCTGCAGAGGGTGTGTTAGCCTCTGCCCAAAGGTGCACGTTCCTCATCACGAAATCTGCAGTTATCAGGAGTGATGCTTTCACGGTATTAAAATGGAAGTATGGAGGTTGTATAAATGCATTCTGAGCTGAGTTCCTAGAGCAGTAGTGGCAAACCTTCGACACTCCAGATGTTTTGGACCACAACTCCCAGAATTCTGAGCCTAGATTACCAATGACAAAGTACTTGGGAGTTGTGGTCCAAAACATCTGGAGTGCCAAACACACACACACAAATCTAACTCACTGTTCTCATTCTCTGAAAGTATTAAGTTGGATTGGTTCAAAAGACAGGTGTGTTTTAGCCTGCCATGTGTCAGGAGACCTTGGCCTTTCTCCTGGGTCAGCAACTGTAACAAGGCACCCTCCTCCTTGACTAAGCAAATGTCACAGAGAACATATCATGGTCCAGATGTTAAGAGAGACAAATTATGATTTGTTGGGGTGGGTTTTCCCACCACCCCTCCATTGTTATGTTTGCATGAAATTCTGTATGGTTTCCTGTTGGAAAGGGCATATTTTCATGGTGGGAGGGAGGAAAGGGGAGGGAATACATTTGAAAATCTGTCTCCCGTATTTTTAATCTGTACTTGAACTCATTTTGGGTTCAGAAAACTATGTCACTAATGTACGTTCCTGTTGAGCTAACTGCTAATAAAATGGGGTTGTCTGTTTTTTTTTTAAAAGTGTGTGCCCTGTTTATTGGGGGGGGGTATGTTTTGCATCCCTTTTGTTGAATCAGAAGGGGAAGAAGAAGAGATAATTGTAATTTTTAAGGGCTTAGCAAGCCAGCAAGCCTGTTTTTATACATGTTAGGGCTTCAAAAGGGGTGTGATTATAAAAAGCCTTCCGTGGCCGCGGATAAGGATTTGGCCTTCAAACAAGAAACTTGGGCAAGTCACAGCTGGTGGTACTTCCAACTGAAGCGTATTGACAAAAATGTGTGATAATCTGTTATTTCAGAGTTGGGAGGAGCAGGGGATCAGATCTGCCCAAGTTCCACTGAAGTTCTCAAATACAGCATTCAAAGATTACAACAATTTTAGAACTGGAGAGCCAGAAGGGACCCTATGGATCATTTAAGTCCAACCTTCGACAAAGAAGCACAGTGGGGAATTGAATGCCCGAGATCTCAACCATGGAGCTTATCTGGCAGCTCTGTCTTGTCATGACATGAGTTCACTGAAAAGTTACACACATCCCATTTCATTCAATGCACAGTACTGGATGTTGAGAAAGTAATCTGTATGTCCCAATTTAAATTAGATTAGATGGTTGTGGTGAAGGGAGACTTAAGGTCAGACATGCTGTGTAAAAATGGGGGTTATCATACACTTGGTAATGTTGGTACCACTAAAGCCAAAAATATTGTACTAGCATTATGATAACTAGAGCAGCTGAATGATTAAAAAGGGGAAGAGAATAATTTCATTAAAACAACAACAACCCAAATACAGTAGCAGAAGGTGAGTTATGACAGTGTAGAGGCTTGACCTATCCCATGAACACTTGGAAGCTTGCATACAAAAACTGATCCCATAGATCAACAACTCCCAGAATTCTAAGCTTAGATTGCCAATGGCAAAGGACTGTGGGGGTTGCTGTCCAAAACATCTGGAGGGCCAAAGTTTGGACATGCCTGCCATAGAAAATTATTCCCTGGCCACTTCTGTAGTTGTGTTTTTTAAGATGTCCTTTCTGGTTTAAAACAGGCTGAGAAGCAAACTTACAGGGGGAAGGGAGGCAAACTATAACCCACCACCCAAGCTTCTGAAGGCACTTGGGGTCGGTTTTCTTCGGTGTGTGTGTGTGTGTGTGTGTGTGTGTGCGTGTCAGATCTGGAAGGGTCCATGTTTGACCTGCGAGCTAGCCTTTGCCCACCCCTGAAGTACATGCACCAAAGAAGAAACATGATTATTGTTTTCCATTCCAAACTTGGAATCATGATTTCAAATTTCACTGGAAGGGCAGGGGTGATGCGTTGCAGTGCTGGATAAACTAATGAAAAGGGACTTTTTTTAAAATAACGCATGGTGTTTTAGAGCAGGCGTGTTAATGAAGACATTCTCCCAGGAGGTGGCAGCATCTGCTTGGAAAAATAAATGCAGCTAGCAGGCTAGGAGCAGCTTGCAGCATCGTTCTTGCCAAAGATGAGCAATGAGGGGCTGAACGAAAGGGGAGAGTGTGGGTGCCCCGCATGTAACTACTAGTATATATGAAATGTTCTAAATACGGAAGAAATTTTGATGATAACAATTTTAAGATCTTAGTGTTTTTTGTAGCGGTTTTCATTTCCTCACCGGCACAAGGATTCTTGGTCTACAAGAAGGTTTTTTTGTGTTCACCCACTGGCATGTTTTAATACAGAAGACCAGAATTGAAATCTTAGAGCAAGTCCATCACAAAAGATGCAGCCCCGTGACAGAGCTTTGCTTTTGTCTCCTGTCCTCCGGAAGTTGCTTGATTGTTTTAAGATGAATCATAAACATGAAGTCCTTTGTCTGCACACGGGCAGCTTGTTTGGCGTTGTTCTTCGTCTGATCCCTGCCCCTCCCCCTTCCGAACACTATTCAAAACAACATCCTCACACGCAACAGATTTCATAAGTGGCATGTGGCAACTGGGCAATGATTAACTTATGCTCAAAATAAAGCACACAGATTTCTCCAAGAGGTAATGTAGCATTTTGCTTCCTTGAGGGGTGATATTTATAGTGCCGGTTTCCTTATTACAGTAGTTAGATTTTTATCATCCCTTCAGCGAGCTCAAAAAATAGGATCCATGGCTCTCCTCTTGCCCACTTTATCTTCATAAAAGCCCTGTAAGCCCTGCTTAAAGGTGAGATAAAGAGACTGGCTCAAGATTTAATCCAACCCACTTCATGATTCAGCCAGTATCTGAATCCAGACCTGCCAAATCCTGCTTTAACCATTAAAACACACTGGTCCTGAGGTGCACCTCTAAGGTGGTTACTTCACATCAGTTTTGTCTCTGTTAGGGTTGCGCTTAAGAGCGGTACAAAAAAAGTTACTTCACGTCCGTTGTGCAACTACTGAAATTTGTCTCGGCCACGCCCCCAGAACGGGTGCTAAGCGCAACAATATTGTACCTGGTGCTGGGATAGGGTTTTTCCTTGTCTCTCTTTGAGCCTTTTCACACGACCCCTAAGATCCGCTGGCCACTTAAATTCGGACCAGAGATCTTGGGGTTTGTCGCTGTTCCTGTGTTCCCACCCCTCCGCACTCCTGGCTGCTGGCTGCGTGAGGGGAGGGAGAAAAAAAGAAAGAAAAGAATGCTGGCTTACCTCCATTCTGCCGGTCTCGCTCTGATCCTGGCAGCATTCAGATTTCTTAAAGGGGCGGGGGGCAAAAAAACAACAAACAGAAGCGAGGAGAGCCCAGCACCCACTACGTTAGATCCACATCAGGGATTTTTCACTCCTGGAGAGCAGGTACCTGAAAAGTGCACTGGGACGCGCTTAGGTGGGCATGGTCCCACTTAATTTTCTGTAAACTCCGGAGCTGGTGGGGAAACAATTTTAAGCTCTGGAGCTGGGAGCCATTTGCCGCGGAGTTTAGGGGTTGTGTGAAAAGGCTCTTTGTTCCCACTTTCTGTTCCGAGACAAGACACCATGTATTAATGACTTTCACGCAACAAAACAGTAATCTCTCAGAAGATTGTGTCTGTTGTTTTTTATTTTGACTTTTCAGAAGTCAAATATCAAAAAAGAATTTTGTAAGCCCCCCCCAAAAAAGGAAAAGGAAGCTAGACAAATTCAGTGTTTGTCACGGTACAAGACCGTGAGATAACAATTGTCATGAGACAAGTTATCACAACTATGGGAACACTAAAACAGGGACAAAACCACGTGGTCGCAACCAACATTGTCACGGTACAAAACTAGTTGCGGAACAAAGAAGGATGTGAAGTGACCACCTAAGTGTTTCTCTCTCTCTCTTGCACTTCCCCTCTTTTAACATTCCTCTTGGGATATCTGATGAAGAACATGAGGAGAATGTGCCACCTGTGACCAAGATCCCTGCAAAGAGAAGGGAAAGCTTTTCTCTCCAGCTACAAAAGAAGGTACGTTGCCAGACCAGCTTGTGTGGGCTTAAGAGCAGTTCACCAAAATGGAGTTCTGAGGCAGGGACTGGGATTGTAGAGTATTGCTAACAAAAGGTGTTAGAGCTGAAAATAACATTGGCACCTGATCAGTGCCTCTCAGAGGCAAGGAGACAAATACCCACAAAAGCAAAGAGGTGCAAGACGTCTGGTGGCACGGCTGGGCCATATGCAGTATATTGTACCCAGCAGAGTGAGGGTTAAATGGGCTTTTGGCATCACCTGGGCTCCCAGAGAAGTTACACCTTGCCGGACCTGAGCAAGATGGGTACTCTTCATTTAGAGGAGACTCATCCTTGCTTTTCTCAAGTTTCAAGTCCGTAAGGCGCCATTCTTTCTAATGACACTGAGGGGGGAGGAGCAGGGAGGAACCACCAAGGCCAAGGATGTATTCCAAAGCCATCCCGTTTCCCTGAAAAGGACTTTTTTTGTGTGCAGGCACAGGATCTGCAATGGAGACATTCAAACTTGATGGCAGATGAGACCGGGACTCCAAGGGGCTCCCTGGAATGGAGCATCAGCCAAGGATAAGGATCTCTTCTCTCTGACAAGGAGAGATCCTGCCGCTTGCAACTGCTCGGCAGATGGTCCGGGGCTTGAAAGGTCAAAAGTGACAGGTCCGTAGGGTATGAGGCTCATGAATGGACTGGGGGGTGGGAGGTTTGTCTCCCTTCTGGGCACTGGTTGAGGCCGTCATTATTCTCTCCCTCTCTAATCATACTGCTCAAGATGGGTGGGTGGGTGGGGTCACATGTCATACAGTGAGGAAGTTATTTGTAAGACTAATTAGTTACAATTACAGCTGTAAACCCCTCTCTGAGCAAGGCTTACAGCAGTAGTTGCTGTTTTGGGGGAGTAGCTGTTTTCTGTTTCACAATAATAGTATCAGGTGGTTTCTTTGCTGCAACTTGAGACAAAATACAAATTTTAAAAATCTTCTTCAAGGTTCAGAAGTGTTATACCTGGTTAATGTGTTATACTGAGAGAAAGGACAATAATACAGTTGTAACTGAGCAAAGTTCTCATAGAAAAAGAAAGTGAAGTCACATAAACTTGACATTTGTGATGAGAGAAAAGGGTAACGGATGATGCACACACTGGGAATTTCCAAGCCGATTGTTCAGGCAGGATTCTTCTTGTAAAGGGCTCCCCATGCAGTAAAGGTGGCCTACTCAAATTGCTGAATCTCAGGTTCTTGAGTAGTACTTGCTGAAATCTTATTGAGGTAGGTTTCATTCTCTTGTCAGCAAGCTTGCAGCAATGTGAGGATACAGTTTCATTAAAAGGATGGGAGAAGCACTATGATGTGAATTCATTTGGTCCCAAAGAGCCACCAAAGATTCAGAACAGATTCAGAAACAGGTTTGACCCAGTAGCAATAACCATGCTAAATTCTGTTTAAAAAAATAAGATGGGTAATATCAGTGTTGAATGTGTAACATGTATATGTACTGGGTATGAATGCTATCAGGTGAGAGAGTGTAGAGTTGTGTGGGTGTATGTCGAGAATGTAGGAGCATGTGTATGGATGCTTGTTTCTTAAATGGTAGTTTTATGTCTTGGAATTCTTATATTTGGGGTGAGTGACGCACAGACTGGATGGCACTTTTTAATTTCATTGTATTTATACCACAACAATAAAGTGTTATTCTTTATGAGGGAACTTTGTGAGGAACTTGATTGCTCCTATGATTTTAGAGACCCCCCCCCCAAGTCTATCAGTATGCTCTACTGGATATACTTGTAAATAGAGGTGATGACCTGAAAATAGTAAATTCCTGCACTGCATCACCACCAATGCTATCAAGAACTCTGTCTTGGGCCGTTTATACACGACCCCTAAGCTCCGCTGCAAATGGCTGCAAGCTCTGGAGCTTAAAAATGTTTACCCACCAGCTCCGGAGTTTGCAGACAATTAAGTGCAACCCCGCCCACTTTAGTGCGACCCAGCGCACTTTTCTTGTACCTTCTCTTTGTAGGTGAAAAATCTTTGATGCGGTGCAACGATAGTGAGTGCGGGGCTCTCCTCGCTTCTGTTTGCTGCTTTTTGGCTCCCGCCCCTTTAAGAGCTACTTTTACAGAGACGAGAGGCAGAACGAGGTGAGTGGCATGCTTTTCTTTCTCTTTTTCTCCCTCCCTCACGCAGCCAGCAACCAGGAACTGCGGAGGGAGGTGGGAACTCAGGAAGAGCGATGAACCCCTAAGATCTCTGGTCCGAATTTAAGTGGCCAGCGGATCTTAGGGGTCGTGTAAAAAGGCCCTTGGTCTGTGTTTGAAAGCACAAAGGAAGCTGCACTAGAGAAATCTTGACCACAAAATCACTCCGGATGCAAAACAAATTCTTGCGAGCAGCAAAGCCGCTCAGAAGAATTGATCCATGATCAGCTGCGAAAAGCGATCGATTGTACCAGCCAATTTTTGAAAAAAGGAATCTTTCTCATTGGGCCCATAAATCCGCTGTTGGTTTTCATGGCATTCTCTTGACACGGCCGTCAACATTTCTCTTTGAACAATAACAAATGTCTCAATTGTGTTTTCAGGGGATCCAGGAGAAACCTGCACAGAACAATTTGTACACAGTTTGACTTGATCCTGTTGCCATTCTGTAAAAACCAAAACACTCATTGCAGGATTCGACATTCAGCCATGGGTGGTTCTTGGGGGTCAGTAGCTGCCATAAATACTAGCAGTAGGATGCTAGATAACACAGACAATCATTTCCTTGTGGGCTACACTGAATTTACTTTACTTTCAAATTCTAATTCCAATGGCTGGCACGTAAAGCAGTGTTTGAGGCTATGGAAGAGCATGCTTCACCCTTGAACTGCCGGTGACTTTAAATCTGCTGTCCTTCTGGTCTCTTTTGTGCTTTGAGGACAAGGTCGTCGTCGACATGAAATGGATTGCCTCCGCACTCCTTACTAACTAACCATCATACCAAAAAGAGTAAGCATATCAAATGGTATTAAAGTGGCCCCCCGCCATTTCACAGTTCATATACTGCGGCCCCAGTACATCACGGGACCACAGTGTATGAAAGGCAAGGTCCCATGGAGCAAGCTGCATAGGCCTGTTTGAGACCTCCTGCACTTACCCCAGGCTTGGTGCTGCCCCGAACAGGCCTCCAGTAGGCTTCCTGGGCCTGTCAGAGCCCCCAGAAGTGATTTCCGGCAAATCAGAAGTGACTTCCGGATCACTGGAAACCACTTCTGGGGCTTCCAACAGGCCTGGGAAGCCCAGCGGAGTCCTGTTCGGGGCAGAACCAGGCCTCAGGTAAGTGCAGGAGGCCCTAGATAGGCCCCCCAGTCCTGACCTGACCCAGCATCTGCATATCGCGGATTTTCCATTATGGTGGGTTGGGTTGGGTCCCTAACCCCCACAATTGGTGGGGGATTACTGTACTCATTAACCTGGCATATATTTCCATAAATCTATGGGTTGCCCTTGTTGGCATCCATGGGATGTCTGGTTGAAATGTTGCTTCTCTTCAGCTACTGATTGTTCAATTGCAATGCATTGGTCTTTTAATTGTGTTACTGATAGATGTAGGGGTGGTACACTGTATATGCGTATGGTAGGAGTGCAACTGGGAGGTGACCCAAAGGTGCTGTTATGGCAAATCTTTTAGGCTTGCTATTTTATTTTCGCTTTCTTCTGCAACTGGCAAACCCCAGCCTGAAGGTGTTCCTATTTATAGCCTTTCCACTGGAGACTCAATCAAGCCTTTGGATGGACTTGCGGGGTGGGGAGGGGTTCTGCAAATAAAGAAAATATGGGGCAAGGTTACCCTGTGCAAATAAGCCTGGGTGCCTTTGTGTAGCACTGGGCACTGTCCAGTTTGGTCTTGGCGACAGATACAAGTCACACTGCATTGGGACTTGGGATGTGTTCCTGACTGGGTCTCGGTTACCCCAGCTCTCCAATCTTCATCTTTCACTTAAATGCAGTGCAAGGGGGTTCTGCAAATGATTTGGACATGACAGTAGCATTTTATTAGCATAGCAACGTGAGACGGCTCTTTAAGGAAATCATAGCATGCACTGCATCTTCAGCATTCCTGGTGAGCCACGCTGTCTTCACTTTCAGTGGTACAGGGAGTGATGAGATGTCTGTGTGACCAGTAAGGTTCCCAGCTTCCCCATTCACTCTGCTGGGTCCTTCGCTTTTCCTGGTAGTTTACGCCACACACGCAACGGGGAAACGGCTTGTGCTTTGGGGCTGGTGGGTTGTGACGTTTGCCACTGCCATGTGCTCTCAACAAGGTCAGATGACAGGGCGACAGATGCATTTCCCAGACCCTGTGAGGGGGTTCTGGTTTCAGCTAATGTGCTTTGGGTTTGCCTGGCCTTGTTTCTTGTGCCATATATATGCTGCCTCTAATAAATCCCCTGAATTCTGTCAGCAAACCATGGTCATAAATGAGCAACACAGTTCCCTCCTCTGGACATGGTCAGAACTTTGTCTGGACTGGGCTCGCTACTTATTAGCTTTGGAGGTTGTTTCAGAAGCTAGTGTTAAAGCAGGAGAACAGGCCACAAGGGGATCTGCAGGAAAAGGCTGCTGCAAACAGGACAACCCGGAGTACTGTATCTTCTCATTTTTAACAGTGAGTCCTCTGTGGTCACTGCACATGGGAAGACCTCAGTGGGCTCCGTGGCTTCCTTTTTGTGGAGGAAGTGGCTTTCTTGCAATGCTTGGGAATCTTCTGAATGCTCTAACACAGCCTCTAATGTGTGGCCAGTGGCTGGCCACACTTGGAAAAGATGCCTGCTAACCTTTGCCCTCCCAGATGTTCTGGACCTCAGTTTCCACCATCACTTGCCATCAGCTGTCCTTGAGGAAGTTGACATCTTGGAGAATCAAGGGTTCCTTGCAATTAATAAATAAAATTGTCGCATAGGCCAGGCACGAGAGACAAGTGTTCTTCTATGATGCTAGCCTAGCTATACATGAGAGTGTAAGCATTCAGTCAGTGATGGCTCCAAAGACTCTTGAACCCAGCACTTAATGAAGAAAGGGGGAGGAGCTAAAGAATCCACCCACTGTTCATTTTGTCTCCAGTTAGTACTCAGTGCAACTGGCCTGTTGCATAGGGGCCTTATTTATTTATTTATTTTAGAGTATTTTTACCCCACCTTTCAGAAAGGAACAATCGGGAAAGTTGAGTTTGGATTTGTATCTGCTTTTTAAAAAACTCCTTCCTTCCTTCCTTCCTTCCTTCCTTCCTTCCTCCATTGAGAGCCACCTACTCTCAGGTGGTGGCGTGGAAAAGAAAGAATTGTGGGTTTTTTGGACTCCCTCTCCCATAATCCCCAGCCAACAAGATCACCAGCTATTTTTTTGTAATCATGTTAGAGGAGGTGTAGTCTCAGTCCCTCAAACTGTTCTTAGAGAAGTGAACTCAAGTTCTGAGTACATACGTACCTCTTCTCCCTGTAGTTGTAGGTGCTGGCAGAGAGGCGAAGTGGGATTCTGCTCTGAGCCTCCATGGGTGGTGTATCTTGCCCACTGGGAATGCTGGTCCTCAGTGGCTGCCAGAGTCATTACAGCCTTTGGTAACAGGTCTGGGTATGTGTGTGGTGGATCTAGTAAAACTTCTGAGACTGAAGCTGGACTTGTTGCTGCCAATTTGTATTAAGAGCACAGAGTGATCTTCTGCAGAGGACTGCACCTGGCTTGCCAACCTCCATGGGGAGGAAGAACACGGGTGTCACATTCCTTTGGGCCCTCTTCCTGACTGCCTTGACCCATGATATCTTGCCTCCTTCTAGTAAACAGGTTTAAATTTAACTGTGCTAAGGAGGGCACTTCATCTGCTGCGTATTGTTGCCCAAGAGCCCGTCAAGAGTATTTAATTACAGATTGCTGTGGCCTTCCCATCTCTCTCCTCTCCTCAGCTGGCATTGCCCTGGGTGCAGATGGGAGAAGAGGAAGTCAATGACTGGAGGAACAGAGCCTGGCCCTTGATTCAAAATATAGATCCATTTTAATACCCTTGGTTCTCTCTACTCCAGGAATTGCACCTGGTTTTTCCGACCACATGCATGGCTGCAGAGAAGGATCTAGTTCAGTGTTGGTGAACCTATGGCACAGGTGCCAAAGGTGACACTCGGAGCCCTTTCTGTGGGCACCCAACATCGCCCCTTCACAGCCACCTCTGTTCAGGTTAAATTGCTGTATTGGCACTTTGTGAAAAATTAGTAGTGGGTTTTGAATAGCAGTTTGGGCACTCAGTCTCTAAAAGGTTCGCCATCCCTGAGAAGTTAGAAAGTGCCCCAGAAAGCAGGCTAGACTTACACTTGGCCATCATCTGCAAGTGAAGTAGTGGCCTTCCTTACCATTTCTTAATTGGTACACTTGTCCTGAGCTACAATAAACATATCTCGGATAACTTGAAGCCTGTGGTCTTCAGTTGGATTCCAGCAATTACTCCTTATTGTGCAATGGGAGCAAGCATACTGTTATTATCATTGTGGAATAAACCCTGAGCCGGCATCACAAGTCTCACAGTTTTATTTCAGTCCTGCCTGATTGCACACGTAGCGTCGTGTATTGTACAAATGTAATGAATTCATTCAGAGGCACATGGTGAACCTTCTCTGAGGGGAAAACGGGAAAGCATTCATTCTGGTGCTTGTGTATATTGTCTTCCTAAAGCTCTTTAAAACATTGGGGGGGATGTTCTTGAAGTGGTGGGAGCTCCACCATGGTTCCATCAGAACTACTGAATGTCTCCCCTTGAAGCTGGTTTTAGGAGAAAAGTCTGTCTGAGGAAGTGGACCTGACCATGAAAACTTACATTAAAATAGAGGAATTACTCTTTAAGGTTCCACAATGTTTGTGTCTTCTTTATTGTTTATTCTCCATTTGTTTTTGTCTGCCATCTTAGGAGGAATACATCCACCCACTTGCACATACACACCCTGAAGGGGATTTATTAATGTTGCACATAAAAGAAACATGCATCTCCTTTGCCAACATACTAGGGAGTAGAGATGGGCATGAAATGAGCGATTTTTCGTTTTTGTTTTCGTTTTTTCATTTCGTTACACAACGAAAACGAAACAAAATTTTTAAAAACAAAACGAAAATGAAACGACCAAATTTGCCGTGTTTTTCGTTTTCGTTGCAGCAGATGCATTGCACTAAAAAGAATGCTAACAAAACAGCAATTTTTTGTTACCTTTTCGTTTTTCGAAAACAAATTTTTTGCAAAAAGTCAATTTTTTTGCAAAAAGTCAGCACGAAAACAAACGGACCCCTAAACAACCAAACGACAAACGAAACACCATTTTTTTGAGTCGTGCCCATCTCTACTGGGGAGGAGTGCTTGGCTGCTGCACCATTGGCTACACACCTGGTGGCAAGGCTAAAAGGCCCTTCAAGATATGGACTTTGGGGCAGGGGCTGCCGTGTCTTTTAGATAAAACTGGCTGAAAGGGGGCATTAGATCTGTACCTCTTTGCTTTCTAGCTACTGAGTTCCCCACCAGGCACCAGTGGTTGCCCTGGTTCCCTTGTGATGCGGCCCATTTGCCCCGGGTGTGTAAACCCAACCCAGGAGCTGCCGGATGTTGCAAGGCTGTCTTCAAACCAGGAGTTCCCTTGAGAGGAAAAGACAGAAACTTGCTTTCCTCTCCTGTCCATTTCACTCCCGCCCCCCCCCGACTTCGGCTGGTGGAAAAATGCTTGAGGAAATTAAGACTCAGCCTAATGAATACCAGACCGAAAACGAGAGAGCTTTCTTTTAACCTGTCGGCATGAAAAATGAAGTGCAGTGTTAGTTAGTGCTCCAGACTCGGCATTGAAGAAGAGGTCAGAGAAGAGGCAGTCGGGGTGAAAATGAAGTTTTCCTCCTGTGGCGTGGGCAGGAGAGGAAAGGGGAGAGTTTTGCTTTCCCTAACACAACTAAGGGCTAGTATCTACACACACACTTATTTGGAAAGCCCGTTACAAGGGTCTATTTATTTATTTTATTTATTTATTTATTATTACATTTGTACCCCGCCCATCTTCCCGTAGGAACTCTGGGCGGCTTACAGAGTGGCGACTAAGCGTGGCAAAATACAACAATCCAACAGTACAGAAATAAACAGGAACAAACAATTAAAACAGTTACACAATTTAAAATAATCTAGTGTCCCAGCATCGCCAGCTAAGGGCAAGGTGAATACCTGAAGAATAAAATGTGGATGGTGGGAGGGAAAAAAAAGAAATTAAAAAAAATATTCCTGCTCGCCAAAGGCCTCACAGAAGAGAAGCATTTTCAAGGCTTTGCGAAAGGCCAACAGGGACTCTGCAGAGCGCACTTCGCTTGGAAGGATGTTCCAAAGTGAGGGGGTGGCCACCGAGAAGGCCCAGTTACGTGTGAGCGTCTTCCGGGCCTCTCGTGGGGTGGCGACCCGAAGCGAGTGCGCTCGCAACTGCCGAACAGGTCGGGCCGAGGTTGATCGCTGGACGATACGCTCTGACAGGTAGTCCGGGCCCAGGCCATGGAGGGTTTTATAAACTAAAACCAGGACCTTGAATCTAATCCTGGATGCAACGGGTAACCAATGCAGGCGAGCCAGGACTGGGGTGATGTGGTCATAATGACGCACACCCGCCACCAGCCTGGCCGCCACATTTTGTACCCACTGCAAACGCCAGAGGAGAGTCAAGGGCAACCCCATGTAGAGGGCGTTGCAGTAGTCCAGCCTCGAGATCACCAGCGCTTGGACCACCGTTCTCAGAGAGTCACCATCCAGGTACGGGCGGATCTGGGCGATTTGGTGAAGATGGTAATAAGCGGATCTGGTCACGGCCACCACCTGGGCTTCCAGGGTGAGCGCCGGATCCAGAACCACGCCCAGATTCCGCACCCTCTCCGCGAGTTGGAGGGAAACTCCCTCCAAACAGGGGAGGGGGCCTCCATACCCAGATGGCGAGTTCCCAAAGAACATAACCTCAGTCTTCCCGGGGTTGAGCCTGAGCCTGTTCGCCCTGGTCCACATCAGTACGGCATCCAGGCACCCATCGAGAGGCCAAACAGCTTCCACTGCAGAGGTGGAAAAGGAGAGATAGAGCTGCGTGTCATCAGCGTACTGGTGACAGCAGACTCCAAATCTCCTAATGACCCCAGCCAGCGGCCTTACGTAGATGTTAAACAGGATGGGGGACAGAGACGACCCCTGCGGAACCCCACAAGGGAGGATCCACAGGGCCGACAGCTCCCCCATGCTGAACATACTGGGGACGGCCCTCCAGGAAGGAACAGAGCCAACTGTGAGCAGAGCCTCCAATTCCCACCTCAGAGAGCCGATCCAGTAGGATACCATGGTTGACGGTATCAAAGGCCGCTGACAAATCCAGGAGGACCAACAGGGTAGAGCAACCCCTGTCGGCCGCCCGGATTAGGTCATCTTGCAGCGCGACCAGAGCTGTTTCGGTCCCCCGGTAGGGCCTGAACCCAGAATGGCATGGATCAAGGCACTGCTGTTCCTCCAGGTATGACTGCAGCCGGACCACGGCCACCCTCTCGATAACCTTGCCCATAAACGGGACATTGGCAATCGGATGGTAATTCGCCAATTCGTCCGATGCCAGGCCAGGTTTTTTGAGAATGGGCTTGACCACCGTCTCCTTCAGGCGGGAGGGAAAAAACCCCTTGCTGAAAGAGGCGGTGGCAATGACAGACGCCCATTCGGCCATGCTCCCACCGGCAGCTTTTATCAACCAAGCAGGGCAAGGATCAAAGGGGGTGGACGCGGGCCGGCAGTGGGCCATAGCTCTGGAGGCCTCCAAAGAGGAAACAGGCCCAAGCTCATCCATCCGAGGAGAGCGAGGTGGCCCAGCAGCTGGGGATGGTGGGGCGGGGCTAGTGCAACCGGAGTCGAAGCCGGCCCAGATGGCCTCTATTTTAGATCTAAAATAGACTGTGAAATTCTCGCTACTGAAATCAGTAGGAGGAGGCCTAGCCAGACTAGGATTGGTGAGGTCTTGAACCACCTGGAAGAGCTCCGCCTGGCGGTTAGAGGCCTCACCAATTCTCAGGGAGAGATAGGATGACTTGGCCTCCCTGATCGCTCGAGAATAGCGCCTAGTCTGGATCACAACAGCAGTCCTATTGATTGCCGTCCGGCTTCTTCTCCAGCTGTCCTCTAGCCTTCTCCGTTCCTGCTTCATCACTCACAGCTCCGCCGTGAACCACAGCAAGGAACGAGCTCTGCACCGGAGAAGGCGCTTGGGGGCGATCCGGTTGATGGTGCGGACAGCTGTTTCGAACCATTGGTTAGCCGCAACCTCGGCCGGAGCGTCAATCAGGCCACCAGGTAGCTCCCCAAAGGCTTCCCGGAATCGAACAGGGTCCATAAGCCTTCGGGGGCGGGCCAAAACAGGAGGCCGAAGGTCCCCGCAGGGGGGGCAGCGATCGACAGGGAGAAAGAAAGCAGGTGGTGGTCTGACCATGACACAGGTAGGGAGACAATGTCCCCCACCTCCAGACTAAAATCCCCAGACATGGAGGAAAATACCAAGTCAAGGGTGTGGCCAGACCTGTGGGTGGGGCATAAAATATGCTGGGACAGACCCATGGAAGTCATGGATTCCATGAAATCCAGAGCCGCACCGGAAAGTCCACCACCAGCATGCACATTGAAGTCACCCACAACCAACAGGCGTGGGGACCTCAATAGAGCAGCGGCGATGAACTCCGAGAGCTCTGGGAGGGATTGGGCTGGGTTGCGGGAAGCGCGGTAACCCAGTACAATGCCAAATCTGTCCCGCTGTCCCACTAACAGGTGAAGGCATTCTAACCCTTGGCTAACCAATGTCATATAACATGAGGCCCTACAAACATAAAGAGTGTCCCTGTGAACAATGGCAGCCCCCCTCCCTTTTGACCCTCCAACCTTCCCACGCCTTGAACCAAATACCCGGGCGGGCACAGCTGGGAGAGCGAAGCTCCCCCCTCCGCACCCACCCAGGTCTCGGTGATGCAAGCCAGGTCAGCCCTCCCATCAAGGATGGTATCATAAATTATGGGGATCTTATTATGGACTGACCTGGCATTCATAAGAAGGCAGGAAAGGTTGGAGGCGCTGGTGGGATGACTCCGGGACACGTGGCAGAGAGCCGAGGAGTCAGAACGGGGGACAGGCACAAGTTGCCTAACCCGGGTTCTTCTGATCTGACTAACCCCTCGACTACGAGCGTACCACCCATGGCCCAACACTGTTGGTATATGAGTCGCTGCTAACATGGCGGCGGAGGGGGAAAAAAGCAAAAAACAATATAGGAATACAATAAGTAATTAACGTTACAACAAGGGACAACAAAAAACTAAAGGATATAAATTAATAAGTAGATCTAAATTAAAAGAATCTTGGGGCTTGACAAGGCAGGTGGAACCCGTAAGGGGGGGGAGGAGGGGAGAATCACAGGGACAGGACGTAGTTCATAGGTGGTTTAAATGGCTAGATGATGGAGCAATCAGCTTGGGCCGGAGGCCGGTCCGCACTGGATAGTCCGAGGGCGCCGGAGTCCAAAGCCGCACCGGGCGAGGCCGAAGGCAGCGGGGAGAGAGGATAACCGCGCCAGCCCTCCGAGCCTGATGACACTGGCGGCCGACCTGCCACCCGAGGAACAGATCCCATGGGGGCCCGAAGGCAGCGGAGGATGGAGTAACCGCACCTGCCCCCCCCCCCAGCGTGATGGCACCGACGGCCGAACTGCCGCCCGAGAGGCAGATCCCAAGGGGCAAGGTGGCGGGTTCTCTGGGCATGATGACACCAACGGCCGACCAGCCGTCCAGGGTCATAATGGGATTTGCTGCTGGGTAAAGCCAATGCAGAGCGGAACAGCACCCTAACCTGAGATGGATGAGCAGGGAGAAAGGGGACTATTCAGTCCCAACGGCCCCCAATGTAGACTTTTAGTGGTATATTTTGGAAGTGTCCATGGCTTACCTATCTTGTTCCATACAAGTACTGTACATAGCATTTCTCTCAGCTTTGAAAATGGGCCTTTGAAGCCTCGTGAGGTAAAGCTGTCTGGAGAGGCGGCGATGGTTTGCAGTGGGGGGTAGTGCTAGGTGGGTGATGAAGAATGAAGTAGCCCATTCAGAAGACCAGATGACATGTGACATGGACATGCCAGGACTGACACCATTTCCTTCTTCAACAGAAGATACAGTGGGAAGAACTGGGATCCTGGATGCTGTGCAGGATCTCTCTCTCTCTCTCTCTCTCTCTCTCTCTCTCACACACACACACACACACACACACACACACACACACACACACACACACACACACCATTATCTCAGGACCAGCAGAGGAGGAAATGATGCCTGGTATTATTGTATAGTTTCTCCTGCATGGCTATAAGCTGGAGGGGCAGGAGGGAAGATGTAGGATGGGGCAAAGAGTTAACCCCCCCCCCCCGCTGCACCATGCCCACAACCCAAATTACCACCCAGCTGCTTCCCCCTCCTTTTTTTGGAAAAAGGAAATTATGTTGGGAGATTGGGAACTTTAACTTAATATGAGTTCAGCCTTCAATTTCCCCTTGTGTTACTTTTCTTGTCTTAAAAAAAAGGTTGTCAAAGAGCTTTGATACGGCCATTTCCTCTTCACATGAAGAAAGTACTTTATTTTTCATCCTTCCAAAAGTGTTGTCGCTTGTTTGCTTCATGACCGGGTAGGTTCTTTCTGTATGTCTTGTAGTAGCCCACGTGTGTTCTTAACCAGCCCATAGGCATTTGACTACTTACTTAATATGTACTACTATTTGCATGGAAAATGTCCTTATATTTTATTTATTTAAAATATTTCTAGGGTGCTGTTTAAGAATAAAAGACCTCCCAAGATAGCTTACATAATAAAATATGATAATGAAGGGGCAAAATAAAATCAGTGTGTTTAAAGAAAATCCAGCCCCGAGAGTCCTGAGATCCAAAACAGAATTGGACTGAAACATCTTAAAAAGTCCAATAAGTAGTTACATACAGGGTGAATTTATATTGTATTTCTTTAAATTCAGGCTCTTTTTCAGGGTGCCTTTTTGTAGCCATATATTCATTTCTTTGGATAGCTTGGCCTGTTTACATGGCATAGACAATGTGCCACGCACTGCCTGGGATGGGGAAGAATTATCCTTAGAGGAGCTTCCTCCTGCACAGTGTGCCTCCCTGGGTTTTATTTTCAGGTAGAAATGAATGGACTAATAGAATTAACATTGTTTGGTACTCTTTCCAATATTCAGCTACATAGTCCTCATGGTCCCCTTTTCATTTTAGACCTAAGGTGGTGGTGATGGAGGGAGCTTCCAGTGCGTTGTAGTTCCAAAACATCTCCATGTGTTGCAAGGCACCTGAATTTCCGGATGGTTTCCTGTCCAGGAAGCATCTCGGCAGAGATGCTCTGTGCTCAAGACTGGAAAGATGACAGAGAGGGGAAACCCCTCCTGCCCGCTGAATAACATGTTCTTTGTTTGAAATAAAGTGATACAAGAAAGGCAGCCATTGAAATCAAGTCAGGAAGACTGGTTGTGAGAAAGTGGTGGGAGACATGGCTTGACTGCGAGGACTAAGGCAGTGGGTCTGCAGCCAGCTTGGCACAGCATCTGCTGTTTTAGGCATAGAGTAGGGCAAAGGGAAAGCCAGAGACCCAGCCTGCCCGTGTTCCCATTCTCGAGCAAGGAGGCTCCTGAAGAGGGATGTCTTTGATGAAACAGGAGATTGAACCAGCTCTTCAGTCCAGCTGATGCTTGCTTAGTGTTTGCCTCGGTGGAAAATTTAGACTAGGCAAAAGCCAGCTGGCCAAGAACTGGAACCACTGCAGAAACCACTGCTTTCCAACACACAGAGAGAGGCAGGCTTCTGGCTTTCGAAGCCTCCGGTTGATGAGGAGCAGAAGGAGAACTCCAGCATTAGTATCTCTGAAAGGCCAAAATATAGATTGCAGAAAGCCTGCCGTTAGAGCCAGAAATCCAACCGCCTTCCAGGGATGAGACTCTGGCAGAGTTTCAGAGGTCCTACTTACAAACAAAGACTGCACTCACCTCCTGGTGACCAAATGCAGAACAAAAGCAAGCTAATTTACATGCTTCGGGAGGTAGCACGAAAAGGTCTAACAGTAGTTTCCAACCCTGGCTTCCCGGATGCTGTTGGATTGCAACTCCCAGAAATCCTGGCCACTTTGGGTGAAATCTTCTAGGAGTTTTAGTCCAAGAACCTCTGGGGGACCCACAGTTGGGAATTATTGCACTAGAACAATCAGCTGGTTGGACAGCTCAGTGCTTCAGGTATCCGATTGTGGAGCCAGAGGTTGAGAGATGGATTCCCCCTGTGCCTCCTGGGAAAAGAGCCAGCCTGTGGGGCTTTGGGCAAGCTGCACAGACCCAGAGCACCCCCAGAAGAAGAGAACGGTAAACCAATTTTGTGTATTCTTTACCTAGAAAACTCCTGGAAAGGGTCATCTTAAATCAGAATTGACCTGACAGCAAATGAAAAAAAAAACCAATCACACATCACTTAGAGAGTTCATATCATATTGTAGTATACAGTATATTATGCCCCTAGCTGCTATTCCAAGTAATATATGCCTGCAACACATGTTTTCCAGCACTATGGTCAGATGTGGCCTACCTTTGATTAGTCTTATCCCAGGGGATTACGGCTAGTTTTTTTTCCTGGGCAAACTAATTTCTGCAAGCTAAATTCCAGCAAGATCTGCAAAGAGATGGCTTGATATTCCACTAGCTGTGAAGATTGTATTTACAATGGCTATGCTGCCTTTCAGTAAGCAAAAAGGTTGACAATTTTTAAACTACGCAAACTTATGCATTGCCTAAGCATTCTGCAGATAGCCAATTTCAAAGAATGAGGAAAAGTAATATTTCAACTAATGTCCCATTCTTTTCATGCAGATTAATTTGTTGATACTGTTGTTCTAACATTATTGTACTTTAAGCCTTCCTTGACCAAAGGTTTTTTTAGATAATCTCCAGTAACCTATATGGTCATCTCCTCTTGGCAATAGCTGTCATCCTGATCATAGTTGGGAATATTTCAATGCAAGATTTGTATTGTTCTTCTTATATATCCAGCTTTACTGGGAGTAGAGAAATGGCTATGAATACCTCTGGTAGTATTTTCCCATTGCTTTTATCTTGTTTATTATCTGCAACTCCCTCCAATTCTGTTAAGGAATAACAGATGAAACAGCTGCACGTTATCTTTGGGTATTTCCCTACATGTGCAGTGTCTTCTTTTTGGATCTTGAAATGCCACTTTGCCCCATCAACCACATCTTCACTGTGCAGGCTGACAATTTGCATGTCCTTATTGAGAGTGTCTTGCCATCTTTGTTTTGGTTGCCCTCATGGCTGCCAGACATCAGTTTTCAGGTACATTTTCTGTGTAACTCATATCACACCGAGTTGCTGTCAGATAGTATCATTTGTGTTGTGGTTGAGTAGGGACATACCCAATATCCAATGGAGCATACACATTTTGTTGGATAGAGAGATCTCTCTAAGCGCATTGTTGCCGCCCTGCATTCTGTGGCATACAGTGCAACAGAATGGACAATTGTCTTGTAAATTGTAGATTTTAATATAAACTGGCATATATCCGCCACAAAGTACACCAGTGAGTTCTTGCCATTGCCACCAGCCTGTATTCACCCTTGCTCGCACATCACCACTGATGACACAATGGGAGCCAAGATACCGGAAGATATCTATGCTTTCTTTAGTTTTTTTCATTTATTTGGAACGTTCCCTGGGTGGCAACAGTCTCTAGATAACTCAGTTTTCATGATGTTTCGGCAGAGTCCAAGGTGTTTGAGGAGATCATTCCATGTCTGAGCTTGCCAATGTAGCTTGTTCCTAGTGGTGGTAGCAAGCATGGCAGCATGTGAGCTGACAAGTCATTTTGTATCCTTTCATGAAACTGCATGGTTTGTTGGGGAGTTGCACACTGGTGTGAGTGTGCTGGTCCAGAATTTTCTCAAGGATTGGTAGTGCTTGAAGTGCTCCATTTAAGTCTGTGTTTTGAAAGGTTTCTTCCTTCACAGACTCCATTATGCTATGGCTGGCCTGCCAAAGTATCTTTGTACATCTGCCAAAGACAGAAGATCTTGGAGCTCCTTGTAGAATGTAGAGTCAGTTTTTGCAGAGGCTGTTCAGCATGGCTCCTATCCTCTACCAAAACCACAGCTCCTCCTGACTCATGGATGTGGAATGCCAAACCTTCCAGATAGTGTTCAACTGGAACTCCCATCAGTTTTAGCCTGCATAGCCAACAATAAGGGACCAGGGCAGCTGCAGTCTGCCATCTAGACCTCCACATGGTTCCTATGCCAGCTATAAGCCACACACATACCCTACCTGCTGTCCTTCAGGGACAAATGCCTACTGTCATATTTTAATTAAGGATCCCTCACCCCCAGTCTTGTGAGGGGAAGGCACCTCAGGACTCCCTGGAATGCAGTTTAGGAGATTTATTTACAAACTGTTAGTTACATTTGCATATTGCCTTGAGTGGACTCAAGATGGCATACATGGTTTTCCTGCTCTCCACTGCCACCTCCACTCAAACCCACGCAGCAGGTTAGACTGAGGAACTGTCTGAATGGCCTTAAGTGAGCTTCATGGCTCATGTGGGCGCTACAGAATTTTAGAAAAACACCATAATTGTTCTGCTACCGTGGCTCTCCCATGACCATTTTATGGCATGCACCTCACTTATGTATAGGTTTCAGACTGGGTGAGAGGCCTCAATAACGAGCATATTCTGCTTGCACTATGGTAGGCGGCACAGGTCAGCTATCCAATTGTTGTAATAAAGAATCTGCCTTCTTGTTTTGTTGTACGTGATGGAGTCTGCATGAGACTTTATGCAACAAGATGGGTGTGGGCCTGCCAAAATGTACGTATGAGCCCTCTTCAGCTGGAATAGCTGTCGTCCCCCCCACCCCACACAGCTAGCTTTAAACTTTTTTGCCTGCTAAAAAGACCCTGAGCAGAGGGGAAGTACTTGAGCAGTAGGCAGCCCACTTTCCCAACAAGGTCAAGTATCATGGCCCACCCCTCTTCCCCCCAATTGTTCAGTCTCAATGTATGTTATGTGGGTGTGGGGAAAATGGATTCGCAGGCACTTTGATTTGATTTACCATTATGCATCAGCCTTAATGTTAGCATTCTTTGTTTTGCCCTTTCAAAGGCCATTCCTGAGGCATGCGGTTTATGATTGCCATTATAGGAACCCATGTTAGTTTGTTGCAGGGAAACAAGGACGAGGCTTGTGGCGCAATTTCAAGGAAAGATTACTGTTTTTATTAGGCATGAATAAAGTTCTAATGGTGGGTTATCGTAGCATGTTGTTTGTGCGGGTAGAACTCCTGTGGACTCTTTGGTTTAACCAGTGGGCACAGAAATCTTAGGAAGAGGCTGGGATTATGAATTCCAGTTGAGAAAATATTTGTTTATTTATTTATTCTCAACTTGTATGATGCCCCATAGTGCAAACACTCTCTGAACAGTTCACAATGCTACATCATATTAGAATAATGCAAAACAATATTCCAAAATTATGATAAATGAATAAATAAATAAATAAATAAATAAATGGAGAGACACAGAGCTCCTGTTCCCCTGGCACTTACCTTGATTTAGGTAGTAGAATTTCAACTTATTTATGCAAGAAGGGCCACTGGAAGGGTGAATCTACGGTATATACTGTTGTAATATTATGTGTTTGTGTAATAAACTGTGGGGCCTTAAAGAGCCTATACCCAGAGCTGGTTTTTTTTTTTTTTTTTTGGGGGACTTTAGATCTTCCATATTGGGTTACCCAGGGTTGGGAACTATCTATCTATCTATCTATCTATCTATCTATCTATCTATCTATCTATCTATTTTATGCTTATTGACCACCTGCCTTTCCCTCAGGGAACTCTGGGTGGTGTACAACAAATCGCTATATAAACAACATGACCCAAAACAAACAAAACTCAAACAAGTAAAGTCAGTTAAATAATAAAAATAGAACAACAACCATATGACAAAACAGACTCCAGCAAGAAAGGGCTGGTACAGACAAGCAAACAACTAACAACAAACCATTGTGCACTCGGCGATCACCCAAAACTTTCCCTGGAGAGCCCGGTCTTTAATGCCCTCCTGAAGGCTGGCAGAGAATCCGCCAGCCTGATCTCCATCGGCAGTTTATTCCATAATGCCGGAGCGGTCACTGAGAAGGCCCGATTCCGGTTAGAACCCTTTCAGGCCTCCCTTGGAGTGGCCACTCGGAGCGAAAGGGAGAGCGAGGCTCTGGTCGGTCAGGACGAAGCTGACCTCTGGGAGATCCACTCCGCCAGATAAACCGAACAACTACTGTTGCAAGATACTTCTGCTTTGGCAGAGTGTTGGTGAGTGGACTCTGGTGTATGTGTATAATTTGCAGCACCCGGTTTGGATCCGGTTTCTCTTCATGTTTCTATTGTTTTGTCCGTCGGTAAAAATAAAAAGCACATATTTGTGTTTGTATTACTCATGTTAAGAAGAGAGCCCCTTAGAACCCAGGGAGAGGTCCACTGGTTAAGTTAAAAAAGCAAAACGAAAAAACAAACACCCTGCTTGCTACAGTCTTGTGGTACCTCTGCCTGTGGTTAGTGGGGAATGGAAACAGGAGCCTTACAGAAATGTGTCCTGGTCCTGGAAAGGAAATGGGCATTAAACTTTGCTGTCCTTTGCTGGCTGATGGGAGGTGAAGGGCAGATTTGTGCTCGGTTTGACTGCTTGCTCGCAGGCTGGCCTGACGGCAACAGAGAGGCCTTGTACTCGGGCCAGTCAAGGAGACATCTGGTAGGAGTGGAGTCAAAGAGATGGCTTTTCTCTGGCGGAGGATGCCACAGGGAAGGGGGGTGCAAGGAAAAATAAACACTGCACTGAGAGCAGCCTTTCATCCTCTGCAAGAGCAGCCTCTAGGGCCCATATTTTCTTTGGAGGGCTGGCTGTGTAAACACAGTTGTTGTGGTGTTGGTGGGGTGCAGCGTGTAGAGGTTTCTGCCAGGGGAGGGAGCTGAAGCAGGGGCTGTATTAGCAAATCCAAAACACAGTAATGGGATGTGACCCTGTGTGCATGCCAAAACCAAGGCAGCCCAGAGAATTTAAAGGCCTCTCAGCAAACAGGACTCACACCCTTCCCCCAAACTTTGAAACTCACCAGTGTTATTCTCGGTATCTGTCCCAGTTCCGGCCTGCTCCTTTTAAACCACCGCTCATTCAGGATTCCCACTTGGGGCCATGTCTGGAATCTGTCTGCCAAGGTTGTTGGTGGAGCTTTGGCTTCTCTGCTGCACTTTGGACATCTCAGTCAGCCTGAATTTATGCCACTGGATTTCTAGTGACCAGATTCCCAGGCCTGAGAACCATGTACAGTTCTGGTCTTCCGCTGGACCCCCATCAGAGACGTGGGCACTGATCCACTAATGCAATAGCTCTCATAGTAGGTCCAAATTGCTTTTAATGCCCCAGAGCTTAAGGCTGCAGTCTTGTGGTAGATCACGGGTGGGCAAAATACCTCTCTCCAGATGTTGTTGCACAACAACTCCTAGCAGTTCCAGCCATCACAACCACTGCAAAGGAATTCTGGCAGTTGCTGTCCATTGCAGCCCTGCGCAGCCTGCTGATGCAGGAGTACATCCCACTGAAATAAGGGGGAATTGAACCTCAGAACAGTCATAGAAAGGGCTATGCTGTAAGTCAGTGGTTCCAGAGTCCCAGAAGTCTTTGCTACCAGCTGTGAGGAATGGAGTGTCTGGGTGTTGCAGTCCACAAACACTGAAAGTTGGGAAACACTGCTGTAAGTGGAAGGATTTTCATATTGACCGAGTAACCCAAAGTGGCAACTACTTTGCTCACACTATTTAATGAAGCACTGAACAGCATGAAGAATCCCTGACATGAAGTGCATCCCACTGCATCTTAGTTTATATCAGGGAAGGAATGTGTATTGCTTCTGTGGCTTGCTAAACTCTATTTGCTATGCTCAGCACAGGTAAGTGTACAATGGTAAGTGTACACCCTATTCTTGTTTTCCCCCCAGTAAGACTGCTGTTGTGCGTGAGGCCAAAAAGTAACTCAGAAGAGGCCAGTGACTGTCTGCATTATAGTGACCGGAAAAGCCTAATCAGATACCAAGTAACAAAGCCATCCATGTTCCCTTGGCAAAGATTGACATTTTGGGCAGTCTGAAGTGAGCCACTTCTATGCACAAAGGGTTTCCAACATAAGAGTAGTGATCCTATTCTGCCAGGGTTCCTCCATTTTGGAAACACTGTGTACATGAAAGCATTCCCCTTCTGTTAATCACAAGTTCAACTAGCATCAAAAGCTGGTATAGGTATCATAAGTAGACAGGGAGACTTACTACATTCCCCGCTTCTACCCCTTTCTGGTGCTAAGATAAACACTCCGGAACAGGAAGAAGAAAGCAACACAGTTAAAGAAACCAAGAGTTCAAACAATTGGTATGTCCATGGCTATTACCCTGATTTCACATCACCCTGCAGTCAGATGTCAAAAGGCCATGGCAAGTGGTCAGTTCAGTATTCTATAAAAGCAATACCCTTCCTATTGCAGTAGCCCTCGTGATCTTATTCCCTCATGCTCTCTTATTCCCACGTCCCTTCATTCTCATTTGGGAAAAAGCCATGAGGACTTGTCATTCAGACATAAAGGGATGACTCAGAACCAAACATTAGATTTATAACCACCCCATGTTGCATATCATCATTAGCAGGAAGTTCTGCTCTTCAAGAAGGTTCCCCAAAAGGGAGCTAGAAGTGTCCACGTCGAGCTGAACAAAGAGTGGCATAGAAACAGGCTCTAGTTGTGCTTTGGGACACTGAATGCCGCAACTAGTACACAACAAGTAGGATTTGTGATCGTCTCTGCTCTGGCCACTCACTAAAACTGAGGAAAAGTGCTAAACAAATATGCAAGTGGAACAATTAGCACATCATTTACAAATAGGAAAGGTTTTGGAAATGCACCAGTTTTTTTTAATTATGTTGGTTATATGGTACATAGAAACAGGAATAAATAATATCTTGCAGTGAATTAGGCATTTGGCTACAAAGGCATAGGTTGGGGATTTGATTTCCCCAAGTCAGGATGGATTTAACGGCCCATGATTATAAAATAATTGTCTGGATAGCTCAGTGGTTTAGGTATCTGGCAGAGGAGCCGGAGGTTAGAAACTTGACCTGCCACTGTGCTTCTTGGGAGAAGAGCCCACCTATGTAGTTATGGGCAAGAGTGTCAAGCAAATCAGACACAAAAACCCTTGATTTCCGAAGGGCAAACTTCCCTCAGATGAGGAAACTAATTAGACAGAAATTGAAAGGGAAGGTTAAAAGAATCCAATCTCTCCAGAGTGCATGGAGCCTGTTAAAAACAACAGTAATAGAGGCCCAGCACAAGTGCATACCACAAAGAAAGAAGAGCTCATCTAAGTCCAAGACAGCGCCGGCATGGTTAACAAGTGGAGTTGGAGAGACTCTAAAGTGCAAGAAGAGGTCTTTCTGTAAATGGAAATCCTCCCCAGATGAGGAAGATAAAAAGGAACACAAACTCTGGCAAAAGAAATGTAAGAAGATGATAAGAGAGGCAAAGAAAGACTTTGAGGAATGCATGGCTAGCAATATAAAGGGTAATAATAAAAGCTTCTTTAAATATGTTAGGAGTAGAAAACCTGCTAGAGAACCAGTTGGCCCTCTGGATGGTGAGGGAGGAAAAGGGGAGGTAAAGGAGGAGTTGGAAATTGCAGAGAAATTAAATGAGTTCTTTGCATCTGTCTTAACGACAGAAGACCTTGGGCAGATTCCGCTGCCCGAAATGCCCCTCTTGACTAAAGAATTAAATCAAATACAGGTTAAAAGAGAGGATGTTTTAGGACTAATTGATATATTGAAGATCAACAAGTCACCGGGCCCAGATGGCATCCACCCAAGGGTTATTAGGGAACTGAGAAATGAAATTGCCGATCTCTTAACAGTAATATGCAACTTGTCTCTTAAAACGGCCACAGTGCCGGAAGACTGGAGGATAGCGGATGTCACACCAATTTTTAAAAAAGGAAGGAGGGGGACCCGGGAAACTACAGGCAGATTAGCCTTACGTCTGTCCCAGGGAAGATGGTGGAAAGCCTCATCCAAGAGAAAATCTTAAAACACATAGAAGAACAAACCTTGCTGAGAGAAAATCAGCATGGCTTCTGTAAGGGTAAGTTTTGCCTGACAAATCTTTTAAAATTCTTTGAAAACAAGAGTGTAAATTACTTTAGATTGTGCGGATGTGGGAGACCTGGCTGTGACTCAAGTTGCTGGGAATGGCGCCCCCCTCCCTGTTAGAGTCGCGCTGGAGTACAATGCAGCATGGATAAAGAAGGGGGAGGTAACATTGATAATTGTAGGGTGGTTGGGTATGGTTGGGGATAGGTTTGGGTTACTTTACATTATTGTTTTTTCATTGTGTTTTTCATTGAGTTTTTTGTTACATGTAACACAACAGGATCAAAACAAATATGTGATTTAAAGGGGGCATGGGGACTAACATAAAAGTAGCTACTTTAAATGTGAAAGGCCTACGATCTGTTATAAAGAGAAGAAGAATAGAAGCTCTATTGAAGAAGAGTAAAGTGGACATTATTTTCCTTCAAGAGACTCATCAATCAAGAGATGGGATTAATGAACTCAAGCTACAGAATATCAACATTTACGAGAAAGGGTATGGGACTTCAAAATCTAAAGGAGTTGCAATTTTAATTTCTAAATACAGTGGAACCTTGACTTATGTCATTAATCCGTTCCAGTGGTCTAGACTTAAGTCAAACATGACTTAAATCAAATGAACGTTTCCCATAGAAAGTAATGGGAAAGCGGATTAATCCGTTCCAGATGATGAAAAAGACCCCCGAAAACAGCAATTTAACACAAATTTGACTGGGATAGGAGATTCCTTCTGGGGATGTAAATGAAATGTCTCTTCAAAGAGAGGAGGAGGCAGTGGAATTATAGTCCACAAGTTATATGCCTCCACTTTTTAATGGTCATAGCAAAAATGTCTAACATTTAAGTATTACTGATTTTTAACCTGACGTTCCAAGTTCTGAACAACTCTATGCTTACCATTAGAGTCCCACAACTTTACAGCTCCCCAACTAAAATGCTTCCATTGTGAACCAGACTTCTGCAGCCAGATTTTTTACAAGACTGAGCCGACTGTCTAACCAGCGAGGCTAGCCCCGAGCTCCCGGCCCTTCTTCTCCTCCGGCAGCAGCAGCGGCTTCGGTGAGGCCGAGGACCAGCTCCAGGTGCTCTGAGCTGGCCTCGCTGAAGCTGCCGCTGCTGGAGGAGGGGAAGAAGGCAGGAGCAGTTGGGAGGCGGCAGCCGCGATGCTGGGTTGTGGCTGCCTCCCAATTCCGGTGCCTTGCGCCGGGGCTGCAAGATGTAAGTCAAAGCCTGTGACTCAAGTCAAACAGGCCCCTTCTTGCTGCAAGTCAAATATGATGCAAGTCAAGCAGTATGTAAGTCAAGGTTCCACTGTATTGTGAATTTGTAGTACAAGAAATAATAAAGGATGACAATGGTAGATATTTAATAATCCAGGACTTATTGGGAGAAGAAGACTATACTCTAGTAAATGTTTATGCACCTAATGTACAGCAAGAAGTTTTTTATGATCTGTTCTAAAAGAATTGGAGAAGGTGAAAAAAGGGTATGTTATTATGGCAGGAGACTTTAATATGGTACTGGACAATGTAAAGGATAAATCTGATATTTAAAAGGATGATATGACTAATAAAACTACTATTTTGAATAAAGTAATGAAAGCTGCAGGTCTAAAGGATATTTGGAGAGAATTAAAGGGTGATGAGAGAAGATATACATATTATTCTTCGGTCTACAAAAGTTATTCTAGAATAGACTTTATATTTGTATCCCATAATTTGCTTTCTAAAATAATTGAAACAGAAATTAATACTATAAAAGTAATGGACCATGCCCTAATGGAAATGGAAATGAAGGTTTAAAAAGATTATAAAGAGGCAAGAAGATGGAGAATGATCTCTAGTATTTTTCAAAATGTAGATGTAATAGAAAGGGTAAAAAATGAATGACTAGAAATATGGTCTATAAATGAAGCAGCTGGAAGTGAAATGGGATTGATATGGGACACTATGAAGTCAGTTATGAGGGGATTAATTATAAAGGAAATGTGTAAATTTAAAAGATTGAAAGAGGAGAATATTAAGAAATTAGAAGATGTAATTAAAAACCTGGAGCATAAGTATCATGTAAATAGAGATAATAAAACGTTTTTAGAACTTCAAGCTAAAAGAAAAGAATTAGATAGCATAGAATTAGACAAAGTTCAGAGAGATTTAATGTATATGAAGAGAAATTATTCTGAATTTAGTAATATAAACTCTAGATTTTTGGCATGGTTATGTCAAGCTAGAAGAGCAAAAACGCAATAGGTGTGATTAGAGATAAATCAGGAAAGAAGTGTAGCCTGATGAAAGAAAAATTGCAAATATTTCAAGAATTTTACGAAGATTTATATAAGGGAGGTAATGTCTCAAAAGCAGACATAGAAGAGTATGTTAAAGAAATTGTTAAAGAAAAGATACTAGAGACAGACATGAGGAACTAGAAAAACCAATTCAAGAGGAAGAGATTGGAGCAATTATCGATAAGCTAAAAAATGGTAAAACCCCGGGTTGTGATGGACTAGAATCAGATTTTTATAAATTGTTTAAATCAGTTTTAGTTCCAAGATTAAAAATACTCTTCAATAGAATCCTACAAGGAGACAAAATACCATTATCTTGGAAACATTCATTAACAATTCTCATTCCGAAACCTAACAAGGATGTGATGGACCCTAGTTCATATAGACCTATCTCATTAATAAATCAAGATGCTAAGATTTTTACCGCAATATTAGTGAATAGAATGAATGGGTTTATTACAAAATATATCAAGGAAGATCAAAATGGGTTTCTAAAGGGAAGACAAATGCCTAATTTAACTAGAAGAGTGCTGAATATTATATATGATACAGAAATGAATAAACAGAAGGCTGGTATTCTATCATTAGATATATTTAAGGCTTTGGGTTGTGTGGAATGGCCAACACTAAAAATAGTGATTGAAAATTGGGGGTTTGGAATGAAATTTAGAGGGGTGATATATCAATTATATTCTGAAAATACATCTGAGATAATAATTAATGATGGGATTTCAGATCAGATATCTCTAGGCCAAGGTACTAGACAAGCTTGCCCCCTCTCCCCAGTTCTATTTTGTTTAATGATTGAAATGTTTGCAGATAAAATAAGGAATGATGAGTTAATTAGCGGATTAGGTACTGATAATAAAGTAAAGATTAATTTATTTGCAGATGATTCCATATTGACAATTAAAAACCCACTAGAGAGTATGGATAGAGTTAAATATCATTTGGAGAAATTTGGGTCAATATCTAGATTGAGGGTTAACTGGCAGAAATCTCAGGTGATGTTGTTTAATCATAACAAGGAAGAACAAGAAGTGTTTACCCATAACTATGGATGTAAGATAAGTAACTCAATTAAGTATTTAGGTACAGAATTAGTAAAGGACACACAGAAAGTAAAGAAATTTAATTATAGTAAACTAAAGAAAGAAATTAAGAATAAAATGTTAGACTATTCAAGTCTAAAACTTTCTTGGTTTGGGAAGATTGCATTGATGAAAATGAAAATTTTACCAAAGTTAATTTTTTTCTTTATGATGCTTCCAATACAGCAAAGTAAGGATGACCTTAAATTTTGGCAAGATTTAATTAATAACTATTGTTACAGTGGTAAAAAAGCTAGAATAAACAAAAAATATTGGTATATGGCCGAAAATAAAGGTGGTATAGGTTTACCGAATGTTAAAAATTATTATTTAGCAAATCAAATAAGGTTTATTGGGGATATTGTGTTTAGTCCAGAAAGATTAATATGGTGGAAAATGGAATCATCGGAAATAAAGGAGGATATTGAAAAATACTTATTCGGCACTGATACCATGAGGAATCAGGCTCCAAAACATTTATTCTAGCTAGATAAATTATAGGAACTGGAATACATTACATGACTCCAGGAAGTGGCAGAACACCTGGATGAGGGGATTATCCCCAAGGTAAACTGTGCCTGAGGGACAGGAGATTGTCTCATTGTTTGGAGTTAACATTGACTCAAGGATTTGGACCATCAAGAGCTTGATGGCACAGGAGATTGGATGCAACTGTGAACAATGACCCACCAATGAGGGAAACTTTGAACTGGTTTGAATGTATAAAACTGTTGTTAAACAAATGTTCAGGGCTCACTCACACCATCCAGGGAGAGACCACTGACTGATATTTGGCTTGGCTGCAATAAATCAGAATTGAACAGTTCAGTGTTTGTGCTTCCTTACTTTATTTGAATTTAATTATTGGACACTGGTTCCGAGCCAAGCACGGACTCAAAATAATCTGTAAAAACTGGTAACAGCACTATTAAGAAATTAAAGTTAAATGAGATCTATGTTTAATGCATGGTACTTACATAAGAAAAAATTATGTCCCTTGGACTCACCATTGAGATCTGTAACTGAAATGGAGAATTTCCCTATAAATTTGAAAGTTTTCAAAAAAGTATTTAGGGATAAACAAGTGATTAGATTGAAAGATTGGATAGGCAAGATGAGAGGGAAAGTACAAATGAAGGAAATTCTCCAAGGTAGGGATATATCTTGGTTTAATTTTATACAATTAAAGAAATGGACTGATACTTGGATAAAGAAAAATAATAAATGCAGAGAGTACACAAAATATGAACAACTCTTATTGTTGTATGAGGATACTCAGAAGGAAATAGTAGTAAAAGGTATTGTTAGCAAACTATATAAAATTATTTTGGATTTAGATGAAAATAGGGCAGGATATGGATCAAAATTATTGTGGGAACAAGATTTTAAAAAATAAATAATAGAAGAAGACTGGGCTAAAATGTGGAGAATGAGAATACTTAGATCTATGTCTGTTAGAATAAAGGAAAATTCCTTTAAAATAAGTTTAAGATGGTATTTGACACCAGTGAAACTGAATAAAATGAATGCAAATTTTTCTAAGCTTTGCTGGAGATGTGATAATGAGATTGGTACCTTTTATCATTTGTGGTGGGAATGTAAAAAGATACAGAAATTTTGGAAATGTATTTTTAAAGAGCTAAGTGACATACTAGAAATGACTATAGAGCCTAAATCTGAAATTGCTTTGTTATCAATATTTGTGGATCATAGTTATGATGTTAAAACTAAAGAGTTGATTACAAATTTGTTGACAGCAGCTAGATTAATAATTGCTAGAAAATGGAAATCTAAATATGAACTATGTTTAGAAGAATTGTATAATGAAGTATGGAATATTGTTTTAAATGATAAATTGACTTGTTCTCTCAAGGTTAAAAAAGGAGAGTTAAAAAGAGATATTTTCTATGATATATGGGATAGATTCATTGAATATGTGCTTGTACGGGATAAGGGTAAGGTTTCCGCGCAACAATCAATTTTGTTGTGGAGGGGAGGATGACGAATGTAAATATGAAGAGTGATCCTGTTGGTGAAGGGGTGCACTGTTGTTGATGTTTGTCCTTTTTTATGTAATTTGTATATGTTTTTATTTTTTAAAATAAAAAAATAAAAAAAGAATTCTTTGAAAAGGTCAACAGGCATGTGGATTTGGGTGAACTGGTGGATATTGTCTATCTTGATTTTCAGAAGGTTTTTGACACACTCCCTCACCAAAGGCTGCTGAGAAAATTGTACAGCCAGGGGTAAGAGGGCAGGTCCTCTTATGGATTGAGAACTGGTTGAGATCCAATAAACAAAGAGTAGGTGTCAATGCAAAATGTTCACAATAGAGAGAAGTGAAAAGCGGTGTGCCCCAGGGATCTGTCCTGGGACCGGTGCTTTTCAATCTGTTCATAAATGACCTGGAGACAGGGATAAGCAGTGAGGTGGCCAAGTTTGCAGATGACACAAAACTTTTCCGTGTGGTAAAAACCAGAGAAGATTGTGAAGAGCTCCAGAAGGATCTCTCCAAACTGGGGGAATGGGCTGCGAATGGCAAATGTGTTTTAATGTAGCCAAATGTAAAGTAATGCATATTGGGGCAAAAAAATTCCAAACTTTATCAACTCATGGGCTCTGAGTTATACATGACAGATCAGAAAAGAGATCTTGGTGTGTTGATGGACAGCTTAATGAAGGTGTCTCTCCAATATGTGGCAGTGGTGAAGATGGCCAACTCCATGCTAGGGATTATCAAAAAGGGGGTTGAAAATGAAACATCCAACATTATAATGCCATTACACAAAACGATAGTAAGGCTGCACCTGGAGTATTGTGTACAATTCTGGTCACTGTATCTCAAGAAAGATATAGTGCAACTGGAAAAGGTGCAAAAGAGAGCGACTAAAATGATTACTGGGCTGTGACACCTCCCTTATGAGGAAAAGCTAAAATATTTGGGGCTCTTTAGTCTGGAAAAAAGGTGCCTGAGGGGGATATGATTGAGGCATACAAAATAATGCAGGGCATGAGTCAAGTGGAGAGAGGGACACTCTTCTCCCTCTCACAAAATACCAAAACTAGGGGACATCCACTCAAACTGTGGGTTGGGAGAGTGAGAACAGACAAAAGATTTTTTTTAACCCAGCATGTTGTTAGTTTGTAGAACTCCCTGCCACAGGATGTGGTGATGGCATCTGGCCTGGATGCCTTCAAAAGGAGATTGGACAGATTCCTGGAGGAAAAGTCCATCACAGGTTACAAACCATGAAGAAGATGTGTAATCTCCAGGCTTAAAACCATGGTACTTCAAGAACCAGATGCAGGGGAGTTGTATCAGGAGACCGATATCTAGTCTCATGCGCTCCCAGATGCATCTGGTGGGGCCACAGTGAGATACAGGAAGCTGGACTAGATGGATGGGCATTTGGCCTGATCCAGCATGGCTCTTCTTATGTTCTTATGTTCTATGTTCTCCTGATGCCTCTAGAAGAAGGAAATGGTCAACCACTCCAGAATACTCTCTAGTAAACCCCGGACAGGGCCGCCATAAGTTGCAATCGAATTGGTGGTGCACAAATATTAAAATTATTATTATCTCAGAAACCCACCTGTGAAAATAAATTCCTAAAACTGTTAATTTTACTCTCAGATTAGAACCGTAACACCCAAATGGACAGCTGCTGTTCCAGGAACGTGCCTCATTTAATTTCCCCCTGAGGAAAATTTTGAGAATTGCTAATGGGCTTGTGCAATTTTCACATTCTTTCAATTGCTGTTTCTATTCTTACTCTGCCTATACTTCTTCCCGATCCATTTTCTTTGCTACTTGGTTTACGTCTTGTGGTCTACTGTACTCCATGGCTTCGAGCTGGAATAGAACTGAATGATTAATCCACATCCAAGCCACTTCCAGTAAGAACTCAGGAAATGGAGATGTAGGGAGGAACCCGGAGAGGTATACCTCAGCTTAATTGTCCCAAAGCATTCACAGATGGTTATGCTGCTGGGCTGGCTCTCTTTGTGTGAGAGAATACTGACGGCAATGCCAAGGCAAAGCAAATTTACAGAATACTGTACTTTATATTTTTTTACCAAAGGCCTTTAACAATATGCCAAAGAAATCCAATTTAAAAACAGGAAATGATAATAGCTTGTGAGGATGCTTATCATCAGTCTAATCATAATGTCCTTCAAAACAATCATCCAGACTCACCAATCATGCTGGTGGGCAGTTGTACTGCATTGTGATCCTTAATGAAATAAGAATGCCGCTGCAGCATACGCTACAGACAACTGATGATTAGCAAGATACTAAGGCAAGCCAACCAGGTTGCTGGAATTTAGAAGTCACTGAAATCTGTAGGTGAGTCTACTGGGAAATGTTAGGACATATAGCAATGGGAGTGGCTTCAAAGCAGAAGAACCCATTCCCCGTGAACCTCAGGCTGAGAGAAAGGGGATTTTCAGCTTGCGTCTAGGTACCTGCACAGCTGTGAATAAACAAACCATTTTAAACCTGCATTCACTCGTAGCTCCACAAAAGCCACCTTGTGTCCTTTTGAGGAGAAAGGCGGGATAGAAATATTTTAATTAATTAATATTAAATCTACATTCAGCATACTTGTAAAATAAACTAGTGGTGAAATGACAGCAGGACTTCCTGATTCTTCTATGACAATAGCACAAGATGGTGGCTTGTTGCAGGTGTTTGCTCTAGAACAGTGGAGGCTAACCTTTGGCAATCCAGATGTTTTAGACCACAAATCCCAGAATTCCAAGCCTGTATTGCCAATGACAAAGGACTGTGGGAGTTGTGGTCCAGGAGATCTGGAGTTCCAAAGGTTCACCACCACTGCTCTAGAATCATGAATGTCAAATCCATATTTCTTTTGAAACTCCTCCAGGCTCTGACTTCTCTCACAATTGCAATGTTCCCTACTGTTCTGTGACACTTAACAGGTGTGAACAGCAATGACCATATTTTTAAAGAACAGTACCAACATACCATGGTAAAATGGTGGATGCCTTGACAGACTTCCACTGCAGTTCTCATGTTTAATAATATGAAAGTCTTTGGTTGTAGGAAAAAATACCTCTGTATTAGAAAGATATAACTTTTAGAGATACTAATATGTTTGAGAATTCAGACTTCAAAAGAAGCTCATGCTGGAATCCTGAATGTCCAATCACCAGGCCTGGCCCAGCCCTTAACGGGACTCAGGCTGTTGCTTCCAGCGGGTAGTACCAAACATTCTCTTTCAAGATCAGCAAAATTGGTATTTTCAATTTGTATCAGTGATTTTAAACCTAAGGAGGTTTTAGGGCCACTTGTTTCTAAACAGAGGGTGGGGTGGGGACAGGGAATGGACAGTTTTATTCATAAAAATATACAGTAATCTGAAAACTGTTTATCCAAACTTCCCCAAATTTGGGATAGAGAAATAGCAGGCTGTGTGCTACAAATGAGCCAAGTTTGCCATTGATCTGAAAGTTTAAATTTATATTTGTTTTATTTGGACTTTAGCTATACCCATGTTTAGCATTGCCTTTTTGAAATGTTGATTTGCTCTGCTGTACAATAACATAGCTGAATTACTGCAACTATTTTGTGCCCACCTCAGAAAAGGAGAAATGATCCATTCAAATTCCCCCTTTTAGTTACACCCCTTGCTGAAGGACAAACAAAAAATATCTGCCTAGTGTTTCTGCACAGGTAGATTATATGATAAGGTGAAACTTTTGCCACAAGCTTGAGATTGTGAGCAAGGCATGCTCTAAGACAGCCTTCCCCACTTCTAGCTCTCCAGATAGCTGTGTTCACAACTCCAAGAAGTCCTTGATTAGCAGTGTCAAATTGTCAATCAATCAATCAATCAATCAATCAATCAATCAATCAATCAATCAATCAATGATTGATTGATTAGCAGTAGTTTGAGGAAGGCTTCTCTGAGATGAAGTCCGTGAAATAGGAGAAGTCTACCAGGACAAACACACTTTGGGAAAGTCATTGGATGGGAATTAAAGTCCCTACCTAGGAGTATTCCCTCAAGTGGTGAAGCAAGTACCACTGTGGAAAGATGTTATGGGGAAGAGTTTGTATGTTAGCAAGATTGTCTCCAGGGTGCAAAGAAAGGTTTGCTTTATGTGACTAAGTTCACAGTTATGCATAACAAAGCTGATCGCCTTGCCAAGGAGACACCCCCACAGTTCCTTTTTTTTTCAAGAACATGCCTTCAGTCCTGAGACTAATGTTCTGGCATGGTGTGGTCCCATATAGTCATGCAGCTGATTAAACTCGGGGAGTATTTGCAGATATAGATACTGTATGTATTCTCAAACATTCTTCAGTCATCTCAGTTTCATTATTCCAGTTTTTTCCCCCTAACCTCAGTGAATCGTGCAGCGGAACCTGCCAGCTTTCCATGCTCTTGCCTACTGGGCCCCTTGAAGCTGAGCCAAAACCCCAAGGGCTCCGCTTTGCCAACAACAACAATACGGGATAGATGCTGGGTTCCAAGCAGCATCCTCCAGCTGAGCTTCCCCAGAATACTTTGCAAGCCATGGCCTTGCAAAAAGGTGGTGCCCATCTGCAGACAGCAAGATCTTTGTGTTCAAAACCACACAACAGGAGTCTGGCACAGATCTGAACATTTTTGTTCGGCTCACTGAGTCTTCCCAACTCCTTTAGCTTCCTCATCTCTAACTTTCTGCACTCTTCCAGGCAAAATAAAATCAAAGGGGGAGGGCATGATAGAGTTGTAAGTGTATTTGGGTTGCTATCTTAAATAAACTAAGAAAGGATTAAATCCTACCAGACACTGTAGGACTTAATATAAATTGAACCCATGTAGGCTTGCAATCTTAATTCATACTCATTTCAGTGGAAAGACTTACTAATGTCTTTAATTATTGCATTGTAATAAATAGGACCAAGAAGTGTTATGCTTGTTTTATCAGTTACTGGAATGTATAGCAGATCATGTGTCTTTAATATGTGTTTATGACTACTTAGATATTAATTAAAATATTATCTGAAATTAGTATATTAATTATAATAATTAGCTTGCCACACAACAGGCCAGCACAACAGGTAGACCGTGGGCTATTGGTAGCCTGCAAAGGGTTCAAACGTAGCCTGCTGATCACCAATAAAAAAAGGGAGGGGATAAGTTCTCCACCCTTCCCTCCCCCATCCCAGGAACCACCACTTCCCTAGCAAAGTTCTGGGTCTGCCAGCCCACTGTCTCAGCCATGCGGGGCAGTTCAAGGCCCTCCCTCCTCATGCCAGTCACATGTACACTCCTATAAGTAGACCTGGGGGCCCTTGGGGAGATCAAAGTAGACTGCACGGCCGTTTGGGAGAAAAAAGTAGACCGCGGGCTGCTCAAAGTTGGACAGCCCTGCCATACAAGGCATCTAATTATTTTAACACACAATCTCTAAATATATGGATTAGTAATGACTGTTCACAAAGACTTGAATATCTGATATTATGGTTTAATTATAACACAGAATTATACATGATGTATATTTTTTACTATTTCTTGATGCTGTTTAATCGTTTATCTGCTTTGATCATAAACCCATTTCATAGTTACATTATTTTAAAGTCTCATTTGATGCCCTGCTTATGTGGTAATCTTCTCTGATCACTTGTAAAACATGTCCAGTTTGCAGAACTATTGTTTGAATCTGGTGTGGGTGAGTGTGCCCCCTATCACACACCCAGGATGTCACTCCCCCATCACATGTTGTCCCACCCTGTCATTCTGTCCCACCTTTCAATGTTTGTATACAACGTTTTTCCACACATCATCAAATTTTGTTTTTATTACAGGTTTTAAAAGCGGGTTGTGCATATACATGTACACCCAGAAAAGTAAAGAGAGAGGGAAGGAGGGAGGGAGGGAGAAAAATCAAAACTATGTCAGGAATCAAGAGAGACCGGGGGGGGGGAGAGAATGAGGGAGATGGGGAAGGGGGGAGCAGGTGACTGGCAGAAAAAAGGGGTGCACTCTTATATTTTCTAAAACTGCAATGCAGCTGTGAAATCTGGAACATAAAAGAGCTGGATTGAGCACCCTTGTGAACTGCAGTAGGGCTTGACATCATGTGAAACACCAGGAGACACTGCCAATTTGATCTCTTTTTTCCAGATGTTGCAGTTTCAGCCCTGGTGAGAAGAAATCCATTGTAATGCTCCACAGCTGAAGGGTTTATGACTGCACAGAGATGTGGATTTCTAAATACCCAAACAGTCGGAGTCGCAAAAATCACGGTCCAGTAAAAAAAAAAATTAAGACATGGTGGAGAACCTTCAGCATGGACCACAACTCCCACCGTCCATTGGCACTGGCAACACAGGCTCGGAATTCTGAATTCATTACAATCTGGAGGGCCAAAGGTTTCCTACCTCTGTTTTAAGTGGTAGAATATATTGTACTCTCATAGCAGAACACTGTCAAATCCTACTGAAGTTCATTTGTAATGAAATATATTACTATCTGTAGCAGCCTAATGACAAGTAGAGAGAGCACTTCGGCTCAGCTTTCTGCATCATAAAGCACAAGTCCATTTCTTCTTTCAATTGCCTGCCTACAACCTTCATGTTGTCTTTTCTGGGACAAGAAACATCCCAGTGGGTATCTGGAAGTTGAGTCATGGCAACTGGACTTCTTTTTCTTGAGAGATTGAAACGCTTCGCTGCTCATCCAAACAGCTTTGTCAAACTCAGCTTTCAGATGGTCTCACCTGGGTGACCGAGAATCTTCACAGACATCCCTGTGGGGAGGCATGGTGAGTAGGGAGTTGATTTACTTGACATCTCTCTTCTCCAAGCTTTCCTGCTTTTAAAAAGACAAGTTCTAAATAACAAGCTGCTGAAAATTCAAAATATGCCATGTAAGTCACAATATCCTAAAAGGACTACATTGGACTTGAGAGAGCATCTGGGGGACTGAACTGTTCTACCCTAGTACCGTATTAATGCCCCACCCCAAAGAAAACATCATTTACAAAATTTTAAATATCCAAGTACTGGTGACAATAGTCCTGTGTTTATAGATATTTCTGCTTGTAGAACAAGGGTCTGGACAGTTTGCAATGAGCCTATGCCCCCTGGCAGCTGTCTGAAGTGAAAAGGAGGAAATCACTCTCTGAGAATCCTAAGGCCAGGCAAGCAGAGCCAAGGAACATACAGAAATCCACCAGAATCACAAAGACCTTGTGGCTTAAGGACGCCGCCAAACAGGAAGTATTTTAACGCTATCCTTGTCTAGGCCAGGACAATACAAGAGATGAGAATAACTGCAGTGCCAGGAAGCTGTCCAACCAGCTTTGTCGTTTGCCATACTAGGAAACTGCCCAGAGCACTGAAAGTTTCTTATTTTATCTGTAGAAGTTCCTGACAATTTGGAAGTCTCTCTCTCTCTCTCTCTCTCTCTCTCTCTCTGTGTGTGTGTGTGTGTGTGTGTGTGTGTATCACATTATGATTTCCTGATTGTTCAGCAGAGAAACAGGAGTAATGAATATACAAATCATCAGCCAATCCCAGCAGGAGGGCGGGGAATGGTATGATATAAAAAGGGTGGAGCCTAGTCAGTTGAGCAGTTCAGTTGAGTTCAGTTAAGTTGAAGGTTTTGAGAGTGAGTGATGGGAGAGAGCACTGCTCTGTGAGAGTTCTGTCAGGCAGTGAGGACTATACTGTTTACTAGTTATTGAAGACAGGGAGGCTTGTAGAGTTGATGAAATCTATTATATGTTAAAGGCAATGCATACCATCCTCAGATATTGTTATATTTATTATTTTCTCAATAAACTTTGTTATTATTTTTATATTATACATCTGAGTCTGTCCCAATTCATGAGGTGACGATTTTAAAAGGTGGCAGCATTACCAAGTGAATAAAAGGTGGCAGCATTACCATTTCCATCACAATTCAGTGTGTAAAAGGGAGGTGTCATCACAATTTGGTGGCACAGCAGTGGGATGTCGAAATAAACCCAGTTGTGCCTTTGAAAACCCAGTCTCTGGAAGGGGTGACGTCACAATTTGGTGGCAGCGGTGGGATGTTGAAAAAAAACCCGGTTGTGCCTTTGAAAACTCAGTCTGTGAAAGGGTGACGTAAAAATTTGGTGGGCAGCGGTCGGATTTCGAATATATCCAGTTTGCCTGAGGGAAAAAGTCACCAGCTCAAAATATTTAGCCTCTACCCTGTGAAAAAATTGAAACTGGAAGTTTAAAAAGAAGCCTTTAGTAAAAGAGCCCTCAAGTGTTGTTGGTAGTCTGTGGAAGTTCCTCTGAAAAGGGGTTAGGATTGAGAATTAGGTGAAGATAATTTCAGTTTCTTGGGAAGCCCTGTGTGTGAGAGAGGAATTCAGACTTAAAATTTAACCCTGCAGTGCTATCTGATTTCTTTGGTGGGCCTGTTACGAGTCTGGAGGCCAGGATTTCAAAAGGAAAAGGAGTCTGGCTTGACAAATTATAGGACACCTAGAAGAGAAAATCTGAAAGGATAGACTGAAATCTACAGTGGTTTGTTTGGGGAAAGTGCCTGAGAGTCAAGGAAATCTGTGCTGTCCAGCAGCCTGAAAATTAAAAGGTGCTGAGACAAATTTCCTTTGAGGGTGAAAGACCCAAAGCGTTTGCCCTGGAATTTAGGGTGGCTTTGGTAAAGGTCTGGAAATATCACCCTGGGTGTTAACAGAAAGAAATCTCCAAAGTAAAAGGTCTGAGAGTCTGTAGGGACAGAAAATTTACCTCACAAACTGAAGAGACCTGAGGAGATTTAAAGCTGACAAAAGTTCTGTAAAGCAGGAGTGCCTGACTGGAATCCCTTATATGAGATTGGGTGAGTCAGAAGAAAAGTTATAGGTTAAAAGCCGAAGAAATATATTTAAATCTGTGTATTTTAAACACTGAGATATTATTTAAAGAAAGAAAGAGTTTGAAGTCTGGGCACTGTGCCAATCTTGCCCTTGGCAACAGTAGCTTAACAGGAGTCAGAAACTGCCAGAGAGCTGAGGTAAAATTTTTACAGTTGCCATTGAAATAGCTGTGACCACTTAATCTTCCTTTTCTTAATAAAGAAATATACACCACATATAACAAATAAATAAATAAAAAGGTTTTGATTTCAAATCAGTTCCAAAAGTGAATACTAAGAACGGGAAAAGAGTTAGTGTTTACTAGAATTGGCATTTCAGCAGAACAACTGAGGAAAAGATTTAGGTCAGTCACTAAAGTGCCAGAGAGATACAAAGAAAACCTTTTTTTAAAATGGCCCATACTGAGGTGTCTGAACTTAAGGCGCTGTTGGGGACACCTTTGCGGCCAGGGGAGTTTTGGTATTTGATTAACAACTGGTGGTTCAAACAGTGGAAGAAATATGTGGGCTTTGACAGCTGGGACCACTATAATGTGGGAGAGCCCAAATTCTTCCCAGGGCCAATTGACAACTTGGGACTTTTTGCAGATTCAGAAACTCAGATATTGAAAGAGAACCTTATTGATAAAGTGGATTATGTTTTAGTTCCCACTGAAGCCTGGAATAAATTAATAAATTGGTATGGGTGTGTAGAGGGGCAGAAGCCAATTGTGAGAAAAGTTGCAGAATATGGTCTATTTGTGAAATATTGTAAAGTGGAAGTATATCTCTTCGAACTGAAGCTCTGTCAAAACAGTTATCTTAATAATCTTGTAAGCTGTTATTTCAGCAAAGCGGACACCATTGATACTATTGGAAAAGAGATGTGGAAGCTGTTTAATATTCCTGATGAAAAGAAAATCAGGCTGTGGCTCAGATATATGAGTAATACCAGTACTTATGAGCAGTTAAGCAAACTTGACAGCACTATACAAGATGCAGGGCTCTGCCAGAGACAGGTGGTGGTAATAGAAGTAAAGAATGAAGATGGTACTTGGCCCAGACAGTCTCCTATGACAAAATCGGGCAGTGCAATCAACAGAAGTCTAGCTACCTCCTCAAAATTGACAGCAAGCCCTTGCTCCACAACAGTTGTCTCTTCAGAAATTACAAATGGTGACTGCAATAACTCATATGGTTTGAACTCCAGTCATAGAATAGGAGTTTCAGATCAAATCCCAAGAGCAGGTTTAATTGGAATAGATGTCTTAGAGCATGTGCAGAGTGCTTTTGTAGTAACACGAGCTCAGACACACCAAGCTGAACCGAACAGTGAAAACAACACAGTTATACATCAAATGTCAGTAGGAGAACTTGAGAGGAAATCTCAGCAATCTGAAATGGTAGGAAAAGACAACTTAGCCAACATAAAAGAGCCAGCAGCAGATTTTAGTTTGGAAGAAAGGCAAGATGACAGTTTGAAGGGATGTTTTGACTTAATGGAAACAAAGACACACTTCTTAAGTTCCAAACACCCTGAAAATTTCATACTAGAGGAGAAAATGATACAAGCTTGTGAAGAACTTCGTGTACCAGCAGAGAACTCCAGACTGGAAAAATATTTTAAATTAAAAGAAGAAGAAGAAGGAAAATTAGCACAGCTTAAAAAGGAACAAAATAAAGCAATAGCAGAAGAGCTGAAGGAAGCTAAAATTCTGCAGGCATCAGTTATTGGTGAACTCCAAAATGAAATTTCACCTTTAAAAGTACTTTTAGAGATGAAGGAAACAAGACTGGAGGAAAGGAGGAATGAATCTGATACATTTGTTTTCGACCTCCAGATGAAATCAGAACTAGAAGTAATTACTGCAGTGGAAAACATTAAAGAAAAGGAAATATGTAATTTGGAAATGCAATTGTCTGGTGCATCAGAAAGTAAAGAAGATTGCTTACAGCAACTTACATCAATGGAAGCAGAGCTTGAAAAAGAAATATTAAATAATGAGCAACTTTGTCTGGATGGGAACAAAGTGTCACTGGGCAAGGAACAACTGATACAAGAAGGGAATAAGATCGCTGATGAATTTAGAAAGCTTCAGGAAGCCGAAAAGCAAATAGAAAACAGTGTAAAGCAGAAACCCTACTTGGAAGTGAAGGATGCTAATGACAGACCTGATTCGGTGGTTGCAAAAGACACCTGGGAAAAACAACTACAGCCTGTGAACATCGTGCTTCAGCGGATCCGAGAGGACGAGAGAACGAAAAGAGCATCCAAGTGGCAACTAGGAAATACAGGAATCAACTACCTGGGACACGATGTGGGACGAGGCGTGACCGACCCCCTGCAGAGGAAGATCGACACGATGGACCCGTGGCCAAGACAGACCAACAAACAGAAGGTGAGGTCTTTTTGGGGGACTTGCGGGATATCATAGGAGGTTTAGTCCACATTTGAGCACCATTGCAACACCACTGACTGAACTGACAAAAAAGAAGCATATGTCATGCAGTGGTCGCTTGAATATCAAGCTGCATTTGAGGGGACTCCAATGAACTGTACCAGGAGTGGTGTCCAAGAGTTGAATCCCACATTCCAAGAACTCAAGGAAAAATGGCATCAATTTACTGTGAACTGGACTTTGAATTTATGTGCCAGAGGAAGTGATCACCCGTGGCGTATCATCGTCCAGCCATTGCAGCAAGAAGCGGGAGACATTTATTACATGGACCATGGTTAAATAATAATAATGTAATATTGTTATTTTATTGCTGATGTAAGAGAAAGTTGTTTTAAAAAGTATGAAAATGTAATGTCATAAAATGTGAAAACCATAACTTAATGTTAGTTAACTGTAAATGAAAAATGCAAGGTAATGTATAATCAGAGCTTAGTATAAGTGAAACTGTTTATGTGATATTTAGAATGTAAGTTAAGAAAAAAATTGTAGGTATATTGGTAAGTAAAATAGCTTAAAATGTAGACCAAATATATGTATTTAGGCATCTTAACATAGATTGATTCTAGGATGATTGATAAGGTAGTTACAGCTATTTGAATTTGTTTAACCAATGTAACAAGAGTATAGTCTATTCAAAATGTAATGTTATAGAAAGAATTATTGCAGTTCATGATATTATATAGTAATAAAGTTGAACATGTTATAAAACAGTTTATAGATATGCAGAATTAAAGCTGATAAACAGAAGGATGTATGAATTAGTTAAATAGACTCCAGAAGAGAATTTTAAGTGAGCAAACCGAGGTAAGTTTGCTCCCTTAAAATTTCTTTATAAGGGGGGAGGTATTGTGACAAAACCCTGGAAACAGGAATAATGAATATACAAATCATCAGCCAATCCCAGCAGGAGGGTGGGGAATGGTATGATATAAAAAGGGTGGAGCCTAGTCAGTTGAGCAGTTCAGTTGAGTTCAGTTAAGTTGAAGGTTTTGAGAGTGAGTGATGGGAGAGAGCACTGCTCTGTGAGAGTTCTGTCAGGCAGTGAGGGCTATACTGTTTACTAGTTATTAAAGACAGGGAGGCTTGTAGAGTTGATGAAATCTATTATATGTTAAAGGCAACGCATACCATCCTCAGATATTGTTATATTTATTATTTTCTCAATAAACTTTGTTATTATTTTTATATTATACATCTGAGTCTGTCCCAATTCATGAGGTGACGATTTTAAAAGGTGGCAGCATTACCATTTCCATCACAATTCAGTGTGTAAAAGGGAGGTGTCATCACAATTTGGTGGCACAGCAGTGGGATGTCGAAATGAACCCAGTTGTGCCTTTGAAAACCCAGTCTCTGGAAGGGGTGACGTCACAATTTGGTGGCAGCGGTGGGATGTTGAAATAAACCCGGTTGTGCCTTTGAAAACTCAGTCTGTGAAAGGGTGATGTCACAGCTGGTCAGGCTAAACCATATATCAAAGAGGACTATTGCAACAGAACAGCCTAACTATACCTAGCCACTGCCCAGATGTGATAGACTTTAACTTCCATCATCTCCAGCCAGTAACTCTTTGTGATACTTATTTTATTTATTTATACGTTCAGAATATTTTATCCCTCTTTTCTCCATAAAACAGATCCAAGGTGCCTTGGATTATTAAAAAGACAATATTCAACAACAGCCGGAAATAGTACAAGTATTAATTGTACAAATATTAATGAAGAACTGAAAAAGTTATTATATTAAAACATTCAATAAAATCAATACTAAAACACATTGAAAACAACAGAGCATAACAACGATCCATTTAAAAACTTCTTTCAGACTGTCAGTCATTCAGGAAAAGCCTGTCTGAAGAGAAAGGTCTTAGCTTGGTTGTGGAAGGACAGCAAAGATGGGGCCAGCCTAGGGGTTGGGTGATGGGAGTTGTAGTACAACAGAGAGGAATGGAAGAAAATGCAAAGGAGGCAGGGAATAGAAGAGCGTCTCCTGGTATTGCCTCCAAGGGTATTAGCCCAACTTGCAGATATACTCTCTGATCTTGGAGAATTCTTGGAGAAACAAGTGAAGTCCCTGAAGACTAGAGTGGTTAAGAAGAAGAAGAAGAAGAAGAAGAAGAAGAAGAAGAAGAAGAAGAAGAAGAAGAAGAAGAAGAAGAAGAAGAAGAAGAAGAAGAAGAAGAAGAAGAAGAAGAAGAAGAAGTGCAGCACTGAATTAGCACTTTGCGTAGCTACTGGCCTTCCGGAGTTTGATGATGTTCATAAATTATAAAGTGGCATGTCTATTGTCTTAAGTATGCCCCCAACCACTATTTGGGCTGCAGGATTTTCTTTGCCTTCTCTCTTTTATTGCCCCTCTGTTTCAGGAAGACAAAAGCTGGACCTCTTGAAGGAAACAATGTCTAGACAATGCGGTTAGACAATAAAAAGTCAATAAGAAAAGAGGAGAATGTTGACATAACTGAGATTCTTAAGAGCCATGCAAGCTTTTCTGTGGGATTTATGATTCCCCATTGTCTGGGAGGACCTCACATGAAGGCTGGAATTACATCTTGACTACCACATCAAATGGCAAGTGTAATAAATGGAATGCGCTCGCTATTATGAACTCTACAAGGGAAAGGTTATCTTTTCCCCAGGTCTGATTACATAAAGCATTATTGCCTGGTCTTAGTGTCTGTCTAGTCATGCCTCATGATAATGCATATAAGGGTAGGTATTCTACATGAGTGGAAAATGAACATATAAAAGAAGCCCACAACTGAAGGAGTATTATGCACCCCTTTTCTGATTGTAACATAACTGTTTTAAAGATTTTCTTCAGGTCTTCAGCTTTGATTACGAAATGTATCACTTTATACAATAAGATTTTTGTTTTCAGGGCTACGGAATATCAGAGCTACAATCTGAATTAGGCATACACAGTGAGAACAACACTTGACCTTGTAAGACTCTGGGAATTTCAAACAGGAAAGAGCTTTCTGGTGGTCCCTGCTTTCTTTTTATAAAATGAAGTCTGGCCCTGTGAGCTTGGAATAAATTTGAAAAACCTGTGAGCAAAGCTGATGAAGCAAAAACCAAAGTGCATCCTCTGCTGAAAAGTCCATGTTCAAAATTGGGTAAATTTGGAAATGTCAATTACTTTAATCCAGAAATTTACAAAACGGCAGCCCAAATCCTCCTGCAAAAAGCTTGACCGATACCCTGGATGGCCAGAAAGACAAACATGCAGGTTTTATTTATTTATTTATTTATTTATTTATTTATTTATTTATTTATTTATTTATTTATTTTTGCACTTTTCCCAACGGGAACTCTGGGCGGTTCACACAAAAATTAAAACCAGTAACATCAATTAACAATCTAAAAGATACTGGGCAAGAGGCAAAAACTAAAAGTTAGAAATAAAACAAACCCTGGTACAACCCTAGCCATTGCCAAAGGTGTCCCTGAATAGCCAGGTCTTTACTGCTTTTCTAAAGGACGCCAGCGACGGAGCCTGGCGTATCTCGCTCGGCAATGCATTCCAAATTGCTGGGCCAATGGGCCAATTGCTGGGTTCTAATGAAATCTTTGATGGCAAAGTAGACAGCCCTACTTTGGGCACATCATTAGAAGGCAGGATTCTCTTTAAAAGATAATAATGCTGGGAAAGATGGAAGGGAGCAGGACAAAACAGAAGACCAGCTAAGAGATGGATTGAGCCCTAAAGGAAGCCACATGCTTCAGTTTATAAGAGGTGAGCAAGGCTGGCAGGAGAGGACATTTCAGATGTTGCTCATGTATAGGGTTACCATGAGTGAGAACGGTCTCTACAAAAGAGCGGAGCCATTTTCTATTAGCAAGATTGTACAGTTCTGACTTTTAAAGTTCAGGACCATAGAGATTGGAATGAATCAGAAAAAATGACAATGCATTTCTATATGTAATTCATCAAGGTTATGGTTTTTATGGTTTTTTTGCTTATGAATTGGTTAATCAATTCATTGCTTCCTTTTTGCGTTCAAAACCCAACAAAACAATCCCCCAAGCACCCAGAGACACTTCCCCAGAAGCTCCTCTTCAAGTTTGGCGAAGTCTGGGTTCTGGATGTCTGGAAAGTGCCCAGAAATATCAAAATTGCAGAGTAACCTTTCCCAGCTCTCCTCAAGTCTGCTGAAGATTGGGTTTCAGAATCTGAGTTGTACACCCAGAAAAATGTCCCCCCTCCCAGAAAGTGCCCTTTAGCAACTGGCTTGGGGGAAGCCTAATCATCATCATCATCCTTGTATTTCAGGCAAAAATCAAAGAAAAACAAAACAAAACAAAAGACACAAACATGTGGCACGTTAAAGACTAACTTTCATATTTTAATGTGACGTTTCATGCACATGACATACCACAGCAGAATTTACTGTATAATATACTGCTATACATCATTTTAATGTTCATTGACGGGGGTTTCATGATGAATTACTGATTTTTGAACAAATTCCCCCATTTGTTTTTAAGTTCATGCCCATCTCTATTCAATAACAATTTAAACATGGTTTTTTTTTCAATAGCACAGGTAATACTGGCTGTAGAGAAAGAGACCATTTCCCTGCCCCTCCTCTGCATACTCCAGCATCTCACGTCCCACCCTTCCCACCTGCCATTGCCCTGTGGCTAAAGTAAACCACATGCTCCCCTCACAGACGCTATTGTCCCTCCCAGTGCTGCTTATTGAAACCACGTGTTGAAATGGGCTCTGGGCCTGGAGACATGCTTGTCCATTAGCCATAAGATGCTTGCAAAGACTGAGAAAACAATTTCCTTCTTACTGTCTTCCTTTACTTGTCAAAAACTCATCCAGTGTAGAATGTCCAGGACAACAAAAAGCTTTCTCTTATTGTGGAAGAAGTCTAATTTTCTCTATAGTAACCATGGTTCCAGTTCCCAAGATTTTCAACTATTTACTACCTCTCAAGGAATCACAAACACGGTCATGCTGTTGCACTGTCTATGAATTAATGGGGCATAACCACATGCCTGTTGTTGTTATAGGTCGTCAGGTTGCCTTGACTGATGGTGACCCGGTGAATAAGCAACACCCAAAATGCCCTGCCCTCAACAGCCCTGTTCAAGTCCTGTAACTCAAGCCAGAATCTTTCTTTAGGGAGTCAATTCTTTTGTCATTCCCTTTTCTGGCAACCTTCAGCATTTCCTAGCATTATTGCCTTGCCCAGAGTATCTTGCTTTCTCATGATTTGCCCAAAATAGAACAACCTCAGTTTAATCATTTTTGCCTCCAGAGATAGTTCAGGCTTGAATTGATCTAGGACCAACTTGTATAACGTTCTGGCAATCCAGGCTATCCATAAATATCTGCTCCAGTAACATATTTTAAATCATTGTTTTCCCTGTCAGTTATCTATACATCCAAGAGTGTGGATGATATTTGCTTGGTCTCCAATGATATGTCTTGAAACTTGATGACCTTATATCATTATTAGTATAGATTTTTCTGGACATCCGTAAGGAAAGGATTACTGTGAAACGTGGGGGAAATTCACCCCATGTTTTTACCCTGAAAATGTACTGAACGGGGTGTATTTCAAATGTGTTATGGGGTAATAATAAATTATTTCTAAATGAGAAAGTTTATGTAGGCTGAGGTGAGCAAACAACGGTGCTTCAGGTCACGCTGAACCTCGGCCTCACCATATCTCACTATATCAGATACACTGGCTGGGATTGAACAGCCTTACATGCAGCTCAGCTGTCAGGGCAGATTGCAGGTTTCCACTTAAAATCATGATTGTATTATATATGTGATTACTGTATATGACTTCTGCTGAGGCCAAATAAACTTTGTCAAAAGTGCCAGTCACCTAAATATCCATTGCTTTTGGCAATCTTATTGCTTTGAATGTGTTTTTGGTGTAGCTTTTTATTATGGTACAGTATTTGTTTGATCCTTTTTAATATTTGTATACTCACTGTTGGTTTGTATATTGTATTTTAATGATGTAAGCTGCCTTGGGTTCTTTTAAGGAGAAACAAACAAACAAACCTATGCCACACACAGCATCTCATAGATTTTTCTTTTTGAAATAATTTGAGTCATAATTTTCAAAGAGTATATAACAGAATCAAACGGGAAATGAGCCAACGTGTCTCAGAAATCACAAGTGGCTTTAAACAGAACAAATATAAACATTGCTCTGTTGGCCCCTAAGAATGAAACAAAACTGAAATCCACAGATAGATGACTTTTTCATAAGGACCTCATGTTTCTGTGGAATTGGGTAGTGTGTGTATGTGGGGGGGGGGTTCTACCTTTTTTAAAAAAACTAAAATTGCCTTCCTGTAGATTTTATTTTCATTTTAACATAAAACATGACATCTTTAGAAATATGGGCCTATTGCTATCCTGCAATATTTTGCAGCTCCTCAGGACCGTTTTGGTAGATGAGGACCCTCGGGGATGGATGCACGCCACTGTACACGACTGACTGGCTTCCTTCTCTGTCCAACAGTGCCACATGCTCCATCCCTTGCAGCTGAATCCACATTCGGGATTAATGCCTGCATGTCCACATTGGCTAGAGCCTCTGTACTACTAAATTACTTGGCAGATACTGTGCTGCTCCATCACTGGCAAAGTGATGGTGAGACATTCCATATGGCAGGTGCCATGTTCCTATAGGTTATGTTTCAGAGGCAGGCCTAGATTTCAAGCTGTTCTCTTTAAAAAAGATCTCTTTCCTTTCCTCTCCTCTCTCCTTTGCCCTTTTCTCAAAACCAAATTAAATGCTTATTCACTGAAGGGGAGGCAGGGGGATCGGCTGTACAGATTCCTACAAATTACTTCTATCTTTCTACAGAAACAGAAATGTTCTGTTTTATTTTTTCCCCTTTTAGGTACCTTTTAGCCCCAGAGGTAGCTGGGAGTTTTAAAGCCCCCCAAACAACAATAACCCTAGAAGATTCTTCGTTGACACCCATTCCTTTGATGTCTCACCATGCATGCTTGAGTACATTCCTCTGTCTCAGACGAGATTTAGCAATCCATCTTTTAAAGGCAGTCTTATTTCTTGTTTCTTTTTTTTTAAACATATAATTGCCGACAGACCGACATTTAGTTGGTTTAAGAAGTTTGATGGGAGCTGACAGAGAGCAAAAGCAGCTCTGTTCTCCCTCCCTCCCTGTGTTTCCCCTACCCCCGCCGGGTAATTTTCACATGGCAAAGAAATGTAGCCCTGGATCCAAACCGAAATGCAACTCCAGGGAAGCTCTGATCTGTCAACAAGGCTTGCAGCTGTCTTCTCATTCTGTAATGGGAAATGGGATGACCTGTGCTCTGTGTTATTTTAATAGTACCCTCTATTGTACAAGCTGGAACAAGTTTATTACAGTGTTCCCAACACTTTGGCCATGAGGACGCTGTGGAGGAAGAATCAGGTGAAATATAAGCAGGGGGGAAAGAGAAATAGATTTCCTACTTGGTTCAAGAACTTGATTGCTAAGCTGTGATTTCTAGGTGCCCTGGCAGCAGGTAGGACTTGAAAATTTCCAGACCTGTTTGAGTGGAGTAACAGAGACCTTCATGGCAGAACTAGAAAGATGCTCATGCTTAGCTTGGAAATGTATTCATTTTGGCATAATAGGTCTCAGAATCCTCTGGTCACCTCAGCACTAGTTATCCTGGTTGAGGGAATCTGGAAACTGTGGTAATAACATTCACAAGCACGGTGAACAAATCCAAATTCTGACTACCTTAAAAGGAATAGGAATAGGAAGGAATAGGAATAGGAATGCAATTTATTGTCATTGTATAAATACAACGAGATTAAAAGTGCCATCCAGTCAGTCATTCACACAACCCAGCATAAAAATCCAAAAGCACTACCGTAATTTGAGAGGGTTCAGTTCAGAGATGGGCATGGCCTCCGAAATGTTATCATCTTCAGTAATAGTGGCCCAGCTTCATTGCTGGGAGTTGGGTCTAATTTCTCTCTGCTTATACTGGCCTGCGGGGGCACATGGGCAGAGACACCAGACCCAACTGGCTCTGTTTCTGAGAAGAGGGGCAGTGGAGGAGGAAGAGGAGGAGACAGCAGCAGCACAAGGTAGGGAGATGACGGGGGCAATGGGAAAGCAGCAGGGGGGGTGGCAGAGGGGGTTGGGGTTTTTAATTCTCCCTACTCCCAGACATGAACTTTGAAAAAAACCCAACAACCTGGTGCATGGCTTGTTTAAGTTCAAAAAGTTTGTGATCCATGAGCAGCCATGAACAACCACGAACCACCATTTTTCTGGTTCGTGCCCATCTCTAGTTCAGAGCCAATATGTTCTTTGATGCTGGCCGATTGCTTTCATGTTATGGAGAACAAAACTCCCTCTTATTGATAGCCCCGATTCAATCTTGCAAATTAAAGACCTTTCTTTGAGTCAAACCATCTCATGCTAGACCCTGTTTTTCCTGCATTCTTTTCCAGTGGTTATAGGCTCAGATTTGTTATTTGTAGTTTCTAGTGAGAGCACAGACTTAATTCACATAGAATCCACTCTCCCTTTGTGGTTATCGATATGCTATCAGTAGAGCTCTCTTCCAGTCCCACAGTTCAGATGTGTTGAGTTTCCCCCAGTCAACTTCCTTCATTGCCCAACCTTTTTGCACCCATACACTGTAATCAGGAATACAGTCATGCGAATTATCTTGGTCTCAAGTGGTCTTTTACAGTTCAGGATCTGTTCTACTTCCACCATAACTGGTCTTCCAAACTTCTGTCTTCTGTTTTCTTGGCCCCAGTCTCCATTTGGACTGATGAGTGAACTAAAGGGCAGCAAATCTCCAATAATTTCAGGTTCCTCACTGTACATTTTTAAAGCTATGTAATTCTTCAGAAGGCTAGATTGCATTTGTGAAGTATCTTTCACTATGTCAGCACTTGGACACATGTCAAAAGCCTTCAGAAAAGCAGGTCTCACTGCCTGGCCCTCCTCTTTGCAGCAGCCTCTCTAATTTGCTGTCTATGTACGGCAGTTGAAATTAGAGATGTGATGGTAGGAAAGGAGTTCCAGTCCTCCTCTCTAAGCACTCCAGTCTCCAGCCCACCAATCCTATAGTCAAACTACCACATCACATGGCCACTACAAAGAACATTCCACCTAGTTACCAATTGACATCACTTAAAGTCATTAAAATTGCACCATCATTTATGCTGCTGTCTCACCTAAGGAAGATCCTGATCTTTGGAAGGTCCGGCTTTTCCTCTTCCTCCCATCACGTAACTGAAGATGTGGGATAGCAGTTCCCACATGCAATTCTTTTTAAAAGTGCTGTTCAGCCCCATGGCCAGCAGGTGGCTTGGATTTTAAAAAAAGGACCAGCTGACTGTTGCTAGGGGTGGGTGGAAGTTTAAAAAAGGAGGGTGGGGGAGTTAAAAAAAAAAAAACAGTGCCAGACCAGCCAGAGGACCAGCTGACTGGCGCTAGGGGTGGGGGAAGTTAAAAGAAAAAAACATCACCCTATCGGCCAGCTGCCTGGCACTAGGAGGGTTGGGGGGAATTAAAAATACATTTAAAAAAAAGCACCAGACCAGCCAGAGGACCAGCTGACTGGTGCTAGCGGTGGGGGGGAAGTTAAAAGGAAAAAAAAACAGCACTGACCAGCCCCAGGAACAGCCGATCGGCACTATGAGGGGCGGGAGAAAGAAAACCGGATCATCTACACGGTCCCACGACATCTGTCTCTTTAAAAGGTGGATTTTTAAATGAGGTAAAAAATTCCCTACCTCTCCGGTAGGTCTGGAAAACCTTGCTTAAGGGGGCGTTACTGGGTTTTCTTTTTTTTTTTTTTTCAAAAAGCCTGGTGGCCATGAAGACAATATTTTTGGACATGGTTCATCTGCAAATTTAATCTGCATTTAAAGGGATGTGGGATAGAGGCTTAAATACATGAAGACATTCCTGAGGAAAACATTATTTAAACCAGTGATTCAAATGGGTCCCTCTCTTTAAAGTTCAGATAATTACTCACTGATTTAAATAATCTCAACATGGTCAGGAGAGGACAAGATGTTCAAGGGGTGTTTGTGGCTCCATAAGACTGATTTTCGGGAGTCCACAGATCCTCCAGAGCCAAAATTTTAGATGGGGAAGAGGTATTTTCTCCACTGTTCCTGTTAGCATCCAAGAGCAGCACGTGGTTTTGTGGGAGTTGCAGGGTACCTGTAATACTCCTAACATCAAAACTAGACATGGGTATCCCATTAGGGTGGTTTTTATTAATTAGTTAGTTAATTAGAAAACTTTGATCCATTCTTGAAGCTGTTGTGGCCATCAAAAAGTGCTGGGCTGAAAATTTGGCCCCTAGCCTCAACCTTGCCCATTCCTGATCATGAAATCTAAATATCCATCTAAATGACTATCTTCACTACCATGCCTGTTAGTCGTGTCTAGTACTGTATCAAAAAGCAAAGCGGGCTACTTATATACCACCCTATAGTGCTTAAAGCACTATTCTGGGAGGTTTACAATGTAATTATACAGGCTACACATCCCCCCACACCTTGTGAGCTGGGTACTCATTTTACCCACTGTGGAAGGATGGAAGGCTGAGTCAACCTTGAGCCAGCTACCTGGGATTAAACCCCAGGAGATGAGCCTAGATATGGCTTCAGTACAGCCGTCTAACCACTGTGCCACATATCAAGTAGAATGCTTGGCAGGGGATCACAGCAAGACAGGGAACATCAGGATGTTATGATACGAGATGGTGATTCCAAATAAAGAAGCATTGCTCCCCTGTTGTGAAAAAGGTGTTACTGTGAAAGTACAATGAACACAAAAGTGTGTCTGTCCTTAGAATGTTCATTAAAATGTCAACAATGGCTCCTGCTTCATGTCTCATTGCAAAGATACAGCTAACAAAGGACATGACATTACAGTACTAGGGAGAAAAAAATTGTGAGAGCGGTAGAAGGAAAATCCACATTGTGTCTATCAAAGCCCTTTGCCAAACTACCTGTCCAAAAGAATCCCATTCATACGTGCCACATTCAGACTAAGGAGCAACAGGGTGACTTCGTTTGCCCTGTGTAACATCATTAGAGAGTGGAATCTCATTGGGCAAAGGTGACACTATGCTAGCATGATATTCCCTGTGCTGTCTTTGGGCAGGACAGAATTCTTCACACAAGGGAGAAGACAGCCAAGCCACAAAGCAATAGGCATTGAAGCACCAGCCGATTTGGAACACGATGGGAGAGAACAGGTGCAAAAACGACACGCGTGAGAAAAACTGGAATGCCCGTTCGTTTTGGCCAGTCACCTCATCCACATCAGCAACTTTCAAACAAACAAACAAAAACCTGAAATGGGCATGAATTCAGTGTGACACTATCAAAAATAGTTTTTCACTCCCCCTCCCTTTATTTCCTTGGCATACCAACTCTGCGTGCTTTCTTACAGATGGAGAAGGCTGTTCACGGTGAGGTACCCTGTACAAAGTAGAGGCCATGCTCTACATTCTAATGCCATCTGTAATAACAGTGAGAGTCTAGACACAGAGACCCAGAACACTGCCTCGTATTGTTCACTTCAGGCACCCCCAGCTCTTGAGCTGGCTGAGAAACCTCCATCAGTCACCTGGCTCTGGCATTTCAGACAGGGACGGCTTTGCTGGAAGAAATCCAGAGGCTAGAAAAAGAGACCCCAACCCCCTTTATTTTATAATTCCTAGGCATAACGGCCAGCCCAGCCCACCCCCACCCCAAACACCCTTCCAAATTCTGGGGGATGAGGAAAAGATTAGAAGGAGAGGTTGCTGCTAGGAGACCTAAGGCCAGACAGTACGTTGTGGTTTTCTGAAGGCATCCATTCGAACCTAGCCTAATGAAAGAGGCTTCATAATTCAACCTGGGCCCTTTGATATCAGGAAAGGTTGCTAGCTGCTTTACTAAGAGAGAGAGAGAGAGAGAGAGAGAGAGAGAGAGAGAGAGAGAGAGAGAGAGAGAGAGAGAGAGAGATGGGCTTCAAAGGCAGTGAAAGCAAATACAGTGGTGCCTCTGATAACAAATTTAATTCGTTCTCAGAGGCAATTTGTTATCCTAAAAATTTGTTATCTGAAACACGGTTTCCCATTGAAATGAATGGGAAACTGATCAATCTGTTCCAGATGTCTGAGAAAAGGTAAAAAAGCTGGGGGTGGGGTTCCAGACCTCTTTATCAAGTGCACTTTAAAGGCCTGCAGTGCTGGAACAGCCCCTCCAGAACACCTCCCTTGCAGTACAATGCAAACATGGACAAGAGAATCTAGCAAGACTGCCTCAGCCTATTCCTACCCAAAGTGCAATGGGGAAAAATGCAAATGGACAAACATAAGAAGCAAGAGAAATCCATCCTGTTCTTGCCTGCAGAGCAATGGAAAAGATTGCAAGCATGGACAGAAGAAAGCAGCATGACTACCCCAGCTGTTTCCTTCCAAAATTACAAAGAAAAGCAGTGCAAAGATTAATAAAAGCTAGCTGCCTACCTTTCCAAGTTCGAAAGGTCCAAATCCCTCAGCCAAACATGTCTAGAATGGCTCTAAAAATCATGAAAAAAACATGCTCTAACCCCTCCCACCCCTCCATAAACGACAAGGGGTGCAATACATGCTGGGTACACTTTTTTGCAAGGCATTATAGACATTTGTTATCCGTGGCAGCCCACAGGGAACATTTGTTATCCAAGGCAGATCTATACCCAGAAATTTCCATTTGTTATCCGAAAAATTTGTTATCAGAGGCATTCTTTATCCAAGGTATTACTGTATAAAGTCTACAATCAGTCAGGACTTATTTCTCATCTAACCAATGTAGCTATAGTCATTACTTATTTCTTTCTACGTCATTTGAGAAATGTGTCAAATGTTTAAAATGAATGCAATCATGCAACTAACAATATCTATAAAATAGTTCCATTGCTTTTATCCTTAATACAGCCTTGTTCTTCTTAGAGTTTACTGCAAGAGTGGGGTGCTCTTTTCAGGTCCTGAAACGCCACTTTGCCCGATCAACTGTGTTTTCAGGGCATAGGCCAACTATTTGCATGCCCTTATTGAGAATCTCCTGCCATCTCTGTTTCGGTTGCCCACATGGCTCCCGGGCATCGATTTTCAGGTGTTACTTCAATCTACAACCAAACCCTATAAATACAAAACATGTCAAGTTTTTGGGCAGGGCAGACTCTCCTGCTGTTCAGCAGCGTACCTTTGCCATTTTAATATTAAGGTATAATAATTAAAGACCATTAATTTATATCACTTATTTGCAAATCACTGTGTTTCAGTAGGTAACAGTCTTTTTTTCTAACCCACTCTACTACAATGGCAGCACTACTATTACTAATACTGTACTACTGTTTCTTTGATGGTTCATACTATTTCAACACATAATGAGCACTGCATTTTGTAATTTAACTTTTATTTTGTAAAACACCCTGAGAACCTATAGAACAATAGAATAGACATTTGTTGAATAAAATATAAGAACAATATAGAAAATGTATTCTTTGTGTATCGTCCTTTGTATATAGCTTAAACAGCCTTATATCACTATGTACAAGACAAAGATCTGCTCCTCCTTCAAGTATCTCAAAAGTCATCCTTTACATTTGACTATACAAGAGGGGATAACTTGCATGCTAAAGTGCATCTAATTGTTAACATTTCCCTACACCTCCCACAGTTTGCAAATTACTCTTCTCTGTTTTTGTGATTCATCACTGGGAAATCAGCACAGGTTTCATTTGCATGCATGATAGCTTAGACCTGGAAGACCTTGCAGAATCTCGTCTCTAGAATATGAAAACAATTCCGTCTTACCAGCTAGCTATAGTATGCAGTTGGGCTGACAAGACTGCCATCTTTCTGTCTGAACAGGTGAACAGAAAAATAACTCAAGGTGTGATTTACCCTGCAATATGATACATGGAAAACTCAAGGCATCTGTGGGAATCCTGAAGAAGCAAGATAGGCTGGGTGCTAGTGGACCAAAGCAGTGCAATGACCAAGGGACACACAACCCTCACATTTCTGCAAGCATTGTTCGTAACGTGAGCAGAAGGCCTCTTTAGGATGACCATGCTTTTGCAGATGACATAAAGATCAAACTGTTCATACTATGATAATTGCAGGGGAAGTTTGCAACAATCAAATTTGCAATGTGCTGGGACCAAAGAAGGGCCTAGCACCAGGGTTAAGCTAGCAGTCTGGCATGCCTAAATAAGCTTTATAAGATGGAGGCAGTCAGCAAAAAATAAGTCATTTTTTAAAAAATGTGTTGTTATTGAAGACACTGCAAGCATATCTTGCAATTTTGTCTTAGGAGAGTGGTGACTTCCTGTATTGCTTCATTGTGTTGTATTCGTGTAAATTTAAAAAAATCTGTGAGAAATGAGGTATGAGCTGAAATCCAAGCTATTTGTCCAGCCTTATCATCCAACACATGGGAAAAGGCTTCAGTGGTTCAGAAACTCAGGCCCCAGGGCACAGCTGGTTTACCCAGATAGTATCCAAAATGCTGTGGTTTTAGATATGTAAAAAGCAGCTTCTTATTTTTGGCCTGTGTGATCCAAAGAAAATGCAAATCCAGGTTTATTTATCTAAACTCTGCAACTCATTATAAGCTACTGCTGCACAACGTTTTGTCCCATAAATCTTTGGGACTTTTTCTGATTTATGGAGTAAAGTACCAGCATCAGAGTGCCGTCAAGTCTGTTCTGACTAATTACAGAGACCATTTCCACAGTTCTCCAGACAGAGGAGGCTCAGAAGTTGTTGTATCATCCCCTTCTTTTGGGGACATCATGGGACTGTGCAGCTAGTCCAAGGTCACGTAGGCTGGCTCTACTCACAGGAGGCACAGTGGAGATTTGAATTCCTATCCTCCGGGTCCTCAGCCAGATCCCAAACCACTGAGCTATCCAGCCCACCAGCCCAACGAAAATGAATGAACAAAACAAATAAAACATAAGGAGGTTTCACACAGTGGCGTCATATTGCCTTTTCGTCCAGTTAAACACACTTGTTCTTTCTCGTTTTGACATGACATCATCAGTAGTCTCACAGCAGCCTGTTTTCTTTCAGTACTTTTTGCATTCCAGAAATAATCTATTTCGAAATTTATTGTGTTTTGTTCCATATATGCACCTTGTGGGAAAGGACACTTTTGTATGGATTGGCTTCCATACGTATGCAGTCAGCTCTCTGTGCCTAGCAGTCTCTCTCTCTCTCTCTCTCTCTCTCTGTGTGTGTGTGTGTGTGTGTGTGTGTGTGTGTGTGTGTGTGTGTGTGTGTGTGTGTAGCATTGTTAAAGTCATGCACGACTCTTCATGACCCCATGTCCATGGAGTTTTCTTGGCAGGAATACTATACACTTGCATAATAAGAATAATGATGGACTTCAGTCCCTCCCCTGCCTCCCACTGTTAGTGGATTCAGAGGTCAACCAACGAAAGGGAAATGAACCAGTGGGAAGGACAAGTGTCTGTGCATGAGGTGGGATTGAAACATTGGACAGGTGACTGGAGGAAAAAGTTCTTTCTTAAAATATGAATAGTCAGCAAAACTGAAATGTTTGGACCACAATCACTAACACACGTTGTTCGTATGGGATCTTGGAGAAATTCCACCGAAAATAAACGGAAATGGTAGAAATTCATGTCAAATATTTCAGAGAGCAATGAGTCACTCCTGCTGCTGTTGCTGCTTCTGCTACTTCTACACGGCACACAAGGTAGATTAGGGATTGCAGTCAGCACAATCACTGGGGGGATCTAACAAGATTATTTTTCAGATCCCTCTAAATTCTAACAAAAAAAGTTTTTGCAAGAATCACCACTCGCTTCCCTTTTTCAAGGCCAAGTAATAGAAAGCGTTCACATGCAGTGCATCTAAAATTGCATGCTTCTGGGGTGGAAGGTGTTGCCAATACCACTGCCACTTGGTATTCGGGGGGTTCTCCTAACTCACAGCTCCTGCTTGAAGAGCAGGTGGCAGCTGTGGCCAGGAGGGCCTTTGCACAACTTTGGTGCATCAGTTGCACTCTTTCCTGGATCAGGAAGCCCGCTGAACACACGGACCCTTGTCTCCCACATAGACTACTGCAAAGTGCTCTACATGGGGCTTCCCTTGAAGAGTATTCAGAAGCTACAGCTGGCCCAGAACACTGCAGAGCAGGTTATTCTTGGTGCCCCAAGATCAGCACATGTAACACCTTTGCTGCGTGAGGTGTGCTGGTTGCCAAGTTGCTTTCAGGTCCAATTCAAGGAGTTGGTTATCTCTTTTAAAGCCCTACATGGCATGGGGCCAGGTTACCTGAGGGACCACCTCATCCCCATCACATCAACCCGTCCCATCCAAACGTGCTGGGAGGGCATGCTGCAGACCCCATCAACAAGAGAATTTCACCCGATGGGATCTAGAAGACTAGCCTTCTCTGCAGTGGCCCCAGCCCTCTGGAACACCATGCCCCCAGGAGGTGAGACAGGCCACCTCACTCCTGCCATTCCGGAAGAGGCTGAAGACACTGTTCTGCCAGATTGCCTGATATGGAACAAGTAGCCATCATTTGTGGAGATGGCTAATACCATAGAATGCATTTCTTTTAAAGCCCTGCCGTATACCTCTGTTTTCAGATCAGTTTGGGGCTGCTCAAGGTAGTGCCTCTCGTGCATGCCTTGTGCGTGTGCAAAGTAGCACCACAGGAAGCACCATGGATTGTTGTGCAACTACTTGGGAAAGACATCATTTTATGGAAAAGAGACTGCACAGGCAATGAAAGGAAACCTATTACAGTAACCCCCCCCCGTCTATCATGGGGTTAGGGGACCCACCCTACCCGCAATGACAGAAAATCCGCGATATGTGGATGCAGGTTAGGTGGGGCCTAGGGGTGCAGGAGGGTGATCAGATCCCCCACCACCGCTCACTCGGGCTGCTCCAAGAGTACTTGGAGCATCCCAGGCAAGCGGCGTTGGGGGATCTGATCCTCCGCCGCTGCTTGCCCCTGCTGCTCCGAGACTTCTCAGAGCAGCCTGGGTGAGTGGTGTTGGGGGATCTGATCCCCACCACCACTTACCTATGCTGCTCCAAGACTTCTTGGGGCAGCCCGGGGGAGCGGCGTTGGGGGATCTGATTTCCCCCAACGCCGCTCGCCTGGGTTGATCTAAGACGTCTCGGAGCAGCATGGGCAAGCGGCAGCGGGGGATCAGATCCCCCAACGCCACTCACCCGGGATGCTCCAAGACTTCTCACGGCAGCCCAGGCAAGCAGCATTGGAGGATCTGATCCACCACTGAGCTGGAGCCTGGGGCTTGGGGAAGGGAGAAAAAGGTTTTAAAAGCCTGGTCTTTTTAAACACCCCCCCTTCCCCACACCTTGGGCTCCAGCTCACTTGGCGTTGGGGTGGGGAAATAAAGGTTTTTCTCCCCCACCCCAGCGCTAATCATCTGGAGTCTGGGCAGGTACTGCGGTCCCATGATATAGTGGGACCGCAGCACATGAACTGCAAAATGGCGGGGGTTACTGTACTACTGTTCTTGGTAGAGGAAGACATGGGAATCATAAGGTTCACCAACATTTTATAAGACAGAAGGACTACAGAGTTCTGGTAACTCCCAAGGTATCTACAAATTTAGAATGTTCTGTAAACCTCGATGACAAGATTCCTGGACTAAAAGTATTGCTGTTGAATGCTAGATCAGTAAATGGGAAATTAACACTCATTCAGGACCTGATCCTGGAAGAATGTGCTGATTTCACTTGCATCACAGAAACTTGGCTGGATGAGCCTGGGGGTGTCACTCTCGCTCAGCTCTGTCCTCCAGGTTTCTATGTAGAAACAACAGACAAAACCAGGGGGATGGGGTGGAGGAATGACAATAGTCTATCACAACTCCATCCCTCTTACGAGATGTCACATTTTCCAGTCCCCTGGATGTGAATGTATGTTCCTAAAAATAGGAGCCAGGGACAAGATAGGAATTCTCTTGGTATACCACCCTCCCCGAGGCACAACAACTTCTCTGCCTCAGCTAACTGAACTGATTACAGGGGTGGTATTGGAATCCTCCCGGCGCATCTTGCTGGTGGACTTTAACATCCATGCCAAGGCAGCTCTGTCAGGTGGTTCTGAAGACTTCATATCCTCCATGAGAACCATGGGTGTGTCTCAAATGGTGTCTGCCCCTACTCATTTTGCAGTCAACACCTTAGACCTGCTCTTCTTCTCCAGTATGGATACAGTATTAGGAACCTCAGGGTAAAGGAACTTTCTGTAGTCCCGTTGTCATGGTCAGACCATTATCTGGTGTGCTTTAGGCTCACTGGAACTCAGAACCTGGGCAGGAGTGGAAAATCCACAACCATTCTGATCCCACATCTGAGAACCGCAGCAAATACACCATAATGCAGGTGAAAACATTTTGGTGCAGATTTTCCATGTTTCCATGGACTTGAGTAACAGTTTAAAATCCGCCTCGGAACAGCAACAATGATTTTACCACCTCAAGACCAGGTACTGTACTTGTAAAATGTGCTGGGTTGCACCTAAGTGGGCATGGTTGCACTTTAGTTTTTTATGCTATTGTTCCAGAGCCTATAAATAAAACTGCCCCCCTTGCCTGCCCTGTATTAATGAATGAGTTTCAGCCCCTAAAGGCTAAGGATGTCGTCAGGACTCTTGGGGAGATGAGGGCCACCAAATGTCTGTTTGCCCCTTGCCCTTCCTGGCTCATAAAAGCTGCCAAAGAGGGTCTGGCAGAATGGTTAGGAAGAGTAGCGAATGCCTCCTTGCAACAGGACAGGATTCCGGCATGTTTGAAGGAGGCAATAGTAAAACCACTGTTAAAAAAGCCCTCTTTAGATCCAACAATACTGAACAATTATCAGCCAGTATCTGACATCCCATTCTTGGGTAAAGTACCAGAGCGGGTTGTGGAGGAAATGTGGATAGTTTATTTCTGGATGAAATAAACTATCTTGATCCAGCTCATTCTGGCTTCAGGTCTGATTATGGGACTGAGACAGCACTGGTTGCCTTGGCAGATGACCTACGCAGGGAAATGGATAGGGGATCTGTGTCCTTTTTGGTCTAACTGTACTTCTCAGCTCCTTTTGACACTATCGACCACAGCATCCTCCTGACCCAACTCTCTGAAATGGGACTTGGGGGCACTGTCTTACAGTGGCTTCAGTCCTTCCTGCAGGAGAGAATGCAAAAAGTGGTGTTAGGGGACTCATGATCAACACCACGACCACTGACCTGCAGGGTACCTCAGTGTTCTGTTCTGTCTCCTATGTTATTTAACATTTATATGAAACCACTGGGGGAAATTATTCAGAGTTTTGGAGTGAAGTGTTACCAGTATGCCAATGACACTCAATTCTACCTCTCGTCACCTTCAGTTTCCAAGGAAGCTATTTCGACTTTAGATCAGTGCTTAGCATCAGTAATGAACTGGATGAGGAAGAACAAAATGAAACTAAAGACAGGTGCTTCTGGTCAGTCAAAAAGGAGATCAAGGGATCGGGTTGCAACCTGTACTGGATGGGATTAACACCTTCCCCATTGAAAAAAAGATGTGCATAGCTTGGGGGTGCTCCTGGACTCATCCTTGAGCCCAGATGCCCAGGTCACAGCTGTGGCCAGGAGTGCATTTGCAAAATTAAAACTAGTACGCCAGTTACACCCATTTCTTGAGAAACCTGCTCTGGCCACTGTGACACATGCCCTAGTGACCTCCTGGTTGGGCTACTGTAATGCGCTCTATGTGGGGCTACCGATGGAAAGTCTCAGGAAACTTCAACAGGTCCAGAACACAGTGGCTAGATTGCTGACTGTGGCGAGTTATAGAGATCATATTAGACCCCTACTAAGGCAACTCCACTGACTGTCAATCAGTTATCAAGGTGCTGACCTTAACCTATAAAGCACAAAATGGTCTGGGTCCAAGCTACCTCAAAGATCGAATATCATAGTATGAACCAGCTTGGTTGCTAAGGTCATCAGGAGAGGCCTTTCTCTCCATCCTGGCACCTTCACAGGTGCGTCTCACAAGAACACATGAAAGGGCCTTCTCTGTCCCAGACTTTGGAACTCCCTTGCACTCGAGGCCAGGACTGCCCCATCTCTGCTGTCTTTCTGGAAACAGGTGAAGAACTTCCTCTTCTGGCAAGCTTTTCCTGAATGAGGGACTACCTACTACAGGTATATGACTTTACAGTATATGGATTACCATACATGATGGCATTGACTGATTCCATAAGAACACAAGTGTTTTCCATGTTGCTTTTCACCCCTCATAATTGGAGTTTTCTTTTATTCTTGTGTGCTCTTTGTAGCTCTAATGTTACCTTTTAATGTTCTAAGATGCCTATTCAAATTCCCTGTTCTTAACTTGAATATATCTTAAATGTTCTAGACTGTATATTGTCCCTCATTATTGTAAGCCACCTTGGGTTCTTTTCCAAGGAGAAAGGTAGGTAAAAATATTCTAAATTAATTAATTAATTAATTATTTAATTTAAAAAGTGTGCATAGTTGTACACTTCTGGAGAAGAGAAAAAATGTTTTAAAGGACAAGGAAGGGAAAAGAGCAACTGGGAAATTGAAGAAATGTCCAAGTGCTGACACAAGTTGATTGTGAATCTTGGAGTCTCCTAAATCCAAGTTACACAGGTATTAAGAAAAGCACTGTCTGCAACCACAATTTCTAAAGGCATGGGAAAACACCCATCATCAAATTAGAGAGCGTAGTCCTCAGCTTTCTTAGTGCAAGTCACAAGAACAAAAATCTGTATGTGTTAAACATTGCCATTCGAGTGACATTCTAACAGCTAGCTAATTTTCCCCTTTGATTTCAGTAGGGCCTGGATGATTTCCTAAAACTATGTGCCACCTTTCCTTCTGAACTTTTCTTACACAGATGTATCTTTTTATGAGGTTTTTCTGTATATGAGCACATATTTCCTCTCCACGCAACTTCAAAACAAACTACTCCAGAAAACATCTTGAAAACATTTCTAAGTACTTTGTTCCTAATTTGGCTGCCATGTTATGGATAGTTATCACTGATTTTATTCAAGCAGACCACTTTCCCATTTCCAAACCACTACCGATATTTGTAGAAGATGATAAAACCCATCCAGGGGATCCACACGAGTGATCACCATTCAAAACCTCAATCTGCCTGTTTAGGCTAATCCAAATGATTTCAAAGGGGGTTTACCTCCTGCTAAACAAGCTGAATAGCTCAGTGGTTTGGGTATCTGGGTTGGCAGCCTGAATCCCTCACTCTGCCTCCAGCAGGAAGAACCAGCGCGCATGGCCAAGCTGCAGAGCATCAGACTGGGCAAGCGGCATAGTCCCAGGGCAGCTCCAGAAGAAGAGAATGGCAAATCACTACTACTGTACATTCTCTACCCAGAATAGCCTGGAAAGGGTCACCATATATCAGGACTGACTTTGCAATACTTGTTGTTGTTGTTGTTGTTGTCGGTGGCGGCGGCGGCGACGGCGGCGCCGTCATTGTCAGCATCGTCGTCGTTTCTTCTGAGTTTGTAATTTCCAGTGCAGCCACATGAGATACGCAATTGTTATTATTAAACCAGCGAAATGTAATTTTCAGCAAAAACAAGCTGAAATCCTGTAAACCAGCTCTTCCAAAACCCTGCTGTGTTCCAGAGGTACTGCAGCACAACCCCATGAGCCATCGTTTGCCTGGGGTTGTGGATTTGTTGCGGAGCCTGTCTGAAGGGGGATGCGTTCAAGGGGGCTGACATCCCTATGAAGTGGTGAGCAAGTTTCACTGAAATCAGCATGAGTGCATCTGAGAAGACACGCCTAGTATTAAGACCACCATTTTAAAATTCTCGCTTTCTGCCATAGCAGTCATTCCAGACAGAGGTGGCACCGTTTCTGTTCTGACATGGCCAGGAATCAACACCAACTGGGAAGATGACGCAATCCCTTCAGGAGACCACCCATGATATATTTGTCACGGGGCCAACAGCATACTACTGACAATGTGCAAGCTGATCTGGTTGGTATTTCTAGGCCCGCGGACACCAGTTAACATGTGTTTTGCATTCAGCCTGGATGTGTGCAGATTACGAGGACTTTTTACATAAATAGTGTACAACAAGTACCAAGACAGGGCTCATCCCTCCCACCAAAGCCTGACAACAATTATCCCAGATGTAGCTATATCCTCTCCAAGTATATCTGGCATATCTGGCTTAGCTGTGGTTTAAAGAAGAGTACACTGGTGCCAGTGGCAAGGGAGAAAGAACTCTGAGAAAAAGCATGGAGTACTAGTAGCACTAGTAGCAGTAGTAGCAGCAGCAGCAGTAGCAGTACTACCACTGCTAGTTGTTCTTATTCTTATTCTTATTTATTTATTTTGCCATAAATGTTTCCAAGCTTTAAAGAGGGGAATGCCATTTGCATGGTTACTTCGGTCGATCCATTAAAACTGAAAAAAATATCTCTTAGGAGTGCTTTGGAGCACAAGAAGGGGAATGAATATTTCCAGCTAGTCCAGTGTTGTCCCTCAAGGCATGCAGTTCCTTCAGGGTTCCATGGGTTCCAGGACAATCAGACTTTATTTTCCAATAGCTTCAGAAATTAAGCAGTGGATTTCCAGCATATGGGAAGATGCAGGCTCATGCTAAAATAAACAGTCAACCTTTCCCTCTAATGGATGTTCAACTTCTCATGATCTGATAACTGCATCATCCAGCTCAGCCTTCAGTTTGTTTGTTTTATTTTGTTTTTTACCTTAAAGGTCTAAACTTTAAGTGGAAATGCAAGAGCTGGACCCATCCATCAGCCTGGATTGCAGTCTGTAGTAGTAGCTGAGCTGTATATTATGAGTTAAGTGCCTGAGGACTCAAAGTGACTATGAACAGAATTAATGGCTTGTGTTCTCACCTTTTGCTTTCTAAATGCTCTTCGGCAAAGCCTTCTCTCAAAGTTTCAGAGGCTTCAATGAGCTTGCTTCATATGTTACATTATTTGCTCTTGAATTAGAGTGTTAACACTTTTGGCTGAAAGCAGTTCACCCAGTTCCAAGTATTATGAAATAGATCTGAGTAGAGATGGGCACGAATTGAAAAAATGGTGTTTCGGTTTTTCATTTTTCATTGAGGGGTCCATTTTGGTTTGTTTTTGGTTTTTTTGTGAATTTTTGAAAACAATTGTTTTTGTTTATTCATTTTTCATTTTTACCCACTTTTTGCCCGATTTTTAAAGCATTTCTGTGTGCGGGTGTCCCCCAACGCCCCAGACCAGAGGGAAAACACTAAAAAAAATGGATGCTGGCAGAGACACAGTATAGACTAGGTACGGAGGGAGGCTGCAAAGGCAGTGGCGGGCGTTGCCCAGGGTGCAAGGCAGCCGCAGAGTGACTGCACTGCGGGGCAGGGGAGGTTACTCACTGAGAGGTATGCATGCACGCACACAGGGAGGCTGCAGGACTGAAGCTAGAGAGAAATCTCTTCTTTCTCTCCCCTAAGAGCCAGGCTGCAGACCGCAGGAACACAGAGACACACACCTGCCTGCCTGGCATAAAGTGAAAATAACGAGTCGCAGAGACAGCAATCCCACCCTAACTCCCACCGGAGACTGCAAGGAGGACGGGGGCTGACAGAGCTTTTTATGCACTCTGTGGCTGCCAGACCTGCCCAGTCTGCAACCTGGGCATGCTATTGGTTGAAGTTGTCCAAGAATTTACATGATCCCATCATATGGCTTGCCTCCATTTTGTGGCTGGCGACATCCATTTTGTCATCCTTAAAGGGAAAAGAAAAATACATCGCGATGGGAGAAGACAAAAACAAACATTTTAAGGACCCCAACCCCCCACCCATTAGGTATTATCAGACAGTATAAATAATTATTGCTGCATTTTTATGGATGTCCAGGGCATTTTTTAACATTTAAAACAGCTCATTTCATTGCACGTCACCATTAGCGAAAAACGAAATGTAACAAACCTAATTTTTGTGGTTCTGTTCGGTTTGTTCCAATTTCATCACAATGTTCGTTATTTGTTTTGTTATGTAACAAAATGAATAACGAATAACGGAAACAAAAAAAGTTCATTTCGTGCCCATCTCTAGATCTGAGATTAAAAAGAAAAAAAACCCCACAGGCTGCTTTGTGCAGGTAAGTGCATCATGAGAAACAATACCTGATGCTAGCTCAGCAGGGAAAGATGATCCTCCATCTGGTTCCAAAATGGCCAGCAAGAATCCAAAGCCTTAAGTATCAGCTCCCAGAACATACTGTATGTCTCAAATCAACAGCTAGTTGTAGGAAGAAATGTTAACATGAATACAGTGATACTTTGAAATGAAAAAAGCCCACAATTTAAGACTCAGAAGCAATTGTTTAGTGAAAGTCAATCCCACACTGGTCAGAAGTCTTCTTTGGGCTCTATCCCATGGTCTTTAAAATCCAGATCCAATTTACTGATAAACTGGCTCCAAAAATTGTGCCCCCCCATGGACAGCTGGTTTTTTTTAAAAAAGGTAACACCCAGTTAACAGGTTCCAGTGAGGTTTCCAAGGTGGAGGACGGGTATTTTTTTATCTGGTTCAAAATGCATGTTTTTACAAGAGGCAAACAGTGGGGGCACAGAAAACCCATCCCCCCTTGTTTGTTGTGGATTTACTGGTTATACAGGTCAGCAACATTATAACCTGCTGTTTCCCCTGACTGCCGTCTCTCTGATATTTTGCTCAGGAGACAGGCAGCCAACTCGGGGTAAAGAGGAGGAGAAGCAGGCTCACTTGCGGGACAAGGATTAAAGGGCCAAGTCGCCTCTTCTGAGGCCAACTGGCAGCAGCCTAGGACCCCCAGCAAGGGTGTGGGTCGGCCCCTGCGGCGGGCCTCCCTTACTAAAGGTGCCTGGGTGAAATCCTTGCGAGCTGGAGAAAGGGGAGGGGTCCGCACGCACGGGGAAATCTGGTTGTGATGAAAGAAGAGGGAACTCCTAGAACATCCTCACCCCCATCCAACAGGGCTGAAGTTCATATGGATCAGACTAGCAAGAATTATGTCACCATGGATAGGACCTCACTGCAAATCTGCTGTTTACAGATGTTGAATTAGTCTAGACTCATTTACACTACAAGCTTCCCTAAGGTGGACTGTTGAGCCAACAATGAGATTTTTATTGGACAAAATGTGAACTCCAAAACAGATATAACAGGAGAATCGGGGACGGGGAGTGTTTAGAGACATTTCCTTCACAGTCACTAATACAGGAAAACAACAAGTAGTGAATCTTAAAAAAAATAACACAGAAGACCAGCTACTTTATCATGCAAGGAGCTGCATATGGGTATGTTATCAAGGCAATGTTACTCTATGTCCTCCCCCGTTTAAAATAGAAGATAGGTACTAGATTTGCTTTGAAATGCAAACTGAAAGGGATTGTCCTTCCATTTCTAAGAATACCTGCCTAAGATTGCACTGTTTAGCTTTAAATCCTCTCTATATTTACTTGGGATTAACTCACGTTGAACTCAGTAGGATTCACTTCTGAGCAGAGATGCATCAGTTTATATTGTTAATAAGGTGCACATTTTCAGGTAGAAAGGGGCAATTTAAAAGCTATATTTTAATACTCTACTGCAGCCACTTTCACATGTTGTATGCATTTTTATCATTGTCTAGAATGTGGCTAGTACACATGGGCACGACTCGGCGAAATTGTCGTTTCCATTTTCGGTTATCATTTCCGTTACGTAACGGAAACAGTAACAATAATTAAGCCATCAGAACTCGAACTCGAACCAAAAAAAGAAAAATTTGGTCGGGTTTTTCATTTCCGTTTGTGGCATCGTGGCGATCGCGCAATGCGAAGCACAGAAAAAGTTTTTTAAAGTTTTTTTAAAAAACCCCGACTCCTGGCCAAAAAAGCAGGCAAAAATATGCCTGCCTGAGGCTTTGCCACCTACCAGAGGGATGGTTTCTGGGGGGGGGCCTTCCCCCTCTTCTCCTGTCCTGGGCTGCTTGCACCAGGCTGGGGGGGGGGTCATCCTCATCATCTCGCCATGCCATGTGGTGGTGGGGGATCCAAAATGGCGACTGCAATTTTTCTTTTGAAATCGTGGTCAAAAAACACACAAAATCACCACAGAAACATGTGAAATTTATTTATTTTAAATGCCTGAATTTTAATAGTAGCAGCAGTGGGTTTTTTAATAGCAATAAACGTCATATTGATTTTATTTTATTTTATTTTTTATTTTTTTAGACCTGCCCATTTGGGCTGGGCATGGGATGGGACCATGCAAATTGTTTGAACCATTCCACCAATGGCATTGCCAGGTTTTTGACTGATACTTCTGGATGTCTCAGAGGGCATAAAAAGCCGAGGCACCTTCCAGAAATCGCAGTCGGGTGTATGGATGTGGTTGAGGGAGGAGGGCTGGCTGCTGGTGCTGGTGTGATCCGATCGAGATTGAGGAGGGAGGCTGGAGGCTTTAGGATTTAAGTTAGGCAGGCAGGGAGGGAATTGAATTTAGAAAATAATTTCTTTGATTCCCTGCAGCTTTGTCTGCTGAAGGGAATAGCAGTTTATTCTTTATTTCTTCTCTGGCAGTTTGTGAGGATTTTTTTCTGATATTGGATAAAGGGGGAGGTTCGACAGGGAGTGGGAGGTGTGGATTTATTTTAAATATATATTATATACTACCATTTATTTTCTATTTTCCCAACTTCAATTTGCTTGCACACACACACATTTGGGGTGCAAGCCAAGAACAGAACCTCTATCCTAAGTGATATCCTAACTGCCCACTCGCCCGTCCACCCGTGCTGCCACCTGCCTGCAGCCCGCGCCGCTGCCCGCCCACTTGCCCGCCCGTGGCCGTCGGCCGGCCACCCGCTCGCCCGCCCCCCGCCCCACCTGCCGCCTAGGGCACAAAAAAGACCTAGCGCTGGCCCTGATTGCGGGATGCCCTTATGCTCTGGGAAGTCAAATCGCGCTAAATTGCAGTGGAAACGACAAACGACAAACGGAAACGACAATTTTTTGAAAAATTTTGCGACAAACGGAAACGATCCGAAACGGACCCGTTCCAACAAACGAAAACTCGAAACGTCATTTTTTCTGGTCGTGCCCATGTCTAGTGGCTAGTATTGTCCCCTCACTGTAGATGGAAGTATAAGGTTGAAAGTAAAAGATAACGAATATACAGCTGGATTGATAGGACACCACTTTCGTACCAAAAGCCGGCTACCATAGTGATCCAGAGACGCTACCTGCATTTATCCGCTATTCTGTTACTGCATTGCGCTTCCTTTCCTTTGCAGACCTCACATATTTTTTCTGGTACTGGTGCTGCTGCTGCTGCTGCTGGTGGTGGTGGTGGTGGTGAAGAGGGATTGTTTTTGGCCAGGAGGTTTTTAAAAATTGTGATTTCCCACATTGAGATCCCAAGAATAGAGTACTAAAGGATCATTTGTGCTGCCAAAATTTGCTGGCAAGCCTCATGCTAACATTTCCCAAAAGGTTAGGAGAGTAGGGGCAAAGAACCAGCAGTGGTGGGAGTAAGAATTAGGAGCCAATCATGGTACTAAAGACAACGGATAGCTTATATAATCACCCTTCCAATAGATGCATGCATAGAACCCAGGGAGTGGTAGATAGAAAAAGAATGACAATTAATCTCTTCTGTCTCAAGAGAAAAGCTAGAGTTATTCATGGAGTCTTGCTTAACAGTCTGGCCAATTCCAAAAACGGGAAGGTTGGACAGGCGCCTTCTATGATGGTTTCCCATCCAAATGACTCTTAAGAGCAGGGAAGGAAAAGATGCACGGGTGTTCCGGAATGTCTACATCTGACCACATGGAATGTGTGCGCTGGTTCCAGAAGGACTTAGGATAGTGATTGATGATGGTGCTGCATGCAGTAGAAGGTCGGAGGATTTGGAGCTAGCCATAACAGAGAGATCTGGAAACATTCCAGTATCCAGATGTTCCTTTTCTCAGAGAGCTGGCAAGTTGGGGGTGGGCGAGAGAGGTAGGCTGTTCACAGCTGTTCAGGCTTTCTGAAAGACATTTGCAAAAACTGAAGGCTGAAGAAGCAGCTGTGGTTCATAGCTGAGATAAAATGCCTGTCTTTTCACCTAACCTTTGAATGAAGATAGAGCCCCACAGTCAGAAAGCAACAACGCTTGCGGTCTCATAAGACAAGCAGGTCTATAGTTGGGCTCACTGCTGGTAAGGCATTATAACCCAAATTGTTTTCTGGAACACCAAGAGCAATCTATTACTTATTATTTCTTTATTAATATATCTACATTATAATTTGTGGGGGATAAATCTTTCATGATGATTGCATGCCATGGAAGGGGTACACTGGTGGGTACCCCAGGACTGTGCAGCTTACCCAACGTCACATAGGCTGGTTCTGCTCACAGGAGTCACCGTGGAGAATCAAACTCCCAAGTTTTAATATTTTAAATGATTTAAAATGACTTAGTGTGATTTAAAATAACACAGGGATAGAGGGAAGCTCTTCTCCCTCTCACAAAATACCAGAACTAGGGGACATTAAATCAAATTCAGGTCTGGGAGAGTAAGAACAGACAAAAGAAAACATTTTTTTCACCCAGCGCATTGTTAGTCTGTGGAACTCCCTGCCACAGGATGTGGTGATGGCATCTGGCCTGGATGCCTTCAAAAGGGGATTGGACAGATTCCTGGAGGAAAAGTCCATCACAGGTTACAAACCATGAAGGAGATGTGTAATCTCCAGGCTTAAAACCATGGTACTTCAAGAACCAGATGCAGGGGAGTTGTATCAGGAGACCGATATCTAGTCTCATGCGCTCCCAGATGCATCTGGTGGGGCCACAGTGAGATACAGGAAGCTGGACTAGATGGGCCTTTGGCCTGATCCAGCATGGCTCTTCTTATGTTCTTATGTTCTATGTTCTCCTGATGCCTCTAGAAGAAGGAAATGGTCAACCACTCCAGAATACTCTCTAGTAAACCCCGGACAGGGCCGCCATAGGTTGCAATCGAATTGGTGGCACACAAATATTAAAATTATTATTATCTCAGAAACCCACCTGTGAAAATAAATTCCTAAAACTGTTAATTTTACTCTCAGATTAGAACCGTAACACCCAAATGGACAGCTGCTGTTCCAGGAACGTGCCTCATTTAATTTCCCCCTGAGGAAAATTTTGAGAATTGCTAATGGGCTTGTGCAATATTCATATTCTTTCAATTGCTGTTTCTATTCTTACTCTGCCTATACTCCTTCCCAATCCATTTTCTTTGCTACTTGGTTTACGTCTTGTGGTCTACTACTCCATGGCTTCGAGCTGGAATAGAACTGAATGATTAATCCACATCCAACCCACTTCCAGTAAGAACTCAGGAAATGGAGATGTAGGGAGGAACCCGGAGAGGTATACCTCAGCTTAATTGTCCCAAAGCATTCACAGATGGATTATTATTATTATTATTATTATTATTAATAATAATTATTATTAATTAATAATAATAATAATAATAATAATAATAATAATAATAATAATAATAATAATAATAATAATAATAATAATACAGCGGAAATAACTGAGCCTCCCTCCCTCCAGTAACTCATGTTTGGAAGAACAATTATAAGAATATAATAACATTCCCTGACACATTTGGTGGGGCCGCTGTGAGATACAGGAAGCTGGACTAGATCAGTGTTTTTCAACATTTTTTGGGCAAAGACACACTTGTTTCATGAAAAAAATCAGGACCACCATTAGAAAATGTTAAAAAATTTAACTGTGTGCCTATATGGACTATATATAAAGTAATTTTTCAATTTTTCAATTTTTCTCCACGGCACACCAGGCAGCATGGCTCTTCTTAGTGTTCTTATGTTGAAAAACACTGGACTAGATGGGCCGTTGGCCTGATCCAGCATGGCTCTTCTTATGTTCTTATGTTCTTAAGACAATCTAGAACAATTCAAAATCATTTAAAACACAGGCATTGTTTCAGAACTCCATAATGCCCAGCTTGGGGGGGGGGGAGATTCTGATAATCATAGTCCTCAGAGCAGATATTTCCCATCTCTGATCCCTGTGCTCCAAATACTTTGATGAAGAGTCAGATTTTAATTGGCAGCCAAAATGAAGGCAATCTCAGCCCCAAATAAGACTTCAAGGGAATTCATTCCACAACTAGGATGCCAACAACAGACATTCCATCCCAGTGCTTAATGTGACAACCATTTGGCAATCTTGGCTTTTTTGACTACGCCAGATAAATCCACACCCACTGCTCCATGCTTTGGCTTTGAGAGTATTCTTCAGAGGAGTCTTCCAAGACCAATTCTGTCCCATACACACACACCCCAACACACACACACACACACACAAAACAATAGTTGGATGGTAACCCAAAAGAGTAGCTTCTCCTTTAAAGTTTGGCAACTGACAATTATGTTCATCAATTTTCATTACTGATTTAATAATTAAACAGCACAAAAACCTGCACCACCATTACTGCGCATCCGGGGTGAAGACCAAGCCTGCGTAGTCTTGGACAAGTTGGTCAGTTTCAGAGGCACCCTACCCACTCTGCCAAAAAGGGAGTGGTGAATGACTTCGGAGTCATCTGCACCTAGAAAACCCTGGAAAGGGTCACTGTGAATCAGAATTGATTTGATGGCATGCAATTATTAAACTGGCCTGCTCTTAAATTTGGTTTCCAACCCTCCATTACTGCAGTCTAAAAAGCCAGCATAATGTAATGCCTAGAGCATTAAATTGGGGCTTAGGAGATCCTGGTTCTACTGTCTACTAATATATCTAAACTTTACATAACTGTTTCTGAGACTGACCTACTTTTGAATCTATCTATCTATCTATCTATCTATCTATCTATCTATCTATCTATCTAAGATGAACAATGGTCTGAATATGCTCAATAGGTGGACAATAGTCTTCATAGGCCATTAGGTGAACAATCGCCTAAGGTGCTGAAACACATAAAGTATGGGTCCTTAGCTATAGCCCTGGTGGTGGAGGTGTGAAGTATTTTTGTCTGGGGAATGTTGAAATCACTGCCTGATAAGCAGCAGATAGACTGTGCCTGAACCCCCCACCTCTGCTGAGAGAGGGGTTTTCAATACTCACATGAATGGCTTCCCTGACCCCTCTCTCAAATCCACCTATCTTCTCTGTCTAATATGTGTACATCCTCATCTTAATTGAGGCCTGAGACTATTGTCCACCTAACAAGCCTGTTCAGGCCATTGTTTATCTTATGAGGATATTTCAAACCAGGGTGACATGAAGTCAAAGTGAACTATAAAATGGAGGACTCGCAACTAGCTTTCCTCAGACTGACAAAGCTGTTTGGATGAGCAGTGAAACATTTCAATCTCTGAAGAAAAGAAGTCCAGTTGCCATGACTCAACTTCCAGTACAATGGCTTGTTTATTTCCTCAACCTCGTCTTCTGACTCTAAGCAAGAGAATGTTAAAGAAGCCTCAGTGATCCCTGATCAGTGAATTCTGGAACATAAATTCCCAACAACAAATTCGTATCTGGAGGATCACCCTGCAAACACTCCTGCTGCTGCTGCTGCTGCTGGACTAGGCCTGGAGGAGCTGCCCTTGCTCTCAGACTGCTCCTTTTCCTGCTACTCTGGTGTCGGAGAGAGAGACACCTGGAGTAGCAGAGCCGGACAAACATCAGAAGGGAGGGGCTGAAGAGGAGGTCTTCCCTCCTAAGTCTTTTTAGCTGACCTCAGCTTCCTTGGCAGCCACAACATCGCCACAACATCAACAACATGTCCAAGATGGTGGGCGGCAGCTGCTTCTACGTTTCGCTGCACCCTAGCGTTTCTACATTTTTTCCTTTAGCACTGCCCTGTTTTTATTTTAAGTTTTTATGGGTCCACCAGGGCGACGTAGGGGGCTTAGAGGGGGGGGTTAAAAAGGGGCTCACCGAGTCGAAGTGGCTCTGAAAATCAACTGCTGAGACACATGGACTCTTGCATAGCCACTGGGTTTTCACCGGGTCTTGCCAGACGCCAAATATCCTTTAGACGCCAAGACACGATACTGATATCTGAGTGTCCCTTCCCCCTCTCCCTCTTTTCTTTTCCATCACCCCTGCCCTTGTTCCTGGGTAGGATCTTCCCTGGCAGTTGCGGCACCCACTTGGTGGGATACACTCTGAGTGGATATTCTGCTTCTCCTCCACCGCCATTTTCCACCTACCCCGGGCCTGAATACTGAAGCAGGGTGGTGGAGGACAGCCATGCTACTCACCCCCTGCATGGTCAGAGAACTGCTGATGCCACTCCCCCTTCTCAGGGGGGGGGTTCAGATCATCTTGGTGGACTGGTCGTTAGGCCGGGGGCTGGGCGCGGATGTTCCAACTTTCCGCAGCCTGGGTCTCGGGCAGCAAACTGGCCGCTGGCGTCCGTACGCTGGGGGGGCTGGGTACGGATGTTCCAGCTCTCCGCACCCTTCTGCTCCCCGTGCGGTTCGATTCCAGGCGGCAGACCGGCCGCCGCTGTCCACATGCCGGGAATAGGAATAGGAATAGGAGTCTTTATTGTCATTGCCCCCTTGCAGGAACAGCGGTCGTTCCAGCTGTCCGCAGCCCTTTGCCCCCCCCCCCCGTGAACCGGGATCTCGGGTGGCAGACCAGCCGCCAGCGTCTGCATGCCGGGGGGGGGGCTGGGCACGGTGTTCCAGCCTTCCGTGGCCCTTTGCCCCCTCGCGCGCCTGGATCTCAGGCGGCAGACCGGCTGCTGGCGTCTGCAAGCCAGGGGGCTGAGCCCGGACATTCCAGTCTCCCACAGCCCTTTGTCCCCCTCCCCTGGGCCTGGCTCTCGGGCGGCAGACCGGTCGCCGGCGCGTGTATGTCGGGGGGCGGGCGCAGTTGTCTCTAGATGCCCGCAGCCCCCTGACCTTCCGAGGGCTTTGGACTACGGGTGGCAGACCGGCCTCCGGCGTTGACGATCCTCCAGCCTGGCCTGGCCATCAACTTATCTTGAACTCCTCTACAAGTGTGGGCCACCAAAATAACTTTGAGATCTCTGAGGGGTTCCCGGCCAGCCCAGTGCGGGCCTCCTCCGGGATCAATCGGGCCAAGAGGCTGCTGACCCCGATCCGAAGGCTCCCACTGAGCCATCTCTGCTGAACCCCTCTGTCTTTGACTCTATGTGGCCACCCTGCTGGAGAGCTGCCCTGGACACATCTACCATCCATGTTGTGTTGGAGGAGGCAGTTGTTGTGATTTGCTCTCTTATTCTTTACCTTTAGTACAGTCCGATGTCATCATTCTCCACCCTTGGCTGTCCTCAGCTCCCCTCCCCCACTCTCTTCTCCCCCTTTGTGTTTCTATCTGCCCTGTAGTTTTGCGCCCATGTTATATTTTATATTTTTGTTTGTTCCCTCATTCTTATTTTATTTATTTGTATTTAATTAATATTGTATACCTTATTGTGTCTTTAGGTGCATTGTATATTGTTTTTATTTTATTTTTGCTGTTATTGCTGTATCTTCTCTCTCTCTCTCTCTCTCTCTCTCTCTCTCTCTCTTTTGCCACCATGCTTGCAGGGACTCATATTCCGACTGTGTCAGACCGTGGACGGTACGCTTGTAGTCGAGGGGTTAGTCAGATCAGAAGAACTTGGGTCAGGCATCTTGTGCCTGTCCCTTGTTCTGACCCCTCGGCTCACTGCCATGTGTCCAGGAGTAATCCCACCAGCGCCTCCAACCTTTCCTGTCTCCTCATGAATGCCAGTTCAGTCCACAATAAGATCCCCATCATTTACGATTCCATCTTTAATGGGAGGGCTGACCTGGCATGTATTACCGAGACCTGGGTGGGCACAGAGGGGGGGCCTTCACTCTCCCAGCTGTGCCCACCTGGGTTCCTGGTTCAGGGAGTGGGAAGGTTGGAGGGTCAGAAGGGAGGGGGGCCGCCATTGTGTACAGGGACTCCCTTCATGTTAGCAGGGCCTCAACATTGGTTAGTCAAGGGTTAGAATGCCTTCACCTGTTGGTAGGACAGTGGGACAGATTTGGCATTGCGCTGGGCTACCGTGCTCCCTGAAACCCAGCACAATCCCTCCCAGAGCTCTTGGAGTTCATTGCGGCTGCACTTTTGAGATCCCCTCGCCTGCTGGTTGTGGGGGACTTCAATGTGCAGGCTGGCAGTGAGCTCTCTGGTGCAGCCCTGGACTTCATGGAATCCATGGCCTCCATGGGTCTGTCCCAGCATGTTTTATGCCCTACACACAGGTCAGGGCATACCCTCGACTTGGTATTTACCTCCATGTTGGGGGTTTCAGTCTGGAGGTGGGGGACATTGTCTCTCTATCTTTGTCATGGTCAGACCATCACCTGCTTTCTTTCTCCATGTCAATCGCGGCCCCTCCCCATGGGGACCATCAGCCTCTTGTGCTGGCCCGCCCCCGGAGGCTCATGGACCCTGCCCGGTTCTGGGAAGCCTTCGGGGAGCTACCTGGTGGCCTGACTGACACTCCGGCCGAGGCTGCGGCTGACCAATGGTTCGAAACAGCTACCCACATCGACCGGATCGCCCCCAAGCATCTTCTCCATAGCAGAGCTCGACCTTCGCAGTGGTTCACAGCAGAGTTGAGAGTGATGAAGCAGGAACGGAGAAGGCTGGAGAGCAGCTGGAGAAGAAGCCGGACAGCAACTAATAACACTGCTGTTGTTATCCAGACTAGGCGCTATTCTCGAGCGATCAGGGAGGCCAAGTTATGCTATTATTCTCTGAGAATTGGTGTGGCCTCGAACCACCAGGTGGAGCTCTTCCGGGTGGTCTGAGACCTCACCAATCCTAGTCTGGCTAGGCCTCCTCCTACTGATTTCAGTAGTGAGAACTTTGCAGTCTATTTTTGATCTAAAATAGAGGCCACCCGGGCTGGCTTCGAATCCGGTTGCACTAGCCCTTCCCTGCCATCCCCAGTTGCTGGGCCACCTCCCTCTCCCCAGTTGGATGAGCTTGGGCCTGTTTCCTCCTTGGATGCCTCCAGGGCAATTGCCCACTGCCAGCCCGTGTCCACCCCCTTCAATCCTTGCTCTGCCTGGCTGATAAAAGCTGCCGGCGGGAGTATGCCAAAATGGGCATCTGCCATCGCCACCGCCTCCTTCAGCGAGGGTTTTTTTCCCTCCCATCTGAAGGAGACGGTGGTCAAGCCCATTCTTATAAAACCTGGCCTGGCATCGGACGAATTGGCGAACTACTGTCCGATTGCCAACATCCCGTTTATGGGCAAGGTCATCGAGAGGGTGGCCGTGATCCAGATTCAGTCATATCTGGAGGAACAGCAGTGCCTTGACCCATGCCAATCCGGGTTCAGGCCCTGCCGGGGGACCGAAACATGTTTGGTCGTGCTGCAAGATGACCTAATCCGGGTGGCTGACAGGGGTTGCTCCACCCTGTTGGTCCTCCTGGATTTGTCAGCGGCCTTTGATACCGCTGACCACAGTATCTTACTGGATCAGCTCTCTGAGGTGGGAATCGGAGGCACTGCTCGCAGTTGGCTTCGGTCCTTCCTGGAGGACCTTCCCCAGTATATGCAGCATGGGGGAGAGTTGTCAGCCCCGTGGATACTCCCTTGTGGGGTTCCGCAGGGGTCGTCTTTCTCCCCCATGCTGTTTAACATCTATGTAAGGCTGCTGGCTGGGGTCATTAGGAGATTTGGAGTCTGCTGTCATCAGTATGCTGATGACATGCAGCTCTATCTCTCCTTTTCCACCTCTGCAGTGGAAGCTGTTCAGACTCTCGACCGGTGCCTGGATGCGGTATTGACATGGACCAGGGCCAACAGGCTCAAGCTCAACCCTGAGAAGACGGAGGTTATGTTCTTTGGGAGTTCGCCATCCGGATATGGAGGCCCTCTCCCCTGTTTGGAGGGAGTTTCCCTCCAACTCGCGGATAGGGTTCAGAATCTGGGTGTGGTTCTGGATCCGGCGCTTACCTTGGATGCCCAGGTGGCTGCCGTGACCAGATCCACATTTTACCACCTCCGTCAAATTGCCCAGATCCGCCCATATCTGGATGGCGACTCTCTGAGAACTGTGGTTCAAGTGCTGGTGATCTCGAGGCTGGACTACTCTTTACATGGGGTTGCCCTTGACTCTCCTCCGGCATTTGCAGCGGGTACAAAATGCAGCAGCCAGGCTGGTGGCGGGTGTGCATCGCTATAACCACATCACCCCAGTCCTGGTTCGCCTGCATTGGCTGCCCGTTGCATCCCGGATCAGATTCAAGGTCTTGGTTTTAGTTTATAAAACCCTCCATGGCTTGGGCCCGGACTACCTGTCAGAGCGGATCGTCCAGCGATCAACCTTGGTCCGTCCAGTCTGGCAGTCGCGAGCGCACTCGCTTCAGGTTGCCACCCCTAGAGAGACCCGGAAGACAAGTCTCCCAAGCGAAGTGGGCTCTGCAGAGTCCCTGCTGGCCTTCCGCAAAGCATTAAAAACTTTGCTTTTCCGGGATGCCTTTGGCGAGCTTTTGTAGGTCCCCCCCGCCATTCACATTTCGCCCCACCGAGTAGTCTCGTTGCTGGGTTTGTACGTGATGCAAGGGCGCTACGTTGTTTTAAACTTGTTAGAATTGCTGTTTTTATTGTCTTATTATGTTTTTTTTTTTTTTAATTGTGTTTCAGTTGCTTTATCAACCAGTGTAAGCCGCCCAGAGTTCCTACGGGAAGATGGGCGGGGTATAAATAAATAAATAAATAAATAAATAAATAATCTGCTCATTGACACATAAATCACTGAGGAGGCACATATATCTCACTTCCAGTATTCAACCCTTGTGTATAAAAAGTCCTTTCTTTCTACCCCAGAAGCACTATTACCAAGCAGGGAGACTTTCCTGAACTGAAGTTTTTGGAGCAAGGCAGAATAAACACTATATGCTAAATTATCCTAGCCCTAACAATTATAACAATCTGCACTTCTGACCCGAAGATGGAAATATTTCCAAGCAGATGATGAACACATTAACTATTGTGCTCTACAAAATCAAAATTGGCGTGCCTGACCCCACAGTGCTCCACTGGGAGTATTATGTCCCAATACTATGAGAGACTCTTGATGCACAAGCTTATTAGAGCAGAGTTCAGAAACCCAGCTCTAATCACTGCTTTCAGAAGTTATGCAAAGAATGTAGGAAGCAACCATTTTAAGTCAAAGGTCTGTTCCCACATGATTCCAACTGTACACCCAGAGCTTTCACAAAGGGTCTCCTGAGATCACCCGTGCTGTATGTAGAAAGGTGGGTGGTTACAGAGAGGGGGCCTTTTCAGTAGCAGCTCCCAACTGTGAATGTTTTCCCGGAATAAGAGCTGAAATATTTTAGAAGATAGAATCAAGCTTCACTGTGACTTGAACAGGCTGATAAATAGGAAAAACAAACAAAACTAGGGCCATATATTGTAAATTTGCACTGGGGTGAGCCATTGAGCCAATGGGGATTTGCTGAGCCAACTTTTCTGGAAGTTTCACTCATGTAAATCTAATTGTGTCTTACTTTGCTCATTGGTTAACATCTTGACTTGTACCACATAATCCAGGGCTTCCTTGGTGGCACTGCTGTAGCTATCAATCTTAACCCACCCTGTCAATTTCCTGCAGCTTGAATGAGTGGATGTGACACAATGCACTGGGAACCCTTTATTTGGCTCCCCATTTTCCAAACCAAACTTCTACGTATGATCTACAAGACACAAAGGAATGTCAGATGACGAGGCATCGTGGCTGCTGGGCAGATGGCACGTCCTATCATGGCATATAAAGCACTTGGCACAGGGAGGCGTGAAGCAAGTGAAAGTGATGACATATTCCACCTCCCCATCCCACTCTCATTCTTTGAACCTGGGAGAAACCAGGTGGTTTCCAGCCTTCTCCTATTGGGCTGATGCCTTGCATTTATGACAGGCGATGACTCAGGCAATAAAGAGCAGCTCCCTCCAACACTGTACACCGCCGACCTGGCTCAGTGCCACACAGCTCAGGAACAACAATCTGGCAGAGACGTAGCCAGGATTTGGAGTGCCTGGGGACAAAGTTTGTTTTTTGCGCCCTTCTTGCCACCCCCCCACATTGCACCCCCCCAGCAATGGGGGCCGAACCCTGTGGGCGTGGAGTGGGGCATGTGTGCACACATGGGCGGACGGTGCCTGTGTGTGTGTGTGTGTGTGTTAATGCACATGTGGTAGCGTGCACATACCTTATACCTCTCCCACCAAGGCAAGGAAGAGGAGGAGGAGGGCACTGTGGCCACCACGCTCCTCCTGCCTGCTTGCCTGCTTCACCACATGAGCGGCGGTGGAGGAGGTGCCGTTGCCAAGCCTCAGGGAAAGGAAAACTGCTGGGCAGCAGGAGGGTGCACGGCTTCCTCCTGCTGCTCCCCCTCCAGGCACCCCCAGATTTCTGCACCTGGGGCAGATGTACTCTCCCCCCCCCGATAATGCCCCTGCAAACTGGTTCATCCTTGAGTGGAACTGAAAACAGGAAACTTACAGGCTTTACTAAAGCTCGGCTATCTGTGAAGTGGATTCTTAAATAGAATTAAAAGTACTTGACAGTAGAGATGGGCACAAAACGAACAATTTTCATTTCCGTTGTCGTTTTTTCATTTCATTACGCAACGAAACAAACGAATTTTGTCTCCAAAATGAAACGAAACGAACAGAAACACCGGAAATTTTGTCGTGCATTTCATTTTCGTTACTGCAATACAGTGAACTGCTTTAAATGCTAAAAAAATCACAAAAATTGAAATAAATGGTAACTAAACGGTAATGAAACAAATGAAAATGAAAACAATTTTTTTGCAAAAATTTGTGAAAAATGGAAACGAACTGAAACGGACCCTCCAAACAACAAATGACAAATGAAAGGTCATTTCTTGATTCGTGCCCATCTCTACTTGACAGATTGCTTGCATAGGAAGAAGGGGTAGAGGTGCATAAAACAAGGCACTGTAATGCACTAAACAGGCATGTCCAAACTTCGCCCACAACTTTTGGACCACAACTGCCAGAATTCCAAGCCTGTATTTCCAGTGACAAAGAACTGTGGGAGTTGTGGTCCAAAACATTTGGAGGGCCAAAGTTTGAACATGCCTACACTAGCACTTTGTCATTCAGACATTAGGCCAAGGTGGCTTTGGTTAAATAGGAGCATGAGTTACAGAAAGAGGAACAGCAAGAAAATGGTTGATAGTGTAGATATGATTTTCACTTTCATTTTTAAAGATGCAAAGACACGGGGAGTCAGAAAGAGAGAGAAATCCCAATGTTGCATACAGGCCAATTGGCTGGCTAAGCTGGCTCCGAGATATACATGAATGATGGTTCTATCCCGGAGGATGGCTTCCTGAACCTCAACAGCACAGCTTCGTGAAATCATCGACATAATATATTGCTGCTAGGAAGAAGGCAAATTCCATGTAAGGAATTCCTGGTGAAAAATAAATAAATAAATAAACAAAACTGCCAGGATTATTAGCACCTCTCTACAAATCCTGTGATCTGACCACACCTGGAGCAGGATAGTTCTTGTTCTCAAACAAACAATTAAACATCCTGTTCAACTGAGAAAAAAAGGTGAGTAACATGCAGGGGAGAAGATGGTTCCTGTGGTTCCAAGTCATCCTTGTTAGAAGAATTCTTCAATACAGCCATGACAAACGAGCAGGGATCATGTCCTATACTGTAATTCCTCTCTGGGAAGATGCCCATACATGGTCCATATCCACAGCAATAGTTCAGAAAGTAGGACTTGTAATAAAAACACCACATCTTCCACTGGCAAATCTATTATATTCACACTGACTCAAGGATGGAAAGAGAGAGTAGGGTACAATATTAAGATAGACTTTAAGATTGCCATTTCGCATAAAATGGATTGGAATAAGCTTGGAATAAGGGGGGGGGAAGCAAAGCAAAATAAGGTACAATGTAACATAGTCAAGGACAAGTCCCTTCCACATATATCTCAATTTCCTGTGTTGATGCATGATTATTGGAGCACCTACTTCTGAGAAGGTTATTCAAGTAGGATACCAATCCAGCATCATGAAATATTAGTTTACAAAAAAAAATTAAAAAACTTTTTTTGTTTTTATTTTTTTTGGAGTCTGGAAGCCACCCCAGTCTGGAAACAACCAACACTTCTCTTTTCTCCTTTCCAAGTCCTCTTGACTGGCCTTCAAGATTGATGGCAGCACAAGCTACTTTTTCCTATTTTTGCTAAATAAAAGTTAGGAGATTTGTTTGTTTGATTTATAAAGACATTGTGTCCATCTGTCTCTATTCAACATTTGGCTCTGTATGGAGAACAGGAAATGGGAGTTGCATTTCTTGGTAAACTTAAGTTTTTCTGTAAACAGACAGGACTGCCTGCTTGTTTGACCCAGCCGGGTTTGATAGTAAGGAGCAACAGTCTGTGCTGTTTACAATGGCATAGAATATTTTCTCCTTATTCTGTTTCCCTTTCACTACAAAGTTATTAAAAGGTAGAAGCAGATGGCGAAGACAACTCGTGATTGAGAAGAGGAAAATCCTTAAATGCTGAATGTATATGTTGTCACAACAGGAACACTTCTCACCTGCTACAGCGCACTCCGTTGTGTGACTGGATATGAGGATGTAAGTGTGAGATTACACTGCATTCTGATTTCTCAAACACAAACGCTAATGTGCTCTCAGGTGTAACTCTAATGCCTCTTCCCTCTGCCAGAGAGAGGAGAGTCAGGATCTGTTCTCAGTCATTCCAGAGTGCAAGACGTATTATAGCGTACTCAAATTACAGATTTTGGTTGAATATCAGGAAAAAACCTTCTAACTTTTAGAGCAGTACAACAATGGAACCAGTTACCTCAGGATTGGTGAGTCCTTCTATGCTGGAGGCACTCATAGGAAAATTGGTATTTTCTTTTGATTGTATAAGCCATATAATGGACCTTATAAAGAGGTGCATGAATAATTGTTTCCAATCTGTTGCCCCTTTCAACTCTGCCAGGGCCTCCAAGGGTGCCATATATCCCTATTGAGACTGGCTGTTATAAGAGATGCCTCCATCCAGGGCATCCACTCCCAGTAAGCCATATATGCCCTTAGCTTACTTCATGTTTTGACCCTCCATGATCTGACAAATTGTTTGGACAGCAGCTAGGACTGGGCAGTGTGTGACTTGTGACTTTCCAGAGTTTGGAAATTGACTTTTAAAAAGGAATTTGTTTCCATCACTCATAAACACATTTGGAAAGTAAACCATTGTTGGCCAACTCCTAAGCAGATTAAGGCACCATACACAATTTCTTTGGAAAGAATTTGGCCAGAACTTTATTGATTACAACAGCAGATACACTGGCTAAGCAATGGGTTGGATAGGGTTCATCAGGAGGCCCACTTCAGTCTCTTCAGTCTTGGCCTACCAGGAGAGACCAGTGCAAACTGTCACTCCCAGACCCTTTTCATCTCTTCCACATGTCACCTCCATTTTGGGAGGCCCTGGGAGCATCACGGGAAGCAAGGACTTGGCCACTATTCTGGCCACAATGTTGGCACCCCATGAGTCAGGTCCCCGTGCTTTATTGTTACCAGTGTTGAAAAAGCTATGTGCTGTGCTACTGACTGCGCTGTGGTTACTCTCTGTTTTGCTGCTTTTAGTTGCCTGTTTAAAAACAAAAAACCTAGTATTGAAAAGAGAATGGCATTAAACTTGAAAAAAATCTTGTCAACATGCCTCTTTTTACAACTGCTGCTACATTCCCAACATATTAGATCAAGGGGCAACAAAACTCTTTGTTAATCTGGATTGAAAGGAACTACTCCTGAACATGTGCACCTTCAGTACTGCTTTCAGTCCGATCCCAACTCCAAGAATAAAATGGAGGCATACCTTAAAAATGTTTACCCACCAGCTCTGATTTGCTTTACCCCGCCCACTTTAGCAAGACCAAAAGCACATTTTTTGAGGTGACAAATATTTGATCCGTGAATATAGTGAGTGCGGGCTCTCCTGGCTTCTTTGTTCTTTTTTTTTTGCCCTGCCCCTTTAAGAGATCTGAAAAAAAACGGAGGTAAAAGGCATCATTGTTAAAAGGAAAAATAATGTGAATAAAAAGAAGCCCCTAAGATCTCTGGTCCGAGGCATGGATGACCCAGAATAAAATGTTATTCTTTACTTATGAAAACATATTTGTGAAAACTTTTTTAAAAAAAAGGAAAATAATAGAATAAAAGAAGCTACAGGCATGGATGACCCAGTTGTTATGTCGATGACTATAAAACTTTAAAAGAAAAAGGACCAAAAAGGCACAGCATCCATTCCAGTACAGTAATTGTCAAGTACGTCCATGGTGACCCACATGCCAATGGCAGGGCGATTTGCCAATCCCCCCCATCTCATATTGCTCTCTTGGCTTTCTGTCTTGAGGTCCAATCCCAGCTGCACCACTGAACACGAAGAACTAGAGATGGAGTTGAGCATTACAGTACCCTTCCCAAATTGTTTAGATAATCAGCATCTTGGAAGAACCTGGTTGCTAAACATTGAGGACTTACAGCTCCTTCAACATCGGCATCACAGCCAAATTTGTCTCGCTGCTTGTACCACTGTGCACAGTCATATACTTCACATCCCATAAATATGCCACACCACCTTTGTGATTAGAGATGGGCACCTTATGAAAAATGACATGCTGTTTCATCATTTCGTAAGCTTGTGAAATGTTACAAAATGAAACGAAACAGCAAACAGCATGTCGTCAAGAAATGAAACGAAACCTGTCGAGAAGCCTCTCGATTCAGCCATCTTGAGAACATAGGTTTATTTTTAAACCGATTGATTTGTTTTCCTTCCTCCCCTCCCGCACCTCAGCTGTTACTTATCTCTAATCTTGATCTGACTGCCTGCAGCTAGCCAGCAGCAGAGTTCTTCCCTTCCCTTCCCTGCGCTGGCTATCCCTGTATCCGCAAGTCAATTTAAAATTTAACCTGATTGTTTTCCTAACTTTCCTGATTAAGTAGGACTGTGGATGTGGAGGGTCTTTTAAAATATATATTTTCCTTCCTCGCGCCGATCAGCTGTTGAGCTAATCTCTCTGATCTGCAGCAGCTAGTCTTTCCTGCTTGTTTACAGAGGGTTCTTTGTTTGAAAGCAAATTGACTGGAAGGTTTAAGGAGTGTATTTGATTTGGGGCAGTGGGCTCCCTGTTAAATAAAAAAGTAAAGCTCCCCATTATTTATAGCCTTACGAAATGTTTTGTTTCATGATGAAAATTCTTTTTAAAAATTCGCTATTAATGAAATGAAATGGAGACTAAAACGAAACAAAACGAAATGATATATTTCCATTTTGTGCCCATCTCTGTTTGTGATCCTGCAGCACAAATGCTGGACATTTTAATGCCAGAACCACTTCTTTGTTCTCTCCCAAATCCCACTGCACAAATCATGACTGCTGTAATGCTAGCAAAGATAAAGCTGCTGACAACAGTTAGATAATTGTGCATAATACTTATCTTGCTGACCAGAGTCATTCCCTTGTTGTCTCCCTGTCAGCCCTCTGTGAATCCTTTGTCTTTCAGACTGTATATGGCAGACCCGGCCTAGTTACTGAGGACTTGCTTTCTTTTCTGTGTGAAACCCTCAGAGTTATTTATTTTCATCATGTTTGTATTGGGGTTTGAACATGAGCTTAACGTTTGGCTTTCATCAGTTATGATGAATGTATTTAATTTTTGACTTCCACAAATACTTAGACACTAAGACTCACTCGTTTCCTGGATGTTGTTTTCCCAATATTTTGAAAGAAACAGGGCAGATGACGTCAAGGTGCACTTTGTAAATGACTAGATCAACGGATATATTTTGTATTCTATTATCAGAACTCCACTATGACCTCACTGACAAGTGACCTGTACAATGAGCACTTGACAAGGCTAAGGGTGTAGATAGCAATTCATTAATTAGTGGCAATAGACTATTCATGCTATTATGGTTAAACCAGCATAAAACTACAATATGCTTATCTAGGCTGCAATTGTTTTATAAGTATGAAGTGGCATTTGCAAATTTGGGGCCCATCTATAACCTGTTCTCCTCTTTTGCAAGAAATTTAAGTCATATGACATGAGACTTGCCACAGCATGGATCTTTTTGCCTGTTATTCAAAGTTTCATTCTTACAAAGAGGCAAAAGAAGGAGCATTGGAACGCCTAAAGCAGAGGCAGGTGATGTTCAGTGCATCCTCATCTCACCCAGCACAAACCTGAAGAATTGGATTGTGTGTGTGTGTGTGTGTGTGTGTGTGTGTGTGTGTGTGTGTGTGTGTGTGTGTGTGTGTGTGTGTGTGTGTGTGTGTGTGTGTGTGTCTGTGTCTGTGTCTGTGTCTGTGTCTGTGTGTGTCTGTGTGTGTCTCTGTGTGTGTGACAGTTTGTGTTTCATGGTTAAGCATGAATTACAAACCATCATTAACCATCGGTTTGCTAGTTCATGCCCATCTCTAGTTATTTCCTATATTTCTTTCTCTGAAGACTAAATGGCACAGATGCAGCATAGAGACACAAACAAGGCTTTGTATGGTTTGTTTAATTTTAGCTTGCTGTGATGTGCAAATAATCCTTCACTGACAAGCCACAGTCTGTTAATCAGCCATGAAGATTGCCAGTCTGAACCCATCGTGTGGTGTTGTCAATCTAGAAACTCTGGGTTGTTTAACACCCCATGGTTTGTTGTTACACTGGAATAGATCAGTAAAGGGAAAAACAAGCCACAGTTTGATTGGTTGCTTCCCATGTGCTGTGTGTGTTTAGGATAGAGGGAGAAAAAGAATTTTGCCAGTTCAAATCCCAGTTAAAAACAGTATACAGATAAACATTTGTAAATCTTGCAGCTGCAGCTGAAAAACTTTCTTTTTGTCTCAGCATAAAACTTGCCATCTCCTGTCCTAGTAATTTCTGAACTTTAAAACAGTCTTAAAACCATCAGTAAATGCCAAGTATTAAGATAAGTTTTGATGAATATCTAGATTTAGTGGGCATGTGGAGCTCACTGATATCACAACTAAGTAAGTAAATCAGTGTGTGGACACAGGGACAATATGCCCAACTCAATGTACCGGAAAAGGAGGCATACTTCTGTGATCAAAGAAGAATTATGGTTAACAAAATTCCTTTGATTAACAGTTCTACTTCCTGACATAAATTTATCCCAGTGAGGCCTAACTGAGCTCAGCAAGCATTCCTCTGCCATTACCCTCCAATTTCACAGATCAGCATCTGTTCCAAAGGCCTTCTGTCTTTCTCCTCCTGACTTTGCAGAGGAGGGAAAAACTGAGGTAATAATTGTTATTTCAGAGGCCAAAACCTCTTTGGAAACGGTCCTGTTGCTTTTTCACAGATGGTGCTGGCTGGTATGTTTGTGGTTGCAGTGGAAAGGCTTTTCCCGCTAATAGACATATTCCTCCATTTTGTACAACAGGCAGAAAGTCAGCAGGTGAAGCAATTCTTGACATCAGAAGTAGAGTGATTGTGCACCACAATTATCTCTTGCTTTGCTTGCTTGCTAATCCCAGCCCTATGGAAAACCTCCCACACTACATTTTCTTCCCACGTCAGCCTAAGCTCCCCTGTGGGCCAGAACAACAACAGCATGGGCCTTGAGCACATAAATATTCAATGTTGCCAAGCGATTTGGGAAGGATTTTCTGAATTTTCTAAAGTGATGTTTTTTCAAAAGAAGAGGTAGGCCTTAACAGAGAGGGAGACCCTTTTTTCTTCGCTACCTGCCATTAATAGGGTGTTTATTCTGGTGCAAAGATGTTTATTTAAGCAACCTTTTGCTTTGCTTCCTAGATTGTTTTTCTTCTGCTGTGTATCTCTTGGTTCTACAGTGGGTTCCATTTTCCAAACAAGAACAGCAAACACAGATTTTCTCAAGCTTTGAAAATTTAAATCAAATGCAAACAACAATGAAACAAATCCAGCCCAGTGCTCCTCCACTGTCCCTAAATCAAGGTGACAAAAGGCAAATCTAGAACAGCAGAAACCCGATTCCTGTCAATCTCTCTTTTTAAACGAAAACTTTACAATCACTGCATTTGTTAAGGATTTCCCCACTTACTGACCTGAACCAAATACAAGTTCATAGGCATTGCAAGAGATCTTGAGGGTACAAGAACCCAGTTATAGGGAAAAATGCATAGAAAGAAAGAAAGAAAGAAAGAAAGAAAGAAAGAAAGAAAGAAAGAAAGAAAGAAAGAAAGAAAGAAAGAAAGAAAGAAAGATCTTTTAAATATAATTTTTGCCCTGACATAAGGTTCTAACTCTGATTGCTCCGTTCTCATATCAGAGGCAATTTGTGCCACCTTGGATGTCCCATTCTGCCTGAACTATTATAAAGCTAATGAGATATTTTGGATTTCAAAAATATGATAATGTTCAGATAAAGGATTACCTGAGAGAAACAATGAAAGGCCTGAAGGCCAGTAATTCTAATACAAGAACAATTTATGTTTTTACTCATCAATCCAATCCCTGCTGCTAGCAAACTGAATGCTTAAATTATCTGTCAGGCAAGGAAACAACAGAACACTACTCTTAGGCAGGTGCCAAATGAAAACTTCTGCTTACCTTTCTCCATGGCTTGAATCCATAACGATTCACAAGTTTTGGAACCAAACGTTCCTTTGCTATCCGGACAGATATCTCAGAAGCAATTGATTCACAAACAGCTGTCATTTCTTTCTTGTTCTTTCCATCCATAGGTCTGATGAAAGAGATAGGGAGGAAAATGGCTGATGTATTATCAGTCTGTTTCTCTTTTCCTCCCCTGGCCATTTAATTCTCTTTTTCACCTCATCAGGGCAGAATATGTGTGACACTTCCCATCTTTGGCAAGCCCTTGGAAAAACATCTCAAAACATCACTTGCTGCCATCTCCTTTTGCAATCCACTTTCCCACAGAAAAATGAGTGGCCCACGTTGTGGATTTACTTCACAGAATACTTTTTCTGGTTAGGAGAAAGCCAACTCTGTCCAGATAAATGACAAATACTGTGGTCTTGTATTGTGTTCCTGTAAAAAAGGCCTGGCAACTAGACATGGGCACGACTCGGCGAAATCCTCGTTTCCGTTTCCGTTCCTCGTTTCCGTTACGTAACGAAACGAAGAACGACAATTACTCTGCCAGAACTCGAACTCGAACTGACTAAAGAAAAATTGGGTCTGATTTGTCGTGGTCGTTCCTGGCAGCATCGCAGCGATCGCGCGATGCCAAGCAGCACAGGAAAAAAGTTTTTTTAAAAAACCCGATTCCTGGCCAAAAAAGCAGGTGAAAATATGCCTGCCTGAGGGCACCTACCAGAGGGATGGTTTCTGGAGGGGGGTTCCCGGCCTCTCCCCTCATCTCCTGGGCTGCGCATCCTCGTCGTCTCGCCAACTCGCCAAGCGGTGCGGCACAGAAAAAAGTTTTTTTTTAAAAAAAAACCGATTCCCGGCCAAAAAAGCAGGCGAAAATATGCCTGCCTGAGTGAGGGCACCTACCAGAAGGGTGGTTTCTGGGGGGGGGGGTACCCGGCCTCCCCCCCTCTCCTCTCCTGGGCTGCACATCCTCGTCGTCTCACCAACTCGCCATGCCATGCGGTGAGGGCGGGGGATCCAAAATGGGGCGACCGCAAGTAATATTTATTTATTTTGAAATCGTGGTGGTCCAGAAACAAACCAAAGCACCACAGAAACATGCAAAAATAGCTATTTTAAAACTGCCTGAATTTTTACAGTAGCAGCAGTGGGTTTTTCTTGCAACAAAACGTCTCCATTGATTTTATTTTATTTTATTTTTATTTTTATTTTTTTACACCTGCGCAATGATGGGCTGGCCATGGGAGTGGACCATGCAAATTTTTGGAGCCATTCCACCAATTGCATGGCCACTTGACCAGGTTTTGACCGAGACTTCTGGGATGTGCCTGTCGGGCATAAAAAGCCCACTAACCGTAGCCCGAACCCGAACCCGAACCCGAACCCTAACCCATACGCCAGTACACTGTCCTTCTTAGTGGGTCAGAGAGGCACCCAGAGGTGCACCCCACGAACTCACCCTAACCTTACCCGTAACAACCCTAAGCCTAGCCCTTGCGCTAACCCCCCTAACCCTAAGCCAAATCTGTACTCGCATTGCACTACACACGCAAGTACAGTTCCCTTCTCAGTGGACCACAGAGCGCCCAGACTGAGGAGGAGCCTTCCCCCAGTGTGCGCACTGTGACACTGCAGTTAGCAGTGGGCCTGTGGTCAACAGAGAGGCACCCAAAAAAGAGGTGCCTCTCTCTACTCAACTTGGTATGCATATCCAATTGGCTATGCATGCCATTTTGTAGCAGGCCAGAGGAGGCACCCACCCCAGAGGTGCCTCCAGGAGCCCGCTTTCCCTTCATAGCGGGCCAGAGGAGGCACCCACCCCAGAGAGGTGCCTCCAGGAGCCCGCTCCCCCCCCAAAACCAGTACTAACAACAGACGGAAAAACGACAAATGAAACGACAAATTTTTGGAAAATTTCACGAAAAACGGAAACGAGCCGAAACGGGCCGGCTCTGACACACGACAACTCGAAAACGTCATTTTCCCTGGTCGTGCCCATCTCTACTGGCAACACTTGCAAGAAAAATAATTTTAATGAAGCAGAGCTTAAACCTGTTACAAAAGCATACTTCCTGCAGGATACTGGAAGTTGTAGTCCCAACTCTTTCCATATTTGCCTGTTGACCTACCTTGCTGCCCTTGATTTTTTTTACAAGAAACTGTATTGCAGACAGATGTTTTCACTCACAGTCATTGATTAAAATCTTTTGGAACACAGAGCAACATCCGACTTTAAAGAAACATTAAATGTTACTGACTCGTGCCAGAATTATCTTGACCTCGGAGAAGGAGATGTAACCCACAATGGCTCCACTTGGATTCTGTCCCCAAGCTGAAAGCATTTGTTCTTTTTCCTCTCACAAGGCCTGCTAGCACTTCAAAAGATGACGCCTCATGTTCTTTCTGTCTGAACTGATGGAGGATGGACAAAGATCAAAAGCAGGTTACCCAATCAATTGCCTGCCATAATTAGAGCTGAAACTATATTACCGTAATACAGGAGAGAGGTGACTAACTCAGTCTTCTGAGTATGCAAAATCAGATTCCTCTTCTAGTCATGCGCTCTACTTTCTGCTTTTTAGCCCGAGTTACCAATTTCAACCTGTTTAAGATTAATTATGCAGGCTATGTTTGAAAAATTAGGTTATGGCAGAGGATCACTGATCTGTGGAACTCCCTGCCAGAAGAAGTGGTGACAGCTGCCAGCCTTGACAGCTTTAAGAAAGGATTGGGCAAGTTCATGGAGAACCAGGGTATCCATGGCTATCATTATGGATGCCTAAGGACAATCTCTGGGTTGGAGAGATAGGCAGGATATCTCTCAAAGCCATTTGCAGGGAATCATAAGAAGGTGAAGACATCTGCTTGGGAATACCTTGAAGCAAATGGTGATCCACTGTGTGAAACAGAATGCTGGACTGGATGGGCTGTGGCCTGTTTGAGCAGGGCTATTCTTAGGTTCTTATCATCAACAACCCATGCTTTTAGGGAAAAGATTTGGCTGGGGTTCTAGTCTTCTCAGTGACCTGGGCTGCGCTGAGCTGGTGGGTGGGGGGGGGCATATTAAGCAGTGCTCTCCAAAAAACTCAGAGACACCAGGTGAACACCTGGTCTGTCCTGGATCTGAGCCAGGCAACTGTGCTCACTCCATTCCTTTCCTGGAGACAGGGAAAAGTCTCAACCAAGTGATGGGGGGGGAGCTGCCATCTGAATGGTCACCAGGAAGGGCTGGTGGACCTGTTGACCAAGGGCCATCTCTTACAAAGGAAAGTGCTAGCAGGAGTCCATCATCACCAACTTGGCTGAGAGGGTGTCTGCCTGGTGTGTGTGTGTGGGGGGGGACTCCCTGCCAGAAGAAGTGGTGACAGCTAAGTTCATGGAGAACCAGGGTATCAATGGCTATCATTATGGATGTCTAAGGACAACCTCTGGGGTTGGAGAGATAGGTAGGATATCTCTCAATGGCATTTGAAGGGAATCGTAAGCAGGTGAAGACATCTTCTTGAGAATACCCAGTAGCAAATGGTGAGCCACTGTGTGAGACAGAATGCTGGACTGGGTGGGCTGTGGCCCGTTCTACCAAGGCTGTTTTTGCATTCTTATGTTCATAATTGGCTACTTTTCTTCAATAGACCAAGGGTACAGCAACCAGTTAGAGTAATCCCATTATTTTTGGTAGAAGACAAAGTGTTTTGTTTTGTTTCAGTTGGTACTGTAGGATGTGTGTGTTTTGGCCACAATGTTTTACTATTTTGATTTGATTCTTATATCAACACCATTGGTACATTGTCTCAGTAATCCATGTTAAATTTAATGAAGTGTACACTTAAACAGAGGAGGACAGGGCTGCAGTTGTATTGTTATTTACATAGTTAGTTCCCTTGGAAACAAAGGTGCTTGAGTGGAAAACAGGAAAGGGCTTTTGCACCTTCCTGCAGTCTCCTGTAGAAAAGGATGCAAGGTTACCCTGTTAAAATTTTCTAATACAGAGCTATTAATATTCCAGGCTGGTTGGGTAGTTCAGTGGTTTAGGTATCTGGGATGGAAGTTCAGTTCATCATTGTGCATCCTGTGAGTAAAGCCAGTCTAATCAGAGTTGACTTGACTGCACATCATCATCATCATCATCATCATCATCATCATCATCATCATCATCATCATCATCATCATCATCATCATCATCATCATAGTTGTATTTGTAATTGTTCTAAGAGAGTTCTATGTCCTTTTCTGCATTTGGTCACCCTACTAGAAGCAGGTGTACTGACCATGTGACAGATGGATATTTTCTTTGACTCTTACAAAAGACTGTAAATTGTGTTTAGTTGATAGACGCATAGCATCCCATGTTAGTTGGAGGATGAAAACCCTTTATGTTGAGATGTTGTGCTTTTTACTACCTCCCAGGATAGTTGAGGCTTTAAGCCATACACAATAAACAGACTGACAGATGTTCAGAAGATGTATCACAGAGTGCTTTGCGGAATCCCACCTCTCTCTCTCAAATAAAAGGTCCAGAGAACTACATTCAAGGATAAATTCTCACGTACCATGCCAACTGATGTTAATGTTCAAAAGAGTTTCTGTATTTTTGTTTGCTTTGAAACAAGTCACCTTTGAGGCAGTTTTGAACCACACGGCGCTCACTTAAGGCACATAAAACCCACGCATGAAATGTAGCCTCCACATGGGGAGCCCACGTGTCTCAAGCGCCATATGTTTTCTCAGTAAAGAGGAAACCAGGGGGGTCCCTGGGGCTTTGTGTTGCAGCTGTTCAGCTATTCTATAGGGTCATAGAAAGATCCTTCCACTCCCCCCCCAGTCCATCTTTAAAACTTTACTGGAACTTTTAGACTGGCGTTTGTAATACAGTTCCTCATATTTCAGCGCACACAGCCTCAGGCCTCTCATTAACAAGTCAGGCCTTGAGCGGAACACAAGCCTCCAATTTCTTGGCAATCAGGATTCAGAAAAAAAAATGTGGACTGACACCCCCCCAAAAGGGGTAAATGGAAGTGGGTGGTGGCTGGGAGCAGATCTCCAGCTGTTTCTTGTTATTGCTCATCAGTTCTTTACATCTTCCCCAGCTCATGCTAGCTATTGTCTCCAGCTTACGGCATTTAAAAAAACCGACTCCCTTTTTGAATTGTTTAAGTTAATTCAAACAGTTGCATTTCTATTTATTTTAAAGAGAGAGAAATAATTTTGTTGATTTTTCTGGTACGTTTTATTACAATATTTATTCCATCTGGCATTTCTAGCTTCCCCCATCTTTAAATGATACAAAGAAGTGTTCCAAAATCCACTTCCCTCTTGCCCAGAAAACTTTACAGCAGATCTCTAGATCCCAGTCAATGAATGTATAGCAGGCCTGCCCAAAGTCTGGCCTGGGGCCCAAATCCGGCCCATCAGGCCAGTCTGAGTGGCCCAAGGCTGGCTGGCCCGCCCCTCCCTCCCCCTCCTTCACCCCATTTTTTTTTTAAAAAAATGTTCTGCCAACACTGACACCGCCAGGAAGCTTGAGGGGCTGGGTGGGCCGGGAGGCCGGTGAGCAGAAGCTTGTGGGGCGGGCGGGCAAGGAGGCGGGCCACCAGCAGCACCACCACCGGGAAGCTTGTGGGCTGGGCACGCGCATGGGGGTGGCACGCGGGCAGACCGCCGCCACCGGCATCACCGGGAACCTTGTGAAGTTAGGCGCGCACACACAGGGCGGCACGCGGGTGGGCCGCCGCCACTGGCATAGCTGGGAACATTATGAGGTTGGGCGCATGCGTGGTCAGTGGGTGGGGCTTATGGGTCAGTGGGTGGGGCTTGCAGTGGGGTGGCAGGGTCATGGAGCAACTGGCCCCTGACACATTCTCAGCCACCAAATCTGGCCCTCCTTACAAAAAGTTTGGGCACCCCTGATGTATAGTCATCTAGAACTAGCAGGCTGAAGCCAGGGTCATAGGTGAGTTATGTCGGTGGATTCCTGTGTGAGAAGAATGAGGAATGTGTGGCTGTCCAGATGTTTCAGGACAACATTTCAGCCTTTCCTTCGCTTTGGTTATGTTGGCTGTGGGTGATGGGTGTTGCTCTTCAGCAACATGGGCATGTATGTACCGCATATTCCCTAGCCATGCTGCAGTAAGATAACGCTTATCCTAACTAACCTACTACCATCCTCCGACACAGACCATTTCTCTGCAAGTATAGAGTAAGTTGTAATTACAGAGGTCTGCACCAAAAAGAAGAGTCTTTCCTTTGGCAGATGATGATGTCGGGGTGATGTCATCCCTGGAGAGAAATACTATGAATTGACGGTGATTGCATGGTAGCAGCTTTGTTTGGAGGTGACTCCCCTGTGAGCCACCCAGAAACCACAAGAATAACATATGGCCTGGAAAAAATGGGCCAAATGTCATGGGTGCTATAATTGAGGCCACATAGGATATAAGACCCCCCCAATTGGAGCATTGTTTATCACTTCATCTGGTGCATGCACTTTGCTGACTGACCCAGTGCTAGAACGTGCTTTCTTTCACCTAGCTCTAACTTTAAATATCACCTGGTTAGCCAGTTTCCCCCTGTGTCCTGGGCCCACTGTCCCAAATTCCAGATGTGCCAATTTCTGCAAGCAGCTGGCCCAGATGCAGTCCCATTCCCCATCTTGACAGCGCCTCCAGTGTAATACTACAAAGGGCCACTCTCTTGATACCAGGATGCAGCCCTGATATCTCAGGGGATGGGATTCAGTTTATTTGGCACCACCAGGCACATTCCCGAGTCCTTTAGCAGAGTCCATAGACAGGACTTGAGGATCAGTGTTGAAATCTTTACAGGAGCCATGGCCAAAAAATGTCTAAGGGCTAGTAGAAACAAAAGAGGGTCCACTTTGGCCTGAATCTCTGCAGTGCTCCATTCTTCAGAGGGCTAAACTGAATCTGCCAGCTCATTCATTCACACACCTATACCCGTGTTCATCCATTTTGCTTCTATGCCGCTGCAACGTCTGTTATTCTAGTGTTTTAATGGTCCCTGACAGCCTTCACATGCACTACTCATATGGCACATTTATACTGGTTTTGAGCTTTGGTTGAGAGCCAGATGTGAACTTACACACAATCTTACTTAACTTTATTGTATCGTCTTCCGTCAACTCTGTCATGGGGCACTGGCGCTATAGAAATCCATTATGTTATTTTATGCGGCAGAAGCTCTTTTAGTTCGTCTCCACCTTTTTCTTGCAAATGCTGAAGTTTCAGGAACAGACCAGTTTGGACTGGGAGAAGTTCATGGGGTCAGAGATCCCCATCCTAGCCCAGCCCAGCCCAGCTCTACCCCCCCATCATGTCTGCCTTTGCCATTTTGCAGTCGCAAAGACCTTCCACGGTCCCAGTGCACTGGCCCCAACAACCCTCCTCTAAACACACTATTTCAAGGCCTATTTTATGATTAAGAATACAGTGGACCCTCATATAACAAAGGGTTTGTATAACATAAAATCTGTACAACATAAAAAATTCCGGTGATAGGGGAAATTAGAATAGTCTACGGGGCAAATCTGTACAACATAAAAATGGTCGCGATTAGGGATTACTCTGTTTTCAATGTATTCCTATGGGAAATTTGTACAAAGGAAAATTTGCTTAACAGAATTTCATTGGGAACTAATTAATTCCTTTATACAAGGTACCCCTGTATTGCTATCAACAATTTTAGAATGGCAGAGCTGGAGAGGACCCTATGGATCATTGGGTTCAGCCCTGCCAAAAAAGGTCCACTGTGAAATCAAACTCCCAACCATTGGCTCTCTAGCTGAGGATGCCTTGGTCTAGCACAGTGATGGCGAACCTATGGCACAGGTGCCAAAGGTGGCACTCGGAGCCCTTTCTGTGGGCACCCCACATCGCCCCTTCATAGCCACCTGTATTCAGGTTCTGTATTACTGTATTGGCCATTTGCAAAAAAATTAGTGGGTTTTGAATTGCAGTTTGGGCACTTGGTCTCTAAAAGGTTCGCCATCACTGGTCTAGCAGTTACTTCCTCAACACAACACTGCATTAAGGACTGAGAGGCAGGTGGCAACATCTAGGTGAAGACTGCACAGGGCATGTTCTTTTTGCTTTTCCAGGGCAGAGATACACGTGCTTCCTTTCTTCAAAAACCCACTGCTATCTTGCTGAATTGAGGAAGTCTGTCATTTATGAGATTTAATGTTGGGGCCCTTTGTGAGACAGCAAGGGTAAGCCTAGAGCACACATAGGAAAGGGGGCATTTGTTAAAGAGGTGAAAAATAGTGGGGGGGTGTTGGGGGGAGAAGAGGATGTATGCAGGGCCTTGGGTCTCTGCAATGAATTGAACAAAAAGAACTTTCTTTCTGATGCTGCCCGGGAGAGGGGGGGGGAGCCGGGCTTGTTCAGCCAGAGGTAAGAAAAGCCGTGATGTGCGTCAGAGGGGCCGCGAGGCCAATTTCTGAACAGAACAAGAAAGGACAGAGCTCCAGAACTGAATGAACTTCTTACTTGAAGACTCCTTATTCTGCCGACAATTAGTGTGAATAATGGCCACTGTGCTTGGTGCCAGTGTCCTCCCAACAACTTTGGTTTGGGTGCCATAAATGCCTATTGGTTCCTCATTGGCTTCTCCTGGGCGCTGCTTCACTGGAATTTGCGTGGCAGTGGTGGGATTTTTGGAGAGTAACAGAGCCTTGGGTCCAGGCATAGTAGTAATATTGGTGCCACACAGCAACGGTTAAGGTTGCTGTTCATTTCATTCTGCTCATGGCCAAAACTTCACCACATTGTGGACAGGGTTTCCACTCAGTGCTGGTTGAAAATGAGAGGGAACCCCTTCGAACCCTACGGTGCGTTTCAGCCAGGACTATTGGATTTAGTGGGTCTGCTCTAAGCAAACATTGTTTCAGCCCAGAGTTTAGCTATTAAAAAGTGTCCTTTATGAGAGCAATGATATTAGAACCAAGTGATGCATATCAGGATGGCTAAAGTCTTTCTGATAGTCTTTTCCAAGGTACAGCCCTGTTATTGTTAATTTTTAAAACTTATCTGTTGGTGGCTATGCATTTATTTACTATACGGCAATGTAGCGTATACTGTAACTGGCTAGGTAGCTCAGTGTGCTAGGTATTACCAGAGGCTGAGATCTTGATTCCTCAGAGTGCCTCCTGGGAAAACAGCCAACCTATGGAGCCTTGAGTAAGCTGCATGGCCGCAGCACGCTCCCAAAAGAGGTGATCATTTCTGAGTGCTCTGTGCCTAGAAAAACCTGGAAAAGGTCACCAGAAGTCCAAAATTGCCTTGGTTATACATAATTATTGTGATGGTGGTGGTAATGTTTGGTTCTTTTTTAAAAAAACAAAAGGGCCCTGCTTCAAATGGTGGAGTACAGAGTAAAGACTCCACACTCTTCCACTGTTCACAGCAAGGCCATTTGGTTACCAGCCTATTAGACGTCATGCCAATAGAATGCTGCTGCTTTTGATTGTTCACGTAATGTCGGGGTAAACCATGCTTTACTCAGGGTAAAGGTTTTAAGGCACCAATCTGCAGGATACTCTCGGAAACATTTTAATCAGCTTATTCTAAATACTCCGCTATCCTTGCAATAGTATAAAAACCCATTCAGGTGGTGGTGTTTCTTAATGGTAAATGTCAGAAGCTACCACATAGATTATGCAAAAAATATATTTGCATAATGCAGCTTGTTGCATACTTCTAGGAATAGGAATAGGAATAGGAATAGGAATGCAATTTATTGTCGTTGTATAAATACAACGAGATTAAAAGTGCCATCCAGTCAGTCATTCACACAACCCAGCATAAAAATCCAAGACGTAAAATCTACAATTTAAAAACAAACTATCCATACACATACTCCAACATTCACATGCCAAAACATCACTTACACTCATTTAAAACTGACATAAAATCCAAACATACCCACATCCCTACACTCTTTCACCTAGCAACATTCCTACACAATCCATAAAAACTACAATTTAAAAAAACAACAACAGCCATACCCCTATACGATATATATGTAACACATTCAACACCAATATTACCCGTCAACTTAATTTTTAACAGAGTTTAGCATGGATAATGCTATTGGGTAAAAACTATTTTTGAATCTTTCCGTCCTTGTTCTAATAGATCTATACCTTCTGCCCTGATGGTAGTGGTACAAACAGAGAGTGACCAGGATGAGAAATATCTCCTACAATATTCTGAGCTTTCTTAAGACAGCGGGAGCTGTGTAATTCCTCCAATGTGAGGAGTGGGCATCCGATGATCTTCTGTGCCATATTGATAACCCGCTGGAGTGATTTCCTCTGAGCCACCGTGCAACTGGCATACCACACACATATGCAGTATGTCAGTACACTTTCTATTACACAATGATAAAAAGACACCAATAGTCTCTGAGTGATGTTATTCTTTCTGAGCACTCTCAGAAAGTACAGTCTCTGTTGGGCCTTTTTCAGCAGCTCAGAGGTGTTTACACTCCAGGTTAAATTCTCCTCAATATGGACTCCCAACAAACGGAAGTCGGTCACCCTTTCTACACAGTCTCCACTAATGAATAGTGGTTGAAGATCTGTTTTCTTCTTCCTGTAATCTATTATGAGCTCCTTAGTTTTTAATGTGTTCAGAAGCAAGTTATTCTCTCTGCACCACTCAATCAACCGCTCCACCTCATCCCTATAAGCAGACTCATCTCCTGCTGAGATAAGCCCCACCACTGTGGTGTCATCCATAAACTTAACTATAATGTTGTTATGATAGGCGGGAATGCAATCGTAAGTATAAAGAGTAAAGAGCAGTGGACTCAGCACACAGCCCTGTGGAGAGCCAGTACTAAGACTCAGATCTGTAGATGTACATTGACCTACTCTAACCCTCTGACTACGTCCGGACAAAAAACTATTTATCCACATACATATAGAATGTGGAAATCCCAAATCCCTAATTTAACCACCAGTCTGTGAGGGAGGATGGTATTAAATGCTGAGCTGAAGTCCACGAAAAGCAGTCTTGCATAGCTTCCCGCTGTTCCAGATGTGACAGTGCAGCATGAAGGACTGTAGCTACAGCATCCTCTGCAGATTTATTTGCTCGATATGCAAACTGGTGGGGATCAAAACTCTGGGGAGAAGTGATGTGATGTAATTCCGGACCAGTTTTTCAAAACATTTCATCACCACTGGAGTAAGTGCAACTGGTCGATAATCATTAAGACTGGAGATATAAGATTTTTTAGGTACAGGAACTATGGTGGAGGACTTCAAACAGGATGGAACCCTAGATTGAGCCAGAGACTGATTAAAGATCTTGGTAAAGACTCCAGCTAGTTGATCTGCACAGTCTTTCAACACACATCCAGGGATTCCATCGGGTCCAGCAGCCTTCCTCGGGTTGATCGTCCGCAGCATACGCCTCACCTCATACTCCTCTACTTTAAGGATAAAGCTGCTGTGGACTGGGGACTGTAGTGCAGCTTCCTTTGGTGCTTCCACCTCAAAACGACCAAAAAGATGTTTAACTCTTCTGCCAATGCTGCATCGCCCGCTACAACTCCGTTGTTCATCTTGTAGTTAAATGTTGCTGGACTCCTTGCCACACTTTCCTGTTGTTATTACTGTCCAGATGCCGCTCAATCCTGTTCTTGTAGTCCAGTTTGGCCTCTCTAATTCCTCTCTTCAGGTTCGCTCGGGCCATACTGTAAGAAGCCCTATCTCCAGACCTGAAGGCGATATCCCTTTCTTTCAATAGTCTCTGGACTTTCTGAGTCATCCAGGGCTTCCGATTTGGGTAGATCCGGATACGTTTGTTCACCATAACAGTGTCTATGCAGTTCCTAATATAACACATAACACTGTCTGTGAAAATATCCAAATCTTGATGTTCAAAAACATCCCAGCTAGTCCTGTCAAAGCAGTCCTGAAGCTGCTGAGATGCACCAATTGACCAGCTTCTCACAGACTTTATAGTGGCAGGAGCAGTTTTCCTGATGGGGACGTATGCAGGAACCAAAAACAAGGACATGTGATCAGATTGGCCCAAATGTGCTAATGGTCTAGCTCTGTAGCCCAACCTGATATTTGAATATACCTTGTCCAGTGTGTTAGATTCTCTAGTAGCACACTTGACATGTTGATACAGTTTGGAGTGCTGTTTTCAAATCCACATGATTAAAATCCCCTGCTATAATGTGTACCGCGTTGGGTGTGTGCTCTGTTGATGGTTAATACTATCATATAAGAGTCCAATGGCTGAGTTACTGTTTGCATCTGGTGGAATATAAACTGCTGTAATCATGACAACAGAGAACTCTCTTGGTAGATAAAAGGGCCTACATTTGACAGTCATGTACTCCAAATCTGGAGAGCAGTGTCTGTCCACGATCACTGTATTTGTGCACCAGTTATTGTTAACATACACAGAGAGACCTCCTCCTCTCCTTTTACCAGAGTCCTTTGTTCTGTCGTGACGCTGTGCCGTGTAACCTGACAACCCAACCACTGAGTCTGGAATGCCTTCATGAAGCCACGTCTCTGTAATTAACAAAATGCAACTATCCTTCATGATATTATTACTTACAACCTGAAGCCTCAGTTCATCCATCTTGTTTACCAAGGACCTTGCATTTGTAAGATAGAGACTGGGAAGTGGTGGTTTATGTGGTTGTTTCCGTAGTCTAGTCAGCACTCCAGCTCTGCAGCCTCGCTTCCGCTTCCTCTCTTTACGCCGCCTCCACCTCCTCCCCATAGGGATAACAATCCATGGAGAACCGGGGGTTCTTGCTATGCTCTCTGGGATGTTGTGTAATCTAAGAAACTCAGCTGTAACACTCTGCTTGTAGCACACTCCTATCTTGAGAAGGTCTTGCCGGTTGTAAAGTTTGTCCACTGAACAAAATGTACACAAAATAAAAAACAACTCATACACAAAAAACCACACAAAGTACCGACATGGAAAGCACTGGGCTGCAGCAACTATGTGCGCCACCATTTCCGGAGTTGTTAAAATAGAGATAAAATGGAGAAGAATGGGGTTTTTAAAAAAAGAAAAAAAAAGCCAGTCAAATTTGGTTTCCAGACTCACTGTGACTCACTGACTCACTATTCTATATAAAGATTGCATTATGTCAGTACTTTTGGCATTTAATTCTCTTTTGACTTTACTGTCTTGCAATTCCTCTCCAACCACATGCCTGCTATATACATACCTGCAATTATGGACAACATTTCATAGAATCATAGAGTTGGAAGAGACCTCAAGGGTCATCTAGTCCAGCCCCCTGCCATGCAGGAACCCCCATCACAATATTTCCAACAGATGGCCATCCAGCCTCTATTTAAAAACCTCCATGCATTTTATAAAATAGGTTGTAGTTCCATTAAAGTCATGCTACAGTGCATGTGTAAAGCTTTGAGGAGGCAAATGGCTCTTCCTTGTTTTCGGGACAGAGAGGTTCCATGACAGAAAAATATTTCTTGAAGAAATATGCATGGGGGCATCATTCCCAGAATGAATAAACACCACTAGGGTTATGCGCATTTAAAAAGATCAATGTGACTGACAAGGCATCTAGTGTATTGTCCACTATCCTGAAGACACACACACACACACACACACACACACACACACACACACACACACACACACACACACACACACACACACACACCACATGTGTACATCTCACAACATTGTAGTCTCAGGAGATTGCTATGCAATATGCATCTAAGTATCTGTAGTCAAGAAAGGCAAGTTTCAGACTAATGGTGTTGATGAAGGAAAAAGACTGATTTTATTGGGTTTGTTGGCTTTAATATCCAAGTGCATATCTCCTTTGCTGATCGCAGGGCTCCTTGGTTCAGCTCGAAGTCTCCGTTTGTTAGGCACTGGGACTGGAATGTAAGGTTTACAAACATTACAAGCTGGGGAATTAACTCAGTGGTATGAATCATGTTATTTTGTTTTACACTGAAACAGACAAATCCCCGAGCAATTTTGGGTTGGATAAGTATTGAGTATTAATTTTCCAGGATACATACACCTTTAGGAAAGGGGTCACCCAAATTATCCCGGCTTCATCAGGCACACGTGAAAACCACAACAGCTCCATTGCGATTGGCTCTAAACCACATTATTTTTCAAACCTTTACCCAGAGGAAATTGAGGGTCCAACTACGCTGGAGAGATGCAGGGCTCACCAAAAATGCCATCGGGCTGTGCAAGATTTGGCAGTTTTCCAATCTAGAATGAAAGGATGAACAGTAAGAAGCAGAAGAGTTGACTTTCCCTGAGATGTTGAAAAATCTCATAATGAGACTTCGATCTCAGAGAATGAGAAAAAATTCAAATTGTTTTCCCCCACTAGAAGGGTTTTTAATGAAGCTTATATCCTTAGGCAGTTTTTTGCAGTGGAGGGGTAAAGAAGTGCACTGAGAATGGCTAATTTGCTCTTAATTTAGGAAGGAGGCCTTCCCTTGGGTCTACTAATGGCTTTTGACTATTGCTGCCAGAAGCTCTGAAGTATAGCAGACTATTTTAATTAAGGCTTCTTGGTGTTATAATCCAACTATATTTCTATGCCCAAGCTTGTATAATTAACTGTAAATCTTCCTTTTAAAATAAATAGAGATGGACATGCTTGTTTTCAAAAACTCAAATCATTACAATTTCTGATTTAAGGTTGACAAATCACAAATTTCAAATTTACATTTTTTTCTGACAAGTTGACCAATCAATTCACTGATTTCTTTTTGCATTGGAAACTCTATAATATGTCCCCCACTGTACCTAGAGACACCAAAATCTCAGAGAAGCTTCCCCTGACTCTTCTCTCAAGCTGTACATTTATGGAAACATTGGCGTTTTGATCATCTATGTACCAACCAATCAGCACACATACACTCAGCAAAGGCTCCAAGGTACTTATAGAGGTACCAAAATCATGGAGAAGCTTTCCTTGTTTCTACAATCCCTCCAGGTTTGGTGAATATTGGGTTTCAGACATCCGAGTTACAACACACAAAGTGAGTCCCTTAGGAAACTGCTCTTTAGGAGCTGACTTCGGAGAAACCCAATCTTCACCAAATTTGTAGAGATTGTAGAGGAGAGCCAGGGCATATTTCTATGTGGTTTTGGTGTCTCTAGTTGCCTGGGAAACTAGAGACAATTTTATAGCCAAATGAATCAAAAATTGCTAAACATTCATTGATTTGTATTCATCAGGGGAGCATTGATTTGGAAGAATATGGCTCAACGAATTAGCAATTTTGATGAATTTTGCATTTTTTTAAAAAATCATGTCCATCTCTAAAAATGAACTATAAACCTGCTTCTGTTTGGAGAGAGAAAATGTGGACTGACATACTGCCCTCCACAGAACAGCATGGAGTAAACTAGAGATGGGCACAAAACGAAAAATGAAATGCTGTTTTGTCATTTTGTTAGGTAACAAATTGCTTCCTTACCAAATGAAATGTTAGGATGCATTTTGTTTCTTAATGAAACACCATTTTCCCTCTAGGACAAAACAATTTGTCCTAGAGGAATTGGCAGGGGAGCGATTCTAGGTAAGTCCCCCAAATTTGGAAAGGTTTGGGGGTCAGGGGGCTGAGTTATTAAGGTCCAAAGGGGGTGCCCCTAGGAAAAATTAATTCTAATTGACTTCTGTTCCAAATCCAATTAGAAAGAATCTTTCCTAGGGGCACCCCATTTGGAGCTTCATAGCACAGCCCTCTGAAACCCAAACCTTTCCAAATTTGGGGGACTTACAGGGAAGAGCTTAAGAAAGCTCCCCTGCCACTTTGGTCCTTTATGACCCAGGGGAGTATAGTATTTCATTTCATTTCATTTCATTTCCTAACAAAACTATTTTAAAAATTCATTACAAGCAAAATGAAATTAAACTAATAAAGAAACAAAACAAAATGCTATTTTTCCATTCTGTTCCCATCTCTAGAGTAAAGACATTTAGTGAGTAAAAATCCTCTTGGTGTTCTTTTAAAAATGTTTCTTTAAACATTAGGTTTTTAGGACCTTTTCTGATAGTAATAAAAATAATAATAAGATATTCACCATTAATATGTTGATTTTAATGTGGCATCTCCATGCTATTTTGTGCACATAATATTTTTAAAGAGGCAGAGGAAGAAATTCTCTCTCTCTCTCTCTCTCTCTCTCACACACACACACACACACACACACACACACACACACACACATGTATATTATTTTACAGCTCTTAAACAAGATCCCACTTCCCATGACATCACAAATCCTTGTTCCGTGCTCTCAAAACTTGGTCCAGAAATTTGATGTTGTTTTATTGACACTATCAAAAATAGGCCTCAAATAGCTAATGCGTGCATTCATGTCTTATTGCAAGAATAATCAATTGGTCGTTAATGTCACCAAAACTAAAATTATGGTTTTTGCACAGTCTGTAATATTAAGAAAGGGGTCAATCAATGGCAATTGTATTGAGCTAGTGAAACATTTTAAATATCTGGGTATCACATTTCACCATAAACTATCTTGGACTGCTCATAGACAGTATGTAATCCAAGCAGCCCAGAATACACAAAAGTCCAGTTCTCATGTTTTCTTTACCGGGTGTGTGTGTGGTGGTGGTGGTGGTGCAATTTGTATCTGCTGCTATCCAAGTTTTTAAGTCCAATATTCTACCTCAACCACAATATGGAATACCATCCTGGATTCTAGGATTCCACCCTAGCATGGAGAGTGTCCTTTCAACATTTTTAAGATCTATCCTTGGAATGCCAAAATGCATTCCTGCAGCAGGACTTCAGTTAGAGGCTGGTGTTACATCACTAGAATGTGCTGCTTGGATCTATGCTTTTAGATGTTGGATTAAGGTATTATATACACCTCCATAGAATATCTTCACCTTTTACAAAAAAGATATCCATATTAGTTCATGGCTTAAAACTTTTCCAGTTAAATTGCACTTATTAGGACTATATACTGATTTTCTTTATGCATATGAGCCCAAGGCAGCTAAATCTATCCTAGAAAAAACAGATTAGGGATATTGACTTTCAGCACTCTACTTCAATTGCGTGCAAACTGCTCCATTTTAGATTTTGGACTAAAATTTAAATTTTCCCAAAGTGCTAGGTATCTGGAAAACCTGACTATCCACAAATACCAGCATGGTTTCCTCAAGAGCTTGATTTAACTGTCTTCAATCTGCAATTTTAGATGGGTGCTACTCTGGCGTCCCTTACGAAAACCGATGGTGCCCTTGTAACAACAAAGAAATTGAAACATTGAATCATGTCCTCTTTGTGTGTAATTTTTACAGAAATGAATGTATTAAACTACTCAAGCCTATGGGCGTTTATACATGAGCCCTAAACTCCGGGGCAAATGGCTCCCAGCTCCGGAGCTTAAAAATGTTTCCCCACCAGCTCCGGAGTTTACAGGAAATTAGGTGCGACCACACCCACTTTAGCGCATCCCAGTGCACCTTTCAAGTACCTGATCTTTGGAGGTGAAAATTCCTTGAAACAGTGTAATGATAGTGAGTGTGGGGCTCTCCTCGCTTCTGTTTGTTGTTGTTTTGGCTCCCGCCCCTTTAAGAGCTACTTTACAGAGACTGGAATGTTGCCGGCAAGAGCGAGAGGCAGAACGGAGGTGAGCGGCATGCTTTTCTTTCTGTTTTTCTCCCTTCCCTCACGCAGCCAGCAGCCAGGAAGTGCGGAGGGGTGGGGACACAGGAAGAGCGACGAACCCCTAAGATCTCTGGTCCAAATTTAAGTGACCAGCGGATTTTAGGGGTCGTGTGAAAAGGCCCTATAATGACCGTCTTTCCAGGTTTCTTCTCTCTGCCCAAAAGAATGTGGAAGAAAAGCTTAGCTTCTGTTTGCTCTTAATATAACCATGGTTTCCTCCAAAAGAGCGTTTATGCCATTCATTTTATTATATAACCTGTTTTAATTATTCTGAAATCTTGCAATTTTATATCCTTTTATTCTTTTTTTAAATAAAAAGAATATTTCTTCTTCAGCGGACCCTCATATAACAAACGGTTTGTATAAAATAAAATCTGTACGACATAAAAAAATCCGGAGATAGGGGAAATTTGCTTAACAGAATCTTCTATGGGGCGAATCCATACACCATAAAAATGGTCGCAATTAGGGATTACTCTGTTTTCAATGCATTCCTATGGGAAATTTGTATAAAGGAAAATTTGCTTAACAAATTAATTTGGAACAAATTAATTCCTTTATACAAGGTATCAGTGTACTTTTTAAATGACTTTTGTTGGATCTGTGACTGGAAATAAAGATTGTTGTTTGTTTGTTTGTTTGTTTGTTTGTTTGTGGTCTGGAAATCTTAGGGAATGCAAAGGCCCTGACCTGGAATCTCTACATAACCATGGCTAGATTGCGTACCAGGGTTTGGGTGCCAATGCAAGACTTTAGGAATTGCTATTCAAAACAGCTCAGGGCTGCTAGTCTGAGAGGTCTGTGAATGAACGACAACTGAGTTCCCATTGCTCCTACAAGCCACTCTGCTACAACATATCCTCAGCATAATATGCTACTGTTTTATATTTCTGTGTCAGACAGAAGTGGCTCACATGAGAAATATGCGAGCCCTGATGTGATGAGGCAGCTGGCTGATTAGAAGCCTTTAACATTCTCCACAATGCCAGAAGAATATTTTATCAAGATTTCCCCCTCTGCAGATTGTTTTTCTAAAATGTAAACATAAAATGGTCTGAGAGATAAGAGGCTCATTTATACAAGTTCACACTGTGGCAGCCAAAACACTGCCAAGGGGCGGGTGGGTGGGGGTGGAAATCCTCCTCCTGCCCCCCCGCCCCAATTTCCCCAATCAGCTGATTCAACAAGCCCACGCCCCACCATTTCCTCACATTCTGTCCATATTCTCACAATTCCCCTCACAAAGTTGGCCGCCTAGAACTTTTCCTGCCAGTTAGGCAGACTTCCACTAATGCAGCTGATGCCAAGGGTCTCTGAGGCAGAGGGACAGATAAGGTGAAGTGAAATCACAACAAGCAGCACCGGAATGCTTCTAGTCTACCCTTGGGGGAAGTGAGGCACTCTTGGCAATAATTAAATCCATGTCTGTCCTCAGCCACCTTTGAGATCTACGAAGAAGGAAATCCTGCAGAGAGCTAGACAATCACATCCATTGCCAAGTGCACTTATGGTTGTTGGAAAATTACCTTCCCAGCAAAACATCCCCCTTTTTTTGTAATGTAAATCATTGGTGGAGCCACCGCCCCAGCCCTGTTATCTTAGAGAATGCAGAAGGATCAAACCCAGACATGTTGGTTTCCATGCATTTTAGATAAGAGTCTTGACATGTGAAGATTAAAAACTCACAACAGCAACATTAGACTTAGGGAGAACAGAGTATTTGGGGAAATTATAAAATTATTTTCATTAAAGTGGTTGCAAAATAGTAGATAATGCTCTAAGAAGCAGTGGTACCCTGTCAATTCTATTTGTTGAGTCATGGCAATTGGACTCCTTTTCTTGTGAGATTGAAATGTTTCACTACTCATCCGAGTCGCTTTGTCAGTATACGGAAATTTGGTGCGAGACCTCCAATTTATAGTTAACCTTGGTTCCACACCACCCTGGTCTGAATAGGCTCATTAGGTGAATGATGGCCTGAATAGGCTCCTTAAATGTACAATGGCCTGGAGTATGAGAAAGTCCCACCTTTGTAACCCTTCCCAACACCCATTAAATATGGGTCATTAGCCGTAGCCTTCCTGGTGGAGTTGAGAAGTGCTTCTGATTTGTCTGGGGATCGATGAAAGGGCAGCATGATCCTTTTCCCCAGGACTTCTCACAGATTATTGAATAATGCTGCACTGCAATTAATTTGTGTGTGTGTGTGTGTGTGTGTGTGCAGGGCCGGCACGTCCATTAAGGCGAACTAGGCAGTTGCCTACGGCACCAAAATGGACAGGGGGCGCTGCCCAGCCGGCTGCCCCCCCCCGCCGCTGCCACCAGACCCCCGTGCTGCTGCTGTCCGACCTCCCTGCTGCCCCCGCCACCCCCACCCCCGCCCAACCCCCTGCCCCCGCCACCCCCGCCCCTGCCTGACTCCCCGCCGCTGCCCGACCCCCCTGCCGCCGCCACCCCCGCCTGACTGCCCCCACCCGCCCGATCCCCCTGCCCGCCACCCCCCCCGCCACCGCCGACCCCGCACCCGCCCCTGCCCCCTAGCACCGGCCCTGTGTGTGTGTGTGTGTGTGTGTGTGTGTGTGTGTGTGTGTTTCAGCTACAAATCTTCACATTGATGAGTGCAAAGTTAATTTAAAGAACAAATAAACACTAAAAGGAGGTATCACATTTGCTTCCCACCCAAAGACAGATATAGGACAAAAACTATGGCCTAAATAGCAATGCCCAATTGTGGAAAATGTCTTTGAGATTTCTGAACCTGTGGAAAATGTGAGATTTCTGAACCTGTGTAAGAATGAAGTTGTCAATGTGGAAGAAACTTAATGCATCTCGAGTCGGAATAAAGCAGAGTGTGGACCTGGCCCAAGATGGAGCTCAAGTTGGCACCTGCTGGAACTTCTTCCATCCAAGCACTGATCAAACTTATTCTTGCTTGTCTTCAGAAGCTTTCCAGGCCAAGTACCTTCAGGAGCCAGTGTGAAGCCACAGCATGCTGCTGTTTCTGTCGGATAGGACCAGGCTGAGCATGTCCTTTTGAGAATGCTAAAAACTGCTAGCTCTTTCAAAGTCCACGGTTACTTTTAGAAAACAGTTGTAGGCTGCCGCCGTCTCTTAGCGCTGCCTTGTGTGGTATCCAGTCACTACAATACTTGGAGCTTCATACCTCCATCTTGTCTCTCCACTTCATTGCAGGCCCGCAGCCGTGCTCCAGATTAAAGTTCAAAGCTGTCAGTCACCATCAAAGGCAACTATTCCTCCCAAATTACATGATCACAGTGCAATATGCATGATGGGAGACCACCCAGCTCTTTTTCATTTGTAAATCACATTGGAACCAGAAGCCAAGTGTCTGAGCACAGATCATTAGTACGCAGAAACATTTGGAGAGTGTCTGAAGTGCTGTCTTTGTGTCAGTTGGAGTGCTTATTAACCTTCATCATCAGTAGATCCAGACTAACAGCGACAAAAGAAGCATCTGTGTTGAGAAATCATCATTTTCATAGACCTGCTACTTTAACATCTAGTTACCTCCTCAGGCATACATGTTTGGCATAGCTTGTGTGTGACTGTTATTCATGTAACTTCTTGCTATATGGATGCAATAATTTTTGACAGCTGTTTTTCCCCCCAAACCAAAGAGCGAATTTAATCTTTGCTTGATCTGCGAGTAGTCAACGGCCCAATAGTGTCTGTTTCATAACACAGAACTGTCGACAACAGGTGTGGTATGGTGGTGAGAGTGTTTAAACTTGTAGTGTGATATAGTCATTAGAGAGCTGAGTCTCCCCACGTAGCCCTGGAAGTCACTGGGTGACCTTGGGCCAGGCATTCTGTTTCAGCCAAGCCTACCTCGCAGGGCTCTTGGGAGGATAAAGTGGGAAGAGGAGAGTCACGTGAGCCATCTTGAACTCCATGGAGAAAACACCCAATATAAAGGCAATAACCAAATGAATGATAAATAAATAACAACAACACAGAGTAATAGTGATGGATAAACTCTCTAAGTTCATGATGGAATTGAATGCATCACAAAATTATTAGAAAAAGTCAGTCATTTCTCAAGGATTTTCTCTCAGCTTTGCAATGTTGATGTGGTGTGGCCTTCACATATATTTTGTGAAGTATTTTGAGGAAAGGACAAAAACTTGGCTTAAGGAAACCTGCAAAGCCTATTGGTCTAGAAGCTTATCGCCGAGGGTGGGTTGGGGGATGAATGCATGCACAGTGGACACAAAGGCTCTGTCTTGTGTGTGTGTGTTGTATCGTTACAGTCATGACCGACTCTTTTTGACTTGTAGCATGGAAGAATCTGAAACACGCCTGGTGTATTTCAGAATGCTGTAGGGAAACATGTTCGTATTAGAAAGAACAGATATCAAGGTTGTATGGTTTATCAACTAAGGAAAGGATACAGTAGACGACTAGATAGAGGAAACGATGTTCAAAGGATGAAACTGCTTGGAACACATATGTACTATACATTGGTTTAAGATGTCGAATCATTATGTGATACAATGTTTGTCCTGATCATTTATTTTATCTATAGAAAGTGGAATTTTTTAAAAAAGGGTCAGACAGGTCATTTTTGATCCATTATGGAAATGAAAGACAAACCCTGTCCATTCGTTGGTTGGTACGTTTGCTACTTAGGGTGCTTTTACACGACCCCTAAGATCCGCTGGCCCCTTAAATTCGGACCAGAGATCTTAGGGGTTTGTCGCTCTTCGTGCGTCTCCACCCCTCCGTACTTCCTGGCTGCTGGCTGCGTGAGGGGAGGGAGGAAAAAAAGGGACAAAATAATAAAGCCTTACCTCCTGGTGCTGGTGGAAGCTATGGGGGAGGGGGAGCCCCGGTCACTTCCTGGTTCCTCTTAAAGGGGCGGGAGGCAAAAAACAAAAACAAAAAGAAGCGATGAGAGCCCAGCACATCCGCATCAAATATTTTTCACCTCCCAAGAGCAGGTACAAGAAAAGTGTGCTGGGTTGCGCTTAGGTGGGCGGGGTCGCACTTAATTGTCTGCAAACTCCGGAGCTGGTGGGGAAACATTTTTAAGCTCCGGAGCTTGCAGCCATTTGCGGCGGAGTTTAGGGGTCGTGTATAAACGCCCTTAGTGTGGCCATGTATCAGCTCTTTCATTAGAAAGGGTGAGACAGCTGAATCAAGAGGCAAATGCCAGAGGCTGTAGTCAGAAGAGGCATGGCAGATATGCATGCTGTGGCTTCTGACATCCAACATGCCGGTCCCATTGCCATTGTTGCCAGGGAAACTGGTTCTTGATTGTGGAATGGGGAAAGGCTAACATCTTGTCTTGGGCAAACCTTGAAGTACATTCTGTCAGAGGATAGTCATCTGTTTGAAGAGACTGCTCAGTCCAGGTATGGTTTTAAAACAAAGAAACTCAGAAAGGAAAGGTAGGGGCCTCGAAGGTGCCCTTTGGCTATGGAGCAAACAGGTGGGTCACCTGGTCTCAGACTTACTCGTTATGAACGGTATGTCTAATTTGAATTCCAAGTGACAAATTTCTATTTCAATTATATATCCTTAAAATAAAACATGAATATGCTAATCAGCTTCTTTGGCCACTCCTTTCGTCCCTGTAACCCACACTCCTCGATAGGGTTGCTGCTGTTGGGCTGCTAACCAATTTGTGGCAGAAGGTTGGCTTTAAAAAATAAGGGGCTCAAGTTAAGAGAACCCAGCTTTCGGCTGACTATCCGGAAAAACTTCCTAACTGTTAGAGCAGTACAGCAATGGAACCTAATGACCTCGAGAGGCGGTGTGAGTCCTCCCACACTGGAGGCATTCAAAAGAAATTTAGACAAGCACTTGGCAGATAGGCTTTGAAATGTATTCCTGCAGGGAGCGAGGGGTTGGACTTGATGGCCTGGTAGGCCCCTTCCAACTTCATTGTTCCATCCTTCTGTGAATAAAAGCACAGTCAAGAGGGATGAAGTAGGGACTTCACGTGTTTGTCCCTCCACTCTCAAAACAATTAAAATACATATCTTAATTATTATGGATAGATGTTCTTTCTGTGTCAGAAAGAACCTGGGTAAGAGTAGGTAGGTAGTATTGTTGGTAAGCAAGAGTATTCAGTCTCCAAAGCTGTGCTGGAGATCCTGTTGCCCTCTGGGTGTAACTGGATTCCACTTGCCCTCAGTCCCAGCTAGATTTTTCACAAGGGAGGGATGAGGGGAAAAGGGAACCTTTGGAAGTCCACAGGTTCCCGGAGTCTTTTACAGTGGTTCCCCTTTGCTTTATCACAGACAAACTCTAGAAGTTTGATATTTTCAGCTAACTTTCTCCTCACAATAGCATGGGAGGCCAATGATAGAAATTCTATGTTGAAGGAAAAGAAGGAGTGGGGAGTGGGGGAGTACAGCCCCATCTATATCATTGTATATAAAGCTTCCTTTGTCTAATTTCTTCTGTTGCAGGGGCTGCCCGGTGACCCCAGCCTCAGGGCTAGCAGTGGTATTACTTTATTGCCAACATCTGCAATAAATTTGCAGGCTGACCCTTAGTAATCACCAACACCACCCTCCTCCAGCACACACATACACACACTCCACTAGGGCCCTAGAGCTTTACAAGCACAGAAGAATTATAAAGACATCCCCCTCCACCCAACCTGCCCAACTAGCAGCCTTTACCATTTGCAGTGAAAGCAGGAGACTGGATAAACATTGGACAAAGTACCGATTTGCCGTGTCACCTGCACAGCATGGGCTGAGCGTGTACATCAGATGTGTGACAGATTTATTGAGACTTGTAATTAGCTGCCAGTCCCTGACTGGCGGTAGACAACACAGTCTTTCACCCAACTTCATACACAACATTTGGACAATCAGGACGCTCAGTGTTTGTCTTGGTTGTTGCTACCACAGTAACTCCAAAACAGACCGATGAGGGGAAACCCTAGCCACACCAAAAAGAAGCTGGGATTGCCATATGCTCAGAGACAAGATTGGTGCATGGTGCTTTGGCAAATAAAACTCGCCTCAAGAGATTCTTTCCTAAAAGTGTATTGGTCAGAACAGGAGGGAGGAAAAGATAAATGTTGGAGCTGTACAAGCCTCTCACAATGCCTTGGCTCCAGAGACCCAGGGCTTGAGCTCACCGTCTCTGGAGATGGCCATGTAGCCACCAGGAATTCAAAACAACCTGCTGCCATTCTTGCCTTAGCACAGCCATTGCCATCACCTCCGTTCTCATCCTGCCTCTCCTCACTGAATGTGCAGCAGTAGGTGCAGCATCAGCCACAGCAGCGGAGAGAGGAATGGGTGTCAGAGGGCCAGGTGGCAGTGCATGGGTTGCAGGGAGTCTCCTCCCACCTGAAACTCTCCCCTCAGCTGAGGTGACCCCCTCAGTCCAGCCAGCCAGATTATGTGGCATTTCCTGCAGAGCACTGGGCATGTAGTCTGGGCTCTTGCAGAACACTTCCCACTGCAGCAACAAAGATAAGAACATCATAACATAAGAGGAGCCGTGCTGGATCAGGCCAAAGGCCCATCTAGTCCAGCTTCCTGTATCTCACAGTGGCCCCATCCTGTGGCAGGGAGTTCCACAGACTAAACAACACGCTGGGTGAAAAAAAATTCTTTTGTCTCTTCTCACTCTCCCAACCCTCAATTTGAGTGGATGTCCCCTACCTAGTTCTGTTATTTTTTGAGAGAGGGCAGCAAAGGCAAGAAACTGAAAGAGTGGCAAGATGGAGGCAGGTTCTTGTGCAGTGGTGGCTCATCCATTAGGACATTTGGTTTAGGCTATTGCCAGTCAACACCTCCATCCTGCCTCCTTACCAGAAGCAGATATCCTCTACAATCGTGTCTCATGATTACTCACCTCCCCCACCCCAATTGCCTCCAATCTGTTCACTGTTGGCTACAGTGCCTTCTGAACCACAACAAGCATCAGCTGTCATTCTTCTTCTCTATGTCTGTGAGAGAGAGAGTAAAGAGTGTGTGTGAGAGAGCATGAGTAGTGTAGCTGCATAAAAGCATGAGCGTACAGTGTAAAAAGAGTGAGTGGCGAGGGTGGGCTTATTTCTTTCTTCTTCCAGGCCTACACCAAGGTTGACATATCTGCCTATATCTATCAATGTCTAATTGGTAGGAGGCTCATGGTTGACTCAGCCTTCCATCCTTTCGAGGTCAGTAAAATGAGTACTCAGCTTGCTGGCGGGGTTTCAGTTTGTAGCCTGCATACTGTGATTAATCTGTAAACCGCCCAGAGACTACTTGAAGTGGTATGGGGCGGTATATAAGCAGAAGCAGAACACTTTAATATGATAAGAAGGAGGGCATAATGGGCACATGCTTCCTATGAACCTTAGCCATCGTTTAAGTATAACATTTGATGCCGCATTGTTTCTGGTTTACTCCTCCAAACAATAACCTCTGTAGATGTTGGATTCACTTGTAAGGCACCAACCAAGTCCTAGCAGGGGTCTTGTTTTCCTTTTCAGGATGGCTAGGATGTTATGGTTAGCCTTTCCATTCCCTGGCTGTTCTTTGTCTCTGTGTTAGTTCCTGATCCATGCATCATCTTTGGCATGATTTCACACTGCCATCCTATTTTCCTTTGAATTCAAACATCTATGTTTTCCACCTTAAAAACAGGTCCATTTTTGGCCTTGTAGCATGGTTGAATGTCTTGTTTCATAGCAAGATATTTGTAAACACACCAAACCGCCATCACCAACGGGAATCCGGCTTTGGCCCCAACTCCGGAGCCAGCGGGCTCCTCCTCTCTCATCTCCCCCCCACACACCCCTTCTGCCAGGAGGATCCAGATGGACGGGGTGCGACACAGCCTGGCGGCGGACTAAAGGGAGGGAGGGAGGGAGGGTGGCCGGCCAGGAGATGGGCGGGAAGGGTGGGGAGAAGAAGCGGCAGTGGGAGAGGAGAGGCCAGGGTGCTGCCACAGAGAGCGTCTCACTCGGCCGGTCAGCCAGCTAACCAGCCAGCCCAGAGGGAGGCGAATGCTGCGGGCCTTTCCTCTGGCCACCTCCCCGGGTCACCTGACGAGGGGCCTGCGGGCGGCTGGCAGACAATGCGGCCTCCGGGAGAGGCGTGACAGACTTCGGGAGGCAGCCAAGACTTGGTGTTTTGAGGGGCACCCCTCCCGCTGCTGCTGCAGATGACCCTGACCCTGCTGCTCTCGCCCTCACCCCCACCCCTGCCCCCCGCAGCCGCCAATCCCAACCAACCAACCACTGCCGCCACCACCACCGTCCCCATCACCGAGTTTGGGCACTCGGTGCCAAAAAGGTTCGCCATCCTTGGCCTATACCATTGATAATTCTCAAATATGCATAGGGTCCCTTCTGGCACTACAGTTCTAAGACTAAAAGTGATAAATTCTCCACATCTACCTGTACATTACCCTGCTCTTAGCTTTTATATTACAAGTAAGCTTATCAACAATATTTATATCCTAAATTTTCCTATACCAGTCACTGAACTGGAAATTAGAAGCTATCTACCATTTCCTAGCAATAACCTCTCTGTTAGAAAGCTGAAAGTTAATTCTTTACCAGTCCAATTATCTTCCTCCTTTTCAGATATTGATAAAAGTGATATTTTAAGACATAGCGCTAAGTTTAGATTAATTATTACCTGTATTTCCTTAAAAACAATTACCAAAATTTCAATATATTCCCACATTCCTACCACATATCAAAATAAGTACATACTTTCTGGCACCATCACCAGTATATCTTAGAATAATTACCATCAATTTGAATTAATTTTGCTAGAGATAAGTGATTTTTAAAAGACCTTACTGACTTAGATTTCAGTATTTTAGTGTTTCACACATATTTTCATCCCATATAGAATTCCCCTAATGATATGATTAAGTCATCTTGATCTCCTGCTTCCAATAATATATTATGAATGCTATTCGCTATACCTTTCACTGCTTTCACCTTCATTTTCCTTTTATAATAAACAGATATTTTGTAAATTCCCTAAATCTATCTGTTTGTTTGTAGCACTATTCTGGTTGGTTTCCAACATATTATAATACAATCACAAGCAGACAATGAAATAATACCTAATATTTTGGCCTCCTATTTAGTGGTTAAACTGCTTTACTGCAGCCAAAACTGCCTGTGACTCAGGGTTCAATCCCAGGTGGGTGGCTCATGGTTGACTCAGCATTCCATCCTTCCAAGGTCAGTGAAATGAGTACCCAGATTGCTTGGGAGGCAGGGGTGGGGTGGGGACACAATGTGTAGCCAGCATAATTTAATTGTAAACCAACCAGGGAAAGCTAAGTTTAAGGGCTATGGGGAAGTATAACCACCATACTTTTGGGGAGGGGGGCTTTTAAAAAGACAAAACAAATTAAATCAAGCAGCCAGCCTGGCTGGTGTAGTGTTTCCCTATGGACAGACAGGGCAGATGGCAAAGAAAATGAGGCAGGGTTGCATTGGAAGGCCTCTCTGGAAAGCAGAGGGAGGAGGACACAGGCAGCATAGCCAGGAGTTGGTTCCAATTTACCATTAGAATTTCCATTTCTTTTTGCCCAGTTCTCTGTCCTCTGCTGTAATGAATAGAATTACACCAAGATATTTTATCCACACCCTCTCACTTATTTTATTTGCTCTTTATTCTTTATTTTGCTTAGCTAATCCTTTATTCTAATAACTTACACACCTTTATTAGAAAAATTCTTAATCGTTTCCTGTAGGTTTCCTGGGAATTTTTCAAACCCCAACACAGGATAGAAAGGGAAGCTGGTAGGATAAATATCCCAAATTAAGAGAATATATTTAAAGAAGAGATTTTCTATATTTTTACTATATTTTTAAAAATAGGTTACAGGCAACACCTTTATAGGCCACTATTAAAAATAAAAAACAAGAAACATTGCAAGTTTTCAAGTTTAAATAACTCTTCTTCAAGAGTTCAGACATGGTAGGACAGGGGTGTTCAAACTTTTTGCAAGGAGGGCCAAATTTGTTGAGGTGAAAATGGGGGGGGGCTGACCATCCAGCCACATTTGGCCCCCAGGCCGGACTTTGGGCAAGCCTCTAGGACATGCAAGAAGGCACGGAGGATGCTGCAGCAACAGAGCTGGGGGCGGGTAGGCTGGGCGGATGGCTGGGGGGATGGACGGAGACAGGGAGGGCAGGCAAACCCCAAATCTGCAAGCTGGCGTCTCCATCCAGTATGGGGGATGCGTGACTGAGCTGGTGGGGAAAAGAGGCCGCGCGCCACTCAAACTTTGAAAATGGGCCCCCAGGCCTGACTTTGGACATGCCTGTGGTAGGAGATATGCTTTACCAGGATGTAACTTTTAAATGTTCATAAAATCCAAAAATCCATGGCTACTGTGGATGGTGGTGTAGTCAGGGCAGAAGTCTTGTAAGAGGCAGGAAGGGCAGTTGTAAAAGCTGGTTCTTAAGTCACAACAGCCCCATTCTTTAAACAATTTTTTATTATCTTATATGAAAAGAATACCAGCTCCGTTCATCAATGTTTGATCCTCTTCTGTAATAAATTTACTAATAGTTCTACAGTACTGTATGACTAAAAGTGAACAATACTGGGGAAAGAGAGCAGCCTTGTCTAGTACATTCAGAGAAACAATGTCTTTTTCCTTTGATTTTGGAAGACACCCTCTCAATAAATGTGTCTTTCAAGGGCTTTATCTCACACCCATCAATCAATCAACAACCAACCCAGCAAATGTGTCTCTCATCAGAACTTCATGTGTTGAGTAACTATAAGAAAAGTATTGTGGTGCTTTTTGGTCCAGGCTGTTTTTTGGAACAGAACTACGTGAACAATTACCATTTGTGACTGCAGCCTAGTAGACTCTTTCAGATTGTGTTTTTGGCCAGAGAAGGAGACAGGGTAGGCTTTTGCAAGAGTTTGGGACTTAAGATAAATATTTAGATATTTCCAAACCATTGCCAGATGTGTGAGCCCCTTATCTCTGCCACTGCCTCAGGTCCCATGTGGCTCAGAGCTTGTGGGCGCCAAAAATTCACTTGACACCTCCCCCCCACCCGCCTTGCCCCCAGTTTATTAGGATCAGGGAGGTACAGGCAGCCGATTGGAGAAGGGCCAATTCCAGGAAGTAGAGAGTGGCAAAGATGGGGCACCAGAGGGGGAGCATTCCCCCATCAGCATAAAGCTCTGGTGTGTGTGTGTGTGTGTGTGTGTGTGTGTGTGTGTGTGTGTGTGTGTGTGTGTGTGTGTGTGTGTGTGTGTGTGTGTGTGTGTGTGTGTGTGTGTGTGTGTGTGTGTGTGTGTGTAAGAGTTAGGAACTATGGCCAAAAGCAGAATAAATAAACTTGCCTATAACATCAGCAAAAGTTTTGCCTACATGCAAGCAGCGCTGCTGGAAATGTTAAAAAGAAAGAGAAGAAACATTTCTGTTGGCTTCCAAAGCATCGTTGGCCCGATTTCTGTCTTCTCCCACCTCGTCCCTGATTGGGTTTTTCATCCCTCCCAAACCTTCCCAGACCATGTTTTCCCAAAGCTGGGCATGGTCTGTGTTTATACTTTTGAAGTCCTCTCTTTAAAAATATAGGTGGCTAATGTCTTCAGTATGTATGAAATATACCATATGCCGTGAAACAAAAGGGTCTCTGTGCTATTAAAGTTTCAGTCCCACACTCTGCCCCCTCCCTTTCCTTTGCTCGCTCTCCCCCCCCCATCCACCCACCCCTTCACCCTTCCTTCCTCTGTTCCTGCTCAGGCAACTCGGAGGGGAGGGAGGACGAGGGAGAGGGGAAGAAAAAACCAGTCCATCTTCGAGATGCAGACTGTGGTGGATGGAGGAGGATGCGTGGGACAGACGGACAGCATCGCCAGCTGTGGGACATCATTTTACTGCAACAGGTAAGACAGGGCATTGGTGGTGGTGGGGGGACACAAGCAGGAGCCAGGAGGAAAACCTATCTCAGAACGGTACGTTGGAGCTGGATGTGGGAGACAAAGTCCAAGAGAAATCAGAGATGAAGGAGATCTCACAAGGGTAAATGGATGGGGGCAAAGAGAGAAGGCATTTTATTTGGCTCCTAGTCCTGTTGTTAGGAAAAGTCCATGAAGTTCCTTCTTCATAAGCATTGCTTTGTCATGATGCGAGGCAAAGGATTTTTCCTGTCTTCCCAGTATGAAGGAGACACTGGTCTCAAGAGCGAAGTTGAATGAGGATGTCATTACCTTTTTCTTCAATCTGTGAGGACTCACCCCCCCCCACACACGGAGTGTGCTCAGAGCCATATTGGACTGTCTGTCCATGGGTGTCTCAGAGCTAAAGGGCTTCACGTCAGAAAAATACACATATACTGTATATCCTATTCTGTCTACTCTTTTTAAAACAATATACCTAGCTCTGTCTGAATGGAATAAAGTACAGGGACACCACATGGTTTCAGGGGAAACCAGTTAGCGTGGCGTGTTGGATTCCATTACTTGATGGAATGCCATGTAAAAATGTGTGTGTGTGTGGGTGTTTGCATGCGCACCCACCTTTTAAAAGAACAATCGGCACTGCGTGTGGTATGATCAAGTTCATTCAGCCTCACACTACTATGAACAAAATCCAATTTGGAGATACTGAATTCATATAAAAAGCCTGAGGAGGTACAACATTTACATTTGGGAAACAGGTTTTCCTTATTTTAATCACCTTTGTGTGTCCTTGTTTGTGTTGCTTTTCAAATCCTTCCACCAGCTGTTGGTGTAATTCTGCACCTAGGGAAATAAGCCCAGGTAAGTCCCAGGGGGTGTACTGTAAACCAGCAGGGAGCAGGATTGTAGCCTCAGTGATGTATAGTGATGTATGGATACCTACCTAGCTGCACACCCAAACACTGGCTGGTTTGGAAACCTTGGGAAGATAGCTTTTTGTTTGTGGGAGGTGTTGACAGCTGTCGTCATGCTAGAAGGCCTTTGTGGCCATCCTTACATCAACAGAATGTTGTTAGACTTGCCTGTCCAGCTGCCATATTGGGGCTACAGTTGGTACTGAAGAGGAAGAAGGGAAGAAGGAAGGGGGGGAGGAGTTTAAGGTGAAAAACTGGGCAATGGGAAGAAGAAAGATGGGCATCATGCCAGGGGAACAATAGTATTGTAAAACACTCAATGAAAGCTTGATTGTTCCCATTAAGTCCTGCCTTTTGCCATCACCATCCCACTAAAAATGAACACGGCACAGGGGAATCTAGAAGGAGATCCCCAGAGTCATCTCCCTGACAGACCCAAATGTTGTAGCAAAAGTATTATAGAGCAAAGCAGAAATCTGTCACAGCATCAGTTTCTGAGTTGTTCCCTCCAAAGGAGCAAAACCATCACCGTCTCCTCCAATCTCTGGCAGCCTTAAACGACCCCATGACTGAGGGCACCAAACCAAACCTTGACAAGAGATCTAAGAGAATCAATAAGGCCGCAGTCCTTCCCTCATAAGATAAGATAAGACAAATCTTTATTGATCCCACATTGGGGAAATTTACTTGTTACACAGCTCCCAAAGAACAAATAAAAAAGAGTAGGTGCACAAAAAAAATGTAAGGTGAGAAAGAAGTTGCCTATGAGAGCTAGTGAGGTAGGTTCTGTTTCATCCAAAATCTGACAGGCATCTCAGATTGTCATGGGTAGAGAGGATCTCTGTTCATTCAGGAATGACTGGGGTCACCCAGGAAAATGAGAGTACAAAATCTGCTGGCACCATGTCTCCCACACTCTCTCTCCCGTCCCTCACAGCAATGAACATCTGCAAAGTGCTGTGTCCACTGTATTCTCTGAAAACATTCTCAAACTCTGGGCAAATTACAATGAGGTTTCCTCCCCTTCCCCAGGAAGAACAGGCTCCGGCATTTCCCAGGCTTTCTTTTATGGAAGCATTAAGGATTTCATATCAGTCATCAACCACGGCACAACCCTTACATCTACGTTTCAGTGAATACAATGCGTAATTATTTTAAAGCCAGGGTTCTTGCCTTGAAATGCAGTCACACTGGGTGAGATCTTCCTTTCACAACTGATGGTGCTGACTGGCATTCTGGATTCCTGCCACATAAATTGCATGGTCATGCTGCCCCATGGCAATGCCATTGCTAAGACTGCTTCCTACAAACTCCTCTGCCATCTCAATGTGTCACTGTGGCAAAGCATGTGCCGATAAGACTATATATTTTTGCTTTAAAATCAACCACCAAACTGGTACTTGGTGATGTCCACCTATATCACTTGGAACAGCGCAGAGCGCAGGAGAAGGAGAAGGTGATTGGGGTCACCATGGTTGATTGCCCGTCTCTTTCCCTGTGTACAAATAGTTCAGAGTTGGAACAGCTACCTTTTGGATTGCAGCTCCCAGATTTCACCAACGAGCATGTCCAGTAGATTCAGGAAGTGGTGGTCTCCAAGATTAGTATTGTTAAGGCCTAAAGGGACTGGATTTGGCCGAAAACTTTGGATCCTGGTCAAAATCCTACTGAGTGTGGCTACATGGTCAAATTGGACTGGGCTAGATAGGGCTAAAATAGGCACCCTTAAGGTCTCATAGAAGTGCAATTTGTCATTTGTTGTGATCCTTGCATTCACACACAAGGATCAGGTGGTTTGGGGTCAGCAAAACACATTGTACCAAAAGTGATCCTATTTAGCCCTTTCTGTCTTTAATGGAAAAGGAAAGAGAAAGAGAAAATAAATAAATAAATAAAATTCCCTCTTCCTTGGGGGAATGGGAGGAAGCTTTCAATTAAAAAAAAATTCTAAAAGGCATAATGCATCAGCACTGCCTTACAAGGGCTCTTTTTAAAAATAACAAGAACAACAAATTTCTTCACACACCCTTTGCATGGGAAGCAGGAGGAAGCTTTCCATTTCCCAAGGTCATGAGCAAATATAACCAGGCAGCTTAAGTTATTCTGCTTTGGTTTTATCCCAATGATCACTTGTGCTAGTACCAAAGCAAAATGGAACAATCCCGCCTGCACCAAAAACAAAAGAAAACAGCAGCAGCAGCTCCTGAAGGAGAGTTAAAAACATGTGGACAGACAGGCTGATTGGCAATAAAGGCCAGGAAAAGGAGCGAACCAGGTTATCCCCAGACCAGACCAGATCATGGGACAAATCTCTGTCTAGGTTATCCTGGGGGTGGGGGGTGGGGAGGGGGGAGATGGGGGTGTGGGGGGAGGGGGATGGGGGAGGGGAGGAGGAGGAGGAGGTGCCTTGACCAGACCAGATCATGGGACAAATCTCTGTCTAGTCTCACTCTATCATTGTATAGGAGGTACTGCAAATGTTGGCAGCAAATTGCAATCTGTTTTAAGATGTAAACATAGGCACTTGCTGCTGGAGGAGCCCGCCCGCCCAGGAGCCCCCCCACCCCGCCCGTGCACCATGCCCGGCGGCGGCGACTCCTCCTCCAGCTGCCCGCGGGACAGGACTTCCCTAGGCGGCCCGGTGCCGACTGGTCCACGATGTGGGACCACAGCAAATGTTGGCCCATCTGTTTTAAGATGTAAACATAGGCACTTGCTGCTGTGCACCAAGTTATACAACTTGATGTGCAACAGCAAATGCCTATGCTGACTGCTTAGTTTTAGGAGCTTGTGAACAAGATTTACGTCAGTTGCGTTATATTGTTGGTCATAATTGATAGGATTTCCACCATTCCATGTTACATCTTCTCATGTTTGCTTCAACATAGGCACATTCTGAGGTCTTCAACAAGTTATCTTGTGCCTGCATGTGAAAGTTACTGGACTATCAGTTGCCACAATTTTTTCATTTGAAAGCACAGAATAAGGTAACTGATGGATCCCTCAATCAAAATTGAAGAATCCATCACTATGCTTCCAGAAGAAATGTTGTGACTGTTGATAGTTCCTTTTTATTTATTTATTTATTTATTTATTTATTTATTTATTTATTTATTTATTTATTTATTTATTTATTTATTTAAAGTATTTGTATTGCATTGAAACTCTGCACATATATAAATATAATGCAAGAAAGCATTACAACAAATTATTTCACAGATATTTCCACATAATGGGATACTTACCTCACTTAAAACAATCTTCCTTTATTACTTATAGAGCTCAAACTTGCTTCAGTCCTACGGTATATTGCTGAACAACTGACTCCTCCTCTCAAAAGTTTTCCCATGGTCCACAAAAATCCACTCTGGATGGTACCCTGAAGGTATTGTCTGTGTGCCAAATCATAACATCAAGGACATAGGAGGAGCCGTGATCAGTCACAGCCTAAGCCTTGGTATATACAGTATTGTTTCAGAGATGATGCAAAGCTTTTTTTGTTCAGACTTGTTTGAGTCAAAGTGACCACAACTAAGGAAGAACAGGTTTTAACACAGCTTGCTGTTTCCATTGTGATGACAATAATATTATTCTCTGATCATATATGTTTGTGTATTGTTTTTGCATTTTCCACACTATCCTGGATGTCAGAGTTTATCGAAGGAAGCCATTTAAGACATTTCAAACATGAGAAAAACATGCAGACCACAAGGACTGGGAAGCTCTCCCCACCACTCCCAAGACAATCTGGCTTTTAGCCACACTTGCTGGGGAATTCTGAAAGTTATAATTTTGAAAACTGAACTTTCCCAAAGCTCTACTCAAGCCCATTCCGAACCATTAGTTATACTCTCACAGTTTACCCTCAGTATTGTTTTGGTAAAGCCAAACCCATCATTCACTGAGGAGTAAGCATACATACATGGCCTGTGGCTCAGCAGGAAGTTGTTAATGCACTCACAATCTGCTTGTGGACTTCCCACAGACATCTGACTGGCCAGTGTATGAACCCAATGCTGGACTTAAGGCTCCTCCAGATGGGGAAAAGTTCCCTCTGAATTAGTTGTGGTTGGTTGCTGCTGGTTCCAAACAGTGCTTAAGTGAGATGAGTGTCCAAACTCAACTTTGGAATGCTTTCTCTCCAGGAGGCTACTGACATCCTTGCAAACTCCCCCCCCCTTCATGCCCACCCAATAAATCTACAGTAGTACCTCGACTTACAAATGTAATCCGTTCTCAATGCATGCTCTTAAATCGAACTACTCTTAAGTCAGGGCATCTATCTAAAAAAATTGAAAAATAAGTTTGAAATATAAAAAATTGAAAACTATATTTGTAAGTCGAACAGACCACATCTAAAATTTGTAAGACAGCAGTTAAAATGCCAACAGTTTTCCACTCTCAAGTCGAATTGCTCTTAAGTTGAGCTGCTCTTAAGTCGGGGTACCACTGTACTTCTGTGCTGTGCTTTCAGTTACAGAGTTGTTGGGGGCTGAGGGCTAACTGGAACATGGCTACCTCCCCACTTCTAAAACTGCCTCCACCATTATTTCTAATGAGCATTCAGAAAGCTCTTGTCCTGGATATTCTGGATCACAGTTTTATAGCACCCCACAATCCCTTGGTATATTGCCATATGTGGAAGGAAATGGACAGCAGCAGAGTGCAAAACACAGGGGATGGGTGGGGCTTAGGACCACACATGCCCCCAGAAGATGCAATCAGTCATGTTTTGCAAGGTAGACAAAAAGCAGGAAAATCACTGGGGAAGAGATCTCCATACAAAACATGTCATCACTTAGACAGTGGGGAAAGCCTGACAACAGCAGTACAGCTACATCAAGGGAACAAATGCTGTGGTTGAACAGCTGCTGGTCTTTGGCAGGATCTAACTGGGCCCTTTTGATATCTTTAAGAGGAGAGACCAGGTATATGTAGGCAAAGGGAGCCTGGCCCAAAACTAGAGGTACAACTGAACATGATATGTATGTTCAACCCTAACCATAACCCAAAACTGCAAGCATCAGCATCAGCATCAGCAGTACAGATACCATTTTCTTGGGGATTCTAGGTTTCATCTAAGCTTTTATATTTCCCCTTAACATTCGAGATGGGCACAAACAGGGCCATGAACTAGAAAAAAAACACCACACAAACCAGGCTAGTTTGTAGTTCAGAGTGTGGTTTGGTTCGTGGATCATGTTTTGGATGAAGCGAAACGAAGCATTGAACTACCCCCACCCCTCCGTGATTCATTTTGTGTAACAAAATGGGATGCCCACCCATCCCCTGCAAAATCACCACCCCATACCATGTGTTGATGCCACAGCCACCATCCCAAGAGGCAGGAAGCCCATCTCCTTGTGTGGAAGCTGGGTCTACTCTCTGTGCGCATGTGCCTTCCTCTGGTGTAACCCTGAAAAATGAACTGCAAACCCCTGCCAATCACCGCTGCTTCATGCCCATCTCTACTCACCGTGCAACATTCCCTGACACCATCTGCTAACTGAGATGTGGCATGCCTTCAAGGGGCAAACCTCTGGGTTCCAATCTAACTTCATTATTTTTATTATACCTTAGCAGCTGCACTACCTGAATTTTTTGGAGGACAATGATCTGTGGTAAAGAAGGCTGATTTCTTGGTGATGTTCAGTTCAGGGGTTCCATCTGTTATGGATCATAATTTGGGTGGGCTCTGGTTTAGATGATCCAGGCTTAGGTGGCCTGTGATAGCTGGGTTTGAGCTTCATGGCAAGGCACTAGTACAGTCCTCCGGTACTTCATATGTTGCCTGATCTCAGGGCACTTGGTTTGAGTCTCAGGGAAGGGCTATGTCTCCCTGTCTTCCAAGCAGGGAGATCAATCTCAGAGCAAGTACTGCTGGAGGAAGAGGAGAATGCGTTATTTATGTGCAAGAGATGGTTTTAAAGGCTGGGCACCCAACTGGCATCAATGTGAAAGTGCTTGCCTGGCTGTAGCCCTTGTTTAACTCCCAACTCGTCTTGTCTTCTCTCTGTGGCATCATAAGTCCAAATACTGTGATATTAGAAGGGTGCTCCCACATGACACCACAGGCTATACCCCTGGTCTCAGGATTGGGCCCTGACACCCATGAATCAAGAGGATGCTGATTTGGGAACCCAACTGTGTATGTGCGTCAAAGTTCTCCTGATGTTCACTCTACCTCTTCAGTAAGTCCTATACATCGGCATAGTTGCTTCTCATTCCTATGAAGAAAGTCAACCACACCATTCCGGGCAGTGATGGGGCTGGGGTCGGGGGAGAGAGAATGTATCTTCTTGTCCTCCCAAAGGCAGAACCAGGGTTACAGAGAAGGAAGAAATGAGTTTTTAAATTGCCACTAATAAGGCCATTACGTCAAGCCCCTTTCATTGCGATTCGCCGTCCCACTTGGGACCAGTACGAAGAAATGTTACTCCACGTCCATTGCGTGATGACAGGAGTTCGTCCCGACCACGCCCCCTGAACTGGGATTTAAGGAGATTGAGCGATTCCCCTCCCTGGCCTCGAGAATCTGCTCGTCTCGGTTCTCGTTCCAAGACGAGTGCCTGTGAGGTAAGGCTCGTCACGCAACGTGCCATTCTCCATCTAGTGGCAGGAGTGCAAAGTACCATTCGCCAGTACATTCCCTATGGAGTCAGCAATGCAGTGCAGAGAGATTAAAAGACAAATGCCTCGAACTTAGCTCCATAATGCATTGAAGGCAAAGTTGAGGAGATTCGAACGATCAAAAATTGGAAGGTCGGACCAAAGGAAATACCGAGAACGAAGGCTGAGAAGTTCAGATGTTGTCACGAAACAAGGACATGCAGTAACAGTCATCATGGTATCATCAATCATGCCCGTGAGTACACGGGAACAGGGACAGTACCGGGACAAGACTACATGACCGCGAGCGACGTGATCACGAAACGAACGTCAACTCTGAACGAGGAAGGACGTGAAGTAACTGTCCAGCTAAAAAGCCAGGAAATTGCTCCAGGAAGCAAGAAAACAACCATTGCTTAATTCCACGGTGCATCTGTTGCTGGAGATTGGACCACCTATGGTCAGTTTCTGGTCTGGAGAAGAGTTGTGAGTGTTCCTTACTTCTGGTTCATATCCTGGAGACACAGGTGAGTGGGGTTGTGTTTAGATAAACAGCCCTAGCCAGCGTCATTCACGCTCCCTCTCTCAAGTTCCCATCCCACCATCCCCAGCATGACTTTAGTAACAGATGGAAACTCTCCACTTGCAGTTCTTTACTGGTCTGTGTATTCCTGAAGCAGTTGCCATTGGTAACTGGTCCAAAGAGGTGTGGGGTCAGAAAGCCTCTTCCTTCAAGGAGGGATGTGTGTGATGAATTGTTGTGAGAGGTAGTGGCAAGTGGAACTGGGGAGATGTCTAGATGCTCCCACTTCTTTCTTGCCAATGTTTCTCGAACATAAGAACATAAGAAGAGCCATGCTGGATCAGGCCAAAGGCCCCTCTAGTCCAGCTTCCTGTATCTCACAGTGGCCCCACCAAATGCATCTGGGAGCGCATGAGACTAGATGTCTGTCTCCTGATACCACTCCCCTGCATCTGGCCCTTGAAGTACACCGGTTTTAAGCCTAGAGATTAAGAGATTACACATCTCCCTCAAGGTTTGTAACCTGTGATGGACTTTTCCTCCAGAAATCTGTCCAATCCCGTTTTGAAGGCATCCAGGTGCCATCCCCACATCCTGTGGCAGGGAGTTCCACAGACTAACAACACGCTGGGCTCTGAGCACCATAAAGCTCCAGATCTCACCACCACCACCACCACCACCACCCCCAAATGTGATAATATGAGAAGGCACACGGGACAACGGGAAGAGACAACAGAAAGAGACAAGGCTGGCAGAGAAGAAGTAGGCGGGGAGGGGACAGAAGACCAACCAGGCTGTGGGACTGGGTAAAGCCCCCCCCCCGAGCAAGGCCACAAGAGAAAGTGGAGGAAAAGAAAAAGTGAGAATTCATTTTAAAATAATCTCCCTCATCTTGTCCAAGTTTTAAAAGCAGCCCCAAGCGCTTCCTCAGATCACATTACCGCATAAACACACAGGCTTAATGAAATCCAGTGCATTTCCAGACTAATGCAATGCAAGCTGGACAACATCACTGTAACCTTCTTAGCTTCCTTTCAAAAAGCAGAAGCTTTTGCCTCATCATCCCCACAGTGCCTAAAAGCCTGACTGGCTCTGTTACCCAGCTAGCACTATACAAGACAGCAAGAAACAATTTGGAGATAGAGAGAATTTAGCAATTTTTTTAAAAAAAGCAATTCAAATTTGGACACACAGCTGGCATTTTTATGTGCATTTTTGAAAGGTAGTAAATAATTGGATGGTGAGAGAGAGGGGGGGGAGGGAGGGAGAGAGAGAGCAGCATTAACAAAATTCCATACAATATAGATTCTGTAAAGCATGAGAACAAATGCAAGAGATGTGAGGCAAAATAAATTCCTATTTTTAAAAATATCTCCAGCCAAGATGCAGAATCTACAACCGTTAGAACAGAACTCTAGTAGTTCATCTAAGCCAGTGGTTCTCAACCTGTGGTTCCCCAGATGTTCCTGGACTGCAACTCCCAGAAGCCTCCATCACTCACTGTGCTGGAAGGGGTTTCTGGGAATTGCAGTCCAGGAACACCTGGGGAACCACAGGTTGAGAACCACTGATCTAAACCAATAGAAATCTATTTGGGCCTAAGGTAGTTGAAAGTATTACCTAGATGCCCTAGACACACCTGATTTCACCTGATTTTGGAAGCTAATCAGGGTCGGCCCTGGTTAGTACTTGGATGGGAGACTGTAGGGGCATGGAGTAGGAATTGGCAAGCCACTCCAGTATTCTTGCCAAGAAAACTCCATGGACATGGGGTCACAGAGAGTTGGTCAGGTCACAATTGCAACTACACACACACACACACACACACACACACACACACACACACACACACACACACACACACACACACACACACACACACACACACACACACACACTAGTTGAGGCTATTTCAAGAGACTCTTGTTTCCTCTCAAAAAGTAAATCACATTTTAAAAATACTCACTATATTATATACCTCAGGTTCTTATTATGAGCAATTATAGGTAGAAACAGCCAGATATATTTGAATAGCTATTTAGGCGTCTCGTGTATTTATGAGTATTGGTATCAAGATATTTAGACATCCGTGCCCTGCTGTTCATCTAGTGCTTCTTCTGCTCCACAGTAGCCTTACTCTCCTGCCATGATAAAGAATGAGGCACTCCCCTCAGGTAGCAGTCACTGCAGGGCAACAGGTCTGAGTAGAGCTTAGCTCTGGAGAGTGCTAAGCGGGAGAAGGATATTATACCCTTATTAGCTGACCTTTACGTGTCCCTTAACAGCCCATCATTATCCCAGCTTTTGCAATAATTTTTCAGGGGAAAATTGAATTGTACTACACGAGAGGGAACATTTATGAAACTAGCCTAGTAGATTCAGGGTGTGACAAGACAGGGAAGCTACCCTGAGTTGATTTGGGTTGATTTGAAGTTTCCTATAACAGTTCTACTGCTTTTATTCACATGGATTGTTTTATTATCCCAGCCAGTTTTTTTTCCACGCTAGTCCACCCCACACTTCAAATTGCTTCGCTTCCAACCAGGATCACAGGTGCCCCACCCTCCTCTGTCATTAACATTATTCTCTTCCCAACCTGTTATTTATTTATTTATTTATTTATTTATTTATTTATTTATTTATTTATTTATTGCACACCATAGACACAGTTTGTTGGGGAAATAATATTTTAACACATAGGGAGCAATCTTTATGTGAGAACATCAGGGTCAAACAGGAGTCCACAAGCTTGCACAGGATGCTGACTGCCTATCTTGTCCTACACTCTTGAAATGCACTTTATTGCTTCCAATTTTTGAATTTCATTTGTGTGTGTGTGTGTGTGTGTGTGTGTGTGTGTGTGTGTGTGTGTGTGTGTGTGTGTGTGTGTGTGTGTGTGTGTGTGTGTGTGCGTGCGTAAGGAACCGCAGAAGTCTATGTTCCTGTTTCTCATCCATGCTGAATTTAAACCTCAGTCAACAGTGTTAAACCCACCTTGAGCTGAAGCTATGTGTACAGCTGTGGGTGAAAGGTATTTACCACCTCACATTTTAACACTGATCAGCTTTTGGATTAAAGACAGTTCTGTTTATAGCAAGACTTTGATTCTTGCTGAGTTTATGAGGCACAAGTGAAGGACAGAAATAAAACCTGGGTGGTGTGGGTTTTTCAAGGGGAAGGAACAAAATAGTCCACACACTACAGTTTTTAGGGTATCCATGTGTGCTGCTTCAGAAGAACAATGGATTATTTGAAGGTGTTGTCTGTTTGAAGGGCTGTGAGGTCCAGATCTGGAAAGACTAACAACCACAGGCATGAAGAGTGAGGCCCTTAACAGAGCTCCTCTCCACAGTTAGCACACAGGTCACATGTTCACAGACTACTTCTGTATGGTGAGATATATTACATTTCAACTTAAAACAACTGCAATAATAATAATAATAATAATAATAATAATAATAATAATAATAATAATAATAATAATAATAATAATAATAATAATTTTGCAGCTATTAAGTTTGTGCAATTCTGTTTCTTCTTTTATTCTTTTTTTAGGTTAGGTATGGTGTCTCACTGGACATTCTGAAGTATACTGGCCAAAAATAAATAGAGAAAGCAATGGCCAAGAGTAGGAGAGCCATTACTTAAATACTACAGACATAAGACTTTGGGCCTGTATTTCTTGAAAATAAGCCATGGCTATTCAAGTGGCAGCATTTTGCCTGTCACTGGGAATGCCAAGTGGCAACTCATTATTATTGGCAATTTACTATTTGTGCTATTAGCCTTACACTAGCATAAAACTGCAATATGTTTCTGGCCAGCAATTATTTAGAAATGTCCATCTCTAGGTATAAAGTAGTATTTGTGGCTTTCATGCATGCTTATATCCTCGGTTATTTCTCCCTTTTTGATGTTGCATTCCTTCTCTCTCTCTCTCTCTCTCTCTCTCTCTCTCTCTCTCTCTCTCTCTCTCACACACTCACACACACACACACACACACACACACACACACACACACACACACACCAAATGCTAGTGGGATGGGAAAAGAGTTGATGAACAGAATTGCTCTTGAAACATCCATCAGGATCAACAGGCCAGCCCTCCACTGGACACAGCTGGCATTTCCTGTTCTAATGTGCCTATCTCTTTAGTTGCCATCAGTCACCAATACAATATTATTGGAAGCTGTACTTGGGGGTGGGGGAGGAGGAGGAGAGTACAAGGGAGGTCTAGCAAAGGAGCTGGGTCCTTCAGGTTTCCTTGGTGAGTCATTCTGTTAGGCTGCACCAGATGGGAAGTACCAGGTGCAGGGTTCCTCTGTCAGCTGTGGCTATGCTCCAGACCTCACTCACACAGATCTATCTAGAAGGGCATCTCGGGTATCACCTGTTGCATCACTGGGCAGAGGTTGTATTTCATTTTCTTGACCTCTGGGCCGACTGCTTGCCCTTCTGAGATGACTTCTCATGCTGAGCAAGTTTGTAAAGTGTTTGCTGATACCGAAACATCTAACAATAAGTGTCTTCACCCTGCCCACCCCTTTGGGGTCCAATTTGAGCTTGACTACTATTTTTCTAACCAAATTGCTAGTCATGTGTCTAGGAAGAACAAGCAAGTATGAACTGGAGTGTAAAAAGCCAAGGGACAGAGGTGAAGATAGAGATGACTAGGTTTTTTTCTCCCTGTGACTTGAAAGTTTTGACAGCCCTGGGCAGGAAGAGCCATTTGGTTTATAGTCATACTGCTGAGCAAGGAGCTTCAAACAGGGATGTAAAGGACCCTCATTCACTTCATTCTTTCCTGCTTGAATTGCCTTCAACAAGAGGAATTCTCAAGCCCTATCAGATTTTGCACTTACAGATGACAGCAAGACAAGAGTGCCATTTTCTCTTGCCTGGATCTCTATAATTTGTCCAGACTGACTACAGGAAACAAGGGTCCTTCCCCCTGAGAAGAAAAGCACAGATGCTTAATAAGCAAATAAATGCTGGCTGGTTGTTTTAAACGATGCAGATAATCCATCTGATGTTTGTACTTTTTAAAACCCATTCCTTTGTCATGTTCCGCAATTTGAATTAATTGCACTAAAACATTTGCACAGTTTGGCTTTCAGCAGTGTTTTGCTTTTTTATTTGTACAAAAATATATAGAAACCATTCTCATTGTCTTCTATTCTCCAGAACACCACAGCATCCCTTGCCTCCATAAGAGGCGAGGAGGAAACTTTTGCTGATTCTCATCTTTGTACAGGAGGATGAGAGAAATGTAGATTTCCATTTTGACTTCCGACTTAGAGCTAAGTCACAAAGTACCATTAAAAAAGAATTTTTTTGAAAGTGTTTTTTTCCCCCCGTGGGGCAATTCCTAAATATCAGTGACACAGGGTCCAAACAAGGGCCTTTTCACACGACTCCTAAGATCCGCTGCCCACTTAAATTCGGACCAGAGATCTTAGGGGTTCATTGCTCTTGCTGTGTTCCCACCCCTCAGCACTTCCTTGCTCCTGTCTGCGTGAGGGGTGGGAGAAAAAAAGAGAGGAAAAAATGCATCTCACCTCTGAAGCCACCCGGCTTCCTGATTCCTTCTCTTCCTGATTCCGCCCGGCTTCCTGGTTCTTTCTCTTAAAGGGGCGGCAGGCAAAAACAACAACAAACAGACGTGAGGAGAGCCGACACTCACTCCCTTAAAACCACATCAGGGATTGTCACCACAGGAGAGCAGGTACACGAAAAGTGTGCTGGGTCACGCTTAGGTGGGTGGGGTCGCACTTAATTTTCTGCAAACTCCGGAGCTGGTGGGTAAACATTTTTAAGCTCCAGAGCTTGCAGCCATTTGCCACGGAGTTTAGGGGTTGTGTATAAACGCAAGTGGCAGAGATGCTTTAACCCACCCCCCTCCTATTGGGTTGAACCCCTGTCTGCTTGAACCATGGACCATTCCTGCTCAAAAGTGCTGGGGAATTTCAGCATCTGCCTTTGAAAGTATCCAACAAAATGGCCTCTCTACTTCTTGATCTCACCTACCATAAACAGGATAGAGAATTTGGAGGATCACTTGACATCTAATTCTAGCCCTCTTCTGTTGGCTCACTCTTTCCTCCATTTATCTACCACTGACAACCAGCTATAAATCTTCACTGAGAACAAGACTCAACAAAATTTCTCTGAAGAGAATATTCTTGTAGAAAATCCTGTTAAAATGGTGTTGTTTATCTTCCTCCCCAATTGCTAATAGAATTCTGCTCCTCTCATATTCTCCAACTTCCCGGAAAAGAGTTAGCAATATGGATGCCAGGTTGGCACATGACCAAAAAAAGTAGAAAACTTGGTGACACAAGTTTAGCTCACCTTCATCTAATCACCCAGCACCATTTCACAAATAAAAACCCTGGTATCCTATTGATATTTGCTCCGTATATGAACATTCTCTCTCTCTCTCTCTCTCTCTCTCTCTCTCTCTCTCTCTCTCTCTCTCTCTCTCTGTGTGTGTGTGTGTGTGTGTGTGTGTGTGTTTTCTAACATGAAAAAGAACAACCAGGATAACCCATTTTCACTGGGAAAAGTGCTTATGGTGAGACAGGAGCAAACCTTCTGTTTCCAGCACTGGTGCAGTTTCATTCTTAATCCTTCCAGTGACAATTGGCATTTTCAAAATTTTGAATAGTGGAGAAACTATCCAGCCATGGAGCTCTGCGGTTTATTTTTGCTCCAGACTTTCTTCATTTCAAGGATTGCTTTCTGGAAGTGTTTGGAAGGTGTTTATAACAGAATTTGCATGGGACAATCTGAAAATGATGCCACAACAGACCAGTAACAAGGGAAACATGACTGAGGCTTTGATCCAGAGGGCCAAAATTTAAAGGGTCAAATGAAACTGAGGCTGGAAAGGGGCACACCTGCCTGACTTGAGCTCATAGCCTGCCTACAGCCACTCTGCTCCAGGCAGAAGAGAAAACACAACAGGCAGATGTAAAATGGCCACTAAGCAGGACAGGTGCCCCCCTCCATTTCTCTACCCTCTCCTCAAGTGTGCCAATATCAAGTGACCTGAATACAACCAGTAGAGCAGAAAAGCCAAAATTGTTCAGTATGGCTCTGCACCAGCAGTCTGATCCCTTTCTTTCTGGCCATTTGATTCTCTCTGCTGCATGGCGCTGTCACAAGGATCTGGCTTAGAGGACCAAATTACCATGTCTGTAGGTCACCCGACTCTCTGATCATGAGCTGTGATGCTCCTTTGAGTCCCATCAGTTCTTGGTAGCTTTTCCACAAGAGCCCCATCATCCATGGATTGGTCTTGGCCAACCTATTGAACAGTCCAGCAGGTTGGAACTTCATTCCAATATGGTGAGCAAGACCATTTTAATTCCCAAATGGTGTGACTTTGTGGTTAACATGATAAGAAGCTACATTTTACATTCCCAGCAATGAGAGCTACCTTGGAACCCTGTGGAGTTGCCCTCTCATTCAGTTCCATAACATCACCAACCTCCAGCCATACTGAAGTTGTTCCTGTGGCGTTGCAGCACTTAATGGTGAAGGAGGGTGCTCGAGCATTCCTCTTCACCAGCGGTTCCCAACTTTGGATTTCCAGATAGTCTCAGACTACAATGCCCAGAAATCCTGGCCAGCACAGCTAGTGATGAAGGCTTCTGGGAGTTGCAGTTCAGGAACATCTGAAGGCTGGGGAGCACATTCTATCCCTTAGAATCTGTGTAGACGACAGAGGAAGACAGGCTTTTCCTTTTCTTGAAGCAATAAGGTGGGGAGAACAAAGACTTTTGGGTGTGGCTGAAGGCAACAACTGCCTTAGGGCGCTTTTACATGACCCCTAAAATCCAAGGCAAAGGGCTCCCAGATCCGGAGCTTTAAAATGTTTTCCCACCAGCTCCAGACTTAAAAAAAAATTAAGTACGACCACGCCCACCTAAGCGCATCTGAGCACACTTTTCAAGTACCTGGCCTCCAGGAGGTAAAAAATCTTCCGATGTGGATTGTAAAGCTGTGAATGCTGGGCTCCCTCACCTTCTGTTTGTTTTTTTTGTCCCTGCCGCCGCCACTTTAAGAGACAGGAATCACGATGATGACGGGGCTGCTGGGGCTGCTTTGACCGGCAGGAGGTGAGCCTGCATTTTTTTCTCCCTTTTTTTCTCCCTCCCCTCACGCAGACAAGAACAATGGAGTGCGGAGGGGTGGGAACACAGGAAGAGCGACAACCCCCACAATCTCTGGTCCGAATTTAAGTTGACACCAGATTTTAGAGGTCGTGTAAAAGCGCCCTTACCTTCTGGGAGCAGCAAAGGGCAGTGGGATAGCAAGACAGGAGTGTGGGTCTTGCTCATAACCCATACCCTGGGTTAAAATGCAGATGGAACAGAGTTTTTGATTGTGATACACTCAGCTTTGGAATGAGATGAAAAGAAAGGATGTGCTGTCCTGGATGTTAGAAGCAATACAGGATTAGTACAAAATCATGTGCCGACCCCCCACAAATGCTCTCTTGATTTGTGGCTAAATAAAACCTGGAAAATGTGGATATTAGGAAAATAAACATAATGGAAGGTCAGTAGTAGTACAGGAGTACCTTGTATAAAGGAATGAATTCGTTTCAAATGAAACCATCTTACGCAAATTTTCCTTTAGACAAATTTCCCATAGGAATGCATTGAAAACGGAGTGATCCCATTTTTATGTTGTACGGATTCGCCCCCATAGGCGATTCTGTTCAGCAAATTTCTCCTATCTCCGGATTTTTTTCTGTTGTACAGATTTTGTGTTATACGAACCGTTTGTTATACGAGGGTCCACTGTACTATGGGCATAACACAGATTTTCACTAATTTTTGCAACAAAGCTTGGTATATTCCAAGCATTCATATGATTATTCTTGAGTCCGTCTTGGGGAACCTGGGCGAGGGCAATAGGGTTCCAGGTCAGACTGTTAAATAGCCTCCTCTCACACATCTCTGCAGCTATTTTTTTTTTTTGGAGGCTTCCAGCATTTCCCTCGACATTGCTCACACTCTTTGACGCCACAACAGGAACCTGTTTTGAAACCGAGCTCTGCATGAACTTGTATATAGCATGACTGTTCAGTTGCTGAACAAACGGAGGGCTGGTGCCCTAAGACATATAATGGGATTACTGTACATCTGGCCATTGGCAAGATGAAGTATTTGCAGGGAATTAGGTGGCTGAAACACTCACCTTCCCCACCAGATGGAGATCGCTCAATAAGAAGCTTATTAATAGATCTTTTTCTCTTCGCTCTTTGATGGCGTGGCAGAAAGCTGCGTCTGCCAAAACATATCTGTGTAGGAGGTGTAAAAGTTAAGTTTAGTATTCATTTTGGAAAGGGGGTGTAATCATGCTTTCACATCAAATAAAAACACCAACCAAGCATGCAGTAGTAACCTGTACGACGGAGAGAAGAAGATCGTTTTCTGACTAAAGGAAATGCCTCCAAACCACTCACCGCATTCCTGCAAAATTATTAGCAACGTGCTAAAAGTGGATCATTTTAAAGGTCATGTTGTTTTATAGCATGCACAGATACAAATTTTAGGGGACGGGTTCTTTATTTTGGAAGGCAGTATGCAAATAGACCTCATGTATGCCTGCAAACCTTGTAAACATGGGCTCTAACGCCGTTGGCAGAAGTCGCTAGGTCTTCTTTACCTATGGAAATGTCAACTATGTGTTTTGCCGTCTTCATGTAGGCTTTAAGTACATCATGCTTTACTCCAACACAGACCTGACTAAATTGGACCAAAGAATACCAGTTTGATACCTTAGTGGTGTAGATATCTGGCTGTTGAGCCAAAGGCTGGGACTTCGATTCCTTTGGTAAGCGGCACAATAGCCAGTAAGTAGCACAGTACCAGTATGTACCCAAAAGAAAGGGATTAGAAACCCCTTCTGAGTACTCCCTACCTAGAAATCCCTGGAAAGGGTCTCTGCATGTCAGAACCAACGTGATGGCACACAATTGCTACTTATTTTCTATACGAATGCATGCCTGTCTGCTGTTCAATGCAATCTGTGGAGGAAGGAAGAGTTGTAATCCTTTCTCGTCATAGAATCATAGAATCGTAGAGCTGGAAGAGACCTCAAGGGCCATCTAGTCCAACCCCCTGTCGTACCAAAGCCTGAATCCAAACTGAACCATAGAAGGTGCAACTTGACATCCAGTGGGAGGGAGAAAGGCATAGAAGTATTCCTGCTGGTTTTAGCCATCACCTCCAACACAAATATCATTAGAGTTCATTTGGTAAGCAAAAGGAAATTCCTCTAGAATATACCTAGACTACCAGGACACCTATCTCAGGCATCGCAAACATGTGGCTCCCCAATGTATGATATAGACCTTCCCCAAGCCCCATCTGCCCCATTACCACCACAACCTGTACTGCAGCTAAAACTGTGCTCATGACCTGGGGTTCAGTCCCAGGTCACTGGCTCATGGTTAACTCAGCCTTCCATCCTTCGGAAGCCAGTAAAAATGATTGTGGGGTAATGTGTAGCCTGCATAATTAAAAACTGTAAACCACCCAGAGAGTTCTTGAAGCGCTCTGCAGCAGTGTATAAGCAGAACACGTTTCCTTTGCTCACCTCTCTCTGCAACTCTTCAGTTGTTCTCCATGGATCCACTAAGCAGTATGCCATTCCTATTCCCCTGCCCACCATCCCTCCCTTGCTGCTCAGCTAAAGCATAGGAAACCCCTGAGATGCCAGGGAAACAGGGCTGTGTGGAGTGGGCGGGACAAGCTCCATGAAAAAATTGTGGCTAGATCCCATCCTTCCCATCATGTGGGGAAGGTGACAGGCCCAGAAACATCATTCAAATCCATCTAGAAGGTTTGTTGTCTTCATCCTATTCAAGTGTATGCAACTGTTGCCTTCAAGTACAGCTATTGCTGAGAGATGATACTAGGGGGAATCCAAGAGCATCTGGAGGTTCCCTCATTCAAACAATGGGGTGTCCTTTTCTTTTTAGAATGAAGGACCTCTTTTCCTATATTGTTCTCTCCCCCCCCCCCATCACATTTTCCTGGTTTACTTTGTTTATCTGTATGATCAAATGGCTACAAAGGCACACACTTGAATACACTCAAAAGAGTAACTTTAACAGGAGTGATCTCACCTAAAGCAGCTCTTCTCTTTCCTGGGGAATTGCTCCAGCCTAGCCTCCAAGAGTAGAAGCCGTGCCTTTGGACCAAAAGGCATATTGGTTGGGGTCAACATTTCCCCATATGTTGTCTGATCACCAGGAAATAAACCACAACAGATAGCTCTGCAAGCAATCCAGCTTGTGTTCTGTTTCCCCTTGTGGTCACACCCGAAGTTACTTGTGAATGATTGCTTTTGTCTTTTCCATTTCCAGTAATAAAATGGCTAGCATCCTGCCTGTGCTCATCAGTAGTTTCTCTCCAGCAGGCATCTTGAATCCAAGCCCTTGCAGATCTGTTATAGCTGTTTGTAGGGTGCAGATCTGAAAGCCAGGAAGGATGTGTGATGCTTCAAACAAGATCCCTGACCTAGCAGAGCTATGTTTTATGTGGAAAGTTGGCTCTTGTAAGCGTTTTCACAAGCAAAACTAGCCTTCATGAGAGTTCCAGCTTGCAGTTGCTCCCAACAAGCACCAGATTTTCTGGAAGTAAGAATTCTTGCCTGAGACAGGCCATTCTGATGGACTGGGATAGTCTTTTGACATTGCTGCCTCATTTCCAGCATGAAAAGGGAGCTAGTACTTTTCCTGCCACTGACTTTTTCATGTCTTGAACAAAATGTCATTTGATGAAACTTAGTACACACACATGGACACCCTCCACACACCGAAGGACTTGGTGATAGGTCAAAAAGATGAAAGCAACCCATCTAGAGCTTCTGCCATCTAAAAGTCCCTGCAATGTGGCACTACATGTTGTAGTCTGCTCAAATGTTGTGGTCATGAATATGAAAATGTCCCCTGAAGATGACAGAAATCATAGTCATCTTGGATGCAAGAAGAACATTTTTGATGTCTCTCCTCATGCTTAAGAAAGCGATGGACCAGGATTTCTAACACCACCTACAGAGTCTAACTCATAAGCAATTATACCTCTTCGTAGTCAATGTTTTGTAATATTCATTCTATCGAAAATGAGGATGGATAAAACAGCAAAAATAAACAAGAGCAAAAAGGATAATAATCATCCAGCTCTTTCAGGAACAAGGTCAAATGAGTATCCCTGGGAGAGAAACAGCTTGATATCTTCTACCCTCTGAAACTGATGTGAGACTTTTTTTTAAATTGGCACATGCATTTAGAATCAAGAGCTATGGCCAGTAGGATTTAGGAGGTCTTATTTTTAGCTCCATGTTTGTATTTTGATCTTTTGTAGATATCACAAACCACCAAGAGATGCAGAGTTCAGACTGTAAAGCCAAACAGGAGGCAGATCATTTTCCACAAGTCCTTGACACTGATGGCTCCCTTTCAAAGAGCTCGTGCACAGAGATCGTCAAAAGCATTTTAGAGCCTTTGTACATGACCCCTAAACTCTGCCGCAAATGGCTGCCAGCTCTGGAGCTCACAATTGTTTCCCCACCAGCTCCGGAGTTTGCAGAAAATTAAGTACGCCCACGCCCACATAAACGCGTTCCAGCGCACTTTTCATGTACCTGCTCTCGGAGGGTGAAAATCCCTGATGCAGATTTAAGGGAGTGAGTGCCGGGCTCTCCTCGCTTCTGTTTGTTGTTGTTTTTTGCCTCCCGCCCCTTTAAGAGAAGGAATCAGGATGACGACGGGGCTCCGGGCGGATTCGGAGGTGAGCCTGCATTTTTTCCTCTCTTTTTTTCTCCCTCCCCTCACGCAGACAGGAACAAGGAAGTGCGGAGGGGTGGGGACGTAGGAAGAGCAACGAACCCCCAAGATCTCTGGTCTGAATTTAAGTGGCCAGAGGATCTTAGGGGTCATGTGAAAAGGCCCTTAGTATTTGAGACTGCTGAGTTGGAAGAGTGCTACACGGATAGAGATGTCTATGTTCTTTCTAATTCTCTATGTTCTAATTCTCTATAGAGACGTCTGTGTTCTCTACACGTTCTACACATAAGATTACTCATCGTTACGGGCTACATTTTAAAACAGCCAGGCCTTAATATTCAGGTTGTTTCCACATGTTTGACTTGTAAAAAGCACAAACCTAAACCTTGTGGCACTATATGAAGGTTATTAATGTCGACTAGAATACAACACAGAAAGTGAATGTGTGTGTTAGGTTTTATGGAGGCAGGCTAATATAAGAAATTTCACTGCAATGTTACCTGGAGGAATTTGTATAGTTGCATATTCATGAAAACTGCACAAGAGTCAAAGCTGGCATCCACATCTAATAAATAGGCAGTGGCTGAAGGAGCAATGAGACACAGGGCCATTCAATCAGTGAGTTTCTTCTCCTTCTAAAATCCACATACCACACCATTCACCCTTGTTGTGTGTGTGTGTTGTCGTTACAGTCGTGACTGACTCCTCGTGACCCCATGTCCATGGAGTTTCGTGGCAGGAATACTGGAGTGGTTTGCCAGTTCCTACTCCAGGTGCCTACAGCACCTGGTATTCCCTGGTGGTCTCCCATCCAAGTACTAACCAGGGCTGACACTGCTTAGCTTCCTAAATCAGACAAGATCGGATGTGCTTAGGGCATCTAGGCATCCTTCACCCTTGTTAGAAGCTCCTGTAAAACTTTTATGGATTGGTCCTTGTGCTTATTTGGGTTTAATTTCCTTTTCATTGTTTTTCCCCTCTTATGTCTTGTTAGTCATATAGGTCAACCAGGTGGGGCCCATCTTGTTATACTAATTGCAGCCATTCCACAAGCACTTTTGGCTGCAGAGAAGTAGCAGTGATGCTTTAAAATGAAACAACCATTCATTCAGACATCTCCCTGCAAAACATTGTCCAGTCTGGAGACCGAGGTCGGGAAGCGATTGGAATCCACGCCCATAATCACAGAAGGTAACGGAGGGATGTGTCCCTTCGTTAATTTGTTAAGGTCCAACAGCTCTCCCACCGAAGATGTCTTTCTGCATTCTGTGGTTGTTCAGCTCACTGATCTTAATGAAAACATATATTACATATCCAGTGAAGGCTTCAGTGGTATTTGCTCTATCCATTACTTCTCGCAGGTATGCTAGAATCAACTTAGGGTGTGGCTACGTTAGTGGGAGAAAGTGAACTAGTGTGTGCTCTTTTTGGAACAGTTGGGTTTGATCAGACCTCTTTGGCTGCCTTTAAAAAACTATTAAAAACATGGCTATTTAAGCAGGCATTCCCTCCAATATAATGTAACTCCAGTGTCCACCCATTAAATCTTGATTTTAACTGATTAGCCTACCAATAATAATGCATTGTTTTATGGCACTTTAATATTATTTTTATTTTTATTTTATTGTGTTACTATTTTGTGATTTTATTTTATGAATTGTATGAATCGTTGATTGTTGTAAACCGCCCAGAGTGACCCCGCTGCCAGATGGGCAGTATAAAAATCCAATAAATAAATAAATAATAAAACCAAGTGCTTCAGTTCATACCGAAGTTGCCCCTACAGCCCATCTTTCTGCCTTCTCTTAAAGAGCTGGTTGAAACACTGCCTGCCGATGAAGCCACTTGATGATTGTGGGCAGTCTCTCAACTGTCTCATTAAGACAAGGCAGGCAATTATTTTAAAAGAATTGATGAAGCACATCAGTGATGATATATGATGCAGTCTTTTTAAAAAAATCCACTTCTCTTGCCCCTCTCTTGAGGAGCAGAGGAAGTCATTAATTTGCCCAAGATCCCTTGTATGCCATTTCACAAAAGAGGCAAATTCAAGCCAGAAAAGTTGCTTTGGTTTGGTACTAGCCATCACATGTGCTGGAAAAGATCCAAACTGGCGCTATTCTACCCTCGCCAACAAAGCCGAAGTCGCCAACCAGAGGCTCAGAAAGGTAGGGACCAGACGGCTCTAGAGTCAGTCTGGTTCACTTTAATGAAATGTTGACTCAATGTTCTTGTTCTTTCTCCTGGGTCAATGACCAGGATATATCCAAATCCATCAAGTGGAGTCCCAGCTTTCCACTTTGAAAAACAGGACTGAACGGCTGAACAGCAGCGTTCTGTGCATTTTTTTTCAATGCTAGAATTGAAAATAGCATTCATCTAGTTCCCAAGAAAAGCACTATCAAAATTCAGGACCACACATTCAACATTTAAACCTGAATTTTTCCAGAGAGATCGGAAATCTAATCCATTTACATTAACCATGGTAGCAAACATTTCTCATTCCACATGTTTTCCATTTTTGTTAAGTGTTTTTTAAAAAAAGAAGGCTCAGGTGGTCTGCTGGCACAACAGCCATCCCGTTTCATGGTCAAACTCTGCCAGTTTGCAAACCAGATTTTGTTTTTTCTGTAACTCCTTTCACAGTTGAAAAGGAGACACTATTTCATTGTAAAGCCTTCAGAAGCCTTAAACAACGCCTTTAAGATGAGTCTCGCAGCACAGTGGTTAAACTGCTGTACTGCAGCTAAAACTGTGCTCACAACCTGGGGTTCAATCCCAGGTAGCCAGCTCATGGTTGACTCAGCCTTCCATTCTTTCAAGGTCCGTAAAATGAGTACCCAGAGGGAGGGTAATGTGTATCCTGCATAAATGAACTGTAAAGCACCCAGAGAGTTCTTTAAGCAGAACAGAACATATAAGCAGAACACTTTTTTGCTTTTAAGAGCAATGGCCAAAAGAAGGACAGAAGAAGAACGAAAGAACTAATCAAAGCTTTATGCAAAAGAAGAAGAAGAAGAAGAAGAAGAAGAAGAAGAAGAAGAAGAAGAAGAAGAAGAAGAAGAAGAAGAAGAAGAAGAAGAAGTGGAGAAAGAGCAAGAGAGAGAACAAAGCATGGGTCTCATGACATTAAAAATTATTTTCCTTTATTGTGTAAGATCCCAACAAAGGGCCATTGAGTCAATTGAAGATGTTGACTCAGCAAATCCCTGCCAATTTAATGGGACTACTCTAGTTGTGACTTATTTCTGGATTTCAGCCAATAATTGTGCATTATTGTTGAGCTCTGGAACCAACCATACTAAAAGGCAGAGTTGGTTATTACTGGAAAGTCCTGAAGGGCAGAGCTGCAGGTATGTCACATGACTTTGCTTGACTTCCTAAGTTAGCCTGCTGTCCTCCAATAGGGTAGAGCATGAATTTCAATCACCACTACTGAAATACAACTCAACTATAGATCAAGTTGGCTTTGATGCATGGAATGGGAAGTGCTCCATGTTGTATTCCCCTTCAGGCATGACCAAAATTGATTAGGACTATCTTTTAGCTTAACCAAATCAGCTGCTTTCCGTACTTTCACACTATGCTAAGGGATCACCTTCTAGTGCTTTCTATTAATTTGTTGGACCAAAGCAAAGAGCAATCATTGTTTCTATTCTGGTTTATAACTAGAAATATAATTATATCAGGAGGACAGAGGTATATTGCAAACATTCTTATGCCTCTCCTCTCTTGGGCCTGAGAGATTTATTTCTGTTAATGTTCTTTGAATATTAGCTTGATAATGTGGTTTGATGAAGAAACAGCAGGAGCTCCCAGGCCGGAAAGAAATCTCTCTTGGAATGTATGGAATTTACCACAGAACTTGACTCATCAGTAGAGTTCCTTAGAAAGCTTTATCATTTGATTTTTGAAGAAAATAATCTTATAGAAGAAGAAAAATTGACAGTTCCTTGGGTGGCACTCTTGACAGGGCTGAGATGGTGACAAGGACAAGACCCCCTAATCCCATTTCATTTGGTTTACAACTCTTGGAGAGCCAACACTTGATGCGTCCTTTTCTTCCTTTGAATCCTCCATGTACAAATTCTAGCACACAAATGACAGAAAATAGAGGTGTTAGAACTAGTTTTTCCTTAAGGCATGCACTTTTTTGTATCTTGCACTCCAAAAAGCTTTGTTTCGTGATTGGTTACGGAAAACGTTTGTTTGCATGCTTGTTTACCTTGGTATTTGCCTTTGGGAGAATCCCTTGATGGAGACAGAAAGAAAAAAAATAGAAAGTTCCGTTCACTTTATTTTTTTCCTTGAGTTATTCATGCTTTAGCAGTGTCAAAATCAATGGAATGAATTAGATACAATTTACTCACATTCTGTGGATATCAGTTTGAATTAAGCAGGATGGATTCAGCTTGGGTTGCATCTCACAGGTTGAATCCAGTGGGAACTTTGCAGTAGCAGAAATTACACTCATTCATGGAAGGTGGCCACTTCTAGTCTTCTTGAGCAGCTTTTGAAGACGTGCAAAAGGCTGCAATGAATATGGAGACTAACAAGAATACCAGGGTTTGATTCATTGGGCGGGCAAAGTGGTCTTCTCCTAAAGAAAGGCCACGGGTTAATACAACCCTTTGTTAAAAAAAAGAAAATCACAATATATTCCAATGTGGGAGTAGCCTATGCAAAAGGCAAAGACAACAGTTTCCACCAAAGAGAAAAAAAAGATTTAAAATATATTGATATTCTTGTGCTCTTCTTTTTGTCTCTTAGATTTGTCTGCTTAGAAAATCTTTCACAATAGAGGAGAGACAAAGAGAATCCCAAAAGACACCCGCCCCCATCTTCTTCATCTTGAACAACTGGATTGAAAAAGAAAAAGTAAGAAAATAATAATTATTCTCCGTTAGTCAGAGAATAATTCACCCATAAGGGTCTGCAGTTCCTCCTTGGAAGAAGGGAAATGCACCACCCACACTTAGTATCCATCCTGTATCTGCACTCAGGACCTCACTGTGCTAGCTGGAGAAAGGGTTAGAGTGCTCAAGTCCTCATTCTCCTTCCTGGGTAGTCCTACCGACGTGATCAAAATCATACAGGGGACTCCTTTCCTGAGCTGGAATCAAAGGCTGATCCCAACAGCATGGTCGAAGAAGCTCTGAGCCTTGCTCTGAAGAGCGAAGAAAATAACAAGATGCTGCAAGCAACCTTACTGCAAGCATGTCTCCAGCCTCAAGCCAACAGAGCTGGATCCCCGAGGACCAAGCCACCTTCTCCCAGCTTTCCGAAGCCTACATCAGACTCCGGGGAAGGCTACAGCTGCTCCGGAAGGCTGCAAGGGAAGGAGAAAGGAAGCAGCCCAAGATGCCTGCAGGTTGGGATGCGTCCCCCTACAAAGCCCAAAGAACAAGAGCCGGCAGAGTCGCCGAGGGAGAATTTTCCGAGGGAATCCTGGAGAGCCAACGGAGAAGTGCTGTCCTTCAGCAGAGAGAGTGGTGGGGTGGTCGAAGGTGGGCACCTAGGGACAAGGGAGCCTCCAAGGGCTGCTCCTGAATGGCTGCCTTCCGGGTTGAGCCAGAGGGATGACCCGAGTCAAGAATGGAAAGTCGTGAAAGTCAAAAGAGTCCTCATCTCTCCAGTTGGTGAACCTCGGAAACCAAGTAAGACGGGTTACATTTTATCCTCCCAACCCATGTGCTTCTCAGGAAAAGAGTGTGAAGGAAAACATTAGATGACCCATCAGTTCTGGGGGTGCTCTTGTCTTCAATGTCCAGTATGCCTGTGTGTGCATGTGTGGAGGGAATTGGCATAGCAGCAGCAGCAGCAACAACAACAACAACAACAACAACAACTGGAGTGGAGATGCTTTAATTTTTTCCTGCCTGCATGCTAACACAGATCCGGGGTGTATAGATTGAATGAATCTTTTATTCACGGTTGTTAACCACATCAAGAAATACCAAAATATCAATTTGCCATAATAAAATGATTTGCCAGAATAAAACACTTTAAAAACATTGTAAAACTTTTGATAAAAGCCACAAAATACAAACAAGACTGTTATATAAATAGTCAATATCAGAAAGATAGATAAAATAATATATCGAGGGTCAAGTCAATCTATACAGAAAACCCTGATTGCTATTGCTGCTAGTCTATTCCCAGGCACAACATCAGGGACATTTCTCCTGTGAAACTGTGGGTCATGAAGCATGCATGTTACAATGACTAACCCGGACCTGGCACAGAGTGCTTCCAGACAGGAAGTTCCTCGCAGTGCCAGGAAAGCACCTAGAGTAGCAAAGTCTATCGCATGGGTTGCATTGAGGGACATTCTTCTTTCTCTTCTTTGCACAGGCAAAATCCTCTTGGGTTACTTAAGTATAAACTCTCTAGGTGTCGGCTTCTCCTTGTCATTATCTATCACAAAGGGCATGCAGGGAGAATCTGTTCTATTCAACCGGGAATCTCATACAGCTAATTTTGGTCTCATTGAGCGTGTTATAGCACCGAAAGAAACAGCAGGAGGGTTAGGCAAATACGGCACTCTTTTAAATCCACTGTCGACAAATCAAATACAAAGAGCCCAGAGAACATTATCGATGCAATTGCCTTTAGTAAGATTAGACAGAAGCATTATCAAATAGCTCAGTGATTCAATTCTCCACTGTGCCTCCATGACGGATGATAGTGATGGTGGTGATTAATCCAGCTCACTGACTTAAATGCAGCTTTAACAATGCCATTAGTTTGCCAACCTGTCCATTCCTGCAATTGTTTCTCACGAGGCTCAATCTCAAAACAAGTTTTACACATGAACACTGAAATAAATATCAGAGAATCTGGTGACATGTTAGCTTTTATTATGACATAAGCTTTCAGGGGCTGCATGAAGCATGCAGAAAGATGTTGTACTCTCCAGAGTTACTGATCCACATAAACGGCCAAGACTGGCAAGCAGTGAGATCAGTGGGAAATTCAGTGCATGAAGCACAGGCAATAATAATTACATTATAAATGGCGAGAATTCACAAAAAGCAATTGTGAGTGATGCCAAGAAGGGAAAAAAATACTTGTGAACTGGCTCGCAAACAACTGCTTGCGTTTTGTCCCAGTATAAGCAAGACAATGTGACATGTCATATATGACATGGTGCATGGAGACGCCACCCAAAATGCATGGGAAAATATACCAAAGATTCTTTTAATGGGGAATGGTAGGAAGATGCCCTGTGTCCATTGTTTGGATATTGGTGGCATATTACTTAACTCTTTTGCCTTAAAAACGCCTTTGACCACCATATTTCTGTGATGCTTCTGTGCTCCCCACCACTGCCCTTCCCATAAAAGGAACACAGTAGGACCCTGTGTCCAATGATTCATTAACCACTGATTCAGTTATCCACGGTTGGCAGAGGGAAAAAAATTAAATAAATAATTCAGCGGCTGCAAAGCAAGCTACTGTTGTAAAACAGCAGCCATAAAACAAGCTACTGTCACACAAACAGCAGCTGTAGAGTTTTGGTGTTCCCTCTAATCCACAGTTTTCGTTATCCACTGGAAAGCCTAGAACTGATCCCAAGTGGATACTGGGATCCTATTGTACTTACCTTCATGCCAAACATCACCATGTTGTATATGATGCAGCCCTGGCTGTGTACACCAGTGAAAAAGTGTGCTGGCAGAAGGATAAAAACAAAAAGTTGATGTGGCATCACAACATGAGTGAGAGGTCCTGTGAATCATGAAGAAGGAGTGGGTTGAGGTTTGTTTCCCATGATGTCCTTACAGAGTCGAGTGTGGCACTATATGTTTCAATAGCTTGGCAATGGAGATGGCTTCTTAGAGGGCTTCCTTGTCTTCATAGAGAAGCCATTCTTTCTCTCCCGGAGCCATAAACAGGTGGAGCTACTGGGATTTTGCCACAGGACATCAACATTTAGAGTAGGCATGTCCAAACTTCGGCCCTCCTGATGTTTTGGACCACAACTCCCAGAATGCTAAGCTTAGATTGCCAATGAAAAAGGACTGTGAGAGCTGCGGTCCAAAACATCTGGAGGGGCCGAAGTTTGGACATGCCTGAATTTTAGAGGGTGCTGAAATCAGGACGCGAATCTAATGGCGAATTTTAGGATCCTAAATGTCATTGCTGCCCTACTCTCTTCACTGTCCTCTTTAAAGAAGAAAAGAAGAAAATGTTTTTCTTTCTTTCTTGTTTGAGGTGTGGGTGTACTACATTTCCTTTTCATGGGTGGGTGGGTGGGTGAGGGAAAAGATAATGTCCATACCTCAGGGGAGATTGGGTGGATGATGGTGCTGCTTGTCCTAAATGCTAAGATCAGCCATGGAGCTACATTTTGGGGGGCCTGAAGCTTAACATTTGTTCTGAGAATCCCTTCACAACTAGCAAAGTGGCCTGTTATTTTCTTCAGGAGGGTTGTTCCATGACAGATCGCCACTTTTTTTTTTAAAGTGTGGACTCATGTTGCTTCTGGGGCCCCTCCGGGATCAGGGGCCCTGAAGCTTAAATTTCCTTACTTTCATAGTAGATCCCCTCCTGGACCCAATGGCAACTTATGACTCGGCTCTCTTCTATTTGCCTACAAATAACAGTTCTTCTTGCCTGTAGAACTATGCCATCCTGATCCCCAGAAGACCTATATTAGTTTCTGGACACAGTTAGCAGCTGGGGCTTATGTGGCCGGTTTGGTGACCATTTTGAGATAATATAACTAACATCTTTTCCATTTTATTGATAGTTTGCCAAAATACTGGGGTGGTGGTGGTGGTGGTGGTGGAAAGCGGGTCATAGAAAAGGCACTTATTGGATTTACAATTCTCAGCGTCACCAGTCCCATGCAGGTTGGGGGATTCTGGGAGTTGTAGTCCCAAAAGATTTTTAAAAGGTTTTAAAAGAGAAGTGATCCACTTGGCTGACTCGAATGACAGCCAGCAGGCTAACCCTCTTGTGACTTCAAGAGAGGTACTGTTCAGCCATAAATCTATATATTTTAGACCACAGGCAGAGACCCAACTGTACTCTTTACTCCCAAAGATATTTTTTGTGGCGGTAATCTAAGTGGGATACCATTACTCTCTTGCTGGAAGTATGACTAACAGAAGCAGGCAAACACTTTCCAAAATAGGCAGGTTGCTTTTAAGAGTTCAGGCTGGCAGGCCTCCTGGAAATGTGGTCTGTTTTTTTTTTTAAAGTTAAATAGAAACCCGCCCTGGATCTTTTAAAAATGAAACTCAAACTGTTGAGCAGAGCTCTCTATGTTTCCAAACCAACAACAGATGTGGAAATGAGATAGATGTGGTATAATGTCTTGCCTGGAGTATAAGACTTGCACGGCTACAGTAGTTCATGATAAACTTTTTCAAAGGGAGTTGGATGAGAAGTCAGAGTAGCTTGCCTTTGAAAGCATGACCGGGTGGTTTTGAAGCACTTTTAGAATGGATGGCTAGAATGAAAGCTAACCTATCAGCGAGAGTTTATTTTGCACCTCTGTTTGCCTTCCACATTTTGCATCCGACGTAAAGCTAAGTGACTTTACAATGAGAGGGACGAAAGAACACTTCTGTGCCAATTGTACAGTCAGGATGGTTTTATGAATGACGTCAGTCTCACACATCAGCGGCAGCCGCTGTACATGCACTTTGAACTGTTGAACAGGAACTCTTCGGACACCAGCTGCATGCTTTTTTTTTGTTGGATTGCCTGAAATCCCTGACTGAGTCAGCTTCTTGCCCTATTACCCCCCCCACACACACACACACTTTTGCCCCAGTTGCTGGTTTATTTTATTTTATTATTTTTATTTTATTTTATTGGCCTAGCAAAGACCAAGTTGTGCCAGGTGTGGGTGGGCCCTTACTGGGCAAGGGTGGCTTTTGTTGGTGAAACAGCTCAAGCTGCCTCTGCCTCAGCTCAGGAGTGAGAACTGTTCTGGACTGCAACTCCCAGAAATCCCTTCCAGCCATTTTTCAGTCTAGGAACAAGCTTCTACTTCACTGGCTTATTGTGTGCTGATGTTGCACAGAAGCACTACCGGTTGACATATAGGGTTCTTTGAAAGCATATACTGCTTCAAGTAAAGGGCAGGATGGTCCCTCCTGTCTGTTCCATGTGCAGAAGCCGGCTTCATCTTACCTGCCCATCTGATGGGCTTACTACAAGGAAAGCAGGGTTCCTTTAGGTGGCCTTGCAGCAGTTATTGGCTGTGGTCTCCAGCATCCTGCTGCGGCAGCATCTGCCACTTTTTAGGCAGCTGCCTCCCTCCCCCTATTTCCCATCCAAGGCCCATTCCAATGGTAAAATAGGACGGGACAAGACCCCAAAGGTCATCTCCTGGCACTTCCACCAGTGCAGGATTGTTGGAGGGACCCTCCCTACCCAGGGTGGCACGTTAAATGGCAAGGCTAGCCACCCCCCTCCAAAAAAAGGAGTGGCGTCTGCCCCCATCAGTACAAGGGAAAATGCTCTAGAAACGCTGAAGGGCCAGAGATCCGAGGGCGAGTGGCCCGCAGCCAAGAGTGGGATGAGTCAGAGGAGGAAAGCGACCTTTAAAATAAATAATTTAAGACAGAGGAGGTGTGTGCGTGTGTGGGGGGGGAGACCCGAGGGTCTGGACGTAAGCTTGGGGGGGGGGCGTCTGAGTGAGTCAGCCTGGCGGCCACTAGTTCTGGGCGCCCCCGAGCCAACGCGTTGTGATGCCAACTCCCGTCCCCGGCTGGCCCTTCTTTGCGCCAGGGAGAGGGAAAGGGAGGCGGAGGCGGCGGAGGAGGGGGTGTTTGTTTTCTCTCTGCCCCCCCCCGCCCTTCCTCTTGACAGACGCGGCCAGTTGCTGCGAAAGCCGGGACACCCGATCTCCCTTACGGAGCCCTGGGAGCCCCGGCGGCGGCCCCGGCGGTCGCCAGCAGACAAACAAACACCGCACGGCGGGTGCACCCGCGGCCGCTGCGGCGCAAAAAAAAAAAAAATAAACGCGTGGCAGGGAGAGAGCCAGGCGGCAAGAGAGAGAGGGGGGGGGAGGAAGGACCGGGGAAGGAGAGGCAGGCGGCGCCGGCGCCCGGGAGTGGGCTTTTGAGGGAGTCCGAGGAAAAGAGGCAGCAGCAGCAGCCCCCACTCCACCCCAAAGAAGGAGCAAAGGTAAGCAGGAGAGGGAGGCAGCGGCGGAGGCGGGGCAGCCCAGCCCGGCCCGGCCCTGCCTGGAGAGGGAGGGAGGGAGGGAGGGATCGGGTACCCGCAGCCCCTCTCGGCCAGCGCCGCCGGGGCTCCTCTCTTCTTCGGAGCCGGGAGGAGGCAGGAGGAGGAGGAGGAGGAGGAGGCGAAGGCGGGAGGCGCCGCCAGATGTGCGCCCGGGGGCTGCCCTGGGAGGCGAGGGACGAGCCGGAGCGACCTGCTGGCCACCACCGCGATCCTGGGCGGCCCCAGGTAAAAACCCTGCCCGCCCTTTCCCAGGCAGCGAGCAGCACACACGCGCACGCACACACCCCTTCCTCTCTTGTTTGAGCCAGCCAAGGGGCGCCGGGGCCACCGGAGGGCTGATCATGGGGCGCGTCCTGAAGGCCCCCGGGCCCGACGGAACTTGGGCTGGACCCCACAGGGGGACCTTTGGGGCTGGGATGCTGGTGGTGGTAGGGGGTGATGGGGGAGGTCGCCGGTCGCTCCGCCGGCTGACGCACCCCGCCGCCTCCCTGGTGGAGAGAGACCGAAAGGGAGCGGGCGGTGTGTGTGTGTGTGTGTGTGTGTGTGTGTGTGTGTGTGTGTGTGTGTGTGTGTGTGTGTGTGTGTGTGTGTGTGTGTGTGTGTGACAGGAGCGAGACGTCGAGTGCCCGCCAAGAAACTTTTCCTTCTGGTTCCCGCGATCCTTCTCGTCCCTCCCGGTGGGAAAGAACCGAGCGCCTGGTTGCAACGGCAAAGAAACCGTGGAGGTTGTCATTTTTCCCTGGGAGGAGATGAGAGGCGTTTCTCCCTCGCCCGCCCTCTTTTCTCTCCGAGTCTTGTGCGTGGATGTGGGGAAACCTTTGCTGGGGCTGTGGTGCTAGGGGTGGGGTGGGGAGACTCGCCCTCTTCCCCCCATCCCAACTGGAGCACCTGCACCCTTCCTCCTCCTCCTCCTCCTCCTCCTCCTCCTCCTCCTCCTCCTCCCTCCTCCTCCTCCTCCAAGTTATGCTCCTCATCTGAGGCGTCCGGGGCCGCTCACAGATGGAAACAGCTGGTGCTGGGGAAGGTCTGAGATGCCAGACCCCCCTCTCCCTGCCCTCTCCTTTGCTGGTGACACATCTGGATGGAGGCTGCGGCTGGAAGATTTGGCCTGTGGGGGGCGTGCGTGAGGAGCTTGGCTTGCTACTGCCTGTCCTCCACCCCCACCCAGTTCCTAAATGCTCTGGTTGGGGAATCCGATCCCCACAGTCGTGGTAGGGACGACGCACGCCCTCTTGTTTATCTCTGGATGGCAGCGAGAGAAACTGCTGTGGTCAGCGTGTGCTAGGAATGCCATCTGCAGAGGGCAAAGGGTGGATCGGGCAGCTCGCACACCTGTTTCAGCAACACACATGCCTCCCCGCCCCCACCCCCCAAGTGCTGCTTCTCTCATCCTGAGAGGTGCACCACTGTGGGCGGGTCCCTTAAGAGCGGGATGCCCTGTCAGCACATGCCTCCTGTCCAAGTTCTTTATTTGTCCATGTGGCCTCTTGGCATGGCTGATTGATCGCTAGGCAGGAGCAACCCTGACATTAGGGAGAGTGAGTGCATGGCAGCCCTGGCCAGGCGTTTTTCCTCTGCCACCCCACCCAACCCCGTAGCCCTCCTCCTGCCCTGGTGAAACACCGAGCTGGGAGACAGCCTTTGCTAGGAACCTCCTACCAGCCCCCTGCCCTTGGTTACGGTGAAGGACACTGCCCTCTTTTGAAGGAAGGATCCAGTGGTGGCGAACCTTCGGCACTCCAGGTGTTTTGGACCACGACTCCCACAGTCCTTTGTCATTGGCAATACAGGCTTGAAATTCTAGGAATTGTGGTCCAAAACATCTGGAGGGTCGAAGCTTTGCCACCACTGATCCAGGCTGAGAGCCAGGCTTGGGAGGTAGTGGATGCTAGTCCTCCTTGAATGGTGAGACACAACAGAGAACCTTGGGCACTCACCAGGTGGGAACAAAATACGAAACTCACAGGTGACATTTTAGTGACATTTTCTCTCAGCCTGAGTACCTCACGCTGCTGTTGTAAGGATCGTGTGGGAAGGGAAGAGCATCAAGTCTGAGAACTTGGACTCCCTGGAGGAAAGGCAGGATATCAGCAATGAACTCAAGCACGATACAGTAGTACCAACCTGGCCGCCCACTTGGCCTCTGTGCACAGGTAGGGGTGGGGTGGGGTGCTGTCTTGTTCATCTCCTCAGAAAGGATGACAAATGCCTCAGGGTGGGGGTGGCCCTGACATGTTTGCCGGTCCATTTTATATTGGGGCTGGTTTTGAACGCCAAAGTTCTGTCTTCGGGCACAGAGGTCAGCGAAGGAATCCCGTGAAATGGAGGGGGACTGAACATCTTCAGCCTTTGCCTTTTTTCACACCTCCGCCCTCCTTTTGGCCAGCAATTCAGGGTGCGTTTCACCCTTCCATTTCTAATCGCATTTGAAATTTGATGGGCAGAATGGCAGGATATAAATAGAAGTCATAGCAACAGAAATAATCTTCCCAGCAGGGAACACCTCTAGGGTGAAGCCACACACAGCCACAGTGCCCTTTATTCCCAGCCCGTCTACTAGGTTAGATTCGATTTATCTGTTATTCACATTCATTATGTTACAATCCAGATCAGTGATATGTTCATTTTTCAGTTGAGTGCACGGTTTACGAGGGTTTCTGTCCCATCTCCACAGTGTTCCTTTCTCTTGAACTCATAGACCCATCCCAGCCTCGTTAGACGGAGGTAAATAACTTGAAACCTCTTTGGTGATTGTAAAGGATTACTGGAGCTTGGGAAAGATTATGACGGCCAGTGGATGCTGAATGCTTTATTCCAAAAGATAGCTTTTCCAGACTCCGGGGATCATCCAAAGGAGCTGCACCTTGGCCAAAGCAGCAGAAAACACAGCTGCTCTGCTGCCTCCTGCCACCAGGATGCTGCACAACACGGGAGAAATGTTTTCGCTTCCCTTTGCCAGTGGTTTTCAGATAGTGGACATTAAGGATCCCTCTTCAGATCAACAAGCTGCTGAAGAACCCCCCCCTTGCATTTCTGCCAAGGAATAGCTTTTTTTGTCATATCCAGTAGACGTCCTGAGCCCAAAGTATCCCCTGAGACTTGCCCCCAAATAGGTGTGTGTAGGAAAGCCACCAGAGAGGAGGTGATTTTACAACACTTTCCTCTACATTAGAGTAGGCATCTTGTGGCCCATGAGTGTGCACAGCCCTCAAGTATGATGATGATGATGGTGGTGATGATGATGATGATGATGATGATAACTTTATTTTTATGTCGCCCTTCTCCCCAAAAGGACCCAAGGCGGCTTACAACGAATTCAAAAAAGTGCAACATAAGAAATATAATGTAAAAACATGATTGTGTGGCCTACAGAATTTTTATAAAACGTGGCACCACATTTTATCAAACAAACAAAAGAAGCCACAACCCATCCCAAAAGCTATAGTTTACCTAAGTTCCAGGGTCTACTGCAGTTTTTAAATTGTTTGTTTAATTCAGAATGGAACGGGATTTTGCCCTCTTCCATCTCCCCCCCCCCGGTGGCTTTCCTAAAGGCAATTGGCCCCTCAGCTCCCAGAGGTGGCCCATCCCTGCTTTGCTTGTATACTCAGAGGTAATCCTCATTGACTTCAGTGGGACTTATTTCCCCGTAAGTGTGTGTGGGACTGAAGGTGGAATTCTAGAATGCTTGCCGCATTTGGAAGTTGGCAGGATGTGTTCACTAATTATTAGGTTGGTGTTGCCCATCTGTGAGCCACAAATACATGCACTGCTCACCGTTAAGAGTGTGAATACAGGAGGCGGTGACACCAATCATGCCCAATAAAACACAGTATTCTTTGTGGTGCCACAAGTCTCTCTGTTGCTTTTCTCCCCAAAGAAGACTACTGGCATGACTTCTGCTCTGGAAGTGGCTAGTAGATGTTTATGACACAATCAGCGTGTTAGCGTTCTTAAACAACACCCTGTTGCTTAAGAAGGAATTATACAAGGAGCCCAAAGAGTCCATGGTTTAGGTAAGGTACTTTGCTATAGCAGATTGAAAGGGGTACACGCCCAGAGTGTGAACACGTTTGCCGCGAGCCAGTGGACCATAGGAACCCAAGTAAAGACAAATCTGTCACAGGCAAGGAGACAGAGGGTCTTATGGCATGTCTACTTCTTAGAGAACAGCCTATTTACATGGCACCAGCCAAGAAGACAAGACGAGAAAATGATACCTAGTCAGTGGCAGGTGAAAGGCATGAGTTATAAAGCCAGGACTGGTAGGAACTAGACAGAACTTGATGGGGAGAATTTACAGAATTAGGAAAGATTCCTGGTGCTGTATATTTCAGCTTTCTTGACACACTCCAATTTGGGATGATTTCCTTGAACTCATTTTCTTTCTTTCTTAAAAAAAAATCTGCAGTATGTAGGGCCTGACATTCCTTTACCTACAGTTTCAAGCATGATGAATTTTAGCCCAAGGCTAACGTGTCGCTTACAGCAGTCCTGCATTGTATTTTGCACGGGAAAAGTGTCAAGTTAATACTCGAGATGGGAGAAGCTTGTGAGCATGATGGAAGGCACTCCTTCCCCCTCAAAGAAAAGTTTTTTGAGGGCTGAGAAGTAGAGGCACTCAGCTTGAGTTTCTCCTCTCTTGGGTCAAATGCAGCCACCCTATGAATGTCAAAGAGCAGAGACTTTGAGTCATCATAGAGTCCGTAGAGAAGGTGGCTGGCCTGAGTTATAGCTGTGGCCCTGCCCATGTGTGAGTCCAGGTGGAAGGAAAGGGGGAGGAGTAAATTTACTTTGGGGGAGCTGTGTGGCATCCCATGTATTGCCTGGAATGCCCTCCCTACAGAGATCCACCTGGCACTGACACTTTTGGCTTTTCGGCGCCAGGCAAAGACCCTCTTGTTCAGCCAACATTTTACTTAGACAGTGTTTTAGCGGGACTCATGTGCAGCAAGGTTTTATAATTTGCACTGCATGTTAATTGTTTTAACCTACTGTATATTGTATTTTATAGTTTCAACAGTCATGCTGTTTTATTGTTTTAGACTTTTAATATATTGTTGTACGCTGCCCGGAGACCATCTGGTAGTGGGGACTGGGGAGACTAAAAAATCTTGCAAATAAATAAATAAATAAGTCAGCGATCAGCTCTAGATTTTCAGATGCTTTGCTCATCATTGATGTGATAAAACCTGGTGTGTGACATAGGCCTCTGCCTGTAAGCAGCCCTCTGGCATCTTTTGCTTTGTCCAAAACTGACGTTCTAGCTTCTCTGAACTTGAATCCTTCAAAGGGAGACCTGGATGCTACAGGCATTTAACTACTGAAATAGGGGAAAGGACTTATTTTTGGTGGTTCAGCTTCTAGAACCCCATAGTCAGTATAGTCATTGACCAGGCTGGATTCTGAGCTGTCTGGGCTAACAATGGTCATTTCCCCATTTCTGTTCAAATATTAGGGTCATAAATGGTTTTATCCACGAGCCTCCATTAACAGATGTGGATACATGATTGCACCTTGTAGGATATTTTGGTGATTGTGGTGGTGTCTCCATTACTCCAAATGAACAAGAATCTCTTAAATAACTTTCAAGCTGAAGTGCCACAAGGTCAACAGGCAGATTTCTGTGCACATCCTTGTAATGCTAAGATGAGAGGTTTCTGTCTTCCTTGGAGCTCTTAGTTGGAACAGGATCCTCCAGGGAGATGCTTGGTGATCTTCAACAACCTGGATCACCACATTGTTACCAATACCAACAGATTGTATCTTGAATCTCGTGGTGTTTCTATTTCTTCTGCTGCTATATGAATGAATAGTATTATAACTGCATCTAGGAAACTTAATTTCCTTTTGGTGCAATGTTATTAGCAAATGATAGCAAGGCAAATCACATTCCTTCCATTTGAAAGGGATTCATATCAAGCCTGTGACTAGTTTTCTATATCCACCCAGCTAGCTTAATTATGTGGTGGTATAAAAGCAGCATGTGCCATTTAATACCTTGGAAGTAAAAAGATAGGGACAGATCTCTCTGTGTGTTTTGGAGGGGGCGGGGAGGTCTGTTTTTGCATAGTAAAATATAAAATGTATGCTGCTTTTGCCCTTTGATTCAATCTCAGTGTGCTTTATCTTCTATTTATGGCAGAGAGTGAATTTGTGATTACTGCCTGGCTGAATAAACTTATAGCACCACTTGGTAATGACTGAGTTACTTAACGTAGGAGATTTTGGAATAGAAACACAGAACCTTACATATATTGTAAGCCCTGTGCTTTAAATATATTATTGCAATGACCGAGGCTTTGGGAGTCCCACTGCCGCCACCCCACCCCACCCCAGTTCTGAACACTTATGCTGTTCTTTAGGGTTTCAGATAGTGTCCTAAGACAATGCCATTCACTCAGTCTTCTGAGTATCTTTCCAATACTGTACATCATTCTTTCTTCTGTCCTCATGCATCCCCTCGTTGCCCTGGTTACTGTCAGATCAATCACACCCATCATCATTTGCACATGATACTTTGCAGGAATATTTTTGAACTGGTGTTTCTGAGGTCCTTCTTTTCTATTCGTTTATTATGCACCTGCCCACAGGCAGGGTCTCCAGGTTGCAAGCTCTTCAGCTGGCCTTCAGTTTTATGCTGTAACTCCCAGAATGCATCTCCTGTCCGTTTACGTCAGTGGTTCTCAACCTGTGGGTCCCCAGATGTTTCTGGAACTGCAACTCCCAGAAGCCTCAACCACTCGCTGTGCTGGAAGGGGTTTCTGGGAGTTGCAGTCCAGGAACATCTGAGGACCCACAGGTTGAGAACCACTGGTTTATGTCTTTATGGCATGTTGCTCTCTGGTTAGAAATCAAGGATGCTTCATTTCACTCTGCAGATCAGGTAGTTCCTTAGGAGCTACATGTTAATATCCTGGGAGCTGCAGCCAAACCACCACCACCCTTGGAAAAAACCAAAACAAAACAAAACAAAAGACACGGCTTAGGTTTGGGGGTTTGTATTTTTCAGTAGAGATACGTATACAATGAAAGACCATGCAGTAAACGTGCTGTTCTGCCCTGTGAAACAAAGTCATTTTGGGGATGGAGGAGCAGGCTGGAAGTGGGGCTGCCAGTTGGGAAAAGCAGGAGAGAAGCTACTGATGCCACCCAATGGAGCTTCCTGAGCATGGACACACCTTCAGGCCGCTCAGCAATGAGAAGCCAGAAGTGTGGAAAAGCACATTTCCATGATGAATTTAGACAAAGACCATGTGGTTTTTCCTTCCTGAGTAATTTAGGGTAGCCTGTGTTTGTTGTTGTTGTTGTTGTTGTTGTTGTGGTGGTGGTGGTGGTGGTGGTGGTTGTCTTCCTTCATCATGGATGAAGGCTTTCCCACACTTGATTGAGGGTGCTGAGGGGCCTGAAGGTGTCCCATCTCAGAATGGATTGTAATTGATTTTCACTGCATTCCCAACTCCCCCACAGTTGTTTGATTTATCCCCAAATGATTGAGACTTGGGAAACAGCTTTTTTTTTGAGCCGTGTAAGCTCTCCAGACACCAACCCCCCCATCCCATCCCCACTAGCTCCACAGCAGCAGAAGAACCCCCGTGGGCCACGTGCCTCATGTCCTCAGCAGCATCAGGCTTCATGCTTCATTTAGACCAGGGTGATCTTCTCACCCTGCAACAGGCAGAGCTTTGGTGTGTGGGAGTGAAAGGGAGCCTGAAGCTTAGAAGTCAGCCAACACTTCCGCAGGAGAACTGCAGGATGTATACATTGCTCTATATGTAGAGAGCAAAAAAAAAAAAAATCCCACATAGCTGTAGCTAAGGGGGAAAACACCCAGTCATTTATCTTGCCAAAAGCATTTTAAAAAAATCAGCCCAGGAACCAACCCACCCACACGGTCACAGCAACGCATATCCCTACCTGTCTTCATTTCCTGATTGCCAAAACCTCAAAACGTTTGAATGAAAACCACCGTGTTGGCTTTCTCTGGATCTATAGGGTGGGGCTGTATTTATTTATCCATCCATTCATTCTCAGTGTGTGAATTTTCTCTCTGTAGGTCTTGGGTCATTGCAATGTTCCTGCGGCAATGCCAGTGCCCAAGAAGCAAAACAGTTTAACCTGCAAAGCCCTGGCACGGGTGGGTTTCATTTCCTTTTACCGCTGAAAGTTTACCAACTCTCCCATAAGCTCAGTCAGCCCAACTGGACAACATTCCTAACATAATCGCCCCAGCCTGAGCAAAGCTGTAACTCACACACCAGATACCCCAAGTCATGTTGTTACTGGAATGGAATCCAGACAGTCATCTTGCCTGGTGAAGTACCGCACTTTACAAAATGCTGGATATAAGACATTGTTAGAAAAGGCCATGGTGGTTTCCTAACTCTGCTCACTTCCTTGCTCTCTTTTCCTTTGTTTCACAATGTCTTGTGATGAAAACAAACAGGTCAAAATCCACCTGAGTTAAGCAGGCTTAAGCCCATTGATTTCAACTCTTGGTATGATTATGGGCTTAGTGGATGAACTGTGAATCTTTGGCTTTCCTTTTTTTAACATTTCGATACATCTGGAGGCATCTAAAATTCCTTGTGATACCTTTATGTCTGTTTCATTTCAGGCATCTGGAAGTCACTGATATGCTTGAAAGGGGTGTGTGGGTTAAAGTTTTTTTTTTAAGTTGGTAGGAGGATTTCATGTTAAGAGGGACCCTGGGGTTCCTTGAAGGAAGATGGTGTTAAAAAGTAATAAGTAGCTATACAAACGGCTTTGAAGTGTTCCTTAATGACAGAGAGGGATCTGATTTTCAAGAATCAGAACCCCAAAGCCTTTTTGTGTCCTGAGAACTTGATCTATGGAACGTTTGCACTTGCTCATTATACTTTAGTCTGTGCCCTATCCCCTATGGTGAACCTGATAAAAAGAAACAGATGACTGAGACAAGAATCAAAAGGGAGCACAGGAAGATAAAAGATATGCATAAAATGAGAATGCATATTAATCTATGCAAATACTATGCAAACAAAAATATTGCATTTGCTTCTTTTCTAAAATTTTAATATATTAATATATTTCTCCCCATAAATATCTTAACATGATAAGGGAATCTGAGTGTGTCAAGGGAGCCAAAAGAAATATGAGGAGGCTGGATCTCTGTTATGAGTCTAGATTCCTTAGAAGGTCACACAGGGTGAAGTGATAAGCTGAAGCAGCAGACTAAGATGAACCCGCCTTCAAAATTAATGGTTATATCAGCAGGGGAGAAGATATAATTTCAGTGCTGATAGGAGTGGGAGAAATTCTGGACAAGCAGTGGAAGGTGTCACTGGAAAAGGACAAAGAGGGTGTCCCTGCCAGTGACATTCAATTGAACACTTGTTAACAGCGCAGAAGGCACTGGAAATACTATGTATTTCCATAGTATTTCTGGAAATACTATGATGAGATAAACAACAGATAGTGCTGGAAGATAAGACTCCCATGTCAGAATGCACTCATATATTGGGAAGAATGAAGGACAAATCTATTTGATGCTGTTGCTAATGAAGCAACTGGTTTAAAGCTGAAAGAACAAGTAGTAAAGTGTGGTGCCACCTGACAAATAAAAGTAGAACATGGAATGTCAGAAGAAGAATTTAAAGCTAGCTCAAAAACAATGTAGAAGAAATGGCACATTAGACAGTTGGTCTCAGCAAAATAATTGGACTGGAGGAGAACATTTTCAGTCAGACAGTAAAAGTATTTTACTCTGGAAATAACAAACTAAGAAGAAACTTCATTTCTTTCTATTCATTCTGTGCACAGAGCATACCATACAAAAACTGGATTAGGTCCAGGTAAACAAGGAGGGACTATTGGGGAGAAAATATCCATCATTTAAGATATGTGAATAAATTCATATTATATGCAGAAAACAATGATGTGAAATGATTTCTGAGGGATGTTACGGAAGAAAGTACAAAAGCGAGATTCAGCTGAACATTAAGAAATAATATGACTACAGATTTTTTTTTGTTATGTTATATGCCATCAAATTGAAACTATATTAGAGTAATCCTAATAGGACTTTCAAAAAGGTAAGTGAAATAATTACAGGCTAATTTTACCAATTTCCCTCCTAGTTAAAGTGAGTGTAGGGATTTGAACCCTGTAGTCAAGAATTCTAATCTGTCATCCCTTTCTACTACACCACATTAGGTATGGGAAGTTTAGGTAAATGTAATGCTGATAGCCGCAAAATCAGAACTTTCAAAGATTTTTTTTTACCTCGGTTCAGTCATCCATCCAAATGGAGATTTCAGTCAAGAAATCAGCAGAAGGCAGGTTCTTAGGCAGCTATGAAGGAATGCAATGTTTATGCTATAAAGGCACATACTCGTAGATACAAACCTAATAAATAATATTAGACATAAAGCACATCATGCCATAGTTAGGAAGACTGCTGAGCGTCTGCTGACCAAAGGGCAACAGTCCATAAAGCTGAAATAACATTAGCACTTTCTGGATGATTTCCTACTTCAGGAAATGGTGAGTTTCATTGTGTCAGCCAGATTTTGAATCTGGGATGACATGTAATGTTCAGAATACAAATTTTAAAAGGTGTGATTTTTTTAAAAAAGTATCCATTTTTTTGCAGTGTCGACCACCCCTTCCCTTGTCCCCCATCCCCGGCTCTCGTGTGTGTGTGTGTGTTGTGTCGTTACAGTCGTGACCGACTCTACATGACTCCATGTCCATGGGGTTTTCTTGGCAGGAGTACTGGAGTGGCTTGTAAGTTCCTACTCCAGGCGCCTACAGCACCTGGTATTCCCTGGTGGTCTCCCATCCAAGTACTAACCAGGGCCGACCCTGCTTAGCTTCCGAAATAAAGTGAGATCGGATGTGCTTAGGGCATCTAGGCAGCCCGGCTCTCGTAGGAACATGTAAACAAATCATTTCCGCATAGGTGGAACAATTACCAGTTTGATATTGTCTGAATGCACAAATTGCTTTGTTCTTCACGTGGCAATTTATTCAAGTTTGAACAAAACTTTGATCACCATGTATTTTTTTAGCATTTGGAGCAGACCTTTCAGGATGCAGGAGAAGAGCGGGCTTTATTGCTCTGGAGATAAGGTTTTGAAGACCTTGTTTCAGTGATCCTTGGATGTCAGAGACCTAGCATGTTGGGGAGGATTGACTTACAGTAACTTTCTTCTGGGAGCCCTGCTTTTTCAGTAAAACAACTCCCCCCCCCCAAAAAAGTGAGACCAGTTTGAGAAAACCTATTATCACATGGGCATTCTATAGCAAAACAATCCAGGGAAGCCTGTTGCATCCGAATACCATGGTTTGGAGCTTTGCATTCAGTGGAAAAACAAAATGAGCTCCTTGGAAATCACTTGCCAAATATGGTTTGGAAGTTTTCATTTCCTCCTCTTGTACCTTGTCATAGTCTTTTAAATGGCCAGGCATTGATATTATTCAGTTCTCTCAGTGTTCTGATCCTTGTGAAAGGTTATCTCTAAATGGTGGTAACTTCCATTTGACAAGCAGTGACTGAAACCTCTCTTCTTGGCCTGAGCATTCACTTTTCAAGGCATAGAGTAGCTTCCAGTTCAGTGCAAAGGAGCCATCACCCAATGAGGTGAGAACTGGAGAAGGGTCATCAAGGTGGAAGCAAGAATCACTGGTTTCCCTAGCTCAGGAATAGAGGGTTTGGAGCCCCTTAAGGAGTCCTTGGCAGTTCCCAGCATCCCTTCCATTGTCTTTGTTGGCCAGGTCTGATGGGAGCTGCAATCTGACATCATCTCTAGCGGGTCACACATTCTGTGCTGCTGCCCTTTAGGTGGCCTTCAGCCAGCTGACTCTTAAAGGTATCCACCATCAGTACAATCCAAACACATCAGAATCAGCTGGATTTTTGCCACTGACGTCAGGGGGATGTTGACTCCTGCCAATATTCTCTTTCAGAGTCAGCTGATAAATATTAAACTCGAAGAACTTCTTAAAATTTCCCCTCGATGCCGACAGTTTATAATTGTGTTTTAGATAGAGGGCAGTGAAACAATGTATAAAATAACTGCTCGAAATCCTAGACCGGGTAAAGTAATAGGAGTCAGATTCCACAAGTGACCTTAGCAGAGCCATGATTTTTCCATGATGCAAATGTTTGATAGTGTTTTATATATCAGCTAGTAGAGAGAGAATCCAGTGAAATCTCAAATTTCCATCAGCTGCCTAGTTCCTGTTGATTCTCACATTCCTATATAGGGTTGCTTGGGAATAAATCTCAATTCCAAGCTTCTATGGTTAGGATTTGCATGTTTAGAAGACAATTGTTCGTCTGTACTACTTCATTGAACAATCGGAAAGCGTCACATGTAAGCGTCACATAACAATGAAAATAGGATTTTCTCTTTGGACAAAAAGAAGGAAATAAGTCTTATGGATGTGTGCATGTGTTTCTGTTGCATTTCAGTAGAAAGCCTATTTCTGGGTCTTCCTTGAATCTTAGGAGGTGACTGTTAAAATGGGGTAGGGGTGCAATGGCAGACTTCTTGCAATATCAATATTCTGATAAAAGATATGTGCATTTTCCTTCTCTCCACAACCCTGGGAGATGTTCAGCCTAATTTCTAATTTCGGTGTTTCTGAAAATGTTTCAGAATTGATGCTAGAAAAAAAGGATGTATGTTTTGCATCGACTGCAATAGGGAAAGAATAGATAGGACCTCTTCTTCCTTTCCTCTGTCCCATTTTTAGTTAGCCATTGACACTGTATTATTCATCATCCCAGTGTGCAATAGACTTTTGTCCCCTTACCAAAGAGGTTTTCCTGACATGCTTTAACAATGACAGCAGACTTCAGGGGAGTGAAATAGGGTAGCTGTGTGTCCTTTAAAAAACAGAAGATGGTCCTCCACTTGAATGAATGTGAGAGAACTATATTTCTTCCCTCCCCCCCCCATGTTCCACCAGAATGTCACCCTGTCATAAGCCTTCCATGAGAAAGGTGACAGTGGGCCAGAAACAGCCAGAGGGTTTATTAAACTTGGAAGAGACAGGGAATAACAAGCAATGTGAAATGATAAATATTATGGAGCGGGAAGCAAGGTTGTTCCCGCAGCCTTCCTTTCCCTCTGCTGGCTCGAGATGTACCAGACCTCTGTTTTCCACAAGCTGAAGGATCCCTTGGAGGTGAACAAAACAGGGAGTCCTATATCAAAGATGGGTGACTCAAAGATGTGAGAATTCACCAGCCCCTGATGGCACTCTCACTCTCCAGGCTTTGGTTTCCACCAGAGGGACGATCACCAGTCCAGGAATTTGGACCATGGCCTCCAGGATATGTCTGTTAGGTGTCCCCCACCATCTGTGGGGTGGGGTTTCTTCTGCACCTTTCCTTGTCCTGTTTCGACCTTGGCATTCATGCTGCCACCGTCTCTGTTGCTAACTCACCTGCTGCCTCCACAAAATGGTGGCATGGGCTGTCTTTGGAGCATCCTGTTTTCTATTCACAGTTAGAAGAATACAGGCATCTTAAAAGTTACATTATGGGGCTACAGCTCCCACAGATACCAGCCAGAGTAACCATTAGCCATAGTAGCAGGGTCGGAAGTGGGGTCCAATTCTTTTATTGAAGACAATATCTTTTTGTAGCCTTACTATCAAAATAAGACCTGGATCTGTCACCTGCCCCTTCAAACACTTCTAAACTTTATGAAAGCAGTCCTAGCAGTTTCATCTCTCTATATGTCAGTATTTATAAATCTGTCCTTCTCAAGTCCCACCCACCCCGGGCCACCTCACACTCAGCCTGTCTGTTCCTCTGGGACTGCACCTGCACCAAATTTCAAGGAAGTGTAAAGTACTTGGGGAGTGTGGCACTGGAAGCAATTGGAGAATGCATAGCTACTGTGATTCATTTATTTTATCTTCTACAGTGTTTGCTTTTCAATTACTCTTAAGGATTTGGAAGTTGCCACCTGTTTTGGTAAACCTGTTTGGAAAAACCCCTGAACAGCCCTTGATAGAAGCAGTGGGGTGAGACATGGGGCTGGTCTCATCCTTCCATTGTGGAATGGTGCAACTCCCTGCCCACCCCCCCCATTTTTCTCCTTCCTTCTCTGAGTACAGCAGAGGCAGTCAGAGCTCTCTTTTCAGTAGACATGCTGCAGTGCAGCAGGTGTTGGGGGCTACCTTTTAAAATGCAGGTGCCTGCCCCGCTCCCATAGCAGTCTCCATAACTAGGCCATCAGGATTTTGGACAAGCCAAATCGACATGCCCGCTCCAGCTGTTTCCCTCTCTGCAGGGAAGGGATCTTTGTAAAGCAAAAGGAATTTTTTTCCTTTCAGGATCAAGCTACCCTCAAATACTCAGCACAGCAACACTCTACAAGATGTTGTCTTTGGGAAAACCCATCCCTCCATCCCACCTGAGATACTGGAAGGATTACAGCTAAATTAAGACAGAAACTGGAGGTTTAGGAGGCTGACTGATGAGACCACCACTACCTCTGATAACCAAACAGCTCCATCTCTTTCAGCTTGTTCTGGCTCTGACCTACACCATTGTATGCAATTCCAGGAGTCTCTCTTAAGATAGTGGGCTCTCCATGCCCCTGCATGAAAGATAGTTGGTGTTTTGTTCAGTACCTTTTATTTATTTATTTACAAGATTTCTTCTGAACAGGAGCTTTTTATTTCCATTTGTTTATGCCTTGGCCCAGGCTTCAGATTTCCCAGAATACTGGGAGGATTCTGGTAGGACACCTATTTCTGAACCCTCCATCTGTTTCTCAGAGCTGTAGAAATATACCACCTCTTCTCTTTGGCATCAGTGGAAATACTTGTGACCATATTATGAATTTCCAATGCCTTCCTCAGAGATAAAAATAGCACATGTTCCCCTTATTTCAATCCCTGCTCTATTAAAACCTTAGGTGCTATGCAGGCAGAGGAAAAGGGTTATAAACATTGCCTGTACCCTCCTCCAAGGTAACTGAGAACTATCTATAAAACGGGTCAAACTATAGTGAAGACTAAGAACATAAGAACATAAGAAGAGCCATGCTGGATCAGGCCAAAGGCCCATCTAGTCCACCTTCCTGTATATCACAGTGGCCCCACCAGATGCGTTTGGGAGCGCACGAGATTAGATATCTGTCTCCTGATACCACTCCCCTGCATCTGGCCCTTGAAGTACCCTGGTTTTAAGCCTGGAGATTACACATCTCCATCATGGTTTGTAACCTCCAGGAATCTGTCTAAACCCCTTTTGAAGGCATCCAGGCCAGATGCCATCACCACATCCTGTGGCAGTTAGATAGCAAGTTCTTATGAATTGGTAGACCTCTTTACCACCATGTGGGTTTGCTTAATTTACCCACCTTCACTCTGAATGCTGAATTAACCAAATGTCAACACACTTCCTAGAAACATCTGGAAATTGAGTACATGGCAACTGGACTTCTTTTCTTGTGAAATCAAAATGTTTCACTACTCATCCAAATAGTGTTGTCAGTCTAAAGAAAGTTGGGCAGCAAGATAAGTGGCAGACAGAATGTGTCTGAGTCCCCCACCTCTGTTGAGAGAGGGGCTTTCAATACACAAATGAATGGCTTTCCTGACTCCTCTCAAGCTACCTATCTTCTCTGTCTAATATGTGTACATCCTCATCTTTGAATGATGTCCTTTGTTCTTCAAGTGGAGGTACACCACTGACTGTGGTCGTGAGCCATTGCCCCTCCTGTGCTGGGGCATCTTCCTGTTTAATGGCTGTTTGGTTTCTCCAGAGCTCCGCACCCTCTTCACTGCATTGGACCAGATATACTATATTGTTCCGCTTGTGTTTTGGTGTCAGGTCCTTTGGGTGGACGAGTCTCTGCCGTAGTGTGTTTGTGGATTTGAAGTAAATGGGGATGTGTTATTTTCCAAAAATCCTTTAAAGTTTTTCAGACATTCCAGCCATGTAGGGAATGACCAGGTTCTTCCGTCTGGTCTGGGTCTCAGGCTGATCCCTTGTTCTTCTGGGTCAGGCCACTGCTTTGTTGAAGGCCCCTTTTGGATATCCGCAGGCCTCAAGCGTCTTCACATGCCTGTCTTCCTTCTTCTTGGAAGGAAGAAGTCTTCATTTGACTGACGAAGCTACTTGGATGAGTAGTGAAAGGTTTCAATCTCCCAAGAAAAGAAGTCCAGTTGCCCCGACTCAGCTTCCATTCAACTTTTACAGTGTCTCATAACTTAGCTCAATGATGGAGAATCTTCACAGACTTCCTAGCCCTTTTCAAGCATGTACAGAGTATCCCCTTGCAGAAGATCATGTTCAACCCCTGCTCCACTCCATCACTCACCTACCTGTGGAAATCAATGAATCTGAAGACAGAAAACCTACACTGTCTATGGGGGTGCTCCCAAAGTAACTTGGGACCTTGGAAAATAAGGGTCCTGATTAATGTGGAGACCACCCCAATGACTAGCAGACCTCTTCCCATTCAGTCCTATTGCCTTCACCTATCAAAGAGTGATGAAAATGAGAAAGGAGGGAGAATTGCTATAAATGTGCCCTCTTCATGGGTCCGCTTCTCTACATTAAAATGCCTGAATATGTCATAATGCATTTCATGTCCTATATTATAGGAAGAAGAAACTGATAAGCCACTTCTGAGTATTCTCTACTAGGAAAATCCTGAAAAGTGTCCCCATATAGCCACACAATTATCTATCTATCTATCTATCTATCTATCTATCTATCTATCTATCTATCTATCTATCTATCTATCTATCTATCTATCTATCTATCTATCTATCTATCTATCTAATCTCCTTTGTTTCCAGCCGTGAAGGGACTCACTGAAACACACACCATATTCTGCTCTGCCTTGATTCATTACCACCACCACCACCACCACACACACACGAACAAACACATTTGTTCTCCGTACTTGGGCTTTTATAGCCTTGTCTGAAAGGGAGAAAGAAGGTAATAGGGGTGAAAAGCTCATAGGATGCTCCCAACCTGTCAGAGATTGCAAGTGAGGGATTAAGAGCTCTTGTGCTGGGGCAGTGAGATGAGCAAATGGTGAAGGATTTGAAAAGCAGATGGGTGAATCCTGCTAGACAGGTCACTGGGGCAAAAGAGAGTTTAACTGAATGTAACACAGAAGAAAATTACATCAGGGTCATTTGCAGGAGGGCAGAAGCACAGTTAGCAAACCCTTAAAGGGCAAGAATTATTATTTTTTTAAAAAATTAAAGGCTTCCTATCTTCACTCTGTGACAGAAATGTTAAGACATGTTAAGAAGCACATTCCAGTGCAGGGGCCGAGCTAGAAAAAAAGAAGAATGAGTGAATACCCTGAAGGAGCAGAGAGCTTTTCGACTTGGTTGTTGATTTTAAAAAAACAAGTTTTGAAAATTCCAAGGAGTTGATGCTAGAGCAGAGATGAGTATGTGAAAGGAGATATAGTCCTTACTTGTGTTCTTATGTCTTTTCCAAACAAAATCAGAGTTTCAGTTGGAATTTTATTCGAGTTGCGACAGTTTTGGAACACTGACTTCAGCCACTTGGACTTTTTCCTCGAACACACTGATAAAAATAACAATGCATGCACAATTCTATAATTGTGTAAAAACAACACTAGTATTCCCAGCAGGAAAAAGGATACCAAGCTTTACATGCAAAAGGCATGTGGACAATGTGGACAACACCAATGGTTGTCCAGATCAGAGGTCAAGATGGTCTGGATATCCTCTTATGTGATTCACAACTATCATTCACAACGTGAAACTAAGCAAGGAACAGTCTCAGAAGTTAAATCCTTTTTTTTATAAAAAAAAAAACAGTTGATCAATTCTCACTCAAACACAAAGAAATTGTCAGTGCTGTTTTCTGGCAAATGTAAATGGTATTAATTGATCTGTTTAAAATCTGGGGACATTTAAGGTCACTCACTTTAGCAGGAGGGGGTTAAAACAGCTTTCCTTTAAAAAAAAAAAATCATTACTTGAAATTCCTTTTTCCAAACCTCTTCACATTTGTCAGAGAAAGATCAGACCCATCTGCTACATCGGTGGCCAACAGATCAGAAGTCCAGTTTCAAAGTCATAATTTTTGTTTGGCCTCCCACCCCCCAATTTTGGAATTGCTTTATAGAATATTGGCCTGCTCTCCTGTAAAATAATGTTGCACTCTTGTGTAGTGAGAACTGAATAGACAAAAACACAAAGAAAATCTTTAGGGGAGAAAACTTCAGAGGGTGTTTTAAGTTTTCAAATGTGACCTTCATCATCATTCCGTCCCTGTGGTTTGTTTTTTCTTTTATGAGCCCCAGCATTCCACAGCCATATTTTGTCCACATTCTGAGAAGATAAACACTCGAAAGAATGACCCACCGGAGAATGCAACTCTGGCCTCCTCTGGTCCTGAGCTCGCTTGGGTCAAATCCTTCCCTCGCCAGAAGAGAAAGCATTTTTGTCTGTGCATCTGCCAAGGGAAATAGTACTGGGATTCCTTTAAAAGTACAACCCAGAATATTTTGTATTCCATTCTCTCTACTAGATCAAGTCTATACTTGTCTTTCAGACAATAAGGGGAAAGGGCAGACTGGTGTAATTGAGGGGGTCCATGTCATGTCCTGGGGGCTTTGGTGGGAACAGAGGCATTTTCTATGCCTTGGCCCATCCTGAGGGCCCCATTGTTAGAGACAACCACTGGCTGGAATACTAAACAGTGACGGATACCTACTCCTGAAGATTTCTGTGGATAAAGCTGAAGCCTCTGGGCAGGTGAGTCCCTGCCCAAGTTCTTTTCATCACACCCTGCCAGCTAGATCCAGGACTGGGAGCTAGGACTGGTCTGGTGTTATTTTATACATTATTATGGGAGTTAGTCTTTTCAAGAATTTCAGGCAAACATCTGCTGCTATATGTCTAAAGAAGTGGATGTGTCCATGAAACATTACATTAAAATATGAAAGTTAGTCTTTAAGGTGCCACATGCTTTGGGTCTTTTGTTTGGTTTTGATTTTCTTTGATTTTTGCCTGAAATTATTATGGGATCAGAGCTGCTCTACATTTTAAGCAAGATCTCAGAGCCTTGCAATCACCTTTAGCCCACCAAAATGCAATAGCTTTCAAGAGAAAAGGTTGGTGACCCCCATCATCTCACCAAAATACATGTGGATAAGACGGAGGCTTTGCCAGCTTCTGAAACAGTGTTGAGGGAATGCTTTTACTCAGAGCTCAAGACAGTGATTTTTTTCTCAGCTACAGACCTCAAATTGCTAGTTAGCATGGCAGAAGGATTCCGGGAGTTGTAGTCTGGAAAAAAGGGAATGCTTCCAAGCTTTGCTTCTATATTGTAATTTAACTACTGCTATCAGAGGTCTCTGTCCAATCCGGTGTGCCATCTTGTTCCTACAGAATTCCACAGTCCTTCATCTGCTTTTGCAAATAATGAGCAGCACAATTCTGATTAGGGTAATGCTGCATAGGTCATTCTTTTGTGGCATAAGGATCAATGGATCTGGTTTAAAGGGCTTTCTGTTGATGAAGAGTTTATTTTTAAAAGTTCAAATAATACATTAAATGGTAAAGGGGGAGGGGTTTTAGTTGCTTACACACCCAGTTTGGCATACCTGGAAAGCCACAATGGTTTAAATAAACATATAAATCACAGGCAACGTGGCATGTCGAATGGGTGTTTCTGAAAGTAGTATGTGGTATAGAGTGGGAACACCACCTGGACCTACAAAACAGTGAATAGTATATTATATACTCAGAGGCAGAACCTTTTTACAGAGGATTTCTTTGATATAAAATGTTTTTATTCTGTATGGTTACTGCTGTCTATGTCAGTGATGGCGAACCTATGGCACGGGTGCCAAAGGTGGCACTCGGAGCCCTTTCTGTGGGCACCTGACATCGCCCCTTCATAGCCACCTGTATACAGGTTAAATTACTGTATTGGCACTTTGCAAAAAAAAAAAGTGGGTTTTGAATAGCAGTTTGGGCACTCGGTCTCTAAAAGGTTCGCCATCACTGGTCTATGTCATAGCTGTAAGATTATTGGTCTACAATAATTTAGGATATCAAAAGCACCTGTAAGCCATGAAGGCATCTTAAAAGAAAAATTAGTGAGGTGAATTTAGAAGTTGTTATGCTTAGACAAGAATAAAAAATAAGTGTTAGAGCCTGACTACACAGAGGAAAAATGTGGGAAATATTGTAGGTTTGAGGCCATTCACATTTTTCCTGTTGGTCACATGACACTGTGGGGAATGCAAATCTGCTGAAAGTCCCACATACCCAACTCAGTTTTTCCTCCCTGCCAGATACGCTTGTACTTTTTAAAAATTGTGTGATCATTTTGAACCGATGCAAAAAGGAAAAATTAACTGAAGACACATTTTGGCAACCTTCCTTCAACTCTTGCCTCACAAGGCAAGGAGAGTACACACACCAGGCAGTGGCAGCACTCACCTCTCTCCACAAAGCCTCTCTCCTGAGACACCATCGCCTCTACTTCTTCTTCCTCATGGCAAATCATGAATGATGTGCTTGTTGTGTTCCTGTGTGACGAGGTGTGAATCGAGGAATGAAATCAGCCCCTTGTAAATAAGCAATTTGCTGCCATGATTACATGATTTTCCTTATGCAACATTAAATTAGAAATTGGATTCTGCAAACATTTTTGCCCCTTGGGAAGAAAAACAGCTGAGGAAATTGATTGTTTTTCACAGATAAAGGATTGAAAGGAAATGGTTAAATGATCTTTCTCAGAGGAAGACTCTCAGGAAAAATCAGTAATAGATCTGTAGGCATATGTAGTTCCATTATAATTAGAAAACAAGAGAGCCCAGCTTCCTTCACCATCTCTTTTGTTCTCCTTCATTCTTGCATATAATGTTCAATTTTGTGGATGCTGGAATAATTTGAAAGTGTGAGGGGGAAATGGTTGATATTTGTGCGCATCCGCATAGCTACCTAAGATATGACACGGGTACTAAGGGAATATTGAGGGAGGGCATCTCATGGTTATTTTGTTATAACCATGCATGTGTACATTTCAGTTTATCAAACCACCTTTAGCTTGCAGTGCCATCGTGAGTAGATAAATGACCCTACTCTATCCTAGAGGAAAGATAGGTGTCGGTGTGGGAGATTTGTTGGTTCCCAGGATTTGTAGTACTTACAGTAAATACTACTTGGTTCTGTATGATTCTAAGTTCTTTAATCTGGGACAAGGAAGGACAGAGAGTGGATTCTGGATTCCTCTATAGAGGAGTGTGTTGGATGAATGAAAGGCTGGGTGAGCCCTGGAATGAGGAGAAATAAAAACCAGTGAGAAAGGAAAATCAATGAAATGTGGAAAGAGGGGACAAAGTGGTTCCTAATCAGATGAAGCTCCTAATTCTGCTAGTGATTCCATGTTCCACCACATTAAAGGCAGTAGGTTCGAAATACTGTAGGTTCAATGAGTGTTCCATTCAGTGAATGACTAGTTGCCTTCCAGGTTTACTAAGCCACTGTTCACATTAGGTGACATCCATTAGGCAGAAATAGGCAAGTGAGCTGTACCCTTCCAGCCCCATGATTTATTTCTGGTGTGACCTTTGGAGCTCAAGGTATTACATAAAAGGAAGCGGGGCTGGATGGGGGATGAAGCTTGAAACATTACCCAACCTTTCACTCCCCAAGACTGTCACTTGAATATACAGTGGAACCTTGACTTACATCATTAATCCGTTCCAGAGGTCTAGACAAACATGACTTAAGTCAAACGAACTTTTCCCATAGAAAGTAATGGGAAAGTGGATTAATCCGTTCCAGATGATGAAAAAGACACCTGAAAACAGCAATTTAACACAAATTTGACTGGGTTAGGAGATTCCTTCCAGGGATGTAAATGAAATGTCTCTTCAAAGAGAGGAGGAGGCAGTGGAATTATAGTCCACAAGTTATATGCCTCCACTTTTTAATGTTCATAGCAACAATGTCTAACATTTAAGTTTTACTTATTTTTAACCTGACGTTCCAAGTTCTGAACAACTCTATGCTTACCATTAGAGTCCCACAACTGTACAGCTCCCCAACTAAAATGCTTCCATTGTGGACCAAACTTCTTCAGCCAGACTTTTTACAAGACTGAGCCGACTGTCTAACCAGCGAGGCCAGCCCCGAGCTCCCGGCCCTTCTTCTCCTCCAGCAGCAGCGGTGGCTTCGGCGAGGCCGAGGACCAGCTCCAGGTGCTCGGAGCTGGCCTTGCCGAAGCCGCCGCTGCCGCTGCCAGAGGAGAGGAAGAAGGCAGGAGCAGTTTGGAGGCAGCAGCCGCGATGCTGGGTCGTGGCTGCCGCCTGATTCCAGTGCCTTATGCCGGGGCTCTGAGCTGTAAGTCAAAGCCTGTGACTCAAGTCAAACAGGCCCCTTCTTGCTGCAAGTCAAATATGCTGCACGTCAAGCAGCATGTAAGTCAAGGTTCCACTGTACTCAGTTATAATGGGGCAGTGTCATGCTTCAGGTTATTTGAGTAAGGGAGCCAAGGGACAGCCAGGAGGTCTGTTTGGCTTGAACGTTTTGGTTCCTCTCAGTAACAGTTGAAGATACTATGCAACTTTCTCCATTCTGGTCTCGTTAAAGGGAGTGGTAAAAAAAAAAGCACAGGAGGAGGTCTATAAGTGAAGTTGATAGTAGCCGGACCCTCCTCCTCTTGTTTGGTGATTTGAAGCAGGCTAATTTTGCAATGAAGGGACTTACCTAGAAACATGCATGCTGAATCTCAGCATCCACTCCAGTGCACTACTGAGGTGAGAAAAAGGATAGCAAAATGGTCATGGATGAAGAAATCCAAGATAATGTTTCTCAGTGGCAAGGAAGGCTGAGATAAGTGTCTGGACCTCCCAGTGGTACAAAATAGCAGGCTCCCATCTTAGTACTGTGTGTGGGACATAGTGGCTCAGCAGACTAGAGCGCTGAAACTGTCTGCTGCAAAGTCAGCAGCTCAGTGGTTCAGATCCTGGGTTCCACAAGGCAAAGTGAGCTCCCGCTGTTAAACCTAGCTCCTGCCAACCTAGCAGTTTGAAAGCATGTAAATGCAAGTAAATAGGTACCGCCATAAAAAGCAGAAAGGTGAACAGTGTTCCATGCACAGAAGTGTGTTCAGCTATCGTGGCCACATGGCCACGGACTTGTACAACACTGGCTCTTTGGCTTAGAAACAGAGATGACTACTGCCCCTAGAGTTGAACACGACTAGCATGCATATGCACGGGGGGGGGGGAGCCTAACCTTTTAATGTTAGTACTGCCCTAACTCTGATGTCAAGAGATTATCATTAACTACAATATTTAATTGACATTAAATAAGCTGATATGAAAGATACCCAGTGTGGTATCGTGGACAGAATGATAGACTACTAGGACTCTGGAGAATAGGATACAAATCCCCACCCAGCTCCCCTGGGGGAGTGGAAATGTTAAAGCCACACCTTAAATATCTCACTTACCTTGAAAGCTCTATCTATTAGGCTACAAGTTGGTTTTTATTTGGTGGCACACAACAAGCTGGCATGAAGAGGCTGCACGCTACATCATGATCTCTTGTTGGTCTCCAATTCATTTTACTCTTTGGAAAGGTGGGTGCGACCCATCCAGGAGCACATTAACTGTTACCAGCGAGGGCAAGTCAACACATTTGCAGCTAGTCAATCAGACAATGCCTGCCACCCAGCTCCAGGGTTGTCATCCCCTTATCCACAATGTCTGAGGACACACAAAAAAGAGGAAGTCTCTGATGCTGGGATAACTGATCTAACAGGAAAGGGGTTGTGTTGCTTTTGTTTGTTTGTTTGCTTGTTTTGGACAGCAGCCATAAGGAAGATTCACACAGGCGTCGTAAGGGAAGGAGCCTCACAGGGGGCTTCTGTGTCCTATTTCTCCAGCTCAAATCACAGTCGTGGAACATAGAACCTGTGTTAGTCTGGGTCGCTTGCTCAATGTAACTTACTGACTGATATTGGGTAAAATAGTACAGCTGTTCTAAAATAACATGAAAGGCTTTATACTCCCATAAATTCCAGTGAGATGTGGATTTATTCTGGCCTTGTAAAAAAATTGTAATTTATAGCACAATATTAGTTGTTTCAGAACTTCATTGTGGCTTTTTGAGGTATCCATCCAGACTTGCTGTTGGATAGACTGTGTATCTCGGAAATGCACTGGATGGATGGTGCAGGCAGTTATAAAGATCAGAGGAGTGGTTTCCAAATTGTTATGATCCATCTCTTTGATGTGGTTTGCAGTCTCTCTTCTCTGTCCTCCCTTGTATCAAATTACTCCTTTTTGCTTTGATTCTCAATATTTCTCAGTCACTGAAAGCTCTTGCACAGGTGTGAACCGTTTCCATGCCTTCTCTCCCTGGCTTTGTAAGCACCATCAAACAACCATGCCAGATCTGTCTTTAATGGTGTAATCCTATACACATCTCTTAAATGCTAAGGCCAATGGAACTTGCAGGAAATTATATATAGGATTGGAAATTGAAAATAGCTGAGAGCCTGAGAGAACTATGTTAAAAGATGAATTTGAGAAATGCTGGGCCTTTTCACACGACCCCTAAACTCCGTGGCAAATGGCTCCCAGCTCCGGAGCTTAAAATTATTTCCCCACCAGCTCCAGAGTTTACAGATAATTAAGTGTGACCACGCCCACCTAAGCGCGTCTCAGCGCACTTTTCAAAAAATTCCTGATGCGGATATAACAAGTGACTGCCGGGCTCTCCTTGCTTCTGTTTGTTCTTTTGTTGCCCCCGCCCCTTTAAGAGATCTGAATGCAGTGCCAGAGCAAAGTGGCAGAACGGAGGTGAGCGGCATTCTTTTCTTCCTTTTTTCTCCCTCCTCACGCAGCCAGCAGCCAGGAGTGCGGGGGGGGGGGACACAGGAACAGTGACAAACCCCTAAGATCTCTGGTCCGAATTTAAGTGGCCAGCGGATCTTAGGGGTCGTGTGAAAAGGCCCTAAGGGCTCTTTATAGCTCTGATCTGTTGCATGCTGCAATTTATGGCTATACCTCAATAAACTGAGAAGAACCAAATAGTATCCATGTTAATCTGGTCCAGCAAAATCAATAGTGTGTGTGTGTGTGAAATTACTTCCGTCAAGTGCAAATAAATACTGTACAAAAACACATAAAATAATCACTTAGGTGGCAGATCCCCTGTTTAAGTAACTGTAAGGTATAGAGAAATTGCAGTATTAACAAAGAAACAAATAATACCAGAGCAGACTGAGTAGAGGCAGCACACACCCTACTAGCAGCCATTGGCCATAAAGAACTATGGAAAGAAAGATCATAATTTTCTGTAAAGAGCCATTATTTTCCGATTTATATGGCGTCTGGGTTTCGAGGAATTAAATGTGCTGATGAATTCCAACTCAGTGGCTTAGTCTCTTTGCTACAGAATTTCCCTCTGATACTGTTTGTTGACCTACTGTGGTTTTAGGTTTTGTTACAGAATGGCAATGGTAGGGAAGGCATGTCAGGAAGAAACTTTAGAGATCCTTCAACAGGCTCACCTCCCCACCACCACCACCACCACCACCACCACCAAAATAAAATCCTTTTTCTCTTCTCCTTACCTCCGTTTTAACCAAAGAGTTTAGAATGAGTAATTCCATTTTTATGTTCCTGGTACATTTAAGGGACGGCTTAAAATACCCTGGATAGATGCAGAGCAGCACAGAAGGCAAGGCAAGGAAAAACACATGAAAGGAATAAAACTTAACGTTACACGTGGTCAGAGGGGTGGAACCCCTGGCTGCAGCAACCCACAGCCTAGCTGGCAGACCTCGAAAACATCTTGCACCCTTTCTGTTCCTTCGTTTCTCTCTTTCTGTACACAGATCCACCTGCATCCTAGCCATAGCCATGGCATTTTCAACTACAACACTGCCTTTCTGGTTAATTTAAACAGTGACTGAGATCCTGTCCATTTTGGCATAGAACAAGCTTACACCTGCAAAAAGGTACCGGACTCTATGCCCAGGAAGGTTGGGTTGTGCGATTTGGTTGCTTAATCCAGGGATAGGGAACCTTTGACCCTCCAGATGTTTTAGACCACAACTCTCACAGTCCTTTGTCATTGGCAATCTAGGCTTGGAATTCTTGGGAGTGGAGACCCAAAACATCTGGAGGGTCCAAGGTTTCCCACCCCTGTGGTCAGCCATGCAGTCTTCATTGTGATTGCGGCAGGAATTGCTTATAGATGTGCTTTATAAATTGCACTTCAACACTGTCACGGTTTATTTGTAGTGGCATCGGCAATCTTTCTCTCACTGAAAGGCCTCCTGATCTATCAATCACTCTCCTGGCGTTAAAAAAGTACCATATACTTGAATCTGGAGAAAAATTACCCTGCCAAGGAGAAAAGTCCCCTTAGGACTTTTGCATTAGGGCCAAAAACTGCACAAAGGAAAGAAAATGTATAATTTGTTACCCTTAACTCATTGCCTACAACACACTTATATTATCTCCTATGTCTGCAAGTCTGCACATGCTTTATTGCATAGAGGCATATTCCATATTCAGAACCCTGCAAAATGGGGTGGAAATCTTCCGAGATGGAAAACTGGCAGCATTAATCCAGCAAAGTGCTATATTCAAACTTAATTCTAGAGACAACTAAAAACCAAGCCAGGAGAAGGAAACAAATGAACAAGCATCAAGCACTGTACAGCAGGCCCCATGACAAGTGATAGGACGTTGTCTAGAATCACCACCATGCATTTCATATTGACATGGTTAGGAAGGGGGTCCCTGAATTCTAGAATGGTTTTCCTCTAGACCAGGCATATCCAAACTTCGGCCCTCCTGATGTTTTGGAACACAACTCCCAGAATACCAAGCCTGTATTTCCAATGGCAAAGGACTGTGGGACTTGTGGTCCAAAACATCTGGAGGGCCAAAGTTTGGACATGCCTGCTCTAGACTATTGGTGAAACTCAGTAGATAGCAGAAGGAGCCTATGGGAGATCTCTTTGACAAGGAAAGGAGAAATAGACCTGATTAAGGTCTGCAGATCTAGAGGAACTTCCACTATTGATTTTTTTGGATTGTTGCCAATCACATTTTGCATAACAAAACTTTATTCTGGAATTCCGGGCTGTGCTCATTTTTGTTTGGAGCTGCATAGTTTTCTTGGATCACGTATTTTGTGTCTAGTTGCTCCTTTAAAATTATGAAAAAGAAAAGGTCTGTTGTTGACCCATGCTTTATTTTCTCTCTATGACGGTTGCTGGGTAACTCGTGGCCTACTGTACACCTCCATATAGTTCAGCCCGTTTGTTTTTGTTGTTCATAATAAAGCACAATTTGAAAGGCAATCCCTGTTCACTAAAGATAGCCATCTCTCTTAATAAAAACAAAAGCCCAGCTGTGCTGATGATAAGATAGTAAGAAAACTGATTTATTTGGCCTCAAATGATCTGATTCTAATCATTACCACATATTTCCTGTAAAATTGAAGGGAGTGGGGAGTTATATGTTATCATATACAGTACTGTGGGAGCTGGAGGCTGTAGTGGTAGTTTATCTCCTTAAGCCATCTGAAATAATGAAAATTGTGATCTGGGCCAGGCATGTAAAATGTGGAGTGAAGCAAATATTCCAGATGGCAGGGGTTAATTCCCTGGCTCTTCTGCCTGAGCCCTGAAGCCATTCCCCTCTCTGTGACTGCGCCTTGAGCCATTCTGCACCTCCCAAGCTATCCTGATAGCCATGGCTGTTGTGGAAGATTTTAATCCCATGGACCATAGAATTAGACTCTGTCACCAGCCCAGATGGTTTCTGGCCACACAATGGAGGAAAGAGCCATCTTGACCTTTGGCTCAGGTAGCAAAATGTCTCCACATAGTCTTGTCTGGTGTAGTAGAAAGAACCCATAATAGGTAGAATTAACCAGGGATTATATTACTGGCTTTGTACACAAACTGGCCTTTGGGAATCGGAAGAAAGACTTGTGCAGGAAGGAATGAGGAAAAAGCACTCATTAAAGAAGTTACCTGATGTGGGTTGTGGTCCAAGCAGAGTGGTCCATTACCCCAAATTTCAGGTAGAGTATCTCTTCCTTAGATTATGGGATACCTATTGGAATTACACATCTATTAGATGGAATTGGAGAGGGCCTGCTGCCTGTACCTACATTAATCAGGACCCAATTCACATTACAGATCACTTGAAATTTTAAGGAGCTTATTAAGAGCTGGTTGTGTGTGGTTGTCGCATCAGGACATTTTTCTTCCTTCCCATAATTTGCTCCATAACTTACTTTGTTTTATGACAGGCATTCAGACAAGAAGAGTGTTCTTCCTTTGTAATTCTCATTTCTCAGATTGAAAAGATTGCCTCAAATCACAAAGTTCATATGTTTATGTGACTGTAGTTTTAATGACAAACTGTCTGCAATGTATAGTTTGGCCCTAAGGCAAAAACTGAAGGCAGAAAAGGGAAAGGAAATAAAATCATTTCAGACCAAAAATATCAGTCTATACCGGCAGGAAAGCAGTACAACCGATAAGACAAACAGTGCTGGGTGGAAACCCGGCTGGCCTGTCTCTGAAGCTAATGCCCCCTGTAGGCAGAGAGTTGCTTGTGCAAGCATAATTGTATTTTGTGTGTGTGTGTGCATGTGTGTGTATGTTGTGTCATTACAGTCGTGACCAACTCTTGGCAGGAATACTGGAGTGGCTTGCCAGTTCCTACTCCAAGCGCCTATAACGCCTGGTATTCCTTGGTGGTCTCCCATCCAAGTACTAACCAGGGTCAACCCTGTTTAGCTTCTGAAATCAGGCGAGATCAGATGTGCTTAGGGCATTTTGGCCTTGTCCAATAAAAGTGATAGGAGAATTATTTATATTTATTTATTTGTGCATCTTATATCCCGCCCATCTTCCCAGGAGGGAACTCTGGGCGGCTAACAGTAAAACAATAAAAAAAAACAGTACAACAGGCAGGCTTGGTGAGTTCTTCAGCATTTCAGAACATCAGTGAAGGGAGTAGACCAGAATGAGGAACAGTTGACCCGTAACCTAGAGAAGGGTGGCCAAAGATTAGGAAGGAGCATGGTTCTATTTTCTTCCAAATAAGCAATAACCTATCACCAAACAAGAACTGTCATACTTGGATCATGTGATGCAAGTCAATTCCTTGAAAAGACAGTTAAGCTGGGATTGGTCAGTGGCAAAAGAAGGAAGAGCCACCCAAGACCTTGCTGGTTTGACACCATCAGAAAGGGACAGTGGGATGACTTTGATGGAACTAAAAGAAGCTGTAAGAGATAGAAAGGCACGGTGAGCACCCACAAAGTGACTGAGAGTCAGACATGACTGAATGGGGGACCCTCTGGTACCGACGGAGCCAGGTTTAAAGGGTTCTAGCCATCGACAGCTTGGCAGGAGCCCTCAGAAAACGGTCGGGTAAGGAGAGCGATCCTGTGGAACTGCCTACCTGATTGTTTTCAGAGGGCTCCTGCCGAGCTGTCAATGGTTGGAACCCTTTAAACCTGGCCCAGTTGGCACCCGGGGGCAGTAAGAAACAAAACAAAACAAAACAGGAGTGAGCAGGAAACGTAGTGAAATGAAACATTGGTTTTTTTGTGTGCCCACCATCCATGTTTTTTTTTTTTTGGTGCCCATCCCTATCACAAACTCAATTAAGAATTGACATCACTCACCACCATCTCTGAACTTGGTGGGCAGTTGGGTGTGTCAATCTGAGACACTGAGGCTCAAGTTCCAGAGTAGCTGGCAACTTGTGTTATTAGCCATCAAATTGGAGCTGACTTAGGGCGTTTATACACAACCCCTAAGCTCCGCTGCAAATGGCTGCAAGGTCCGGACCTTAAAAATGTTTACCCACCAGCTCCGGACTTTGCAGACAATTAAGTGCAACCCCGCCCACTTAGCGCGACAAAACAGCAGTTTTCTTGTACCTGCTTGAGGTGGGTGAAAATCCCCAGGTCCGGATTTAATCTGGTCAGTGCGGGGCTCTCCTGGCTTCTGTTTGTGTGTTTTTTGCCTCCCGCCCCTTTAAGAGAAGAGGTGGGAGGAAAAAAAGCAAGCAGAAGAGAAATGGAAGAGGAGCTGAGCTGCATTTTTTCCTTCTTTCTCTGGTGGGGAGGAAGGAAGAGCAACAAACCCCTAAGATCTTTGGTCCGAATTTAAGGGGCCAGCGGATCTTAGGGGTCGTGTGAAAAGGCCCTTATAGAGGCCCTAATAGGGTTTTCAAGGTAAAATACATTAGGGAGTGATTTTACCATAAGGTTCCATTGCTGAGCAGGGATTTGTACTCTGGGCTCCTGAGTCCTAGTCAGTTACTGTATCTGGTACACCACACTGGGTGTCATTTGGTGATTCTGAGAAACCTGAAAGAGATAACATGCCATTCTGGCTTTTACTGAAGTTCCTGCATTCCTTCCCTCGCTATGTAATCATCCTTTGTGATGCTTTTGTCTTGTGTTGCTACTATCTCACACAGTTGTTGGCATTTCATCCTCCATTTCATATAAAGGGGGAAGATAGGTGCTTCCCTATAAAATTATGGGCCCAGGAGTTTGCCTTTGATCATTAAGCTCATTAAGCCTCCAAGAGAACCTCTGGCTTAAGAGCAGCTACTCATGTCATCATGTAATTAACTCAAATTGTAGAAGGCAGGTCTTAGCAGGTCTAAAGAGCCTAGTCAGAGCATCAGCGGAACCTGTCGTGGTTTCTTTTCACTCCTGCTAGGAACAGCATGGCAAAAACTCAGTCCCAACCCAAGTCTGACCGTTCTGATTTCTGAGCCCAGATGAGACTAAGAGTTTAAAAGAGGAAGTGGATAATGCAATGCTGGGGCAAGGGCAGGTCATCTGACTACTCCCTTATGCCATTGCCTTCAGCCGGAATGTCAGCCCTTTGGCCGTCAAACTTTTTATAACTGCTCTTTGTTTCTGACATTTCCTCTTGCTAGATATATTAAATCATGGGAGTTTTAGGAAAGTGGCTCATAGGAAATGGCTCACCCAGAGAAAAATGCATCCTGTGTCCTTCCACATCCTTTTGGAGCCTGGCTAATAGCAGCTTTTGCCGTGACCCCTAGCCAAACCTTTTAAAAGCTGGCAACTCCCCCTTCTCCTTGTCAGTGGTTTAGGTGGGTTCCAAGAGAGAACAGCAGACTGTATGTCATGCTTTTATGAGATGCTAAGTGGGTTCCATTCTAGGAAGCTCTTGGACTAATTAGTTTGGAATCCCTGCTTTAGGAAGCCTGCAAAGAACCTTGGAAGGTTGCTGATTTATTATCAGGCGCTGCCATCTTGTGTTAAGTTCAGTCCAGCATGATTACCTCAGCTCTGTGCCTCAGTTGCGCAAGAGGCCAGCTTCCGACAGGATTTGAGACAACTGCTTATTTGTCTGATATTGATAACTGAGGGGCATTGTACTTGGCCAACAAGCCATTGAAAAGATGGGAGATGTGAGAGACAGCATAGTGCGGGCCAACTTCCTGCTTGGGGTATGTTTGTACAGAGTGTTTGAAACCAAATGAACTGCAACCTGAAACCTTTTGAAGTCTTCCAATGAATTCCGTTTGCATGCAGTCATTTGCGGTCACAAAGCAAAGCTACATGCAAGGTGGGGACATAACCTCCCAGTGACTTCTCTCCAATGAACTGGTGTGCAAAATTAAGGTCCGGGAATTTTTCCATTCATAAAAGCAGTTACAATAAAATGTCTGGCTGTTGTATGCAGATATAGTGCTCTCTGGAATAGGAAAAGGATCGATATAATTCAGTGGGGAGACTGGAGTTGGGAGGAAAGAATGCTGCCAAACTCTTACATCCAACACATACTTTTCCTGTTAAGTTTCTGTTATCTCATGCTGTCGATAGTTTGATTTAATCCTGTTATACAAAATCAGGAGGAAATACTGGCACTGGCACACATTTAATTTACTTTGTTTGGCAATTGCTTGAGGTTGTAGGGCTTTTTGAAATAGAATCCTCTCTCCTGCAAACCTTTGATCTAATTTTGGTTTATATAAAGGATCTTGAAAATACTTCCACATGGCCTCCCTCCCCTCCAAAAAACCTAGGAAGGAGAAAAGAGGACGTCTGCTTTTGTTGCTATTGTTGTGTGTCGCTTTCTTCATTATTGTCCATGAAATTACATTTTTATTTTAAGCATCCACCCACTGTCCCTGGTGTGTGGAGGCAGTGAGTATGGCCCAATCTCATTGTTCTGCAGAGGACAATGACAACAAAGATTTATCTATCTATGCATCTGTCTATCTATATCAATAGTTTACAAAGGACAATCCTGCATTTGACAGAGTCCTGGAAAGCAGTCTCCTAAATGAAGGTGGTTGCTATTTCAAAGGCTCTCCAATCCAATCTTTTGGTTACAAGTAAAGCACCATAAGTATAGAGACAGTGGCTTTAGAATATCCCTAAACAGTTAGCAATCAAGTTAGAAAATGGTCATGGATGCAGTTTGACCACAGTCTTCCTCTTTTTATTGAGATGTATTGTAATTCAATGATAATAACCTCTAAGACACCTACGGGTATGTATGTAGCAAATGCAAATTTTATGCAAATCAGATCTTTTCTCTTTGGTGATGTGTGTGCCCCATCCTTTTTTCAGCATGGTGCAAATAATGCTCTCAGTATGCAAGTAGGTGGTTTATCATTACTTGTGTACCACTTCCTATCAGTTCGTACAGCAACAGGTGACTGAGCTGAGATTTAAACCCACTTTATCCATATGTGTCAAACTACATTTGCTTCTCAGTACAAGCCCCTGCTGCTTTTTCTTTCTTTGGCTTGTGTCTTTATGGTTTTATAAGCATTCCGCTTCTTTAGAGGTTCCAGCCTTTCCCAGCTGAAATATTGTGGCTCATTGTTGTATATTGCAATGGATTTAAACCCATTCGAGTCAAAGGAACTGATGGAAGAGCTGACTCACCAAATCCCCACTGATTAATGGATCTACTCTAGTGTTACTATGCTAAACAGCAGCATTTCAGCCTACATGGGGTTCATATTAAGACCCCGGACTAGTATTTCAATGGGGTTGTTGTGACTGACTTGCTTTTGAGACAACCCAGAACAGGAATGGCTACTGATTCCAGCATGCTATTCTTTAAAGATGGATAACCTACCTACCTCTCCCATCTCCCGTCTCCCGTCTCCCGTCTCCCGTCTCTCTCTCTCTCTCTCTCCTCTCTCTCTCTCTCTCTCTCTCTCTCTCTCTCTCTCTCTCTCTCTCTCTCTGTGTGGGAATGGATACGTGTTTGTTTGCTAAGATCCAGCTTGTAATCCTGTCTTCCATGTCTTCTTTCCTTCCTCAGATATTTCAAGAAGTGCTAGTCTGTCTGAAAAAGAGTTGAAGGAAGCCAAAGCGAGAAGCCAGAGGATTGCGGCCCAGCTGACAACCCCGCCCAACACCAACTCGAAAGGGGTCCTGCTGTTTCACAGGCGCAAGCAGCGCGTAAACGCATTTACTTTAGAGGCCCCAAAGACGACCAGTGCAGAAAAAGCAGCGGGAGAGGACGGCCCCAACGCTGTTGCTCAACCCATTATTCCAAGCCATGGGAAAGAATCCTGTCTGAAGCAGGCCTTCAGAGACAACCAAGAGCGGACAGGATTAGCCGGTGCCAAGGATTCTGGACTGTGGCTGCAAAAGAATCCCATGGAAAAACACAAGGAGAACTTTGCTGTGGATAATGCACCAGGCCTTGCCACCATGAATACATTATCTTCTACAGAGAATTCAGCTGCAGAGTTTGAACAAATGCCTCTCAGTTTGTACCTCAAGGAGACTACGGGGACAGCCTCAACCAATGGAGTGCACGAAGTTACCACCCACCGGTTTGAAAATGCACCTGTTCATGAACAGGTACCAGGTTTTGATAATATAGAAAACATACCACCTTTGGTTGAGGATACGCCTGCCACTGACAGGGAGAATAACAGCACAGTTCTTGAAAAAGACTCACACCTCCCGGAAACAGACAGGGAAAATAATACTCTTGAAAAAGAGCCATATGTTCTCAGTGTCGGCAGTGAGAATAACAACAATATCCCTGTCAAGGAGCCGTATGTACCTGTGATTGATAGGGAAAATAATATTATTCTTGACAAGGCAGTGAGTGAACCTGTTGTTGACAGGAGGGAGAACGGAGAGGTTCTTAGCAAGGAGACAGGTTTGCTTCTTCCGGAAAACCTTTCGAGCACCTCTGACGCTGAGAAATCCACTCTAGTCGAGGTAGAGCCTACTGAAATCACGATGCCTACTGCTGACAAGCACTACTGTGAGGTACGCTTGACCTTGTCTAAGCCAAAGCCTGTGAAAAACCGAACAGCAAGACCCTTTGGGACTCAGTCACTAACGACAAGCCACCCACCACCACCACCACCAGCAGCAGCAGCAGCACCAGCAGACAGCAGCCCTGTGGTAGAATTTCCGCCACCGCCCACCTATGCAGAAACCTTTTCCAGCCCTCCTCCGGTAACTCGGGTCCGGTCACCTCCTGCCTACTCAGCACTGTATCCTAATGAGGAGCAGAAGAATCCTGGGCCACAAGGCCTTCTTTCTCAGGACCCTCTTGTGCAAGCCCCTGTCCTACCACCTCCAGTCGCACAAGGCCCTGTTGTGCACGTCCCTGTTCCGCAGGCCTCTTTTCTGGAAGCCCCCGCTCCGCATGCTAAGACTGAAGAGAGCAGACTGGGAGCCTTGTCTGGAGAGACCCGAGAAACACCTCCGACCAAAACAGGCATCCTGGAGGAGTCGGCAGCCCGCCGAACAGCCAAGAAGCCCATGTTCACTTTTGTGGAGAAGCCCAAAGTGGCTCCCAATCCAGACCTCCTCAATTTAGTGCAGAGGGCAGATAATTGGAAAAAGCAAAGAGGGCAAAGGGGAGCAATTCCTGAGGACGAGCCATTTGCTTTGGGAGCAGAGGCCTCTAACTTTCTCCCAGAGAGGATATCACTAGAGGAGCCCACCCAGGGCCCTGCTGATGTCATGCCCGAGTGGTCCTCATGTTTAAGGTCCCCGAGAATACAGCCCAAGCCTATGATCCGATCCAACCAAAGCCTGTCGGAAGCAAGAGGGAAAGGAGCGGAACTATTTGCCAAAAGGCAATCCAGGATGCAGAAGTACATCATTGAGTCCCCATCGCACCCAGAGACAGCCAGGTCACCTTCGCCTACAATGTCCCTTCCTCCGTCCTGGAAATATGCTTCTGAAACCCATCTCTCCCCTATGGCATTCCAACCTCCGCCCAGAAGTCCAGCCAGATCTCCCAAAGCTCCTCACACACCTCAGTACAACAGCCACGCATCCGAGAGTGAGGTTTCTAAAAAGGAGTTGGAAATCTCCAAACAGCAGCCGTATCAGCTCCAGCCGTCTTTATTCATCCTTTCCCCAGTGAAAGATCCAGTGAGATCTCTTCCAAAAGCAGCTCCACCCCCAAAGGCGGTGATTCCTGAACCCAGTTATATGAGGCAAGCTTCATGCCCAACATCTCCTTTGCCACCTTCTCCTGTTTTTCATTCACCGCCCCAGTCCAGTCCGAGCACATCTTTGCCTGGTCTTTTCCCCTCACCAGCTGGAACGATGCTTGTGCCGCCGCAGAATATCAGAACGAGTGCTGCTGAAGCGTCGCCAGAGTCAACATTTGAATACTCTTCTCGAATTCTGTCACCAAGGGCTAAAGGAGTCTTCCAAGCGCCAAGGCCTTCCTATTCCACCAAGAACGCAGGGATTGAGCCTCAGGTGTGGAAACCTTTTTACTACAAGTAATTTATTTATAAGTGTCAGTTCAAGGGTTTGGGCAAGTGGCCAACACCATCTTTAGCTGGTGACTGGTGGTGTGGGGGAGATTTAAAAAGCCAAATTTAAGACTGCTTGCCATTTTATGAGTGCAAATAGGACTTGCGTCCACATGTAGGCAGATCTGAACCCCCCCCCCAAAGCACTTTGACACAAAAGAGACTGAGCTTTAGGAGGCAGAAAGAGGGCTCTGACAGGCATTGCCGGGGTAACGATCTGTGGTGGAAGCCCATCCGAGGCCCATGGCGAGATGTCTTGGCCGAGCCACCCCTAGAAAAACGCATGCCATTGGATCCATCCCCTTTGTGCCAGCTGAGCTCCAAACAGAGCCGAACAGCGTGTGGGTGTAGTCTTGCACAGTCAGAGCCTAAAAACAGCGCAGGCCTATAGGTGTCCTAGAAGACGGTTAGCCGAAGCTTGACTGAAGCAGGAGGAAGCATCTGGTGTCTTCTTTCTTATTGTGCCCGGAAACTTTATGGAGCATCAAATCTCTGGCTTCATCTCTGCTTTCCCTTTTGAACTTCTTCTTCGCTCTGCGGGACGTTTCTCCCCTGTCTTCTATAAATCCGGAGCCTCCTTCAGCATGATGCCCTTGCAGCTTCTACTTTCTGCTGATGCCAAAAGGCATGTGACTTTCTCGCTTTGATTTCAGGCCGCATCACCTCCAGCTAGTATCTGTCTCTGCATCCCCCAACGTTTCTCTCTTGCGGCACCCCTCTCCTTTTCTTTCATTGTCTCCTCTAGACAACAACACTGAGAATCACAGCTGGGGGGGGGGGTGGAGGTAAGGAAGGATGCGAGCCAAAATGACACAAATTAGAAGCTCACGGCCCTCTGGGCATTTTGTATTTAATGCTAAGTGGTGCTCATTTATTTAGTTACTCTACTAATAGCCGCACCACGGCCTCCTCTCCCATTATCAAGAGCTGGTGGAGATGCATTGGGAAAGTTGCCTGCTGAAACCAGGTTTTTTTCTGCAGGTGTCCTGTTTGGCTTATAAAAAGAGACGATGGGGGGCTTCAGGTTTGTCTTCTCACGCTGGGGTTTAGGGAACCACAACGGACAGTTTGGTTCAAATTTGCAAAAGGAGCTCTCTGAGCAGCTGCAACCATGAGATACACGTGTAGCTCTGTACCATAGCACAGCCCCTGGGAAATATCACGGGAGGTGTCACCTGACAAGACAATGAGCTGCTGTTGAAGATCAAGTACCAGCATTAAGCAGCGACATTACTGTGCTGTTTTTCCGCAAGAGCGGAAACATTTTACAAGCTGGCAAATAGTAACAGAAATCAGGCATGTGCAGAATATGGCCCCACAATATAGTATTACCTTGTCACAATTATTTTTATTTTTAGCTTTCATGAGGTAATTTCTGGCCCTTACAATTGGGTGGGGGAGGGGTGGCAGAGAAAACACGGGATGTGCAGTAAAAATATCAAGAGGCTAGAGGGCAAATAAAATGAACTTAAAAATTTAACCCTTTTTTATTTCCGAATTTTACTGCCCTTGCATTATTTCTCACAGGAACATTGGGATGCCTGGAGTTCAAAGCACTGTGTCCATGTAGGTCAAGAAGGAAGTACATTTCAGTCAGATTCTATTTCATTTGGACTTGAAGTGTGCAAAATCCCTTTCAGACAAAGGTTATGGCTCAAAAGTTGACTTGCTCCCTACAATTACCTGTCCGTAGTGGTGTTATTGAATGGCTGTTGCTACCATCTTTCCCTTCGGTCGTTTGTTCTGACCTTTATGTGAGATCTTCCGGAAAGCCACACAGAGCTGTAAAATATGATCCAGGATCAGTAACAGAGTACCTGTAACCTTCTTTTGAAAATTACATGCGTTTCCCATGTGGCAGTGCCAGGAAATTGTTGTGCTTCTCCAGACAGAGATACAAATCTCAGGATGAATGGTAGTGGAAGAAGAGAAATCTTGTTTTTGTCGCATAGGGTGGGTTTCACATGTAGATACTAGAGATGGGCACGAAACGAGCAATTTTTTGTTTTTGTTTTCGTTTTTTTGTTTCATTACACAACGAAAACAAAACAATTTTTTTAAAAACAAAACGAAAACAAAAATGAAACAACCAAATTTGCTGTGTTTTTCGTTTTCGTTGCAGCAGATGCATTGAACTAAAAAGAATGCTAACGAAACAGCAATTTTTTGTTTTCATTTTTCGTTTCGTTACCTAACAAAATGAAAACAATTTTTTTTGCAAAAAACGTCACGAAAACGAAACGAAACGAACGACCAAACGACAAACGAAACACCATTTTTTTGAGTCGTGCCCATCTCTAGTAGATACTCATCTCCTCTCAGCTAGCCCTGGTCTGACGGGCCCAGCCCTAAGAAGCATTACAACAAGTGTACTATTTGTTCAGAAGGCAGTGCAGGAAATCCAGACCGTCTGTAGGAATGGGTTTTCTGATTTTTGGATGACAAATTTCCCAGTTCCTCCACTGCAGATATTTCCTTCAACAGACCCTCATTTAGAGACACCTAAACATGGCTCACTTGGGAAAACAGCCTAGCTGGGAATTGTCAAGGCCTACCACAGGCCCAAATCCACCCTGGTTTCCTAGGCAGAAAGGAAAATGCCTCACTGCTAGCCGGGAGCTTCCTTCCAGAAGACACAGGTTCCATTCTGGCTAGCACACAAACTGCCATTTTTGCATAATTCTGAGGACATTCTGGGGACGCACCTCCCAGTCTCAAGTTTGGGCCTAAAATCTCAGGAATGGGAAGCTGTTGACCCGGCAACCCTTGAGATATCCCTGGCATTGCTGTATACCTTTTGATAACTTAGACCAGTGATGGTGAACCTTTTAGAGACCGAGTGCCCAAACTGCAATTCAAAACCCACTGTTTTTTCGCAAAGTGCCAATACAGCAATTTAACCAAAATACAGGTGGCTGTGAAGGGGTGATGTTGGGTGCCTACAGAAAGGGCTCTGAGTGCCACCTTTGATGCCCGTGCCATAGGTTCACCAATACTGACCTAGACACTCCTATGTAGTTGTCTTTCAAATCCAGCAAATGGGAGCCATGGGCTTCATTTGTACTTGGCTTTTGGAATCAGAAGGTGGGTCTTGAAATGAACTCTCTACAGTCTGACTCCAGGAAGAGGCAGATCCAGTGGAACATGTGATCCTATTGGTTGGTGGAGTGAGCAACTGCCTGCAAGCCCAGCTCTTAACATTTCATTTTGCTCCTTGCTCCTTAGCCAATCTGTCACGTTTATTAGCAACCAGGTCTGTCCAGGAACAAATTGTGAGATGAATACCTGGTACTGTACAATAAATTAAAACAGCAGGCACTTAATCAAGGCATTGTCGTAGCCACCATCACAATCTTCTTATCTCTCTGTTTCTCTTTCTTTCTTATTTTTTTCCTGCATGTAATCCTGCTGGGACACCTGACAAATCCTTCTGTGAGGAGAGCTAAGCTGATAACAGTTAAGAATCTTTGTTGGAATACCAACAGAACTAGGAAATTAACATTACACTAAATGTAATATGCCATCACTTATCCATACTACATGCTGCATGAGCAGCATTCACACATTACTTAGGGCCAACAGGGCACTGAAGTTCCATATATATAAAAAAATGTTTAACAACTGATCAATAAAAACCAGATATTAGAGAAACCAGAAATTAGAGCACCTACCAGCTGGGCTAAGTCTACCTAGCTACTGCTCAACATGCTACAAGACATGGAGAAAGGCTAATGGAGTTACAGAGCAAATATTTGTGATAAAGTAGTACAGATATAGCCCTGAGGTACCCACATGCTGGGAAACGGAATAGTCATGGAGGTAGCTGAAAATTACAGAATAAGTGCTGTAAAATCACTAAGTATTTAATGGAGCAAAGACTTCTGTCATCAGTTTTGGAGTAACATTTGTTCGTCTCCATAGAGAATGCAAGTCTAAACTGTTGCCTTCAGCCACAAAAATCTAGAGCTTTATCGAGGTACAGAAGCTTTTCTCCCCTTCCTTCCTAAATTTCTGAGACTGCTTACACTGGGGATTTCATTCATTTTTTCAGTCAACAAAAAAAATATGGACAGCCTCTGAGGCAAATCATACCTAAGTAACAACAAAGCAATAAACCATAAAGCAATAAAACAACACATGTGTGGAACAGCTTATAACATAAAAGGCAGAACAAAAATGGCACCCTTTCTAGAAGGATCTCTAAAGCACCACCTTTTTTAGAGAAGCACCAGCTGCAAAAAATATCCAGGCAAGGCATTGAGGGAAATGGTATTAGTTATAGAAGCTGTTTAGGCTTTTATTTCCTCGTTCTCCATCCCATTGGGATAAAATAAAAGACTTGCATGTTGTGGTTTCTGTCATGGAAACATGCCTTAGCAGTAGATACAAGGCCACAGTGTTGGGCCCCTGCTGTTATTGAGCCCATGGCCTTTCTAGAATTGACGGACCACTGCTAAACTTGCCACTGCCCATTTGCACATTCTGCTGCACTGGAAGTATTTTATTTTACCTACTCCATTGCCTGGAAATGGAGTCTGCTAAAGGGGTATAAAATCCAGACAGGGCTGTGGGTAAGAATACCTCTCCTTCCCTTCACCCCCAAGGATTAAAGACCATGTAATGCAACCAGTGTGACACAAGTAGTTTGCGCTTGGAGTCGGAGACACCTCACCCCAAGGTGCGCCCCTCCCCCGCATCTATTCCCAGTACCTGTGAGTATTTTAATGTGTCATTTTTCATATGTCATGTACCCAGAAGCCAAGGAAAACAGGGGTATCAATGTGGACTGCTGGTTGTCCTTGCCTCTACCTGGATCTTAAGTTTAACTATAAGGAAAACACAGTCCTAAGGAACACATTGCCTATAGGAGATTTTTCTCCCATGACCTTATTCTCTTTAATGTTACTTCTACTAAATTATCCTACTGCCTTGGGGTGAGCAGGGAAGGAAGGTTGTTCCAACACCACCACCCAGAGGGAAGTTGGCACGTACAGCTTCCAAACACGCTTGCCAGAGAAGTGACAAAAAGAAGCTGACACAAGCTTGACCATTAGCCTGAGCTTTTTGCTACTGAAATGTTTGGTTGGATTCCAGAAGCATAAATCTGGAAGGGTTCATGATCTTTTCCTGAGGAAGGGACGGGAGAGTGCCAGCAGTGAACACCCTGAACAACAAAGCAATTCAGGCTCTTCCCTTCACTATGAGGAGTTCCATTTAACGTGGAATGGAAACATCCCAAGACGCTTGAGTTAGGCTAGAGAAGAAGGCAACAAGGACCAATTCTCTCTCTTTCTGGAGGATCAAGTGTTCTCCTGCCCTGTTGAAGATAATTATATTATCTGCCACCTTGTGGTATGCAATGACTGCATTCTTCAGGAGCAGTCCAGAGTCATGTTTATGCCTTTGCCCAAGCCTTCTGCAGCAGCAGTGGCAGATGGGTCTTATTTGTTCTGATAAGAGTTTTTAAAAAGAGAGGTGGGGGGATTGGAAAGAGAAAATTGACCAGCTGTAAATTTCAACACAAACAAAAAGGAGTGTGCAGACCCAAAGGAAGACTGCCTTGCCTTCTTAAAAAGGATGTTGCAGTTGAAGAGCCTGGGAGGAGCCTAGCTGGCATGTCAAATAAAATATGGTGACACGACAGCTTCTGTGCTGTGTGTGCAACCTCCAAGGAAGACGAGGATGACTAATAACGAGTTCCCATTCTACACAAAGTAAAGGGCTCCACAGCATTCCTTTCTGCCCCTTCTGCTGCTTGCTTCATAATAGTGGCAATGAGAAACACTAGTCCTTAAAAATGATTATCAAAGGCAGGACTGGGGAACAAAGGGCCCTTCAGATGCTGTTGGAGTGCAATTCCCATGATCCACCACCGGTTAGAAGTAATGGGAAGTGTAGCCCAGTGGCCAAACAACAGTTTGTGGGCCACACATTCACCAGACACTTGGGTAATGCAACACACATTAACTAGAAACTGGTTGTACCCAAATGAGGATTCTCACATGTAGCTGGACTCCCAGGCCAGCATGGCTAGTGTTTGGGTATTATAAGTAGTCCAACATTGTCTATAGATTCCCATTTGGGAGTCAATGGTCTAGAAGATTAGCCATTCTCAATGGGGCCTTATGAACCCCTGGGGGTCTCTGGAATATTTGAAGTGGGGCATAGACTGGAACCAGTTCTTTGTACACCACCTTGTAAGGTTTGTGGTGTAACTTATACCATCCTGATTTGATTTATACTTCTTTCATATGGTGTTTGTGGCCCAGATCTAAAAGAGGTTGAGAATGGCTGGTTTAGACAATAAGACAATTCAGATAGACTGTTTCACATGGTCTGAACCCAGATTCCGTCTGGGCAATTTGGACTGTAATATTTATCAGCACCAGCCAGCATAATCTATGACCAGATATTACAGTTTTTTGTAGCCCACAACCTTTGGAGGCTACCACGTGTTCTGTCAGAGCTATCACCATTGCTGTCAGAGCATAAATGAGGGTTGGGAAAAGGCTATGGATGTAGACTGAGATGGGAGGGAAAGGGAGGGACTGGGCTGGGGGAAGAGTGTGGGCTAAGGATCAGCTCTGTCTTGTAGAAGGGTGAAGCCATCTGCCTCAAGTGGCACAAAAGGACTGGTAGACAAAGATAAGGCAAGCCTAAGCTGCCCTGCTGATCACTGCCCTGAAGTCATTCTGCTAATATTGCTCCAGAATCCCGGCACCTATCTGACTATCCCCATAAGGGAAGATAATAGCGTGGCAGTGCCCTCCACAGCTATGGTGTGTCCAGTATTAAGAAAAGGAAAAAGCAGAGGAAGAGGAGGAAGTACCACAGACTCCTCCCCTTTCTAGCCACGCTTCACTCTGCAGAGTTCTCAGAGTGAACCCACAACTGGAACAGCATCCAGGTAAATTCCTTATGCCAGGGAACATGTTATTTGGGAAGAGGGTATCATCCCTCCCATCTTATCATTATTTCAACCTATTAAGACAGTGGCCCAAGGGTACTGGCAACCTTCCAACTCCGGCCTTGTGGCAGTAGTGGCAGCATGGCACCACTGCTCTCCCTTGTAGTCAGCCTTCTGAGGCAGCTTGCCTCCTTATGCTCAGGCAGTGAGAGTCCTGCTTTTCTTTGGGGGAGAGAAGGAAGGCTTCCTGTTGGAGCAGTTTTCTCTTTGGTCCACCTGGAAAGATTAGAAGAACCCCAGGCTGCAGTGTGGGAATAATTCAAGCATTGGAACTGGATCCAGTTTGGCCAAAGAAGGATCTATCCATGCCTATTTCCATCTCTTCAATGAGGATCCCCTTAAGGGATCTTGGGATGAGACTTATTAGCAACAGCCCCGCATGAGGGTTGTCATGCTGTCTTCACTCACAGACGGCAGGTGGGACTACCCCGTGACTTGTGTCCGTGTGGCTCCCCTTCTTTTGCCATCCCCGGGACATCCTCCTGTTTTGGGGAGGAGATCATTGCTGATCCAAGGTGATGGCAACTGTTAGCAAATGGAGTTGTAGCCCTTTATTTGCCACATGGCAGCTGAAATCTAGTGGTAAGTCACAGCGAGAGTAGGCCCTTTGAATTGGTAAGGATTTAGGAAGTCAACACATACATCAGTCCTATTGATTCAATGGGCGTACTCTGGTTGCAACCTACTACTGGATTTCTGCCAGTAGGTGCCTGGGTGGGTTCATCATGCCAACCACCTCCTAGATGCACACTTAATTGCTCAGACCCACAACACAAGCCTTCTCATCTGTCAGTGTCGCTGCTTCCTCTTCTGCTTCCTTTCCACTGGTCTTCCTATCAGTACCTCTTGTCTCCCTCTCTTGATCCAGTGCGCAATAGGGTCCCAAATGCAAAACATCTGGAAACACCTGGGGTGGGAAATGAAACAAAGGGGTTTTTGTATTTCCCTTTCCCATGACAACGACTTTCACACAATTTTGGCCTTCAGCTGAAAAAGTATACAAAAAGCTTAGCGGAGCCGGGGAAAGAGGTGATGGTGGAAAGCTTTTGGTTTGGCAGGTGTTTCATATCTGCTCTCCTCTGCTTGGAAAATCTTAATTCCTTTCCTTTGCTGACACATCATGGCCACAGTGGAGCGAAGGGGCGGCAGGGAGCGGAAGCTCCGTGGAGAACAGGGTCCTGGAAGTAAAGGAAATGGAAGCATTCTCCCCAAGAGTTTCTGGTCTGATGTCGTTCTGGGTGGGATGCAGAGCGTGAATCAAACACCTGTCATCCTTGGCACAGAAGCCTATACATAGAGGCCCCTCATTTCCCTTCATCAGCATTTTGGCTTGCAAGAGAAAAGGAGTGAGGTCGTTGGGCTGGGACGGGTGGGAACATGCTGAGAAAAAGGAAGGGGGTTCACAGAACTGGAGACAATTTCCTCAAGAAGGAAGATAGGAAATTACAGTATAAGAAATTCTACTTCTTGTACAATTTCATCTCCAAACTTCTAGAACCATTTATAAAACCTCATATTCGGGCATATAGTTAAGGATGTAGAAGATACATAGGGTGTTTGTACACGACCCCTAAACTCCGGGGCAAATGGCTTCCAGCTCCGGAGCTTAAAAATGTTTACCCACTAGCTCCGGAGTTTACAGGAAATTAAGTGCGACCCCGCCCACTTTAGCGCATCCCACCGCACCTTTCAAGTACCTGCTCTTTGGAGGTGAAAATTATTTGATCCGGTGTAACGATAGTGAGTGCGGGGCTCTCCTTGCTTCTGTTTGTTGTTTTTTGGCTCCCGCCCCTTTAAGAGCTACTTTTAGAGACGAGAGGCAGAACGGAGGTGAGCGGCATGCTTTTCTTTCTCTTTTTCTCCCTCCCCTCACGCAGCCAGCAGCCAGGAAGTGCGGAGGGGGTGGGAATGCAGGAAGAGCGACGAACCCCTAAGATCTCTGGTCCGAATTTAAGTGGCCAGCGGATCTTAGGGGTCGTGTAAAAAGGCCCATAGTTTTCTGTTTTAGACATTGGATACTCGTTGTTTCCAATTTTAAACATTGTCTTTCAATGTTGTAAGCTGCCTTGGCTCCTATTTAAGGAGAAAGGTGGGGTAAAAAATATTTTAAATAAATCCACTATTTTTCGCTTAACTCTAGAACAGTGTTGGCGAACCTATGGCACGGGTGCCAAAGGTGGCACTCTGACTCCTTTCTGTGGGCACCCGACATCACCCCATCACAGCCACCTGTATTCAGGCTAAATAGCTGGATTGTCACTTTGCGAAAAATTAGTGGGTTTTGAATTGCAGTTTGGGCACTCGGTCATCACTAACTTTCCAAGGCAAGCATTATGCATTTGCAATCCATGCCCTGTTTTCAAGTGGCCCCTTCCTTGCATCAAATCAAATCAAATCAAAGTATTCTGCTTATATACCGCCCCATAGCTCTTAAAGCACTTTCTGGGTGGTTTACAATTTAATTATGCAGCAGGCTACACATTGCCCCTTCTCCCCCTGTGACCTGGGTACTGATTTTACCGACCTCGGAAGGATAGAGAGCTGAGTCGATCATGAGCCTGCTACCTGGGATTGAACCCCAGGTCATGAGCACAGTTATAGCTGCAGTACAGCGATTTAACCTCTTAAAGCCTGGTCTGTGCTTGGAAGCTCCCTAGTGACTGACAGTGCTGGGATCAGGGCAGCCACTCATCTGATCAGCATGCTGTGAAAACGGAGCTGCCAGAGGGGTTGTCGACACACACACACACACACACACACACACACACACACACACACACACACACACACACACACACACACACACCATCTCCAAGCAAGAACACCATTACCAAGATTGCTGGGAAACCTTCTAGCATTGCTTGCTTAGAGAGCTGCTCCAGCTGCTCTGTTGTTGCCACATGTAGAGCGGGCAGGGACACTGATGCCCCAACCTTCGCACTGTTAGTCACCAAGAGGATTTCCCAGCACCCTCCAGTTGGTGGCAGGTGCCTTAATTTGGTTCTGAAGCACAGTGGAATTTGTATTGGTATAGCAACTGCAGTTGATGCATATCCCACCTGTTTCCCCACCCCACTCCAGGCTTCCACATGGATCTGGACTAGGGATTTCGTTTCATTTCTACTAGTGGTTCATTTTGTTTCATTTTTAAATGCATTTTTGTAAAAAAATTCATAACAAAATGAAACAATAACAAAAACAATTTGTTACTCAATAAAATGGCTCCCCTGAGTCCTAGAGGCACCAGATTTGGTGGGTAGCTTTTTACAAAGGAGCCATTTTACAGAGTAACGAAATGTGTCATTTTCAAAGGGGAAAAGAAGTGTTTTGTTTCATTTTTTAACGAAATGCTGTTTCCTGTTTCATTTCATTTTGTAACATTTCAGAAGCTTACGAAACGACAAAACAGCATGTTGTTTTTCCATAAGGGGCCCATCTCTAATCTGGACTAAAAGTGCCAGGTAGCTGCAAAGTGGGGGCACAAAACAGCTTCTTCCACGCCAATGAAATGGCTGTTTTCAGCCTAAGAGGAAGGATACGAACCCTTGTCTCTCTGTTGCCCTTTCAGGAAAGAAAAGCATCCCTGCCTGCTTCCCCGACGTGGACTCCGCGCCTGCTGCGAAGACAGCCGAGCAGCTTAGATGGCTGGGTGAGCCCAGCCCCGACACCAGAACCCGAGGAAGGGCTTGCAGACGCCTTCCGATCAGCCAGCGCCATGACTCCCCCTCCCCCCATGTCTCCCTCTTGGAGCGAAAGATCCCTGTCCCCATTTCGGCAGGAAACGGATCCCAAGTCCAGCCGGCAGATGCAGGCTCTGCTAGCCCGGAACATCATCAATGCTGCCCGGAGGAAAAGCTCTTCCCCGAAAGCCACGGGGCCGGAGACCTTCAGGCCTTTCACCCCGCCTGCGGCGTCAGCCCATGTGTCGTCCTCCTTGGGAGGCAGCCCGAAGAGTGTTGGCAACCCTTGCCCCAGCCCCCTGGAGTCTCCCCAGCCAAGGAGGGTGGAGGGCTTCAGGCGTGTGTCTCTCCCGACGACAATGCCGCCGGCCAGCGCATCATCGGGCAACAGCCCCAGGTTGCTCGGCAGCCAATCCCCCACGTACAAAAGCCCACTGCAGTCTCCGAAAGCAGTGCGGATGAATGGGAGCAAGTACTTCACGCTGCCCACCAACGCGGGGGCTTCGCTCTTCAGCACAGGAAGTTCATCCACAGTGGCATCCCACAACGGCCCAAGAACAACCAGGCCCCATGCAGTCGCAGCCCAGAGGGATCCGGCACAGCCTCCGAAACACACAGCCATGGATAGTCACAGGATCATCACGCCACCAGCAAGTGCGAGCTGGAAATCATCCTGTCCTAGCCCAAAGAATCTGGGCACCTGCTCCCCAACGGTGAAAAATCCCCTACAGTCTCCCACCGTGAGAGGACCGTCTCCAGGGAAGTGCTACACCTCCGTCTCACCCACCAATTCAGATGTCTCTCTGGACTTGGAAGACTCTGGGATCAAGTCGCCCAGCATTCGCAGCTTTAACATTTGTCCCCGCGGCTGGAATGGGAGCCTGAGGCTGAAGCGGGGCAGCCTGCCTGCCGAAGCGCCCTGTACTTCCTAAATCCGGGAGCACAGGGGAGAACTAGAAACCAATAGATAAGCCTCTTTTTTATTTTCATTTTTATTTTTGGCCAAACGGTGATTCTGCAGGCTTGCAAGCGCCAACTCCTTTTTGGAGAAAGTTGCTGGCTGTCGCAACGAGGCAACGGCTTCTCCTCAAACCTGCCACTGGTTGGGGGCTTAAGAGAAGGAGGGAAGAGCATTTGTGGCCAAGACTTTGCAGGCCTCAGCATTGGCCTCCCAAGAAAGAAACCTGGCAGCAGTTCTGCTTCGAGACCCCTCTCCCAACACTCCGTATTTCCATAGGAACATTCTTAGTCCCTCCCTTCTCACTGCATTTGCTGATGTATTTGGCTTCCACAAGCTTTGAATTATCTATCTTCACTGGACTGGAGCTATTAGGACTTCCTTGCTTGAGGAGACTTGGACTGCCCTCATTATGAAATATCCTTGCAAGGACAACAGTCTCTCTCACACACACACACATCGACGCGCACACACATCCACAGAGGCAGTTAGGAACATAATCCCCAGCAGACTGTCAGTGGAAGACCGGCCTTGTGTCTGCCTCATGTTATAGTTATTATTTTCCCCTCTACTCTGATGGGGCCATGAATCAAGTTTCCCTCTACACCGGTTGCTTGAGAGAATCAGCAGAAAGTGGGGGACGGAGGGCACAAAGACCACCCAGCAGTTATCCTTGGGTGATTTAATGTTTCCTATAAATAGGAGGCTTGACTTTTTAATGTATTCTATAAAGTCAGAGAAGAAGCTCCTCATGATATACTGCTCTCGGGACTGCTGAAGGTGAGACACCCCGGGAAACTGTATGATGGAGAGAGGAATGGAGCTGCTGTTTATGTAACCCTATACTATGCTGGTGACAGAGTGGGGCACATCACTGCTCTACAAATGACTGAGGTTTTCTATATGTACTCAACCCGGGCTCTGGAGGGGAGTGGGAAGCATGTGCATGCTCTCTCTCTTGCTCTCTCTCTCTCTCTCTCTCTCTCACACACACACACACACACAGAGAGGAGCACAGCCACTTTCCTGGAAATACTGTTAAAGTTCGCCAGTTAAGAACTAAGGGCGTTTATACACGACCCCTAAACTCCGGGGCAAATGGCTCCCAGCTCCGGAGCTTAAAAAATGTTTACCCACCAGCTCCGGCGTTTACAGGAAATTAGGTGCGACCACGCCCACTTTAGCGCGACCCAGCGCACCTTTCAAGTACCTGCTCTTCCGTCCTGAAAATTCCTTGATGTGGTGTAAAGATAGTGAGTGCAGGGCTCTCCTCGCTTCTGTTTGTTGTTGTTTTGGCTCCCGCCCCTTTAAGAGCTACTTTACAGGCACAGGAATCTTGCCGGCAAGAGCGAGAGCCAGAACGAGAGCCAGAACGGAGGTGAAGCACGATCATTTCTTCCTTTTTTTTCTCCCTCCCCTCACGCAGCCAGCAGCCAGGAAGTGCGGAGGGGTGGGGAAGCAAGAAGAGCGACAAGCCCCTAAGATCTCTGGTCCGAATTTAAGTGGCCAGCGGATCTTAGGGGTCGTGTAAAAGCGCCCTAAGCTAGCAACAGTTGCTCCAACTTATGTTCCCCACATGAAGACAATCACTTAACTCACAATGACAGCTCTATCTGCAGCACTGGCACACATGGTGCAGCACAGTACGTAAACACTTCTACAGGCAGTGGTTCGAATCCTGCCTTCACAGACAGCCTAAGCCAGTAAGCCAGTAGTGGAGAACCTTTGGCACTCCAGATGTCTTGGACCACAACTCCCAGAATTCCGAGCCTAGATTGTCTATGACAAAGGACTGTGGTACTTCCGTAGCAGCCATGCAGGGTGGATAATTGTGGGAGTTGTAGTTCAAGAAATAGCATCAGAAGCACTTTACTGGAGTCCGGCAAGACCCATAACTAACCCATCTCCAGTTCCTTCCATTTACTATTACTGGCAGGAGCTAAGAATCATAGATTGGGATTGTTCGTTTTTTGAACTACAAAACCCAGAATCCTCCAACCCAAGCGTTCTTAATAATCAAGTGCCTTCCATATTCCAACAGTCTAATCATACCACTTTTCCTATGTGACCACCGACAATTCGTTCATTTTTTTTCCATTTTTTATTTTTTACCTTGGTCATAGGCTGTGTGATATGTATCATGCAGCTGATGTGCAGCTTGCCCTCAAGTCTGCTGTGTCGTCCTCTATATTTATACCTGTAACCTTTCAAGGCAGCCATGTGATTGTGGATTCAATGCTAAACCAAGGTGAGCCAGAAATAAGGAAGCAAGCTTCACTTCTTTCTGTTTTCTCTAGATTGCGCATAGTGTACGTGGGAGATGCAGGTGGCAGTGTCAGGTTGTGGGTTCCTTGGAAGCTGTCCAGAGCAGGCTAACCAGTTTTATCTCAAGGGACCAGCATTATGGGGCTTTAGGAGTGCAACTTCACAGCAGGAGCAGTTTAGGCTCTCACTTAGAGGAAGGGAGGGGAAGACAGCTTTCCAAGGGCTTCTGATAGGAATGGCTGCAACCATGAAAATGGACAGAGATATGGAATCTTACAGCCAAGAATATAATAGGGTCATCCTGAGAAACTAAAGAATGGAAAATTCATAACAGGTTTAAAAAATTCCTTCACCGAATAGAATGCTGGACTATTTCAGCCTTTGGTCTAATCCGCAAAGGCATTTCTTATGCTTTTCTGTGCTTGCAGACATAAAGAACATAGTTCTGTGGTGGAAAGGTTGCAATGTTGTGGTGCAGCACAGGACGAACTGCATGGGTTCCATCCCTGGAATCTCTGGGTGGGTCCGTGAAAGGCCTCTGCCTGAAATGCAAAAGAGTTGCTGCCAACCAGGGCAGACACAACTGGGCGAAGTGAACTACGGGGTCTGAACAGAGCCGGTTCTCATCCTAAGGTGATCTGCCAAGAGCATGTTTTGGTGGCAGGAAAGGAAGGCTAAAGTCTGTAAGGAAGGTCTTGTAGATTTCCGCATCCCCTGTGCCCATTCTGCTCTCTCCTCCCCTCCCTTCAGGCACCCTTCCTGTAGAAATGTGGGAGCTGTGCCTTTACTGGGGAACCTGATATGGACCCAGCAGGCATAGAGGAGATCACGGGTGCTGAAGCCAAGAGTTTGCTTCTCCAGGGGGCATGACTTCTGCCTTGACTCAGCACCACCTAAAGGACGATGTAAGAACACCCAGTGCCGCCAAATGGTCACCGCCCTGCAGCTGCTGAGCTTTCTGGAGGGCCTGGAGTTTAAGCGGATACTTTGCTATGACTCTGGTTTCACTGGTAGAATAGCAAGGGGGAGAGAGAGGACTATCGTATCTCAAATCCCACACCAAGCCCTCTGTTGTGATGGATTCGCTTGAGCGATGCATTTCAGAGCCACCGGCAAGGAGTGTCGAGTACATTGAGTACCTTTCTCAGGTAGCTTTTGGGCCAGTCGGCATGTCCCTGGAGAGGCAGCCAAGTGTGGGATAGGTGGAAGCTAGGAAAGGGATAAAGAAAGGTAGATGGCACCCTCTAGAGGTGCATGGTATCCGCTAAAAGACTCTCTGATGCTAAGAAGGCCCTGGGTGGAATTCGTAGGTGAGTGTCAATAGAACAGTGGTTGGCAGCGCTTTGCACAGAGATGACCCTGTAGTGGAAAGGAAGCCCTGTTCCTAGTCACCCAGGAAGCTCTTATGGAGTACGTGAAGGAAATTGTGCATGTTGTTGAGTGTATGGAAGAGAAGTGCTGATCTGGGGTGGGTGGGTTTTGTTAAAGTAACAATAAAAAAGAAAGAAACTTTTGAGAGGTCAAGAGTACTCTAGGCTTTCTTACTGTTCCAGGAATTATGGATCGGGAAGGGACCGAATGCAAAGCACAGAAGTTGTGGTGTTTTTTCTGCTCTTGTGGCTTTCCTAGAGAATAATTTTTAAAAAATGTAACAGGGACAAAATACATGTCTGTGTTGCCCAATACAGCATTTCAACACCTTCCTCTCCATCCCTCAGCCCCACTAAGAATGGAATGGTTGAAGCCAAGGATTGGAACACATGCCTCTCCAGACACAGACTGCATATCCCACCATTCTTCATCAATGCTTATCTTCTGATGGAAGGTGTAGTCCAATGGTGGCGCGAACCTTCAGCCCTCCAGATGTTTTGGACCACAACTCCCAGAATTCTGAGCCTAGATTGCCAATGACAGTGGGAGTTGTGGTCCAAAACATCTGGAGTGCCAAAGGTTTACCACACCTCATTTGGAGGGCCTTTCTTTAAAATCTCAGCAAAAGGCTTAAAGGGAGGTTTATGAGGGAGGATGTTTAACGGTGGTTGATTTGTATCTCATCTTCTCATGTTACCCAGTCTGCTTCATTCTTCAGTTTTATCACGGGATAGCTCCTGTGGTAGACAAGAGAACTCATGACCATGTTCTGTCTGCCAGTCACTTGCCCTGAAATCAATCAGCTTCACTTTGCCACTTACGGATCTCAGTTTTGGTAAGGACATTTCTACTTTTTCATGGGACAATCCAGGCCTACTGCCAGGAAATGGAGTAACAGTTATGGACCAAGCAAGCAGTGTGATTTCTGCTAATGATATTATTTGTTAGAATATAATATAATAGAATCATAGAGTTGGAAGAGACCTCAAGGGCCATCTAGTCCAACCCCCTGCCATGCAGGAACCCCCATCACAGTACTCCCGACAGATGGCCATCCAGCCTCTGCTTTGGAGTCTCCAAAGAAGGAGACTCAACCACCCTCCGTGACAGCAAATTCCACTGCCAAACAGCCCTAACTGTCATGAAGTTCTTCCTAATGTTCAAATGGAATCTCTTTTCCTGTAATTTGAGACCATTGCCCCACGTCCTAGTTTCTGAAGCCATGGAAAACAAACCAGTCCCTTCTGCAATATGACATCCTTTCAAATATTTAAGCATAACTATCATATCCCCTCTCAGCCTTCTTTTTGTAAGGCTAAACATTCCCAGTTCCCTTAGCCACTCTTCATAAGACATTTCTTCCAGACCCTCAATCATCTTGGTCGCCCTCCTCTGGACCCATTCAAGATTGTCAACATCCTTTTTAAATTGAAATGCACAGAACTGGACACAGTACTCCAGATGGGGTCTGACCAGAGCAGAATAGGGTGGACAAAAGGAGATGTCTGTGTTGCCCAAAATACATGTCTTTGTTAGAGGAGAAATATACTCTCATTTTGTTCTGCAGCTCCTAGTTTGATTGCATTGATCAGACTTCATTGGAATGTGATAGTAAACTATGGACTCAAGTAGTTATCAAGCTCCAGAGATTCAATGCACAAACATAGATATCTACCTTCTTAAAATACAAACATTCCTAGTAAATCTGCCTGAAGACTCGTTTTTCTTGAACAGGAATATTTTCCCCGCTAAATGCAATACCTTGATGAGTAGCTGATCATGTATGGCTTTGGACTTAAGAAACTTCAGAAAAGTTTGCTTTTCAAAATACTGAATAGACCACAAGTTCTCTTAACGAATTCAGAGACTATATGTAAATAGTTAACAACTGCTTCTGAGGCAATGTAGGACCTGCAACCTCTGTTCTGTAGCAAGACCATGCACTTATAGTCATTTCCATGTTACTCACCCAAGCACTAAAAGTAAAATCTTACTTTTAGTAATAAAAGTAAGATTATTATAAAATCTAGTTCTCAGTGGTTATTTTCCTTTCTTGGATCTGTTCAGTTACGTTATCGAATATGCTGTGTTTCAAAGAAACATGACTCAAGTGTCAAGTTACCACATTGACTAAACCAGGGGCCTACTGAATGTTTGAGTGTCCCCAAACACACACACACACACACACACACACACACACACACACACACACACACACACACACACACACACACACACAACACACACACACACACACACACACACACACACACACACTCCAGGTGACTTACACCGTAATACTATCCGTGCCTAATTTGGATGGAAGTACTATTGAATTTATTGTCAGGAAGTGTGTATACTAGCATTGCACTTTAACTTATCAGTCACCATCACCAACCTTGGTGCTTCTATGTGAGAAGTCAGCTCTTATCCTCAGCACATCTGGACTCTGTTTCACAGATGAGAGCTTCTTAAAGAAGCCTTGACTCCCCTGTTCTTGAGAAATCCCAGGAGTGCAAGGATTTATTGCAAAGTTTGAAACAAAAAAATTGTTTCGGAAGAGTGATTGCATGCAAAGCAGATGTCAAGTGACTGATAATATTACTGCTTTCTCAGGAATGTGCCTCGGAAAACAGTGAGCAAGAGGAGGACGGGATTGTTACTTCTGTTGTAAGACACTGCCATAGTGACAACGTGCAGATCAGTTCCACAAAACAGCAAGGCATTGCTTGATTAGGGCGCTGTTGTTCATTATGTACTGCAGTATTTCACTTAGGGGCCTGTAGGGACAACATGTGACTTTCCTGCTCAAGAGATGCCTTCGTTCTGATCTTCTGTAACTAAGAACACATTGGGCTTCCTTGCTGTATGCTGTTCACCACACATTTGTATTACAAGCTCCAAAATAAATAAGAAATTAGCCCACACCGCCTGGTTCTTGTGTCTCATTTTGGAATCAAAGTGAGAGTTGGGAAATCGGTGATGATTAGAGATGGGCACGAAATGAACAATTTTTCATTTTTGTTTTCATTTTTGTTTTTTTTTTTTTTTGTTACGCAACGAATTGCCAAATGAATTTTGTCTCCAAAATGAAACGAAACAAACAAAAACACCAGAAATTTTGTCGTCAGTTTCGTTTCCGTTACTGCAATGCAGTTAACTGCTTTAAATGCTAAGAAAAATTTAAAAATTGAAATAAATGGTAACAAAACGGTAACAAAATGAATGAAAACGAAAATGATTTTTTTGCAAAAATTCACAAAAAAATGGAAACGAACTGAAACGGACCCTCCAAACAACAAACGACAAACGAAACTCCATTTTTTCTATTCATGCCCATCTCTAGTGATGATGGTTGGAGGAGAGCTAATGTTGTCCCTGTCTTCAAAAAGGACAAAAAAAAGGAACTACAGGCCAGTCGTCCTAATATCAGTCCCAGGAAAAATCCTGGAACTGATTATTAAGCAGTCACTATGTAAGCACCTGGAAAACAATGCAACAATAACTAGAAGCCAACATGGATTTGTCAAGAACAAATTCTGCCTGACAAACCTGATCTCATTTTTAAATCAGGTAACCTCCCTGGTAGAGAGAGGGAATGCTGTAGACATAATATTTCTTGACTTCAGCGATGTTTTTGACAAAGTTCCCCATGGTATCTTGATTAGCAAGCTAACTAGGTGTGGGATGGACAAAACCAAATATACACAATTTGCTACAGAATCATAGAGAGTGATGATTAACAGCTTCTCGTGGTCCCCTATCCCACATGCCTTTAAATACAGATCAAATATGTAGATAAACCATGTCCAAAAATGCCGTCCCCACGGCCACCGGGCTTTTTGAAAAAAAAAAAAAGAATACCCGGCAATGGCCCCTTAAGCAAGGTTTCCAAGACTTACCAGAGAGGTAGGGAATTTTGCCTCACTTAAAAAATCCACCTTTTAAAGAGGTAGACATCATGGGACCACATAGCTGATCCAGTTTTCTTTCTTTTCTTTTTTTTCCTCATAGCCCCAACCGGCTGTTCCTAGGCCCGACCGGGTGCTTGTCCCCCCTTCTTTTAACTTCCCCCCACCCCTAGCCCCAGTCAGCTGGTCCTCTGGCTGGTCTGGCGCTGTTATTTTATTTTATTTTTAATCCCCCCCCCTCCTAGCGCCAGGAAGCTGGCCGATCAGGTGCTTTTTTTAACTTCCCCCACCCCTAGCACCAGTCAGCTGGTCCCTTTTTTAATCCCAGTACCACCCGCTGGCCCTGGGGCTGAGTTGTACTTTTTAAAAAACTTTGTACGTGGGAACTGCTATCCCACATCTTCAGTCATGTGGCGGGAGGAAGAGGAAAAGCCAGACCATCTGAAGATCAGGATCTTCCCCAGATAAGATAGCAGCCTAAGTGGGCAGAGGTAACAAGCCTGGTATGCCAAGACTCAGTCCTGGGTCTGGTGCTCTTCAACATTTTGATTATTGACTTGGACAAGGGAGCAGAGAAAATGCTTGTCAGATTCACAGCTGACACAAAATTGGATGGCATAGCTAATACCCTGGGAGACAGAAACAAAATTCATAATGTTCTTCATAGGCTGGGAGCCCTGGTATGAAATCAACAAAATGAAATTTAACAGGGATAAGTGCAAAGTACTGCACTTAAGAAACAGAAACCAAATGCATTGTTACAAGATGGGGGACATCTGGATCAGTGAAAAGGATCTTGGAATTCTGGTAGATCATAAGCTGAACATGAGCCAACAGTGTGATGTGGCCACAAAAAGGCAAACATAAATTTAGGCTGCATTAACAGAAGTATAATTTCCAAATCCTGTATGTTGCTTCCCCCACACACACACACACATCATTCAGCACTGGTTAAGCCTCAATTTGAGTACTGTGTCCAGTTCTGGACCCCACACTTCAAGAAATATCCTGACAAATTGGAACAAGTTCAGAGGAAGGGGACAAAGATGATTAGGGGACTGGAAACCAAGCCCTATGAGGAAAGACTGAAATAACTGGACACATTTAGACTGGAGAAAAGAAGACTGAAGGGTGATATGATAGCACTTCTTAAATATTTGAAGGGCTGTCATACAAGGGAGGGGCAGGATCTGTCTTCTCGATCATCCCAGAGTGTAGGATGTGCAACAATGTGGTCAAGTTAAGAGAACCCAGCTTTCAGTTGAATATCAGGAAAAATTTCCTAGCTGTTTGAGCAGTATGGCAACAGAACGAATTACCTCAAGGGGTGGTGACATAGATGGGCACGAAAGGGATTTTTAAATTCATGTTATTATTCATTATGTAATGAAACGAATAACAAACCACCCCAAATGAAATGAAATGAAATGTTTTCATTTCATTTGTTTCATTTTTCGTTCCCCTGCAAGCTGCCAACCAGAGGGGCCTTCCAAAGTGGCAGCGCCTATCACCTGTAGTGCACAGGTGCTTGGGTTTTTTAAAAAATAGTGCCGTCAGCCGGCCGTGCTACACTGACTGGTGCTTGGGACTCAGCCAAAAAAGAAAAAAGAGGGAAAAAAAGAAAAACCCTAAAAAAAACCCCGCCTTTTAATTTTTTTTCTTGGCTGAGCCCCAAACTAGCACGAGGCAGGAGCAGCTAAAAAGAAAGAAAGAAAGAAAAGAAAAGAAAAGAAAAGAAAAGAAAAGAAAAGAAAAGAAAACTGTAAAACTCCTGCCTTTCCCCCCACCCAATCAGGTAGGGGAAAAGAAGTGATTTTAACCTTTTTTTGCCAGCTTTTTTGCTTTTGTATCAGGTGATGGACAAGGAATATGCTGCTTTGTTTGATATGCTGGGTGTTAAACCATATTTGGGACCTTGAAGCAGTCTTAACACCAGCTTGCCTCCTAAATCCCATCATCTGGTGTATTCCATCTCACCAAAAAAAGATTCTCAGTGCCTGATAGACTACATCCTCTATAAAGATTGCATTTTTGGTACAATGCTTTGATACAGATAGCAAGTTGCTATTGAAAGCTTAGCTGACGATTTTAACCCTTTTTGCCAGCCCCAAGCCCAGCTGATTGGCACTTGACAACAAAAACAAAAGTTTAAATAGCCCCCCCCCCCCCGGTTTGGAAGATTATAACATGTATCTTTTTAAAAATTGCCTCTATAATGGAGATCCTTTGGCCAACCCATTAGAAATCTTACAGATTCCTTGTCTTTGATGGGTAGAAGACCCCCTGAAAATGTGATGTAGTTTGAAAAGAAAGTAACCAACAAATTACAGCGCAAGAGTGTTGTGGGCCTCCCTCTAAATCAACAGAAGTACAACCAATGGGAACACCAAATGAACTTGTAATAAGGAAATGGATGAATTTCAAACAATAATCTGCTTAGCTTCTACGTGCCAGTTTATACTTCAGGTTGTCTTTCCAACCACCCCTCTTTAAAGGTAAGGAGATGGAATTTAAAATACAGTAAGCAGCCTATTTCCAGCCACTGAAAATGCAGATTGGAAGTATGACCACAAGATGGCAACCACAGTAAAGCACAATATTTGAGGTCTTTCTGACTTCTGGATCTTTCATGGAGGCATGGCCTTCTTCTGGAAGTGCCAGCAAGGGTTATGAAATATTAAATTATTCCAAGAACACCCCCACCCCAAACACTCTGGTTTATGACTGTGGGGCTTTGTGCTTCTGTATCTGACAGGGTCAAAAATTCAGATTACCCAAGGCCTGGAGATGGTTTCCCCTTTGAAGACTTGTTTCAAAGAGCCTCAAGAAATCACTACATCTGTGCGAAATTTGATGCTGATCTTAAGTACAATTTCAAAGTTGTAATTTTTTGTTTGGGCTGCCCTCCTTTTTGGAGTGCAATAATAAGTAAATAAATACAATAACATCACTGCATGCATATGCAGTAATAACCTGCTGGCATCTTATCTAATTTTTATTATATTATGTGTCAAACTGGCCTACATACAAACAGTTGAGAAAATGAAACCAGCTTCATTAGTAGGGTGTATTTGTCCTGAAAGTTCATACCAATTTTGATTCCAGCTTCTTCTGTATTCCATTTCTCCAGAAACATGTATTTTGTGCTGTTTGCATATTATGACAGTTAACGTATTAATGGGTCCATTGTTTTCTACATCCCATGCTTACCTCTATTTAAATGTTTTTAAAACTGTAAGCATTTTTAAACAGAGTAAGCATAGTAACCCTTGATCTGAGATAGCCAGTATAATTTAATAGTTACGGTATTAGTTTTTGAGCAGGGAGACCCACACTCAAATCTACTCATTCACAAAAGTTTCCTGGGTAACTCTGGACAAATCCTCTTAACTAAACCCATCTTGCTGAGTTGTTGTGAGGATAAATGGGAAGAGGGGACCATATAATGCAGTCATATGCGTTGAGAGTGCAATATAAATTAATTAAATAAATAATAACTTTATGGACGTACAGGGTTGTAGCGGTATTCTTATTGGATCAGTTTCTAAGAGCAACAAAATATTCTAGTTTCATTTCTTTGACCTATTTAATCTTTCAAAAATATTTTGAGTGCAACAGACGAATAGGGCTGCTCCCCCCCCCCAGGTTTTGAAAGATACAACTTTGTGTAACGAATCTGTTCCTTTATAGGTCAAGAGGTGGCTGCTATCGGAGCGTATCTCTCAGAGGTCAACCTGGACCAGGCCCACGAGGATGGCGCAGGCGCGCTCACTCAGGGTGGCCACACCCAGAGAGGCGCGGAAATCACTCATGCATAACCGCGCCTTTTCTGTGGTGGGCCCTACTCTGTGGAATCAGCTCCCTAGTGAGTTGCACCTAGCAGCGTCCCTGCCTGCCTTTAAAAAAGCCTTGAAAACACTCCTCTTCAAGGAGGCATTTGGCGACCTTTCTACTTAATTTATTTATTTATTTTTTGCCGCTCGTGTCATCCTTTGTGGAGGGTATTGTATCCCCCTATTTTTAATGTAGTTTGTCTCTGCTTTTCTGTCCGTTCCCTATTGTTTGTTTTTAATTGTAAACTGCCCAGAGTTCCGGTTTGGAAGATGGGCGGTATATAAATGTAATAAATAAATAAATAAATAATATGGATATCCCCATAGTGATGCCCAAGCCAACATGGCAGATCAGTTCCCCAAATACTTCCCTTTGTGCTGCTTGCTTCTACTTTCTCTTAGTGAACATCCTTTCTTCGTGGCCCAAACACTCATGGTTCTGATCTGCAGCTGCAGGCTAGATTGCAATAGAATTGGAATATGATTCCTACCACAGCTTGGAGAAGTTCCTTTTTTTTTGACTACATTATCCAGACTCCCCTGCCCCATGTAGCCACTGGGTGCTTGATTGGAACTTTTTTTTTAAATGGAAGCTGAGAGTCTAGGCCAGATGGACATAGGGAGCATATCTAGAAGCCGGGCAAAATCTGGCCAACTGGACTGTATGACAAGATTTTTTTAAAGGAGCAACCCTAACCTCTTTGTACATGCTGTTGTTGTTCCCTTTTGGTTGAAGAAAGGGTAGGATGGAGGATCAACTAAATTTAAGCTTTAAGGTCTCCACAGTGACTCCTTGTTATAAAAAGAGTAGCTCAGAGTTTCTGCTTGGTTGGGGCAGTTTTTATTTCCTAACATGCTGCTTAACAAAATAGTGGGAGAAGCAAGGAAAGGTAACAGGAGGTCTATTGTAAAGTGACAGCTGTAGTGCCATATTTTTTTATCGCTGAATAGGTACATGGAATAAGTAGAATGAAACCCCACTCTTGCTTTGGACAGGGCGTACACATCTGTGAGAGAACCATTAGGAATGGACTATTGCATGGCAGTATCCCAAAAATGCCTCTTCATCCTAATTTTAAAAAGGGCAAAAGAAAACCCCACTAGCCAAACGCCCTAACAGAAATATTTGGAGGCCATATTCAGTAATACCACCTGCAGCACCAGCTGAATTACTTTTCTGATGGTGGCGTGAATCCAGATGTGCTGGAACATCACTCATGCTCCAGTCAGGAGCTGTAAGTCCAGAGAAAATCCAGAGAAACAGCATCAGAGGAGCACTTCAGTACTGCCAACATTGCATATGTCAATCATGTTATAGAGGTGGTGACGTTGCTATGAGCGGTCAAGTTACTTCCAGCTTATGGAGACCCCAATAGGCTTTTCAAGGTATGTGAAATGTTCACTGAGTGGAGTGCCATTGCCCCCGATGGGTTTCCTGAACAAGAATTTGAACCCGGGTCTTATGTCCTAGGATGACAATCGACCTACTATGCTACACTAGCTTTGTTATGCAGTAATAAACAGAAAACAAATGTACAAGTTATAGCTCTGCCCTGACTTAAGATGTTGAAAACTTCATTGGCCTGGGTTCATTTAAAAAAAAAAGATAATTCACTATACTGATGAGAGGCCAATGCATCACTCATTGTTACCGGAAGCATTGTGCCCAAACCTGATGCCATGATCCTGCAAGAAGCCACAAAAATGCACCGTGCCAGCCAGACCCACGATCAGCGGCTCCAGAAGCGCCTGCACACTGCAGGGGCACTAGATTTGGCAGCAGGAGGAGTGGGGGGGGTTCTGCAATGGCTGGCGGGCTGGCTTCAGGACCCTGGAGGGCCAGATCCAGCCCATAAGCCGTAGTTCGAGGACCCCTATTTAAGATAATTTTTTATTGTTTTACAGTGGTGCCTCGGATAACGACGGCAATTCATTCTCCGAGGTTAGTTGTTATCCGAAACACGTCATTAAACGAAACGCAGTTTCCCATAGGAATGGATGGGAAACAGTTTAATCCGTTCTGGAGCCTCAGAAAAAGGCACAGACACCTGGGTGGTTTTTTTGCTCAAACCTCTTTAAAAAGTGCACTTTAAAGGTACAGATGCAATTTCACCTGGGATAACTTTTTTACTGATGCATGCTGGAAATTGGGAAAATAGGGAAAATTCGTTATCCGAGGCAGCCCATAGGAAGATTCGTTATCCAAGGCAGCCCATAGAGAAAATTCGTTCTCCAAGGCAGACCTATAACTAGGAATTGTGATTCGTTATCCGAGGCAGCCCATAGGGAAAATTCGTTATCAGAGGCAGCCCTATACCTGGAAATTTGCAGTTGTTATCCGAATTATTCTTTATCCGGGGCAGTTGTTATCCGAGGTACCACTGTACTTGTTTTAATTATTCAGTGTATTTTAATTGACTTTATACTTCAATTGTTCTTAATATACATCTCCTCATTTTAAATTCACTTCTTTTTTTATACTTTGAGCTACCTCAAGTCTCCTTACTGGGAGAAAAGTGACCTATAAATAAGGCAGATGAGTACAATGAATAAATAAATTAGTTCCCTAGTTTTCTATTCTGTATTTTTCAACTCTACACTCTTTGTTTTAAAACCACATAAAGCAGAAAATAGGCTGTGTATATATTTTCACATGAAGGAATAGGAGGATATGACATGTCAGACTAGTCACACGCTTACCTGGCTGGCTCTATATAGTCATATACTGTACATGGATATCTCTGTGGGAAAGGTACACCCTTTTTATATGGGACTCCTAATCTTTCATGCAGCATTGCCAAACTGACTAGGAAAACTTCTGGCCTGAGCTGGATTTGTTTTCAGCAACTTAGAATGGCAGATGTGTCTTTCGGCAACACTTGGAGATAAATACAAATGCTTCCAGATATCTGCTGTGCAATCAATGGTTGTTAAAGCCACCACAGCAGCATGGTCTGTGTGCTTCTTCCTTTTTTGCGGTCAGCAGCCCATCACCCAGTTCAGCACATGAAGACTCTGCTTTGGCCACACCTCTTCTCTCAGTCAGAAATAAACATCTGATGTAACATAGATTAGACACCTCGGACTCTCTGCTGGAAGAGATTTTTTTATAGGTACGGGGGGGTGAGGGTTGGACAAGCCTCAGGACAGCTGGACAGCACCAGCCTGGAGGATCTCTTGGGCAAGAAAAGGTGCTGAGGGAGGAAGCCAGTGCGACGCTCTAATTCCCACCTGGGAAGTGTTGGCTGCTTCAAGACCGCTCAGCCAGGCTCTGCAAGTCAGAAGAAGGGCTCCAGCAGGTATTTGAGGGGGCAGGTGCTGGTCTCTTGCTTCAACGATTGCTGGAGATAAGAGAGAAGCTGCATTGAAAAAAACTTGGGAAGACTGTGCCTAACGCAGCATGGCCCTTTCTAATTGCTTTTACACTGTGCATACTTGAGGGGATTAGATGGCTCAGCAGGTGGACCTTAAGAGTCCAAGGAGAGATCCTTGTCAGCTGAAATTTGGGGCTGAGGCTCCGTCAGCTGCCGGCAACGAGGAAAGAACCAGATTTGGCAGAGGAATGCTTGCCTGTGGCAGCCATGAGCAAATCCAGCGCCCATGCTAGGGCCATTTGTTCCTTTGTCTTGCAGGGCCCAGCCAAGGATTTGATACAGCCAGGAAATGGCTCTTTCCCTCTAAGTGCATGAAATTGGGTGAGAGAGAGGGGAACAGCCCAAATCCCAGGACGAGGCCAGGCAGAATGTGCTCCAAAAGAGAATGACCCGAAATAGTGATGAGGAGGAAGGGGAAAGGAGAACAATCCAGTGGTTATGTGCTACATTCTGGTACAGGCAAAGGCTTGGCGGGTGGGAAGGCGTTGCCTAGGCTTTGGGATTTGATTTTCCAAATGAACACTTTTTTGTTGGCCCCAGGACCGATGCCGTTGCTGCCATCACCACTCCAACTCATTCCGACATACTCTATGTTGCCGATACTTCTCTGTGGGTCACTAACCGGTACTATGAGGTCCTCCCATTTTAATTCTGCATACACAAGAACTGGGAAGGCGGGGAGGAAGGTGATTCTTTTGAAAACATAGGCATCCACGTCCAGAGCCTCAGTTTTGCTAGACAAGGAACATCAGCATGAATTAGAGAAAAGTCCTTCCCAATAAGATGGCTGGAAGGGTCACTGAAACGATTGGAAGTCAAAGTAGAAAATAAGTGGCAGACTATGAAAAATGGGATCTGCAAAGGGCAGATGGTTGTCTATGAACACGAGCCCTGAGAAGCTTGAGGCGAAAGGTGTTTGCTTTCTCCACCTAGAAAGGACAACTGGTTTTGGCATATAAATTGCTATATAAGGGTGAGTCATCTGTCTAGTGAGTCTTCTACCCCGTCTCCACCAATTCATTACTTGGGATGCCTCGGAGGAACACTAGATGCCCACACACACAAGGCAACAGCAGAAGCACGCTGGGGATTGTTTGAAATGAATAGCTCTGTTGGCTCTGTAACATCATCTCCCTCAACTTAGTGCTAATTAGTTTTCCAGTTTCCAATGGTCTCCTCAGATACCAAGGCGACGTCTTAGTTGGGCTGCCTAGTGGCAGTCACATAGGCAAGCTCAAGGCATTCCTGTGGAGGGCAGTTCCACTGAAATCGGCCAAACAACTCCCTGACTGTTCTTGAATTATGGGAACAAATTGCAAGTATCCTATACCCCAAGAAGAGACTTGTAGCTTAAAATTAGCAAGAGTGAGAAGGAAATTATAGACTCCAAAATGTAGAACTGCCAAGAGGAAGTCAGAGCAGCATTGTCCATCTATCAGTTTAGACAGAAATGGTTCTAGCTCAAATGCCTGGGTCACATTCTTTTTTGGGGGGAGTACAGTGCCACGTCTTTAGATGCCAGCCATGTAGAAGATTTTGGGATGGGTGAACATTTGGTTTGGTCCATTGCGAGATCAGAATGTGCCAAAATTCACAAATGTCTTGAAAAATTCAGTGGAAAGAACTTGAGTTTTGACTTGTTTTTTCAAGTAATGTGAACAAAATCACAACGAACCAATCCATTCATCTCTAAAAATGCTGAATGACCGTTTCAGATGTTTGCTCTTTCCTCTGAAAAATTGGTCAGTAGGTATGTCAAAAAATACAGTACTTAGGCTGATGAATGCTAGTTACTTAAATTTTCACCTAAAATGACCAAAATACTCATATATGATAGAGGGCACAGGAAAATTTATTAGGTTGGGCAGGGTGAAACACAAGTATTCAAAGAAAGCTGGGAGCAGAAGAGTTTTAGGGGAAAATTTTTAGCAAAATAATTATGTGCCATTGAGTTGATCTGACTTAGAGTGATCACTGCTAGGTTTTTCCAAGTATAGCATTCTCAGAAGGGGTTTACCAGTCCCTTCTTCTGTGGACACCCTGAGACTATCCATCTGGCTTAAGGCTGCATAGGTTGGCTTTTGTCTTTCAAGGCATGATGGGAAATCAAACTCTTCACCCATGAACTATTACAACAAAACAAGAAATCTATAGCAACCTTGGTGACTGTTATGTACATCTGAATTTTGACACATGTAGCACAAACAGCATCGGAGAAACCAGGTAGGGAGGTAATCTTGAGATGATCTTCCCAGTACCACCATACGACAATGGCAGGCATTGTTGTGCATGGGATATCTCATTTGGTGCAAGTGGCAAATCTGCAAAGAAAGATGGAGGGAATCCGATGTTGAGACAAGTGATGCCTCATAGCATGTGGAACACAAATCAACATGATTATGTTGAAAAGCTGGAATTTTTGTGCATGCAGGGACAGGCTTAACCTTGTGCCCTTTGGGTATGTGGGACCTCTGGATTAAGCATGCCTGTCTGCCTCCAACCTCTATGAGATCATAATCTCAAAAATCCTTGCCTGCATCCTTCACGCTCCAAGGATCAGGGTTACATGTCCCAACACCCCTGGGCCAGTTACTTAAAATAGTTGCTGCCAGTTCAGGGCTATATCTCCTGTGATGCAGAGGAGCAACCCTCCCTGGGAAGCAACGGACACAGATGGTTGGATTCCCAACTTATTTTCTATTGCAGCATTTGTTTGCTTACAGTCAAGCATTGGCAAAAATAATTTGTTCCCTAAGGACAGGTGCTGTTGTCTGGCAGTGCAGACTATAGAAATATAGAGAACCAGTATAGTATAGTGGACTAGAGCATTGGACTTGGACTTTGGAGATCAGAGTTTTAGTTTTATGTTGACTCCATGATGAACAAATCAATGCAAATCAGCCTATAGGTCCCCACCCCCACCTATCCAACTGAGGTCAGTTCACTTAACCCCTTGTTGTTTTTCTTCGTGGCCCCTGTGAATCACACCAATGGAGTTTGCAGTTGCCCAGAGCAACATTCAGAATCTTACAGAGCTGGAGAGCTTTTGGGAACAACTGTGCCCGATTTTCTCTAGAAAAGATACAAGTGGCACTCCAGACCTCTCCCAGTGTGGGCCCCAGAAACCATCTTCTGTTGAAGTGGTATACGTAGATTCATTCTCTGACGATGGAGTGTGCAAGTCATCCCATCACAGTGTAACACATATCCCTCTTCAGGACTAAGCAGACTCATGTCAGTCCCATGGTTGGGCCAGGAAGAATACCCACCAGGGTCTGAACACAGGGTCTGAACACTCAAGTTGATGGCTCACTTGGTATTATTGTGGCTGGTCTCACTTACCTCAATAGTGTTAACATCATTCAAGATCCCCTTTGTGTACAACCATTCACTATGAAGGGATTAAGCTTACCGTGGCACTCCATGCCAATATAAACTTCAACATTATGTCTGCTCATCCTCTCCTTCCTCCCAAAGAGATTTCTGAGGCTGCTACCCTTCAGTGTTGTGATGATCTGATCCATGAGTTTTCATCTGTCACCAAAACATTACAAATGTTGTCTTTTCTTCCATGAACATTTAGCATTGTTGACCCTTGGCAAAACCACTAGTCATTTCCCCCCTTCTCTATGACATCAACTTTGCTTACAATCAGTTGTTCCCTCAGAGCAGATCTACCCACAGCCTTTGCCATCAGTCTCTTTAGTCTCAAGCACTTATACTCTACCCTTGGCACCACAGCCAAGAGTTGAAGAGGTTGATGCCTGCATTGACTATTGAAATATGCCTCAGCATGGATGATGATAATTCACCTTCCAAAAACAGATGCCTTGTTAAGACTGGTATCTCTTTTACCTCCATTCTCCCCAATCCAAGTCTGGGAGATGCCCCCCACCCCTTTCTCTTATTGAGGACATTCAATCTTTCACTCACTAAATACTTAGAATGGCAAAATCACTATTGTTACAAGCGAAGGTGCTGCCTTTTCCTATTGTCCATCCAGTTTTCAGCAGGGTTTCATGTAACTCTTTATAGACACTGGTTTGCTTCCCTCTTTTGCCAGTCTTTTCAACCCTGTAAACAATTGTAGCCAGGCTGGTATTAACCTTAAGCTTATACTAAGTCTAATGGTTAACCACTTTTGAGTACTTTCTACCTGAAAAACCCTGAACAAAGAGTCATCATAAGTCAGTATTAACTTGGCGGTACATGATGAATGAACATTTCCATCTAGACAACTCAGTTCTTCTGATTCTATCTTCATTCACTCTTTCCAAGAATGTTTAAAAGGTCTGAAAGATACACGTTTCTATACTGTCACCAGACGGCCTCATCATCTTTTCCTTCATTTTGCCATCAGTACCATGGATTTCCAAGTCACTTCCAAGTTCAAGTTACTTCTTTTTGGACTTGCCATTATGCCAAGAATCTTTAAGAAGTGTTTGTTGCCAGTAGCAATCTATCTTTGATTAAGGAGAATTATAATTCTTCTGGCCATCAATGCTTGAATGCAACGAATGAATGGTTCAAGTAGCTACAAATGTCATGATCACCATAGAGTGTAGTAAAACTCAGTATGGAAAACATCATCTGGAGGACCCTCGATGCACCAGAATTGTTTTGGGATTGGTGTACAGTATAATCAAGCATGTATTTCTGTTTGTAATTCATGTGGTTGGTAACAACTAGGTAACTATCCCATTCAGAGTTTTTGTAAACTGCCAAGGTTGGTGCAGTTTGCACTAAGGAGGCTGTATAGAAATACAAACAAACTAGCTAACTAATTAGCTAACTAACACAGGGATTGGAGCTAGGTCAGCCAGTGTATCTGTCCCTGCTTTTCTACTGGGTTGTTCCAGTGTTTGCTTTTCATTGGCACGCAAACACAAGTGTTCCTGGTTTTGTTCCAATCAGGCATTGCACCTTGCTGAGAGAGCTCCTTCTCTTTTTGGTCAGGGGAACTCTATGTCTTTCACTGACTAGTTAAAAATATTTCTAGTCTCTTTCCATAGCTCTCACCAAAGGAGATCGTATTTGTGCTCTTGAACCACAACTTGCAGCATTCCAAAAGACGCAGGGCCTCTTCCTGGAGAATTCATGCAGCCACTGTCCAAAGACACAAATATATACACCTTTGCCTTTACCCTGCTTGTATCTACAACCTTTAAACTAATGTTTATTGTAGGTCAGTGGTTCTCAACCTGTGGGTCCCAGATGTTCCTGAACTGCTACTCCCAGAAATCCTTTCCAGCACAGCGAGTGGTGGAGGCTTCTGGGAGTTGCAGTCCAGGAACATATGGGGGCCCACAGGTTGAGAACCACTGTTGTAGGTCTTCATCTTCTCATGTTTAATAGCAGTCATTAGAGATGGGCACGGAATGAACATTTTTCGTTTCCATTACCATTTTTCATTTCCGTTACGTAACGAAACGACAAATGAAAATTGTGATGAAAATGCAACGAAACGAACAGAACCACGAAAATTGTGGTCGTTACGTTTTGTTTCCTTTAATGGCGACACGCAATGAAATGAGCTTTTTGAAATGTTAAAAAACGCCCTGGACATCCATAAAAACGCAGCAATAATTATTTATATTGTCTGATAATACCTACCAGGGGGATTGGGGTCCTTAAAACGTTTGTTTTTGTCTTCTCCCATCGCAATGTATTTTTCTTTTCCCTTTAAAATGGATGTCGCACCAGCCACAAAATGAAGGCAAGCCATGTGATGGGATCATGTTCAACCAATAGCATGCCCAGGTTGCAGACTGGGCGGGCAGGTCTAGCAGCCACAGAGGGCATAAAAAGGTCTGGCAGCCCCTGTCCTCCTTACAGTCTCTGGTGGGAGTTAGGGTGGGATTGCTGTCTCTGCAACTCTAGCTTCAGTCCTCCTTGTGTGCATGCGTGCTGTGTACCTCTTGGTGAGTACCCTCCCTTGCCCCACAGTGCAGTCATTCTGCAGCTGCCTTGCACCCTGGGCAGCGCCCGCCGCTGCCTTTGCAGTCTCCCTGCATACCTAGTCTATACTGTGTGTCTGCCAGCATCCATTTTTTTAGTGTTTCCCCATGCTCTGGGGTGTTGGGGGATGCCTGCGCACGGAAATGCTTTAAAAATTGCGCAAAAAGCGGGTAGAAATGACAAACGAAAAAACGAAAAATGGTAACAAAATTTTTCCAAAATTTCACGACAAACGGAAATGAACCGAAACAGACCTCTCAACGACAAACGAAAAACAGAAATGCCACTTTTTTGTTTCATGCCCATCTCTAGCAGTCATGTTCACTCATAGAGCTAGGGAACTCAATGAGATGAGATGCCCCCTTTTCTTATATCCCCTAGAGACAAGGTACTTCTGAAACTTGATAATTCTTTCCTTCCTAAAGTGATTTCTCAGTTACGTATCAGTCAGGACACTGGACTGCCTACTTGCTTTTGTAAACTGCTTTACACCTTTAGATGTTACACCAAGACATTTTATGGGGCCCTGAAATAAATGATCCCATGTCTGTTCAATACTTTGCAAAATAGGTAAACTGCCACTGGAGCTGTGGCTTCTCAGCTGACTTGTTCATCTCTCCCCACCAATATTTGGAGTCATTCTAGCTCCTCCATGCCATTTCTGGGAAGACACTCCTTGCTTGACATCTGCCATGCAGCCACATGGGCTCACATGCTCACATTTTGGACTCATAATTGAGCGTGTTGTTCATGTTCCCGTAGCTGCCTCTTTGGATCATGCCATTCTGTCATCATTTCAGACTCCAGTAAGTGAATCAGTCGATCACGCATTTGTATGATTCACAGAGACCACAAAGAGCACAGACAGGTTACTTGCTTACCTCTGCACAGTGACCGAGAGCCTTTCTTCTATCAGTAGTGAGGCAGGCACAGCCAGAGAATGAGGGTGGGATTCCTGTCAAAAGCCACTCATCGGTAAAAGATTCTGGACAGTGTCCCCCATGGACCCAAGACTCATTGGTCTGAGTTCATAACAGACTGCTCCAAGAACCATAGTCATAGGTAAGCAACCTACCCTTTGGCCATAATGCACTCAACATTACAGCATGCAGAAATTATCTGTTGCAGCTCCTGATTTCTCCCATTCTTTCCCAACTGTGCTAAACTGGACAGGTACTGCTAGTCAGATGAGACCATCTTGAACGGGATAGACAGACCAGTGGCTAGAAGGGCAGCTATAAGATACCTTCAGATGGTTGTGGAGTCTGGCAAGTGCCTGTCCTTGTTTACATTGAGCATCAGCCTAGTTCCTTTGAAAACATTTTCCACAGCCTGGAAAGATTATTTTTGGCTATTGCAATTCCCACTGTATGCCAGTCACTGGAAACTAGAAAAAATTGTCATTCCCAAAAGATAACATTTCTTGGTTCTGATACTGTCTTTGCTTCATATCAGGAACTGCCTTCTCATTGTTTCTTTGAAGCATATGGTCAGATGTACCTCCTCTTTGGGTTCTCCTTTCCAAGAGCACTGTGTGGTTGATCCCAGGGAATGTTGTGAATGAATGAATGGGCATGGCTACCTCCAAAAAATGATTGCCATTGCTGGCTGTGCACAGTCTAGAAAGACTGGCACCTTGTATAAAGGAATTAATTCGTTCCAAATGAAATTCTGTTAAGCAGAGCGGATCCCCCAGCGGTCAACTTTGGCCTGACCAACTAGGATGTCGCAGGCGCACTCGCTGTGGGTGGCCATGCCCAGGGAGGCTCGGAAAACGTCCACTCATAACCGAGCCTTCTCTGTGGCTGGCCCAACACTATGGAACCATCTCCCTAGCAAAGTGCGCCTTGCACAGTCCCTGCCTGCCTTCTGGAAGGCTTTAAAGACCTTGCTTTTCTGGGAGGCATTTGGTGGCTCCTGATTATGTTTTTTTTTTTTGTCCGCCATCTGCCTCCATGCCTTTTTTATTATTATGTCTTTGAATTGTTTTTATTATCTGCTTATTTGTTGTATTTAATTGTTTGCTATTTTGTTCTGTTTTAATGTGAACCACCCGGAGTTCTTTCGGGAAGACGGCGCAGTATATAAGCTTCATAAATAAATAAATAAATAAATAAATAAATAAATAAATAAATAAATAAATAAATAAATAAATAAATAAATTTTCCTTTATATAAATTTCCCATAGGAATGAATGCATTGAAAACAGGGTAATCCCTAATCACAACCATTTTTGTGTCGTACGGATTCGCCCCATAGGTACTTCTGTTCCCCATCTCCGGAATTGTTTATGTTGTACAGATTTGATGTTGTTATACAAACCGTTTGTTATATGAAGGTCCACTGTATTTGCTTTTTGGCGTTCTCTTCCTGCAGAGTCATCTTTTGCCTTTGATCCTGTGGCACTCTTCCAAATTAAAAGTTCCAAAGCAACAGAGGAGCTCAGTTAAGATTCTGGTGTCAGCCTAGCTTGTGGGCACATCCTTCCATTGGATGCCAAAGCAGGAGCAGTAACAAAAGCTTTAACAGACGTGTGAACACAGACTAACCAATTCTTCCTTGGCTTTACAGTTGGAAACATGTTTCCTGTTCCACAGCTGGATCTGAGGAAGGAACAGCACACACCAGTCCATGCCATTGTGAAACAGAATGTGGAAGAAGATGGTAGGTCGTCTTTGGCTGCCATAGTCTTCTACGCTGAGTCAAATTGTAACCAATGGGATATTATACATTCCAGGAAGAACCATCTGGACAACCTTAGGGTCAGGCTAGGAAAGATACCAGGCTCACTATTAGAACTTAGTAAACATTTTCCCCCAGAAAGCCAATTCCTTCAAAGCTCTGTGCCTGCGCCATCCAACTTGCCAGCGAAGCCCAAGTTTGTGTCCAAATGTACAATCATCAAAGAGCCATAAATCAGTCTGCAAGTTGTGGAAACATTAGGATAAAAAGGAATCTTCTACGTCCTACAAGACGTTTGCTTATGATGACTCATTGAGACTTAGTTGTGAGTAGATGTACTGTTACTTATTCTATCCTTGCTCTGGACAGCCTCTTGTGTTTTATATGTGTGTGTGTGTGTGTTTTATTCAGGCCCACAACTAGACTTGGGAAAGAAGGTCAGTGTCCCTCTGGATCTGATGGTGGAAGAGCTCTCGCTGCCAATAAACAGGGGTTCCAGGCTGTACCAGAAGAGGCAGAAGAGGATGCAACGATTTGTGCTGGAGCCCCCTTTGGGCTACCATTTGGTGAGTCATTGTTTTATCCCCGTTGCAAGGGAAGGTTGAACGTTCCAGCAGGAACTGTCCATATATCAACTGGTTGCAACAGCAGAAGAGGGCAAGATAGGGAGTGGGTTCACCCCTAAGGACAGTCTAATCTAGGAATGGGCAAGGTTTGGTTGCCATATTGGAAGCTTAAAGCTACCTGTGACCCAGTGAGACACCTCTAACTTAGGAAATTACATTGCATCCCCCAACCTGGAACCTTCTGGGGCTGCACTCTCATGCTACCAGCGCCGCTACTGCCAAAAAGCTGCTACTTGCACCAAAATAGCATTACTACATTCACTATGAAGATCCCAGTTATTCTCCTGGTAAGCATAGCAATTATAAACCCTCTTTCACAAAAGACTCTTGTTCCAAATAGCTAATAATTCTTAGGAAAAAAGGTGGCTGTTCCCTGTGCACCATGATTCCCCATAGGATCGCTTAGATTGTGATGGCAGTGGAAACTTGAGAAGTGGAGGCAGGGCCCAGGTAATGTAAAATAGGCTGGTTGGGGCCTGCATGTGATTACCTACTCCTGCTATAAGGGCCAGATTATGAGCCACTGCAGAACACACCATTTCACCAGATCGTCTGGTTTGCAAGTAATCTGCCATGGCCAGGAGTGCCTTTTACCAATTTCAGTTGATTGCCTTGTTGCACTCTGACTAAGAAATGCCTAGCAACAGTGATTCACACCTTGGTAATCTCAAAAATAGACTACTGTAACCCTTTCTACATAGGGCGGCCCTTGAAAACATGCAGACTTCATTAGGTCCAAAATGTGGTGGCCAACATGATGAGAAGGACCAGTATATTTTATCATATATCTCCAGTCTTGGCCTACTTTTATTGGTTCTCTGTTACTATCTGTGCATTTATGATTGAATTGTTGCCTGTGTCACCATATTGTTTTTGAATGTACTTTTATGATTGTGGGGCTTGAGAGTTTTAAGTTTTAATCTTGGAAACTGCCCAGACTAGTGATTTTAATAATGAGGTGGTATATAGATGAAACAAATAAATATAAATAATCTTCAGAACATGCATGTGGTCAGGGTTGGGAATCCTCACTGCCCTTGTTGCCTATGGATGTTTTTCCCCCTTGATGATGTTGCAGATCTCAAGCAGAACAGCTGCGGAAGGAGGAAGCACAGAGGCAGAGTACAATGATGCGAGAGCAACAGAAGGACAGACGGTATCTGGATATGGCTTGGAAGGGGTGGGGTGGCGATAGCCACAAGCTGCAGGGGATAATACTTTGTCCACAGAGATCTCATGGAGCTGGCCTCTAATTACAGGTGTCCTTTATTTGAAGGGCTGCCCAGTTTAGGAGGACAAGTTGTCTATCACTTGTTCCAAAATGAACAGCAGGATGCACAGGCGGGCACACCGCTCATACTGTCACACTTTACTTCGAGAATGTATATTATTTTCTTATTTTTGTGATTTTATTCATTTTTTTTCAAATGAGTTTAAAATTTTATAACTGTAAAAAAAGGGGGGGCGTGGCATCCTTGGCTGAGGGGGAAGACGCGCCTCTGCTGAGCTCCCGGTGAAATGTGAAGAAAAAGATAAAGAAACTTCTTCCTTTTGATGATAAGGTTGGAAAAATAACAAAGCCCTGATAAGTTTATGACCTGGTCTGCTTGGGAGGAGGAGGAAGCGTCTTGAATACTGATAAGAGTTGGAATAAGAGAAATATTTGCTTCTTTGTGCTGCTTAGAAGTGAAAGCAATGGCGGCTACAGACTCAGAGGCTGAAAGTGAGATGGAGGTGATTAACCCTAAGGACTTTCAAAAAGAAATTTAAAAAGCTGTGGAAGAAGCAAAAAATAGTATTACTAAGGCAATTATAAATGTTGTTGAAGACAAACTTTCTAAGTTAGCCAATACAGTGGAACTTATGGCAGAGACTGTTAATGTTACCTGGGAAATAGCACAGGCTAGCACAAAGAGAAAATTAAGGCATTGCAAAAGCAGACCAGGAAATTAGATATACACAATAAGTATGTTACTGATAAGTTAATGGACTTAGAAAATAGAGCCAGATGGTTGAATTTATGTTTAAAAAATGTTCCAGAGTCAGAAGATATGGACAAAGTCATTGAGTGGATGGTTAAGTTGTTGCCGGAGCTCGGAATTTCCAAAGACTCCCTTGACCGTATACATAGAGTTGGGAAGCAAAGAAATGAGGCAACTTGGCCAAGAGATGTTGTTATGTGCTTTGGAAAATATACACAGAGGGAGCAGGTTTTCAAAGCACTGAAAGCTTTGGATAGACTTGATCAATTGGTGTATAATGGCAAGAAAGTGATGGTTTATGATGACCTGTCTCAGGAAACAATTAAAAGGAAAAAGAATATATGGGCATTTACTAAGGTGCTGCAAGAGAAGGACATTAAATACAGTTGGAGAATAGCACCATTTGCTTTAAGAATGCAGTATAAAGGAGAGACATTGATTGCCAAAGATCAACAGCAGATGGTGGTCTTATTTAACCATGTGGGATTGCAGTTGCCAAAGGATTTTAAGGAGATTCCTAACTCCGAGGAAGAAAATGATTTAAGAGAAGAGACTGAACAAGTCCAGTGGCAGAAGAAAAAGAAGAAAGAAAAACAAATTGAGAAAAAATCCTGGGACCTTAGAGAATGGGCTAAATATAAGAAGTGAAGAATTAAAGAAGAAGGAAAATAGAAAGAAGGAGAACTGGGACAGCTCAGCTGGGGTGTTTTTTTTTCTTTTTCTTTCCTCAGGTTTAGGGGAACTTGCAAGCTCCCTTCCATCTTAACCCCCCCCCCCCAATATGGGAGTGAATGTTGGTTGGATGAGTGATTGTGGAAGAGTTTTGGTGTGGTATGTTATGTTGTTGGGGGTGGGTAGGGGAGTGAATGGGGGTGAATTGAGAGTAATGAATATGTTTAGGGTGTGTTGTGTGTGTGTGGATATGGATGGTCTGAAAGTAGTGAGAAGACAGAGGAGAGGAGTGGTTGGAGGAATAAGTGTGGGAATGTATGGAAGCATATTGGGTTGTGCTCCAGATGCAAGAGGTATGCCTAGTAATGTGGCATACACTTACTCTCTTGTTCTTTTTGCCTGGACTTCTGTGTTGGGATGGAAGCGTAGGGTTCACGGTAGAGTTGATTGGGAAGGTGGTTGGGGTTAGGTTCATCTCCAGGCTGGTATGGTACAAATGGAGGGAAACAGAGAAGTGAGATGGTTGGAAAAGATATAATGAGGAATGTGAATATTATTTGTACAACTCTTAATGTTAGAGGTTTGGGTAATCAGGTGAAGCGAGTGAGAATTGGGAAGTATATTCAAGAACTGAAGGCTGATGTTGTTTTTCTGCAAGAATCATATAATGGGGGGGGAGGGGGAGGTAAATTTTCCTGGCTTTGGGAAAGGAAAAAAATGTATGGCTCCTGGAACGTCAAAAACTAGAGGGGTGGGAATAGTAATTAACTCCAAGGTGGACTTTGCTGAGAATAAAGTGTTAAGAGATAAGAACGGAAGGTTTGTATTTGTTCAAGGTTGCTTGGAGGGAGAGCGGGTAGCATTAGCATCAATTTACCTCCCAAACAAGCACCAGCTGGATTTTCTTTATAAGTGTTTACAGAAGCTTGAGAAATTCTCGCCTTATACAAAAATTGTTGGGGGAGATTTTAATGTTAATCTGCAATGGGGGAACAGTCCCAAAAAGAATAAGGTTGTGAAGTTTAAAAAACTATGTGGGAAATTTGGATTGTTGGAACTATGGATGGAGTTGCTCCCTAAGGATTATTCATATTCATTTTATTTTAGCCCACATGGGACATTTTCAAGATTGGATGGTATCTTAATATCGCAAGAGGCTAGGAATTGGGTGAAGGGGATGGATATTGGAATGATTAAAATCACTGACCATGCCCCCATATCTGCTTATCTTCAAATAGGTCATATTAATAGGTCTTATTCTTGGAGGTTTAACCCTTGGTTGGTTGCAGACGAGCAGAGTAAGTTAAAAATTAAAACAGCAGTAGAAAGGTATTTTGAGGAGAATCAAGACCCAGATATCCCATTAACAATAAAATTGGAAGCAATGAAGGCTGTGATTAGGGGAGAATGCATTCAGAGTCTTGGCAATTTTAAGAAAAAGAAAAGATGGGAGGATTAAGGAGGTAGAAGAAGAAGTTAGGTTATTGGAAGAAAAATTCAGGAAATCTAAGCAAAAGACAGATAGGGAAAAATTAGACCAAAAAAGAGAAGAGTTGAAAGTTTTAGATATTAATAGAACTACATTAAAGATGTGGTATAGCAAACAAATATATTATGAATTTGAAGGAAAAGGAGGGAAAATATTGGCAAATAAAATTAGGAATTACCAGGTGAGGAAAAATATTAGGGCTATTAGAGATAATAAGGGGGGATTGCAAACAGACCCTAAGAAGATATTGGAGACCTTCTTAGGATTTTATAACAGACCGTATGCAAATAAAGGTATTAAGGAAGAAGAGGTTGATCGATTCTGTGAAGGATTGGAGCTCCCCAAAATAAGTGAAGAAAATAGAAGGGAACTAGATAAGGATATAACAGAGGAGGACATTAGGTCAGCAATTGATTCTATGAATGTGCAATCGGCACCCGGACTGGATGGGTTTAATGCGGTGTATTATAAGCATTTTAAGGATATATTGGTGCCACATATGACTGTACTGTACCAAAGTATTTTGAATGGAGCTTCAACTCCACCTACCTGTTTGGAATCAAGGTTGATATTGATTCCCAAACCGGGAAAAGATCAAACCCTGCCAGACTCCTATAGGCCAATATCTGTTACTAATATGGATTATAGAATATTTGCTAAAGTTATGGCAACAAGGTTAAAAAATGTATTGCACAATTAGTGGGAGAAGATCAATATGGGTTTATACCCCAGAAGTACTTGGTGGATGCAGTTGCATTTGATTCAGTGGATTGGAATTATTTGAAATACATATTTAAAAAATATAAATTTGGAGTAAAATTTCAAAATATAATTGAGTCAATATATACAGAGTCCAAAACAATGATAGAAATTGGTGGGTCGGAAAGGGGGTGTGCCCAAATGTTAAGTGGTACAAAGCAAGGTTGTCCACTTTCTCCCATGCTCTTTATCTTAGCATTAGAACCATTAGCAATTAAACTCAAAAAGAATAGTGAGATTAAAGGATTTGAAACACCAGGGAAAGGGAGAGCAGAAGGGGAGCTTCTAACAATGTATGCAGATGATATGATAGTGACAGTTAAGGACCTGGAGACTGCAATTGTGCCATTAAAAGAAATTTTTCAAGGATTTGAAAAAGTATCAGGGTTAAAAGTTAATTTCTCTAAATCATGTGATGTGCTTAAATGTGAAACCTAAAACTCAGAAGCCTCTAAATCATTGGGTATTCCTATAGCAAATAAGAAGGTAAAGTATTTAGGGGTAATGATAACTAAAAATGTGAAGAAAATATTTGAATATAATTATTAAAAAATCTGGAGTAGTATTCAATCAAAGCTGAGAACATGGGAGAAAAGGAAGGACTCAATTAGCACAAGAATTGCTTTAGTTAAAATGTTTCTGCTACCCAGATTAATTTACCTTTTTATGTATTGCCTTGGCACATACCGGAACGGATTCTGAAGGGGTGGAAAAGGTCAATAGATAGATTTGTTTTTGCATCCAAGAAACCAAGGACAGCTGGTAGATATAGATACCATAGGATCCAAGATGGACAATGGGGGATTCCCAATTTGATTTTATATTATGAAGCTTATCAGCTGAGACATCTTATGGTTTGGTTGGAGGGAGAACAGGGGAAAGCTTTGGGGTGTATAGAGCGGGATAATTTGGAAGCAGTAGGAAGGAAAATAAGAATCTTTGAAAGGAGAATAAAGAAAAGAAAAGAAGAAACATTATCAACATTTACTTTGTTGTATGGGAGAAGTGAGAAAAAAAGCTTTTTCCTGACCTCCCTCCACTTACAAAAATATGGTATTATGATAAATTTGCCCCATTAAGGAAGCTCATCCCAAAAGAGGTAGGGGATAAATTAAAGGATATTATGGAATATGGACAAAATTTGGGAAACAGAAAATATGATGGAAGAGGAAAGTGGAATTTGGAATAAGATTAATTGGTTACAAAAAAACCCAAATCTCCTCCTTGTTGAAGGAGAAAGAAGTTAAAAATTGTGGTAAAAGAATTATTACCCCCTTGGAGGAACTAGTGAAAGGATACAGGATAGATAGGACCAAAATAGTTTCAAAATTGTATAAGGTTTTATTAAATATGGGGAAATCACTAAAGGAAAGCTTAAAAGAATATTGGGAGCTAGATATTCAGGAACAAATTTTAGATGAAGATTGGGATAGAATCTTTCAGCAACCGCCCTTTGTTACGACCTCTAGGATAATCCAGGAGCAGGGGTTGAAGCTGATACAAAAATGGTATTACACACCAGTAAGGTTGTATCATATTACAAAGTTAGGAAGCAAAAATTGCTGGAGGAAGTGTGGAGTAATGGGAACGTACAGTCATATGTGGTGGGACTGTCCTCTAGTTAATAATTTTTGGATACAGATTGGTAGAGAAATATCGAAAATTGTGGGAAGGAAAGTGGAAATATCTAAATTAATGGTTCTCATTAGTCTGGGTAGCACAGAGTTAAAAACAAAAGAGGAATGTAAATGGGTAAACCTGATAGTAATTGCAACCAGACAGGTTATAGCAAGCAATTGGAAAAATGCAGAAGAGCTAGCGGTGAACCAATGGAGGAAAAAAATAATATTATAATTTTAGAATACCTAACTATGAAGATACACAGAATGAAAGGGTTTAAGGTCAATGAGAAAGAGGAGGAATGGTTTGAGAAGCTACTGAATTATATGAGTATGTTTGACCAATTTGGGGTAATTAAAACATTAAAAGCTAAGTAAACCTTGGGGATTGTTAGTTGTTAATTTATATAGAATTGTACATATTGTTAATTTGAATTTGTTTTATTACTAATGTATATCCAATGTATCAGATGCCTGGGGGGGTCACTGTTTTTGTCTGGGGTGTTGGTGATTGGTTTTATAATAAAATAAAAAAAAACAAACAAACAAAATTTATAACTGTAAAAATATTTTTTAAATTAATAATGTTATTAAAATCAATAGTTCTCAACCTTAGGTAACCCAGATGTTCTTGGACTGCAATTCCCAGAAGTTTTCACTACCAGCTTCACTGCTGGGGTTTCTGGGAGTTGCAGTCCAAGAACACCTGGGTTACCTAAGACTGAGAACTACTGATTTTAATAAAAATATTAATTTTTAAAAGTATTTTTATAATTATAACATTTTAAACTCATTTTTAAAAAATGAATAAAATCACAAAAATAAGAAAAGAATAGATATCTCAAAGTAAAGTGTGACTGTATAGTGGTGTGCCCGCCTGTGCAACCTGCTGTACAGTTTCAGAACCACTGTTTTAAATTGCAGCCATTAAATCTGAATTTCTGATTACACATAGTCAAGAGATGACAATTAATACAAGTCACTCCTCCTTCCCCCATTTTGGTGATGCAGTTTCTTTTAGGGGTGTGATGGGAACCTAGAAGAACTGTCAGTTGTAATCCTAGAAGTCATGCGAGTTAAATAACAATATAAGTGTTGGTATTTATTATTCCATTTATTTATTAGAACCCTGTTATATATCAAGACAATGTCAGGACAGGGTAGAGAAACAAAACAATTGAAAGCAATGATTTATTTCAAATGATTTAAATCTGAGGATTTAAAGCTAGGTCTTAACTGAGCTCCCTGTCCTAGTCACTGTCCTCGGTCCCTAAATGCAAAAGATGGACAGCCATGTTTTGACACCATAGACTTTTGATACCTCCTAAGCGCATAGCTCTCGGCTGCAAAGTCAGCAGCTCGTCGGTTTGAATCCCAGGTCCCACACAGCAGAGTGAGCTCCTGCTGTTAACCCCAGCTCCTACTAACCTAGCAGTTCGAAAACATGTAAATGCAAGCAGATAAATAGGTACTGCCATAAAAAGCAGGAAGGTAAACAGTGTTCCATGTGCAGAAATGTATTCAGCCATGCTGGCCACATGGCCATGGACTTGTACAACACTGGTTCTTTGGCTTAAAAATGGAGGTGAGCTCCATCCCTAGAGTCGAACATGATTAGCACACATGTGTAGGGGTGACCTTTTTAAGGGCACGACCACACTGGAAAACCAATTTGGCTTTTCTGCAATTTTATTTGCAGCCTACATTATGTTTGAAACTGCAATCAGTGCTCACACAGGGGCTGCAAATTGATTTGGGAGTTCGCCCTTTCATACTGGATGTGATGTAATTCTCATTCCAGCTCAAGCCTCTCCTTTCCTTCCTTCCCCTGGTCCTGCCTCTGCCAATCTGATGGACAACTGATGTGGGTATGAATATGGGAAATAGTAATAACAATAGGCTGATATAGTGTTAATAATATATGTAATATTTAAAAAAAAACAAAAGGGAGATGATTAGGAGAAGGAAAGAATGGAAAGTCACATACCTCTAGTTCTAAACATCAGGCTCTAATTGTCTACATTGTCTAATTGTCACTGAACCACCTACACAGACATGCAACTAACCACACAGGAAAAAGCCTGTTCTAATTGTTTAGGCTTAAAAAGATAGGACCCCCCAAAAAAATAATAATAAAGCAAATTTGAAAGCAAAAGGGACTGAATCGATTCAAAGCAGCCTTCAAATTAGTAAAGGGGAAAAAGTCCTTCAAATGTACCTATTTTCTAAGCTGAGCAAATGCTGTGGTATTTGGCCATGTCCTCACAGCCTGATTCTCTAAAGATTCATTTCTACAAGAAAGGACATTTCATTGGCCAAAGGCGAGTGGAATCATTCTTGGGGTTCTTTGTAATCAAGTAAAAAACAGAACGAGTGAAAAAGGAATGAGTCTTATTTTGGATTTGGGTCTTTATTACACATGCTTTGGGGGTGGGGAAGGAATGTTCTTGCACAGAGGCAATTGTCCTTGTTTCTGATAATAATAATAATAATTTGTCCTTCTGCTCCCAAGTGAAAGAGAAGCTAGCCTTTTTATCAACTAACCCGATCAGGCTTCTGTAGTGAAGTTTTCGTTATTCTGTTTCTCGGCGAAGCAGCAGCCCTCACATTTCTATTACTGGTGCATTCGTGAGGTGATACCTTTTTTCTGTTTCACTTGGTCTCCTAGTCTGCCCATAATGCAGAGTGGAAGGAGAACTGCCAAGATGGACTTCACTCAGTAGCCTCAGGGAGAGGAGCACCCCCTCAAGTACCAAAGAAAACAAGTAAAGTTTTTAAGATGAGCAAAGCTCTGAATCCTAACTCCATTGCACCAGGTAAGGGTTCTTCAGAGCATCCGCAGGAAGTTGGCCAGCCAACACAAAAGTTAAGAGCATGGAGTGTCACCTGTGTGTGGAGGCCTCCTATTAGGAACCCATGTCAAAGACAGTCTCAAAACCAGATGCAGTGTTTATTGAGTAAATTGTTTATCTGGATGTGATAACAAGGGGAAATAAATTGCAGTTTGGACCTCTAGTGTAGCCCATCTGGTGCAATCTATTTCCTAGCAATTGCATAGCATCCAGGGAAAATATGTTCCAGTTGGACTCTGATCCAAGCTCAAGCTGGACCTTTTTGGTCCAGTTTAGGGCTCCTATCTTTTTCAGGATGGGATGAAGCAATTCCCCAGGAGACAGAAAGGTCACTTTGAGGAAGTGGGTCCCTCTCAAGTGACCCTTTCGGGTGAGATCAGGAATGTACCTTCACAGCTGTCTAAGGAGGCCTTCAGACAGACTCTGTTCTTATCTAGGAAATACCTTACTTCAGGGACTAGACGTTACTGGCTGTTTGAGCGATGATCCAATGGCAAAGGATTGAAGAAATGGACAGGTAGTATGACCCACCAAGATGCAGATGAGAGCACAAATGCAGCCCCCCCCAGCTCTTCAGAACTTGTCTGCCCCTGAGTTCCCTTTAGAAAGACCAAAGGAAACACAGCAGGAATCTAAACTAGTGCTCTCTCTCTCTCTCTCTCTCTCTCTCTCTCTCTCCCCTGTAAAATAGGGAAAGTACCCTTATTCCTTTCCAGCATGCTGGAAATGGGAATGACAGGAAAACTACCATTTGTGCCTCAGTAAACATCACAATAGTTGTCTGTGAACATTATCAGTCATCCAGGTGAATTTATCTGGACGTTCAGTCATGGCAACTGGACTCCTTTTCTTGAGAGATTGAAATGTTTCGCTACTCATCCAGGCAGCTTCGTCAGTCTGAGGGAAAGTTAGTTCAGAATTCTTCATTTTATAGTTCAGCTTCATTTCACATCACCCTGGTCTGAATAGGCTCATAGTTGGACAATGGCCTGAATAAGCTTCTTAGATGGACAGTGGCCTGAATAGGCTCTTTAGGTGGACAATGGTCTAAGGCAGGCATGTCCAAACTTTGGCCCTCCAGATGTTTTGGACCACAACTCCCACAATCCTTTGCCATTGGTAATCTAAGCTTAGAATTCTGGGAGTTGTGGTCCAAAACACCAGGAAGGCTGAAGTCTGGACATGCCTGGCCTAAGATGTGTGAATGTCCTACCTATACAACATTTCCCAAAATCCATTATTTGTGGTTAGCTATGGCCTTGCTGGTGGACATGTGAAGTGCTTCTGATTTGTCTGGGGATTGTTGAAATCACAGCCTGATAAGCAGCAGATAGACTGTGCCTGAGGCCCCCACCTGTGTTGATAGAGGAGTTTTCAATACTCACATGAATGCCTTCCCTGACTCCTCTCTCAAACCATCCATCTTCTCTGTCTAATTAATGTGTATCTCATCATCTTTGATGAGCAGTTATGAAAGGGTACATAGCTCCATCCCATCAAGGTCGTTATGCTGTTCATGTTATGTTCTGAATCCAGGACTAGGTCCAGATAACAGCAGGTGCCATTTGCTTTTCGGCCCCTGTGGACTCCCCGTACAGTTTACAGCTTCCAGGTTGTTGGTTTCAAAAGCAGCTTCACCTTCCATGTTCTTTGACATGCTGGGGGGCAGTACAGGAATGGTGCCCTTTTCTTGTCAACAGCGTGCTTGATGAGGAGGACAGCTGCCGCACAGATGCTCAGGGCTGAGCAAGAGGAGAGGGTGGGGAAGAGGAGAGCGGCCTCTCTGCTTCTGAAAGAGGGGGTGGGAATCTGACACTGATGCAGCCATATCACTTATCAAAAATGGCACACTGGTAGCATATCACTTATCATCAAAAATGACATACTGGCCCAACCGTTAGGCAGAGTAAAACGGTACCACCTCAAGCGGGCAGAGACAGGAAAACAGTGGCATGAGACTGGAGGAGAGTTGTGTGCCACACAACCAACCCTGTGCCCCCTAAGCTTTAGGTGCAGGAATTGGGCCTTTCTCTGGAGCCAAAGAACCCTGGATGTGGGCCATGTTGAGTTTGGTGTGTGCCTGTGTGTGATGTGAAAAAATAGCTGGCATGGGAAGGAATCCCTTTGTTCTCCACCTGTCAGAAAAATGGCTTGACCTGGCCTTGATTAATATGGAGATAGGTGGTATTTAGTGTTTTCGTATAAACTCTGCCCACCTACCAAAATGTGCCAGGACAGAGCTCGGAAATGTAATTTTATTACCCCAACAGAATGGCAAGAGTTGTACTGTAGTACCGAAAAAAAAACCAAACAAAAACAAAGGTGAGCTCTGGAAAAGGAGAAGCAGTCTTGAGAAATGTCTTGGGCTGCCTGCCCCTGCACAGCAAAAGAGTCAGCGGGAGGCTTTCTTTGAGATTGTCCCTCACAGCCCTCAATGGCCAGTGAGACATAGCTAAGGTCTGGGGAGGAGACCCACATGGACGGGCCCTCATTCCAGTCCAGAGAAGCTTAGCAGAAGCTGACGTACAAACAGGAGCGGGTGTGCTCTTTCTGCCCTGGATAGAGAGCCTGGGTTCACCTTCCCTTCCCTTGCTCTTCCATCAAACATAGGCTTCTCACCACAACTCAGTCCAAAGCTTGGTTTCCAATTCCTCTGCCCACATCTGGGAATATATGTGGAATTTAAATACCTGGAGAGTTTATCTAATTCCCTCTTCATTTAGTGTGTCAATCTCACCATTGTAATTACAACTGTTGGGATTTTTTAAAAAATTAACTGTTATTAATGTGTTGGCAGAGAGCATGCAAGCAAAATAGAGCAGGTGAAGGGTCACCTTCACTAGCTGTTCATTAGTGGGGGAAGAGGATGAATGGTGCAAGTACCTCATGGAGCAACCTCCCAATGCTTCCCCCCTCTTGGTGGCCATTAGGCTTGGATCCTTCTGGGCACCATAGGCAAGGATGTGATGCTCCAAAGAGATAAGTCAAGCACACAATGCCCTTTAGTAATGCTGACTGCACTGTCCATTTGCTGAGTGGCTGAATGGCAGAGTGAATGGGCTGAATATGGAAAGGAGGAAGAGGGCCTCCCCAGTGGCATGATAGCATATTGCTAGGAAAGGCCTCCCCAAGCTTAGAACCACCCCTTGCTCTTTCCTAGAAGCTGCTGCAGAAAGGGGTGGATGCCTCAGATGGTGCTGCCGTGCTAATCGAGATGCTTGCTTTTTCTTTGATCATTTCCCAATGCCAGGTTATAATGGACCTCTAAAGGAAGTGCCCCACGAGAAGTTCAACAGGACAGCCATTCCCAAAGGCTACCAGTCTCCTTGGCGGGAGTTCCTTATCAGCGACGATTACCAGGCAGACAGTGAGAACCGCTTGCCGGAACCTCCCAGGAAAGTCAGCAGTTTTGACGTTCGGAGCTTCAACAGGTAATGGCTTTTCCCATTTCTCTACAGAATTTGTATGCAAAACGCTTGCCGTGTGTTTGAATCATCCGTGTGTCTCTGGTGGATAATTGCAACATAGAGCAGCAGAGATGCAGATTTGAACAACATGTACATTTTAGCCAATTCAGACTTCAGGAAAGCCAACGAAGAGGGCAAACAATGAAGATTTAAGCAGCACCGGTGGCCATTCTCTCTCTAAATCTCAGCCTTGTATAGACAGTAATTAAATCATGTAAATGATGGTGGTGGCAGATGCCATTCCCTGCACATGCAGTGTCATCAATATCTGAAGCTACCCGTTGCAATGTGTCCGCTCTGAGTAACATGGTTAGGGCTTCTTTCAGACCTGTGGTTCCCAGAGCCGCAGACTGGAAGCACTGGGCAAACTATTCCAGCTTTCCTTCCTTGACTGGGTGGTGGGTGTACGGAAAACCACCATTTCAGCTGTAGGGAGGGGGAATAAGAGCCCAGAAGATGACATTATCTAGAGATTCCCCCAAGAACAGCAGTCTGGAATCATCCCTGTCCCTTCCATAATCTCTGTGGAACATTATTTGGTCATCACTGGAGAGATATAAGGCATGGTACAGACATATGCAGTGGGTTATCATATTGCCTTGGTTCAGCCTTTTTCTGCTACCAAGATGACAGGGCATTTAACAACTCCCACAGTTCTCTTAAGAGTTCTGACTGGTGTGAAATACCAGTAGGGAAATAGTAAAAATTCCAGGTTTATGTTTCTACAAGGTTCTGGAAATAACTTGCTTTTCTGGACACTGACAAGAGAGTCTTTTGTTACTGGACTAGATAGCTCAGTGAACTGCTGGATACCTCCGTGGTTTAGATATAGCCCCCTTGACAAGGGCTGGACTCAATGCACAGGGTCCCTTCCAACTTTGCAGTTCTAAGATTATATTAGGTTACATTAGACCGTTCAAAGAAGAGCAACAGAGTGTTTTAATCTCCTTACGAGCAGCAGCTTTTCCATTCCATTAAATCAGGCATGTCCAAAGTCAGGCCTGGGGGCCAAATGTGGCCCGTTTTCAAATTCTGAGTGGCCCACAGCCTTTCTTCCCACTGGCTCAGCCTGCCACGCATCCCCACCAGCTGGCCCCTCCCCATAATGGATGGAGGTGTCAGCTTGCAGTTTTACAGTTTGCCTGCCCTCCGTGCCTCCATCCATCCCCCAGCCACCTGCCCAGCCTACCCACCCCCTGCTCCATTGCTGGAGCATCCTCCTTGCCTGTTGCATGTTATAGAGACTTGTCCAAAGCCTGGCCTGGGAGCCAAATGCGGCTGGATGGTCGGCCCCCACACATTTTCACCTTGCCAAATCTGGCCCTCCTTGCAAAAAGTTTGGACACCCCTGCATTAAATGTAAACACACACACATTCACTTACTCACTCTCTCTCTCTCTCTCTCACACACACACACACACACACACAACATACAAAGCACACCTCAGTTCTGTGCTTGTCTGTTCAGGAATAGCAACAACTTTCAGGTATGCCTAGCAGAGATCCATGCCCTCATCTCTACTGCTCATTCACCCCCTCCACAAGTTCTGGAGGTAATGCCTGAATAGGGCTCCCAACCAATGCCATTTAGAGCAGGCAAGTCACTGTACAGTATATAATTCATGGAACATATACAAGTTTTTAACCATGCGTCTTTTCCATTTCTACATTAATTTGTATGGTTAAAAAGATATCCATGGATGTTTCTGTTAAATACATAGTTTTTCCCACAGTGGCCTCCATGGCTGTAGAGGCTGATGCCTTCATCAGCTGCAGGTGTTAATCTTTAAAGTTTCCTCTCCCGAGCCCAATAGATAAAAAAACTTGAATTCTTTTTGCTAAACATAATGCCAGATACAATGGATCAGCAAAGTGCATATTTAGCAATTCATATCATAACAGCAGCGAGAATTGTCTTTGTAAAACACTGGAAAGAATCAGGAATACCAAATGAACAGACGTTGATAACTAAAATCCTTGAGATTGCAGAAACAAACAAACTATCAGAATAGTTAGAGTACACCGGAAGGTGAAACACCAGGAATGATGGAACAAGTTTTATATGTGGTTACAAAAAAAGACAAAGTTAAATTGAAAATATGACAAGAGCCAAAACTGTTTGGTTATTTATATGTACGTGTGTGTGTGTGTTTGTTGTTGTGTCATTACAGTCGTGACCGACTCTTTGTGACTCCATATCCATGGAGTTTTCTTGGCAGGAATACTGGAGTGGCTTGCCAGTTCCTACTCCAGGCGCCTACAGCACCTGGTATTCCCTGGTGGTCTCCCATCCAAGTACTAACCAGGGCTGACCCTGCTTAACCTCCGAAATCAGGCGAGATCGGATGTGCTTAGGGCATCTAGGCAGCTTTATATGTACATATATGCCTGACTTGAACTATTTATAATTGTAGGATGAGTCTGGTATTATTAGGTGTTCTGCCCAACCTGCATCCCTCTTCTTTTTTCTGTATTCCAAATTATTCTTCCCTATTTACCCTTTATAACAACAAAATAATTTTTTTAAAAAATAATAAAGTTTCCGCTCCAATCAGCGCTAAAGGCCTCGAGAGCCTTGGGACATGCTTGTGTGCAAAGCCGGAGAAGGCTGGAAATTGGCATCAGCCGCCAGAAATGGCTTTATGATGACTTTTCAGATTAGATAAAAATGTTTAAAAAGGAAACCTCTTGAACTGGTTAGGACTGAAAAAGAGCTTTAAAAATGTAACACAAGCTCATTCACACAGAGGATGAAAACTTTTAAATGCTTGATCTGGTCTATGCCCTGCTCTTTCTTAGTCCCACCCTTTTAGACAGAACCAGTACCACCAGCATAAAAATTCAGATTCAGAATTTGGAACTGGAGTCCTTCAGACATATAATTCCACATTCTAAAAATTTAGTGTGTCAGGGTAGCCAGACTCTGTTAGTCAATACGAATCCTATAAAGTCATTATTTCCCCCCTTAAAAAAGAAACACAGACAAAACATTTTTAAAGGATCTCCTTGTTGCCTCCGACATCTTCCCTGTGACTGTGTCAAACAATAAGAGTGCACACTAACAGCCAGAATGAAAAACACTACCAGAATCTTTAAAATAAAGGACCTGAATACCTGTCGGAGCATATCTTCCAAAGATCAACTGAGGCCCGGCCCACTAGAATGTCACAGGCGCTCTCACTCTGAGTGGCCACGCCCAGGGAGGCACGGAAACCGGCAACCTGTAACCGTGCCTTCTCGGTGGCTGGCCCCGTGCTCTGGAACCATCTTCCGAGTGAGTTGCACCTTGCATAGTCCCTGCCTGTCTTTAAAAAAGCACTCAAAACCTTGCTTTTTAGAGAGGCATTTGGCAACCTTTAACAGTTTGTTTTTTTAATCTTCTCTTCCCTCAGAGCTGCTGTCTTGCAGATGATTCTTTTGACTATTTTTTTCTGTGTGTGTGCATGTGTGTTTTGATTGTTGTAATGATTTTATATTGCTTGTTTTACTCTTTTGTTAATCGCCTGGAGTTCCTTTGGGAAGATGGGCAGTAAATAAATAAATAAATAAATAAATAAATAAATAATATAGATTACATTCGGTTCTTAGGCAAACTAAATGAGAAGTTTGTTCTTTGATCCTTTAATGCCTCTTGCATCACTCCCGATCTCCACGCTAGGTTTTACTGTTCCACTCACTACTTGTGTGGCACTTAGTAAACTACCTACCTCTACCCCTACCACAGGACTCAACTTCCCACATGTGTTTTTCACTTTGGATACCTAGTTAATGTCACTGTGACAGGATCCTAACCAATTTTGCTTAAGAACAGTAGATACAGGGTAAATGGCTGGAAGAAGCCATTTACGCCATTATGTTTATGTTATGCCATAACCATTATGTTTATGTTATGCCATAACCATTATATAGCCATTATGTTAAGGCGTTGACCAGTCGCTATTCTCACGCGATAAGGGCAGCTAGGAGATCTTTCGTTGCCCTGAGAATTGGTGAGGCCTCGAATAGCCACGCGGAGTTGTTCCGGGTGGTTCGAGACCTCACCAATCCTGGTCTCGCTCTCCTCCTAGTGATTTCACTAGTGAGTCGTTCATGTATTTTAAAACCAAGATAGAGGCCATCCGTTCTGAGCTGGACGCCGGTTGCTCTGATCCAGTCCCCAGCATGGCTGATACTGGGCCGCCTCGGTCGCCCCGGTTTGTTGAGTTTGGGTCTGTTACATCTGAGGAGGCCTCCAGGGCTCTGGGGCACTGCAGGCCTGCGGCTTCTCCGTTCGACCCTTGCCCGTCCTGGCTGATTAAGACCACAGGGGGGAGCATGCCAAAATGGGCTTCGCTAATCGCCTCAGCCTCCTTCAGGGACGGGATCCTTCCCAGTCTGCTGAAGGAGACGGTGGTGAAGCCCATTATTAAAAGATCTGGCTTGGCTGTGGACGATATGTCCAACTACCGTCCCATAGCCAATGTTCCCTTTTTGGGCAAGGTAGTCGAATCGCCGCCCTGCGTCTCCAGTCGTTCCTGGAGGAGAACCATGTCCTGGATCCCTTCCAATCTGGGTTCAGGCCGCATCATGGGATGGTCGCTCTGCATGATGATCTGTTGAGGGGGCCGACAGGGGTTGCTCTACCCTGCTGGTCCTCCTCGACTTGTCAGCGGCTTTTGATACCGTCTTGCTGGGGCGGCTCTCTGAGGTGGGGATCGGGGATCGGCCTTTGGCTGGCTCCGTTCCTTCCTTGAGGGTCGTACCCAGCGAGTGAGCTTGGGGGTGAGTTGTGGACACTCTCTTGCGGGGTGCCTTCGAATGCTCTTTAACATCTACATGAAGCCGTTGGCTGAGATCATCCGGAGTTTTGGAGTCTGCTGTCATCAGTACGCTGATGACACGCAGCTCTATCTCTCCTTTTCCACCTGTGCAGTGGAGGCCGTCCAGACCCTTGACCGCTGCCTGGCTGCAGTTTTGGACTGGACCAGGACCCACAGACTCTGGCTCAACCCCGGAAAGACCGAGGTTATGTTCTTCGGGGCGGCCCAGATGGGTACTGTGGCCCTCTTCCCAGTCTGGATGGTCCGCCCTCCAGCTGGCGCAAAGAGTGAGGAATCTGGGCGTCGTCCTGGATCCGGGTCTGACCCTGGAGCTCCAGGTGTCAGCCGTGACCAGGTCGGCCTTTATCATCTAAGGTTAATCGCCCAGATTCGCCCCCGTACTTGACGGGAGCTCCTTGAGGACTGTGGTACAGGCATTGGTCATGTCGAGGCTGGAATTGCAACGCTCTCTACATGGGGCTCCCCTTGAACCTTGTTCGAGATTGCAGCGGGTCCAGAATGCGGCGGCCAGGCTGGTGGTTGGTGCGTGTCGCTTTGACCATCACTCCCATCCTGGTCCGTCTCCACTGGTTGCCCGTTGCCTCCCGAATAAGGTTCAAGGTGCTGGTTTTGGCTTACAAAACCCTCCATGGCTTGGCCCCTGTTTATCTGGTGGAGCGGCTTCACCAACAATCAGATCGAGCCCGACCCACCCGTTCATCTCTGGCCCTCTCATTGCAGACGATCCCCGAGGGAGGCCCGTAAGACAAGTAACCCGTGGGCGGGCCTTCTCGGTGGCGGTGCCACCTATGTGGAACAACTTGCCCAGGAGTTGAGACAGGCTCCAACGTTGGCGTCCTTTAGGAAAGGATTGAAGACCTTCCTTTTCAGGGATGCCTTTAATAATGACTAGAGTACCTTTTTTTTTTTTTTCCCCTTCCTTCCTCCTCCTTCCCCCATATGCCGTAAGTCTGCCCCTGCCGCTGCTACTGTTCTTTGCCTTTCGGGCTTTTGTGTAAACCGCCCTGAGTTCCCGCTTGGGAAGTAGGAGCGGTATAAAAGTTTTAAAATAAATAAATAAATAAATAAAGAATGCAGGAGGGGATCTAGGAAAGCCTGCAGGAAGTGGAATGAAGGAAATGCTGATGAGAATGGAGAAGTGAAATTGTATATTGGGGAGGGAGGGTTTTGTTAAAATTATTTTTATTTTAAAACTAAACACAAACAAAACAATAACAAAAAATACATATATACTTGTGCTCCCCACCCCACCCCCAGGACTGTCTGGAGATCTTGTGTTGTCATTTCCTTTCTCTTCTTCTTCTTCTTCTTCTTCAAGCCTTTAAAGTCCTTTTTTCCAGAAACATATAGAGTTATTACTAGGTTCTTTCCCTTTCCCTCTTATTAAAACATATTAAATAATTTTTGCCCATATATCATTAAAAATATCTTTCTTAATTTTCCCTTTCTTGACCTTTAAATTGCAAGACAATTTATCATTTATAGCAATATTCTGTTTCATTATACCATTCCTCCATCTTAAATTCTTGTTTCAATTTCCAATTTCTTACTATTATTAATTGTGCTGCTGTCAGAAGATTAGAAATTAGTTCTTTGGTCATATTATCATAAATATCCTTAACAAATACTGATAACAATGCACTTTCTGAATTACAATCTACAGTAGATTCGCTTAATTATTTAAAAATCGCTTAATTATTTAAAAACTGCCAAAACTTTTGAACCTTTTCACATTCCCACCATAAATGAAAAGTACCAAGTTCCTTCTCACATTTACAACAGATATTAGGATAGTGAGGATTTATTCTATTTAGTTTAACTGTTATCAAGTACCACATTAAAAAAACAATTTAAAGTAATTTTCTTTTAGGGAGGACTGATTTTAAGATAAGGCTGTAACCTGAGTGAGATTTTGCATCTAGGAAAGGAAGATTGACTGTTTCAGAGCTGGCATGCAACTTAGTGCAAATTTAAGTTGAACTCGGTTAAGTTTTACCCAATGTGGTGTTATAATAACAACGGAGATCTTATTTGTTTTATGCTTAAAATCATTTGGGCTCATATATTTTGGCTGAAGGCAAGCATATTAAAAGAGCATTTAAAATGTGATCAACTTGCCTGAAGGCTGGTCACATAAATTTGGTGTAATCGGACAAGCAATAATGGTGAAGAAAAAGAAAACAGAGAGAGGATGGGGAAGTATGTACAGTACCGAGCACAAATTAAGAGTTGGTTTCTTAAGACACCTTTAATCCATTCTATTTATTAGAACAAGCATATACAGATCTAGACAACAGAAAATCAATGGAATCTGCCAAGCTGCAAAAAAAAAAAAATCCTGTGTGTATATGTGTGTGTTTATGGACATACTCTTTTTAATCTCAACAGTCTTGTCCTCAACTGCAAAAAGTGTAAATCCAGTTGATGAATAGGTTTGGTGAAAACTGGCAAAGGTTAATTTTGCTTTTATTAATGACTGTTTTATAACTTACAACTTGCAGGATTTCAGTATCATATATTTCAATCTGTCATCTGAAATACTATATAAATCCTAAAGGCATATTCATTCTTGATATTCCTTCAAATATAGTTATAAAAATCACACCCTGCTAGTTGGCTAAGTTTACCCTTATTGGCATCTTGTAACACTTCCTTTTTGAGACAAAAATATTATTGAGCCTTGATAACTTTAACACATGTTGAAATTGGCAAACTCTTCCAGAGGCATCCTCTTCCAGTTTCTGTTGCTGGTTGAATTTCTCTTTGAATTTATTTCTGGTCTTGAAGCAAAAATACCTTCACATATAAATATATAGATGTCCAATTTCGTCTTTCATCAGCCACAGCCATGTTTAAAGCTTTAAATTAACACTCAGTGGCGCCAACACAATTCTATGCTTGCCACACTTACATTTTAATATGTCAGTGATTTGGAGACTGATAATTTGACCGAAAGCTGGGGATGTCTTGTTTTGCGGGTGGGGGGTGGGGGGGTGGGATGCAATTATTAATATATTTTTCAATACCGACGATTAGGGAACCAAAGAGAACAGTGCTACATTGGGAGCCACTGAGAAAATTAGAATAGCAGCCTTCCATAAATAGAAGGCACCTGTGAGGGTTCCCTCTTTGCCCAGGCGTCCCCCCCTTCCAACTTCCAAGAGGGCATATCTTGAAACGAATAAAAAGAACTTTTATTTGGTTCTTCTACTACAACAGAGGTTCTTTTCCTTACAACAGTTTCAACATCTTTAACTTCGGTAACAAATGGGTTATTCTTAAAGTCATAGTTGGGAGTTCTTATAGAGAAATCAAGTCCTCCACCTCCACCTGGGGAGAGTTGGCTCCACCACTGGTCCCCTCCTCCTTCTTGGAGAGACACGGTTCCCCCACCTGCACCCCAACCTCGGAGGTGGTTTTGGGTCCAAGGCGTCTCTGCTGGCGGGAATGAAAGGGGTAGTCTTCTCTCTGGGTCAAGTCCATCGAGACGTTCAGCTTCCCGGCCTTCGCCTCTGCTCGAATCTTGGCCAGCCATTGCTCCAGTGCCAACTGTTGTCTTATCTCCTTCTTCTTCCGATTATGCTCTCGAGCCTCCCTCTCTCCCCAATAAGAACAACCTTGCTTGTGAACTCGGCGTTTATAACTTTCGGCAACCTTTTTAGGCATCATCATCCTTTCCCACTTTCCAGTCCATGGATCCTCCATCCATACCTACTCCCAATCTGGGGGAAGGTAACATGGTTTTTCCCTTTTACAGTCCCCAAACCCCACCTCCACCACCTCTGATTGGTGGGGCCTTCCCGCCATTTCCTCAACCCTTTTCTCTGCCCTAACAGGGTTTTTGCCTCTTTCTCCTCCTCTAAAATCTTTACAGAGTCATTAAACCATTTCCACAACATCACTCTCTCCCCAGCCTCCAGGGTGGATGTAGCTCTGGCTTTCTCCCGTCTCTTCTGCTTTTCCAGCCACTCATCCCTTTCCGCTTCACGGGGTGCAGGGGTCACTCTCCCTCCTTTGAAGAAATTCCCCCCACAGCACCTGATAAATGCTCAAGTCAAAACTGATATTGGAGGAGATACACCACAGCATGATAGACTAATGCATCCCTTTAACTTGGAATGAGCTATAGGACCAAGAGAGCTCTTGGGGGGAGGGGGGAATCATAACTAAGTTTTGAAATAAGTCCATAGACAAAATATTAGTTCAAACCGGCCTTCTCCCACTTCAGTCTGGCAGTGGTGAAGACCTTCTTCAGTGAAGTCTGGGAAATGTAGAATAACCCCATTGATGCCTGGAAGTGGTCTGAATTCTAAAAACACTGTGGGGCCAAGGTGGTAGGGAGGAGGGCTTAATGCAGCATGCCTGAAGTCAATCAACCAGCAGTGCTTTAGATGCAACTACAAACTTCTGAAAAATATAATATAGTCAATATAGGCACAGAGTTAAACCAGCATGGAAAAGGTTAATCATTCCTTCTAAAATAACTGCAAACCAGCAAATATGACCCTGAGTTGACCCTGAGTTAGAGGGGAGAGACTACAGTTAGGGAGTCCTCTCCATTGGCGTGTGGAAAGTTATACTTTAGCTTTGCAACTGGGGAGTATTTTTGAGAACCAGAGGCTGACTGAATTCCTAACTGGGTATGCTAATTAGGCACACTGAGTAGTTTCATGGGTTACTCTTGCAGAAGTTACCAACTAGTTCACTTGAGGAAGGATATCAGCCGTTTTGGATTGCAAGATCAAACCTACCAATCCTGAAAGAAATCAACCCCAAATGTTCACTGGAAGGACAGATATTGAAGCTGAGGCTCCAGTACTTTGGCCACCTCATGAGGAGAGAGGACTCCTTGGAAAAGTCCCTGATGTTGGGAAAGATTGAAGGCAAAAGGAAAAGAGGATGGCAGAGAATGAGATGGTTGGACAGTGTCATCGATGCAACCAATATGGATTTGACAAAACTCCTGGAGGCAGTGGAAGATAGGAAGGCCTGGCGAGCTCTGGTCCACGGGGTCACAAAGAGTCGGACACGACTGAACGACTAAACAACAACAACATCATCAGCCATTTATCTGAAAAGGCTGCACCATCTCATGTGGGAACGATAGGATATAATAAGGCCAGCCAGAACAAGGAGTGAGCTGAGTAGCTCCAAATAGCAGCTTCATTGACTTCAACATGGAAATCCAGGTTGCTGAACTCTACTTGTGCAGTGGAACTACAGTACAGTGGAACCTTGACTTACATACTGCTTGACTTGCATCATATTTGACTTGCAGCAAGAAGGGGCCTGTTTGACTTGAGTCGCAGGCTTTGACTTACATCTCGGAGCCCTGGCGCAAGGCAACGGAATTGGGTGGCAGCCACAACACAGCATCGCGGCTGCTGCCTCCAAACTGCTCCTGCCTTCTTCCCCTCCTCCGGCAGCGGCGGCTTTGGCGAAGCCAGCTCAGAGCACCTGGAGCTGGTCCTCGGCCTCACCGAAGCCGCCGCTGCTGCCGGAGGAGAAGAAGGGCCGGGAGCTCGGGGCTGTCCTCGCTGGTTAGACAGTCGGCTCAGTCTTGTAAAACATCTGGCTGCAGAAGTCTGGTCCACAATGGAAGCATTTTAGTTGGGGAGCTGTAAAGTTGTGGGACTCTAATGGTAAGCATAGAGTTGTTCAGAACTTGAAACGTCAGGTTAAAAATCAGTAAAACTTAAATGTTAGACATTGTTGCTATGAATGTTAAAAAGTGGAGGCATATAACTTGTGGACTATAATTCCACTGCCTCCTCCTCTCTTTGAAGAGACATTTCATTTACATCCCCAGAAGGAATCTCCTATCCTAGTCAAATTTGTGTTAAATTGCTGTTTTCGGGGATCTTTTTCATCATCTGGAACGGATTAATCCGCTTTCCCATTACTTTCTATGGGAAACGTTCATTTGACTTAAGTCATGTTTGACTTAAGTCTAGACCACTGGAACGGATTAATGACGTAAGTCAAGGTTCCACTGTACGCTACTTTGTACGTGTATCTTTAGGTTAGATACAGTAACTTCCATTGTTTTTAATAATAATAATACCTTTATTGTCAATGTACAACATGTGCACAATGAAATTGGCTGAGTCTCCCATGTGGCAGCCTGTCTTCACCATGCCATCAAAGTATGCATAGCAGTCTCTGTCACCCACTTGTCATAACAATAGACAGTACTATCAGCCAGTACAAGTTATATTGCAGTATCTCTTCTCCAAATTACCTTGAACAAGCTGCTTTGTAAACCAGTTGCAGTATATCTTTTTTTGTTTTGTTTTTACTTACAGGACTCCAACACCATTTGGGGGACTAGTGCTGAACGATGGGTTTCCTGAATTTGAGATGGGCAATGAGCACGCCGATGCCATGAACAGCTTGGCGCTTATATCAAACAGACCCAGCTTTAACAGAACACCTCAGGGCTGGATACAGGTTATGCCAGAGTCGGAAGATTTGTAACTTGATGTAACTTTTGCCACCTCTCTCGTTAGAGCCAACAAGTAGCTAGCCTCCCTGTTTACTAATGTATAATTTCACTAATATATAATTTCAAGAACTGAGCCTCTTTTAACTTAAAATGGATCACCTTCTGATAGACTGTGGAAATAGCTTTAGGAGATTCTGCTTGCTGCTTAGCCGTTACATATGCCAACCCCAAAAACTCATATCCGGGTTTTCTACAGTACTATTAGACAGTAATCTTCCATCATATCAATGACTTCTTGATGAAAGGTCATTTTTAAAGGTCCTTCCAGTAAATGAGAGCAGCTATCAAGACCAAAAGCCAAAGCCAAAATGTCAGCTTGAATGAATTAGCTCCAAAGAATGTAGCATGCCATCTGAGATGCTTAGCACTACTACGGGTGTTTACTGAAGTTTAAAAAAAAGAACCTTGGACATCAAGTTTGAGTGAAGTATTTGCCCATAATCCTCTGAGAGGTACATCACAGTAACATGCTATACAACCTATTAGCGATCCCCACCCCCATTTTATTGTCTAGGAAAGATGAGAGCAGTCTTATCACTCAATTATCCCTTGCCCTGCAATCTGCTTTCAGAAATGTCACTTTAGCATTCTAGACCAGGCTGACGGTCCAGCTTTTAAGTGGAGACAGATCAGTTCTGTTCTTAAGGCTCAAGTAGCCTCGTGGCGCAGTGGTTCAATGCCTGTATTGCAGGTAAAACTGTGCTCAAGACCTGGGGTTCAATCCCAGGTAGCCAGCTCAAGGTTCACTCGGCCTTCCATCCTTTTGAGGTCAGTAAAATGAGTACCCAGCTTGCTGGGGTGGGGGGCAATGTGTAGCCTGTGTTACTGTAATTTAAAAAAATGTAAACCGCCCAGAGACTGCTTGAAGTGGCATGGGGCAGTATATAAGCAGAACACTGCTTTTTGCTTTGCTTTTCAGGGCATACAATTATCAATGTGAGGAGATAACACTAGTTGTGGTGTAGAATTTCAACATCAAATCTGTATGGTGCTCAAGGAACTGGTAAGCTGTGCCAGGAGGATCAATGCTGTCATCCACTCATGCTTCCGTTAGTTCTCAGAACGTAAGGAACAATGATATACTCTATCTTAAACATTTGTTAGATAGTATGTAGAAAGATATGTAAGGAAACTGGGAAAATCATTACTATAGAATATTGATTTCCCCCACCCCCACCACCCTGAAATTAAACATTTAGCATTGAAAAATCTTACTGTGGAATGGATTCAGTAGAAGAAAAAGGTGACCGACAGCAAAAAAAAAAAAAAAAAAAAAAAAAAAAGCGTCCACTTGGAATTTACTCAGATGTTCATATTCTCTAGGATTGCAATTCATATCTCCCTTAACCAGAAACTGGAATTAAAAGAGAAAAAAATTGCCATGCAATTTTCATGTAACTGATCCCAATCCTTTGCAGGCCCTGGAACGAGCAAAGGCAGACCACTAATCTGACCCAAGTGTCCTAGAACACATTCTATACCTGAAATCCTGTTGCTCAGTGTAGTAAGTTGCAACTGGAATTATGCCCACGGAATAAACAGAGTTTACAGAAGGGACTCCACAGATCTCCACCACTTTAATGATCCCACAGTAGTTGACTTACTACGCTTAGTAACAGGAGATCAACAAAGGCGGAGCTGAACATTATCCAGAAGTTGAAAGAACACATGCCAGAAATACGAGGAAGACATTCATATTCATATTTAAATATCTATTTTCACTGATTGATAGTTCATTATTCATTTTTTGACTTTATTCTGTATAGGAAAAAATAGACTATGAAGATTTCATGACCATTTAATGTCTCAACATTTATGTGCTTAACCTACAGTTTCTGACTTAGAGCTTTATGGTTTAGAGACTGCAATCACTGTAACAGCTGGCTATCAAAGAGAGTCTATAAAAGCATATTCAAGAGTCAACTCCCACCAAAAGAACATTAAACTCAAAACATTCAAGAGCACACTTTCCATTCCATCTCCCATACACGACAATGGGCAATTAATTATGTACTAATTCTAGTATAACTGTGTGCTATAAAAATTTCTTTTGAGTGCAAAACTGTCCAGTTTCAGACAAACTGAAAGTCATGTTTACATTTGGAAATATAATGGGGGGGGAGATAAAAGGAAATGTATTGAAAAACACATTGTGCTTTTTTTTGGGAAAAATAAACATTACAAAAGAAAAGGCAGGAAGTTACTGTAGAACCGACTTTCCTCAAGGCTACACAGGTCCTTTTTGTAGCATACTAACTAATTTGGCATGACTACCCTTCTGAGGCAATTGGTGCCCAAATAATTTGTGAGGGGGTGGTGGCATGACTGATTCTGTTGCAACTGGGTAAGCCAATTGTCCCTCAACTTGCGTTCTTACAGGATTCAAATACACTGCATTGAGCATGGCAGTACAGGTCAGGTTTTGTGGGCAAGAAGGCCACCTACAGCCTCCCGTCCGCAACACCTCATGGTTCGAATTTCATTATTAGACATGTAGAACAAGTGCAGATCAGGCAAAGGTGGTGTCTGCTTATTAAATTGGTTCTTTGATGCAGCTTCTAGAACACACAAGTGATTCACAAGTGTACCTCAGTTGACGAATGCCTCTGTTAACGCAATTTTTGGTTCACAAAAGGAAATCCATTTACAGGCAACCCTCAGTTTACAAATTTCCCCCCAGAAAAACCTGTTTACACATATATTTTTTCGTAAAAAAATTCCCCCCCCTCCCAGGATCTCCGTGTGCATTTCCGGTTTATGAAATTTTCAAAAGACGAAAACATCCTGGGGAGCGCATTAAATTCGTCAACCAAGGTATGCCTGTACTGTATATGCGAATAGCTTGGCCTTAATTATAAAAAGCAACTAAGCTTATGGCAGTTTAAGATATGGCACAGGGTTATAGTGAGGTTTAAATGTTTCAATAGTGATACAGGAACCTTTGTTTAGTAACAACTTTCAACTTTCTGCACCATTTTCTCTGGGAGATATTTATCTCCAAGATCATTTGACAATTTTTCAGAGTCTTTGTACTACTTGAACAAGGGAGCTTGATAAAGTTCACAACGTGAAAGCACTTTCATACCATCAAGTAGGGCTAAATATCCAACATTTCTGTTGGTGTTTTATCACTTCCAGATTTCATTATTTTAGGAAAAGAAGCTAACACTAAATGGTCACACACACCCTCCTTTAAGTCAACAGCTGCTGCTGCAGGCAATATCTGAGAATCACTGTTATGAAATGTTGCTAAATGCAATGTTTGTTTTCAAAAACGAACAGTAGAATAAGAGTTGGAATTGGTAAAAAATATGATTCTCTTTACTAGGACACATTACAGACTCTATGCAGAAAACAGATGGTACAGGGCAACCACTGAGAATATATCTTTAGAACAGCTATTGGTAACAAATGTTAAATTACAAAATAAACCAGACTAGTTTTAGTAGCAAATGGACATGAAGGCCACGTAAGCCACAAGCCAAGATTCGGCCACCTCTTTAACAGAGGATGAACAAGCCTACCTGGTGGACGCTGTAGCATGTATTGCAAACAAGATATTGAATTATGAGAAACAGCATGAATGCAATGTCATTGCACACCATCTTTCTGCCCCAACACAGTACAACGAAATATCTAGATCTGGTTTCATGGCAATATCATAATCTGATACTTAAGCGGATTAGGTCCTTGTGAACAACAAAGCTTGCATATTCCCACTGGTGAGATGGTTGGGGATTACGAACTTCCTTAATTAATGTTTGCCAACACACTATTTCTTTTCAAAGTGCCAAAACAGATGAGATTGGTAGTTTTAAATCAAAATACTCTAGCTCAGTTCTCTGCTTTTTAAAGCAGACACCACCTTTCCTTCCACAGAATTCAGAATTTTGGTTATACAAGTGATCTGATTTTCCAGTGGTGTAACAGAGTAACACTAAGCCTGTGCTGCAGACAGTGCTATTCTGTTTTCCACTCATAACACCTGAATGTGGTATGCTGCCAAAAAAAACCCAAAACCCCGCTCCACCTTAAAAAACAAAAGAGCAGGTAGTATTAGGGGCTGTTGTGCTTTCCTGCATGGGCACCCATCCTCTGTGGATCTTGGGAAGGATAGTGGATGGGACCTGGGGCTCTCATGAATGGAGGTGGGTGACCCATCGCATGGAACATGTGTGGTCCAAAACCTAGAGAACAAAAAGAAGGAAAAGAGAGATCTTCATTATCTACAATACATCCAAAGCTCTCCAGGCAAGCAACCCCCGAGTGATCTCTGACACAAGAGTATTTTCTTAACATTGTTTCCTTTAACTGAGTTGCCTTGAACAATCTGTCCTTTTTTTTTTTGGTTCGTCATTTTAAAGTGCATTTTGTGTACAAAACACAGATGGGTAACCCGGGGCTTGTGAAGCCCATGCCTGAAATCCCTCAATTCAGATTCTAGCTCTGTGTGGAGAAGGAAAAAAAAAGATACAGGAGAGACAAGCACAGGAGGGGGGAAAAAAGAAAAACAAGGGGGGGGTTCCCTCTCAATTCCTTTTCACTGCCACCCCCACCACCTTCCAATCCCTCTAACAAAATGGACGACCCTGAGGGAATGCGGCCCTCCAGGAGGAAAAGATGTTGCCCATCCCTGCTGTACCAGCAGCCTTTGAAATGGGAATTCTAAGATTTATAAGACACTTTATATGCTTACTACAAAATTCAATACAGCATTCATAAGTATTTATGAAGCATCAGGGATCGGGACAGGAAGTAAGGCCTTATTTAGACTTGTTTAGTGACGGCTCATGGACTCAATGGGCTTTCCTTCCTTGTAATTACGAACAGGATTGGGCTTTAAATCTCTCAAAGGAAAAATAGTGTTGCCCTACAATTCCTTTTCCCTGCGCAAATCAATGCAAAACCACAGCTACACCATAAAACTGAGCAGGAGGATTAAAGATGAACAATGATCTATGAACTACAGAACCAAATGAGAAACTTAAGAAGCCCACTGAAATATGTCCACGACCCCGGAAGGAGACTAAACCAGCAATTCAAAGTCGATATGCAGAATCGCAGAACAAGAGCAGCCTTATTTTTGCTTCTAGGGAAGGAAAATATTATTACCTGGAGGTGGTGGGGGAGCGATGCCAGGCGGCGGTGGCAGGGCAATGTTTACTACCGCTGGAGGGCCACTGGGAGGTAGATTGAAGTAGTTTGCCGAACCCGCCTCCTCTTCGGCCGCAGGAGGAGGAGGAAGAGCTGCAAGACACACCATTCATAATGAACATGTTCTTCTTCAATTAGCCAGATGCAGAAGAGGGCAATTCAGGTTGCCACATGGCTGCAATCCAGTTCTCATGACTGCAATCCAGTCACTATTATTGATTCTCAGTCAGAAGAGAAGTTCCTTCCAAAGCAGTTAGATCTGAATCTGAATCAAATGCTTCAGGACAGTGGTTCCCAAACGTGGGTAACCATGGGCATGGCCTATGTCCCTTTGTTTGGAGAGCTCGGGTTTGGGACCCAATCCTGGACTTTGATGCAGTTTTACACCAGCCCTGCTCCATCAGAACAGCGCCTGGCTGATATCATCTGGACACGAAGAATCTCAGCGCCTGGCAAACTACATCTTTGGCCAAGACTGCACTTTTGGTACGATGCTTTGATGAAGATGGCTTGCCATCGAAAGCTCAGCTTTCATTTTTTTTTGTTCTATTAGTGACCTATAAAAGTATCACCTAGCCTAGTTTTGCACTGAGTAACCCAGGTATTCTTGGCCTGCAGCTCCCAGGAACCCCAGCCAGTGCAACTGGTGCTGAAGATTCCTAGGGATCCTAATCCAAGGACACTTGGGTTGCCCAAGGTTGAGAACCACAGCATTCAGGAATGGGTGAGCAATCCCTGGCTCATTACTGCCATCCTCATTGCATGTCAACCCCCTTCAGTTTAGCCACCAAACAGAAAAATGTGCCAGAGCAGATTTTAGAAACAAAATAAGAAATAATCTATGAACCACTTCCTGTTTCTTTATTTAAAATAAGCCTCTTCTGGGCAAAATATTTTCCATGGGAAGTATACTGGAAGCCTCGGGTGGCCATACGATCCAGTAGTGCTCTAAAGATTACTCTGACTGAATTAACCGTATCAGTCCAACTCTTAAGTACAAATGTTCCTCTTTACTAAATTCTGATTAACTTGTTTCACATATTTTCTCCCAACCAAAACACCCCATTTTGAATTCAGTGTATCTCATCTGTCGTTCACAAGAACAATTTGCCCAGTATGTCATAAACCCATGGGTCTCCCGTTACCTCCGGGTAGTCCAGGGACAGGTTCCAGCTTTATTCCAGATTCTGTGGTGCCTTCCCTTTCTTTCTCTTTCCCTCTGGCTGCTTGAGACCTAAACCACAAGGAAAAACAATAGAATAATCCTCAAGAAGTAAGATTGGGCAAAGACTTGATTCCAAGGTCAATTAATGTAGATAAAAATAGTCTTTATGGAAAAAGCTGTTGACAAAATACCAACATATAAACTGATTTTCTAGGGGCATTTTGTATCAGCCAAATCATTCCTTTAAGACAGACAGAAATGAATCAGGTGGCTTTTGTAGTACGTTCAATGTCCTATGACAGGCCGGATGCAGAGTATAACCCACAGCACCTGGAGCCAAGGGACACAATTTGTGTCAAGAGACTGTGCGATGGGGACAGAAATCCACACTGCCTTCACTCCTTTTCCTTGCCACTCACCTGCCCCATTTCACGTTCAGCCTCCGGCCGTTGACAATCAGCTTGTTGAAGGACTTCTCTGCTGCTACTTCTGCAGCTTGCCGTGTGGCAAACTGGATAAACGCACACTGTTGCCTCTGCACCACGGTTATTGTCCGGATCTCACCAAACTGGTAGAAGTGATTCCTGAGGAGCAAAGAGTGATAAACTTTTTTTTCAAATACAGGTTAGTGCGAGAGGCCAAAGGGGGGTGGGGGGTGGAGGACACAAGCACAAAAAGGATCTTCATGACTAGATTAACTCATAGTCAGACTATGCTAGTTAGTTGTTTTGTGGACAAAATCTCTCGTACGGCTATGAAGACATGACTTTTTAAAAAAGACAATGAAGAAAGTATTAAAAAACACAGACTCTTCCATGAGAAAACAGAAGCAGTGAAGGTTTCTAAAAGACAACAAACTGCATGCTACTAGAATCGACTATTTTCAGTATATGTCAGGGATCATTTCGAGAGAGCTTCTTAGTAAAGGCACGCCCAAAGAAATACACTGAGGAAGAGTTACATCTGAGGCAGAGTCACAAGCGCACACATACCTAAGGTCCGTCTCAGTGATAGTGTCACCCAGGCCACCTACATACAAAGTTGTAATTGTCTTGTCATCGGGTGGGTCAAGACGCGGCATTGTGGAAGCTCGTTTGAGAAGCTTGTCAGCCACTGGATCATTAATGCCGTAGTAACGGTCTTTAATGTTCTGATCAGCAAGAGGATCATCTGGGTCTGTAGGTTTCTCATGTCTAAGAACGTGAGAGCAATATTTTGTTACACTTACAGGGAAGATAACGCATATTCCATCTGCCTTGGTCAACCTTTTGAATTAAGGATAGCTCTTTGATAATTTACTGGGAAAACACAAGATGCAAGCAGTCATTATCAACCATGCAAATGCAGGTAAATAAAAATGTGCCACTGGTCCAATGCTGACAACTTTTCAGGCACAATGTACTGGGTTAATATTTACTCTGAAATTATTCCACTGTTTTCACAGAGCTTTTTTCCTGCATTTTCAACAGAGGTGCATTATTTTTGTATTGCTGTTTACTAACCTAAACATTGCCTCTTTCCTTGAAAAATATACCTGAATCAAGTTTGCACACAAACTTGCATGCACATCAATGTCCCATTCCACGTAGGGCTTCTCCTTCCCTGTGCATTCACAGTGGCCATTTTTGTTACGGTCATGATGGAATCTGCACCGGGGGGGGAGGTCACGCATGCACAAGACAGAGCCCTGTGCAGTAGGACCAAAAAATCAGAGGGGGGCATTAACCTGAATGCTTGACTTTCTCAGTAGACTTTTTACCTGTAGGGACACTCTTCTCCTCTTTTGCATTCTCCTTTCACCCAGAACGAACAGATATGTGGCCTGTTACGTTTGTAGTACGGGGTGGTCCGAGCTAGTTTGAGTAACATGTCACTGGTGGATGTTGCCTTTCCTAGAGCGCCAACAGGTCGGGTGCCATCAGAATTCATGATCTAGAAAGGCACAAAAAAATTGAGTCAACGCCAGAAATACCAATAGAAGATTCACAACTACCGTTTCCTCTAAGGTGTGTGCATGCAACTCTGCCTCCCTCTGCCCAGGGCTCCTCTTCCCTCTCACAATGACAGTGAGCATTCTCCATCTTTTGGTTCCAGTCACAATGGAACACATGGGGGTGGGGGGAGCTGGGCTAGAATTTAGAGGGCAGAGCTAAAATTTAGAGGGAATGTTACTTCTGTGTATCTCGGAAATTAAACAAGCAAAATTTCTTCACCTCTCTTTCCATGTTTTGGGTGTAATACTCCTTATTAACATCAGACTTTGGCATATCATCTTTAAGTGAAAGCCCAGCATCTCGAACCTGAATAGGCAAACCTAATATACAACAGAAAAAATGTAAATTAATATGACAGAAAGTGACAACACATTTGTTACTACAAACCTGACTGACTGTGTTTTAAGCAAACAAACACAAAGGTATTAAACCTAATTTTCAGATATATTTAAGTAAATATATCATTAAACAGGGGGAAAAGTTACAACTCTTTTGTAAACACACACATAAACATAGAGATTTTCCCATTTCATTCTACAAATTAACACAATATAGTGCCCTTTAAATATTTTACTCTGCAATTTGCAGTAGGCTCAGCCAGCAAGGCAAAATGATCACAGCTGACATGAGTTGTCCTTCAAAATGTCTGAATTGCATAAAAGGAGGGAAGGATGTTCACAGCTGACATGAGTTGTCCTTCAAAATGTCTGAATTGCATAAAAGGAGGGAAGGATGTTCTACACCAAAACATGCCACACACTCCTTCAATTAATTAGCTGGTTACTGATTGCTGATGTGGATCCGGACACGCACACACCCCTCAAAAAAAAAAAAAAACCCAAACCAAAAAAAAAAAACCCTGGGATTTTATTCTGTGTAAAAGGATTCTAATTTTCTCCTATGTTCTTACAACCCATCACATCTCAACACAGAGACTTCTTCCTAGGATGAAAGGCACTGTAGAATCCATCCCCAGAAGTTAAGGAAATTTATGAACTTATGGAAAAGTACATCTGGCCATGCTTTTTCTGCATTGGCAGGAATTGTATTAGATGACCACAGAGATCCCTTATGATTCTCCATTGTATGAGTCAATTATCACTGTGAGTTTACAATATTATTTATTTATTTTATTTATTTATTTATTTAGCTTGTATGCCGCCCACTACCCAAAGGTCTCTGGGCGGCTCAAGTTAAAACATCAAATACAATAAAATTAGAACAATAAAACATGTAGATGCAATAAATACAATTAAAAACACACCACTAAAATTGCCATCAGGGCCCACAATCATTAGTTAAAAAACTTTTTGGAATAGGAGGGTTTTTACCTGGCGCCGAAATGTTAGCAACGTCGGTGCCAGGCGAGTCTCATATGGGAGGGTATTCCATAGTCTGGGGGCAGTTGCTGAAAAGCCCTATTCCTGCAAGCCATCCCCTTCATCTCCTTAAGGGATGGCTCTTTCAGGAGGGCTCCCTGACTAGATCTTAATTGCCGGGTAGGTTCATATGGAAGGAGGCGGTCCTTCAGGTATCTAGGTCCTAAGCCGTTTAGGGCTTTATATGTCAAAACAAGCACTTTGAATTGGGCTCGGGCAGCAACTGGTAACCAGTGAAGGTTATTCGGCGTGATGTGTTCCTTTACCACTCACCAGCCGTGCCGCACGATTCTGAACCAGTTTAACCGTCTTAGGCAGCCCCACGTAAAGCGCATTACAGTAATCTATTGTTACCAGTGCATGTGTAACTGTCATGAGGCTCCGTTCATCTAGGTATTGGTATATATTCCGCAGCTGGAGAAAGGCACCCTGGCCACCGAGTCCACCTGGGCTTCCAGAGTTAGACCGGGGTCCAGGAGCACCCCAAGCTACGGACCCTGTCCCTTAGGGGAGTGCAACCCATCCAGAACAGGGAAGTGGCCCCTCTAGCCTGTCTGACGAAACCCACTAACAGCACTTCCGTCTTGTCTGGATTGAGTTTCAATTTATTAACCCTCATCCAGTCCATTATCTGGCCCAGACACGAGTTCAGAACAGAAACCGCCTCACCTGGATTGGTGGAGAAAACTGAGTTCATCAGCATATTGCTGACTCCTCAGCCCAAACCTCCTGATGACCTCTCCCAGCGGTTCCATGTAGATGTTAAACAGCATGGGGGATAATATTGAGCCCTGTGGAACCCCATGACGTAAACGCCATGGGGCAGAGCTACTATCCCCCAGCACCACCTTATGGACATGGTCAGCCAGGAAGGATCAGAACCACCGCAAAGCGGTGCCTCCAACTCCCAACCTGGCCAGCCTATCCAGAAGGACACCATGGTCGATGGTGTCGAAAGCCGCCGAGAGGTCCAGGAGTATCAACAGGGTTGCACTCCCCTGTCTCTCTCCCGCAAAGGTCATCCCAGGGTGACCAAGGCGTCGTCACAGGGTGACCAAGTCTCTGTTCCAAAACCCGGCCTGAAACCAGATTGAAATGGATCTAGAAAATCCGTTTCATCCAGCAGCGCCTGGAGCTGTCCGGCCACCACCCGCTCCAACACCTTGCCCAAATAAGGAAGGTTCGCTACTGGTCGGTAGTTGACCACCAGTCCTGGGTCCAGGTTAGGTTTTTTTAGGAGTGGTCTGATTACTGCCTCTTTTAAGGCAGCAGGGACCACTCCCTCTCTTAAAGAGGCATTTACAACTTCCTGGACCCAGGTGCGAACCCCCTTGGCAGATCTTTCAATTAGCCAAGAAGGGCAAGGGTCGAGCAGCGTGGTGGTGGAACGGACAGATCCAAGCACCCTGTCCACATCCTCGGGTTTCAACAATTGAAACTCATCCAATAACACTGGACCTAAGCACGGTGCACTGGACACATCCCTTGATACTGTATCAATAGTGGAGTCCAGTTCACTGCGAATCTGAGCAATTTTTCCCTCAAAGTGAACAGCAAACTCCTCACAGCGTGCCGCCGAATGGTCCTGGGCCTCCACCCTATCTCCTGGCTGAAGAAGTTCCCGGACCACCTGAAACAGCTCCGCTGGACGGCACTCTGAGGAAGCTATACGGTTGGCGAAATACTGCCTTTTCGCCAACCGTATAGCCACGGAATAGGCTCGATAATGGGCTCTAAGCCGTGTTTGATCAGACTCACTGCGATAATTTCTCCACTTGCGCTCCAGCCGTCTCCCCCCGCTTCATTGCCCGCAACTCAGATGTATACCACGGAGCTGTCCGGGCTCTGCGTAGGGGGAGAGGGCGCTTAGGTGCGACATGTCAACTGCCCGGGTCATCTCCCAAGGTGACCTGAGCTTCGACAGGAGCGCCGATCATGTCAGCTGGATAATCCCCAGAGCTTTCAGGAAACCATCCGGATCCATTAGTCTCTGAGGGCGGATCAACTTAATGGATCCCCACCCCTTGCAGAGGGTTGGAGTAGCTAATAGCCTAAACTTGACCAGGAAGTGGTCTGACCATGACAATGGAGTCAAAGCCAACCCCTCCACATCCAAACCACCATCCCCCAGTCCCGTTGAGAATACTAGGTCCAGGGTATGACCCTTCTCATGTGTTGGGCCGATGACATGTTGAGACAGCCCCATGGTTGTCATGGCGGCCATGAAGTCCTGAGCTGCTCCAGTTAAGGTAGCCTCGGCATGGATGTTGAGATCCCCCAGTACCAACAGTCTGGGGGTCTTCAACACCAGGTCCGAGACCACCTCTGTCAGCTCAGGCAGGGAGACTGTTGGAATGCAGCAGGGTGGGCGGTACACCAACAGAATCCCCAATCTGTCTCGTGAGCCCAACACACAATACAGGCCCTCCAGACCTTTTCCCAAGGAAACAGGAAGCCTGGCCAAGGAAATGGAACTCCTGTAGACTATAGCAACTCCACCTCCCCGGCCCACCGGGCGACACTGGTGCTGGACTGAGTACCCAGGTGGGCATAGCTGGGAAAGGGGGACTCCACCCTCCTCTCCCACCCAGGTCTCAGTAATACATGCCAGGTCAGCACCCTCATATGCGAACCTGCATATTGATGCAGTGTGGGATCAATGCAACTTCTAGCAAACGCTGGATTTTGAACTAAGCTGTGTGGACCCAGAGCCATGGGCTAAATTTTATTTATTTATTTATTTATTTATTTATTTATTTATTTATTTATTTATTTATTTATTTACACAACTTAAATGCCACCCACTACCCAAAGGTCTCTGGGTGGCTTACAATTAAAATGAACAGCTAAAACAGTTAAAACGTTAAAAGGCAATAGACAATTAAAACAATAAAAACATTTAAGCACAAAACACTAAAATTGCCACCAGGACCCACAATCTATGCTATGTCAATTAAAAAAACTTCAGAAACAGGAAGGTTTTTACCTGGCGCCGAAATGTCATCAGTGTTTGGTCTGAATTAATTAATAAGTAGAACTTGTACTACTACTGATCTACCAAATCCTCACTGAATCAACGGATCTGCTCCATCTGCTTATAGCAACTGAATTCTGGCCCAAATGCCTATCCATCTACCCCGCTAGGCTTCCCTAAAACCATTCACCTTCAAATGTTATTTTTGGGATCAGATTGATAAATGGAAGAGAAAAGCTAAAACAATGGCTGGAATCCCAAAAGAGTATGTCGACATATACTGTTCACATTCACTCTTCAAACTTCATGAACCCCTGCTCCAGGGGAAAAATATATATATATGTCACCTTCATAATATGCACACACGAGTCCCTGACAAAGAGGGCAGTGTAGAGAGATTCAGACTGATGCACAGGTTGCATTACTGGACCCCAATCCAGTAATATTTTTACAAAGGAACAGACTGAGCACATATCATGAGTAACCACCCCCTTTCATTTATATCAGCAAGTGCTGTTGGCAAGTGTGTTCTGAGACATGGAACTCGAGTTTGTTTCCCCCAAACTGATGCTTCCGAGCCCATCTTCATCTTGAGTACTGAATGTGTAGGCCTCCCACCATGTAGTACTAAATACATGCTCATCTACATGTAGACTAAGAGCTCCAAATATCTAAAAAATATGTTCTACACATCCATCACTATTATTGTGTTGGGCTAATAAATGTGCTGATTTTGTCTTTGTTAGAACAGAATCATAGCCACATACCATATTCCAGGTCAAGTAGGCAGGTTTGACAAACATTCTTCAGCTTGCTGCATGTCTGGCACACTTCTGTCTTCTTAAAGCGCATCCGTACGCCCGGGCACCACCGAAACACTGTGAACGGCCTGGCACAGATCTGAGACAAAAGATTGTATTAATGTCTGTCAGACTAATCCATGTCCAGAAGGCAGGCCTGAATCACTCGCACATCCAAGCGCTTCCTCGCGTCTTGTCAACATCATAATATACATTCAGAACAATACTGGTAGAACAAAGAAGGGAAAGTCTTGCAATGCATTTAGTCCCTTTCAGGCAATGATATAACCACTGTTTTACTAATATGCAACTGGAGAGATGGATAAGGCACAGCCTGAACAATTTGCTAAGTAAACTAAAACCATAAAACAAAATAACTGAGATAACATGTTTGTTGTAAACTGCCCGGAGTTCCTTCGGGAAGACGGGCGGTATATAAGATCAATCGATCAATCAATCAATCAATCAATCAATCAATCAATCAATCAATCCTACTACATTAATAATAATAATAATAATAATAATAATAATAATAATAATAATAATAATAATAATAATAATAATAATAATAATAATAATAATAATAATAATAATAATAATAGTGACTTTTTCAGGGTTTTTCTGAATACAGAGAAAATGTTTAACATCCTTCTGGGGGGGGGTGCCTTGGGTCTCTATAGCTCACCCAAGACCACACAGGCAGGCTCTCCTCCCTGCAGAACCTTGTGGCAAAATGGTTAAAGTGTTGTAGCACAGCTATAACTGCGCTCATGACCTGGGGTTCAATCCCAGATAGCTGGCTTGTGGTTGACTCAGCCTTATATTCCTCCAAATTCTGCAAAATGAGTACCCATCTCACTGGGGGTGTGGGGCAATGTGTAGCCTGCATAAATAAACTGTAAACTGGTCAGAGGGAACTTTTAAGCACTATGGGATGGTATACCAGCAGAACACTTTGCCTTTTGTATTCTCAAAGGCAGTGGTTCCCAACCGGGGGTGGGGTGGGGGTGGTCAAGTCGCCATGAGCCAGTGAAGAAAAAGGCACAAATGGCTTGGGTCTGGAGGAGGGGGGGGAAGAGTGTTACAGCTTGATAGGTTGGAGAGGGTGTTAGTCACTGGCACCAGAGGCTGCGATTGGCTGAGGGTGCCTGTAAAGGAAAGCTCTCTATGCCACCTGCAGCAGTGGCCTGCCAAAGGGGGCTTGTGGCCTCTTTCAAGCAGGGCAAGGGGTCACCACATCATGAGCAATTGTATTAAAGGGTCACGACATTAGGAAGGTTGGGAACTACTGCTCAAAGGCTTTCATGGCCAGGATCAGATAGCAGTTTGGACATGAAATCCTCTTCCATGACACAGAGGTACTGGACAACACTAACAATCGCTATTTCAGACCACACAGGGAACCCATTGAAATCCACAAACACAAGCACAGTTTCAAAAGAAAAGAAAAAGTCTAAAAATCAACAAAGTCTGGCTTCCAGTACTGAAAAGTACAGTCTGTAAAAGATCCAAGTTCAATTATTCTTAGCCATAAGCACCAGTGATCAGTTCACAACACAGAACAGCTAACGACACCCATCAACTACAAAGAAGGATCAGCTTCCATTGCAGTGAAACTTCTTAATCCCTCTACCTCAATACGACTAACACCTATCCTCCTGAATAGGACCAGTTTCCTTTTCCCCACAACTTTAAAACCACAGTCTCACTCACTCTATACCCCAGAGCACAGAGAGAACTCATAGTTCCCTGAGCTCCTTGCCCTCTGAAGATGCCGGCCACAGAGTCTGGTGAAACATCAGGAAGAAAAACTTCCAGAACAGGGCCAAACAGCCCGAAAAACTCACAACAACTTTGTGTTTTGCTTTTGGAGGCACAGTGGGGAACCAAACTCCCAGCCTCTGCAGGGAGATATCTTCACCACTGAGCTAGCCAGTCAACAAACTTCCTATAATGTACAGTATTCTTGTAGTATTATGTTAAAGTGAACCAAACCATATCAGTAAGATTCAATATTCATACTTTAGGACTGTGATAACTCAAGCTATTGAAAGCTATGTTTACTCTACTTTGACCCTTTGAAATTATGCTATTCCTTTAAATGGCAAACATACCTTGCATTCTTTTCCATATTTCTCTTTGGTCTAAAATAAAGGAAACATATGTTATTGACCAATCAATTTCCAAAATTATACATGCATTTTAAAATCAACATTCCTTGTTCACCTTCCACAAATCCAGCACAATATGACTCTCATTGGTTCAAGATTGTTCTAAGGAACTGAGGGGAAAATTACATTCATCTCCTATCACCAGCACCAAGAAAATGGTCAGATTATAAGAAAAAAAAACTAACCATAAGTTTATTTTTGAAAAGGCTTAAAATCACAGGGCTGTAACAAATGACAATCTAATCCCTTGAACATAACAGTTCTCTCCTCCATCTCTTGAAGAGGCTGTAACAAATACATGAAGTTCCACTGATTGTTACAGGGCCTTCATTGACTGCTATGAAAGATGTAGCTTGGTACGCACATATTGAGTGCATGCACAGAATTATTTCCTCCCTTAAAATCATACTTCAAAGACCGTTCATGTAAAAGTGCGCATTTGCGGGGCATGTGTGAAGCATACATTTCATGAAAATAGAGGTGAGGAACAGCAATTGGATTACTTGCAAACCATTGATTTCAATACAATCATTTCAAGCATACACTCTTTCTAAAAGTAACCACTGATTCGCAAATGGCCAAAATCATCAAGATGCTCATCACAGAGTGGAATAATTTACATAACACCCTAACAAGAAAATTGAAATGTGTGTGTGTGTGTGTGTGTGTGTGTGTGTGTGTGTGTGTGTGTGTGTGTGTGTGATACATTAATACTTCAATCTAAAGTATATATTCTTAGAAACACACCCTTTGACATTTAATAAAATGCCCATTTTACATCAATGAAGTAGAACTCAGGTGGTACTTGAAAACTAAATATTCCTGAGTTTCTATTTCATCCTTCTTGCTTTAGTGTTAAACGATAAACACATACCATTCGGATATATGGGTTTTCTCCAAGACATGTCTGGCACAAAATAGGAAAATCCTACACAAAAGAAATAAATTGATTTCAGGACCAAGAGAAAGGTACATTTCACTAAATTATCAATAATTACTTTTATACAGTGGTACCTCGACTTACAACATTAATCCGTACTGAAGGAATATTCGCAAGTCAATCATGTCATAAATCAAACAACTGATTCCCATAGGAATGCAGTGAAAATCAATTACTCCATTCTGGAGGGAAGCCTACCCCAACCACCCTCAATCAAGGGAAGCCTTCTGCTGCTTTCCCGACAGACAGCTGACTTTGACAGGACCAACATGTCAAAATCACCTGGGGTGCTGTGGAGAGCAGCCTTCAATTGCCCTTGATTGAGGGAGAAGCCCAGGCGCCTTGGAAGGGAAGCGCTGGAGGTAAGCGCTTCCCTTCCAAGGCACCTGGGCTGCAGGAAGATGCATCCATCCCAAGGATCCCCTGGGGCAGATGCATGTTCGCCCAGCTCAGGCGGTTTGGAAGGCAAGTGGCGGTGGCAGATCACCACTTCCGCTTCTCTTCCAAGCTGGGCTGCATGAAGATCAATGGGTCTGTGCTCCGCTCACAGACCCATTGATCTTCATGCAGCCCGGCTTGGACCCATGGATCTTCGTCCAGCCCAGGAGGCTTGCAAGGGAAGTGACGGTGGCAATCTGCCACCACAGCTTGCCTTGCAAGGCTCCCAGGCAGGATGAAGATCCATGGTCCCTGCGATCTTCGCCCAGCCCAGGCACCTGCAAGTAAGCACTTCCCTTGCAAGGTGCCTGGGCTGCCCGAAGTTGCATCGTTCCCTGGGAGTGATGCAAATTCAGCCAGCCCGGGGGGGGGGGGATTGGAAGGGAGGCACGATGGCCACCTCCACCTTTTTGGTTGCTTCAATCTTTTTTGCAGAGATGGAAGCAACCAAAAAGAAGGAATGCTGCTCCCCGCTCCGCACAACAGATGACTTTGACAGGTCCTGTCGAAGTCAGCTGTCATGTGGAGCAGAGAGCAGAGTTCTTAAGTGGAATTATTTGGTTGTCAAAGCAACTGTAAGTCAAGGTACCACTTACAATTGCTTAAATTACCATGGACACACATTGACAACCTGACAAATATTTTGTGTTCTTAAATACCAAGTAGAGTTTAGCTTAAAACTGTGACTCACCAAGCACACACAATGCTAATCACATACCAGCAGAAATATAACTGAAAAAAAGAAGTCTGAAAATATATGTAGAAAAAGCAGGAAGTGACTTTGTTACTTGCTTAAAAACAACACAGCAAGCAGTGAAATTACAGTGAGAACAGTAGCACCTTCAATGTTAATACAGGAGAGAGAGAGGGGGGGAGAGGGAGAGAGAGTGTGTGTGTGTTAAAAAGAGAGAGAGAGATGATTTGAGATAGGAGAAAAGAAAATTCACTTTTCACTTCCATGCCCTCTGGCTGTGCAAGCTATAGATCACACTTAGATGCAAAGGATGCATGTATTTAACTTTCAAATCAGATCACAAAACCACCTTTTTAAAACCAGCTTAGCAAACTAATCAAACAGGGATGCGGTCTGACATGCCCCATATTTGATTCGCTAAGTGAGATTTTACCCCAAGAGAAATTGGAGGGCCAAAGCTGAGTCTAAAAGGAGCCAGAGAAGGGTCGTTTGGTTCTCTCTGGGTTTTTATAAACCCCAGCTCGCTTACATGTCCGTTTGTCTCGGTTTCGTTTTGTTTCTTTGGGTGTTTTGCCTGATACATGCCCGGGGCCAAAATGACACAGGAGGAAAAGCACCGGAGAGTCAGCCGAATCGAGGGGCGGCGGGCGGGGCGGGAGGGGGCTGGGGAACCATCGACCTCATGAAGGAAGGTGCACGGAGGTCGAACCGACCTCTGCTTCCTTCCCAAACGGCAAGAGCCCCCTCCTTGAAATTCGGATCGGCGTTTGCGGCGAAGCGCGCTTTCCTCCCGCACGTGTGAGGAGGAAACCGAAGAGGGCAGCCTTGGGACCAAGAGATCCCCGCCTCGGTTAACCCCCCAAAGGGACCACCGTGCACGCGAGCCGAGGATCTCTCCGAGGATCTCTCCGTGACCCCAACCCCAACCCTCCACCCCCTTCCACGCCGGCCCAACCCTGGGCTTCCCTCCGCCGGGCAGCTTCCCCTCCCAAGGCAGAAGGACGGAGGGGGGGGCTTCCAGGGGAGGCCGAGAGACGCGGACGCCCCCCTTTCTGCCTCAGAGTGCGGGGACCCCCCTCCACACACACACACACACACACACACACACACACACACACACACACACACACACACACACACACACACACACCGCGACGCCCCTGCCTTACCGCATCCTCCCAGTTTTGCCGATTGTAGGTGTTCGAGCCCAGAGAGGTGGCCATCTTGGATCTCCAAGAGGAATTAAAAAAAAAAAGAGCGGCCGGAAGAAGGGGGCCTCTCCACCGGAAGTGACGAAGGCGACCGCTCCTCCCTTCCTCCCCGCCGGTGCCAACAAACCGCCTCCTGGTTTCCCATTTCGAGGCGAAAAGGTGGGCGGAGCCTGAGCGCCGCTGGGACGCGGGGCGGGGCGGGGCGGGGGAGGGGCTTAGGAACTAGGACTACGTTGATCGTAGCCCCGCTTTTGCCACACGGTCGAGGCGGCCGTTGGAACGGGGCACCCCTCCCCCAGGAAACGACTCTAGATGTCCTTCCTCGGTGCCTCCTCCTGCTTGCAGGAGGTTTAAGGCCGGCGGTTCTGACGTTAAAAGGGCCCGGTGGTTTTTGCCCTCCTCCCAAAGCTGCCGTCCTTCCTAGTGGGGGACAGTCCTGAATAGGGTGCAGGAGCCCCAAGGCAGACAGGAGGTCCACAGTGATGGCGGACAACCTTTTAGAGACCGAGTGCCCAAACTGCAATTCAAAACCCACTGGTTTTTCTGCAAAGTGCCCATACAGCCATTTAACCTGAATACAGGTGGCTGTGAAGGGGCGATGTCCAAACATGTTGTTCCAAACATGGACTGATTTCACAGAGATCTTGTAGTATTACATGTGACCCTCTTCCCTGTATTTTCATTTTTTTAAAAAAATGAAAATAAAAATTGATGCAAGATAAAAAGCAAAAGAACATAGACTAAAACAGGGATGGCAAACCTTTTAGAGACTGAGTGCCCAAACCAGGGGTCCTCAAAGTTTTCAAACAGTGGGCCGGTCCACCACCACCCAGACACCACTGGGGGCCGGATCACAGTCCAAAAGCAGCTGCGGAGGCTGGCTTGCTCACAAAACAGGGGGTAGGTGGGGGGGGGGGTTGCAATTGGTCCCAGGGGCCGGATTCAGGACCTTGGGGGGCCGCATCCGGTCCCAGGGCCTTAGGTTGAGGACCCCTGGCCCAAACAGATTCAGAATCCACTAATGTTTTCGGAAAGTGCCCATACAGCCTTTTAACCTGAATACAGGTGGCTGTGAAGGGGCGATGTCGGGTGCCCCCAGAAAGGGCTCCCGGTGCCAAGCACCTGTGCCATAGGTTCACCAACACTGCAGTAGGATTTCATTTTGAGTTCTGCCTTTCTCAAGGAGGCAGTGCTGAGCATGCATGCGTGGGAATGAGCTCTTGGGGGTGGGGTGGGGGGCTAGATGGCTTGTTTATGCTGTTTCACATTAAAACAATATTTAAAATTAAACACACGCTACAGCCATTTGTAACTCCCAGGTGTTTTCAGGGTGGGCTTTGGGCTCGATGACTCCGCTTCGATCTCGTTGAAATAGCTCTGCAGTCTTGATTTCCATTATCCTTTACTTTTGTGTTGACTTTTAGACCAATGCAGTGTAAACTAGAGGTTTGTCAATTAAATGCTTATACTTGTAGCAAATGCGTTCATAGTTTAAAAAAAAAAGATTATAGCAACCTTTTAAAATTACATTTTCTAAGTAAAATGTGGCCTGGTTTTTCACATCCTAGAAACTCTTCATAGCCTTTTGTCTGCAGAGGAAGAAGAAACTTCCAATTTATACTTTTGCCTCTGAGAGCACAGGAGACCAGATATCTGTCTCCTGATACCACTCCCCTGCATCTGGCCCTTGAAGTAAACTGTTTTTAAGCCTGGAGATTACACATCCCCATCATGGCTTGTAACCTGTGGTGGACTTTTCCTCCAGGAATCTGTCCAATCCCCTTTTGAAGGCATCCATGCCAGATGCCACCACCACATCCAGTGGCAGGGAGTTCCACAGACTATAACAAGCTGGGTAAAAAAATACTTCTGCACCTTTTCCAGTTCCACTTAGAGATGTGAAGGCCCAGAAAAAACCCAGAAAAATTAGAAAGAAAAAACATTTTTTCTGTTTTTATTTCCTGAAGCCATTTTGGTTTTTTCCAAAAACTTGAAAAAAGAAGAAAAAATGATTATGGAATGTTTTATTTTTACATGATGAATAAAATACCTTAAAACAGGTGTGAGAAGGGAGACGGAAGAGAAGCCATTGGACCAGAGTGTGCCGTCTGGAGAGAATGAAGAGAATATAAAAGAACTAAAAGATTTGAGCCTAGAAGGGAAAACCGGGCCAGTAGGCGAGATAACATCAATTAGTTTTGTAACACCGCGGGATAGAGAGATAAAGGGTCGTGAGGCAGGTGAAGGACAGTGCGAAGAGTTAGGGGCATGTGCACGCGAGACCATAAAAGAGAGAGAGGGATTATGGGCATCGGATAATGACAGTTGGAAAGGGGACGTTGCGGCGCGTGAGAGAAAGGAAGACAGTTGGGACAAGCAGTTGAGAGAGAGGGAGAGGAGACGAAAGGAGTTAGATGAGAAACGAGGAGGAGACCGAGGTGAAGAATATCAGTGGTCAGTAACTGTAAAGCCTTTGAGATGGTCAGAGACCTCTGAGAAGTTTAGGAAGGAATGGAGGAACGAGAGGTCTCCGAACCCGGTAGCTCAATGGGCTCGCCACCCGTGTTGCGGGACCCAATGTATGGGGCGCGGGGCGGTTACTCGCCATTACTTCTAAAGTCACCCAGTGGTCAAGTTCACTTGTTTAATGTTATTTATGAAGATAATGAGCCGCAAGATGCAGTAAAGAATTCATGTCCACAGTTAACTCCTCATGTAAGAGGTCCTGTTCTACCTGTACCAGAGTTGTTGTCAAATAAAAATCCGTTTGATGTTTCTTACCAAGAAGCCTCAAACTTTATTATTGACACGGAATCGCGGATGAAAGAAGCTGAACCCTCACAACAGGGTGTTCAAATATTTTCCAAATCATTTCTAAAAAAAAATGCACAGTATCAGATTATTCTAATTTCTGTGCACTGAGGACAAGCAAGTCCTAGGTTACAAACTGAACTCTCCAATGCTTTCTTCAGACTGGGAGCCCCATGGCGCAGTGGTTAAACACCTGTACTGCAGGTAAAACTGCTCATGACCTGGGGATTCAATCCCAGGTAGCAGGCTCATGGTTGACTCAGCCTCCCATCCTTCTGAGGTCGGTAAAATGAGTACCCAGCTTGCTGGTGGAGGGGGGAATGTGTAGCCTGTATACTGTAATTAAAAACTGTAAATTACCCAGAGACTACTTGAAGTGGTATGGGGCGGCTTATAAGCAGAACACTTTGCTTTGCTTTGATGAAGCTTCTTTGATAAGTAGCAAAAACGTTTCAACCTCAAGAAATAAGTCCAGTTGCCATGACCCAACTTCCAGATACAGTCTTAATAAGTGCATGAAAGATCCTCCCCTTTCCCTGTGTAGCCCCTCAGCGGCCAGCAAGTTTCCCTATATGGCCTGCACATTTATTTCAGCCACTCCAGTATTCCTGCCAAGAAAACTCCATGGACATGGAGTCACAAAGAGTTGGTCACGACTGTAACGACACAACACACACACACATTCCAGGATTTTCAAGTGAGGTCTTTCTCACCTAAATTGAGAGAATTCCCACAATAACACAAAAGGGAAGAATTTTGGGTTGCACTCTTGAGTCTGTAGAATTCACAAAGAAAATTAGGTTGACCCCTTCCCTGTTTCTTCTGCTAACATGTGCCTACCACTACCACCACCTTTTTCATTCATCACTTTTTTAATCATTGACATTCTAAACTGCTTTTGAATTGGTAATCCTTAGGGTCCATTTTGTGGATATCTCCAATAAAGAGGAGGTGGTGCCTTAGAGCCAGCTCTAAGGGATTAAGTGATGTAGTCCTTGGTTTGTATCTCAGCCACAAATTCATGAGGAATTAGACAATCCATTATCCTCACCATATCACAGTGTATCTGCCATGCACATGGACTACTGTATGGAAATCTAAAATAAAAAGTACTAATGTTTACATATATTGACCAAAATTCTATTGAAATTTTATGCGAGCATAGATACAGACAGCATAAATTTGAAGGTGTAGAGCTTCAGGCTAAGAAATTACTGAAAACACTATTGTGCACCATATTTCAACAAACAACTAGGGTTGTGCACACTATTTGTAGTGCACCAGGTATGCAATAGATGTCTAGCATTTCTAGACATCTTGACAAGTCTCTACTTGCTTTGTGTGCTCCCAGAGGCATCTGGTGGGGCCACTGTTAAATACAGGCAGCTGGACTAGATGGGCCCTTGACCTGATCCAGCAAGGCTCTTCTTATGTTCTTATTTCCTGAAGCAATTTTCCTTCAAATGTTACACCATATCCATTATGCCTTCAGGTGTGAGTGGAGCATTTTGTCTATTTACATATTATTCAATGTCAGGAACTGGTCTTGAGCTGTTTTGCATTCTAATTTCTTTTTAAAAATATTGAAACTACTTCCTTGCTCAGTTTTCTCAGAAAGCTAACATCAATTCATATGTGGTTTCTAGTGATCTCTATTCCAGGCAATGATGGAGTAGGCTTGTGGCAAAGTGGCTAAATTGCAGTACTGCAGCCAAAATTCTCCTCAAAACCTGGGCTCAGTCCTAGGTAACTGGCTCAAGGTTTACTCAGCCTTCCATCCTTCCAGGGTCAGTGAACTGAATTCCCAGCTTTCTGGGTGGGAGATGGGCAATGTATAGCTGGGATAATTAAATTGTAAACTGCCTAGTTCTTTAAGTGCTATGGGAAAGTATATAAGCAGCATGCTTTGCTCTTTTTTTAAAGACACCTGCTTAGGTCCATCAGTGTTAAAAGTATCAAATGTTTCCCGACCTTTCCATATGCCCAGCTACTATTGCACCCATAAATAAGTGGTACTGTGTGAAGGAACATCTAAAATGGCTTCATTATTGAATCATGTCAGTCTCACAAACCACATTATACTGCTACTGCAAAAATAAACATGATGTTCAAGTTTATAGCATCAGGTATTATTCCCTCAATGGCTGGCTGGATAGTTCAGTTCTTTAGACATCTAGTCGCGGAGCCAGAGTTTGGGAGTTTGATTCTCCACTGTTCTTACTGTGAAATAGAACCAGCCCGTGTGGAATGCAAGCTGCACCATCTCAAGATGCCCTCAGAAGAGAATAAACCACTTCTAAATATTCTCTGCTCAGAAAGCTCTAAAATGTGTTGCTATACCTGTTAATCGCCCTGAGTTCCCTTTGGGAAAATCCAGCGATATATAAATATAAAAATAAATAAATAAATAAGTCAGAACTGATGGCACATGATTATTATATTATTCCCACATTTCACCTTATATGCCATGGAGGGAAAAAGGACACAAAGACAATTTTGTCTGGTTCTTTATTTTAAAGTTGACTACATTAAACAGTAAGGCAACACAGTCATCCTGTTAATATTGACAAGAGGCAGAATGCTTCCAGTGTCCTCTAAGAAGGAGCCAGAGAGGTGTTTCTGCAGTTATGTGAAAGTGCATCTTAACAGTTACTCCTATATGCTAAAAGATTAAAAAGGGGGAAAGCCTCTGAAGTACAGTACAGTATGTCCAACTTTCCTATATGTTTTAAGACGCTTCAGTGCAAGCTCACCTGAACTCTATTAGCTGCACTCCGAAGTATTATTCAGTCAAAGATTAGCTTGGGAAATGTTAAACCAGGTTTTATTTGGAGTTATTTTATAAACTGAGAACAGCAGACACTAAACACTACACATTTAATAAACACTGGCTACATTTCTTGAACTCATGCTTTACATTGTGTATAGTCTATGCAAGCCTGTGAACACCAAACTCTTTTTTTCTTTCATTCTTCACGCTCATTGCACAAACTGGAAAAGAAGGCATAACCTTCGTCCAGACACTACCAAGCAAAGGACAACTATCTAAACACCCTTGAATATTTTACAATCAACAAGGAAACCATTTTCCAACAATTTCGAGCATTTCTTTTCTAACTGAAATGAAAAGAGGCTCTCTCTTCTCCTCTCTGTCTTGGGCCACAAAATACGAGTAAGTATTGTACTGTGGATCACTTCGCAACAGACCGCACCCAGATCATCTTGATACTTCTATTACTCCTCATCCTGCATCAAACCTTCATTCAATGGATAAATCAGGTCACCTTAGGTCCACTGCATGTCTTCTCAATCCATCAAAAAGAGCTTGGAAGCCTGTGTTGGAGCATTTACATATATTTATTTACATATCCTTTCCCTCACATTTATGTTTGTGTGAGTAGCTGGCTCTGCAATACTGAGTTTTGAGTACTCATCAAATGTTAGAGTGAAGCTCTGCGAATTAACAGAGCTGAGAACTACTTATTCAATTTGATGCAAACATAGCCTTTAAATAGCCATTCCCTTATGCTTATTGTGGTATGAAAACCAGATTTTAAATACATTTTGTGCAAAAATGCAGTGGGTTCCAGTAGCTACTTTGTAAAGAGGTCTTAAGTTCAGAACATACATTGGAAAGGTGATCGCACCCACAAAAATGCTGAAATATCTTCGGTGGTTTATCTTGTTCCTAAAGAAGAAATATACCACAAACACTAATACATGCCTTCCTTCCAAGAGTATCTCATTTTCAGGTCTGCTGGTTGGGATTCTGCCGTCCCCCCCCCCCAATGCATGCAACTCCACCCAACATGGGGTTCTGTTGTGAGCCAAAGAGACTTAAAACAATTGCATGGAAGAGGAGGATCGCTGCACGGAGGGAAGTGGAGTCATGCGCACAGCTTAGAGGGAACCTTGCTCCCTTCCCAACCCTCCAGCGGCACACTGCTTCATTAGGCACATTACAGGTGCAGTTTCATTTATAGAACACTCTAGATCCTGTTTCATTTTAAATCTGTGCTTTCCAGCCTAGCAGCAGATATGTTATGCCTCAGAAAGTTGCAAAATACTAAGATGGCACAGAAATGCCTTCCTCTGAATGACCTTCCTTGGCAAAACATGAAAGAGAGCATTTCATGACACAGCCAAACTTAGTACGTGAATAAGAAGTTAATGGGTGCTAAGCAGACCATGTCATATAAAGCAGGAGATGGAAGCAAGAGCACATCATGCTGCTTATGCTAAACATTGCTTTATTAGGTGATGGTACTGCAGGCTTGGAATAGTTATTACTGTGAACACAACTTAGCACAAAGATTGTGGCATTAGCTAATGCGTTGCTAAACCGAAACAAGGGGGACCAGTCAAACTTTCTGCTAGAAATCTTGAATTATTTTCTCAGGAATTAAGACAGGATGGCCACAAATATGCACAGTTAACTTTGTGTGATAAAGCTGACCAAGCAAAGGTGGCACAGCGGGAGAATCACCCATTTCCATGGTCAATGTTTCAGAAAAGAGAGCAAAGGGACAAATCACCCAGGAGTGATGTTCTTCTCTTTCAATTCCACGTCTGCGTCTTTCAGCTGCAATCGGTGGTGCGTTCACATCCAAAGGAGCCGACATGACGCGGGGCCTTCAATGTTCCTTCGGGATGTGCTCTTTGACAATAGTGGCACGGTGTAGTGTATTATCGTAATTTAGGGTTCAGTTTTGGATGCGTTTCACGGAAGCAGAGGGCCCAAGCTGAGCTCCACATGGTGAGTAAGCCAGATGACTTCACAACTTTGATCGCTCTCCTCGGTAGGCCGGATGGGAGCCGCAAGGTTTTTGAACTCATGTTTCATCTTAAAACTTACAGTAACTTCCCCCTCCTCTTTCTGTGGGGTGACCTTGATGAATATCCCAACTTTGTTAGCCTTCCGGAAGGCTATAATGCTGCAGAGTCAAAATTTAAAAAAAAATTAATTTGGCTCCTTTATTTTTAAAGGTCTGTAGCCAACTATTACACCCTGTTCAAGGAAGGTTATTTGATCCAGTGGAAGCCTCCCTGAATGGGCAAGGACTTGTTTCATGAAAAAAATCACGGAGGTTAGAAAATTTAAAAAATTTAACTCTGCCTATATTGACTATTTAAAGTAATTTTTCAATCCACTCCACAATGTCACATCTCTCACTGTGTTCTGGTTGAAAAACACTGCCCTATTTTTCCTCCACCCCACAATGTCACCTCTCACTGTGTTCTGGAGCATTTCTCAACGCTCTAGAGCAGATGGCAAATCAGAAAACAATTTCCACCCTTTTTCATGAGGCCAACCACTGAATCAAAAAAATCTTTGGCCCATGGGAGGAAATATGGATACACAGAAGGTATTTGATGTACATTATTTGTATGTAAAAAGTAGCTCTCGCCTATACTGTTTAAATGTTTGCCCCCAAACACTCTAATTCAGCCTCTGGATTGGGGTCATAAGGACCTTTAAGGCTCATTATATATGATACTGTATGTAAAGGATTGTTAACACTATGGGAAAGAACCCTGATAGAAATAATTCTTCTGTATATGCAAAAAAGTAGACCCACTTTGAATTCTATGGTTTTGCATATCAGGATATAATAAAAATTATCTACTTCTTAGCAGGTCTGAAAATTAGGGAAATACAACCTCAGATCAGCAACACATGGCATATTGGACTGTGTCATGATTTATTTTGAAAAATTAATGGTTTATGGTTTTATTGTTACATTGTGGGGGCATATGAGTTATATAGAGAGATTATGAACTACAAAGAGTTCTGCCACCCCCTAACCCATCCCATTAGTATTTAGATAAGTGTAAACAATCATTTGGAACATAGCTGAATCTTAAGTTTACTTCGAGGGGGAGGGCTCTGAGAGTTTGGGAATGGCTATCCCTAGACTGGAAGGCATCACCCTCCCACTTAGGGATCAAGTTCTTAATCTCCCATTTTCTGGCATTTTGGGGTGTTCTTCTGGACCCAGCTCTTTCTTGAGATTCCCAGATTGCAGCTGTGTCCTAATCTGCTTTAACCAGCTGACGCTTATTGCCCAACTCTGCCCCTCAGGATGTGTTCCATGCACAGGTCTTCTTCCGGATTGACTATTATAATGTTCTCTACGTGGGGCTTCCCTTGAGAGGATGACCTGGAGGCTACAGCAGATCCAGACTGTGGCAGCCAGACTGATGGCTGGTGTGAGAAAACTGATCACATCACTCCTATTCTGGTTCACCTTCACTGGTGACTTGTTGAATTCTGTGTAGACCCAAGGTGCAGCAAATTGTAGTTCTAACTGCAGCCAACGGGAGGCCTTTCAAAGGCCATCAGCAGGACAAGATAACAGTAACCCCAGTACATATGGATGCTCTCCAACAAATGCTGCAGACAGGAATAATACGGTAGAACCACCACCACCACCCCATATCCTGGATACTGAAATCCACGGATAAAAGCAAACACTTTTATCCAAGGGTGACGGTGGTGACAGCATTTGCCCCAGACCTCCCACCACCCCCGCTGGGCAGCACAGTGGACCAGGTGTTATGAAGGTGCGCTGCTGCACCGCCCAGTAAGCTTGAACAGCCAAGAGTGAACCCAGCCATTCGAGCTTCCTGGCCAGCGGATCGGGCAATGCCGCAGTGCACCTTGGTGTAGGCGTGGAAATCCCCTTTGGCAGCAGGGGCAGCAGCAGAAACAGCAGCCGTGGTGGTAGGTGACAAAACTTACCTGCTCTCCCTCGACCCCCTGCCTTCTTGCTTGCCTGCTTGCCTTGCTAGCAACCCTACCTTTTACCTCTTTCTCTCCCTTCTAGAAATGGGCATTTTGCTTTGGAAGGGGACTGGTAACAAAACACGTGAGCACTGCTGGCACTCGGAATAAAATCCCACCCTCCGGAACAAAATCAACCACTGCTCTACTTCGCACTGGGTGAAATTCCAACCAGGAAGAAGCCTCCGATGTATCATCTTTCCTGCTCCCTGGCGCTGGCCAATCAGGAGTTGTGCAAGGATCATCATTCCGACTCCCTAGTTGATTGGCCAGCACCAAGGAGAGGGAAAAATGATGCATCGGAGGCTTCTTCCTGGTTGGAATTTCACCCCACGCGAGGTAAAGCAAGCTGAGATAGTGGTAGATTTTGTTCCACAGGGTGGGACTGCGTTCCGAGCGCCGTGTTTAGTTTCAGAACCACTTTCAAAATGAAATGCCCATGTCCCTTCCCCTCCCAGTGGCGCCTCTTGTGATAACCAGGAGCCCCAGCAACTTGCCCGTCTCAAGCCCTGACTCTGCTCAGTCTTGCCCCTTTGGCCCCCAGTGCCTGCCTGGTTCTCACTCACTCACTCAATCTCCACTACCTGCTCTCTCCCACCTGGGCACGAACCCCACCTGCCCTCTTGTCTTTCAGTTGTTGCTAGCAGGAGAGAGCAGGTAGCTGAGAGCAAGTGAGCGAGTGAGGGCCAGGCAGGTGCTGAGGGCTGAAGAGGCAAGACTGAGAAGAGCAGAGCACCAGGGCTCCTGGTTATTGTGAGAAGCTCACTGGGAGGGGGAAGGTAAGGCTGCTAGCCAGCAAGGCAGGTAGGCAGGCAGGCAGGCAAGAAGGCAGGGATATTGAGGGAAAGTGGGTGAGTTTTGTCACCCACCACTGCAGCTGCTGTTTCTGCTGCTGCTGCCACTGCCAAGGGAGATGTCCACACCCGGTCTACTGCCTGGGAAGCTTGAATGGCTGCTGGCACTCCACCCCCATGATCGCCAACCGTGGATAACTGAATCCACAGATATTGTGTTGCTACTGTACTTCCCCAGCAACTGTAATATATATTATTAGTTAAGCATCAACCTTTGTGACAAAATGGAACACAAGCCATCATTTGGAAAAAGATGAAGAAGAATCACACTTACTCAGGGTCATCCTGAAAATCTTGAGGTTCTGCCAGCTCATCATATTCCGCTGCTGCATCTTTGCCAGCTAAAAGTAACTCCTTGGAGGGAACCACCACCTGAAAAAAAGCATTATGGAGAAATGATATACCACAGTAGCACTCATCCACCAATTTATAGACCAAAAATTCAGACAGCAAAAGAATACTACACTAGCAAGACATTTATTTATTTATTTATTTATTTATTTATTTATTTATTTATTTATTAATCTTGTATCCCGCCCATCTTCCCACTGGGAATTCTTAATGTGGTGGCTTCAGTGAACTTTCTAGACTCTCCCTCCATAATTATGAAAACTCCCATATTGGATGTTGAGGACACAACAACAAAAAGTATGGAAGAATAGTCAACAGAGAGTTTGTCTGAATAGTCAGAATCAACAGAACTGTTAGTAACAGAATCCCTTTCTACCCGTATCTGTGAATTTACACTTCACCACTCAAGGAACTACAATTAAAGGTGAGCATCAGCCATAATCCTCTTCTTGGATTATATTTCTTGGATATTCACATTGCTTATCTTCTGGCATGGTACCAGGATCAATGCTAATGAGAGGATGCAATACCTTTGCTGTACTATTGATGTCATCAGGATCACCTTGCTCACATTCTTTCAATGTCACATGTGTAAGATTCTCTACTGGATTGGTCAGAGTAAGAAGAACTTGACTCTCCTGCGAAAGAAACAGGCAAACATACAATATTCCTTTTAGAAAATACTTTTGCCCTGATTTTATGATGTCTCAGGAGATGCATCTCTGTCCAGTAACTCTATATCACTCATTTATTATATCAGTCAATTCATCCAGATTATCAGTGCAGCCCTTTCTAAACAGTGATTTGTGAAAACACCCAAGTGAGTGTGCTATTTCAAACCAATGTTACCAAAACAATGTTAGGCTTGAAATGCAATGTTGCAGTTCTTTTAAAAAGAAAAACAATGGCTTTAATCCTGTTCATATAAATATGCCTGACATCATCGGCACAGGTGATTTTCTTAATTAAAAACTTCATAATTCCATCCTGTGGTTTTCCCAACTCTGTAATCCTGTGTAACATGGAAGCCATGAGAATCGCTAGATGAGCGGAAGAGATTTTTGGTTTCATTAATGTATTTGCAATATGCCTATAAATTTTCCCAACAGACTTGGGTAGATTCTGGATATAGTTATTTGCCACAAAGAATGGAGTGGGCAGGCAAGGTTAAAAACAATCAATCAAATAAGTAATGCAATGTCTAAATTCCATTGTTTTCTTTGTCTTTTGTTGGAACAATTTTGATTTGTTTTGGTGGATTTTTTTATGCTGTAAATAAAAAAGGGGGAAAGATGGGCAGAAGTCTTTAATTATGGAAAATTTTCCTCTTAATAGTGTTACACAGTGGTGGCAACATTTGGTAGTTAAATACTTCCTCCTTCCTTACACAACAAAATCTTAGCCATTTTTAAATGGCCACTCACATGTACTCCTGAGAGCTTTCAAGCTCCAGGTGAATGGAAGCCTACCAAAGTAAACATGAACTAACCTTCATGCAGCGAAGATTGGGAATGGACATGATTCTCACTTCCGGAATATAGTTCCTACAAAGATAACAGAAATGAATGAATAGCCATTTAAAGTATGAACACATACCTTAGTTTCTGCTACACTCATTTTTTTAATTTAAAATTAAAGAAATCTGGTTTCACTTTTCAACCCACACTAACTTTTTCAAGATGTTGGTATTTTAAACATTGGTAGGAATATAAGTCAGAATAGAGTGAATTGTTTACTCTTTTTCCCTTTTAGAGGAGAAATCTACCATAAGAAAGACTTGGAATACAGAATGATTTACTTCTTACATGCATTACACAGGGGACAGGCAACCTGCCACAAATGAATTGAACTCCCATAAACATGTTCAATTGTAAAGGATTATGTGAGTTGTAGTCCAAAACATCTGGAGGGCACTACATTTCCTACCTTGTAGTAAAAGGAACCTGCAACTTACCACTACATTTTTATACAGAATAAGTGCACATATTGGACCCAAAACAATATGCATATACAACAGAATAGAAATTTGATTACAACCACAACATTTATGCTACATAACAATTATACTAAGAAAGCTGTAGAACTTTAATAAACCATATAAACACATACTCTAAGGTGTATTTTGTACCTCATATCACATTCCTCTTAGGTAAATATTTATGTACAATCCCAGCATTCCAAGAACAGGGTGCATGTCTTGGAATACTTTTTCTTGCCATCTATTTCCAGGATACTTACACAGCTACCAGCTGAATTTTGAATTTGATGGATGTAGGATTGAACTCTGGCTTACTCAGATTGTGTTCACATTTCTAGAGGGAGAAATAACAAAAAGGTTTATGTGACCGAACAGCTGCCACAGATACAAATGCCATAATTAAGCCGCTTTTATGGTACAGCAGGAAATATGTAAACGTAGGAAGGCCCCTCCAGATTAAATTCAAATCCTAATGTACCCATAGGTAGCTTCAGGCCTACGTAGCCCAGCATTCTATTTCCCATGGTGTCCAATGATGTGATTGCCTTTGGGAAGGCTGCAAGCACTGTAGGGAAACAACAGCTTTCTGTCTCTGTTGGTTGATCCACACCAGATGGTACTGCTGTACAGTATCCGACCAGAGGAACGTGGAAACTGAGAGTACAGCCAAACTGAATAGTAGTTATTATTGATATGTGAAATTCTCTAAAGTTGTCTTAAAACCCATTAAGCAAGTGCCCATGACCACATTTTATAAAAAAATTCTTTAAGTTGTTCCATACAGAACAAACAGTTTGTTTTGTTTCTCCTACATCTCCTTTCAATCGGTTTGTCTGGATGACAACAAGTTTTGCAACTTAAGTCAATTTCAAAAACCAGACTGTTAATTACACCACGGGTCAAACAAATGCATAACCCTTTCTTCAGCTTAAGATGCTTTCCATTCTATTACTTTTAATTGTTATATGCTAACATTCAGAACTATACAGTACTTCATTTGAAGATATCACTTTGAAAAGTTTCAATCTCCTTGGAAAATAGAGATGAGAACTAGCAGTTTTGGGAGTAATAATTTTCTTCACCTTGATACTCTCCAGGGGCTGCACAGCCTAGCAAAAATGCCAGGAAATGGATGAAAAATGAATCCCTACATGGCTAGCAGTCCAATTAACATACATGCTTATAACCAAGATTTTATAAACTTCAGTGCAAATTCTTCCTATCCTCTAAAATTCTTGATCAGGTTATAGTATGTTGCTAATCAGACCATTACTTTCCCTGATAAGGACCTGCTTCCAATGGGATAAAAGGGGGGGGAGTATTCATTTCTACCACTTATTGCTTTTTCTGTGCAGGCAGAAACCTCACTGCTTTTGATATTGCACTCTATATTAACTGCTCTCATTCTCTTGTACCTTTAATGTTGTCTTTTAATGCTGCAAGATGTCCCTCAATTCCCTGTTCTGAAATCTGAATATGTCTTAATTGTACTGGATTGTATATTGTCCCTCATTACTGTAATCAGCCTTGGGTCCTTTTCCAAGGAGAAAGGCAGGGTGTAGTAGTAGTAGTAGTAGTAGTAGTAGTAGTAGTAGTAGTAGTAGTAGTAGTAGTAGTAATAATAATAATAATAATAATAATAATAATAATAATAATAATAATAATAATAATAATAATTCCACTGGAATTTGGGCTGTCCCTCTACCCTATCCCATCTGCTATCAATTAACCTCAGCTGCTGAAAGCAAGAATCTGGAGAACGTAAGCCCACATGGATCCTTTACGTCTCCCGGCCTGGCTGTGATAGCCATTTCACTTACTAGAATAATGATTCAACAGGCACCTTCACTTGAATAAGAATATGAAAGAATTTATTTACTAAGAAGAGTTACACACAAATATTTTTACTAAAAATAATGACATGATCTCCCTTCCTAACTTAAATGAATCCATGAGGCATTCAGCCTCGCTAACTACTTTTAAACTACAAAGCTAAGCTTTAGTCCATTAGTCCATCTTGCAGGCAAAATCCATTTGGGGGAAATCCTCCATTTCTGTCCCTCCCAGCTTGTTCACAGCATGAGAAAAATGTCACATGTCACCTCCTTGGCCAATCAGGATTCACTTGCTTCTTAGCTGGAATGTGTCTTGGCAGATGTTTACACAGACAATGAGATGGCAAATCTCCAACACTCTTGCGTACACTTTAGTATTGGTATTATTTACATTTGGCCTTAGAGAAAAGCTTCCCTACTTCTAAAATCTGTTACTACTACTACTACTACTACTACTACTACTACTACTACTACTACTACTACTACTACTACTACTACTACTACTACTACTACAAATCTCTCGGCACCAATTTCAGAGACATGTCTGCTATACCATTCAGAAGATATTCAATGTCTTCTGAGTTCAGAAACTGAGTTGGGCTTGGTTAGTACTTTACTGGAAACACCAGAATCTACATTTAGGTCTTGGGGAGAATCCTGCCTGAAGCCCTGCACAGTTGCTGCTCGTCAGTGCCGAGAGTAAGGAACTAGACAGACTAATGACCTGACTTAGCATATAATCGGTTTCTATGAAGTAAACCATTTTGTGCATTCTCTGAAAGAAACCAATCTGGCATGGATCTTGTAATATGTATTTTTCTACCTTGTCTGGGTGTTAAACCTCAGAAGATCCCTGTGCCTGGGGAGGAACCACTGGAAGTGCTATATAAACTTTTCAGCTATCTGAAAGTAACTCTGTGACACAAATTTGAGTAACAGCCTACGTACCCGGCATCGTAGCGAACGTTTGATCAGCAAGTGCTTATGTCGAGGGTAAAGCTGAGAAGCACAGATGGGCTGAAAATCTGGTTGTAGGAGGCGCTGCCGCAGGGTTGTCACTGTGCACAGAGCAGAGAACTTTTTTAAAATTGCACGCTCTTGGTCAAGAGTCATGAGCAACAAGAAAGAATAAGCCTTATTAGAATTCAATAGCCAGGACGAACTAGCCCTGTAGGTATAATGAGCTACTACCTTCTGTTAGATTGATTGGCCGGGTGTAATAATCTTCAGGTAGAGGTTCCACTTCCTCCACAGCCTGTGCAGGTTCAATTTTTATCTCCTTCTGGTCCTCTCCTTCTTTCAGCCTAAGGCAGAGAACAAGTATACGGCTTAGTAATTTTTATGAAGCAAATGAAATTTCCAGTAAGCCTCAATTATTGGCCTGTCGTCAAAAGAGGTAAACGTTTGCAGAGTAATCAGAAGCCAGATCCCCCTGATGAACAGGATCCACCCAACAACATGAGAAGTAGCATAAAGCTACTCAAATGTGTATAGCATATAGAAACTGCTTAGCAAAGACAGCTTCCAGCTGAAAAGCTTTCCAAAATCATTCTGTATAACATTTCCTTTCTGACTGTGTGTTAGAATTCTATGCAGATGTGCAATATATTACTACATTTTCAGTAAACTGCCTTTTCTAGTCTCATTCCCTCCACACAGGTTCATATAAAAATACAGGATTAAATTTTCTAGAGTCTTAAAGGCTTTGAGGAACAGAGAATGCCTGCATCACGATATACTATATACAAATACAAAGGTAATCAAAAGCTTTTGGGTAAGCACAGGTAATGGCTACTGTTGCTGCTGCAGAAAAGCAGATAACTACTGTTGCTCGTGTACAGTTTGGAAAATACATTTATAAAATTTCGCCCAGCACAATGATAATGAACGTTCACTTGGCTTCTTTCTAAAGGAACACCTTCTTCCTGAAAACTGAGGTACATTCCATATCAGGCTTGGGAGAAATAAATTGTTCTCAAACCAAGTGAATTATAACTTGTGAGCCTACTGTAAATGACAGCATCGTCATTGCACGCTCATCCAGACTTTAAAACGTGTCTTTGTACTCACGACAGTCCAGCAAGCGCACTGATGGGAGCCCCAGGTCTTTGACGCTGGAGCCTGGTTCCAAGGCCATATTTATCCTATGGAACAAAAATATGCAGAAGGAGATACAGTAGTTATTAGAAAAAGACATGAAGATTTATTTCAACGGCTGGCCTTAGATGAGAAATCAAACATGAAAAAGCAAACCTAATAGTGTTCAACACAATTTTGGTAGTTTAGTGAAGTGAAACAAGTATTTTTTTAAGAAGCAAAAAAAAAAAAGCAGCAATTAAACCATTCCCTTTAAGAGTTCACTTTCAACAATTTTGATTTGATGCTAAAATTTGCAATCCACTCAGAGGAAATGTGTTTTTGTGGACATGAAGATACATACTTAACAATAGTAATGTAAAACTAAATTTGCTTCCATTGCATGTTAAATGTCATCAGTTGAAGTACTCACTGACAAAAACCAATATTTAAGATTGCTCATCTTTAAGAAACAATAAATATACCGTAGCTTCTGTTCATTGAACAGCTCTTGTATTTCAAAAGAGAAACAAATATTTGAAATTGAGGCAGAGTTGTAACTGAAGAGGAACATATTAGGGGAAACTGTCCTAAGAACAGAGATCATACACCTTAGACCAGTGTTGGTGAACCTATGGCATGGGTGCCAATGGTGGCACTCGGAGCCCTTTCTGTGGGCACCCAACATCAACCCTCCACAGCCACCTGTATTCAGGATAAATGGCTGGACTGGCCCTTTGGTGAAAAATTAGTGGGTAATGAATTGCAGTTTAGGCACTGGGTCTCTAAAAGGTTCGCCATCACTGCCATAGAAGAAACAAGGAATACTTCTCTCCCTCAGTGTTTGTTAGCACTCTCTGTACATGTGAAAATGTATTTAAACAGTAGGAATATCAATCCAGATGTGAAAACTGGACCCAAATCCAGATGGATTTCCAACCTGAATATTAGAAATGCCTATAAAGCAGAAATGTGGATTCAATAAATCAACCAATTAAATACATTTATTTAATGTATATATTGCCCAACTAAAATTTTAGGCCAGGCCCGTTTACAATCCAACAAAGCACACACCAAACAACAAAGTAAAACTAACAATATGGGACACCATTCTATTGTGAAAAACCAAGAGAATAAGGGCAACTATATGAAGGCTTTTCACAGTTTCCTGGTTTAGCAACACATGACTGGTTGCATAATTAAGTGAGCAATCAGGGGATTACTAGGCATACAGTGGAGAGCCCAGAAAACAGCACACTCTCCTCGAGGCATTTGCTCACTTGCATCCTGCATTTACACCAGGATTCTGATCTAGGATATTAAAAAACCACCAATGGTGGCAGAATGAATGAACACATTAAGAACAGTCTTAACACTGGTCCCTAATATGTTATAGGGGTGCCAGGTGAATGCTCTTTGATTTTCCTAAATATATTGTCTTGTTCTAGGACGGACAAAGGGCAGCTTGCAGGCCTCATGTGGCCCAGTTCCCAACAGAGCTTGCTCCATTCCCCTCCCCAACAAAAAAAAATCTGTATTTTTTGTTTCTGGAAGTCTCTAAGCACAGCAATTATTACATAAAGTAGGGTGCAGGCAACTCCCATAAGTTCCTGCAATTAAAAAATTAAATTAAATTAGATATAAAATACAGCACAAAACTAGAAAACTAGAAAATTTTGGGACCTGGTGCCTCTTCTGCTATGTATGGATGCTGGTGATGAAAATATGGCCACCAGACCCACAAAAGTTACATAATCATGGACATTAAAGCTGCTCATTGACCCTGAATGAGCAGCTTTAATGTCACTCTGCAACAAATGACATTTCTGAACCATCTTTCCATGCAGCCTCACATACTGTGCATCAACTCTGATAAATCTAGGCAGATTACCAGCATATGGTTAATTATCAGCTGTCTCAGAAAGATGTAATGGCTGACAATCTCTGCAACACCTGCCGGGGACAAAGGAAGACATGCTTCCCTTGTCTTGTGCCTGAAAAAAAATCACTCCACAAGGTGACTAAGAGAGACTCGATTCTGAAAACAGACCAAAAGCCCTCATTAAAATGGGTCTATATGCCCAGTACCATCTAAAAGTGCCTGAAGCAGACCAACATTCAAACATCAACATACAAGTAGAATATAAATATCAGTATACCAGCAGACTCCTAGTGGTTTCAAGAGCTTTAGCACTAACAAAACTGAAGTAACTTACCACTACATGTATAGTGTGTTGCTGTGGAGAGCCCCCAAATTAGCAGCGGGTAGCAACGGAGACAAGACAAATGCAGCAATAAAGATAAAAGCAAATGCACAAAGCAAGCAGGTTATATAGATATCCAAGAGGCAGTGAGCATATGCAAAATTATTCCGTTAAGCAATACTAAGCTTTTCATTTTACAATTATAGAAGCTGCACTGCTGAAAATTTAACTGGAAGAGTCAAATCTCACAATTCCTAGATCATACCAAGTTTGTGTTGCCTGTGTTAAGCCAGAAAATGTTTAGCTATTGTCAGGCAGCATAAAACAGAAAGCGCTCTCCCCCTAGGCTCAGCATCAGTTCTCCAGACCCAGGCTGCAACTCATCCTCTCCAGAGGATATGCCCAATTATTTATTATTAAAAATTATTTCAGAGCTCCAAATTAACAAGTGCCTTCTCTAGCAGACCATTTCCCATAACAAATTGTAAATAATTCTGGAATCTTGCAATTCATAGGTGCTCGAAACGGGTTTGTGGAAGATCACGGCCGCACAAAGTGTCCAGTGAAATGTGTTTCCCTTTTTTTCTCCTTTTAATTTGCTTGCTTTCTTTGTAGAAGTCACAGTCAGAAAATAAAAAGACACTTCCAAAATGTTATTTGTGCGAGTTCCAGAGTGCTTTATGGCTTTCCTAACTCACCGAAAAAGCCAGTGGCATGTAGGGTCGGCGTCGAACCAGTTTTTTACGATCCCTTTCCATCTTTTCTTTCTGAGCCAACTGTTGGTAATACTCAACGAGCTTGTTTATCTGTATAAAAAAGAATTTCATTTATGAAATGAATAATAATAATAATAATAAAGAATTGTTCAAAAAGTACAGTATACGTTTTATAGAAGGTATTAATTTCGAGACAGGCGGCAGTCTGCTTTTCCACCCTTTATCCTAAAGCTACTAATCTTCCTACCATGGAATTTAAGGTAAGGTTTTTTTGTACTCCTCTTCAAGCCTACCATTCTTTTTTATCATATTCTTTTCCTTAAGCATCCTTTAGAGTTGAACCACTGACATTATACTCCTACCACCATTTTTACTGATGTAACTAACTACTCAAATTTAGTAAATAAACAACTAACTTGAGGATTTCATTACAATCTATAAAAAAAGTTTATCTCCTCTGCTTTTTCAGTATGCCAGGTTATGCACAGAGGTGACTAAACCCATCCATTCCTAATCCACACCACTTGCTTGTAGTCAGTTCCAGAAACTAGAAGTGATACAGTACCACCAGGGCCAAAGATGGGAACATTTTTGAAGCATGCCTTGGCCTAGCAGAGAAGTTAATGGTCCCAGCCATCGATGGTGGGAAATAAACATCTATGTATGAAATAGAAATCAGGAAGAAAAAGTAATAAGGAAACCACCCTATCAGAGCTAGGACCAGACTTCCTGGAAAACATCTGCCAAGCATAGCAAATGAAATAAATACGGCCAAATCCTCTTTGGTTCTTCCACTTGTGCAATGGATCATTGCATGAGTGGAAAAACAACCCTAAAGCTTGCCCAAGAAGGCACCTAGGACTTCCTTCACATGAGCTGAAACGTCCTACACAAACCCTGCCTGAGCCGCAAAGAGCATATGAAGCTACGGCCGGCTTTATTATGCCCTTTTATGATGGTCAACCAGGATTTGGGCAAAAGATACTTGAATGAGATCATCTGCCCTTCTCATGTGGAGACCTAGAACACAAAGACTGGCTCTGGCAAACAGGAGAAAGAATTAAAGAAGAAAGGGTGTCTATTCATGAATACCGTGCCCAGGGGAATATACAGTGATCCCCCACCTATTGCAGGGGTTAGGGACCCAACCCGACCCGCGATAACTGAAAATCCGTGATATGCGGATGCAGGTCGGGTTGGGCCTAGGGTGCCTAACTGGGGGCTCTTGCACTCACCCCCAGCCTGGCACTGCCCCGAACGGGCCTGCGAGAGCCTTTCCAGGTCTTTTGGAGGCCCCAAAAGGGCCTCCCTGCGAACTGGAAGTCATTTTTGAAGCCTCAAACAGGCTTCCCCCCCTTACCCCAGGCCTTTCCCCCCCCTTACCCCAGAGGGTCTTTTTTCATATACTGTGGTCCTGCGATATAGCGGGACCGCAGTATATGAACCGCGAATGGGCGGGGGAACACTGTACTGTATTAAGTACTAACAAGAGGACTTGCATAATGAATTAAAACCCTGAGAAAAAGGCCTTTCCCCCATTTTCCAAAACAAAAACCCATCTTACAAACAAAAGATACATTTTAAGAAAAGGGTGGACAAAATGTTTGTGTCTTTCTTTCCCTTTCATTTGACCCTTCTTATACCTGCTGTATGTAAAATCACATGAATGATTTTCCAACAAACTGTGTTAAAAGAGATGCTGTCAGCAGCTAACCCGAGTGCCCGATGGATGAGTGAGTATAAAGTGAGTATAAAATGGTCTGGATTGGTAGAAACCCACAAGGAGCCCTTTCTTTGCTTCACTCTGCTCGTTTTTGTCCGTTTGGGATCTCTCTCCTGGTGCCCTCCATCTTTTGCTGATTTTTTGCCAGTCTCTTTCCTTTTTTGTCCGTTTGATTTTGGAGATTATTTTTACTGCTTGCCCACTCCCGTGCTAAACACAGAGAAGAAAAGGAAGTGGTACGGGGTGAAAAATATCTTCACATTCTTTTATTTGTTTACTTCCATTTTGGTTTTTGAGAGTGGGGCCTGCATGTGTATTTTATTTTGTTATTTTGTGTGAGTGCTTTCCCTGTTTAGTTGGTAAATTTACTGTGTATTTATTCTGTTAAATTGTATACAATGTGATTTTAATTGGGATTGTTCACTTTTGTGTTTGCTATTGTTGGTACTACTGATGCTTGTTTTTGCACTTGATTGATTCTTTGGCGTCTTGCCCCTGCTTTTTCTGGAGTAGGTTAACTTTCATTAAGGTTTTTGGGGTTACTGGCACCAAAAAGAAGAAATGGGGAAAAGCAAAATGAAATGGCACTAATGAGGCAGTCCTCATGTTAAATGAAAGGGGCAGTACATGAAACAAGTGAAAATCATACAAACATTACCAACCCACAATTGGAATAAAGGTTCTTGATCAATACTGTTTCTGTGTAGAAAAACAAAAGTTGGTGAAGTACGGTGAAGTACAGTGGAACTGAGGAAATACCCTGGCCTGAGCAATTGGTAGTAATCAGCTTTCAGAGGCAACATAATGTGTACATCAGCCCATGTACTGAGCACTTCAAATCCAAACTGCATATCTGGATGTAATCAATCAATAGAGGGCATAGTACCCCAAAGATAACCTGCAGTGAAAAAAAATCTGAGGAGTACTTCACACAATTTATTTTCTATTTAACAGTATACAGTTAAGTTAGTAAGAAGATACTGCCCCCTATAACAATGCAAGACTCATCCTCTCAAAAGCAACCAAATCTTGGCCATTATTTCTTCTGTGAATCAGTGGTAAGCACTGGAAGCAAAAGAGAACCTTTATATTGCAAGCTGTTCTATTTAATCAGAAGCATTTTCTTTAGTTACCTTTTGAGTATGAGGATTCTCGGGCTCCTGCCAACCTCCACTGGCTGCAACACAAATAAAGATAATTTAAATGCTTCCTGATCTTTATTCCATTAGCCAGCTAGAGGGGAAAGAGTAGATAAATAGCTGGAAGGGGAGATATGCAGGGGGTCTTTAGGGGTAGGGGAAGAAGTACAGTATGCACATAGAGCCCTCCAACATGCAAGAGGAAAAACACTATAGGTACATAATACTATCAGATGCACTCTGAAAGTATAAGTATAGAAAACCAGGAAGGTTGATGGGTTTCTCTACCTACAGAAGAGAACTAGCCACTCCTACAGAAAAGCAGGAGCAGTTTAGGATTCCTTCCTTGCCTTTTCACCCATATCCATGTCCCTAATGATCATTCCCATGTACACTTTTCTCCCACCAGAAGATGGCAATATATAGAGGCTAGCCTTGGAGCCACTGGGGCAAGACATTTAATTGTGTTGAGTAAAGGGAAATAAGCTGTGTTCAGTTCTGTTCAGACAAAACAAAGAGCTGACTGATGAAAAGGCTTCAAATGCCCCCTGTACCTTCAGTATCAAAAGCAGCATGGTTATGTATCAGAAAGAGGTTGCTACTGGGATTCATCCCATGACCACCATGTGACCATACTGCTGCTGAGCTACTTAAGCCATAGTCTGATTCAGCTAAACAGTTCTTACATTGTTGTGAATTGATTTTTTTCAGCAACATATATGGGCTATCTTTTCATAGAAGCCTGGACCTCTGGACATAGTCTCTGATCCCAGTTCTGACCCTTTTGTGAAAAGGTTCACCATTCCCATTCAGGGACAAATTCTGGCCTTTGGTGGGAAGGGATCAGCCTCCCTTTACCTGTGCAAGCTAACCATCATTCCATTGTCATGGGTCCCTTCCCCCTCCCTTTCCCAGGTCCTGCCTTGATCCTTTTTAGCCCTGAATTAAGATAAAATATCATTCTCTATCAGCTGTGTACACAGCCTGCAACGTTCATCTTAGGAACAATCTTGCTCACCAACTGATTTATCTGCCATCCCAACATCTCTAGAGGTCCAGCGGCAAAAGCCACAGGCCAGATAGTAAGCCTTCTTCATTGTCGTCTTGGCTGGATCATCAGGGAGTGGAGCAGGGATGCTTGTTGCTCGGGTAGAGAGAGTGTGCATGCAGCAGGGACAATCAAAGCAGTTAGCACACCTGAGGGAGAAGATTCCAGTATGAATGTCTATATAGCATTTCATTTATTCATCTTACTAATATGTCACCTCTCTTCTAATAAGGGGACTCAAGTATAGTCATATATGTTTCAGGGCTTTAACCTGGAGTTCAAGTGTCTTGCTGCTGCTGCCTTATTAACTAGGAATTTTATCTTACATCTTGCAGAACAAATTGCATTAGAAATATTTATAAAGGAAAGACATCACTTCAAAATATCAGCCAAAATTATGCAGAGGGGTTATCTTTATGACAAAGGCAGAGAAGCTGCTACAGGCAAGCTTTCAATTCTGCTCAGAGTAACCGTGCAAAAGTGAAAAATATCAAACATCCTGAAGCATTTTACACACAAGGAAAAACTCAGCAACCAGAATTTGTTTCAAAACAATTGGAAGAATACTGTTCAAAGACTGTTTCACACTATGCATGTACATTTATTTTTTAAAAAAAGTCTTACACGATGCCAAATCACACCAAATATATGAGGAATCCAAGAGAACCACAAATGTGAGCTGCAACATTTATGTAGCAGTCAGATCTGCAATGGGCAAAGGGAATACAAACCAAGTGCAAACACAGAAAGGCAAATGACTCATCCCAGTGAGTCTGCAAAGGAAATAAAATCCAATGGCAGAGATTCTCAAAGTTTTTTCATCCTCTTAATAAGATACTAGAAATCAAATAAATGGCAAATAAGCTATAAGAAGAGAAGCACAAAGGAAGGAATGGGGTGAATGTAGGGGATGCTGTGTCCAATATGTCATCTTACCTATTCTTCTTCAACTTGGCTTCAGCTGATGGCATATTTTCCAAGCAACTGGGACAATAGTGAGAATCCACCTAAAGAGTAACCAAAACAATACAAAAGGTTTCTTCACTCTTGGCCGTTGGATAAGAACTAGTTCTGTATGCATCACTATGACCACATCAGACATAACCAAACCATAAGCAGCAGCTGCACTATCTGCCACCCCAGACAGGGATCATTAATTAAAAGCTCCTATAAATTTAAACAAAAGGCAGAAATAAAACTGTGCTATCAGCATACTGCTGACATCAAAACCCTGCCCCTCCTCAAATTCCAGACCGTATCTCCTGGCAGTTTAATGTACAGTATATGTTAAATAGAATGGAAACTCCCCACACTTCCATAAGCCACTGGCCACTGTGTCACACAACAATACTTCACCGCTCCTCTATCTGGAATTGTCCCTCCAGGAAGGACCATCCAAGGAAGGCAGCCCAGAATAATTAAATGTCAAAGATATCAGAAGACAATGAGAAATGGATCAGGTCCAACAAGAACACACAAATCCCTGTCCTGCTCTTAGTACACATCTTCCAACTAATTAACCAAAGCCATCTCTTCCCATAAACAAGCTCAAATCCATAGTGGTGTGGATTTAGATAATGGCCAAAATTCTGCTTAACATAGTACATTGGTTTAGTGTAGGCCATTCCAATCATTGGAGGTTTAGTGAATCAACTCCTCCAGAAGTTTCATTTATCCAAATGGGCCTACTCAAATGCAACTTTGGTATAGAAAGTTGCAATTACAGTAGGCTGATTTGAATCAATGGGACTATTGAGGAGATGACTCACCAAATCCCCATTAACTCAATGGGTGTACTTTAATACAATTTACTATGTTAAACAACAGGATTTTGGCCACTGTTCCTCTGCAGTTGCTTCCTTCTCACTGACAAAGTTACATCATGTCCTTGAAAACATATCGCCTCTGACTCAATGGAAGAACAGAACAGCTTCAGTAAATTGTTTCTGAAGGAGGAAATATATAAAACCATACATACTGACACACAACTCCATTGATACTCCACTCAAATTAAAACATCTTAAGTTACCTTTCATTTTAAAATATGCAGTATTTCATGCACACATGTAGACTACCCTTTAATTACTCAAGTTTGATATACTGTACTGGAATAAGACTAGCAATGACCTTTTCAATATCTTTGTTGTTGTTAAATCGTTCAGTCTTCCACAACACTAGGTCTATAGTGTGGGCCTTCCTATCCTCCACTGCCTCCCTTTTGTCAAATTCATTTTGGCACAGAAAGATAGTTCCAACCATCTCATTCTCTAACAAAACAATTTCCTTTTGTATTTTTAATCAAGAAATTTTTATTAGTCCTCTCTTCTCAGTTCCAAAGCATTGGAGTCTCAGCTTTCCACCTGTCCTTCCAGTGAACATTCAGTCTGATTTCTTTCAGAATGGCAAATAGGTTTGATCTCTTTGCAGTCCAATGGACTCCAAAACTGAGGCTCCAGCACTGCTCAAAGCATCAATTCAGTGGTTCTCAACCTTCCTTATGCCAGCTCTCACTTCCATTCACTACTGGAAAAACCATAGTTCTTCCTGACCTTAGTTGGCAAACTGATGTCTCTGCTCTTTAGTATGCTATCTAGGTTTGCCATTGCCCTCCCAAGAAGCAGGCGTTTTTATTTCATTGCAGGCCTCTGAAGTGATCAAGGTGCCCAAGAAAATAAACTCTGTCAGTGTTTTTCTTCCCCTTCTTTTGCCAGGAGGTGATGGGACCAGTGGCCATGATCTTAGATTTTTTGATGTTGAGCTTCAACCATTTTTTCCACTCTCCTCTTTCACCCTCAGAAGAGGTTCTTTAGCTTTCTTCATTCTGCTAAACAGTATCATCTGGTATCTGTATCTTTACTCAATAAATCCAAGTATTTTCCATAACACTTTTTCATTATTTGGCTGCCTTACTCTTTTTCAGCAATAAAGATAAAGCTGATTTATAACAAAACAATACAGTATATGTAAGAAAGAAATGCATTTATTATGGCTACCAGTTCCACAGCATTATGTCTGCTTTCCACCTGTCCGGAACTTTCAGTCTCCTAGATGGCAAATAGGTGATTGAGTTGGACCAAAACTTTGTTAACATTTTCTAATGGTTCCTAATGCCACGACCCTTTAATACAGTTCTTCAAACAAGTGTGACCCCTTTGCCCTGCCTGGAAGGGCCACAAAACCCTGCCTCTGCTAGAGAACTTCCCTCTACAGGCACCCTCAGCCAATCGCAGCCTCCGGTGCCAATGACTTACATCCCCTCCAACCTATCAAGCCTGTAACTTTCTCTTCCACCCCTCCCCCGTCCTCCTCCAGCCCAAAGCCATTTGTGCCTTTTTCTTCACTAGCTCATGGTGACCCCTGTGAAATGGTCATTTGACCCCCAAAGGGGTCCCGACCCCAAGGTTGGGAACCTCTGAGCTAGTGGATCTTGCTCTGTTGAACAAAAATGGTCATACCATAACATCTTGTATCTCTAAATGAATGGGAGGAGACCCTACATGAGGCAGGATAAGGAACCCATTATTAATCATAAGAGCATAAAGGAAGCCATGGTACAGTGTTTTCTTTCCCAGCAGCCAAACAACTCTCTATAGGAAGTTCCTAATCTTGATACTAGAGCAAAGGCAATACCTGATGTATGCCCTTCAACAACTGGCATTCAGCAGTATATTGCCTGTAACCCTGGAGGTAATACACAGCCATCAATAGCTTTATCCTCAATGACTAATTCCACCTTTAAAGCCATTCATTGTGGCAGCCATTACCCAGATGAACTCCACAGTTTGATTAGGTGTTCTATGCATTACTATCTCCCACATTTCAGATTCATTCTGTCAACATAGGGAATATTTTTATAAGAGAGGAAACCATCTCCTTAACCATTTGTATGCAGACATGTCACATTACAGCCATAACTGATTTTCCGCCTTGGAGATAGCAAGTTGTTTTTAGAAACAAGGGCAACAACATCCATCACCACACAAGTACAAACAAGATGGAGACTGAAAAGGCCACTTTGTACTGCATAAACAGCAAGCAAAAGAGGATAAAACTAAACATAATGCAGCTGGCCACTACAAAAAGATCTGAAATGCCTGGGCAAATAGTTTTCCAGATCCTGCAACAATGTATTGTGAGTTATGTGCATTCAAATCACAACCAATCTAACGGAGCTTTAAAGGTACGTGGGATGTAGTGATTCTGTGATTTCCACCTCATTTCCCTTGAGTAGGATCTGAACCCAGATTTCCTGAGTCCTAGTCTGTCACTCTATCTGCACTGAATGATCTCATAAAACAGCATCATCATCATCATCATCATCATCATCATCATCATCATCATCATCATCATCATCATCATCATCATCATCATCATCACGCAGCAGAGAAGATGACTACACTGGATTTTGTATTACAAATAACTAGTTGAACACTTCCCAAGCGTTTAGGATTATGTGATGTATCGGCGAATTATGCGAGCAGATCCCAGTAAGGCGGCTTTCTGCAGCTGACTGATAGTGACTTCGCTCTTTAGGCACTGCACCCAGTGTGCTGATTTATTATTATTATTACTATTAAAGAACACTTTATTTATTTATTATTATTATTCCATCTACCTTCAAAGCCCTGTTAGATTGGTTGTATTATTATTATTATTATTATTATTATTATTATTATTATTATTATTATTATTATTATTATTATTATTATTATTATTATTATTTAGACTTAGACCTGCACATCTGGCCATTCTGGGCAGCTCCATCATGCATGATACTAAGGATGATAGTGAGGAAATGCAAGGGTGGTTACAGTTTAATTTATGGAGATAACTCGGCCTCACAAGAGTAGAGGAACTGGCAAGGCTCCCATCACTGTAAGAGGATGATATGTTAAATTGTTGGGTAAGAGTCCAGGGAAGCTCGACTTTGGTTTACCTAGAGTTGTGTCAAGATAATATTGGGAACAGAGATTCCTACAATACAGATTGGTGTGGAACCACAGTGGGGTGGTACTTTGACCAGGCCACTGCGATATTTCCAAAGGGGAGTAAGCTTTCCAGGACCCCTCCAACTGAGACGGACATGCAAAACTGGGGAAGGATGAAGTTCTTCTTAAGCTGTAAAATGAAGATGCTCCTCAGGGACCCCCCCTCCCCCGAAATCCAGTCTGGTCGCGGAAGCCTAGGATGACCCTCCCATCCCCACCCCATCTCGTCCAATAAAGCGAGAAAAGACGCTGACGGAAAAGCAGGTGCTCCAATCAAGACACGCGGTCTCGAGTGCCACGCAGGAGAGCCAATCACAAAACCGTTTGAACGATCGCTGCGAGCCAACGGGGTGAACAAGAGCCGCGAGTGACACTTCGACAGGCCAATCGGTCCCCGCGGGGAGAGGGGCCCTTCCTCTCCCTTCGGCTGTTCCGCCTTCCTCCTGCTCCCCCGCCCCTTTTTTTTCCCCACCCGGGCCCAGTTTACCTCATGGGAGACGCACTCGAGGGACCGGAGTTCGCTGCAGTAACGGCAGAAATAGAGCTGCGAAAGCGGCATCCGGATGTCCTTTTCGCCGCGCACCAAGTATAAGACGCGCTCCGACTGGAGCAGCGAAGCCATCTTGACGGGACAGGACCAGCCCCAGCGCTTCCCTCAGCAGCAGCAGCAGCAGCAGCAGCAACCGCCGCCGACACACCCTGCCTTCCGCTACTTCCGGCACGTGACCCGGAAGCGCTGCCCCCTTCCCCTTCGGTGGAACCACGTGGTTACTCTGGGTAGAAGTCCAAGAAAGAAAAGGCGGGGACTCCGTTGCATTAAAAATCTGTATTTTAGCGTTTTAAGAACCACCTGCATGCGATTTTGAAGAACGGTACTCTCAGTGGAAAGGCAGGCCATTACAGTTGTTTATTATTATTATTATTATTATTATTAATAATAATAATAATAATAATAATAATAATAATAATAATAATAATAATAATAATAATAATAATAATAATAATAATAATAATAATAATAATAATTTATTTGACTTTTATACCGCCCATCTAGCCCATAGCCCTAGGGCTACTCTGGGCAGTTTACAACATAGAATAACATAACAAAATAAAGCAAAGTAACATTTAAAAATCCAAAATACAAACAACATAAGAAAAATATACATAAATCAACAATAAAGTTAAAATGAAAACAAAAATAGCCAGGAGATTGCTGAATAAAAACAGGTCCTGAATAAAAACGGGCTGGGGGATAAGATAAGTGGTAAAAAGAATAGTGTCTTACTATTGGGGAAATCAGGAAAGGCCATTCTACACAACTCAAGTTTTCAATAGTTTCCTGCTGCTATATTTCTGAAGACATGGACCTGTCCACAAAACGTTACATTAAAATATTAAAGTTAGTCTTTAAGGTGACACATGTTTTGTGTCTGTTTTGTTTTGTTTTGTTTTTCTAATAGTTACTTAAAAGTTACATGAACAGAGCAGTTCTTGACAACGACATAGGAACAGAGAGAAAGAGTCCAGAAAAGGTGCTTTTTAGGACTACCCCACCCAACCAGCTGAGCCACTGGCCTGTGTTGGGAACACAAAGGCAGACGTGGAAACAATCTTTTGCAAGGAAACCAACTGCAATCTTAGGAAAGCTCCCACTAAAACTGGGCTGTTCCACAATTCTCCTTTTGTTCCTGCTTCCCTGAGAAATGGGAAGGAGGGAGGGATGTAGGGAGAAAGAGATCTGAAACCCTGAGACTGCACGTATTCCTCCAAAATATGGGCATCTTTGAATCAGCTTCACAGGTGGCATGGTCTCCCACCCTACCCCAAGGGCCTTTATCCCATGTGGGGTAGTGCAGCGGTGGGGGACCTTTGACCCTCTAGAGACATTTTGGACCGCTACTCCTAGACTTCCAAGCCTATATTGTCAAATATAAAGAATTGTGGGTGTTGTGGTCCAAAACATCTGGAGGCCCAAAGGTTCTCTGTCTCTGGTGTAGTGGGTAGAGTGACAGCTGTCACCACTTCTTCTGGCAGGGAGTTCTACAGACCAGTGATCCTCTGGGTGAAAAAGTACTTTCTCTTATTTGTTTGAGATCTAGCACCCAAAGGTTTCATGGAGTGCTCCCTAGTTCTAGTGTTGTATGATAGGAAAAACAACTTTTCCTTATCTTCTTTGTCCACAACGTGTATGATTTTATAAACTTCAATCAGGTCACCTCTTAGGCACCATCGTTCAAGGGTGAAGAGGCTCAGCCATTGCAGCCTCAGATGGTAAGGAAGGTGTTCCAATCCCCTAATCATTTGGTTGCCCTCCTCGGCACTTTTTCTATTCCCATAATATCCTTCTGGAGGTATGATGATCAGAACTGTACACAATACTCCAGATGGGACCTCACCATAGATGTATAGAGGCAAAATGACCCTTGCTGACATTTTCTGTACCTTTCCTAATCCCTAGCACTGAGTTTGCTTTTTTCACTGCTGTGGCACACTGGGTTGACAGTTTCATTGAGCTGCACACCAGGACACCAAGATCCCTTTCCTGGTTTGTTGCAGAGAGTTCAGACCCTATCAGTTTATAAATGTAATTGGGTTTTTTGCCTCAACATGCATCACTCTGCACTTGCTAATGTTGAAGCTCATTTGCCACTGGTTTGCCCGCTCCCCAAGTGTCAAGAGATCCCTCTGGAGCTTCTCACAATCTATCTCAGTTTTTGCTACCCTGTATAATTTAGTTTTGTTGGCAAATTTGGCTACCTTGCTATTTACTCCTACTTCTAGATCATTTATGAAGAGGTCAACAACATTTGGCACATTTTGCTTCAAAAGTGGGTTAATACTAATTTTCACTTCAAACAATAACAGTTCCTGCTGAATGTGAGTGGCTATAAGAATTCAACTCTTTGTACTGTCAGCTCACACCTTTGCCTGTTTGATATTGTATGATGCGGTCTTAATGAAAACACCCAACTGACTTGAGGGTCCCACACTATCTTGCCCAGTGTTGGGTGCATTCTGGGTTTGAAGGGACTCAACCCACAAGATTTCTCAAGGAGTCCAGAACATGACCGATTCTTCCTGTTATTTCCCCGTTGCTCTTGTATTTCGTGTTCTTTTGTCTTTCTCTTCATTTCTGCCATTCCTCCCCTACAAGGAGGTTTTCTATACTCTACATCTATCTCCTCCATTCTTTCTCAGCCTGTTCTTTTGGTACCTTGAAATAGACCCATTCTCCTGGCCAAGGGTCCTCCTGCACTATTATCACTCAGTACTCCTCAGTCTTTCTTGTTTCCTGCTTAAGTCTGCCCCACCAGCATGGATCCTCCCTCTTTATACCTTCTTCCTTTCCCACCTTTTTGTCATCTACTTTTTCCTTTCCTCTTTCCTGATTTCTATCATGAACCTTTCAAGTCCTTCTCTATTAGATCCCTTTTTTGTAGATGTCACTTCACTCATCCTGGGGTATGGTTCTTCTCCACTTGCCTTTGCCAAATTGCTTGTTCTCTCACTAATATATTTTAATTTTCTTTTAAATGTGATATTTATATAGTGTTTCTAAATTTCATATTTTCTCTGTTGTTGTGAGCTACCTTGAGCCTTCTATTGGGAGAAAAATGGCATATAAATACTGTAAATGAATTAGAATGAATAGGTACTAGTAGAAGGCTGCTTCTAAAACCAGCTTTTAGTTTTTCTAAAACCAGAGGGATGTTGCCTGGAGACCCTCTGTAGGAAGCTTGTTCCTTGTGTACCTTTTAAAAAATCTTCTTGGAAAGGGACAAGTCTTAACATCAAGGATGGTGAGAAGTGAATAGACCTGGTAGCTGTTTTGTGGGAGAGACATTCGCCAAACTTGCGCCCCCCCCAAAAAAAAATCTTTCTTATTTTCTGTTGTCCAGAGTGCTATAAAATGACTTGCTCTTTTGTGGTTCAAAGGATAATTTTGTAATTTTTTGTCTTCAATGCAAAACTGGTAAGTGAGAATTTCTGTCTGTAGTCAGTATTCACTCAACTTATTTGTTCATGAGTTATTCATATCCTTGGTCGTGCTTTGTGGTTTCATAAAGCTTCTTGGTGCCTCACTCTTCTGCACAGATGGTTTGGGTTACATAAGGATCCACAATCAGTGAGTAGAACAAAACACACACATTGGCAATGTTTTTATGAGGATTAAGAACAAATCTACACTAGTGTGCAAGAGTTTTGTAGAACTCACCAAGCTAAACTATTAGGAAAAAATAATAAGAGAAAAAGCATGCAAGTCTAAAAATGTGACTAGATGTTTATCTAACGAGGTCTGGAGTTGAAGAAACCTAAAGATAGAGAATGCAGGTTTGATCAATCACTGGTAGGTAGGTTTCAGAATATGCATAGCAGGTCCTGTTGGGATAGATAGAAAAACAGCACATTCCTCTATTAATATTTGAAATGTTGTGTTGTATAAGAATTTAAAAAGATCACTGGGAGCTGCAGGGGAAAATCCTTAAAGGTAAGGAGCAGTTTAAAACTATGGTTTGGAATTACTACAGTGAGTAATCTCGGAACATTTTTTGAGTGTATAAAAACCACTGATCAAGGTTACAGAATTTAGGTTACACAATGTTACCAAAATAAAATAAGGGAAATGGAAACAGTTTGTAAGAATTATAAATGTGTGGAGGTAGGGCACACACAGCATGAATCTGGGCATTTGTTCATGACACGACAGCTTTGCGTTATGCTACACATGCTGAATGTCAACAGTGCTGATATCATGGAACAAAGCTGCTGCTGCAGCACCAGAAAATCTGCAATGGAATTTTTTTTTAAATGTCAGGCAGGCAAGGTGCTTGTTTACCAATTTTGCTTAATATCCTGAGAAGCCAAACGTGCTTTTTATTTTATATATTTCTATTTTAAGTACATTGATATTTTTCTATGCTTTTTTGAGAAGGCTCTTAAGGATTCTAAAATCATGATGCTTTTTATTTTTAAATGATGTACTGTATAGTATTCTAGAGTAGAGATGGGCACGACTAGGGAAAATGACGTTTTCGAGTTGTCGTGTGTCGGAGGCAGTCCGTTTCGGCTCGTTTCCGTTTTTCGCGAAATTTCACAAAAATTAGTCGGTTCATTTTTTCGTTTTTTCGTTGTCATTAGTACTGGTTTTGGGGGGGGGTAGCGGGCTCCTGGAGGGAGCTGCAGGAGTCAGCCAGAGCCACAAGTGACGGACTGGCAGACTCTTTGCACCCGCTGTGTCTCACGTACTTGCATGTAGTGCAATGCAAATAGATCTGGCTTAGGGTTAAGACGGGTTAGCGCAAGGGCTAGGGTTAGGCTAGTTACGGGTGAGGTTAGGGTGAGTATTGGGGTGCACCTCTGGGTGCCTCTCTGACCCACTTAGAAGGACAGTGTACTGGCGTATGGGTTAGGCTTAGGCTTAGGGTTCAGGTTTGGGCTACGATTAGTGGGCTGTTTATGCCCGATTGGCACATCCCAGAAGTCTCTGTGGTCAACCTGGCCAAGTGGCCATGCGATTGGTGGAAAATTTGCATGGTCCACTCCCATGGGCGAGCCCATCATTGCAAATGTGCAGTTGTAATAAAATAAAATAAAATAAAATAAAATCAACGGAGACGTTTTTTTGCAAGAAAAACCCACTGCTGCTACTGTAAAAATTCAAGCATTTAAAATAGCTAATTTTCGCATGTTTCTGTGCTGCTTTGGTGGGGTTTTGGACCACGATTTTAAAAAAATATTGCGGTCGCCATTTTAGATCCCCCCGCACTGCAGGGCAAATGGATGCGCCCTCCCAGCCTGGTACAGTCAGCAAAACCTGGCCATGCGATTGGTGGAATGGCTCCAAAACTTTGCATGGTCTACTCCCATGGGCGAGCCCATCATTGCGAATGTGCAGGTGTAAAAAAATAAAATAAAATAAAATAAAATAAAATCAACGGAGACTTTTTTTTTGCAAGAAAAACCCACTGCTGCTACTGTAAAAATTCAAGCATTTAAAATAGCTAATTTTCGCATGTTTCTGTGGTGCTTTGGTGGGGTTTGGGGCAACGATTTCAAAAAAAATATTGCGGTCACCATTTTGGATCCCCCGCACTGCACGGCAAATGGATGCGCCCTCCCAGCCTGGTACCAGCAGCGCAGCAGTAGCAATAGCCAAGGAGAGGGGGGCGGGGAAACCCCCCCCAAATAAAACACCCTTCTGGCCTGGTAGGTGCCCTCAGACAGTTTTCGCCTACTTTTAGGGCCGGGTATCGGGTTTTTTTTTTAAAAACTTTTTTCTGTGCCGCTTGGCATTGCGCGATCGCCCGATGCAAGTTAACGATCCTGACAAATCAGACCAAATTGTTCGTTCGTTGGTTCGAGCTTGAATTCTGGCGGAGTAATTCCCGTTTCCGTTTCCGTGAGTAACGGATACGGATAACGGAAATCAAACGGGAATACCGCTTATTTTTAAATGATCTCTATTCTAGAGTTGCATTGTCTTTCTTTATAGGCTAAAAGCTATATTTTAAGAATGTATGTATGTATTTATTTATTTGTTTATTTATTTTAACTAGCAATTGGGCCACACTGGGCCTAACATTGTGTGACTTAAAACATTCTTTGTGGCATTTTGATTGTATTTTGCTTCTACATTTTACTTAAGAATGTACTTACAGCTTAAGTTCAGTTTTCATGTATTTTTAAGCATATGTACTTATAACTTTTGCTTGACTGAAAAATGTTTGGTTGTTTCAAGAACTATGAATTAATTTTGTACATATGGAACCTAGAAATAATGTACAGTAAATAAATAAAGCTTGATAGATAGGCCAAGCTGATGGTGTATGGAATTATTGCAGCAATGAAAAGACTTATACTGTCTCATGGTACTTAGATTAACTTTGTCTCTGATTATTTGATTTGTTTCTAGAATTAACCCTTAATTGGGATACATGCCACCTGTGATGAACTACAGCCTGCTGATCTTTGCCTGGGGTGTCTATATATCTATGTAGGACTCCTGAGAGAGACAGGTGTCCTTTTTGGGATTTGACACCTCTTTTTTTGAAACCTGTGGCTGTTTGTAGCTTAGAAAATAGGCTTGGTTTGGCCTTACAGACATTGTCAGATGACTACCTTCATCATTTTTCTTCCTGGGCCATCAGAGCTGGGACTGATAGTAGTTATAGAATAATTACAACATCTGGATTGGCACAGGTCTTCTATCACACACACACACACACACACACACACACACACACACACACAGTGGTACCTTGTATGAAGGAATTAATTTGTTCCAAATGAAATTCTGTTAAGCAAATTTTCCTTTGTATATTTTCTGTTTGTTATACGAGGGTTCACTCTGTGTGTGTGTGTGTGTGTGTGTGTGTGTGTGTGTGTGTGTGTGTGTGTGTGTGTGTGTGTGTGTGTGTGTGTGTGTGTGTGTGGTGTCATTACAGTCGTGACCAACTCTTCGTGACTCCATGTCCATGGAGTTTTCTCGGCAGGAATACTGGAGTGGATTGCCAGTTTCTACTCCTATATATATATATAGTATGAATTCTTCAAACATTCTTCAAACATTTTTAACAAATATATATATATTTGTTAAAAATGTTTGAAGAATTCATACTGAGACTCAGGGCCTTTTCAAACGATCCCTAAACTCCGGGGCAAATGGCTCCCAGCTCCGGAGCTTAAAATTATTTCCCTACCAGCTCCGGAGTTTACAGATAATTAAGTGCGACCACGCCCACCTAAGCGCGTCCCAGTGTACTTTTCATGTACCTGCTCTCAGAGGGTGAAAATTCCTGATGCGGATATAACAGTAGTGACTGCCGGGCTCTCCTTGCTTCTGTTTGTTCTTTTGTTGCCCCCCGCCCCTTTAAGAGATCTGAATGCAGTGCCAGGAGCAAAGCGAGATGGCAGAACGGAGGTGAGCAGCATTGTTTTCTTCCTTTTTTTCCTCCCTCCCCTCACGCAGCCAGCAGCCAGGAGTGCGGAGGGGGTGGGAACGCAGGAATGGTGACAAACCCCTAAGATCTCTGGTCCGAATTTAAGTGGCCAGCGGATCTTAGGGGTCGTGTGAAAAGGCCCTCAGAAGCTTTCCTTAGGCATCTATGTTTCTCATTGGAGCAATCATGCCATTTGTCCAGTTTCTTCCCGTGTCTTGTTATTTATTCCCTGATCTACCAAACAAACAGGACTGCCATGTTACACAGCAGCAAATCGTAGGGCAGAGATGATGCCCTGCAGTTACTGAGGCCACTGTAGAATTAGTTACTGTTTTGACTAGCTATTATGGGCTCTATGTCTCTGATCCCAACGCCATTAAAATGGGGTGCATCAGAGAAACTTGGAAGTTTCCAAAAAAGAGTTACAGTATTTCATTATTTCTGGAAACCAAGATTGTGGAAGTCTCCAGCTCCCAGCATCTCTCAACACTGGCTGTGCGGAGCTTCATAAAGATAAAGGCCACATGTCCCCCACCCTATAAGTAAAGCCTTGAGCTTAAACCCAATATGGCACAGTTAAAGCTAAAATGAATTTATTTGTATTAGATTTCCAAAAGCTTTGACATTCGGAGTTTTTTGGGGGATGGGGGTGGGGGGTTTCAACTCCCAGTAGACCCATGTTGACTAGGGAGATTCTGGGACCTGTAGCCTGAAAAGGAACTTTCTGAATATTGAGATTTCATGGTCAAAATGGTCCCTTCAAAGTTGCCTCCGTTGTAGGTGGAAAAGACATGTGCTTCCATAGCCATGTGAGAAGAGAAGTGTCATCAATGAGAAAGAAGCAAACTTGGTTGCAGTGGGTGGGAAGGAGCAGAATGCTTGCCTGCAAAGTACAGACATATACCACGATCTCAATCAAATAATCACATGCCCTGTTTCGCATCCAGTTTGCTATCATTGTTGCTTTTCTTCACCACTTCTTTTCCATCTTGGACGTGGTCACATACAGTGACAAGCTGCTCTCACACACTGCTAAAGTTGTATTCTAGCTAAGCTGTACAAAGAAGCCACTATACTTTCAATCTGATCCCATTGCTTATTATAATGGACAACCAAGAATAGACTGTTTTCCTTGACCTTTTAACATTGTGCAGTGGGTGGAATATTCCAAGATAAGCTGACTCTTTTGGTGGAATATTCCAGAGACAGGAAATCCAATTTCCCATGGTTGAAGCCTTCACATCTCAACTTAGTTCTCTGCCGTGTTCACCTCTATGGAAATTCCATGCAGTCCACAAGCTCTGCAAGGGATGTCCACTCTCCAGGCACAACTGGGAGATATTCCAGCAAGTTTCTTCTCTGATGCAGCTGAAATAAGATGCAGTGCACCCACACGTGGCCAAATTACTTTGATTCAGAAGTACTTCCTCCCATCTGTTGCAATAAAATAAATAGCCATTTTCTTGCTGTCTGAAGCAGGTGCATAATTTTATGGCCAGTCCCATGTCTTCTTAGCTACTTGTAACAGACACTATATGACCTGGTTTCAGAGGAAGGAACAGAATGAAAAGATGGCCTCCTTGGTTGAGTCTAATTTGTTCCCTTGCTTGCTTGTTATTTTGACTTCTATATTGCACCTTCCATGCTAATGCTCCCTCGCTAGTGCACAATACATTAAAAGTTAATCACAATCATAAAAATATACATAATGTAATCAGTACAATATATACAAGCCCTGGCACCAGGTTACTTGATAAAATCTGGACTAAAATGAATTGAACAAATCTGAACCTTGCATGTCAATTAATTAAAACAATAGTAAAAGGCAGCTTGATATAGTTTGGTTTTAACTAGCTTCCTGAGAGGGACGGTACCTGATCTACAGTATCCCCAGCAGCATAGAGTCCATAACTGAGAAAGCAGGGTTCTTATAGTAGTCACAAATGCTCTTTAGGTGTCACAGTTTTTAACATCAAGATTGCAAGAAGCACAGGGGATAGGTAGCTATTTTGTGGGACAAACATGTCAATGAGTACATCTGTGAAGATTCTCAGTCATCCAAGTGAGGTGACTTGGAAGTTGAGTCATGGCAACTTGGCTTTCTTTCTTGTAAGATTGAAATGTTTTGTTACTCATCCAAGTAGCTTTGACAGGCTGACAAAGCTGCTTGGATGAGTAGCGAAAAGTTTTGATCCCACAAGAAAAGAAGTCCAGTTGCCATTACTCAGCTTCCAGATGTTGACAAGTACCGATGACCTAAGCCGTGGAGGCTATATAGGTAATAATCAGCACCTTGAACTGGGCATGGAAGCTAAAGGGAGCCCATGAAAGAGTGCCAAGACAGGGGATAAGTGTTCGTATCTGCTGGCATCAGTCCTGGAGCCACATTTTGGATCATCTGGAGATCCCATGCCAACTTCAAGGGCAATCCTGTTTAGCGAGGATTACAGTAGTCTATCTTAGAGATTGTCACTGCATAAACCACTTTTGTGAGGCATTTGCTATCCAAATGGTTTTGCCTACCAAACAAAACCACTTTGTAGTATTGGGGAAATTTGAATTTGTGATGGTGCTGTTCTACTCACAATAGGAAATATCTCTTAGCTACTCCAAAAAGGGTGATGATATTTTTATTTAATTAGCTACAGTTATAGCTCCAGGGCCAAGGAAAAAAATCATCACTGTTACAGATGCAATTTTTAAAAAGTAACTTTTGACTAACCCATTTTTCAAAAATATTCTAAACAGTTACTTTCTGTTACTTGTAGAAAATATCCAATTGTACAAGGCCCTAGCCTTTGGTACAAAACGTACTGACCTCCCATTTTTCTTGACATTACTTCAAGTTTTCACAATTATGGAGCATCCGGACAGTGTACTTTAGATTGTGAACCATCTTAACCGTTCCATGTCTCCTCTGTCTTTTTTTCTAATTTTTTAAATTATTTATACAGAACTAAGTAAATGCTCGTGCAAACATCACTCTATCTTTCTATTAAGACGTGTCTCTATTTACTAATCATAAGAAAAGTTGTCAATATACTAGCTAATAAATCAGTTCTTAACTACCCACTACCCTGTCTATAAATACTACAGTTCACTGGTCCCTCTCCAACAGTGATCAGAATGCAAATGTCTAAATTGAAAATGTCCAAATTGGGCAAAAAAGTCAATATTTTGTGTGGCAAACATTATTTTCCAGCAGTGCCATAACCCTCTTCGTCATAGAGTGCACCACAGCTTCACAGGTTGCCACAGGAGTCCTCTTCCACTCCTCCACGACAACATCACAGAGCTGGTGGGTGTTAAGGAGACCTTGTGCACCTCCATCATCTGTTTCAGGATGCCCCACCAATGTTCAATAGGGATTTGGTCTGGAGACATGCTTGGCCAATCCGTCACCTTAACACTCAGCTTCTTTAGGAAGGCAGTGGTTGTTTTGGAGGTGTGTTTGGGGTCATTATGTTGGAATACTACCCAGCAGGCCAGTTTCCCAAAGGAGGGGCTCATGCTTTGCTTCAGCATGTCACAGTACATGTTGGCATTCATGGTTCCCTCAATGAACTGTACTTCCCCAGTGCTGGCAGTGTTCATGCAGCCCCAGACCATGACACTCCAACAACCATGCTTGACTGTAGGTATGACACACTTGTCTTTATACTCCTCACTTGGTGGCCGCCACACACACTTGACACCATCTGAAACAAATAAGTTTATCTTGGTCTCATTGGACCCCAGCACATGGTTCCCGAAATCCATGTCTTTAGTCTGCTTGTCTGCAGCAAACCATATGTGGGCTTTCTTGTGCATCATCTTTCAAAGAGGCTTCCTTCTGTGATTATAGCCCTAGAGACCAATTTGATGTAGTGTGTGGAGTATGGTCTGAGCACTGAGAGGCTGACCCCCACCCTCACACCTTCAACCTCTGCAGCAATGCTGGCAGCACTCATCTGTCCATTTCCCAAAGCCAGCCTCTTGATATGATGCTGAGCACGGGCACTCAACTTCTTTGGTCAACCATGGCAAGGCCTGTTCTGAGTGGAACCTGTTCTGTTAAACTGCTGTATGGTCTTGGCCACCATACTGCAGCCCAGTTTCAGGTCTTGGCAATCTGCTTATAGCCTAGGCCAGGGGTCCTCAACCTAAGGCCCCGGGGCCGGATGCGGCCCCCCAAGGTCCTGAATCCAGCCCCCGGGACCAATTGCAACCCCCCCACCTACCACTGCTTTGCGAGCAAGCCAGCCTCCGCAGCTGCTTCTGTTGCTGAGGCAGATCAAAGCAGTGGGCTATGTCACTTCTCCCAGTCCCCCCAACTACTGCCCAGATGATCAGCATGCTGGCTAGTGGGGCATTTAGAGTGGGAGGGCTACGGCAAGGTCGCCCGCTCCCCCCACCCATTGTGCTCCGGCCCCCAGTGGTGCCTGGGGCGTGGTGGACCGGCCCGCTGTTTGAAAACTTTGAGGACCCTTGGCCTAGGCCATCTTTATGTAGAGCAACTATTTGTTTTTTCAGATCCTCAGATAGGTCATTACCATAGACCACTATGAGAGAGTGAGAGCGATAACACCAAATGTGAGAGTGAGAGTGATAACACCTGTTTCCCCTTCACACCTGAGACCTAACAGGTCTCATGACACCAGGGAGGGAAAATGGCCTAATTTGGGCATTTTCACTTAGGGGTGTACTCACTTTTGTTGCCAGCAGTTTAGACATTAATGGCTGTATGTTGCGTTTTCAGGGGATAGCACATTTACACTGTTATACAAGCTGTATACTCACTGCTTTACATTGTATCCAAGTGTCATTTCTTCAGTGTTGTCACATGAAAAGATATACAAAATGTGAGGGGGGGGTGCTCACTTCTATGATATACTTTATATCGGTTAGCCTCGCCCACAAGCTATCTAATTGGCTAAACAAATTATGACTATAAATATTTAGCATGTTAACTATGGAATTCATTACACATATGGCCAAGAAAAAGCTCAATATGGACTTTCTCTCACAGCTTACGTTGCTCGTTTTGCATGTGCCTTTCTGGACCTCTGGCATCTTGAAATTAAATGAAAGAGCATCTTGAAATTAAAACTTGCATATATTCCAGACATGAACATTGGGCATTTGTGGAAGACTCCCTTTTCCTGTATGGCAATAGTAAACCTTGCCAGAACTAAGGAGACTTTTGAGAGTTTGGTTCTGGTTCCACTTTGGGCATCACTTTACCCAACGTGAGGGCCTCCCTCAGAAGTGGGAAGCATGGGAGGTCCTCACGTTGGATGAGGTTTCTTCAGCTGTTTCATGGATGCTTGTGAAGGTCCCCTCTCTCCCCCTGTGCTTGTCACAAGGGCCAGTGAAAGCCCTCCATACCATGTCTGCTTCTGGGGGTGGGGGCAGCCTCAATGCACCAGAATAGTGTATCCCATTGGCGGGGGGTGCTGCTGCCAGGAAATGGGGAACATGTACTCCCTACGGCCCATCACAGTCACTGGGATTTCTGCAGGACCGTTGATGGTGACAACAATGGTGTTGGCAGTGAAGGAAGGATGATGCTGGAAAAGGTTCAGAGGAGATGGGAAGCAACCAATCCCAAGAGGCTTCTCACTCTATTTCTGTATAATTTTTACTTTTACATAGGAAAATCTTGGGCACTCCACATATGTACATGCAGTAGTGGGATAACATGACCGAATACCCTGCAATAGGAAGTAGAGACAGATGCTGACTTGGGGGTGGGGGTGGTAGGAAGAGGTGATGAAACAAGCCATTCCTTAGAAAGCCTGTCCTACAATAAATGTGTTGGTCTTCCTATTATGACTGATGGTGGGCTATCTCTCCCCTCTTTAAGTATATTGAAATAGATAAGTTAGGATGAAATCGGCATTGACATAAATACAGCATTTTACACCCTTTTTTCTTTTGTATTGAGTAAGCAGCATACAGTAAATATGTAAACTAGATTTTGGGACAGACTTGAACATTCAAACTTTTTTTTTAAAAAAATTACTGATCTTTTAAAATATTGAATAAATAATAGTACCACCCACTGTAACTCTGATAAGAAAAGAGGGGAAGGGGGTTGTAATTGTGATAGGAAAGACACGAAGAGCCACATAGCAAGATATCAAAAATACTATCTTTTCAGCTATTGTTTTAATCGAATTGAATTTGCAAATTTGGACGGGGTGGCGAAAGGGGAGAGACATTTGTAAAGGGGTGTCTATCGCCCCCAACATTTTATGGGCTTTCTTCCAGCTTGCTTCCGACCACTAGGCGGCTCTCTCTACAGTAAGATTTAAAAAACAAACAAACAGCGAGCCCAATGATCCCTGCTCGCACAGCTTGGGAGGCGACAGCCGAGCCAAGCCGAGCTATAAACCGCCGATTGGGTTGGTCGGGTCCTCCCTTGATGTTGGCAGCGAAGGAGGCAGCAGCTTGCCGGGCGAGGAGGAGGCGTCGGTCGGGCGACTCGGCTCCCGGCTCTTCCCGGCGACTGGAAACCTCCCATTGAAGATCTCGGGAAGAGGCACCGCGTGGGTCAGCCGCCTCCGCCTCAGCGAGAGGTGCTTTCGTCCCGGTCGGTGTTCTCCTTCACTTTTGCCTCTTCGTCTTCGGAGGACCATGGGCTCCCGGCTTCTTTGATCTCACCTGGGCGCAGGTAACTTCCCAAAAGCAGTCCGACTCGGCGGGCCTTTTTAAGCCAGAGCGGGCGGTTCTGTTATCCTTCCTGCCTCCACGCCGGTCTGCTCCGAAGGAAATCCCTCCCGGGCAAGTGGAGAGATGAACCGCTCACTTCTGAGATCCCGGAGGGGATTCCACGCAAGACACTTCTTTTAACTCAGGGTCGCCCTTTAACATCCTTCCTTTTCTACACGACACCCCCCCGCCCCGCCCAACCCCACCAGTGGCGCTGATTCTTGGCTCTTGTTTGGAGCCAGTGGGTTCCCATTTACGTTCCTGATCTTTCCTTTTCGTTGAGTTCTTGAGTCTGTCATGACTTTCTTCCTCTCTCGTAAGGGACTGGCGTTTCTCTTTCTGTTTCTGTTTTCTTTTTATTTCCTTTATTTTTGTTTTGTTTTTTGCATTGGCGGCCAGGTCACAACGGGCAACCCCCTCCCGCAGGACATTTCCCAGGTCTGTGAGTTGTTGTGGAGGATGTGTGCAATTGGCGCAGGAGGCTACAGCAGAAAATCACAGGTAGTGGCTGGAACGACTGTTGCTTGTCCAGACACTTCTTGAGAGAGTCCTTGCACAATTGATGCCTTGTGTGGTTTAGTGGATACTATTCGGGAGTCCTGGTTCAAATCCCTGTTTGGCAGTGGAAACCCATGATGGAGGTGTGTGGGTGTTGTGGAGTTGGTGAAACCACTCCTTAAATATCTCCCTTTTCTTGAAAACTCCGTTAAGGTCGTTATCAGTCAGGTTTGACTTGGTAGCCAGTATCACAAAGCAATACTTGCACTTAGGTCATACTTCTGCATTACTGCTACAACCATTACTGCAAGATGCTCTGAGACAGTGTAATCATTCATATTTGATAACCACTCATTTAATGTTCAATTGCTGCTGCTGGAAATCCCACAAAAGTCTACAGCTGTTCCCTCTGTGGTGGTTTTAAGAGAGATTGCACACATGCATGGATATGGTGAATCAGAACATGGGGAGGGGGAAATCCTTTTTTTTAAAAAAGACAGTTCTGGGAAAGTTGTGGCTGGGCTGGATTATTCTGAGAGATGAAATCCAAAGAAATAACTTCTACCATCTCTGAGTGGGGAAGGTCTGTGGTGTAGGGTAGATTGATGGGGAAAAGGATAGCTCTCCTCCATCTTGAGCAGTTTTGTAAAGGAAGAGAATTTCTGTCTTTTCCATCTAGCCTCAGTAGTAGGCTCAAGTAGCTCATCAATGGAATAAGGAGATGCTTCCTCCCCACAACATTGTTAGGGTGAGACAGCTCCATCTCCCCCCGCTGCCATTCCAGGTATAGTCCCTGTTTTGCAGAGGATTTGGTAGGATGGCCCCTGTCCTGGCATCAGACAACAAAGTGAAGACCTGCTACAGATTGTGAAACTTGAGGAGTGCAAAAATGGCAGGCACTGATGCAGAGATGTCGAGTCTTGACTTTCTTGAAGATGTTCACAAATATTCTAGATCAGTGATGGCGAACCTTTTAGAGACCGAGTGCCCAAACTGGGATTCAAAATCAAATAATTTTTCACAAAGTGCCAGTAGAGCAATTTAACCTGAATATAGCTGGCTGTGAAAGGGTGATGTCAGGTGCCCACAGAAAGGGCTCCGAGTGCTCACTTTGGCACCCATGCCATAGGTTCGCCACCACTGTCCTAGATCAGTAGTTCCCAACCTGGGGGTCGGGACCCCTTTGGAGTCGAACAGCCATTTCACAGAAGTCGCCATGAGCTAGTGAAGAAAAAGGCACAAACGGCTTGGGTCTGGAGGGGGAGGGGGAGGAAGGGGGGGAAGAATGAGTTACAGCTTGATAGGTTGGAGGGGATGTCAGTCAATGGCACCAGAGGCTGCGTTTGGCTGAGGGTGCCTGTAGAGGGGCGTTCTCTATGGCACCTGCAGCAGTGGACTGCCAAAGGGGGCTTTGTGGCCTCTTCCCAGCAGAGCAAGGAGTCACCACAACATGAAGAACTGTATTAAAGAGTCGCGGCATTAGGAAGGTTGAGAACCACTGTCCTAGATGGTTTTCCATAAACATTTTCATCCTGCGCATTTTGTCGTTGTGATGAATTCTAGAAAATTCATCTTTTGCTATGTCATGTCATCCGCTATAATCTATTTGAAGTCTGGTTGGGAAAGAGACACTGACTTCCTTTGTAATTAACAGGTCGGTGCCAAGTCAAATGGGATAGCAAATGTTATGTTTTCCCCATCATCAAAATGTTTCTTGTTGTTGTAAAGAGCAAAATGTTTCTTGTTGTTGTAAGAGCAAATGGAAGGGATCTTACAATGCCTCTCCTGCATATCAAAGCCTACCTTCACCAAAGATATTTATGAGGGGATAGCAAACGGATAAAAATGGTTCAAAAGCCCAAGTTTTTACAATGTATTTCCCTGTATATCAAACGGGTCCCCGGGCTTCAAAGGGTTACAATCAGATGGCAAGCGGATTGCTCCTGTCAGCTAAGGAATCCCCCTGTCAAATAAACATCCTATTCAGGTGATTGAACGCTTTAGGTCAATAGAATGCCTAGCCTTTTGTCCACTATCAAAGGGACAGTCTTTACTCGTAGTTATGCTAATTGATGCCAAAGAGCCTATACTTCCCTAATCTTAGTTTACATTTCTAAAAGAACAAAGACAGGTCCTAGAGATGTTGGGTCTATAATAATGGAGCTGCTCTAACCAGAGAGACAGAGAGCCTTAGGACAGCCACAGCCATGTAACCACCTGCAACACTGGCTTTCAGCCAGGAGAACGAAAAGAGATATTTTCCTTTCACAATGTGAGTATATTAGACAGATCAGCTAGCTTTCTTATTTTCTATTTCTGGGTTGCCCTATTTTACCCTATTTCCTGAAAGTGGGTTATATCTACTCTGCCAGTTTTGCCTTAGAAATTTTGCCTTTGTTTTGTTAATGCTCCAAGAATCTGTAACTCTTGTCGGGGCAATGCTGACAAAGAGAGATTCCTGTTTTTACACTTGTTTTTAAAATAAAGTTCTTTTCTTTATCTTTTAACCGGAATCTGTGTGGTGCCTGAGAGGAGAGTTTATTGCTAATTAACCAGAGCCTCAAGCCAAGGCTACATGCTACTGACTTTTCTGTGAGCAACAAGTGTTCTTTTGATTGAACTCTATGGGACCTGGAGCAGTTCACTAGCATTTCCGAGGCTCCCAGGCTAACGGTTTTCCAAGGAGACAATCCCCCTTTTTACTGGGACATAGCGGGAGTAAGCTCACCCTCCCAGCATAATTTGTGTCACTAGTCTAAATCGCGGGACCTTCTGGAATAATCCTGGGGCATGTCAAGTCCCAAATTGTTTCAATTTTGGTGGCAGCAAAAACAGCATGTGCAAACGCCCCGAAGGCGTCACAGTCATAAGTAAATAAGATCTCTTTTTAAAAGCGTCCCACCTGTTTCCTTGTGTGCCATTGAAAAAAAACTGGAGAAAGCTCTTGGGGAGGAATTCCCCATCCCTGGAAGTGTTCTCTCTGAATTGTTCTCATGTGCCCCCTGCCCTGCCCCTGGCTTTCCACACTTGTGACATTGGCTCATCTGCATCACTATTTGGCTACCACCCTAGTAGCCCAGAAGAGACAGGCCAGGCGCAACTAGCGGGTGGAGCCCTGCAGTTAGGGCACCACATAGATTTCCCCAAAAAGTTATTTCCTGGTTGAAGAGTTCAATCTGTCTTTCCTCTTTGCTGCTGCTAGTAAGGGGAAAGCCTTCCCCTTGGGGCTGCTCCACCCTAGTTGACCTTCTTTGGCTTCCTTTTCTTCTGCCTGTTTGACTGAAAGTTAGGGAAAGCCCCAAGAAATGCAGGCCAGCCTAAGCCCCGAGCAGCAGCGCCGCTGAGTCTGGGAGTCAGGAGAGGAAGAAAATCCTGAACCGGGCACACAGTCTGAACAACGCTGAAAGTCAGGAGAAGGCAGATTCCCTGCTTCAAACGTCTCAGAAGGCAGCCAGAATGTATAAATGTGCAGTTGACAGTCCATATTTGGTACAGCGTAGGTTTTATATTCCTCTTTCTGACTCGTCTGTGGTGGCTGGGTGTGGAGCTGAAGGGAGAGAGTGGGAGGAAAACCCGTTTACTGGCCTGAAGTTATTGAAACATATATACCATTCAAGACAGGAAAGATAATAAAATCCAGCAAGTAACCTTATCCAATGAAAGTGTAAAAACAAGTGAAAATGCATTTGAAAAGGGGCTGTTGAAAAAGAATATCCAGCGCCTTCAGTTACAATGTGATTTCCCTTTGATGCTCAAGGCCTTTTGGAACAAAGAGAGACTTGCTTTCTTGATGGAAGAAGGAAGGGTGTGTGTGAGAGGAGGAGGTCTTATAACCCTCAGCAGAGGCCCTTCTCAAAGTTTATCACCAAGAGAAATCTGTTATGCTTTTCCCAAACCTCCAAAGCATTCCAGATCTGGAACAGCTTCCTGATGGAGGCTTTGTTATGTCTGCCTCTCTATTAATTTCAATGCCAAGACTAACTACTACTACTTTCTTCTTCTTCTTCTTCTTCTTCTTCTTCTTCTTCTTCTTCTTCTTCTTCTTCTTCTTCTTCTTCTTCTTCTTATTATTATTATTATTATTATTATTATTATTATTATTATTATTATTATTATTATTATTATTATTATTATTATTAATTTCTGGGCATTTGAAATGCATTGTTTATGTGTGATTGGAGGAGTCATGCTTCTCAATTTAATTACATCAATGTGGTTTTTTTTTGTGGGGGGGGAACTCTGTGGAGTGATTGGGTGTGGTTCCGGTGTCTGGCTGCCGAGTCAGAGGTTGGGAGTTTGATTCCCCACTGGGCCTCCTGGGAGATGAGTCAGCCTGTGTGGCCTTGGGCAAGCTGCACAGTCCCACGGTTAACCTCCACTTCCCATGAAGGACATGGTAAACCATCTGGGAAACTTTACCTGGGAAACCCTGAATAATAAGTCAGAATTGACCTGATGGCACATGATTATTATTACAATGTATAACTTGTGCCAGAAGCCCTCGTAAATCAAAGTGCACTTGAGGAAATGGTAAATAACAAATACTCGATGATTAGTCGACCCAAATATAACCCGAGGCCCCTAATGTAACCCCAAAAAACTGGGAAAACTTAATTGACTCAAGTATAAGTCAAGGGCGTTTTTTTCATTATACTTGAGTATATATGGTATACCGGCCGAGCTCTAAAGAGGCTGGGGGTAGTAACTGTCAACCTGTGCTGTGATTGTGGAGGCAATTAGGGAGTTAATACCATAGAGTAAACTCCCTGATTGCCTCCAGGCACCCAGCACACTTACTTGCCAATTACTACCCCCAGCCCCTTTAGAGTTTCATAACTAAATCCCCTTACCCCCCCAAATCTTTCCAGATTTCAGGGGGTTCCCTCTAACATTGCCTTGGGAAGATACTCCGGCTACTTTGGAGTCCCAAGGGAAGTAAATTTTGATTGCATATTTTTAAAAATATTTTTTAAAATATGCACTCAAAATTACTTACCTTTGGGGCACTAAAGTAGCAGGGGTACCTTAAGAAAGTGATTTTAGGGATAAGGGGGCTGAGTGATGAAGCTCCAAAGGGGGTGCCCCTAAACCTTCTCATTGGAATTATATGGGAAGCTGCAGCAGCCTTATCTCCCACCTGATCAGCTTCGGAATAGTTTTTTTCCTAGGGACTTGCCCTCCACCATCCTCCCCAAGGCCTCTGAGCACCTAATTTTACCCCCAAAAGCTGGGAAACTTATTGACTCAAATATAAGTCGAGGACTTTTTTTCCAGCCAAAAATAAGGGCTGTAAAACTAGACTTATACATGATTTTGTTTCTCTTGTCTTGCCTTGGGATTCAAAATTCCTCAGGCCAGTTTCCCCAATCCTCGCTCCTCCACATGTGCCGGACTACGACTTCCAAGATTCCTGGTCCCTGGAAGCAAAATCCAAATCCCCTGGAAGGCACCAGGCCTGGGAAAGGCTGTCCCAGGTTAACCTGTGCTCTCAAACAAGTTACTTACAGGCTCAGTTTGATGCTTCCTGGGCTTCTGTTTTGACTTCATCCTTGTAATTTGTTTCCTCTGTTAAAAAAAATTGGCAAGCAAACAAAAAAATCAGACAGCCAAAAATTGATCAGAAGAGGAAATTAAGATGTGCTACAGGATACAGATATCATTGCAGTTCGCTATTTGTAGCTTTTATTTAGACAGGCAGCTTTTTAAAAGATGACATTTATTGGAGAAATAATGAATTTTGAGCCTTAACTGCAATGCAGGCTATTTACCTGCTTTCTCCTGAGCCTAGATATGGCAGCATTCCTGTGAGTTATGTTGTTGTATTTCTTAGGAGGTATATGTTGGAGTTTTATTTCAAACTTGCCATGCTCTCTGTGGTGTGTGTGAGACTGGGAGAGACCTTTTTGGGATTGAGGTGATTACAGCATCTTTCTATTCAGCAGTTAGCAGTCATTTCTTCCACCCTTTGAACTCAAAGAGAGCCCCATCTCTCTGCTGAATGTTATTTCTCCTCTATTTCATCTTCTGGTATCAGTTGTTTGTTTGCTGTTGATTAGTTTGGCTGGTTGGTATGCATGTGTGCAGTAAAGGAAGCAGCATATACAAGTCTGTAACTTCAAGCAAGTGTAAGTAAATATATGTTTTATTCTTTTTCCTACACATGTCTTGGAGTGAATTATTGAGACTTCAAAGTGGACTCTGGGGAACCTGTAGTTATTCTACTCTGTGGATTCTGTACTTCTTCTGCATAGCAAAAGGAATTTTACCAGAAATTCAAACTCAGCAACAATTATATTGAACATTATATTTAGTGAAAAGGTGGAAAACAACAGAACAAATTTTATTGCAAGGACACCTTTTAAGAAGAGTAATTCCATCTCCCCTTTTTGGTCAACAAGTGACTGTTTCAAGAAACACTTGATTTTTGTTCTTGAGGAGGGAGAGAAGTCACACTGGGGAATGTGGGTCCGCCTGGAGGTGTGCTTTCCAAAACTCAGCCCTGAGTACAAATTGTAAATGTTGGGTGCTAAGAAGGAATCCTTTGAATAGATGAGATGGTGTGTTGGGTGAGGAAGTGGTGGGACTGAGAGTGTGACGGAGAGGTTTTTTAAAAAGTTTGGGTCAGTCATCTGAAGATGATCACTGACCTGCACTGTTTTCCTTTATTCTCCTTTGCTAAGAGAAAAGAAGAAAGAGGAACAATGTGAGGTGCCAATCGTCTTAGAACGGTGCCATGTCACCTGACTCTGGGCGTTTATACACGACCCCTAAGCTCCGCCACAAATGGCTGCAAGGTCCGGACCTTAAAAATGTTTACCCACCAGCTCCGGACTTTGCAGACAATTAAGTGCGACCCCACCCACTTTAGCGTGACCAAACAGCAGTTTTCTTGAACCTGCTTTTTGGATGTGACAAATATTTGATCCGGTGTAAGGATAGTGAGTGCGGGGCTCTCCTGGCTTCTGTTTGTTCTTTTTTTGCGCCCCGCCCCTTTAAGAGATCTGAATGCTTCCGGGAACAAAACGGAGGTAAACTGGCATGCTTTTCTTTCTTTTTTCTCCCTCCCTCAGGCAGCCAGCAACCAGGAAGTGTGGAGGGGGGTGGGGACAGAGGAAGAGCGAGGAACCCCTAAGATCTCTGGTCCGAATTTAAGTGGCCAGCGGATCTTAGGGGTCGTGTAAAAAGGCCCTCTGACACTGCTGGCCATTATCAGGTGCCCCCTGTCACATTCCCTCCAAAAGAATGCAGTCCTGGAGGGAGGGAGAAAAAAGGCTCCCTTCCTGGTAGCTCTCCCCAATGGCATTCCTCTGTGTGGGAATAAGGAGTGGGCCATCAGCAGAATTCTGGGGGCAGCGCATGTCTATCCCTGGAGCGTGGAGAGTCTCTGTCTCTTAGCCATTCCTCATCCCCACCTCTTGCATTAATATGTTTATTTTGCTTAGAAAAGCCATCCTGTGTCCTGTGGTGCCCCCTCTAAACACTTGGGATGTGAGAGGCCATACTGGACTTGGTTCCCTTGAAAACATCCTCACATGTCCCTTAGAGGGCACAAGGGAACTGTCTGAGCCCTTAAAGAAGCACAATTAAATTGGGGCCACATGGGGGGAGGGCAACAGGGGGCGCTGGGGAGTTGTATGTGCCCCCCCCACGGAGAAAATAAGTATAGTTGATCCCTATTCCCACCTCCTAGTGTCCATTTCTACATCGGCAGAGACCGGAGCTGCACCCACTGAGAGGCCACAGCAAGCTGTAAAATGGACCCACAGATTTACTACTGTTCTACATTGATGACATTGCCATAGTTATTGCTAGAGCAGATTTCTTTTGCAAGCACATATCTGTGTAAACAACACACACACATAAAAATAAGAGCAGGGCTTTGAACTTTGCTTGGGACCTTTGTCTTCTCTGCCTTGCCTCTTCTCCTCTGAGATCGGAGGTGGTGCCCATATGGCCTTGTTATTTGAGAGAAAAATATATTGGATTGCCTTGCTCTGTTTTGCACAGTTTTATTATATGTTGAACTTGTTTATTCTTGTAAAATTCAAAGGGATTCAGATAACTACTTGAAATAAAGCTGAAACTCAAACACGGCTTACATGCGCCACAGAATAGATTGCCATTGTTTAGCAGGTATGTGGCAGACCTTCATCCCCCCCTTTAATGTTGAACACCTCCTCAGCGTCCAGTGGATTGTGATTTTGTTGTTAATAGGATTTTTTTTAATGTGAGAAAAAAATTCAAAAGAAATATCCTCGGTCTATAGACTGAAGTCGTATCCTCTGCTCTGCTGTTTTCGACCCTGATATAAGGAAGAGCTGAGACAACCCCTCTATGGTATGCTGCAATCCGGATGTGGGAGAGAAAGGCAAACCATACAATGTTTTGCTTAGGTTAAATCTGTTTACCTGCCATCTCCTAAATTGCTTTGCTGGCCCTGAGGTGGCAAATATCTGGTTAAGAAGCTTTTTAAGAGGATGTGGGCCTGCAAAGAACACGTTCACCTTTGACCTTTTGTCTGGGGAAGCCGCCTTCTCCCGAGGAACTATGATGGAGAGTATTACTTCAAGGTAGAGGGGTAAGGAAGTTGAGGCAAGAGAGGCCTTTGCCTTGGGTATGCAAAACTAAGGGACATAGAAAAGAAAAACATGACTTTGTTTCTCCAAGCCTTACAAAAATAATTCATTTCTATGTCTATTCCCCCCTCCCCCCCACCAAGGACATTTCTTGCCTGGATAAGCTGCCATGCATATTGAGGCCAACTAGCCTTGCCCAAATATTGTTGCTTTCTGCTTGTGGAAAATTATTTATTTATTTGTTTAGAATATTTTTACCCCACCTTATGTTCCCCAATGAGATTTTTGTCTTGGCACACAAGGAACAACCCATATTTCCAAAGAGCTAAGCCTGGTCAAATGGCATCATGAGGACTAAGCTGTTGAGATGAACATTCCCAGACTAAAGCATGTCATTTTCATTCTTGTCTCTTGCTGGGCTTAAATATTCATATTTGTAGAAAAACAACCAACTACTGTATGAAAGGATAGGAGACACAGTTTTATATCCCCACCTCAGGCGCAGAAGGACTTAATTGCAGCTTTGGTTCAAGGTTATGTGTATGTGGCAACTTAGAGAGCTTTTATGATCCTGAACCAATGAAACTGAACAAAGACCTGACAGAACAGCTTCCCCCTCAGCAATCCAGTAACGATATCCTGTCATTAAACTCCAAACACTGTACGACTAATATCACTGATGCACTTCAGATCTGTGGTTTAAAAATAAAAGGAGAAAGATGTTGCCAGCTTTGTTGCACAACCGGCAGAAGGACTTGTGGCCTTGAAGGTTACTGATATGGCTTCTGGAACCATAATCTACAAAAAGCTCATGCTATTACAGTCACCCCCGCCATTTCGCGGTTCAGGTACTGCAGTCCCACTACATCGCGGGATTGCAGTACCTGCACCTAGCAGCCGCACGGGGGGGCAGCAGGGGGGCAATTGGGTCGCTCCGCGCCAGCCCTGCACTCCTCCGAAGCCTCGGAGCCACGGGGGCGATCGGGTCGATCCGTGCCACCCCCCGCTCCTCCGAGAAGCCTCAGAGCCGCGGGGGCGGCGGGGGGCAATCGGGTCGCTCCGCGCCACCCCCGCGCTCCTCCGAGAAGCCTCGGAGCCGTGGGGGGGGCAGCGGGGGGCGATCGGGTCGCTCCGCGTCACACACCCCCTGCTCCTCCGAGAAGCCTTGGAGCCATGTGGGGGCGGCAGGGGGCGATCAGGTCGGTCCGCGCCACCCCCTGCGCTCCTCCGAGAAGCCTCAGAGCCACGGGGTGGGGGGCGAATGGGTCACTCTGCGCTACCCCTGCGCTCCTCCGAGAATCCTCGGACAGGTGCACGATCCCCCCCGCCCCCAGGCCCCACCTCACCCGCTTCTGCATATTGCGGATTTTCATGCATCGTGGGTGGGGGGGTCCCTAACCCCCGCGATCGGCCGGGGGTAACTGTATAGCAGTTGGGTTAGTCTCTGAAAATCCTTTCCAAGTGATTTCAGATTTTGCCTTCTGATTGAACCTAATGATTCAAAGGCAAAATGCTCTGTAAGGCTTTCATTTTGGTCAGCTTTTGGGAAGGATACTTGTATTGGACGACGTCACCCAGAGTCGTCTGGTCAGCATGGCTGCTGATTTGCATGTAGATTTCCCTGCCCTTCCGAATAGCACTGAATAGATTTGCAGGTTACTTACAAAACCCTCTGTGTTGCAAGAAGAAATGCCTTCCAGTTGGAGGCATTAAAGTGGGCGTAGCCTGATTCTTGAATCTACGCAGGTTCTATCTGTCATTTTATCTCTGATCTGGAGTACTTAGAAGAATTGACACAGTGACTCTAGCTGAACCAGTTCTTGCTGACGTCAGAGTTGCAGCTGGCTCCAGCAAACTTTGCAGAGGGAAATCACAACATTCCAGAACTACAGAACTGTAGAGGTGGAAGGGACTTGAGTCTAACCCCTGAACAAGCAGGAAGCCAGAGATAGAGCATCCCTGGCAGGGGACAACCTATCCTCTATTTGGAAATCTTCCATGATGGCAACTTTACCAACCTCCTAAGAAACCCATTCCATTGGCCAACAGTTCTTCCTGGTAAGAAATTCTCCTTAGATTTAAAACAGTAAAATCAAAGCATCAGCCTTTTTGTACTAAAGTAATTCACATAACCCCTGATGACAGAATGCAATAATAACGTGGACCACTGTTTATTGTATTTGTCACACGGTCTCCAGGTTCTCACTGTCCCTTATTCTCAACAACCCCAAGGCATAGACTAAGGGAAGTTGAGGATCCCAAACCCTCAGAGGTTTCCTACACAGAGAACTAATACTGTAGTAATACTGGGAAATACTGGATGTGATGTCTAAATATTCTTGGTCTGCAGTTCCCCTCAGTCTGAGTCATTATAGGCAATGATGAGGGATGGTGGAAGTTGCAATCAATTAATTCTGGAAGGCCACGGATTTAACAACCTTGCTTCAGCCTTATTGGCTCTCATTCGATAGGCACAGTATACTCACTAAATGATAAATATGGCAACTGACTATTCAGGAAATGGCCATCTTTGAAGCCATTGCCCAGGTCAGCAATCTGGGTCACACTGACCAGAAAGGTGTGCTGTCCTCAGGAATAGTTCTACATAAATACCTAAAAGTTACTCTTGGAACTTGCAGTGGTGCTGAGGAACTTTTTGTTTTAAATCATCATCATCATCATCATCATCAACAACAACAACAACAACAACAATGACAACAGTAGTAGCAGTAGCAGTATTTTATATGGTGAAAGCTGATTGGTTAAAACTGAATCCGTGATTAATTTCCCCCATTTAGTTGATTAATCAACTCAGCTCACCTTTGCTTGCCTAATGCTATAGCCAACAGCCATCTCTGGCAATAAATTCAATCAGTCAATCAACCAGTCAGTCATATCTCTTGCCAGAGATGACTGCTGGCTCTAGCATTCTGCAATGAGAAGTGAGCTGAGTTGTGCCAAATTCAGACTGTGGTTTCCAGAATCCCTCAAGTAGCTGCAATGCCTGGGGAATCGTAGGTGTTATAGTCCGAAATCATAATTCTGCACATCTCTGTAAGTTGCCATCCCCAAAACAAATGTTTTCCATCTCCACTCATTTTATAATTAAATTGTTTTTAATTGACCTTTGGGCTTAATTTTATCCTATTTTTCTTCCAAAGAGCTCGTAATGCAGTGTCCATGATTCTACCTCATCTCTTTTTTCCTTCAGATGCAACATCTTTTCCTCCCTTCTTAGTGCCTAGTGAACTTAGAGGCTATGAGTTCTTCTATCCTTGTGTATTCCTGAAACCCTATTTTTGTGTAAAAAAATAAAATGTCCTCCTCCAACTATTGGTCTAAAGTTTGTTTTTATATCTCCTCTGCTGGATTTTGCTGCTGCTGCTGCTGTTTGTTTGGTGCTAATTTGAAAGGGTTTGGCGGGAGCCCTTGGCGGCAGAGATCTGTGGCTAGTCCACTTCAGAAGGCTGTAGTCTCCTAAAATATCAGTTCTAAAATCTTACGGATGCCCTTTCTCAACAATCTTTGCTGGATTAAAAATGTTTTAAAAGTAAATTAGGATTAAATGGAAAGCTCTGAATCGGAAGGGCTCCTGCTGGCTGACCTTTGATCTGGTATAAAATGAAATGAACCAAAAACCACAAACAGAAAGCCACAACTTTTGTCACAGTTAGTGGTCGACGTAATCTTTGCAATGCCCTAAACCAGTGGAAAAATGTCGAGATCATCAGTGCCCAGTTGATTATACATAGGGGGAGGGGGGGGACAAATGTTCCATCTAAGCAGAAAGACTTTGATTGGGTCTTTTCGGGGAGAAAGGCAGGATCTACACACACACACACACACACACACACACACACACACACACACCAGTGGTTCCTAACCTTGGGTAACCCAGGTGTTCTTGTGCTGCAACTGCCAGAAACCCCAGCCAGCATAGCTAGTGGTGAAGGCTCTTGGGAATTGTATATCCCTATATTGGAAACTACTGGTCTAGAACTTCCTGTTTTTTCCCCTAGCCCTCCGGACCATGCTCTATTATTTTAACGGTAGCCGTTGTATTCACACTGGCTGGTGTCTTGCATGGATTATCTGCAGTTGTGCTGAATTAATGGAGCTAATCAGATTGAAACCCACATCCTCCATGCTTTCCTCTTAGAGCCAATTAATTAATTATATAACATGCAGCTGCCTGCCTTTTCTCCCCCTTCCAACAAATCCTAAGTGGAAAAGAGTCCAGGTCAAGAAGACCACTGTTAGTGGGGAGATCTAATCCTTCTCCCACCCATTCCGGTCACTATACCCTTCCCAAACTGAAACATGCCCAGACACTGCATGTTGGTTAAAAAGGGTGTGCCTCCACTGAATCATTTGTGAGGTGGATGTGGGATCAATTTCAGAGCAGGCCATTGAACTCAGTGAGACTTGTTTGCTGAATGTAGAGTGGTACAGTGAGGAGAACAAGATAGCTTTAGTGAAATCGCTTAGGACTTGGAAAAGCATCCATCATTCAGAGCCTAAAGCCATGATGGATCATTTGTCATTAGAGGGTATAACCAAGTTCCACTTGAAGCAAGTAAGGTTTCAAATTACTCCATGCCAGGAAGTTCTTTCCAGATGATGACGGGGCAAATGCATTTCTCTGGAAAATGAGGACAGAGTCCATTTCCTGCCCAACAAACAGGCTTTCTGTTTCTGTGATGGAATGGCATTCAACTTCAGTCTGACCTTGCCAGCAGATTATTTCAGAAAAACATGCCTCAACTTGCTTGTGGCACCAGCAGATCTTATGGGATACTCTTTTACAACACACCCCATGGAATGCCTTCTCTAGCAGAAGCTTCTCTGATTTAGAGAACAGCCCTCTCTACATGGGAAGTGGAAGAGGTAAAAGCTGATGGGCTCTTATGCATTTTTTTTTCTTCAGGTGTTTTTAGAATTTATTTATTTATTTATTTATTTATTTATTTATTTATTTATTTATTTATATACCGCCCGTCTTCTGGGGGAACTTGTGGGGATTGTGTCCCTAAATAAGGATTACATAGGCAGCCACATTGTGTCTTTCTAATTTTGGGATGATGGGAGTGGGTTCTTTTCCCCTCCCATCTTTCTTATCTTCTCCTCTTTTAGTAGAAACTAACAAAGAACAAACCAAAATTGCAGGGTTGAATTAGAGATGGACATAAATTCCTTATTACTTTAAAACCATTTAAAGTGTTTCGCCAAGGCACCTATAATCACCACAATGGCAGGGAAGCTTCCCCCAACTCTTCTCTACAAGCTCTCCAACATTGATGAAGTTTAGGTTTTGGATATCCGAGTTACACACCTCGAAGGAATACCCCTCCCAAAGAAAGTGCCCACAGGCACCTAGAGCCGCCAAAATTATAGCAGTGCTTCCCCTAATGACCTTCTAAAATCCCCTAAAGTTTGATGAAGATCATTCCAGGTTATACATCCAGAAAGTGTGTCCCCCACCCCATTGGAATGCGCCCTCCAGAAACTGGTTTGGAAAAACCCAATCTTCACCAAACTAAAGAGGTTGTAAAGGTGAGTCAGGTGAAGCTTTGCTACATGTTTGGAGTCATTGTATAGCCAACAAATCAAAAATTGCTAAAAGTTCATTGATTTGTATGTTTTAGGGGAACATAGATGTGAATGAATACAAACTGATGAATTGGCATTTTTTGACAAATTTTGCAATTCATTTTTAAGTCATAACCATGTCTAGTTTGGATGACATGACAAGGTCAATCAACCATGGTTTCAGACTAAGGCTTATGGATGGATGGTTAACAAATTGTTACTTCCCATATCATGACAAACCACATTTCAACAAACTACTAGTCCTTTTTTTTGTGGAATGCAAACACGGCCATTTCCGATTTACATTGGAGCATATAATGGGGAGCATTTCATTGGTGGACCAGTGGTAGATGAAAACCCTGTAGCAAATACCTGTAAATGTAAAATTTAGTTAATTTTTGAGCTTTAGAAAAATAATTGGAAACTTTTACATCATGAAATCCAGGGTTTGGTATAAAGAGGTGGTCTCCAGAAAAGGCTGATAATGTAACACCAGACGTCAGCCCTTTATTCTGTTGCTCACAGAGCACCATTTTTGTTGGGCGACCAGAAGAAAAATAAACAGAACTGAGAGAATTATATACAGTGATGCCTTGTGTAAAGGAATTAATTTGTTCCAAATGAAATTCTGTTAAGCAAATTTTCCTTTATACCAATTTCCTGTAGGAATGCATTGAAAATGGAGTAATCCCTAATCTCAACCATTTTTATGTTGTACGGATTCGCCCCATAGGCGATTCTGTTAAACACATTCCCCCTGTCTCTGGAATTTTTTATGTTGTGCAGATTTTGTGTTATACAAACCCTTCAGTATATGAGTCTCCACTGTACTTTGGTCCTGATCAGTCCTGCAGCAAAGATCACTATGACCACACATGGCTTCCGGAGCCATGGCGACAACAATTTCATCTTTTTTTCCCCATTTGCATGACAGCAGCTTAACTCTACTGAGCATGTAATGAAGGAGATGCTCTTTCTCTCATTGCATCCCTCCATCCTCCCATTTGTATCTCGAATAGTCATTTAATGGGTGAGGCAAGAAATCATCTAACATCAATTCATTCTGTCAATTAACCTTTCTGTTAATATTCTGCTGGCGTATTAGAGCATGGGAGTATGACCGTATCCATTGCAGTTATTATCAAAGACATGACCATGTTAGTCTGTGTCATTGAGGGTCTAAAAGGAAGGGTTTTGTGGACCCGATAAAATTAATAGATGTATTTTCACACCCTTTTTGGTGGATTATTAAGCCCCATGTACAGCCCACCACTAACACTCAGACTGAAATAAATCTGTTAGTTTTAAAGATGCTACAGGATCTTTTTCTCTTTTTAAAATAAGAAAATGGTCAGTGGAGTCTCTTATAGAGAATGGGATCAACAGGATGGGTCTATGTGCGGATGCTGGCTAGAGAGACAGAAAAGAGAACCAGCTCTTTGTGGACTGTACAATAAAGAAAGCAGAGTAGACTATAGCAGTTGATTCAACCTGGTGTGGATTGGCACACTGCTAGTGTCATTTGATGCTTCATAATCATTACATAAGTGGCTAATTTCATGATCAGACAATCACGATTAAGTAAGTACAGGTGAGCTGCCTCTAGGCTGCTGAATCAGACAGAAGATGCCATGACTTGAATTTTGCGTCAATGCCTATTGTAGGTGAAATATGTGTGAGAGGTGGGTCATGGAACTGGGAGTTTGGGGCTACATTGCCCACCTCATCTGTAATATTACTCGTCTGACCAAAATCTTCCATGCACTTTGATTGGCAGTCAGAACCAGCGGACTTCAGGGTTTGTGCTTTAGAATATTCTTTGCAGAAAACACAATTTGAATGATGTTATTTTCATCATTTGTGTTTATTGAAAGGTACATGATACCATACATTGCTGCATTGACTGATTTCATAAGAACACCAGTGTTTTCCATGTTACTTTCCTCCCCTCATAATGGATTTTTCTATTCTTTCCATGTGCTCTTTGTAGCTCTACTGTTACCTTTTAATGCTCTAAGATGGCTCTTCTAATTCCCTATTCTTAATGTGAATATGTCTTAAATGTTCAGGGCTGTATATTGCCCCTCATTATTGTAAGCCACCTTGGGTCCTTTTCCAAGGAGAGAGGTGGGGTAAAATATTTAAAATAAATAAATAAATAAATAAATAAATAAATAAATAAATAAATAAGCATTAACATTAAAAGATGCCGCAGAATCATCTGCTGTTTTCCATACTGTAGAGAAAGTAGTTTTATGTAGGAACAATACCAAAGTCCTTCAGCTATTTTAGTAGCAATTGCTGGTGAGTCTTTTTGTAATTTAAAGTGCTTGTTTTCTCTTGTACAATAATGTACTGTACTTCTTTTTTATGGAGAAGGCACATGAGTTACTGTTTGCTTGACACTTTAAAAACATGCACCTGGTTTATATTGAGACAAAGGTGAAAGCCTTAACAGAGTCAGGGAGGAGACACAGGTCCATTATTTTCGGCAACTGTTTTGGTCTTCCTTTGGTACTGAAACCTAGAGGTTTCTGTCTCTTGAAACACAACTGATGGAAGAAGAGCTATTATCTGATTAAAACTGATCTGCTGCATTTGCATGTTTCTTTTCCTACAGTCCCGTTAAGTATTGTCAGTCTCCTTTCCCACCAGTACTTCAGTGGTGGGCAAGTGGGATCGGAACCAATGACCTCGAGAGGTGGTGGGTACTCCGGCACTGGAGGCATTCAAGAGAAATTTAGACAACCCCCTGTCAGATGTCCTTTGATTTGTATTCCTCCCTTGAGGCAGGTTGATGGCCTTGTAGGGCTCTTCCCACTTTATGATTCTGTGTGCTTCTCTTCCAGATGTGGCTGGATGGCCAAGACATACTGTATGTCCAACAACATCTGGGTGGCCACAGTTTGTTCATCTCGAGCCTATGATGTCACTGCCTGTTATCACTGCTGCTACCCAAGGATAGGTACAGAATGAGAGACATGCCATCATGAAGCACATTCTCCTAACAGTTAATAAGAGGGGAGGTCTTGTAATGACTACATCTTAATTGGCACTTCGATATGTGGGGAACTGCAGCCAAGCCTATGAGGGGGAGGCAAAATTAGTTGGGAAGGGAACTGAGCAACAACATCAATACATCTGTATCTGCACCTGGACCATGGAATGGCTTTTGCCCAGTCCACATTTGTAAGTATGCTTGCTCACTGATAAAGGTGTCACAGAATCACATCTTTGCAACACTAAATATTTTTAGCTTCTAATGACATATGTAATATACGGTGTGGCCTTAAGTGGCATAGTTGCCCTTCATCACCTGTTTAAAAGGTGATGTGCTTGCAGGGTGAGGTGGGGCTCCCAGGTGCAGTAATTCATCTTTTTCCTTGCGGTGGGGGCCAGGTAGAAACAGCCTTATAGAGTGCATGCGGCCCCGGGACTGCACACTGCGCTTTTCCTTCCTTTGATCCATACGAGGGTCATGCTATCAGATATCCGTGTTACCATGACTCTGTGGAAGAGTGGGCAGAGGCAGTAGCATGCTTTGTTCCACCACAAACAGTGAAATTATGCAGAACTTAAAAAGACAGTGCTATTATAAGTAGAAGTCCTAATTGTTTTACAGGACATATTTGAGATGTGTGTTCCATATATGCCAGTAAGGGTTTTTAATTGAATAGGATTATTTGTGTTACCAGTGAAAACCTCTGGAAAGAGCCCAAGAACTAGGAAGACACACACACACACACACACACACACACACACACACAAGCCCGTTGTGGAGGTCAAACTGGCAACCTGCAGCTGATATCTGTCATGCACAGTTCACATTTGTAGGAGTCCTTCTTGTTGTTGTTGTCATAATGCAGCAGGGTTGTTGACTTGCAGAGTCGGAGATTATTTTTTTCTGAAGTTCTATGAAGACACAATGTTCTGAAACCTTTATTTTATGCAGGATATAAATGCTGTGATTCTACAGTGCTTCCAGGGTATTTACAGAAACAAAACAAAGCAAAATAAATGAAGCCAAATATGACAAACCATAGCATGTTTTAAATGCATGGGAAAGTTAAATGGTCTTCACCAGGCAAGTCCAACAACATCAGCTGTCATAAGATCATTCTGTTTTACAAGCCTCTATTTTATAATATGATAGATGACTTGGCAGTCTTTAAATTTAAAATAAGGAGTATCTAGCACCTTTGTTGTTATTCTAAAATGGCTCCAAACTTTTTGTTCTCATCTGCCAAGTCAGCATGTTGTTGCATAATTGAAGACTGTTAATCCCTCACCATCAGGTTGGGTACAATTAAAATAATAATGCCATGCAATAAATACTAATCACCACTCAGCATTGTATAACCCATGAGTAACATCAGAGTACAAAGTGTGTTCCTGCTTCAGCTCCCCCTCCCCTATCTTGCACTGAGAGGAACATTTTGTAGCCACACATCTTTCAGTACACAAGATTCTTGCATATCAATGTCATAAACAGGGGTGCTGCTGTTGTAGAAAAGGTTGCTATCTTTGCAGATAAATCATGATACTGTATTACCTTGAGGCTGCAAAGTTGGCAGCTCAGTGGTTCGAATCCCGGGTGCCGCGCAGTGGAGTGAGCTCCCGTTGTTAACCCGAGCTCCTGCCTACCTAGCAGTTCAAAAGCATGCAAATGCAAGTAGATAAATAGGTACTGCCGTAAAAAGCAGGAAGGTGAAACAGTGTTTCCTTGCAGCCATGCCAGCCACGTGACCCTAGACTTGCACAACCCTGGCTCTTTGGCTTGAATACGGAGATGAGTACCACCTCTAAAGTCAGACACAACTAGCACGCATGTGCGGTGGGAACCTTTACCTTTACCTTCAAATGTAGGAGGGTCTCCATTCCATTGTGTTTTTTAAATAAAATGGGCTACGACCAGCCTAAGAGATTTGGCTTCTTAAGGTGGTGGCGAAGACATTGCCTGTGTCTGTCCCAGGTACAAACTGCCAGAGAGATGAGCTGGTGAGCGATGCTTCAGCACGAGAGATCAGCACAAATCAGGAAAATGGTGATTCGTTTTGATTCATGATTTGTTAAGGTTGAATCACGGAATTTACAATTTTTTTCCCTGATGAATTCAATTGATTCATAAATTCCTTTTTAACCTAACCCCATATAAAAGGACCACTAAGGCACCCACAGACAACATAATTGCAGGGAAGTGTCCCCTTCATTACAACCCCTCCAAGGATGGTTAAGTTTGGTTTCTGGATGCCTGAAGTGTACACTAAGAGGCCCTCCAGGAAAGTGAACCACAGCCATCTATCAACACCATAATTGGAGAAGTGCTTCTCCCAGTTCTCCTCTACAATATCTCCAGGTTTGGTGAAGATTGGAATTTAGACATCTCAGTTAGATCCACAAAGTGGGTCCCCCTACAAAAGTGCCCTTTTGCAGCTAGCTTGGGGAAACCCAGTCTTCACCAAATTTGGAAGAGTTATAGCTTCTCTGCAAGTTTGGAGTCTATGTGCCTGGAGCGTCTTTGGGAGTTAACAACTTGGACATCAGAAATCCAACATTCACCAAACTTGGAGGAGAGTCAGGAGAAGCATCCTTGCAATTTGGTTGTCTCTAGGTGCCTTGAGGGGCATTTGAGACCCTGACAAATCAAAACAATAATCACAAAAAATCATCTATTCATATTTGTTGTGGGGTTATCAATTTGTATAAATATGAATTGGGGAATTCACAATTTTTGAACACATTTTGAAATTCATTTTGAAATTCATGCCTATCTCTATTTCTATTCAGCCCTGATTATAACTATAGCTTGATGCAACAGGGTAGCTTAGGGCCTTTTCACACGACCCCTAAGATCCGCTGGTCCCTTAAATTCGGACCAGAGATCTTGGGGGTTCATTTCTGTTCCTCCGTCCCCACCCCTCAGCACTTCCTGCTCCTGTCGGCGTGAGGGGGGAAAAAAGGACAAAAGAAGCCTTTACTAACCTGCCGGACGGTCGAACTTGCCACGAGCCCCGTTACTTCCTGGTTCTGGCTCAAGGAGCTCTTAAAGGGGCGGGAGGCAAAAAAACAACAGACAAGCCAGGAGAGCCCGGCACTCTTATCCACATCAAATTTTTTTCACCTGCAGAGAGCAGGTACATGAAAAATGCGCTGGGTCGTGCTAAAGTGGGCGGGGTCGCACTTAATTGTCTCCAAACTCCGGAGCTGGTGGGAAAACATTTCTAAGCTCCGGAGCTGGGAGCCATTTGCAGCGCAGCTTAGGGGTCGTGTATAAACGCCCTTAGTGTATTCAGTGCAAATTGTATGGGACACATAACTTTGTCCTGCAATCCATTTTTGCCTCTCCAAGCTCCCCTACACCTCTCACCTGAGAGGGCCACTTCTTTCTTCTTCTGGTTGGGGTAGTCCAAGTGTTGGTTTGCTTCTACTGCTCAGTAGTGTTGCATCCATTCTGTTGTATTACAATAGAGTTGGCAAGTTAGGAGATTAATGATTTGCCCAAGACCTGAGTGTAGAACCCATCTCAAAGGAAGTTAGACTGGTTCCATTTATATTAAGTTTCTGGTGGCCCTGAAATGGCATTAGTCCAAAGGGCATTTGATTTCTCAGACTGGCTTTGGGGCAGCGGGAATTAATCTACTTTCAATCCACGTTTCTAATCCATTTTTACTATAACATATTTTAAGTCACTTTGGGAACTTTAATGTGTCAGATTGGTGACAAACAAGTCCTTTAATGAATAATAATACATTTCACTATGTAGGAATTTGAATGTGGTTTTCCTGTATCTTTCCTGGACTGACTATTGCAGCAAACTGGCTCATACAGCTATATTACATTGAATGACCCAAATTTCTTTGTAAAGCATGGGTGAATCTCAAAATGTCCCATCCCATATCGACACATGGAAATGCCTGCATGAACAAGCCCTTAAAGATTTTCTATTCCACTGAATCAAACTGGGCTTCCTTCTGAGAAAACATGCCTAGAACTATATGGCACTCTTACTTCTTGGATGGTGGGACAGAATGAAGCCTATACTGGATTAAAGTTTTATTCTGCTTTTAAGTAAGCCCCAGGCTGTGTTGTTCCTGCAGTGATGAGGAGAGGTTAGATGACTGTATCAGCTCAGTGTCCTGTTGGATTAATGTTTGTTTTCTCCTTTGTTTCAAGGAGGAAGAGGAAGAGGAGGAGGATGGATGTTGTGGCACCCACACAACTTCCCCTCCCAAAGCACATTTTGGATGTGTGGGTCATTGTCCTGATCATCCTCGCCACTGTCATCGTCATGACGTCCCTTCTACTGTGCCCAGCCACAGCGGTGATCATCTATCGGGTCCGGACACACCCCATACAAAGTGGAGCCGTGTGAGACTTGCCGCCCTCTGGCTTTCCTCAAAAGAAACATGAGCTCCACCAAAAGGGCAACAGGGGCCAACTGGCCAACACATTTGACTGCCATCCTTCTTAGCCCTCGCTCCCAGAAGACAACGGAGGAGTGCCAGCAAGGACATGGCAGCAAGATATGGACTGGGCTCTTGGAAGGAAAAAGGGACAGAAAATAAATGTAGGTGGTAGGGTTTGGGTAATCATTGTTTTTTTCTTTATTATATGTAATGTTTGTTTGTATATATGCACAAAGAGACCGTTCCAGATCGATAATAGAATGAAAATATGGGTAGACTGTTGAAATTAGCTACATTGAATGCCAGGGGTCTAGGAACTGTCACGAAGAGAAACAGAATAGAGTCATTAATTAAGAAGAATAAACCGGACATCGTCTTTCTTCAAGAAACACACCAAGCGAAAGATGGCCAAAACGAACTGAAACTACCCAACATCAACATCTATGAGAAAAGTTTTGGTACATCTAAAGCAAGAGGGGTAGCAATCTTAATATCAAAGCACTGTGATTGTATTGTTGAAAAAACTGTGAAAGATTTGGAAGGTAGATATATTATTCTTCAGGCCACAATTGGTCTAGAACAATATACACTGATAAATGTTTATGCACCAAATGCTAATCACAACCTGTTTTACAAAGAGATATGGGAGCAGATAGAAAAGGTACAGAAAGGACATGTGATTTTGGCAGGAGATTTCAACATGGTTATGGACAAAATAAAAGATAAAACAATGACTAGGAAGGTAGACTGGAGGGCTAGACATACAATCTTAATAAAATTCATCGCAAATACAGGATTAAAGGATGTTTGGAGAGAATTAAAGGGCGATGAAAGAAAATTTACTTTTTATTCATCAGCCCACAAAGCTTACTCGAGAATAGATTTTATATTTGTCTCACAAAGTTTGTTATCTAAAGTTGTAAATACAAATATAGAATTGATAAAAACTTCTGATCATGCTCTAATGTCTGTTGAAATAGAAAATAAGAAGAATTATAAGGAAGCTAGAAGGTGGACAATAAACCCTAGAATTTTTCAAACCCCAGATACAGTACAAAAATACAAAGAGAATGGCTAGAAACCTGGAATATCAATGAAGAAGGTGGTGGTCAAATAGGAGTTATCTGGGACACTCTGAAGGCAGCGGCTAGAGGTTACATAATAAAAGAAAGTGCTATTATAAAAAGTCGAGATCAGCAAAATAAAAAAAAAAATTGGAGGCTACTATAGCAGACCTTGAATCTCAATTTTTTTAACCAAAGACAAAAAAATTTAATTCAGGTTGAGGCCAGGAAAAGGGAATTAGAAGATATAGATCTACAACAAACCCAAAGAAATCTACTATATTTGAAAAAAGAAACTTTTTCGAATACAGTAATAAAAACTCCAAGATGCTAGCAAAATTAGCACAGAAAAGGAAAGAAAAAAGCATGATAGGAAGGATAAAGGATTTAGCGGCAATATATCTACTCAAATGAAAGAAAAATTAAAAGCTATTCAAGAATTTTATCAAAACTTATATACAGCCAATAGAAGTAGTAAGGAAGTTATGGAACAATATATTGACAAAAACCTAAAAGTAAGACTAGCGGAAGAAGACAGGCTTGAAATGGAAAAAGCTATTAAAGAGGAGGAGATAGAGGATGTTATAAATAAGCTAAAGAATGCCAAAACTCCAGGAGATGACGGATTGGGACCAGAATTTTACAAGGTATTCAAATCAATGTTAATTCCTAAGTTAAAGAAGCTTTATAATGAGATATTGGAGGGCGAGCAAGTTCCTTCCTCCTGGAAACATAATTTAACTATTTTAATTCTCAAGCCTAATAAAGATCCAATAGAGGTTGGATCTTACAGACCAATATCACTTATAAATCAAGATGCCAAGATTTTTACAGCAATTCTAGCCAAAAGAATGTATACATTTATAGACAAATATATTAAAGAAGACCAAACGGGCTTTATCAAAGGTAGACAAATGTCAGACACTGTAAGAAGAGTTTTGAATGTTCTTTATGAGATGGGAAGATCACAGGACAAAGCATGCATTTTGTCTCTAGATTTATTTAAAGCTTTTGATTGTGTCCAATGGCCTGCGTTAAAACTTTTATTAGTGAAATGGGGATTTGGCGAAAAATTTCTAAGTGTAATAAACCAACTCTATTCTCATAGCACCTCATCAATCATTGTCAATGATGGGATGACAGAAAAAAATTACCCTAGGCCGAGGAACAAGACAGGGATGTCCTTTATCGCCAGTTCTGTTTTGCATAGTGATAGAGCTACTAGCTAATGCAATAAGGGAGGACCAACTTATTAAAGGTATGGGTAAGGAAGGCAAGATAAAAATTAGTTTATTTTATGACGACGCTTTGTTAACAATAAAAAAATCCGGTAGAAAATATATAAAGAATAAAAGCACACCTAAAGGAATTTGGTGAAACAACCGGATTATGTGTCAACTGGCAGAAATCAGAAATCATGCTTTTCAATCAGGATAATCGAGACATGGAAGAGATCTCCAATCATGAACTGAAAGTTTGTAAATGTATAAAATACCTAGGGATACTTTTAGATAAAGACATTAGTAAAAAAGCGAAAGAACGAAATTACACAAAAATAAAGGAAGAGATTAGAAATAAATTACAAAATTACTCCAAATTAAACTTATCATGGTTTGGTAGAATAGCAATGGTAAAAATGAAAATACTTCCTAAAATAAATTTTCTTTTTAGAATGTTACCTATTCAATACACAGAAATTGAAATTAAAGTTTATCAAGATCTTTTAAATAAATTCTGCAATGGTGGAAAAAAAGCAAGAATAAATAAAAGCTTATGGTACAGATCTCAAAAGAGGGAGGTATAGGCATACCTAATCTTAGAATGTATTACATAGCTAATCAGCTTAGCTCCTGGGGGAAATACTATTTAAACCTCAAAAACTAATATGGTGGGAACTTCAATCAGAGGAACTAAATGAAGACATAAATAAATATGTGTTTAGTTTCCCCAAAAAAGGAAAAGTTACCCAATTAAAAATCCTCTTCTAAGTTCCCTATTGCTCACTTGGAAAAAGTATGGAAAGAAATTGATACAGGAAGGTTCCCGCTTGGTGCGGTGATCGATCAGATAAATTTCCCCACGAACATGAAGAAATTGGGAGACTTATTTAAATTAAGGAAAGTGGCAAGACTAAAAGATTGGATTAAAAAGATGACATCAAAACAAGAAATTAAACGTATTCTGCAAACTCAGGAATTGTTGTGGTTGAATTACGCCCAGTTAGAAAGCTGGACGAAAGAATGGATTAGGAGAAATACACAACTTAGAGGATATACAAAATTTGAGCAATTTCTGACAACATATGAATCAGAGAAAGGAAATACAGGGAAAGGAACAGTTGGCAAATTATATAAAATAATTCAAGATTCATTTGAGAATAGGGAACAGGACACAATAAGAGAGCTATGGAAACAAGACATAGAGAAATAAATAAATAATGATGAATGGAAAAGAATTTGGAATTTGAGGATTTTACGGTCATTATCAGTCAGAATAAAAGAAAACTACTTCAAACTAGTTTTAAGATGGTATATGACTCCAGTCAGAATGAATAGAATGAATCCAAAATATTCCAAGCTCTGCTGGAAATGCGAAAAAAAGATAGGTACCTATTTTCATTTATGGTGGGAATGTGAAATAGTTCAAAAGTTTTGGCAAGAGATTATTGAGGAGATAAGAGAAATACTACAAACTGATATTAAATGTGTACCGGAAATTGCTTTGTTATCATTATCATTACCATCTATCAATGAATATGATGTGAAAACTAAAGAATTAATAGCAAATCTTATGACAGGAGCTAGACTGATTATTGCTAGGAACTGGAAACTGAAATCAGACCTTAAAATTGCTGAATGGTATAAGGAAGTGTGGGACATAGCACTAAATGATAAACTATCTTGTAATATAAAAGTTTTGAGAGGTGAAATAAAAAACGATACTTTCTATGATGTTTGGGGGAAATTTATAGATCATGTACTATTAAAAGGGAAAGGGATACAACCAACTTATAACCCAACACAGTTCTGGCGTAAAGGACCTTAAGAAGCCTTTTGGAAGAAAAAGAAAAAAAAAGATGAAGAAGAAAGAGAAGATGCAAGAATACTGGACGGTTTCTTGGGGGTGGGGGGCACTTTGTACTGTTTATGATTGTCTATTACTGTTTTTTTATATAATTGTTTATCATTGTTATTTTGTCTTTTTTATGTTCAATAAAAAAAAATTAAAAAAAAAAGCTTAGGGGTCGTGTATAAACGCCCTTAGTGTATTCAGTGCAAATTGTATGGGACACATAACTTTGTCCTGCAATCCATTTTTGCCTCTCCAAGCTCCCCTACACCTCTCACCTGAGAGGGCCACTTCTTTCTTCTTCTGGTTGGGGTAGTCCAAGTGTTGGTTTGCTTCTACTGCTCAGTAGTGTTGCATCCATTCTGTTGTATTACAATAGAGTTGGCAAGTTAGGAGATTAATGATTTGCCCAAGACCTGAGTGTAGAACCCATCTCAAAGGAAGTTAGACAGGTTCCATTTATATTAAATTTCTGGTGGCCCTGAAATGGCATTAGTCCAAAGGGCATTTGATTTCTCAGACTGGCTTTGGGGCAGCGGGAATTAATCTACTTTCAATCCACGTTTCTAATCCATTTTTACTATAACATATTTTAAGTCACTTTGGGAACTTTAATGTGTCAGATTGGTGACAAACAAGTCCTTTAATGAATAATAATACATTTCACTATGTAGGAATTTGAATGTGGTTTTCCTGTATCTTTCCTGGACTGACTATTGCAGCAAACTGGCTCATACAGCTATATTACATTGAATGACCCAAATTTCTTTGTAAAGCATGGGTGAATCTCAAAATGTCCCATCCCATATCGACACATGGAAATGCCTGCATGAACAAGCCCTTAAAGATTTTCTATTCCACTGAATCAAACTGGGCTTCCTTCTGAGAAAACATGCCTAGAACTATATGGCACTCTTACTTCTTGGATGGTGGGACAGAATGAAGCCTATACTGGATTAAAGTTTTATTCTGCTTTTAAGTAAGCCCCAGGCTGTGTTGTTCCTGCAGTGATGAGGAGAGGTTAGATGACTGTATCAGCTCAGTGTCCTGTTGGATTAATGTTTGTTTTCTCCTTTGTTTCAAGGAGGAAGAGGAAGAGGAGGAGGATGGATGTTGTGGCACCCACACAACTTCCCCTCCCAAAGCACATTTTGGATGTGTGGGTCATTGTCCTGATCATCCTCGCCACTGTCATCGTCATGACGTCCCTTCTACTGTGCCCAGCCACAGCGGTGATCATCTATCGGGTCCGGACACACCCCATACAAAGTGGAGCCGTGTGAGACTTGCCGCCCTCTGGCTTTCCTCAAAAGAAACATGAGCTCCACCAAAAGGGCAACAGGGGCCAACTGGCCAACACATTTGACTGCCATCCTTCTTGGCCCTCGCTCCCAGAAGACAACGGAGGAGTGCCAGCAAGGACATGGCAGCAAGATATGGACTGGGCTCTTGGAAGGAAAAAGGGACAGGTTGCAAGAAACACCCCAGGAAGCTGGTGATCCACTCAAACCTCAGCCCTGAAGCTCTAAATGGAAGACTGAATATCCATTTGTTGAATGGGATAAAATCATATTCATGCACTAGATTAAGTAAACACACAAGGAAGACTGCAGTAGCCCTGCCAGTTCTGGTGTTGCTCCCCTCATGTGAAAAGCAATTGTCTGGAAAGCATGGAGGAGGTTCCTCTCCTGAGATTGGGCGCCCTCCATTTGAGAAGAGCAACCTCAGAGTGGGTGGGGCAAGGCATATTCCACAGCTGGAATGCTCTGGACTCTTTCTACGATGTGTTTATCCTATTTCAGAACAACAGAATATGACTTCAACTGATACGGCATTCCAGATTGTTCCTCTTTTTGTTTCCTGAGTGGTTGTTGAATTGGGATGTTTTTCATGTTTACTGAGCAAACAGTTCCAGAAGGCTATGGAGATGGCAGAAGAAGATGCCAGAAATGGAGTGTGGAATGTCCCATAACAAACCCTTCTTTCAAAGCGTTTCCAGATGTGGTTGCTGTGCAAGAGAACCCACCCTGCTTTGTTTGTCCTGGACAAATTGCAATATTTTCCCCCTCTCAGAAATCAGATGGGCAACGGAACTTTGTTCTCCGCTGGAATGCTTTGTATTCTCTCTCTCTCTCTCTCTCTCTCTCTCTCTCTCTCTCTCTCTCTCTCTCTCTCTTTGTATCCCTCCTTCACCATTCTCCTCAATGTGTAACACAAAAGCAACAGTGAAATTGGATAATTGATAAAGAAATGAAATTGAAGTGGATGAGCAAATCTAACTGTGTTTGTGGTAGACAGCTCCGGAATATTCATTGCAACATCTATTTTGGAATGGAAAAAGGGCAGGCAAAACAGACTTTATTTTGCTGAGAGGTTTTTGGTTTGATTGATTTTGAGAACCTATGCAGAGAGTGGAAAAGCCCTTCCTAATTGGATTTAGCGAAAGTGAACTAGAAGGAATACACTGGTTGTGTAAAAATCAAGGCTGCTTACATGCTGCTGTGTCACAATGTTGTGCCCACGCTAGAAAGTGTCCCTGCTCATTTGGGGAAGCACCAGACATTTCATCTGGCGGCACTGAAAAGATAATAACTTGCATCAAGTGTGTGCTTCACTTTCTTTTATGTCCTGTGTTATTCGTCTTCTTTTTTGCTATGGCTACTGCTGGATCTACCCCTATAGAAGAAGCATACACCTGGTTTCTGTAACAGCAGTGGGAAATGCTTAGTCCTCCAGATACACTCACAGGAACTCCCACTGCCATTTGTGGAGCAAAGCTGATGGGGAAGTGCAGCCCAACAACACCTGGAGCCCTGCGCATTCCCCAGCAGCACTCACAGACATCCGTTCCATTAGGGACACCATTAGTGTCGCCAGTTCTGGGTCCAAAGAGTGTGCCTTGGCTTCTCGTATCGGTGTAGCAAGGAAAACAGCAGGAGAAATTCTTGTTGCTAAGCTCAGCGATAGCATAATAGAACAAATGGGAACAATTTCTTCCCGACCTCTACCTGTACCTGGGTAGCTTTATCTGTACCTTTACCCAGCTACAAATGGACAAATTGGAATGCCCTTCAAGGTCAGGCATTGGCCAGTGCAGCCCTTCCTTGCTTCAGGCGGAGCATTGCTTCTGGTGCCTTTTGTTTCCATGCAACAAAGTTCCCGGCAGCCTGTGAAACAGTGTTTAAGATCAGAAGAAGAGGAAGAGTTTGTATATGAAAGGGACATGGCTGCTTTCATGGTAGACCCAGAAGCAGACTTCTCATGCTCAAGATAGTATGCAAGTCTCTGTAATAAACTAATGTTGTTATCGTTGCTGGTTGTTCTGTGCATATTTCTGACTTGACCCTATGTAGGCTTTGGGAATTATTGGAGTAATCCTACTTTCATCCCTTAAATTCTTCCCCCCGCCCCCAAGGTGGATAGAGGGACACTCTTCTCGCTCTCACAAAATACCAAAACTAGGGGACAGCCACTCAAACTGTGGATTGGGAGAGTGAGAACGGGCAAAAGAATTTTTTTTTACCCAGTGTGTTGTTAGTCTGTGGAACTCCCTGCCACAGGATGTGGTGATGGCATCTGGCCTGGATGCCTTCAAAAGGGGTTGGACAGATTCCTGGAGGAAAAGTTCATCACAGGTTACAAACCATGAGGGAGATGTATCAACTCCAAGCTTAAAACCGGGGTACCTCAAGGACCAGAAGCAGGGGAGTGGTATCAGGAGACAGATCTCTAGTCTCATGCGCTCCCAGAGGCATCTGGTGGGGCCACTGTGAGATACAGGAAGCTGGACTCGATGGGCTTTTGGCCTGATCCAGCATGGCTCTTCTTATGTTGTTATGTACTTGAAGTGAATCATCTGCTTTTGAGTTTTGTCCAATTTCCCACAACCTCGTGGTGCAACTGGAATATGTCCTTCCTGTCTGTGGAACATGGCAACTCTGGTTTCAGAGGTGCTGTGTTACCCTTCTAGGTTCCATTTTACCCTGGACAGAAGTTCTTCCATGATCTTTCACCTCTTTGCAGGATAGGGCACTGTGCCTTGCCTTGCTTCTGTAAACTGCAGACTAAAAGCCAGAGTAGATTCATAGCACTTCCAAAACTGGGGAAATCCCAGCCCCACTGCTTAACAACAAGTACATGGTCCATGTGGACCAGAAGATTATTAGTCTTTTTTCCAGTTGGCCCCAAGTCAGTCAGATATTTTTATGTAGCCACTTCTGCTGCTCACTTTTATTTTTAAGGAGCTCTAATAACAAGCACGGGTACTGTATCATGTTTTTGGTTGGTGGTGATTATCACAGGATGAGGTTTTGATTCTGTATCTGCCTGAACCGCATGACCGTGAGGTGCGCATTTTGAAGCATTTTTCTCATGAGGCTAGACCTTCAGCGTGATGTAGCAAGAGCAAACAAAGAGTAGCTCACAAAGTTACAAGATGAGTCATACTGTAGCTTTGTTGCATTCTGGGTTTGTTTTGTTTGTCTTTTTAATAGCATTCATTTTGGTTAAGGGAAAAGTAAATAAATAAAAGAAATTTTTAACAGTGGCACCCGGTGCCCCTTGGGGTTGGTTGGGCCAAAGGCATCGCAAACACTGGTGGTGGTGGGCAGAGCTAGGGTGAAGTGGGTATTCAGACACACATAGGCATAGTTGTGCACAAACACAGGGGCAGGCAGGAAGACAGTGACACAAACACATATACAGAGGCCTGCTGTCTATCAGGCAGGAAGGAGTGAGCTGGGTGGAGCCTGAAATGAAATAGCAACACAATAACAGCCCCCCCCCACACACCGCAGGATGACATAACACCATTCACCAAAATTAAGGGTGCAATTTGGAAGCATTTCCTTAGGGTAAGGATCCTTCTAAGCTTATTTCCAAAAATCACTGTACTGATTCTCAAGATTCTACACATGCACTCACACATTTATTTCCCATTCAAAAATGCACCCACCCCATTCAAGATATGTATTTCCCTAATAAGCATGGCGAGTTAGCCCTACACAGGCACTTAACTATGTACACTATGAACATGTTTTCAAGGGCTGGCGGGAAACCGTGGAGGACTCCTGTTCTATTCATGGAAAGAAATCTAGGACCCCGATCAGAATACACCAAAGGGTAGAATTACAGCTAGAACTAGAATTTAAAAAGTAACTTCTGAAAAGCAGAGGGTGGATAATTAATTTCAGTGACATGGTGATCGAGAAGAAAAGAGTCTTCTGAGAATAAGATAATGTCCCTGCAGTTATCATTTCCAGTCTCTGCAGAAGGATGGATGATCCTGTTTTCAGGGACGTGGGAAGAAAAGGAGCAAGATTAAAGAAGAGGAAAAGAAGAAAAGGGTGAGAGATTTGTGTACTAACTGGACAATGGGTTCCAGGTCACAAATATCGTCTGGGGATAGCACTGTTCTCAAATAATTCCAGAATGGCATTCCTCAAACCATTAACTCTCCCCAAGCATTCCTTCATAGAGATAGCACTCCTGGGGTGTCAGTTGTAGGAGTTCTGCTCCTGGTGGCTTTCCAAGTCTGTAAAACTATTCATTTATCAGCAAAGGGTTGGTTCATCCCTCAAAAACGAACAAAGAAAGCCAAACCAAACAATCCCCCCACCCACCCAACAAATACTCTGGTTTGTGAATGTGGGATATTTTGCCTCTCTATCCAGGATTCAAAAAGCCAGGGAATGGCCTAGCATTGCTATGCAGTATTGTGCCCACACTGCCAACAGGAAAAAAATGACTCCAAGTTTTACCTAAGAAAGTGCCACCTGCATGTTGAACAGGAGAATTCCATGTCACACAGTGAATATAGGTGTTGGAGGAGAGCCTTGCAGATACCCTAGATAGCCAGAAAGGCAGATCAGTTGGTGCTCAACGAAGCCAAGCCTGAACTCTAAATAGAGCAAAAATGAGTAAACTGAGACTGTCCTACAACATACACAGAATGGGAACACAGAACTGACCGGAAAAGACAATATTGCTGGGGAAAGTGTGGTGGGGCAATAGGAAAAGAGGAAGACATGACACAGCATAGGTTGACTCAATGAAGGAATCCATAATGGCTAGTTTGTCTTCATTGTAGAACATCTTTTAAAAACCTGCCAATAACCTTGCAAATATTTAAAGCTCTAGTGCAGTAGTTCCCAACCTGGGGGTTGGGACCCCTTTAGGGGCCGATTGACCATTTCAGAGGGGTCACCATGAGCCAGTGAAGAAAAAGCACAAACAGCTTGGGTCTGGGGGAGGGGAGAGGAATGGGGGGGGAGTGAGTTACAGCTTGATAGGTACCAGAGGCTGCGATTGGCTGAGGGTGCCTGTAGAGGGAAGTTCTCTATGGCACCTGCAGCATAGTGGCCTGCCAAAGGGGGCTTGTGGCCTCTTCCAAGCAGGGCAAGGGGTCACCACAACATGAGGAACTGTATTAAAGGGTCACAACATTAGGAAGTTTGGGAACCACTGTTCTAGTGTTTATTTATGTTTAACAGTAACCTTTAACTCCTTGCAGCTCCACTGACCAGAGCTATGAGAATAGTCTACCACTGCTAATAATATTTAAAAATGCACATTGGAATTTATTGAATCCAGAAGATATTTATTATATTATTTCATTATTACCATAACAACAGTGCTATAGTTCAGCATTATTATCTGTTTACATAGTACTTTATCTAATCTAAAACCCATTTAAATTTATGGCTAAGTGGAAATTTGATGACTTCATTCCTCTTTCCCAGTTTAGACCTTCAGCGTCTCAGCTGAAAATAATGGAAAGGCAAGAATGTTCTACAGCATCCATAGAACCTGTCCTAAGTGCAAATATGATTGGGATTATGCTGTGAGCCGGTGCACACATTAGTCTCGATTGTTAGAAAATGGCTTTTCCAAGAACTGATCAGGAAGGGGCACACAATTACAAAAGAAGCTGTTGCACTACACAGACCGTGTAACCATAGCTTGTCCACAAAGAGGCAGATTGTAGAGGGTAAAATGAGCTGCTGCTCAGAAGAAACAATACATCTTGATCAGGCCAGCTCATCCCGTCTATTCATTCATCCATGTCCAACTCTCGGTCACTTTGTGGATCAATGCTTTCCATGCCTTTCTATCTCTTACAGCTTCTTTTAGTTCCATCAAGGTCATCCCAGCATCCCTTCTGATGGTGTTAAGCCAGTGAGACCTTTGGCAGCCTCTTCTTCTTTTGCCACTGACCATCATGGTCTTTTCAGTGAGTTGGCTTCCATTTCATGACCGTAGTATGACAGTTTTTGTTTAGTGATCTTGGTTTCCAGGGATATACAGTATTTGGTTTGACTCTGTTTAGGACTTCCTTGTTGGTCATCCTCCCTTTCCATGGGATGCGTAGTAGCCGTCTCCAACACCACAATTTCAACTGCCTCTATTTTTTTCTTATCTGTCTTCCTCAGAGTCTAACCGCCCAGAGTAGCTTTTTTGCTAGATGGTTGCAGTATATAAATAAATAAATAAATAAATAAATAACATATGAAGCTATCGGAAATATTATGACATTGACTAGTCTGTGTTTGATTGGGATGCTGATGTCTTTTTTCTTCCAGATGTTATTCATACTGATCATTATGTTCTTCTGAATGCTATGTTTTCTGATTTCTGAACTGCAGTCACTGTTTTGATTAATTTTAGAGTGCGATCCAAGTTTTTTCTCTTTCATCTTGGACTATTAGGGTTAGCCATTCTAGATCTTCCTTACTTTCCACCAGCAGTGTTATATCATCTGCATACCAAAGGTTGTTGATGTTCCTACCACCAGTTTTAACTTCAATGGCAGATTCTTCCAGATGTGCCTTTCTCATAACCTCTTCTGCATATATGTTAAATATTGAAGGAGATTGAATACAACCCTGACAAGTGCCTTTTCCAATGTTGAACCATTCTGTGTCTCCAAAAGCTTCCTTACTGTTGCTTCTTGATTAGATTACAGAGATTGTATCAGTTGAATGAGGCGTAGTGAAATTCTCATTTCTTCCAGAGCTTGCCACAATCCACACAGCCAAAAGCTTTTGTATTGTCAATGAAGCACATGTAGAGGTCTTTTTGGCATTCCTTGCCTTTTCCATCATCCACCAAAGGTTACCTATGTGTTCCTCTTCCCTTTTGGAATCCAGCTTGTACATCTGGTAACTCTCTTTCAGAGGTGAGTTCATAGGTTAGATGATCTTCAGAAGGATTTGACTTGCATGTGGTATTAAGGTGATGGTGTGGTTGCCTGAACAGTCTTGTCACATCACCTTTCTTCAGTATTGGAATAAATACAGTGGTACCCCAACTTAAGAGCAGCTCGACTTAAGAGCAATTCGACTTAAGAGCGGAAAAATTTTGGCATTTTAGCTGCCACCTTATAAATTTTAGATATGGTCTGCTTGACTTAAAAATATTTTTTCATTTTTAACTTATTTTTCCAATTTTTAAGATAGGCACCCCGACTTAAGAGTAGTTCGATTTAAGAGCATGCATTCAGAATGAATTAAATTCGTAAGTTGAAGTACCACTGTACTGACCTTTTCCACTCTTTTGGCTGCTAACCAGTCTTCCATATGCTTTAATATAGTGCTGTCAAGGCTTTTATCATTAGTGGTCTCAGTAGTTCTACTGGTAGTCCATCAACAGCTTTTGCAGTTTCGCATCTGATTGAGTGTCCACTCAACTTCCTTCTCAAGAGTATCTGCTTCCAGCTCCAGTGGTTCCTTCTCTCCTTTGCCTTGAAAAACTGCTGCACTTCATCAGGCAGTAGAATCACAGCTCATCAACAAAGCAGCAGATTATAGAGTGTAATATGAGATGCTCAGAAGAAACAATACATCTTGGTCAGGCTAGCTTATAGACATAAATGTGTTGTGTTGCATACAGAAAATATACATTTTAATTACCAGGAGTTTCGGGGGTATTGTCAGTATGCCGATGACACCCAACTACACCTCCCATCACCTCTGGATTCTAAGGGAGCTGCTATTTTGACTTTACACAAGTGTTTAGCTTCAATAATGAACTGGATGAGAATGAACAAACTGAAATTAAACCTAGACAGGACAGAGGTGCTGCTGGTTGGTCGAAAAGAAGAACAAGAGAGAGGGATGCAACCTACAGTTGATGAGCACCCTCTAGTTGAAAAAATAGGTGAGAAGCTTGGTGGTGCTCCTGGTCTCATCCTTGATGCCCAGGTCACAGCTGTAGCCAGGAGTGCATTTGCACAATTAAAGCGAATACGCCAGTTACGCTCGTTCCTTGAGAAACCTGCTCTGGCCATGGTGACTCTGCCCTAGTGATATCCCAAATGGACTACTGTAATGCATTCTATGTGGGACTTCTGAAGAAAAGTGCAGGAAACTTCAACGGGTCCCAAATGCAGCAGCGAGATTGCTAACTGGGATGGGGTATAGAGATCACATTACACTCCTACTAAAGCAGCTCCACTGGCTACCAATCAGCTATCGGGCACAATTCACAGTGCTGACCTTAACCTACACAAAGCACTACATACACAACCTGGGTCCTAACTACCTCAAAGATCAAATCTTACAGTATGAACCGACTCAGGTGCTAAGGTCATCAGGAGAGGCCTTTCTCTCCCTCCTGCCTCTCTCACAGGTACACCTTATTTTGGAACACATGGAAGGGCCTTCTCGGCTGATGCACCTAGACTCTGGAACTCCCTCCCACTGTAGGCCAGGACTGCCCCATCTCTGCTGTCTTTCTAGAAACAGGCAAAGACTTTTCTCTTCAGGCAAGCTTTTCCTGAATGATGATTGATTTTCATTCCTGAATGAAAAGTACACCTACTCAGATTTTTATGAATCTACCTTACATGGCTACACAGACTTTGTGTTTATAACTACTCCTTGTATTCATATCTCTCCTTGCGTGAGTTGATTGCCACTATGTTATTGAATTGTTAGTTTTAACGTTGCCTTCTAATACCCCCTCAATTCAATGTTTCTCAAACTGATTGTGTCTTAATTGTAATGGACTGTACAGTCTCTCCTTACTGTAAGCTGCCTTGGGTCCTTTTCCAAGGAGAAAGACGAGGTAAAAAAAATACTCAAAATAAATAAATAAATCACACACATTAAGTTCCTAGCTTGTACCCAGCTTGCTGGGGGAATGTGTAGCCTGCATACTGTAACGAAACTGTAAACCGCCCAGAGACTACTTAAAGTGGTATGGGGCGGTATATAAGCAGAACACTTTGCTTTCCTGGCTTAATTAGGCTCAGCTCTATAATAGGCATGAAGTGTCATGTTATATAAAAAAATTGCAAGAGAGGGAACTTCATAGTTACACATTTTGTCTGGAAGCCTGTTTCTATTACATTTCTTGATTATATGATGTGACTTGTCTTTAGGCCCCAGCAAACCCAACTACATCATAAATTCCAATTATGTTTGGTTCCTTGACTTCCCCTAGTGGCCACCTTCAGAATCAAAAATCCTTCTACAGAGATGGGAAATCATAATTCATAACATTACCAAAAAACTACATAGAATAGACGGAAATTCTCACATTTGAAATATTGATGTGGCAATCCTGATATGTTTTTGTAATAGCAAAAACCAATTTAAATCTCCTCCCAAAAAAGGATAGCATTCATGTTAACATCATTTACTCCTCTAGAAAATCAGTCTCTTGATGAAATGCCTTTATACAATGCTGTTTAAGCTTTTTGCTTCATATATAAAATCACACCACCTGTTGTTTCTGTAGCAGCCTTTGTATTTACTTAGTCAATTGATCATAAACCCCATTTGTAAAACAAATACTGGTATGTTTGATTTGTGGCTGATCAAATAAAATACCTTCCAGTGTTTTGTGCTCCTCCAGCAATGTAGAAATCTTCTACTCACCCAACTTGTTAAAGAAATGTAAAGAAAATGCAAAGAAAATTCATTAGTGAATCTTCTGTTTTGAACCTCAAATCCACTTTTTAGCACATAATCCTTAGACATTCTTGAAAGAAAATTTGAGTTTAATTGTAACCTGTGCACTTTGGTTAAAATACGGATACTTTATCACAGATGCTTGTCTATCTAATGTTTTCAAGCCAATTTCAGAAAGAATATGTGAAATCTGAAAGTAAGAGGATGCATGAGATCTAAATACCAAAGTGTATACCTGGAAGACAGTCTGAATATTCTTACCTACTGGCTGAATAGGTTACTGAGTTGGAACACAGGGGTTCAGATGCATGCCTTAGGGTAGAACAAGTGGTAGACAGTACCATTTGCCCAGATGCCAACAGGGCTAAAAATTACTCTGCCATCCTTCAGGCAACCAAACAGAACTACAATCATGTTGGATCTTCAGCCTAAAAGATCATCATGCCCCAAAGCAATACAGGTAAGTGGAAAAAAGCTGAATAACAAAAAGAGAACTAGATTTAACACACTTTAGGTTTTGACTTCTGACTTCATCTGGATGTTCAAAGGAATGCTATGATAGATTATGTATTACAACATTTACAGTATATCCTATATTTGAAAACATGCAGCATTTTTCGTATATAAGACTATATTTTTGTCTAAAATTGTTATACTAAACAGGGAAGCTCGTATTATACAGGAAAGTAAGTAGAGGAGAGAACTGGGGGGTTGTGAAACTGTAATGTTGGGATAGAAACATGGGAGAGTCTTATACATGGGGGTGTCTTGTAGATGGAAAGATACAGTATATATGAACGAACTGCCTTGTCAATGGTTTTTTGTTGTATGTTAGACTCTTAGGACCTCTACTTGTATGGCTTGGTTAGAGGAACCCAATATATCTTGCAATGTCAGATCAATACAAAGAATACAGTTAGAAACAAACAAACAAAAGGAACAGGAGATACAAAAAACATGTTGTGACTTTGACAGTGTCAGAGAAGACTCAAAAGAAAAAGTCAGTCATCCAGCACACTAAAAGCCTACTGGAGTATAAAGCCTTTAATTTAGAAAGAAAAATCACGAGAGAGATCTTCATTGGCACCATAGAACTGCAGAGCTGGAAGGCGCACTGTGAATGGGGAGCGGGGGAGGGGAGGGGGTGTCCGGCTCCTGTCAGGGAGGCACTGTTTGATATCTAACTCCCAACCTCTGGCTCTGTAGCCAGAGACCTAAATGACTGTGCTAGGAAGTGGATTTGGGTGTGGGCCAACACAGAAGGCCCTAAGATAAACAGTACATTCTATTAGCCAAACATCAGATGGTGGATGCACAGCAGGGCCTTCACATAAGATCTGTTTATAACTCAAAGTATACGCTCTGGTTTATGGAAGGCAATGCTACAGATTGACTGTAACATGTGAAAAAAAAGGTTTATTCTTGTTTGGTATAGATGCTCCATTTGTTCCTTCAACTGGGTGCTTTCCATTTCCTGCCACTAATGAGCCACTGCAGGCTGTCCATGTGTTTTGTTGCCCCATTTCCTCAACCTTATAGTTGTTTCTCCATTTTTTATCAACCTTAACAAAACGCAGCTCACATTGTTTTGATGGAACCACGGCAGCCAAATCTTAACAGGATTATTAAATTGGCACTCAGAACCCACTGCGGGGGCAAGCAGACCTCCAAATAAACCATTTAAGCTCTGAAATACGATCCCATCTTTTCAGCTGTCATCTTGAGCTGGAGCATGGGGTGACCTAATCAAGGTATCCATTATTAATGCTTTACTGACACAGGCACATCATACATCACAACTTCCATTAACATTGTGCTTTTTTTAAAAAAAACTTTGTTAACGTGATGACTTTTTTTAAAAAAATTACTATCTAAAGATCATCATGTGAAGCACAGAAGTTGCAAACACACACACACACACACACACACACACACACAAATGACTGATTGATTTGTGTCTAGATGACTAAAATCTGCTTAATCCTGTGTTTCCATCTATGGTCAGGAATGTGTCAGGGAGCCATCATTAAATGTATAGAAAACCCAACAGAATATTGATCTCCTGCTCTCTGAGACAGACTACCTTTGGTGAGAAACTACTATACAGTTTTGTAGCCCTTTTATCATCAACCTTTTCTTCTCTCCTATACCACCATTTTAAACCATCATCCCTTCAGCTGCCTTATCCTTGCAAGCAGTAATAATACAGATATTCCTACAGCTCTGCAAAATCTGAGGAAATGATATACTTTCAGAATTCAAACTGCACTAGAACTCCACCATCAAGAAACAGCATAGTTCTGAATCTTTCTCCCTGATGAAAACAGGCTGTTTAAATTTCTAGCAGCTTTATTTTGTCAGGAAGCAGAAAAAGCAGGGGTTAATCCACTCTGTGCTTTTTATGGATCATCAGTCACACATGTTACAGATTTAATGAATGTTCCTGTCAGCTATAGTCAATGCCAAAATTTCATTAAAAAGCTCTGACTCTAAGGAAGAAACATTTTTTTAAAAAAAGGAGCTAGCTCATTTTTCCAAGTTCCATGAGGTTTTATAATAATAGTCTTCCTCAGCCAAAAGTCTGTTAAAGGATTTTGAAGAAAAGAGGAGAACATTTTTTTACAAAATCCTCACATCTCCATGAATTTTATTTTTAGACATTGGCAGCAACTTTTTGTTGTTCAGTCGCTAAGTCGTGTCTGACTCTTTGTGACCCCATGGACCAGAGCACGCCAGGCCCTCCTGTCTTCCACTGCTTCCCGGAGTTTGGTCAGATCCATGTTGGTTGCATCGATGACACCATCCAACCATCTCATTCTTTGTCGTCCCCTTTTCCTTTTGCCTTCCATCTTTCCCAGCATCAGGGACTTTTCCAAGGACTCCTCTCTTCTCACGAGGTGGCCAAAGTACTGGAGCCTCAGCTTCAAAATCTGTCCTTCCAGTGAACATTCGGGGTTGATTTCTTTCAGGATGGATAGGTTTGATCTCCTTGCAGTCCAGGGGACTCTCAAGACTTTCCTCCAGCACCACAGCTCAAAAGCATCAATTCAACAGCAATCAGCCTTCTTTATAGTTCAGCTCTCACTTCCATACATCACTACTGGAAAAACCACAGAGTTGACTATTTGGACCTTTGTTGGCAAAGTGATTTCTCTCCTTTTAAGATGCTGCCTAAGTTTACTATCGCATTGGCAGCAACTACTCCTCATCAAATCACAGAATATATATATTGAGGATGGGGGAAGAGGATATGACTTTATATTGATAGAACAAAATGACTGCATGAATAATAATGATCAGAATCGCAACTGTAATCATAACCATCTGAGATCTGCAGGGCTGTAAGGGACCCAATGGATCACTGAATCCAGCCTCTGGAGTGGATGCAGAGTGGTGAATCAAACTCCCAAGATGGTTTACTGACAGATCATATGCTTTACATTAAGCATCTTCCAGATTAAATCTCTGGCATCTTCAGGAAGGCTTTGGAAGTCTCCTATCTGAAGCCGTAGAAGACTGCTGCCTGATGGTTAAGAGATGGCCATTTCCAATCCTCTACAGTATTCCCATTTATTGACCTACACTTCCTGTATCCCATACTAGCAGTCAGTGTTAATTGAGAATTATGACAGTTGCCATTAATCATATTTCAGGACTAAAAGGTCGGGAACCACAAGGAGGCCATACTGAGCTACATGGAACAATGGCTTGTTTTAAGTCTGTGTTTGGGGAATGGGGTTCAAGTGATATATATACACTTACCTGGCCGTAGGAAATAGTGCAGCACTCCATACACATATTTCATTTCTGCCTCTTTGGTGAGGCTGTGAAATGTGTTGCTGACTACATATTGGGGCAAAAAATCCAAACTTCATCTATCAACTCATGGGCTCTGAGTTATCCGTGACGGATCAGGAAAGAGATCTTGGTGTGTTGGTGGACAGCTCCATGAAGGTGTCTCCCCAATGTGTGGCAGCAGTGAAGAAGGCCAATTCCATGCTAGGGATTATCAAAATGGTTGAAAATAAAACAGCCAACATTATAATGCCATTATACAAAACAATACTAAGGCCCCACCTGGAATTGTGCACAATTCTGGTCACCGCATCTCAAGAAAGACATAGTGGAACTGGAAAAGGTGCAGAAGAGATACTAAAATGATTACTGGGCTGGGGCACCTCCCTTATGAAGAAAGGCTAAAACAATCGGGCCTCTTTAGTCTGGAAAAAAGGTGCCTGAGGGGGATATGATTGAGACATACAAAATAATGCAGGGTATGAGTAAAGTGGATAGAGGGAAGCTCTTCTCCCTCTCTCAAAATACCAGGACTAGGGGACATACACTCAAATTGAGTGCTGGGAGAGTAAGAACTGACAAAAGAAAATATTTTTTCACCCAGCGCGTTGTAAGTCTATGGAACTCCCTGCCACAGGATGTGGTGATGGCATCTGGCCTGGATGCCTTCAAAAGGGGATTGGACAGATTCCTAGAGGAAAAGTCCATCACGGGTTACAAACCATGATGGAGATGTGTAATCTCTAGGCTTTAAACCAGGGTACTTCAAGGGCCAGATGCAGGGGAGTGGTATCAGGAGACAGATATCTAGTCTCATGCGCTCCCAAACACATCTGGTGGGGCCGCTGTGAGATACAGGAAGCTGGACTAGATGGGCCTTTGGCCTGATCCAGCATGGCTCTTCTTATGTTCTTATGTTCTTATGTTCTTATGATGACATCTTGTTAGATTGCCCAATAGATGGCATGACATTCACATAAACCAATGGCAGAATGGCATAAGAGATCTTGATGTGCTTGGAAGATGGTATCAAATCATATTTTGTTACAAAGTGAGTTGGAAAAATGCAACATCCATATTACAGAACAGAGTTCTTAGGGGAAAGATATGTGTATGATAAAGCAGATACTGGCCACAAAAATGAAGTCTATTTCTATTTGGGGTCTGACTAACAGGTCACTGCCACCAGGCCTGGAGGACTGAGCAGTGTGCAGATAGGCAGATATTTTGTTGTTGTTGTTGTTGTTGTTGTTGTTGTTGTTGTTGTTGTTGTTGTTGTTGTTGTTGTTGTTGTTGTTGTCCTCCTCCTCCTCCTCCTCCTCCTCCTCCTCCTCCTCCTCCTCCTCCTCCTCCTCCTTTGTGTATCTGGGTACCTCAAAATGATGGAACATTCACTGTTGTGCTAAAAATGTTGCTTTGCTATGTACACTGAAGACACAGGAGAACAATTGAGGATTCATCCATGCATCCATCCATCCATCCATCCATCCATCCATTCATTCAGTTACACTGTCCATCTGGCCAAAGGCCACTCTGGGTGGTTCACAACATAAAACAAAGTGTTACAATATAAAATACAACAAGAACATAATACAAAACTAAAAATACAAATAAAAATATAGTAAGTCAGTACCCTTTATAACATCTAAAGTGAATGCAATGGGCTAAAGGCATACAAAATCAGTGGAACAGCGAAACAGTTAGAAACCAGTGAAAGCAGATTTAAACAACCATGTCTTCAAACGTTTTTGAAGTTCAGCAACATGTCATGGCTGATCTCTGAGGGAAGTTTGTTCCAAAGTGTAGGGGCCACCACTGAGAAAGCCTGATTCCTTGTTGTTGTCTTGGGGGCCTCCCTTGGTGTTGGCACCATCAGATGACCTACCTGTGATGAACGAGTGACATGGGCCAAACTTGGGGGTAGGAGCTGTTCTGACAGATAGGAAGGTTCTAAACTGATTTAGGGCTTTGTATGTCAGCATTAAAACCTTGAAGTTAATGTGGTAATGGATTGGCAGCCAATGTGGTAATGCATTGTCAGCTGATTATTTTAGTGTTTAAATATCTCTTATTTTTGCATTTATGTTATATTTAGTCTTATGCTGAACAATTTTTAAAAAACATATATTAAAAATAAAAAAATCATGCCCACATCTGTGGTCCAGTATCTCCATCACCTGTAATATATTTAAAGGAAAGAGGGGGGGGCAGCAACATATGTCATATATTTTAGCGATCTTTTAATTCCTGATTTTCTGAAAGCTGGGCCAAAATTTGAACAGGGACACTGTTCAACTAGGCACAAGATGTCCTCTCTCATGACCATGTTATTACCCTGGGCTATAGTAGTGCCAGAACTGCCATTCATCAAAGGCTCAGAGACATTGAAGTCCAACAGAACTGGGGCCTTTTATCTCACTCAAGTAGTATATGTAATGATGTGTTTATGCTCCCCTCCTACCTGAACAACATAGCTACCCCCAAATTTAGAAGAGCATTTACCTTAGCCAGATTAAATGTGTTACCCTCCAAACTGTTGGACGGAAGATTTCAAGGGGTTCCCTATCATCTACGTTTATGCCCCTGCAACTGTGGGGATGTCAAAACCCTGGAACATGTACTTCTGTATTGCAGCTTTTACAGGGACCTACGCAAAGAGCTTTTATATCCAATTCTCCAAAGGTTCCCGGGTAGACCCAGTAAATTTTATATTGAGTATTTACTAGCCGATAAGAACATAAATATAACTATGATAATGGCCAGATTTTGTGTGGCAGTCATGGCATCCCGTAAGATGATTTTGTCATCTGAATTTTAGATCCCCTAATTTTCCAGTGTATGATATAATACCCTTCCACATTTTAATATAATATTTAGAATATTTATTTATTATTATCCTATGCAATTATATGTCTATTAATGTTTTCCATGGCTACACATTATTAATTTTTAATCTATCCAACTATATTTGTATTATTGGTGTTGTCTTTTGAACTTGATTGCCATATAACATTTTGGTCTATGGCTGTAAATAAACAATTATTATAGATCAGAGGCCCTCAAATCAGGGACCTCTGAATCAGGACCACTAGCCTTCATACTAGCAAGTGTCACATGTGTTTTCCATCCATCTATAGAGTCAACCACCCTCACACTCTAGTCCAGTGTTGGCAAACCTATGGCACGGGTGCCGAAGGTGGCACTTGGAGCCCTTTCTGTGGCACTGGGCACCTGACATTGCCCCTTCACAGCCCCCTGTATTCAGTTTAAATTGCTGTATGGGCACTTTGTGAAAAAATAGTGGGTTTTGAATTGCAGTTTGGGCACTCGGTCTCTAAAAGGTTCACCATCACAGCTGTAGTCCAACACAACAAGGCCCTTCTATAAACTGCTCAGTGCTGGCAGTAATCCTACTTCCCGGTCAATGTATAGTCTGATGTTTGATGGCCAGTGTCCACTATTTCTCTTCCAGCACCACATACTGCTCACTTTAAGACTGCACAAGGAAATGTTGGACTCCCAGTTCTAGGAAAAGAAGCCACCTGCTTACATAACAAAGCAGTCACTGACCAAGAAAGGCAAGAGCTGGCATAAGGGAGAAAGCAGCGTTGTTGTTACAGATACACATGTTTTTGCATTTATATTTGCTACACAAGCCTTCAACAATATTCATGAGTACTTGCATGGAGGAGAAGCTATTGCACTAAACAGCACTGAAATATGACACTCCTGGCTGGGTCATCTCTCACAATAATAAATATTGCATTTCCTTCCAAGAAGGACAGAAAAGAGACAAAAACAAGCTCAAGGGTATAGAAAGCATCCGGGGGGGGGGGGGAGGTTTGTTACGAAACACAAAATCACTGGAACTTCTTATCCCCTTGTAATTAAGGAATTAATGTTCCTTTTTAAAAAAAAGAATGGAAAGGGTTTGGGATTCTTGCATCCTGGCTAAAGTTATGAAAGGCAAGGATAGAGGAGGAGGGATATGAAGGGCAGGGAAGAGTAAAACCTGTTTTCCATTCATACGATTGAACAGGAAGAGACCCTTGCTACATTTTGAATGTCCAAAGACAGTGCCCAGAAATCCTGACTAGAATGCTAACTTTAATGCTACCCAGTCGCCCTTCCCAATATTTAAAAACTCTGAACCAAGTAATAGAAATATCACACAGATGACAAAACACCCCCTTTACCATGGATGCCCTGAAAATACATCTCCGTCTGAAGAGCTGGAAAGGTTTCTTATGAAGCTTCATTCCTTATTTAAAGCTTCTCAGAGTACTGTACCAAGTTAATGTAAAAACTTGTTTATAGAGAAATAACATGGAAAGGTACTTCACAGTCTCCAAATACAGAAATCCAAAATTTGAACATCATGATTCACAATTCAGATTCCATTTGAGATCACTGCCTCCCATCACCCATTCCTTATTCCTTTCCCTCATTTTGAAGTAATGTATGCAGGAGTTACTGATCTCGAATGACATATACAGTAGTTGTAAACGATATGAGAAGGGTGGGGCTATTGGGGAAGCCCTGGCTACAGGAGGAGAAGGCTTGAGAGAGGAGAAAAATCACATGTTCAGTTGTGTTTCCCAGGACAGTTTTGGATGCGGTAGTGGTAGGAGTTAGTTGCTATGGCTTGTATAGCATGCAAGACAATAAGACCAAGAAAACCTGGGGATGTTTCTGTTAAAAACTACATTTTCAAGCAAAGCTTCTGTGGTGTTCTAGTAAAGGAATTGACACCTGGAAGTTCAAAGAAATTATTGGTCTTCTATGTTGATAGTCTTGTTGGAGGTATATAGATGTCCTCCGAGTACAGAAAGACCGGAGGATCCTCTGGGTGTAGAAAGATGAGATCCTGTCTTTCACACCACATATTCTTTTCCAGCCTGATAGCTTGGATATATATTAGAACCACCACTTCACCTTGAAATTTAATTCTAGGATCTGTAGTCTATCTGTAAAAATAATATCAGATTGGAGAAGATAATTCTGAAAGGTCAATAAACACCCCAACTTTACTTTGAAGGAACCAACAAAAAATGTGGCATGATCACTGCGACAACCTACACCTGTTCTCTGTAAAACCTCCTGGTTATTTTAAAACTATTGAATGATTCAATTGCCAACTTAATAATACTAATTCATCTTAAAATTATTCTTTGGCATTCTTCAGAAATGAATAAGATCAACTATGCTGCCACAGCAGCCGGCAGCCCAAATCACTGAATTTTCCAGCTAGTTCTGCCATCATGAGATGATTCCCAAAATAAAGATGGTTGACAAGGTGATACACTTAGCTTAAATTTACAAGTGGTGCTTCTTCCAGTACTGAAATATGTCTCTTTATACCAGGCATGTCCAAACTTCGGCCGTTCAGATGTTTTGGGCCACAACTCCCACAGTCCTTTGCCATTGGAAATACTGGCTTGGAATTCTGGGAGTTGTGGTCCAAAACATCTGGAAGGCCGAAGTTTGGACGTGCCTGCTTTATAGTGCATTCATTTCTTCACCAATCTTTCATTTGTGCTTTCTTTTGTGATTATGCACCAAAGGTAAACGCAAGTTCACTTTCAAACTCTGATTGCTGGGACACATTACTTCTCTCCTTTTGCTCAGAGAAGGAAGTGTTAATCTTAGGATAAGCACATTCACTGACATCCAGATGTTGTTGAACTACCACTCCCATCATGTTGGCTGGAGGAGATGGAAGTTGGAATCTAACAACATCTGGTGAGCTGTAAGTTGCCCATCCTTGATTATAGTATAAGATATATTCTGGTGGCATGGAAACGAATTGCATTGTCTGCTCCAGTAGCACTGGATGTCTGATACGGCACCAACAGGAAATTGTTGTATACTACTCAATTATTGGATAATGTTTCATGGGAAAACAGAATCTCTCTGTAGAGACTGCGAAACATTTTAAGGCCATCAGGAAAGGAACATCATGCCAGGAAGACAGGGCCAGATTAAGGCATGGCTTAAATTATATCCAGTGTAAGATATCCCATAGCATCACCAAAAATATGTAGCACTATGCTTTGTTTACAGTTACGTAAAACTTGAAATTGTGGGGTAAGTATTTAGGGCCCCCTCATAATTTGATACCCTAAATTCTAGTTCAGTTAGCATGCCTCATATGGCACTACATAATGAGGAGACTGCTGCTGTATGTTTTGTTATATGCTTTACCATCTAGCTAGTGGCAATCCATGTGGGTAGTGGATAGAAAGGCAGACCGGAACACCATTGGTTTGGTTCAAATCTTCACTCAGCCACAGAAATTCCTTGGGGGATTGATGGTGGTAAAACTACTCCTTAAATATCTCACATATCTTGAAAACCCTATATGTTGGATGTGACTTGACAATACATAACAAAAACAGAAATCTAATTAGTACCATCTGAAAAAAGGGGTTGCTTGTTAGTGAAATTAGTTTTTTTGCCTAAAATTAATGATACAGTAACAGTAATGTCTAACTCAGCCATCTAGTGGACATTTTTAGTTATTGCAGGACTATATCAAGAAAAGAAAGAAAGAAAGAAAGAAAGAAAGAAAGAAAGAAAGAAAGAAAGAAAGAAAGAAAGAAAGAAAGAAAGAAAGAATAGAGGACTGTCATACAATTAAAACCTACAGACCCAAACTTTTTGTATCATATCTATATACATCCAACCCTCAATCCTATATCTATTGTATACTTTCCTATCCTTCCATAACATTATAGATTATTTTACAGCAAGTATCTCTTTCCTCTTTCCTTTTTGAGAAAGCTATGAAGTATGAAGCCCCAGTAAACTCGCCTATATTGGCTGGTGGTAGGATGCCGCCCCTTTTTGAAGAGGTTTGGGGCGCTGGTTGGACGTCTTGGTGGGGGCAGCTGTTTTACCTCCCCCTGTTTAACATCTTAACTGGCAGTAGCTTTGCCGCTTGGACTCACCTTTATTTATTTATTTATTGTTGTTGGCTTGTTTGTTATTTCTTTTGTTTCAGTGCTTGTATGATATTACGTTATTGTATTTTGCTTGTACAGTGGTGCCTCTACTTATGAGTTTAATCCAGTCCAAATGCATGCTCATAAGTTGAACAACTAGTAAGTAGAGCAGCCCTATCTAAAAAATAAAAAATAATGATTGTAAAAAATAAAAATAAAAAAATGTAAGTAGAGCAGACTGCATCTAAAATTTGTAAGGCAGCAGTTAAAACACCAAAGGTTTTCTGCTCTTAAGTTGAATTGCTCCTAAGTAGAGCCAGTTGTAAGTAGAGGTACCACTGTATTTTATTTTATATTTTACATTGTTGTGTATTTAGTATTTGAATACTGTTGTTCTGTTAGTATTATTATTTGTTAGCTTGTTGAATTGGTTCCTTTTTCCCCTTTATTATTACCTTTTTCCTTTGTTCTGTTTGATCCTGTGTCCTGTTTTTCACCCAGGCCTGGTGGGGGCAGCTATCTTTGTGGATTTGGGCAGAGGGATTTATGCTAAGAGTCATGGGGTCTATTGGGTAAGGTGAACCAGGGCCAGGCTAGTTGCGCCTGTCCCTCATTTTGATCCTCCAGTAAAAAAAAGCTTATTATTCCTAAAGAATTGGCGCAGTCATGAAACACCAGGTGGAATTGTTCCGTGTGGTTTGTGAATTTACCAATCCTGGTCAGCCGGGGCCACCCTCTAGTGATTTTACCAGTGAGCCTTTTGCAGCCCACTTTAGATCCAAAATTGAGGCCATCTGATTGTATCTGGCCTGGCCATCCCCAGTGTGCCCCCCCCCCAGTCTCCTCAGCTGGTTCAATTTGGGCCTGTAACATCAGAAGAGGCCTCCAGAACTCTGGCGCATGGTAAACTGTTGACATCTCTGTTTGACCTTTGCCCTTCCTGGTTAATTAAGATCTCAGGAGGGAGCATGCTGGAATGGGCTTCTTTAATTATCAATGCCTCCTTCAGGGAGGGGATACTCCGCATCTGTTTGAAGGAGATGTTTGTGAAGCCTATTCTTAAAAGACCTAGCTTGGTGCCAGATGATTTGTCCAACTATTGTCCAATAGCCACTGTTCCTTACTTGGGCAAGGTGGTTGAACGGGTCGTCACCGAACGGCTCCAGATGTTCCTGGAGGAGGATAATGTCCTGGATCCTTTCCAGTCTGGGTTCAGGCCTTGCCATGGGACTGAGACAGTCCTGGTTTCACTGTAAGATGACCTGTTGAGGGAGGCCAGTAGAGGACACACTTCCTTGTTGGTTCTCCTTGATCTCTCAGCAGCTTTTGATACTGTCATCCACGGTGTCCTCCGGGACAGGCTCTCGGGGGTTAGTATTGGTGGCTCAGCCTTGTGATGGCTCTGATCCTTCCCCAATGTCATGTCCAGCGAGTAAAGCTGGGGGAGGAGTTGTTGGCCCCATGGACCCTCACTTGTGGGGTGCTCCAGGGTTTGTTGGTCTCCCCCATGCTATTTAACATCTATGTAAAGCCACTGGGGGAGGACATTAGGAGATCTGGGGTTAGCTGCCATCAGTACCACTGATGACACACAGCTCTACCTCTTCTTTTCCACCTCTGTCTGGACCTTGGAGCATTGCCTGGATGCAGTCTTGGAGTTGACCAGGACTAATAGGCTCAGGTTGAACCCTGATAAGACCGAGGTTCTGTTCTTTAGGGGGTTGCCCGATGGAGTCTGTTGCCCTCTCCCCAGTCTGGGTGGGTCTTCCCTTCAGCTGGGTGAGATAGTGATTGTTCTGGGCATAGTACTGGATCTGGCCCTCTCCCTGGAGTCTCAAGTGGTGGCTATTTCTAAATCGGCCTTTTTCTAACTATGGCTGATTGCCTAGATTCGCCTGTTCCTCAATGAAGACTCCCTGAGGACAGTTGAGCATCTTTGGTGATCTCTAAGATAGACTACTGCAACACACTCCACGTAGGACTTCCCTTGGGCCTGGTTTGGAGAGTGCAGTAGGTGCAGAATGATACGCCCGAATCACCCCAATCTTGGCCTGTCTGCACTGGCTGCCTATCACCTTCTGAATCAGGGTCAAGGTATTGGTTTTGGCTTACAAAACCCTCCACGGCTTGGGTCCTGATTATTTGGTGGAGCATATCTCCCTCAGACCAGCAAATCCCTGTCCTACAAAAGCTTCCCAGGCACTCGCACTTCGGTTGGCTCCTCCTAGAGAAGCCTGGAAAGTTTCCACATGAAATCGGACTTCCTCAGTGGCCGGCCCTGTGCTATGAAATTCTATCCCCAGCAAGGTCCACCTGGCACAATCTTTGCCCGCTTTTAGGAAAGCTTTGAACCTGGCTTTTCCAAGAATCTTTTAGGTGATTATTCCTATTGCTGTGATCCACTTCTGTTTGTCCCAGACACCAGCATTTTGTTTTTGGGTGCTATTGTCTTTTCTGTTGCTGTTTGTTTTATATGTTTATTATTTATCTTGTCTATTGCATTTTGACAATGTGCACTGCCATGAGTTGTTTACACAAGCTGGCGGTATATAATTTGTAGATAAAGTAAAGTAAAGTAAAAGGAAAGAGGAATAGAGAGACTTTAATGTCACAGAAGAGTCCTCTGAGTTTTGCAAAGACAATTACTTCTTTGGAGTGCACTTTAAAACAACAACAACAAAGCCAGTCAGAAATAAGATTGGCTGAACATTCCAAAACTGCCTCTGCACAGCCACATACAGTGGGCCCTTGTATAACAAACAGCTTGTATAACATAAAATTGGTACAACATAAAAAATTCCGGAGATAGGGGAAATTTGCTTAACATAATCGCCTATGGGGAGAATCCGTACAACATAAAAATGGGATCCCTCCATTTTCAATGCATTCCTATGGGAGATTTGTAGAAAGGAAATTTTGTTTAACAAAGGGCGTTTATACACAACCCCTAAGCTGCGCTGCAAATGGCTCCCAGCTCCGGAGCTTAGAAATGTTCCCCCACCAGCTCCGGAGTTTGCAGACAATTAAGTGCGACCCCGCCCACTTTAGCGCGACCCAGCGCATTTTTCATGTACCTGCTCTCTGGAGGTGAAAAAAATTTGATGCGGATAAGAGTGCCGGGCTCTCCTCGCTTGTCTGTTGTTTTTTTGCCTCCCGCCCCTTTAAGAGCCCCTTGAGAAGGAACCAGGAAGTAACGGGGCTCGTGGCAACTTCGACCGGCACCGGCAGGTTAGTAAAGGCTTCTTTTGTCCTTTTTTTCCCTCCCCCCCCACGCCGACAGGAGCAGGAAGTGCTGAGGGGTGGGGACGCAGGAACAGAAACGAACCCCCAAGATCTCTGGTCCAAAGTTAAGGGACCAGCAGATCTTAGGGGTCGTGTGAAAAGGCCCATAATTTCCTTTGGAACGAATTAATTCCTTTATACAAGGTACCGCTGTATTTGTTGCTATTGTTATTTTAAGATCACAAAGTACTGCAGGAAGGCCCAGGGATCAGTTCTTTCACTCCCCACCACTAGAGTTACAGGCACCCTTCTTTAGAGGCCGATGACACATAATCTGCAAGTGCTTTCAACCTCCTACAATAAGATTGTGTTGTGCCTCTTAATGTTGGGTGTGCAGTGGTCTGTATGTGTGTGTTGTGCATCTCAGTTGCCCACGTAGTTTAGTGCTGTATGTGTTTTCAGCTGCTTTCTAATAAACGGAAGACTGTGTGTGTTTGTAATGTGAGTGCTGTAACAATATATATACCTGTGTTAGTGTGTATATAAGACTGCACGGCTTTGCTCCAGGCAGTGCCAGCTCTCCCCTATCCTGTTCGGGCTTGGAAATGAGAATGTTTTCAGTTTATCACCTATTTTCATTGTGTTGTCATTCTGCTACCTTGATGAAGAAAGTTACAAGTTTTGGCCTACCACAAATGCATTGAAGAAAGCTCTCAACCACATATCTTGACCAAACTCAATAGATGCCACCATTCATTGCAGGGAGAGAACCATGATGTATTTGCCCACCACTTAGCTGTTAAAAAGGATGAGCCTATCAGAATAGATTTAGGGGCCAAGAGCTCAAATCTCCACTGGAGCCACTCAAGATCACCGGAGCATGTTTGGCTGAAGGGGTTAGGTGTCCTGCTATCTCTATGACCTTGAGCAAAATTCCAGACCTCTACCAGAAAGTGGGACGAATAAAGAACTTCACAGGAGTTTATCCTTAGAAAAGCCAGGTTCAACATAAGATGGAATCCACTGAGCCCCAGTACTGTAGTCACACCTTTTCTTAAGACCTGATCTTGATCCCAATGGATAGCCAACTCAAGTTTGACTCATCCTTCCATCCTTCCTATATTGGAAAAATGAGTACCGAACATGTGGGGGTTGTGTTAAAGTGCTAGCAAAACTATGGTGGAAACGGTCTAGTGCTTCAGCTGTCCTATCAGTTGAAACAACTTGACAGAATTTAATTATTAATTATATTAACCTTAATTCAGCACCACAATAGTAGTGGAATACTATTTTTAAAAAAGGAGATCTGAAGATTAATAGATTTAATGAGATATGGGACGAATTTATAAACGCTGTATTGGGTAAAGAGAAAGGGAAAATATCAAACCAAGATTATATATACTTTTGGAAGGAATATGGGGACAATTTAAAAAAATAGAAAGAACATTAGGTTCTTAAGGAGAAAAAATTGACTAAAATGTATTGATCCCCAGAGTGATGGGAGCACTGTATTCTGTTCTTGTGTCTTGTTGTTGTTTTGGATGTATACAATTTGTATTGTAGTATTTCAAAAACTATATTTTTAAAAAAGTAGTAGAATACACAGGATTCCAGCAGAAATATATATAAAACACTCAAAAGCCACTTACTGGGAAGGGTGACCTTGTATTTTGCTTTCCCCCATTTTCTAGGTCTTTTTTAGCACAATTGTTTCCTATGAAATTGATGGGGGGAAATGGGAACATCCTTTAAACCTCCCCCAAAGCAAAAACAAGACAAGCAAAAAGAACCTTAACTAATCAATTAATTTGTTCCTTTCCTTCCCAACGGTAGGCACATCGTCTCAGGTAGGGAATATCCTGGGCTGCCCAGTTGGAACTGGGTTACAGTGACCCCAGTATAGCTTTCTAGGTAAATGAGATATTTCAAGAGTAGATGTACTAGTTTCATGGGCCTTTGAGCACAGATTTCTTGAATCTTGCTAGTCCATCACTCTGAGGAAATGTTGCCTCCAGACTGAAAATGGTCAGTACTGTGTACACAGAATAAGTTTTCCTGTGCAGAAGGAATAACAAAGATATTGCCTGTTGTAACCTCTGCATATTTCTTTATAAATAAACCAGCTGTTGACAACTGGGAATGACCGTGAGAAGTTAAACAGCAACAGAAGTACCAAAGTCCTCCCACTCCTGCTACTACTTGATAACCAGCCTAAAAAAACCTCTTATCACTTCCGCCTTCTTTGCTGAAATGTGAGCTGCACCTCTTCTCCCACACCCAGCAAAAATGTGCTCTGACTTCCTAGCTGACAGCTCCTCTATTTATATGCTGCCTGCATGAGTCCAATAAGGAGAATGAAATGGGCCATGAGGTTGAGGGAGATGTGTTTGGCCCTGTCTCAAACATCAGGCTGCTCCTCCCTGTGCTGCATTGTAGCCATGTGATCAGAATAACCTTAGAAGCTGGGTTGGAGCTACCACACTACAGTGGCTCCACAGTCCAAGGGCACACCACTGTCGTTCCCCCCTGTGGTTTAGTCAAGCATCTGCCTTACTTTCCCCCATGGCATTCACTTACTCATCCATCTAAGCAGCAGCAGCACACACATTTTGACACAGGACCAACTTGCCCTGTGCCTGCTTCTTCCGTAAGGTGTCTTTCCTACAGATACTATCTGCCCTGTCCTTCAACAGGCTGGTTCTTAGGTCAACAAACAGAAGCCGACCACAGTGCAAAGTACACTGGGCGCCAGAGAGTCAAAGTCAGACTCAAAATCAGTCCAGGTCTGAGCCAGGCCAAGAGTTACCGCAACCAAACAGGGACAGTTCAACAGCATAGTGAAAGCCAGTCCACAGACAGAGAGTCCACAACAGAGTGGAAATATGGACTACGGTATTCCAGTGTATATCACTACAGGGCAGTGACGGCGAGCCTATTAGAGACTGAGTGCCCAAACTGCGATTCAAAACCCACTTATTTTTCACAAAGTACCAATACAACAATTTAACCTGAATACAGTGGTACCCCAGGTTACAAATGCTTCAGGTGCTATCCTTCGGGAAAGTGAGGATTGAAGAGCAGGCTTTTGAATTTCCCATGCTGTGGCCATGGGAAATTTAAAAACCTGCTTTTCAAACCTCACCCTGGGCAGAGAGAGGTGGATGGTGTGCTACACCATCAGAAAAACCAGGGAGGTGGCCGTTTGTGGGCTCATTTATAGCCCCAGTTTACTCCCCACCCATGATGCTCTGGGCATCCCAAAAGCAGTGTGGCTGGAGAGTAAACTGGGCTTACAAAGGAGCCCACAAGCCTCTGCCTCCCCTTCGCCCGGCTCTCTGCACGGAGCACAGTGGCATGCTCCGAGTGGAGGGGGAAGTGCCATGGCTGTGAGGGGGTGATGTCACATGCCCACAGAAAAGGGCTCCGCTTGCCACCTTTGACACTGGTGCCATAGGTTCGCCAACACTGCTATAGGGCCTTTCCATAACACAATGCCTCTTGCAGCTTCAAAGCAAAATAGGTTCCAGTTTCCTGTCTCTGTTGTGTAGCTGTACTGTGGTTTAAACTTTCACATTATGGTGGCCAACCATCAGCCCAGCAGGAGGAGGCATGTTGCTTGCCCATCCTGGGCACAAGCTATGTGGAAACTCCATATTTGGCATCACAGGCCCACCGTGCTCCATTTTAATCCCCACTCCCGGTCTCCTTAAAACGAAGAATTCTTTCCTATGTAGACCACCTGTTGCTGTGGGGAATCTTTCTCCCGAGGATGCCTTCCACACAGTTTCACCCTTGGACCAGGAGCCTCAACCTGAGCTCCTGCCCATGGACTGGGCAGGAGCCGTTGTGACATATACAACACACACTGGGTCTCCACTCACTGCCCCCACCAGATTAACTGGACATTTGTATACGTATATTTAAGAGAGTCAGACAACAGGTTTTATAGGTTTCAAATAAAACATTGAAACATTTATTAGTTTACAAAGAGATATTCAGTATTACAATAGCTTTAGCCAATGTTACCTTGTTCTAATTCAATCATGGATTCTTACAATAATGTATTTCTGTTATAATCCAGACCCTTTTCAGTGGCAGGCTCTCACACCTGACCAACTGACCAACCACCTTGACTCTCTGATAGAGTGATCCCCCACCTATCGTTGGGGTTAGGGACCTGACCCGACCAGCGATAACTGAAAATCCGTGATATGTGGATGCAGGTCAGGTCGGGTGTGGGGGCCCTAACTGGGGCCTCTTGTACTTACCCCCAGCCTGGCGCTGCCCCGAATGGGACTGTGAGGGCCTTCCCAGGCCTTCTGGAGGCCCCTGGGAAGGCCCCCGCAGGCCCATTCGGGGCAGCGCCAGTCCTGGGGTAAGTATGGGAGGCCAGAAACAGCCTTTGCCCCTTACCCAAGGGGGGCTTTTTCATATAATATGGTCTCGCAATATAGCGGGATCGCAGAATATGAACCGCGATAGGGTAGGGGACCCCTGTTACTGAAGTTCAACTCCTCTGCTCTCAGCTGATCTCTTCACCACCCACTAGGTTCCAATATATAACATCTCTAGCCCCTGCTTCCAGGTTGGCGATTGGCTGTTCAAAATAGGCTCATAAATATTCATACTTGTTTTTTTCTCTTTTCGCCACAGCCTTGCCTTGCCTTCTGATTTGAACTCCAGGCCACTGCTGGCTACAGTCTCTGTAGTCTGGGAACACCAAGTATTCAGTGTTCAGTCAGGTCCTGGCAACTCCTCCCCTGCCACATGTCAAGTTCCCAGAATAAATAAATGATGCTACTCACCTTCACACTTAGAGAGGAAGAACAACATATATTTTATGTGGTCAAGAAGGTACTGTGATGGGATAAATTTTCTGTCATTCCTTATATGGAGGAGGACGTGGCACTTAATGCATCTTGTGTGGTCCTCTACCTAATTTCAAAATTCCTCTTCCAATGATCAGTTCAGGGTCCCTTTCCTTTCTCCAGATGTTTGTTAGGTTCTACTAAACTTGGGAGATAAATGTGTTGTGCTGGATTACATAGGGCTGTTTTGAAAGTTCAGATTGGAAATGTTTCTGTTGTGGATTACCGATTGCAGGATCTATTCTAGTCGGGGGAAGCAAAGTGTTCTGCTTATATACCACCCCATAGCACTTCAAACACTCTCTGGCCGGTTTACAATATAATCATGCAGGCTACACATTGCCCCCGCCCCCTGCCCAGAAAGCTGGATACTCAGATTCCCATAACTCAGTGTTACACCTATGGCAGCTATGACATCACCAAAGTAAATATGGGATCCATGAAGCATTTCTGCTAACACATGGTGCAGTTGGTCAAACAGGAACTAGGGGACCAATTAAATTGTGCAATCTGATTTGCCAGATCAAAGTTACACGAGCATAACTTTGTTGGAGAAAAAAGAGAAAAGAGAAAGGGGGGGAAAGGAACAACAACAATAACAACAACAACAAAGAACAGAATTTACATTGATTTCAGTGTGGGCTTTTGTGGATCAAAACCTGCTTCTTCAGAAGCAATGCCTTTTAGTGTAGTAAATCACAATTAGAGTGGGCCCATTGGAAATCTCATAACTTGTGAAGTTGACTCACCAAAATTCCCACAGAATCAGTGGGCTGCCCCTGGGATGGCTTCCTATGCTAAGCCAGAAGATTTCAGCCTTTTAGATTTAAGACTAAAGGGCTTTTATACACGACCCCTAAGCTCCGCCGCAAATGGCTGCAAGCTCCGGAGATTTAAAATGTTTCCCCACCAGCTCCGGAGTTTGCAGACAATTAAGTGCGACCCCGCCCACTTTAGCGCGACCCAGTGCACTTTTCTTGTACCTTCTCTCTGGAGGTGAAAAATATTTGATGCGGATGTGCCGGGCTCTCCTTGCTTCTTTTTGTTTTTGTTTTTTGCCTCCCGCCCCTTTAAGAAGAACCAGGAAGTAACCGGGGCTCCCCCGGCAGCGTCCACCAACACCGGGAGGTAAGGTTTTATTCTTTTGTCCCTTTATTTCCTCCCTCCCCTCACGCAGCCAGCAGCCAGGAAGTAGGGAGGGGTGGAGACACAGAAGAGCGACAAACCCCTAAGATCTCTGGTCCGAATTTAAGGGGCCAGCGGATCTTAGGGGTCGTGTAAAAAGGCCCTAAATACATTAGTCTTCAGAGCTCCAAACTCTGTTAAACTGCTGTCATGCTGTTGTCTGGTGTGTTGCATTCTGTCTTAAGTTCATTCCGACGTGTATGGTGATGAAAAATGAACTTGAGGGACAAGGGTGATGCTGCAGGTTAAACCGCTGATCAGCTGGGCTTGCCGACTAAAAGGTTTTGCAGTTTGAATCTGCACAATGGAGTGAACTCCTGTTGCTTGGTCCAGCTCCTATCAACCTAACAGATCTGAAACATGTAAAAAAATCAAGTAGATAAATAAGTCACCCCTTCAATGGGAAGGCAGTTACATTGCTTGCACATTTAGTCATGCTGGCCACGTGACCCTGTAAAGATGTAAATATGTCTACAGGCAAACATTGGCTCTTCAGCTTACAGATGGAGATGACGAGCACCAGCCTCTTGAGTTGAGCTAGCTTTGGTGGGGGCGGGGAGGGGACACTTTAAAACGAACTCTGTGGATATACTTGGCTAGAGAGTTCCCACCAAGCAACTGCTTGCTGTCTGAAACTGGAGCCCAATCCAGCTCTATCCAAGTATGATATGTATGGCTATATTGCTAGATTCAAATGTCTGAAATTAGGGGGTTGTTAACCACTTTAGCATTCCACTTCAACATTCATAACCTCTTTAACATTCCTAAGCCAGAACTGACTTGACAGCACACAATGATGATGATGATGATGATGATGATGACGACGACGATGATGATGATGACATTCATCAAAACAGAACAGAACAAAACCTAAATACTCGAGGTTCAGTAATACTTTATTTAAATGGCAGCAGCCCCCAAAAAAATCTGAAATGCCATATGAATGACCAGTTGCTGTGTCTTCCATCCATGTGCTGGGAAGAAGGGAAGACATTTGGTACCCAACAGCAAAGGAGTAATGACTGTTCAATCATCCTTCCAATGGAGGAGAAAGGTTTGCTGATAAAGATGGGAGAAGATGTGCATTCGCCCATATGTGTAATGCCAGTAAATCAGAATCAGAATTAGAATCAGAATACTTTTATTGGCCAAGTGTGGTTGGACACACCCAGAATTTGTTTTGGTAAAATATGCTCTTCATATATAAAAGGAAACATAAGAATCATATAGTCAACAATAAAACACAGTACAACAATACAATATAACCTATTATTTTAAAAGGAAGAAGAGAAGTAAAAATTAATTATTCAACAGTTTGATAGCACTTAGAAAGAAACTATCTTTATATCTAGTTGTCCTAGTGTGCAATGCCCTAAAACGTCGCCCTGAGGGTAACAATTGAAACAGGTTATGTCCAGGATGTGTGGAATCTGTATATATTTTCATTGCCCTCTTTTTAGCTCGTGTGGTATACAATTATGTATAAAATGTCCCTGCTCTGAGTTAATGTTGACTCACATTGGTTTTGGTATTGTTTGCAAGTGTAGAATCCACAGTTTTGCAGAGAAATTACATAAATGCAGTAATTTAAGTTCATATCCAGGAAATGGCTTTCCAAAAATATTCCCAGTGGAGGGCAGATGTTGAGTTTGGGCTTTCTTGGACTCTCAACCTCAACTCATAACCACAGGAACTAAATGAGGGTTAATGCTTCTTCCAGTTTGAGGGCGGATATGTCATTTGGTCCCCTTCTTGCTTAGTTCCAAATCCATCATTATTCTGAATCATTCTGCATCCTTCCCAGTTTGACTGTGTTGTTATCTGGTGGTCCATTCTGTCTTACACTCATTTAACCTTTCATGTGGCTGTAAAATGAACGCTGTAGATAAACTTGGCTAGGAAATACCCAGCCAAACAACTGCTCACTGCCTGAAACTACCGCCCAATCCAGTTCTATCTAAGTATGATGTGCATGGATATATTGCTAGATGGATGGGTGTCTTCCTAAATGGATGTATCACTAGATGGTTGAGATGCTATACATGCTCCTCATCCACTGGTTTGAGACCCACAGATTCAAATGACCAGAGAGCTACTTGAGACTAAATCTTAGGAAGAACATGCCAAAGGAAAACCATTGAACAAGGGGACAAATTACTTAGGAAGATGATAGACTCTCCTTCCTCTGACATTTTCAGATAGTGGGCAGAATTATCAAGGATACGCCAGCCGTAGATTTCTTGCTTTCGTTTTGGGGATGGACTAAATAGTAGAGATGGGCACGAAACAGAAAAATGGCGTTTCGGTTTTTTGTTTGTCGTTGAGAGGTCTGTTTCGGTTCGTTTCCGTTTGTCGGGAAATTTTTGAAAAATTTCGTTACCGTTTTTCATTTTTTCGTTTGTCATTTCTACCCACTTTTTGCGCGATTTTTAAAGCATTTCCGTGCGCAGGCATCCCCCAATTCCCTAGACCAGAGGGAAAACAGTAAAAAAAAGGATGCTGGCAGAGACACAGTATAGACTAGGTATGCAGGGAGGCTGCAAAGGCAGCGGCGGGCGTTGCCCAGGGTGCAAGGCAGCCGCAGAGTGACTGCACTGCGGGGCAGGGGAGGGTACTCACCAAGAGGTACACAGCACGCACACACACAGGGAGGCTGCAGGACTGAAGCTAGAGTCGCAGAGACAGCAATCCCACCCTAACTCCCACCAGAGACTGCAAGGAGGACGGGGGCGGCCAGAGCTTTTTATGCCCTCTGTGGCTGCCAGACCTGCCTGCCCAGTCTGCAACCTCGGCATGCTGTTGGTTGAACATGATCCCACATCACATGGCTTGCCTCCATTTTGTGGCTGGTGGCGACATCCATTTTAAAGGGAAAAGAAAAATACATCGCGATGGGAGAAGACAAAAACAAACATTTTAAGGACTCCAACCCCCCTGGTAGGTATTATCAGACAATATAAATAATTATTGCTGCGTTTTTATGGATGTCCAGGGCGTTTTTTTAACATTTAAAACAGCTCATTTCATTGCGCATTGCCATTAACGGAAACGAAACGTAACAACCACAATTTTTGTGGTTCTGTTCGTTTCGTTTCATTTTCATCACAATTTTCGTTTGTCGTTTCGTTACGTAACGGATATGACAAATGGTAACGGAAATGAAAAATGTTCGTTCTGTGCCCATCTCTACTAAATAGTCCTAGAGATCCTTTCCAACTCTACACCATTACTTTTATGTGATCCAACAGCTCAAGGTTTGTGAGCCTGCAAACCTTTCAAAAATGGCAACATTCACATGCTATTTGAATTACAGCCAAGGTATCTGGTGAAATGGCACAACACTGCATACTTCTTGCCTCTGAGTGTTGTTACAGCAATGACAGAAAAGGTCAGTCATGGAAGAATCTTTTAATTCAGGATGAAGTATTATAGAATTGTGTGGTGCAATATCTCAAAGTAATGTTTGCAAGCATGTGATAATGCTATATATTTTGTTTGACCTGCATTTCCATTTATTTTGTCTTGCTCTTGGGTCGTGTGATCACCTACAATGGTAATTTAGGACACTGCACAGAGTGGAAAGTGATGTGGGAATTAACCCTGCTTCTTTTGCCTATCTTCTGTTCACAATGATAAGGGCTAAAACTGCAATGAAATCAGCTGTATTTAAAATTCTTTTTTGTTTTGATTTAGCATTATAGGTAAACTTAGTGCTATAGCACTAAATTGATACAACAATAATGACCATATCTTGTCAGTTCAGTGCTATTTCATGATAAATATTTTCTGAAGGAATTTAAATGCTGGTGAAAGTTGTGGGGAAAAGGGTGATAATAATGGCAGAAAATAAGGACAGAAATGGGAGACTGTGTGATATATGGATATTTGAAATGCACCTTCCCATGATAAATGTTGCCTATATCTTCATTCATTCATTCATTCCATATTTATTTAAAGTATTTTTAGGGTGCCTTTCTCCTTTTAAAAATGTTGAAATACAACATTTAAAGCTAAAAACAATGAGTATACCATACAAAGGAGGGTTTACATCAATGAATGCAATAATTAAAACTGAATCAATAAACATACAAATATTAAAAATATTAAAATATTCCATTTAAAAATTTCACTCTGGATATCAATCACTGAGACAAAGCTTTCCCAAATGGAAAGCATTTTCCCTGCTCGCAACAGGGCAGCAAAGATGGAGGGAGTGCCAAAGTTTGGGAGCTACAACAGAGAAAGCCCTTTCCTGTGTGTAACACATGTGTGAAGGCGATGGGCTCAGTCAAAGAGGCCTATGTATGTCCCTTGCTTATAGATGTATTCAGTATTTCTAGACACAAGTGTGACGGAAAGGAAAAACAAGTGTGAATATTCATTAGTCTGTTTGAATAGCCAATCACCAAGCTGGTAGGAGGGGCTAAGAATATTATATATGGAAATCTAATAAGTGCTGGAGCATTCAGTTTGAGCTGAGTTCAGTTGAGAGAGCTGAGAGTCGTCAGTTGGTCTGGTGTGAGATCCTGCCACTGAAAAGGGTCTGGTTTCTAAAAGAAATACATTATTATAAGAATCTATTAGACATGGGCACGACTTGGCGAAATTGTCGTTTCCGTTTTCGGATATCGTTTCCGTTACGTAACGGAAACGGTAATGACAATTAAGCTGTCAGAACTCGAACTCGAACCGAAAAAAGAAAAATTGAGTCTGATTTGTTGTTGTCGTTCCTGGCATCGCGTGGCGATCGCACGATGCCAAGCAGCACAGAATAAAAGTTTTAAAAATAAAAAAACCCGATTCCCGGCCAAAAAAGCAGGCGAAAATATGCCTGCCTGAGGGTACCTACCAGAGGGGTGGTTTCTGGGGGGGGTCCCCAGCCTTCCCCCCCTCCTGTCCTGGGCTGCTGGTACTGGGCTGGGAGGGGGCATCCTCGGCGTCTCCATTTGCCATGCGGTGCGGGGGGATCCAAAATGACGTCCGCAATATTTTTTTTGAAATCGTGGTCCAAAAAACCACCAAAGCACCACAGAAACATGCGAAAATTAGCTATTTTAAATGCTTGAATTTTTACAGTAGCAGCAGTGGGTTTTTTATAGCAGTAAAAGGTTGCACTGATTTTATTTTATTTTATTTTAATTTTTATTTTTTACACCTGCATAATGATGGGCTGGCCATGGGATGGGACCATGCAAATTTTTGGACCCATTCTACCAATCGCATGGCCAGGTTTTGACTGACACTTCTGGATGTGCAAGAGGGCATAAAAAGCCGAGGCACTCCCAGAAGAGTCGCAGTCCGGGCTTGGATATGGGTGGGAGAGGGCTGTGTGTAGCTGGCTACTGTGCTAGACTAGTTTCGATTTCGCGGAGCCTTTAGATTTCAGTTAGGAAGGCAGGGAGGGAATTGATTCAATAGAATTTTTAGGAAATAATAATAATTCCTTTCATTCTCTGTCTGCTGTGGGGAATAGCAACACAGTTTATTCTTTTTTATTCTCCTGCAGTTTGTTAGGATTTCTTTTCTGATAGTGCTTCAAAGGGGGAGGTTTGAGTGGGAGGAGGTGTGGATTTATTTTAAAAATTTCATTTGCTTGGTGGCAAGCCAAGGTCCTTTCATACCCTGCCTGCAGCTCTGCTGTGGGTGCACTGCCCACTTTGTTTGCAATAAAAATTGCAATTGCTTTATTCGATGCAGTCTTGTGCAGCAAGTCAGTTTAAAGTGTTTTCCGCCTGCTCTTGGTCATTGCGACCCGCGACCCCGCCCCGCCGCCCCGCCCCCCCCCTGCCCCCTGCTGCCGCTGCCGCCCCATGCCCCCACCACCACCCCGCCCGCCGCCTAGGGCGCAAAAACACCTAGCACCAGCAGGACGCCACTCACTGGGATGTCAAATTGTGCGAAATCGCGGCGGCGGTAACGACAAACGACAAGACGAAATGACAAAATTTTTAAAAATTTCACGAAAAATGGAAACGACCCAAAACGGACCCATCCCGAAAAACGACAACTCGAAAAAAAAAATTCTGGTCGTGCCCATCTCTAGAATCTATGATTGTAATACAATAACATTGGCTAAAGCTATCATAATACTGAACATCTATTTATAAACTAATAAACGTTTCAATGTTTTATTTTAAAACTATAATACTTGTTATCTGATTCTCTCTCAAATACATACAAGTGTCCAGTTAATCTGGTGGTGGCAGTGAGTGGAAACCCAGTGTGCGTGATCCACGTCACAATGAGCACTTTGTATTTGAAGTTATGAATACAAAGTGTGTCACCACACATACAAGAGAAGTCCCCTCCCTCCACCCAGAACCAGCTGGTTCACCCACCAGTTGGGGCACAGCTCTTGCGTCTGCCCTCCTCATAAACCTGACAATTGTGGAAGTAGCCTGGCTGGTACCTCCCAGGGTAGCTGACCACTCCAGTGAGGAGCTGGGACAAAGAGTCCCCCCGCTCAGCTGTTGAATGGTCATCTGTGTGGGGAGGTCGGGAAGTGCCAACTGGGCTGTTTCTGCAATTGGAGCGTTTGTGACCAAAGATAGGCATGCCTGCTGCGTGCCAATTGGGGAGTGAATTGACTGATTCTGGAGGGAGGGAATGGACCTCCCTGGCACCTGTGGGGGCCACACTTCATATTCATCATATCCCCAGGGAGACGAAGCCAAAATCCCCATGTCTAATCTCCTCACTTGGATTGTGGGTTCTGCACTCATCGCAAATGCTATTATGCTGGAGCAGACTATGACAACAACAGCAGCCTAAGATAAAATCTATAAGAGGACTCAGTGTAGCACTTGTGCTGTTTTCCACACTTCTGCCTGTTTAAAAAGAGAAGGGGATTTAAAGATACAGCTTCTGCCGTGGAACCTGTGCATAGCTTTAAATATGATGGCATTAGTATCAGCTTAATTGTTTGGGAAGCCAAACTGTGCTTCTCTTCCCTATTTTTAATTACCACAAAACAAAGAGATTTCATTGTAAATGTCCCCCCGACACACATATCCTGAATAATTTTTCCCTCATTGCTTCCTATGTTTGCGGGGACTTTGCCAGATCTAAGCAGGGCCGTCTTAAGGATATGTGGAGCCGTGGTTCGAAGATCCCTCTGCCCCCCCCCCCCGTTTCACAGAGCTGTCTACCTTCCTTTTTTAAGGGAGTTAACGCGACACTTAAATATTATAAAGAAAACAGGAAACTTTTCAGGTTGCTCATTTATTAACAATGCACTTATTAAGTATACAACACCACGACATTGTTTTGTTTTTGCTTGTTTGCTAATGTCCCAAAAAATCTACTTTTCAAGCCTTTCTATGAGCAAAATCCTTTATAAGGTCACTGGTATCTATTGCTACTTCTTTTTCAATACTGATCATGGCAAGGTTTGACAATCTTTCTTGAGACATAGTTGATCTTAAATAATTTTTATTAATTTTAATTTTGAAAATGATCTTTCACCTTCTGCAACAGTCCGTACCGTACGATGGACATGAGGTCCCACACATTCAAATAATGCATTATTAGAGCAATGGTTCCCAACATTGGCAAACCTAGGTCTTCTTGGACTACAATTCCCAGAGGTCTACACTACCAGGGGTTGGGACACTGCAGTCTAAGAATGCAACCACTGCAGTAGAGGAAACAACATGATCCCCATTGCCTGCCACTATCACTGTCTTGTGCAAGTCTTCAGAAGCTTGGATTCAGTATGATATGTGGTTATATGGGGGAGGGGCTGCAGTTATGTAGCCTGAATGGATGCTTATTATGCATATAAATCTATAAACTTCTAGGTCCTTTTCTCAATGACAGCATAGGCAGAAAGCATGTTACTCTTTGGCTGAGAACAGCTTGCAACTTTTGGGGGGACTGTACGTTCCAAAATCATCTAGATAGCATCTCTACACTGGGTAGAGAACTCTGGGATTTATAATCCATAAAAGTAACTGTTGCAGCCAAGAAGTGTGTGTGTGTGTGTGTGTGTGTGTGTGTGTGTGTGTGTGTGTGTGTGTGTGTGTGTGTGTGTGTGTGTGTGTGTGTGTGTGTGTGTGTGTGTGTGTGTGTGTGTGTGTGTGTGTGTGTGTGTAGAAACATGACTAGAGGTCAAATTCCCCTATCTATTTGTTTAACTGTCCAACCTGTCCTCCTTCAGTGCAGTCTCATATTAGGGAAGGCCACAGCAGTATTCCTAGCCGTAACATTTGTTTTCATAAGAAATTCAGGCTCGTTGGCTTTTCTTTTGGTCCTGCATGGACTTTTATATCACTGCTTGGATTCATTAGCATAACTGGAGACTGGAAAAAGTTATTCTTCTTGGATTACAATTATTGGCCAAGCTGATTTGGGGATTCTGAAATTGTTTAAATTAAAAAAACTTAACTCTTTCAGACTCGGCATAAATAACTAGGGAGGCTTTTAGTGGAAATTGCTATGCTAACATAAAAATGGCAGCTGAATATTTGGCAAAACCAAGGGTCTGTTTCCTGCAGTGCATTAGAAAGGACACACATGATAGATTCCCCTTCATCAACCAGGAGCTGTGTGCCAATGCAGGGGTAAAACTGCATGTATGTATGTATGTATGTATGTATGTATGTATGTATGTATGTATGTATGTATGTATGTATGTATGTATGTATGTATGTATGTATGCCTCAGGAACAGATGGTGGTAGAGTCCATGCCATCTTGACCCTAATGTTCCTGAGGCATCCTCTTCATTTAGGACCAGCAGTGCCCAAATCACCTAATAGGCCAGTACAACTGGCCTGGCTGGAGCCAGTCATTAATAGGAGGTGCCATTTGCTTTTTGTTTTCTTTAGGGGCTGGGCTGTTGTTTTGTTTTTGGACTTTCAACTCCCAAATTTCTTCAGGAATCCCCCAGCCAGAATTCCAGGAGTTCTGACCCACAAACCCATGCCTATACTGTATTTTGTTCACCTGAACCGGGACCTACCTTCCAGGCTAAATTGCTGTCTTGGGCCTTGCTTTCAGTGGTTACATCCCCCCCCCAAGCTACTACTGTATAGTATTTCCAGGAATTGTAATCCTTCGGGAGTGCCCTAAAGGGCAGCGGAGAGACCACAACAAAGAAACGAACGGCACAACCCTAGTTATTGAGGTTCCCTTTTTGTTTCCTGTAGGTAAAATGGGAACAGTGTGCTCCATCAGCTAATTTAATGGTACACTCTGAAGCACCAAAGACCACCCCTCCCTTTCAGATGAACTCCTGTAGTTTGATTTGCTTAAGGAAGTCTTAGCAAACTGCAGATCACTTTTTCAAATAGCAAAGGGCAGCATCAATAGATATGCTTTAGGCCAGATGGAAGAGAAATGTCTTGCACTTTCATCACCTTTAATTTTCTGTCCCACCACTGCATACATTTGTCTGTTGCATCTGTGGTCCCCAAAAATGCTCATTAATATTTGTTAGTCTTAGAGGTGCCAGGGGAATCTTCTGTTTCTGCTCCCTGTAGCTGATTAACACATCTACTTCTCTGAAAAATTTTGAAGCACAACTACTGGTGGTGACAGCCGCCAAAAGAGAATCTAAGGAGCACAGGCCAATGTGTTTGATCCAGGCAATCCAGGCAGTTTTCCCTCTTTATGGGGAGCTAGCATTTTGTAAAGCCAATGGATGCGAATAGTCCACCAAGAGCAATCCACCCCATAATGCCTCACATTAAAACAGCTCAGAACAATAGATGCCAGCTGGGGAAATCCATTTTGTACAGCAAGAAGGAAGAAGGAAATGAACGCGAGCGGCGTTATTGTTCCTGCTATTTGAAAGGGGGGATCATTGGACCCGGAATCTTGTAAAGCTGCCTGGCTCCGCTACCCCACCCGCTTTACCTTCTTGGTCAGTGAAGCCAGTGGACTTTTGATGTTCAGAAGCAGAACAAAAGTCCAACTGTGCATTAAGGGTGCCGCTGCTTCAGTGATGCATAAAGAGGAGCGGCTTATAGCCTCCCAGGAAGGTTTCCAAAGGAAGAAGCCGCTGGAGACGATGTCCTCCCGTGATGGCCCAACTTCCCCTCACTCGGCCACGTGGTCTCGCCACTAGGTCGCGGGCGGGCGGGCGGGCGGGCATGCCTAGGTCTGGCTCGCTTGCTTGCTCGCTCGCTCGCTCAAATCCTGCCCAGTGGGGATCGTCACTCGCTCGGGTTGAAATGCACACATGCTGGAGAGGAAACAGCAGCCCGCAGTTAACTATTTAAGGACGCCTGGATGAGAACAGTTTTTTTTAATTCACAAACCAGTGTTCTTCGTTTTCCTCTCATCCTGCTGCCTCGGCGTGGTTGGAAGATGTATACCACACACACACACACACACACACACACATGCACACACACACACTTAATCTTTCTGGTTTCTGCTGATCCCTTAGAGAAGCATCCGCATCCTTTTGAGATGCGGATACCGAGGAAATGCAGGCGAGCCCTAAAGCTGCGCAGTGCGCGTCTCTGCTGAGCCGGACTTGACTTGGTGCTTCAGGCGCCCTTGGGGTTCAGGCGCCCTGGTTCATTGAACCACAAAGGCCTATGGGAAAGTCGCCCCTGGATCTAAGATTTGTGTCTAGCAGTGATAATGGGGCGTTCTGCTGTTGGCGTTGAGGGATTCAACCATCAAGACAACATTGATTGGTATTTCTAAAGGCCTGGAAAGGCAACCTGGGGAAAAAAAGTTCTGCTTTTCAGAAAGGCAAGCTAAAACAAGTTGTTTGCCATTGTCATTCTACTTTTAAAAGATAGACTCATTTTGGTAATTTGGGTTATAATAACCTATGTAAAATACATATAAGATGTTTGAGGGAGTGTAAGAAATGCTACCAAAACCCAGAATGTTAACCATATTAGAGGTAGTCAGTGAAAAAAACAAGGGATGCTGCAGTCTTCATTGGTTATTCACAATGTCTTCAAGTGACAAATAGCTGCACAATCATACCTTAACACAAATACCCTTGGGAGATGTTTACTTTTTTTATTACCAGACCCTGAAATAAACTCTAGCTTCCTTGTGCGATCAAATATAAATGGTGACAGGCGAGACCATAGCTCAGGAATCAATGAGACAATTATTGTTTGGTCACAACTCCCATTGGTGCTGAGGATTCTGACTAGGCCTGATGGGCTCTACTGTCCAACAACAACCAGAAGGCCACACTTTTCCCCACCCCTGAGCAGCAAACACCCGATAGATCACAATACACTGATGACCACTCTTTCAATCTGTTTTCCTCTTGCATTGCCTTTCATGGCTTCCTTCCCAAATCAAACATGAAATTGCTAAGAGTTATATGAAAATGTTGTACAGAGGACTTTTAAAAGCAGTGAGATTTTTAAAATAGCAATAATACTATATTTTGTCTCTTGATCATCAGTTTCCCCAAAATCTAAAACAATTAACTATATATTTTAAACATCTTATTTTAGACCACACAAAAATATTACTACGACAAATAAATTCTGAATGCCTCAAAACAAAATAAAATCTTAATCCATCTTGTGATGCCCATAAATGGTTTGTGTGGTTTTTCTCCCCCTTTCCGGTTTACAAACTCTTTCAATATATGGCTCTTGCTGCTTTAACAGCATGGCTGCCTGCGAGGTAGAGCAGAATTTGTTTTACGATACACTTGGCAATTGCATCGCGGTTGTAGCTATTCATGAACCAATGGGCTTTCAATAATGAGCGCAATGAAGTATACTTTCGAAAATTCTTTTCTGGCTTCAGTATACTGTATAAGCTTCCTTTTTAAAAAACATCCTTGCATCACCACAGACATGGGACTCATATAATCCTTGTTGCTTGGAAGGGGCTGTTGTGGAGGAAGGATTAGATGAGTACTGATAAAACTGAACTGACTTAATGATGCTAGGGGTACCTGCCAAGAACACAGCAAGAGTCCTTTACCTGGTACCAGTCAGAGGACTAAAATCCCTTTCAGGAAATTACAGATCCAGCCTGCTTTTTTGTTTTGTTATTTAATCATAACAGGAGATTTCATGACAGATTATCTTGCAAAGCTTCTTACCATCTGATTCGGAGCTCATTACAGAACAGTACACCACGTCCCGTTTATATCTGAGCAGATTTAAACTGACTGACATGAATACAATAGGCATTTTCTGAATCACCCTACATTACGGTGTTAAATGCCTTGTATTCATTTAGGCAATCCAAATGTAGAGAGAACATAAAATCACAAGTTGCTTGGTATGCTTTGGCGCAAACAGTGTGATTCGGATGGTCTTTGGTTTTACCGTGGAACAAAGTGTGCTCACCCCTTCAGAGTGGATATATGATGCCAGTAGGTCCATTTACGGGATCCAATGCATTAGCATATGCTAGCATCTAGTTCTTAGTTTTCACAGTCCTTTCTCTGCACCCACCATGGTTGCTCCTTCACACCTGGGAAGAACTGGCTCCAAAATGGCCAGCTAGGCTCAGATGCTCTGCAGTAGCCACAATTTGGGTCCAGTCTCCCACCCACCCCTAGAACCATAGAACCACAGAGTTGGAAGGGGTCTATGAGGCCATTGAATCCACCTTCTTGCTCAGTGCAAGAATCCAAATCATAGAACCATAGAATTGGGAGCAGCCTGTAAGGCCATCAAGTGCCCCATCTGTTTCAGACTCAGTGAGACCTTTCCAGCTTTGAAAGAAGTTCTCCTGGTCCTTAGAAATGACTGAACTCTCCAGACCAGTCATTCTTAATGGGGGTGGGGGTGGGGGCACTGGGCTCTCTGGAGGGTCCTGTCACATTTCAAGGGAGGGGGGGAACAGACTGGCAATAATTCTTCACTTCAGTCATCATGCAATTTATACAATCCTGATTCGGCCTATATTTCTTTCATATTTTGTTTATGGCTGTGTCAAAAAAAGGTTATGAATGGCTGTTCTAGCTGATTATTCATTGCAGTTTTGTTTGTTGGGGAAAATGTCTGGGAACCCTAGGAAATCACAAAAGAGGGTTCCAAGGGCTGCCCTTGGCCCGCTCCCTATTTTATCATGCACTTTTTGATGGGCTTCCAGCTATCAGACTTGGGCATACAGTTTGTAGTGACTCCATTGTCAATCCTACCTACAAATGTGTGGTTAGGTGTCATCATCACATCACAATTGACCTATGACAACCTTTAAAGGATTTTCCAGGTACTCGTACATGAGATATTTGACCAGTGGTCTTACCATTCGTATTCCACCGCAATACCCACAAGTTTCCAAGGCCGAGCAGGGATACAAACCAGAGTCTGTCACTCCCTCTGCCATACCATACTGACTCTCCTATCTAGAGCAGATCCACTGAGAAAAACATGATGGGGTTGACATAAGAGGCCTTTGTTCCAATGGGTCTCATCTAGTGCACCTGGGGCTATTGTGCATTTGAAGACTTCAGGCCTGTTTGTGGAGTAGGAGGTAGGGGGAAAGGGTTTCACACAGAATGCATGGTTGCATTGCACAATATGAGAAGGATGTGTTTTATTTTGTTTTGTGCGATTTTACTTTTATCCTGCTTTGTTTTCTCTGGAACACACTCACTCGGCCTACACACAAACACTCCTTGGATATGCAGGACGTTCATACACCGCAATGCATTGCACTTTTCACTGGGGTCAATAAGCACCCTGTAGTTCAGACAAAGTAAACTCACTGACTCAAGGGCATGAGGGGGGAATCAGAGAAACCTTTCTCTTGTTTTGTTTTTAGCTTTTGTAATTTCCACTGAGTTCAAAAGTACCCTGAAATGCAAACAATGCAACCTCCTTTTATCTGCTGCATGAGGGGGGGAAATCACAGAAGCCTCTCCTTTGTTTTATGTTCAGCTTGTTCAAAGGCCTGGACCCACAAGAAAGGGAAAGAACAGCTTCGGCACTCCAGCCATGACAGGAATAGTCGACTGTAGCCCCAACTGTTCTGCTACCTTACTGTGTCTGCTTTGGCAGCTCCATGTGGACCCATCATTCTCTTTGGAAATCCCCTTGTTATCTTGGAAAACAACCATTGTTGCCACATTACCTAGTTTGTTGTGAATATGAGGGCATTTAGATTTTTCCAGAGCATTCACTGCTTCCTATTCTCCTCCCAACAGTCAACAAACCTTTGGCCCATCTGGTTGCCTTGACCTAGGAAAGCAGTTTTATGTCTCTCTCCTCTTTCATTCCCTTTGGTCACATTAGCTGTCTACACCAAACATTTTCATGGAGGCTACTTTATCTCTTAGATTAATGTAATTTGGCTCTTTAGCAAAGAAAACAGTTTGATCACTGTCTGCATTTGAACCTCTGGGAGGTGAACCATGTTTCACCGTTGGGTGGATGAAGAGCAGTGATGTCACTAAGGCACTTGCCCAGAGTTGGTGCCTATTTTCTTTGGTCATTCTGCCAACTTTGCCAAATATCATTTGCAAGGGGAGGCAACAGAATGCATGGCCCGTGCAGAAAGCTTTGAGGACAGCTTGCTATTTCCACAACATGACAGAACCCCATTTGACCTCTTTTGTGCCTTCATTCATTACCATGTACCAATTCCCCCACCACATGCTTATATCAATTGTCTGTCCTTCTAATTGTGAATGCAGGAATGTGTAGGGTTGGGCCAACAACTAGGAGCCACTGGGAGGCAAGAGGGGAATAATAAAATGCCAAGTGGATGCATGAGTTTTGCAGGTGTACAAAGAGGGGTAAAATCAAATTAGTAGTAAGTGAATCATAAAATCATAAAATCATAAAATCATAGAGTTGGAAGAGACCTCAAGGGCCATCCAGTCCAACCCCTTGCCATGCAGGAACCCCCATCACATTATTTCCGACAGATGGCCATCCAGCCTCTGTTTAAAAACCTCCAAAGAAGGATACTCCACCACTCTCTGTGGCAGCATATTCCACTGCCGAACAGCTCTAACCATCATGAAGTTCTTCTTAATGTTCAAATGGAATCTCTTTTCCTGTAGTTTGAAACCATTGCCCCGAATCCTAGTCTCTGAAGCCATGGAAAACAAACCTGTTCTCTCTTCAATATATCCTTTCAAATATTTAACCATAGCTATCATATCCCCCCCAACCTTCTTTTTGAAAGGCTAAACATTCCCAGTTCCCTAAGCCGTTCCTCATATGACATTTCTTCAAGACCTTCAACCATCCTGGTCGCCCTCCTCTGTACCCACTCAAGGTTGTCAACATCCTTTTTAAATTGAGGCACACAGAACTGGACACAGTACTCCAGGTGGGGTCTGACCAGAGCAGAATAGAGTTGCACTATCACTTCCCTTTATCTAGACACTGTGCCTCTGTTGATGCAACCAAGAATTGCATTGGCTTTCTTGGCCACTATGTCACACTGCTGATTCATGTTCAATTTGTGGTCCACAAATTGAAACGATCCTTTTCACAGGTACTATTTTCCAGCCAGGCGTCTCCCATCCTATATCTGTGCAATTCATTTACTTACCTAGATGCACCACCGTACATTTCTCTCTGTTGAACCCCATTCTGTTAGCTTTGGCCCAGCACTGTAATCTGTCAAGGTCGCTTTGGATTTTCATCCTACCCTCTAGGGAACTGTGCATGTTCAGAGACTATAAAAGGGTAATAGTTAGATGGGGAGACAAGCAAAATCCATGGGTGATGGAGGAGAAGAACAATGGAATGGAGGTGAGCTCAAACCTTGACCAGAACATTAATCTTAAAAGATAGGAATACTTGCAGTTAGGGTGGCCAAACGAAAAAGAGAACAAGGGGGAAAGATGGAATTTCAGAATGTGTACAGCTATACATACTGAAATTCTGTCTTCCACTTGAACTGTTAAAGGTGCAGGGGCCTTGTTCTCTTTTTCATCTATATACAGCCATACATCTAATAGAAGCTATATCTGCAGAAATTCTGTCTTCCACATAGCTACTGAAGGTAGAGGGACCCCTGTCCTCATTTTCATATGGCCATCCTAACTGCAACATGCAGTTTTTGTGTTCTATAAAGTAGAAGAGCTTGTTTTGTTGTTGCCTTGTTGCTGTCGTTACAGTCTTGACAGACTCTTTGTGACCCCATGTCCATGGAGTTTGCAGGAATACTGGAGTGACTTGCCAGTTCCTACTCCAGGCGCCTACAGCACCCGGTATTCCCTGATGGTCGCCCATCCAAGTACCTGTGTGCTGTAAGAAGAACACAGGAATTAGTCAAAAGCCACTCTCTGGTTCAGCCCTTAAAAGTCTGGCTATGTGCTGTGCTTTGTTCACAAAGAAGAACAATCACTTGTCGGGGAGGGGTGGTTCATAAGCAGAGAGAACTTAGCCAGAGATCAGCAAGGCTCATGCAGAGTGCTCTGCCTGTGGAAGTGCTGTGGTCCAAGAAAGGAAGAGGATGCCAGACACCATCTTTTCCCTTCCACCACTTAAACAGCGTATCTCACTTATACAGACACACAACTTTGAGGAAGGTTGCCAAGAAGAGATGAAAGCAAAGAGTCTTGGGTGCAAGAGAGAAAGATAATGAAGCGATGCACCCAGGAAATTCCAGAGTGTGGACCTTAAATGATCACACACAACTTCTTTTGTTTTCTTTTAGCTTCACATAAAGTATGATCCGAGAGCAACAGAGATCTCTTTTGGGACTACTTTGGGCACATTTTGGTTTCATCTATGGCTTGGCAGCAAGAAGACATGCAGGAAATTGTGGGCCACCCCAACCCTCCTCATCCAGATCTTTTTAGATTCAGGGGCAGGACAGCTCTGGGTGCTCCCCTTTTTTTGGAGCTCGGTCAGAGCAATGCAGACTATGTTTTCTGGAAGTTGGAGAGCATCACTTCATGGGGTCCAATCTCTAAAGCAACATTTCTGTGTACAAAGAACAATAGTCTGCATTGTCTGTGAAGATTCTCAGTCATCCAGGTGAGTTTATCTGGAAATTGCGTCATGGCTACTGGACTTCTTTTTCTTGAGAGAGAGAAATGTTTCGCTGCTCATCCAAACAGCTTCATCAGTCTGAATACAGTTAGTGCAAGTCCTCCATCTTATAGTCAGCTTTGCCCTCTTGTCACCCTGGTCTGAAATACGCTCATAAGTAGAGATGGGCACGACTAGGGAAAATGACGTTTTCAAGTTGTCGTGTGTCGGAGGGGCCAACCACCCTCTGGTTTCCGCCCTGAGCTTCGCAAAAATTTGTCATTTCGTTTTTGTTTTTTTGTCTGTCGTTAAACTGGTTTGGGGGTAGCGGCTCCTGGAGGCACCTCTTTTTTGGGGTGCCTCCTTCCTCACCCGCTTAGGGAAAGCTTTTTCCTGGAGACCCCTCATACATGGGGGTCTCCTCTCCTCACCTGCTGCAAAATGGCATGCATGCATAGCCATATGGATATGATTGCATACCAAGTTGCACGCAGAGACACAGTAGACTGGCAGAGGCACCCCTCTTTTTGGGGTGCCTTCCCTGCATCAGTCAGGCCTCGGGGGCATGGTTTGCATGTCACACATGCTGCCGGCCGAGCCAAGCCTGCAGGAGAGGGGGGGAGGCCGGGACCCCCCCCCCGAAACCACCCCTCTGGTAGGTGCACTCTGCACTGCAGGCATATTTTTGCCTGCTTTTTGGCCCGGGAATGGGGGGGAGGAGTTTAAAACTTTTTTTCTGTGCCGCTTCCGCTTGAATTGTGGCGGCTGGCGGCGAGTCCGGTGCTTGTTGCGAGCAACTGACAATAGTTTCCCCACCACCAGAGCAGCCCAGGACAGGAGAGGGGGGGTCAACCACCCCTCTGGTAGGTGCCCTGAGCCCTCACTCAGGCAGGCATATTTCCGCCTGCTTTTTGGCCGGGAATCGGGGGTCATTAGCTATGGCCTTGGTGGTGAAGGCTTTTTTATTTATCTCTGTACTGCTGCAAGCACACCCTCATAAGTAGCAGATAGACTATGCCTGAGGCCTCCACCTCTGTTGAGGGAGGGGGTTTCAATGCTCACATCAATGGTTTCCCTGACTCTTCTCTCAAACCACCAATCTTCTCTGTCTTTTAATGAGTGCCCTTTGTCCTTCAAATGGAGGTGTACTGCTGATTCTGGTCCTGAGCTGTTACCCCTCCTATGTTGTGCCATCCTTCTGTTTAATGGCTGTTTAGTTTCTCCAATGTAGAGGTCTGCATACTCCTCACAACATTAGACCACATATACTATATTGGTTCTCCCCCCCCTTTTTTTTGGCAATGGTTTTTGCAGAGACTTGTCCATCCAAAGGACCCAATACCAAAACAAACAAACAAAAAGGCTCAATATAGTGTATGCATCCATAGTTAACAACCCATACTTTATAGGTTTCAGCACCTTAGACCATTGTTCACCTCTTAAGGCTATGGATATTATTGTCTACATAACGAGACTATTCAGGTCATTGTTCAGCTTATGAGCCTATTTCAGACCAGGGTGACAAGAGGTCAGAGCGGACTATAAGGTGGAGGACTAGCTGTATTGAGACTGATGAAGCTGTTTGGATTCTATCTCTCAAGAAAAAGAAGCCCAGTTGCCATGACTCAACGCACAGATAAACTCACCTGGATGACTGAGAATCTTCACAGACAATGTGGACTATTGTTCTTTGTACACAGAAACGTTGCTTTAGAGATCAGACCCCATGAAGTGATGCTCTCCAGTGTGACCCCACACTATCCTGCTTCCCTGACTGATTGTACCCTTACTTCAAGTCATAGGGCGTTTATACACGACCCCTAAGTTCCGCCGCAAATGGCTGCAAGCTCCGGACAATAAAAATGTTTACCCACCAGCTCCGGAGTTTGCAGACAATTAAGTGCGACCCCGCCCACTTAGCGCGACCAAACTGCACTTTTCTTGTACCTGCGTTTTTATAGTGAAAATATTTGATGCGGAGAGTTCCTGAGCTCTCCTCGCTTCTTTCTGTTGTTTTTCTTTTGCCTCCGCCCCTTAAAGAGGAACCAGGAAGTAAACGGAGGTCGGAGCAACCGGAGGTAAGCCTTTTATTCTTTTGTCTCTGTCTAAGGCTTTTTTTTCCTCCCCCCCTCATGCAGACAGAACAAAGAAGTGCCCAGCGGGTGGGGAGGGAGGAACAGCAACGAACCCTCAAGATCTCTGGTCTGAATTTAAGGGACCAGCGGATCTTAGGGGTCGTGTAAAAAGGCCCATAAATGTGAAATAAATAACACAATCCTGCAGAATTCAGGAAGTGGGAAACCAATTTTCACAGGGTCTGATGATTTTTCAAAATTGTTTAATCAAAAACCTTATCAGGCTTCAGGTTTTTGCAGTAATGGCATTGCCCCTCCCTTGGTGATTGCAAACGGTAACATCCTTAAGAAGTAGAAAAGCAGCAGCAATAACAAAAACATAATGGCAAAGCTTAGTGTAGGCCGGTCGCTATAATGCAGTCGCAAGGATCTGCTCCAGATGGCTGCCTAGATTCACAGGATGTCATCGGAATGTGTCTCATGCATAAGACGTTCTTATACCAGAATCTTTGATTCAGTTCTGACAAATGGGAAAAGCTGTAATAATATGTTGATTTCCAGTGATGGTCAGGGGGAGGAAGTGAGGTTTGGACTTCCAGCCTGAGATTTACCGTACATTCAAATTGTGTGACCGCTGAATCTGTTTGAACCAAAAGAGTCTGTTTTCCAAGTTAGTTGAATAGGATTTTGCACTGAAATTTGCTACCTGATGACGAGATCAGAATGAATTTGTTGTTTTCAAAACTAATCTCTCAAGCAACGGGTCCCTGGGGACATGAAAACCTGCTCAGTCAATTGTATGTTATATGAAAACATTTAATCTTGAAATACTAGGACCTTGCTACTCATTTACCTTATGCTTTTAAGGCATTTTGATATATTTGGAGGTGGCAGCAGCATTACATTTAATTTTGGTGGTGGTGGGGAAGGAGGATTACCATCATCTAAGAAATGAGCTCAGCTTCCAAGGGTAATAAACTATACATCTATATAGCAATGAGAACTAATGGTTGCCAGTTTCTCCCAAAGACAAGGCAATGCTGTCTAGTTTGGTCAAAGCAAGTAAATAGTAAAGCCAGGGTCCAAATGCTGGGTGGGGAGTAGGAGTGGGGGAAAGCAGAGGTAAGAACACCATAAATCTTTTCTCTAGTTGAGCACCCTAGGAGTCATTGCTGCCCTCTACAAGGAAGCAGTCCATGATTCCATCCATGCCATCATCAAGAATGTGTAGCACAGTGGTGGCGAACCTTTTGCACGGCAGATGTTTTGGACCACAACTCCCAGAATTCCAACCCTGTATTGCCAATGCCAATGAAAAAAGACTGTCTTTGTCACAATCCAATCTGATCCAACCCAATCCTCCCTCCTTCCCCCCCCATGTCAGGTTTAATATTCTGTGGCATCTCAAGATTTTCTTTCATTGCAAGGAATCTTAAATTAGTAATCTAATAACATCATTAACACTAAAATAGTAGGAAAGGCTCATCTTTTATTGCCAAATTTGTTGTACTGGTACCCTTTAAAATATATTCACGTTACAAAAATGGCCTATTCCACCACCACCACCCCACACGCATGTGCAATCATTGAAGCTGCAGCAGCTATTTGAGGATAATGTGTCTGATTCTGATTTCAGTTGTACAAATGGCACACAATCAGACATCCCCATGACAGCTTGTTAATTGGCCTCAATTAACCCTGCCGTTAGACTGCGTGAAATTTTTTTAAAAATGAGTTTTTGCCTTATTTTTTTTTACTGATAAAAATGTTAAAATGCTTGTCGGAATTTTTAATGTATTATAGGTAAAGGTTAATTTTTAACAAGCTGTTTTAAAGCTCTGGGTTTTGCTTCCTGCCATAACACTGTATTGGAAGAAAAATAACAGAGACAATCATATGTCAGTTTTTCAGACACAACGTAAGTTATTAGCAATTCGTCCTGACAAGAAAGGGACACTAAATACATGTTGATACTACCATTATTATTATCACTACCACTCTTCCTCCTCCATAATAATAATAATAATAATAATAATAATAATAATAATAATAATAATAATAATAATAATAATAATAAACAGCAAACTGTCACCCTGATCTTTGTCCCTGCATATGTCCATTGTACTATGTAGCATGTTTTCAAGAGGAGAGGCAGATGCTGAGGAAGCAACACCGAGCAAAATATATTTCTAATATCACAATTATGATTTGTTCCCACTCTCATCTTGCCAATATTTGACAAAGAAATAGACAACTGATTTCAAGCTTTATTGCACTCTTATTTTGTTTTTCTTTGATCTTGTGCCATCAGAATCAAGATCCCCTGTCAGACTCCAGTTTCAAGGGGAAATTGATTTCATTGGGAATTGCTCACACAGAAGCAGACATGGGATCACAGCCCAGTGGCTTGGAATATGGGTTTCCTGCTGCACAGAGACTTTTCAGAATGATACCACCACACCACTCGACCCTTGTCCTTCCTGGCTAATTAAAAGATCAGCCAAGGGGGTTCGCACCTGGGTCCAGGAAGCTGTAAATGCCTCATTAAGAGAGGGAGTGGTCCCTGCTGCCTTAAAGGAGGCAGTAATTAGGCCACTCTTAAAAAAAAAACCAACCTGGACCCAGGGCTGGTGGGTAACTACCGGCCAGTAGCGAACCTCCCTTATTTGGGCAAGGTGTTGGAACAGGTGGTGGCCGGACAGCTCCAGGCGCTGCTGGATGAAACGGATTTTCTGGATCCATTTCAATCTGGTTTCAGGCCGGGTTTTGGAAGAGAGACTGCCTTGGTCGCCCTGTACAATGACCTTTGCCGGGAGAGAGACAGGGGGAGTGCAACCCTGTTGATACTCCTGGACCTCTCAGCGGCTTTCGACACCATCAACCATGGTGTCCTTCTGGATAGGCTGGCCAGATTGGGAGTTGGAGGCACTGTTTTGCAGTGGTTCCGCTCCTTCCTGGCTGACCGTGTCCAGAAGGCGGTGCTGGGGGACAGTTGCTCTGCCCCGTGGCGTTTACATCATGGGATTCCACAGGGCTCAATACTGTCTCCCATGCTGTTCAACATTTGCATGGAACCGCTGGGAGAGGTCATCAGGAGGTTTGGGCTGAGGAGTCAGCAATATGCTGACGATACTCAGCTTTACCTCTCATTCTCCACCAATCCAGGTGAGGCGGTTTCTGTGCTGAATTCGTGTCTGGGCCAGATACTGGACTGGATGAGGGTTAATAAATTGAAACTCAATCCAGACAAGACGGAAGTGCTGTTAATGGGTGCTTCGCAGACAGGTTAGAGGGCCATTTTTCTGTCTTGGACGGGGTTACACTCCCCCTAAGGGACAGGGTCCGCAGCTTGGGGGGTGCTCCTGGACCCCGGTCTAACTCTGGAAGCCCAGGTGGACTCGGTGGCCAGAGGTGCCTTCCTTCAGCTGCGGAAAATATACCAGCTCCGCCCCTACCTAGACGAGCACAGCCTCATGACAGTTATGCATGCACTGGTAACATCCTGTATTGATTACTGCAATGCGCTTTACGTGGGGCTGCCTTTGAAGATGGTCTGGCGATGGCAATTGGTCCAGAATCGTGCGGCACGGCTGGTAAGCGGTGGGGCCGCCAGAGATCACATCACACCGATTCTACATAACCTGCATTGGTTACCAGTTGCTGCCCGAGCCCAATTCAAAGTGCTTGTCTTGACATATAAAGCCCTAAATGGCTTAGGACCTAGATACCTGAAGGACCGCCTCCTTCCATATGAACCTACCCGGCAATTAAGATCGAGCCAGGGGGCCCTCTTGAGAGAGCCATCCCTCAAGGAGGTGAGAGGGATGGCTTGTAGACATAGGGTCTTCTCTGCAGCTGCCCCCAAGTTATGGAATGCCCTCCCAAGTGAGATCCGCCTGGCGCCAACATTGATGACATTTCGGCTCCAGGTAAAAACCTTCCTGTTCCAGAAGTTTTTTAATTGATACAACATAGACTGTGAGTCCTTTGATGGCAATTTTAGTGTGATCATTTTAGTATAAGGTTTTGTTGTTGTTTTAATTATTTATTGATATTTGATGTTTTAACTGTTTTAATTCCTTATTGTAAGCTGCCCAGAGACCTTTGGGTAGTGGGCAGCATATAAATTGTATAAATAAATAAATAAATAAATAAATAAATAAATAAATAAATAAATAAATAAATAAATATTTTGGAGCAGGCTGTTTGGGTAACAGCTGGGAAGTTGTGACATTCTCAAACCTTCCCTCCTGGCCAAATCCTGTTTCTTGGCTTGATCTCTGGCATGGATCTTACATGAATTCACCCCAAGGCCCTGAGACAGCACAGGAGGAGACATCAGTCTGTGGGGAATGCTGACGTCCAGAGCCCACATGGTTAATCTCTTCAGGAGCAGCCCTCCCATCCCTGGTGCTCTCCTATTGGCTACTGTGCTTTTATGTATTCCAGCTGTTGCGCTGCAAAGTGGCAGCCTGTGTGAGTGGCAGAGGCAGAGAGAGAGAGAGAGAGAGAGAGAGAGAGAGAGAGAGAGAGCAAGCAAGCCACGACCGCTCTCAGTGGAGGCACGGACACCTTGTCCTGTCTCCACCATGAGGGGCAGACTTAAGGGGACGTGGATTTTCCCCTTGCTTTTGGCTGGTTTGATCCAGCCAAACTGGGGGCAGGAGCGAACGAAGGTAAGACGTTACTGGATTATGCAAGAAGAGGGGTTGGGAACAGGGCAATGCTTAGTTTAGGATGATATTTGGAAGGGAGGAGATGGACAGCTTTTGTCTCCTACATTGACACCCAAGAGTAACAGGGACACCTGGGGCTCGGAAGGACAGTTGGCAGATGCTTCTTGGTTTAGGATAGTGATGATACAACGTTCAGGTAGGGGAACAGCCCAGTCCCAAGAACTGCTAGCAGGTTGCTACCGGATTGGATGGGGGGGGGCACATTCCCCACCCCTTCAAAGCCATCATTTCTGAACTGAAGGACTAAGGACAGATTACAGGTTATCTCCCTATTAACTCTTTAAAATTATTTACTCAGGTGTTCATTTGAGTCTCTGTTGTCATGGTTGCATCTATCATGTGAAATGACAAAGAATCTATCTATCTATCTATCTATCTATCTATCTACCTACCTACCTACCTACCTACCTACCTACCTACCTACCTACCTACCTACCTACCTACCTACCTCCTAGCTGCTTCTTTTGTCAGCTGGTGAAAAGAATGGCCGGTGATTGTTTGTCAGCCTGTCCCTGTGGCCTGTATTCCTGACCTTTTCAGATGACAGACTAGGGCTCGGCTTTGCTAAGCCAAAGCCCTTTTCCTCCCTAGCAGGACACGTTTCCCACAATTATTAAATCCCCGTCCTCTTTTGAATGTGCCTTTCAGTTTCGGCCTCTTTTCTGGCTCTGCCATCCACCAAGTTCAGGCTCAGCTTTGAATCCCAATTTGTCTTGATGGGAAGTGTGAAACAAAGTAATTTTGCCTCACAGATTTCCTAGGAAGGGAACTGAAATCATTCTTCTTATACATTGAAAAAGGCAACCCTAATTGTGGATTGCCTTGCAAAGAAGCCCACAGAGGTTTCCTTCAAATGCTGATTCTTTCTGCTCATTTAAATCTGGAGCAGGACTGATCTATTAGATTTATAAAGTCTGTAAAATACCAGCCAAATTCAAGAGGAGGATTAGGAATACCACATCTACTGGGATATTATGAAGCTTTTCAAATAGTACAAGTGACTAATTTTATAAAAGAGGAGAAGATTCCAGATTGGGCTAAAATGGAAATGGAAGGGAAAATGAAATTAATCAATCTACACTTATTTACACCTAGGTTGGTAAAAAAAATATACCCAAATACAAAACCCTTTTACTGATGAAGCTATGAGAATATGGAGGAAACATATGAAAACCTTTGCTCCACCAATATCCTCTTTATGTCCTTGTTCAGAACATCCACAATTAAAACCTAGGAATCAAAATCTTCAAATAGAACGTTGGAAGAACATTGGAGTCTATAGAATAAAGGATCTGTTTGTACAAGGAAAACCAATTACAATTAAACAGGTACAAGAAAGAACTAAAGGAAAAACAGCTAATTGGTTGTTAGCTTTCCAGATAGGAAGCATCGCAAACCAATTATATAAGAAATTAGAATTTAATAGACCATTAACAGATTTTGAAAACTATTGCACAGGTAGTAACAAGGAGAAAAAGGGGTTAGTTTCACTAATTTATAAAAATATTTTGGATAAGAATTATGATAGTAATGCAGGATCTAGAATAGTTTGGGAAACAAACTTAAAAATCAAAATACCAGAAAATATATGGGAAAAAATATGGTCCACTCAACCATATAAATCAATATCCGCAAAATCTAAGCAGACGGTGTTAAAGGTCGTATACAGATGGCATTTATGTCCTAGCAAGTTGCATAGAATTAATAGAGAAATATCAGAATTATGCTGGAGAAAAGGAACATTAGAACATATGTGGTTATCTTGCCCTAAAGTCCAGAGATTCTGGTTTGAAGTGATTAGTTGGCTGGAAAAAATAACAAAACAGAAAATAATTCCAAATAAAATGCTCTTATTGTTTTCACTTTTTACTGGAGAGAATGAAAAACTATTAAATAAAGAAATGGTGGCAACCCTCATAGGTGTAGCTAGGAATGAAATAGCCCAATGCTGGAAATCAGCACAAAATTTAAATATGGAAAAATATAGGACCAAAGTATGGGCAATGGTAGTAATGGAAAAATTGACTTATTGGGTTAGATTGTATAGAGGGGAAATTAAACAGGATCGTTTTATGGAAATATGGCACCCACTGTTATCAGATACTGAAACTAGTGATAGATTAAGCAAGATGGAAAATGGGTTACACAATGGGTTGTTATAAACTGTTATAAATTGTACTAGCAGATATTATAAGGAAAATAATGTATTATATTGTGTTACAGTACGGTTGTTAATAAAAAATTCTATTTTAAAAGAAAAAATAAATAAATCTGGAGCTTGCCATGAAAAGGTAAGCAGATATCAAAAAGGAGATGGGAACTATGCAATTTCCAGATCAGGGGCCTTATAGTTCAGCAGAGAACTGTACATCTGGATTCAGTGCACTGAGACAAATAATGGGAGACAGAATGAACTTGTCTATTCAGGAGCATTCTCAGCCCAAAGGATAACTTGAGGACGTTTCAAACCATTTGCTTATTTTCAGGGCTGCTTGTTTGCATAGGCAAACAGTGTAATCAGTATAGAGGTCAGGGGAACCTCTGACATTTTAACATGATTGAGAAAGCCATGCACTTCTGCAAAGGTCAACAACACCTAAAAGCCACTTGGTTACTGGCTTGTTTAAGGCTCTTTAAATGCAGGAGACTTTAGGGGAGCAACAGGAACCTGGCCTTCTGTGGGTCCAAGTAACAGGCAGGAGAAGCATTGCTATCAGGCACAAATGCAAGAGATACTGTATGAGAACATTTGGTGGCTATTCATGTTTTTTCTCCCCAGAAGAACTGGGCATTCAGTTTTAAGAGTAAACTCTTGATGGACTAGCTTGGTAGCACAATCACAACTCCAATTCTACAATGTGCTTGTCAAGACTTCGATGTTCCTAGTTTAAGAACAAACTTGTCGGGATTCTTCTACAAAATGCACAGTCAGTACCTTTGTTCCAAACGTGGACTGATTTCACAGAGATCTTGTAGTATTGCATGTGACCTTCTTCCTTGTTTTCACCTGTATTTTCATTTTTTTAAAAAATCAAAATAAAAATTGATGCAAGATAAAAAGCAAAAGAACATGGACTACTAGAATGTCTAATCCAGGCAAATAGCCACTGAAGGGTAGATGAAACAGCAACTGCCCATTCCCCCAATGGAAAACACACAAAGACGACTGTCATATGTTCAAAAAGTCAACAAAGGCTTCCTGTTGTTGTTTGGTGTGATCAATCTGATTCAAATGAGCTAACTCTCGTTATGATGTACTTTAGCATAGTAAGTTGCAGCTAGAATAGGTCCCTTTGGATTTGTAGCAGTTTCAGAGGAGAGGACTCGCCAGAAACCTTTCAGTTCATTAGGTCTCCTCTGGTGCAATTTGCTGTCTTAAGCAACAGGATTTGGGCCTAAAGATTCCAGTTTTGGTTTGCAGCTCTTTAGCAAACCATGACTTAATAGAGGTAGGTTTTCACACCACAACAAGCCACATATCAACAAATTGTACAATAGTTAGAATATGCCAGTGCAGTAAACATGTATCTATAAGGAAAACCTCTAGCAAGAAGAATTACTTGCATAGTTTTAACACTTAAAAACTATTCACTTGGTCCAAATAAGCGGTTAAAATAGCCTCAGTATTTTCACTGCTTGTTTTGGGGGAAACCAGCATAAGATGACTGAAGCTATTTTTGTTTTTGCTGTAATATGGCCTCATCACACAATCGGTCTGAAACTCCCGTAGGCACTTTTTTCCTCCACCACCCCGAAGGAACAAGAAGACCCAAACAACTGGTTTTTCTTCTTCCAAGTCCAAATGTCACCCCACCAGCAAAGTGGAGCCACCATGCCGCCTAAAGCCTTTGCAGCCTCCCCCACAAACCTTTACAGCACAGTGTTATTTTCAAAAGGGTGTGTGCTCCCCTGCTCTCTAATTAACCCCTTGTCGGCCTAATATAAGAAATCTGTCTGGGGTGGGGCTGTCATTTTGCATTCAATATTATCAGAAAAAAAATCAAGAAGCAAAATACCTACCTACCTACCTACCTACCTACCTACCTACCTACCTACCTACCTACCTACCTACCTACCTACCTACATACATACATACATACATACATTATTTTTTGTGTATAAGACTATATTTTGGTCTAAAATTGTTAGACTAAAAATTGTGGGCCATTTTATACATGAAAATAACCTGAAGAGAGAACCGTGTGGTTGGGAAACTGTCATTTTGGGTTGGAAAACCCTATATGCTGGGCATATAGACTGAAAAATACGGTAAACAAATAAAACCCCACACTAATTCTTGCTGCAAATGTTCCTTTGGCAAATGAAAACAAACAAAAATCAACACAGTCAGTAAAAGGGAAGAAAACAAAATGGCAGCAGCCAGGTTCCTGTTGCTGACTTGCAGGCATACATTGACTTGTGTAACTCACCAGCGAATGGCTGCTAACTAATGAGGTGCTAGGGCATTATTCGGCACATGGCTATTGTGCAATTAGGCATGTGCCTCACGACACAACTCATTTATGTTTGTTTCGCAGGCTGAGCTGTGCAGCTTTCATATGGGTGTGTATATCACCAACTGGATTCTTCTCAGTGGTTTAGCTGAATACTAGTGCATGGGGTGGGGAACTATAGGGACTGGGGAGCGGGGAGCCACCCGGGATTAAAAATGGCTTTTAAAATGGCTTTTTGTAAGCCTTCTGTGTCTGCTTAAGTTATTGGAGTTCTCTTTGCTGTATTTGTTTCAGAAGCTTCCTCTCCATTGCTTTGCATGAGAGGAAAGAAAGAATTGTGTGCTCCCCCTGAGATCACCCCTGGGCTTTCTTGATCCTGGGACCTGGGGAGTTCCTGAGCCTCCTGGTGAGATCCACAGGATACACAGAGCTCCACAGTTCCCTGACAGATGTGCCCTTGGCATTAAAGAATTCTTCTCGTTCCTCTCCTACTAAAGCAGTGATGGCCAAACGTTGGCCCTCCAGATGTTTTGGACCACAACTCCCACAGTCCTTTGTCATTGGCAATACAGGCTTGGAATTCTGGGAGTTGTGGTCCAAAACATCTGGAGGGCTAAAGTTTGGCCAACACTGTACTAAAGGCTGGCGGATGTCAGTCATGGCTATCCTGACTTTGGATGGAGCAGCCCTGGAGAATAATCTTATATTACATCCAAAGCATAGTCTTATAGTTTTATACGTAGAGGGTTTGTTGTTCTTGGATATTATTGTCATCACCGTAGGCTCCATCTCTTATGACTTTCGTTGCCTAGCTATGACCTCATGCAACACATGGCACATATTGTTATCTGTTACTACTACTGATGGCTTAATGGCAAGGAGCAATTTAGCAGCTGCAGGTAGGCCCAGTAGAGAGACACGGTGATAGAAAAAGCTTAATAGTTGACCCCTTCTGCGTCACCTAGCTACCCCTTTGCAACAGGATTCTTGAGTAGGCTGGTGGAACTTCCATGAATGGCTTTCTGGTCACTGCTTGCCTATTGCGGAGTGTCCAGTTAGTTGATGGGACCTCATTGTTCTTCACGGTTTTGTGGAATACATTTCTAACAGAGGTGGATGGGAGGGGGTGCCTTGGTTCTTAATGTGATTGGAATAACTCAGCAGATTGCTATTCTCCTGGATATGATATGGAGATAAGCATTACATTGTGTCTCAGTATGTGTAGGTTAAGCTGCATTTAGGAAAAACTGACCTTTCCTTTCTAAAACATGGCTTCCTGGTCCTCAAATTCTTTTTGTCGCTGCTGCTTTTTAAAAAATTAAATTGAAAGAATTTGAAGTATGCAGCTCGACTAGGTAAACATTGACATCCACACACTAAACATCACAATATTACTCTTTTTTTGCCTATGCTCCACCCACAACCATACATTGAAAAACAGCTGATTTCTGTTGGCAGTGCTTCACTGGATGCTAAATTGCCAAATTATTGTGTCTTGTGTTCAACAGTTCCTTTTAAAAAAGATGATTATTATGTGCCTGTAAAAGCCTGTGCTGTTTTTGTGTATATTCTGTGGCTACTACCTATAATTGGTCTCAGAAAGGTTCTGTCTGATCTGTGCCTTGGAATGGTATTTTATCATTGAGCCCTTTTCAATGGGAACAAATTGTACCTGACATTTGGCTAAGAAATGCATGGTTTCTTTATGAGCATATTTGTTTGCTTTTTGAAAGTATTGTTTCCTGCAGACACTTATGACAGTTTCAGCAAAGGCCTTTACTAGGGCATTTTCTTGAATTTTACAGGGGCTATCATCCAGGTGAAGTTGAGTCATGGCAACTGAACTTCTTTTCTTGAGAGATTGAAACATTTCGCTGCTTCGTCAGTCTGAGGAAAGCTAGTTGGGAGCCCTCCATTTTATCGTTCACTTTGACCTCATGACACCCTGGTCTGAAATAGGCTCATAAGATGGATAATAGCCTGAATAGGCTTGTTAGGCAGACAGTAGCCTCAATAGGCTCATTAAGTGGACAATGGCCTAAGGTGCATGAAAGTCCCACCGTTAACGTTCCCAACACCCATGGGTCATTAGCTATGGCCTAAGTATGAAGTATTTTTGATTTGTCTGGGGATTGTTGAAATCACTGCCTGATAAGTAGCAGATAGACTGTGCCTGAGTCCCCCCACCCCGGTTGAGAGATGGCTTTTCAATGCTCACATGAATGGCTTCCCTGACCCCTCTCTCAAACTGCCTACCTTCTCTGTCTAATATGTGTACATCCTCATCTTTGAATGAGTGCCCTTCCCTAAGTCACACCTCCACCAACAAGGCCATGGCTAATAACTCATACTTTATGGGTGTTGGGAAGGTTGTAAGGGTGGGCCACCTAATGAGCCTATTGAGACTATTGTCCATCTAACGAACCAATTCAAGCTATTGTGCATCTTATCAGCCTATTGTGCATCTTGTCAGACCAGGGTGACATGAGGTCAAAGTGAACTATAAAATGGAGGACTCGCAACTAGCTTTCCTCAGACTGACAAAGCTGTTTGGATGAGCAGCAAAACATTTCAATCTCTCAAGAAAAGAAGTCCAGTTGCCATGACTCAACTTCCAGATTTACAGGGGCTAGTTGGGAAACTACTTGAAAACCACAAAAGAGTCGGAATCATCCTCAGGGATGATGATCATGATGCACCCATCTTTCCACCCCCTGTGCATTTCTTTTTTTGTCTTTTCTACCCAAGGGCTCAAAGACACCTGGCTTTAGATAATGCTTTTCTCTCTCCTTCTTGAGGTTTGCATTTATATCCATTGGATTCCCTGTCACATCCTTTTACCCTGAATGATGAACATGGGGGTTTGTTTTGTTTTTGTTTTGTTTATCCTCCTGATTAAATATCTACCAGAACAGAATAAACATCAAGGATAAAGGGAGGGTCATTCTCTGTCATCCCAGAGCTGTCCTAGCAAATGGATTGAGAAATTGATTGATCGTGCTTGATTTGTAGACCAGCATCTGCTTCTGACGCAAATAGCTTGAACCTCTGGCTCTCTGCAGACGTGAAGCAGAGTGAATGATTAAATGTTCCGGTCAGATCCTAGTGACCATGTGTTTACGATTGACCCTCCATGGATAAGCAACGGAAGCACTCCTTAGAAACCAATAAGAACCTGTTAAAAGCAGAATGCTGCTCCTCTATTCAACACCTCTGGTCCACCTAGCTAAATAGTATTTAAGCCTGGGCTGTCTTTGGGGATCTAATTTGCTTCTCCACTCCCTGCCCTTGATCCCAAAGGAGGGCTGGGAACCCTGTCACCTCTCTCTGTGACCAGACAGCAGTTCCCAACTTGCCAACCTGGCCAGTGGTGAGGCATGATGGGAGTTGCAGTTCACCAATTGCTGAAGGGCAACTCCTTCTCTAGCCCTTTTCTAGTGCTTCAAGGTTCGCTGGCGAGAGCAACTCGGGACGCGGATGAGGCAGCCCTGTGCCTGGCAGAATGAAGGCATGCGAAGCGTGCACAAGGCTCAGACCCGACATTATTTTTCCTCTTGGGACGGTGCTTCCATTCCTTTCCAAGAAAAACAAACTCCCGGTGGCCATTTCGGAGCATTTGTCATCCAGGAAGCCTAATTTAGAAGGGGAGGGGAGGATGTGGGTTTTTTTTTTTTTTTTTTTACTCTTCTTGTTCAAAACCTGGGTGCCAAACGTTTTGCAGAATTACGTCTGCATTGAGCAGCTTTCCAGAGTTCCAGGGCTATTTTCATGCCAAGGACTCAACTTGGGACTTAGGACAAATATAAGTGGTACCTTGTATAAAGGAAATAATTTGTTCCAAATGAAATTATATTAAGCAAATTTTCCTTTGTACAAATTTCCCATAGGAAAATGGAATAATCCCATTTTTATGTTGTATGGATTTTCCCCATAGGTGATTCTGTTAAGCAAATCTCCCCTATCTCCGGAATTTTTTATGTTGTACAGATTTTATGTTATACAAACCTTGTTATACAAGGGTCTGCTGTATATGCTTTACCTCTGAGCCACAGTCTCTTCCCCCACCACCCCAACTGTTATGACTGAATGTATTTTCAGCACCCATTAGGTAAGGGTGTGCATGCCCTGCAACATTATCTTCAGCTCACTCCTATGTGTCTAACTTCAATAGATGCAAAGTTTTGCCAGCTCCTGAGGCTGGAGGCTGCCTCCACACTGTCTAACCTCCAAACCACAAGGGGCAGAGCGTTAGGTGTGGTTTAACCCCTCACTATATGAATAGTTTTTGTTTTGGCCATTGCTGCCTACCAGCTAACTGGCAATTGAATCTACTGGGCTTGTTAGGTCAACACTTATTTAATGTATTTTTATTGGCACATTTATATCCTTCCTGTCCTTCCATGAGCTTATGATGGTGTCTATGGAGCTATTCCTTCTCACTTTCACCCTCCTAGGCATGCACTGTGAGCTGCTTTGGGCTATGAGAGACTGTCTGGCTCTTAGTCCTCTAGTGAGTTTCATTTTGCACCCAGGGCTCTTGAGGCTGTGTGCAACTCTGGCCTGTGCACCACACTGGCGTTTGCATAAACCCCACCGACTCTGCGGGTCTGCTCAAGTCGAGGTTTAGTTCTCTGTTTGGTTTTGGAATTATTTAGAAGAGTGAAGGGGAAACCCAGAGACCATATTCCTGAAGTCATTCAGGAATCAATACCTGCACATGGTATGTAGGCGGTCAAGTGTCAAAGCACTTCTTTTTGAAACCGCATGAATATTTGCCCCAAGGCAAATTATTTTATTATTTTGTATTGTAGTTTACCTTGTTTATTTTATAATTTTTTTCTTATTATTGCCCTCTTTTATTTAGTTTGTTATTATTGTTATAGTTTCTGCTGTGAACCACCCAGAGTTCCCCCGGAAGATGGGCGGTATATAAGTATTTAAATAAATAAATAAATAAATAAATAAATAAATAAATAAATAAATAAATAAATAAGGCCATTCTTTGTTCACCTCTTTCTCCTTCTCGTAATGTGTCTGTTGGTGTCTTCCAGGTGGACTGCTATGACTCAGTACAAGGAAGTGTCTACAATTATGGGGCTCTCACTCTTCATGGTGACGAATATGTCCCCTTCCAGAAGTATGCAGGGAAGTTGCTCCTCTTTGTCAACGTGGCCACCTACTGAGGACTCACATCCCAATATCTTGGTGAGACATCCCACCCTTGCCTCCCACAGCCAGAAGCACACTCTACCTGGGTCCAGAAGAAGTGCTGGACTTTCCACCAGCACAGGATCTGCCTCCTGACTTTAGAAGCATTGAAACTGGCAACGACAGTGTGGTCAGGGTGGAGTAGTAGATCCACAAGACTTGCATCTTTATTACTGCATCACAGAGCCCAGGAATAAGAGAGGGTTGGAGCCCCAACCTTAGTGTATCTATAGCAGAGATGGGCACAAATCTTTCTTTCAGAAGTTTGTGCCAGTTCTTATGAACAGCCCCGCAGGTGCTGCACATTTCTTCCCTGGCTGGATCCCAACTCATCAGCCAGTGCACTCTGCCTTTTTCTTCTTGTCCAGCTGTTTGACCAGTATCTGGCAAGAGCACTGGCTTCTTGGTGTCTTGGTGGACAGCTCCATCAAGGTGTCTAGCCAGTGTGTGGCGGTGGTGAAGAAGGCTGATTCCATGCTAGGGATTGTCAAAAAGGGGATTGAAAAATAAAACAGCCAACATTGTAATGCCATTGTAGAAGATGAAATTAAGGCCGCACCTAGAGTATTGTGTACAATTCTGGTCACCACATCTCAGGAAAGACATAGTGGAACTGGAAAAGGTGCAAAGGAGAGTGACTAAAATGATCACTGGGCTGGGGGACCTCCCTTATGAGGAAAGGCTAAAACATTTGGGGTTCTTTAGTCTGGAAAAAAAGGTGCCTGATGCCCGGGGATATGATTGAGACGCACAAAATAATGCAGGGCATGAATAAAGTGGATAGAGGGAAGCTCTTCTCCCTCTCACAAAATACCAGAACTAGGGGACAACAACTCAAATTGAGGGCTGGGAGAGTAAGAACAGACAAAAGAAAATATCTTTTTACCCAGCGTGTTGTTAGTCTGTGGAACTCCCTGCCACAGGATGTGGTGATGGCATCTGGCCTGGATGCTTCAAAAGGGGATTTGACAGGTTTCTGGAGGAAAAGTCCATCACAGGTTACAAACCATGATGGAGATGTGTAATCTCCAGGCTTAAAACCAGGTACTTCAAGGACCAGATGCAGGGGAGTGGTATCAGGAGACAGATATCTAGTCTCGTGCCCTCCCGGACACATTTGGTGGTGCCACTGTGAGATACAGGAAGCTGGACTAGATGAGCCTTTGGCTTGATCCAGCATGGCTCTTCTTATGCCCTGCCTCCTTGGCTGATTGCCCACTCTAACAAGAAAGTGAGACAGGCAAGCCTGCGCTCCTGCCAGGGACTGGTTGAACAGCTGGAGAGGAGGAGTGTACTTGGACTGGGTGAGTGGGTCATTGAGAGGTGAAGGAAGGGAACATGTGGTACCTAGGGTGCCATGCTTGCGAATGGGTACGAATCTCTGAACTGACCATTCTTACTCAACAACACTAGGCTTTGTGGATTTGCTGTTGTCATGCCTATCAAGTTGCTTCTGACTTATGGCACATTTAGTAAGGTTTTCCAAGACAGATGAGATGTTAAAGGGGTGGTTTTTCACTCTCTCCACAGGACCACTCTTGGGTTATTTATCACTTGGGTGATTTATTCATCCTGTTTGCCCAGGGAGTCAGGGAATGTATGACGCAACCTACAGCGGTTTGCAACCCTGTCATCAAATTAAGATCAATGGAATACTTTCAGGGAAAGCAAGGTCTGTTGGATCTAGCCTTGTTGAGCCAATATAAACTTGCCATGCAATTCATTCCAGGACAACAGCACCCCCAAGTTCGAGAACAGTATGAAAGCACGCCTTTTAGAAGAGACTTGAACTGCATGCTTGGCAGTCAATTGCTCCTTCATTCAGTTCTGCTTCATATTGTCGTCTTCTGGCTGGCTTTGTCCCGGGGAGCCTTGAGGCTCACAGAAGACTCCTACCAAAACAGAAGCCTCACATTGATTTGTGTCCATTTTCTAGGATTGAATGCACTACAAAATGAGCTGGGACGTTATGGATTAGTCATCCTTGGCTTCCCATGCAATCAGTTTGGAAAGCAAGAACCTGGAGAAAACACAGAAATCCTTCCAGGACTGAGGTGAGCATACTCATCGAGTGGATGGCTGGTTACGTCCCATAATGAGAACAGCCTCTGAGCGGGCCTCCCAAGCAGGCCTCAGGTCTGCAAAGCTTACAATTGTGTTTTATGGAGACCAGCTCCTTCTCTTGTTCTGTCATTTACTGTTGCCAATCTCTCTTGTAAGGCTGAAAGGTTCTTTCTGTTGTCTATAGAGGTCTATCTTGGCTATGCAGGTTGAGCTAGTGGCAATTATAGTCCTAGTATCTGTCTCCTAATGCCTCCTGCCGTCTAAGGGTTATGCTCAACAAGTCCTGACCAGAGGCCGAGGAAATTATTTAAAAGAAGAGATTTCTCCTTTCCGCCATCCCTCTGTGTGAATCCCCTCTCTCCTCTCTCTCTCTCTCTCTCTTTTTTTAATTTTTCTCTTTCTGTTCCAGGTATGTCAGACCTGGAGGAGGCTTTATCCCAAATTTCCAGCTCTTTCAGAAAGGTGATGTCAATGGGCAGAATGAACAGAGAGTTTACACTTTTCTAAAGGTTTGTGTCAGCAGCATATTTGATTCTGTGACCTTGTTTTCTTGGTCTGTCGGATATGAGCCCTGTGTGTGCCTGCTTCCAGGAGAGGCTTAAGCTAAGGACATGAGCAGAGAGAAGAGGCTCTTTGGGGAAAGAGAGCTAAATCTGAAGAAGAGAGACTTGGCTTCTACACAAGCAGATGCTTAATTGTGTTTAAACTTATAAAAAACCTGGATGCCTGATTGCACAGAGAGGATGAGCAGGTAGAGGTGGCTCTCCTTTGCAGATCTTGCTAGAATGGGAGCTAGAATGGGGAGGGCAGGGCTAGGCTGACTGGCTCTCTTTCTGATAAGCCAATATTAACCCTTTTAAGAAATGCCTCAGGAATGTTTTTGGATCCAGATGATGCTTAGGGCAGAGAAGAGCAAGTTAGCTCTCCCTCCCTCCCTCCCTGTTCTTAATGTGCAGAAACGATGCTCAAGGGATGCCGCCATTGGCAGAAGTGAGAGGGAACGAAGGCCTTCATTTCTGCTCTGCCTGAAAAATGTTTGGGGGTTTGGTAGACACTGCTGAACAGCACCTCCAGTGCTATGAGTGAGCAAGAGCAATCAAAATGTCGCCTCTCCTCAACCCAAGATCCAGTGCAATAAGTTCTATGTATGCAAAATAAACAACTTCGGAGTGAGATGGGAGTGGTGTTGGGTTGGGCTCCTGCCAAGTTCAACAGTCATTAGGGGACTAATGCTGTAATGGGGATTGTGCTGGGTGTGAACTTGGAGCAAGATGGTTCTGAGAGGAAACAACAGCTAATGGGAAGAAGGTCAAGCACCTGACTTCCCACCAGAGCCTAACACTCACTGGAAACCAAGTACATCATGAAAACATGACACACTTCTGCATATATCACTGCTATTTGCTGCTCAGTTTTCAATGGCACTGAAATAGCAGTGATGTCTCTGGCTTCATACTAATTGCCCAGATCTCTTCAATAGCACCGGAACAGAGATGGAAACTATCAGGCCAATATCCTATTGATAGTCCCAAGCACATGCAGCCCCATTGAATCAATTTCTAAATGACCTGCTGAGCCCACATGTCTGTTCATATTAGGACACTGGCCTTTGTATGTAGGGTTTCAGAGGCTCTTAGATGACTTTAAAACCCAGGAACAGCCACCATCAGCAAGACCTGTTTCTTTTTCTTCACAGAATTCCTGTCCCCCTGTTGTGGAAAACTTTGGTGACCCCAAGAAACTTTTCTGGGAACCTTTGAAGATCCATGATATCAAGTGGAACTTTGAGAAGTTTTTGGTTGGGCCCGACGGGAAGCCCGTGATGAGGTGGTACCACAGGACAAATATTGCCACTGTGAAGAATGACATCCTGCGATACATGAGGAAGCAGAACATGTTGTACGGATAGAGTTCACAGTCATGGGAAAATGAGATAACGGGGAGGGAGGGAGCCTATTGCTTCATCCACAACCCCATATTTTCTCAAAAAACCACAAACAGCAGAGCCAAAATAATTTCAAAAATAGAGTAAGGGTGGGCATTTATGACTCTTGACATGTCTTGGTTTCCACTTCTCACCAGCTCTAGCAAACATTGTGCTGATGATGATGGGAACTGCATTCCAAGAACATGTGTGTGGCACTCATTTGCTTGGCCTGAATCCAAAATGCTCTTTAACATAGACCAGTTCCCCCCGATATATACACACACAGTTCCTGTTTGGAACAAGTAGATTCCTCTGGAACAGGTGAGGGGATTGTTTTGGATCTCTCTGGGTAAGACACAGACTCCCTTCCCAAAGAGAACAGCATTCCCATCACCACCACCATCCCCCCAACAAGACAAGACTTTACACACGGTAGTTTCTGAAACTGTTTGGTCTTCTTGGAGCATGGGCAAGATGTGAAGGGGTTCCTGGGCCAAGGAAGGCACATCACTATGACGGTTAGGTCTGAAAGCTCCGAAAGGAGTAGGCCTCACCTGAGCCTGCAAGGCAGTGGAGTAGCCCTTTAGTGCATTCAGACTACTTCATGGCCCTCTGCAGAGAGATGTTCCTTTTTTAGCAGCCGCAAGATCCTGAGGCTTCTGTGCCCAGCTAGTGTATGTACAATGCCCAGTGATAATAATAAACAACACCTCCAGCAAATTTATTATTGTGAAATATTCTTTTTCAACGTGCAATGCAGGTATCACGCTAGGGCATGGAATGTGTTCTCTTACAGTGGGTTGATGCTGCTAGTCTTGAGCTAAACAAGACGGAAGGCCTAGCACATACTGACAAGAGAAGTTGTGTGATTCATGTCGGTTTTCATCTGACAATAGAATTTATTCAAATCCTCAGCATTCAGATTTGTAAATTAAGACTGTATTTATCAACCCAAATAACCAATCAAAAATGAAACACACAAGTAGGCAGGATATGATGAATTAAAGCATGTGCTAGGACAAACAGATTTATTTCACCTCTTAAGGGTGCATTGCTTCTAAGTTTGTGCCATCATCACTTTTCACAGTATGGAGATTTTGTACTGCTATTATGCCCACTACTACTGTTTTGTTTCTGGAGGCTACAAAACAATTTATATATATCCGTACAATTATTTTTGCAGAGTTTGGAAATTTCCTTTTTAAAGCATGATTATGTAGCTCACTGCAAAGGTCACAGGGGGTAACTCATTTTAGGTAGCACAACTTTTAGAGTATCTCTTTACGCTACTAGTTATTTTTCAAGTTGCTTTCTGGTTGATTTTTAGTTCCTTTGTTTAAAAAAAAATCTTTAAAAGTGAAATAAAAATCCCTTATGTTTAAGGAAAAGGGCTTAAAACACTCCCAAAGAATTAATAAGAGAAAAATGCGGAAAGATTGCTTGATATACAAGTTAGTAACAGTACTACCAGTAGTGATGCTACTTTGCAAATAGGAGGATTGTAGTAGCATGCTGGGGGAGTGTTGTTACTTGTAATATGATGTTTCCAAGTACTGACAACTGCATAATGAATATTCCCCAGTGCAGAGGCTAAGTTTGAGAGAATGGTGACCTTTCCATCCCATCCCTGCACTGCAGGACATGGTTTCACTGGCATAAAGGGAAGCTTCTCTCATCAACATCCTTCTGTTTGCTACCTTTCCTTTCATGGCCATCTGGAAAGTAAAATGCAAGACATCGCAAAGACACATTTATTAAGAGGCTCAGAGTTTATCGCAAAAGGAAACTGGTACTTTTATTAATGATTAAATAAACTGAGCATTTATAGTTAACGATCATTTTGTACAAGCAAAATGGCCTACACATTTACAATAAAGGAATATTAGCTAGGGAAAAATATAATAAAGTCTAAATACAGTGGCAACGTATTTTTAAAAATCTCTCCAAATATTTGGAAAAGGCATCTCTGTTTAAGGGAAACAGAGACAGGAAAAATCTGATTCAGTCCCCCTTTTTATCTTTTTCTATGTTACACTTCATTGCATTATAAAGAACATGTGCCAGTTCTACAAGAGAAGGCGAACTTGTTGAACAGAAGATAAAGATAATCACTTTTATAAGGAAGGGGCTTACAGGTCTTCTTTGGTACACACTTTCTAGGCCGGTGGTTCCCAATCTTGGGCAGTCCAGGTGTTCTTGGACTGCAATTCCCAAAAGGTTTTACCACCAGCTGTGTGGACCATGATTTCTGGGAGTTACAGTCCAAGAATGTTTGGATGACTAAAAGTCGGCAACCACTGTTCTAAGCAGTATGCATTTGACATTGGACGTAAACATTTTAGAAATCACTCGTTCCTTCTCATAGAAGACATTGGGGGGAGGAGGAGATAAAAAGAAATACACTCTACAAATTCTAGTCCTAGGGAAATGTTGTCTCCATAGAGAGTGAGGATAACTTCTTTGTGAATATCAACTGTTTTCAAATGAGCCCAGACATTAATTTTCGAACATTCCAACTTTTACAGCTGCATAAAATTTGTTATCCTACCTCTACCAAGCAGACACTGAAAGCTGTTTGTAACAATAAAGATAACATTCCAAGTTAATTATTCCTCAGAGGAAACTGTGCTTGAAATATGTCACTCCATCTATTTGACAAAAGTGAGAGTCAAGGGCATGTTGTTCTTATGTTCTTGTTGACTCTCTTCTGACTTACAGCAACCTTATATATTAGGAACTTCTAAAAAGTCATTGTCAAAAGCTGTGCCCAGCATTTGCAAACTCAAGGCTGTGGCTTCCTTTATTAAGTCAAACTATCTCGTGCTAGGCTCTTTTCCTGTTGCTTTCAATTTTTCCTAGTGTTATTGTCTTTCCCAGGGACTCTTGTCTTTCCCTGGTATGCTCAAAATATGGTCACCTCAGCTTAGTCAGTTTTGCTTCTAAGAATAGGCTAGGCTTGATCTAGCACCCGTTTGTCTTTGCTGCTATACACATACATATCTCCTTCAACAACACATTCCAAATGAATCAACCTGCTTTTCTTATTGTCTCTGAAGATTATCAGTCATCCAGGTGAATTCATCTGGAAGTTGAGTCAGGGCAACTGGATTTCTTTTCTTGAGAGATTGAAATGTTTCGCTGTTCATCCAAACAGCTTCGTCAGTCTAGCAGACTGAAACGTTTCACTCTCTCAAGAAAAGAAGTCCTATTGCCATAACTCAACTTCCAGATATTCTTTTCCTGTTGGCTTTCTTCACTGTCCAGCTTTTACATGCGCCCATAGTTAACCTGGAATGCCGTAGTATAGATTATCTTCATCTCGGTCTTCATGGTCACATCCTCATGCTTCAGGATCTTTTTCCAGTTCCTTCACATCTGCTCTTCCAAGCCTCCGTTTTCTTTCTCGTCTAGCCTCCATTGGCTCTGATCACAAAACTGTCCTGACGATACCAATTTCTATTTTCTCATTGACAACATTAATGTTATTTAATTATTTATTTGATTGATATACTGCAACCATCTAGCAGAAAGCTACTCTGGGCGGTTTATATAAGACAAACATAATTTTATTTATTCTCATTATTTATTGGTAGCGCAGTTTTTCTGCTTTCACTTCTACCCTCATTAGGAGTCAACATATCATTTGCTGGTCTCTTCCAGTTTTCCTATCACCACTCTCAGGGCAACTCATTGTTACAAGTCTGCTACACGCAATTGGATTAGGACATAAAGATCAGTTCTTCTATTTTTAAGAGTCAACATATTCCAGGATTAGAGTGTTTAAAATACATGCATAAACACACTGCCACGCTTAACCAAATATTCGTTGGAAACCATGTTGTACACAGTGTTCTGCGGAGAGTTAAGTTACTATGTTTTTTGGCTAAGCCAGAGAATTACAGTTCAAGTTCAAAATATACATATATATTCAGGATGATAAAAGCATATTTCTGTTTAATGTCTATACTATAGACATTCACGAACAAAACACAACATCAAAGGAAGCGATTCGCTTTCATTTATTTCCTCCCTCTTTGAAACACTGCAGAATTTGGGCGCTGGCTGCGATAAGAGAACAGTTGCTGTTTTGCACATAAACATGCAAAAATATTGAGTCATCATGAATGGAAAGCTGCCATGTGGCAGTAAAAGCAGTGAAATGGAGATCCTGTTGTCAGAGGAATCAAAAGGAAAAAGTATTTGCTACCAAAGTCTGAGAGCTGCTCTGTTGGTAGTTGAATCCTTGATGCCAATAAGAGAGAAAAGATCACTGAATCAAAATGCTGAGCAACCACATAGGTTGTGCCGTTGGAAATGTCCCACAAACACAAGATGATTGGACGCTCTTTGCCAGCAGTCATACATCTCCAAAAAATCCAGTTGAAGCTATTGTTCTCCCAAGCGTCCATTATATCCCAGATACACAAATAAATGGGAATAGTGGCCAGGCAGCACAAGAAGCTCATCTGTCTACAAAGGTTCACATGCATTCAGCAGTTCTGTTTTTGATGCTTACATGACACCATCATGTAGATTAAGCAGGCCTTTGATTTTTAGGTAACCCAACACCTGTAGGATCTGAAAGGCAAAAAAGCAAAACATTACCAAAGCAGCACTTGCACCCTTGCCTTATCAAAGACCTAACCTTCTTAGTTGAGCAACAATGCACTCATCTTAACTAGAACTGTGTTATGCTGTTTCATGTCAAGACATACTTTTAGCAACTCTAAAGGGACTTTCACATAAGTAAAATACTCAAAGAGTGGTTTTCCCAATTCTGTTCCTCAAGCAGATTTCCATGGAAGAGTGGAGATTCAAACTCAGTTCTCCCGAGTCCTACTCCATCACTCTATCCATTACACCGCACTAAACTAGGATCAGATGAGATTAAATCAATATGCCACTTCCCTCTTCATCAGGACCAAGAGCTATGAGTTCCATGAGCGGATCCCCCTACCTGTTGTATTCAACATCTCCCAACGGATATTATCGCCTGACTTGTAAAACAACATTGGGTCTGAGAGTGAAATCCAATTCCAAAAATGTTTAATGTAGTTTTGAATATATATTTCTATAAGAGCTGTAGAATAAGAAAGAGCATGCATTTAAATACTGTAACCATGATGAAAGGTAGAACTTTCTTGAGTTTTGGTAGGTGCCAAAATTAAGGCAAGAAATGACATTCCATGGCATCTGCCCCTCTCCTCCTATTCTCTTTGTAGTATTTTTATGGGCTGAGAGAACTGGGAGGGACAGGTGGAGGAGTCTGTTTCTATTACCCAAGGTGTGCTGTAGATGCACCCAGTCTACAGTGTAGTAAAGCACAGGTGTAGGTGAGAAGATGCTTAGAGATGTCTGCATTTTCCTCATTCAAACACTTAGGCACACAAAGGTGAAACACTGGGCAGATTATCTGCAAATGTTGTGCACAAGACCCTCACATGACAAAGGAGATGTACACCTTCACAGAGGTGCACAACCCAGTCAATATCACTCATTCTTGTTAAGCTCTAAATATACCAACCTTTATCAAGCATCAGAAAGATGTTTAAAACAGCATCTGCAGGTCAGGTCGGCCACATGGGTGCTACAATACACACTCCTCCATTCTGTGGCAAACTGACATTCCTCTCTTGGTGCTGGTGGCCAAATGACTCTTCTAAATGACTCTCATAGTTATTCCATGGGGCTGGCCAGGTTGGCACAGGAACATCAGCCTTTGCAGTGGCTCGGTAAATGGCTGTGCTGGATGGAAGATCCAAGAATGCTGCCTAGTTCGGCATTCTTTTAGCGGTCCATGGGAAGCCAATAAGCAGAACATGATTGCAACAGCACCTTTTGCCTCATATTACTCAGCAACTGCCTCAGATACTGGAAGTGATCTATTCCCATCTTTACTACCTGCCACGGATAAATCTAACAGTCATGGAAAAAACAACGTAAGAATGAAGCAGCATCTAAGCCAAAGAACACAAAAATTGGGATCCACAAAAACTATAAGTCTTTATACTTTTTAACACATTGGCAGCATATACTTATGACGTATTTTTACGCATTCCTTGTTATTGTGTGAGGAGAGGAGAGCTGGATATAGCAAAGGCCTCTGTGTTTATTGTCTAACTTCTGCGGATCTCAGTTTTGTGTTCTCTTGCCTAACCTTCCAAAGCCAGAACTTTTCCTTACCAGAGTCCTTAGACAGCTGTTTCATGCCATCCACTGCCTGTGATTTTTGGTTTTGGGATACAACCCATGGTGGTGGGGGCCAGGTGTACTCTGGCTATAAGGAAAACCAGGGAAGAGGGGATGACAGAAAAAGAGAGAGAGTCACTCAAATCAAGATAAAGAGTTCCTTTTTTTAAAAAAAGGAAACTTACACCAGCGTACAATCAGGAGAGGGTGCAGGCAATGTTAGGCCACCCACTTTGTAATCATGTCTTCAAAATTCTGCACAGAACCAAACTGGAAAATCCCTGTCTTTCTTGGAGCTCTTCCACAGATCCATCTACAGGGATGGCCCCTGGTTCCAAGACGTTCTCCCAAGCCCTCACATCTTTTCGCTCAGTTAACTCACAGGAGGGAAACGGTGGTAGTTCTGCATGGGAGGATGTTCGTTTGCCACTGTTGATGGGGGGTATCGGATCTGCCACTCCTCAAAGCCATGACACAGGTGTGGCTGGGCTGGAGGGGAACATTGGAACTGGTACATGGGGCAGAGCGGGGCCACTGGACCTGGCTGGGGTGGCTCAAGCTGGAGTCGGTCACCAGAATGCTGCAAGGGAGAAAAAGCAGGAGACGAAAATGAAGTCAATCAAACATACACTCCAAAGGAGACGGGGGGTGGGGGTCTTCCTTCCTGGAATCACCTGGCAGAGGGAGTCAAAGGGTTACATTTTGGCTGATGTGTGCTTTCGCACACAGAGAAGGAACCCTCTGATGCCTTCACCATATTCTGATCTCTGTGTTGCCAAGATTAAAAGACCAAAATAAAGCAACTGGAAGTTGGCCTCTCTCCTTTGCGGAAAAGGGAGTAGTTGTGTTTGTGCTACTAAAACAGAGTTGTAGTTCCAATCACACTACATTTGCCAAGGGACAGCAGATGCCACACTGAACCTCCAAAGCAGGCTTCTTCTACATCCCAGACCTTTTCAGAGAAGCGTAACCAAGACTTCTATCACTCCTGACCGCTTCTTAGGTTGGTTGTCAACCAGACAGGTTGCCTAAATCTGGATCCAATTTATGGAGGAGAAAATAACAAGTTGGGTAGGCAACTGCTCACAGTTACCTACTTTGTTCTCATTTAAGCACCGAGGCTCAGGTCTGGGAACTTGCACAGCCAGCCAATGGCTGCACATCTTGTTTGCCAGAGGGAGTCCAACACATTGGCAGGGCCTGAGGATGGGGATCAACCCCTGTAAGAACTAAGCGGGTGCCAGGCTAAAGAAAAACGGAAGGCCAACACTGAGCTAAGCCTGCAGGCCTGGCAAAGCCCCCCCCCTTTGCAAAGGGCACCCGCCACACTGTGGTCAAGGGCAAGGGTCCCATCCTTGCCTCTCCTTCACTGATGCAGGCCTTTGGGTGGGCACAGGCTCTGTGTCTCCTCCAAAGATAGGCTGCTGTGCCTTCTTTCCAAGTTACTGTGTGCTATTCAAGCCCCTGGAAGGCAGGTGTCCGTCTGCACTGCATAAACTGTCACTTCTCAAACTTTTTTTCTTCATTTGCGGTTGAAGACATTCCACACATGATGGGAGACTGTGAGATTCTCATTATGTACACATACGCAAAGAGGTGTTTATCAGCCTAAACCGAAGGCTTGTTTTCAAATTTCACGCCATGAAATGTTATCGTTTGGCATGGGGGATGGCCCTTCCGTTGGAGACAAACTCGAAGAACAAAGTGTGAGACAACAGGAACTCTACAAATGAAATTTGTTTTAAAAGGCTGGATGATGAAGAAGGTGAGGCGGGGAGACGCGGCAGTTTCTCAAAAATTAAAAAGGGGAGGGCATAATTGTCAAAGTGGCACCAACATAAAAGAAGAAAGGGCAGCATACCCTATTTCTACAAATTGCGGCCCAAAACAGGACAGCTTGTTGCAGAGACTTCAACCAAAGAAAACACATGCAGCAATGCTGTCACATGATAGAATAACTATGGCTTTTCGTGGCAATCAAAAGCTACTTCCTGGTGCCTTGCACCTCCCTTCTCTCCGCTTTAATTTCCTCACATGATAAGCCAAACCCAGCTCTAAAGGTGAATATTAATTTCACTGAAGACTTTTGTAGGACAGGTTATTCTGCATCTGTTGTCTCAATCTGCACAGTTCCTGGTCATCACGGAAGCATTTCTTTTGGTGGCTGCAATGATCACTTTCACATACGTACTACAGTGATCCCCCGCCTACAACCCGACCCGCGATATGTGAAAATCCGTGATATGCGGATGCAGGTCAGGTTGGGCCTGGGAGTCCTAGCTGGGGGCTCTTTTACTTACCCCCAGCCTGGCGCTGCCTTCTTGAGGCCCGGGAAGGCCCTCGCAGGCCCGTTCGGGGCAGCGCCAGTCCTGAGGTAAGTACAGAGGGCCTGAAACAGGCCTTTCCCCCCTGACCCCAGGGGGGTCTTTTTTCATATACTGTGGTCCCGCGATATAGTGAGACTGCATTATATGAACTGCAAAAGGGCGGGGGACCACTGTATTCACATTTTAAAAAGACAATGCAAAAAGGCTTCTAAACTGCCACAACCCAGCCCTCAGCCTGAATTCTGCTATGTAAATGTACATATAGACCACACACATATGTATATTTGGGAGGCGTTTATAAATAAGGATATTTATGGACATGCTTTTTTTGGCTGTCAGTAAAAAAACCCTGCTCAACCCAATTCACTAACTGTACTCCATCAGGCACCTCTGCACAGTTCTGCAAGGAGGAATTTAGCATTCTTTAAGTAGAGGTGTTTGGGGAATTAGATATGAGGGCCAGAATCTTGCTCCCTTTACTACTGGATAAAGGGAAGCATGTGATAGGAGGGATTTTGCTGTCTGTCTGTTATGCTTCTGCACAATCACATAGCTGCTCCTGAAGCTGACAGCCAGTGAAACTCCAGAGCTCATTTGCATTTACATGGGTGCTTTTGCACAAGAGGACTTTGACCAAAACAATAAAATCCTTCTCTCTTGAGTTAATGAGCAGGTCAGAGATTAGCCACTGGCATTTTTTTATTTCTTATGTGTTTCAGCATATATTTCATCTTAACAACCATATTTAGGCAAGTTGAGCACGGAATATATACAGTATATCCCAGAAGTGAGTACACCCCCCTCACATTTTGTAAATATTTTAGTACGTCATTTCACCTGGGGCCCATCCATTTCCAGCCTAACCCGTTTTTGCATTCCTTGATCCTAAACCCTTTCACTCCCATTTCTTCATTCTACTCTATGAACATGCACTTTCCCGTTTTACGTTCCTACCCATATTTGCTGTCAATTAGGGATGGGCATGAACTGGAGCTTTGACCCAGTTGATCATGGTGCCTGCACAAAGTGTTCCATGGGCATAGCACCCTTCACTCCCCCAACACACATTATTGGCTGTGTGTTGTGTTATTTTAAGGCGACAGCACATTTACACTGTTATACATGCTGCACACTCAGTGCTTTACATTGTAGCCAAGTGTCATTTCTTCAGTGTTGTCACATGAAAAGAAGCACTAAAATATTTATGAAATGTGAGCAGGTGTGCTCACTTCTGTGATATGCTGTATTGACAGTAGAAATGGACATGGACCCCATGTGGGTGGTTTGGCCCAGTGACAGTGCATGTGTTCTGCAGGCACTGCACACCTCCCTCCCTTGCCTCCTCAGGTCAATCAACCACTCACTGGCAGCAGCACGCTTCCCGCATCTGCCTCCTCCAGGCAATCACCCTCTCTCTCATAAGAAGCATGGTGGTCTTCCCTGCCCCACATCCTTGTTTGAATGGGCAGCCACTGAAGGAGGCCGAGAGGGGAAGAAGCATCAACTGCAGCTGCTGAGTGAGCGATCACCCGGAGGAAGCGCGCCAGGCCCACGGAACACTTTGTGCAGGCACCATGATCAACTGGGTCAAAACTCCATTTTGCGCCCATCTCTAATTGACGGCAAACATGGGTAGGAATGTAAAATGGGAAAGTGCGTTTTCATAGAGTAGAATGAGGAAATGGGAGCGAAAGGGTTTAGGATCAAGGTGTGCAAAAATGGGTTAGGCTGGAAACGGGCAGGCCTCAAGTGAGGTATTCAAAGCACTTCAGTGTCAAACAGAGCTACCCTTGCAAGAAGCCAGTCAGTCTGATCTTTCAAAGACGGTTAAATGAGCCAAAGTGTTATCTCATCACAGCGGTCAGTACCTGCTTGTGCTGCTTCAGCAGCTTCTTGTATTTATCCTTCTCCTCCTTCTCTTTCTGGTAGTCCTCTTTAAGCGTCCGGAGCTGTTGTGGAGGAGTCACAAGAAGGGAACAGACAACTGGTAAGAGAAGAGCAAATACTCCACTGCAAACTAGGAGACAAAGCTCTACATCTCCCCATCAGATCTGCTACAGCACTTTCCGGGTGTGGTGTCAGGACACTTCTTGTGTGCCATTGTTCCATGCCTTTCAATGTTTGGGGGGCGGGGCAGGGAAAGCTGGATGGCATCTCCACAGAGGGCATGTGAGGACAGGTACAGAAGACAGGCAAAGAGGCAGTACAGGGTTGTAATGAACCTTGCAGGCAGCTACAGAGCACTTCTGGATGAGGAGGTAGGTGCCTGGGATGCCGCTGTTTTGCTACCAAGGTGCACGTCAAGTTCTTCTCCTCATTCCCTTGCTTACCACTTTCATCACCAAAAGGAATTAGTGAGAAGAGATTTTGCTAAGGAATTGTTTAATTAGAATGGCCTTTCCAACAAGTTGGTCAGGCACCTTATGCCTTATGCCACAGACCGTGACATGTGCAATGGGTGAAGCTGGTGGCAGAGAGGTGTAATGGGTAGAGAGAGGTAGGCAGCATGTGAGCACAGGCAGCCTCCAAAGGATTTTCTGGGGCTCCCTTACAAGTTCCTTTCTGTTACTGAATTTACCACTCTGGTCACACTTGGTGCTACATACTGTGCATCCAGCAAAAGCATCCTTGCAGTACCACCAGCCTAGGCTTTTCTAACCCCCCTCCCCCCTTCTTCTTGACAGAGAAGGCTGAAGTGCTATCATTCCACCCTTCCTTTCCCATCCCACAGCAGGACAGTCAAAAATACCAAGGGACAAAGGAATCAAGTCAGGGTGGATAGCTCAAAGAACTGGACTTCCTGGTTGGCCGGGAGTTCGATTCTCCACTGTGCCTTGTGGCAGAAGAGCCAGGCCAGGCAGCCCCAGGGCACAGAAGGAAGCCGTAAGCCAATGCGGAATACTTGAAACTCAGGGAACCCTGGCAAGGGGGTGCTCTAAGCCAGAACTAACTTGACAGCACACCGTTATTATTAATAGAAGAGGATCAGTCTGTGGACTGTTAGTTACATTTATTTATTTATTTATATTTATTTATTGTTGGATTTATACCCCGCCCATCTTCCCAAGGGAACATTCACCTTCTAGAACAATAATTCTTAATTTTTTGGCCACAGCCATAAATGCAGCAGGAAAGAAATACAGGCCAAATCAGGATTATACAAGTCACCCAACAAACCTTAAAAGGCGATGTGTGCAGAATTGTTTCCAGTGTGTGCCCACCTAGCCCAAAATCAAATTTGCCAAAGCCCCCGTGGAGGAAGGCTACTTGAGATAACTTGAGAAAACCTCAGAAAACGTCTAGGAGCATAACTCTGATTGAGAAGTGAGATTTGCTCCCTTCTTGCCTTTGTAACCCTACTGAGAGAAGCACCTAGTAATGAACTCCCCCCCCGGCCCGTGTGCAACATTTCCGGACAAACCTACGGAAAAGGCACAAAAAGGAGATGGACAAAACAGGGACAGAAAACCCAGAAATGCTGTGGGAATGTTTAAAAGGAACCAAGAACCCTTGGGAGAGGGTGAGCTATGGAAGGCCACATCTTGGCTCCTTGCCTACTGTGGCAAGCATGTAACACTGGCAGAGCTACTGGAGGCCTCGATCAAGCCAGTGAACGGCCCTGGCAGGCAGACCAAGCGACCTCCTTCCCAGAAGAATTCAAGTATCCAGCCATCCCGTGTGTGTCTTTTCTGGATCCCCACCTGGTTGCTGGAAAGCACTAACTGCTTCTGAAGCTTCTCCAGCTGTTGCTTGAGCGCCTCCTTCTCCTCATTCATCCTCTCCCGATCACTCCGCTCCCGCTGGAAGTCCTCCTCAAAGATCTTCACCTGGCCAAAAAGACAAAAAAAGAAGAGAGGTGTTCAAGTCCAAGGAGGAGGTCATGTTGCTCTAAAGCAGCCATTCTCAAGGTGTTTTTCCCCCCATGGAGGCCATTAACGCAATAGGAATGAAATATAGGCTGGATCAGGATGGTACGAGTCAGGATCAGGATGGTACGAGTCACATAACGAACATATATATATAGGGTGGTATGTGAATAATTGTTTCCATCCTGTCCTGCAAGAAGGACATATGTCCCCCGCTGAGAATGGCTGGTCTGACATAGGCCACAAATAACATTGATGTGAAAAAGAAAGTCATCACATGCTACTACGTCTTGTTCTACTATAGTCCCTTCACAGCGAAATCCACACCACATTTAGGTGAGGCATGAACTCTCCGATCGAGTCAATTTCTCTGTAAGTTTATAACTGCTCATGAATATCCCAGCTGGCATTTTCAGTTTATAAGGGCTAGGCTGGTCCCTCTAAAAGTCAGTTGATCCATAAAATCAAGGCTCTTGTTTGATCTCTTTCCAGACATTACACTATTGACACATATTCAAGCAACTGATTTCAATTATTTCAACTACGCATAGATGTAAGTCCAACCAGGGAAGCTTCCAAGAATGTTAGACTACATTATACACAACTGGTTGGATCCAGAATTAAAATTATGCAGAGCGTAAATTAGGGTGCCAAACCTTTGTGACCCCAAGGGTTGCATGAGATGGTGGTTGGCACAGATGTATAAAACACATGTTCTCCTGAACTGGACAGGACAGCAATGGCTCTCAAAGAGCTTGGCGCTATCTTCCCTCTGCAGCCTTTTCCTCTGGAGACAGAGATGGGTGGAGGAGAGTGAGAAGGCACCTGCCCCCCCCAAATGTGCCGGATCTTGCTCAGAGGAGGAACAAAGGCAACCAGCAAAGGGCAACAGGACCATCCATACCCACTGTTGCCATGACCAAGATGGCTATTTTTACTGAGAGTATCTTTGGTTTGCAAAAGGGACCAAGCCAAGGCTGGGTCCTTCGTCTCCCAGAAGCCTTCCATACCTGCTGCTTCAGGAGCTCATTCTGGGTCATCACTTCCTGCTGTCGGATGCTCAGGGCAGACTCAACAGGGCTGCTGAAAGGAGCCGCGGCTTGAAAGTTCAGGGCCTCTTCTAAGGCCTAAGGGGAGACAGGAGACAGCAGCTTAGAGGGAGCCTAGTCATGTTCACAGCAAAACAACTGGGGAAGGCAGATGTTTGTGTGTGAACTGCAGCAGTGCTATGTTCTATTATTGAATGAAGTCTGTAACTCGTTGGGAAATAATACATCAGAAACATAAAACCTGGCAAATACTGGGAAGACCACCCACCTTATTCAGCCGGAAAATCTCCTTCTCCTGGTACTCCCTTTGCCTGGTGATTGGAGACAACTGATCCTGAAGGAACTTTATCCTCTGTTTTAGGTCCTTCACCTCCCCACTAAGTTGTTCCTTTTCTGCCTGAGAGAGAGAGAGAGAAAGAGAGAGAGAAAGAGAGAGAGAGACAGTGAGAGAGAGGGAGAAAGAGGGAGAAAGGGAGGGGTTTAAAAACCAGTCAGCTTTCGACATGAGTACAATATACGTAGGATGGGAGACCTACACACAGTCTCATTCTAATTTCAAAACCCCTTTACAAGCAACTAACTCCCACCTTTGGAAACAGTGATTCATCCCTTGACTAGAAGCCCACTGGCAGCAAGAAAGCGCACACGTGCACGCACACACACACACATACACATACATGCACACGCACGTGCACACACAAAGGGAGATACTGAATTATAATCCCTTCTGCTTCTAAGGCTACCCAACCCACTATTTGCCTTGGTCCTGCCTACCAGCCTTCACAGATTACACTTGAGCGTGATCTCCACTACTGTGTGGGTACCATTGGTTATGAATCTGTGATCTTTTCTTTCTGCTCCAAAAACAGATTGGAAGAAACAGAAGCAAAGAGATACCAGTGAAGGTTGTGGGAGATTCTGGCCTTGCGGACTACCATGCCAACTGAGAACACATGCATTGATTATCACCGTCCATTGAGAAGCCCTGCGGTGTATTACCACTGAGCAAATACATCTGACAAAAACACGGGGGGGGGGGCAGATTCTCAAGCCATCTGCCCTGCCCTTCCTTCCATGTCTTGCCATGACTCCAGAATAATGCCCCCAAACCTCATGTATCCATCTGCCTAGATCAGAGCCCCATCACCTCTTCAAGCCCATCTTTTGTAAGTTCTAACACAGTGATATAACTAACTTTGTGATATAACTAGGGATATAACTAAACTTTAAGAGAGAGATAGCTTACCATTAAAAAGTTTACCATTAAAAAAATCCCACCCAAAGAGGTTTAGAAATTAAGTAGAAAGTCCAAAGGAGCCTATGTGAATGTTATAGGTAGGGCGTTTTGCAACTTCTGGATGGTAGGCAGTCCCATTTCTTTCATAGGATCAGAGCCTCCTCTGTGGAGGTGCCTTCGTGCCGTCTCTCTGAGCAACACACAGTGACCATCCTGCACCTGGCCACTGGCATTCCCCTGCCGCCTCTCCATTGCAAAAAAAAAAAAAAAAGTCACCACTGTTTTGTGCACACCTAAATGAATATGTTGCATTCCTGAAAGCATCCATAAGGGGCCCTGTTATCCCATAAACAAGGTGCTTTGTCCTGTTTTGCAAAATATGCCCATTCTTTAGAGTGGTGGTGGTCTAAGGCCAGAATGGAAAACAAACTAATTGATCAACCAAACCAAATAAACACATTTATTATTGAGGGTGTGAGTCATAAGAAATCCCAGGGGGTGAAAAACCATTATTGGACCTGCCAAGTCTGCCAGACAGTGTTCTGTTATTAATACAGTAAATTACAGCACTTTCATCAGCTCAGCATTTAAGGATTTTTAAAATGTGACGCCTCCACTGATATTGTTACTTGCCAGTACAAGACTGAAAAGCACAATGGTAAAAGAATCATAGAGTTGGAAGAGACCTCAAGGGCCATTTAGTCCAACTCCCTGTCACACAGAAACCCCCATCACAGTGCTCCCGACAGATGGCCATCCAGCCTCTGCTTAAAAACCTCCAAAGAAGGACACTCCACCACCCTCCGTGGCAGCATAAAAGAAGAATACTATCTTCCAGTCAAAAGGAGGTATGTCTTGAATCAGAATACTGATGCTCTAGATCAGCCTTCTCCAACCTGGTACCCTCTGGATTTGTTGGACTACAACTCCCATGACTCCACAGCCAGTGTATTAAATGGTAAGGTGATGCAGGCTCTTTTTTTTTTTTTTTTTTTTGGAAGACTGACCTCCTCCTCTTCAATCTTGGATTTTGCCAGGAGAAGCTTGCGGTCAAAATCCCTCTGCTTCAGCTCCCGTTCGGCCTCCAGGTCGGCCAGTGCCTTCTGGCAGTCAGCCAGTTTCTGGCGCAAATCCGTTATCTGGGAAACATAACCCCCCAAAAGTTTAAAGAACCCAAACAATCCGGCTTGGGCACACCACTGGTTCATTATCTCTTGTACATTGTCTGTTCACCAGAAAAAAGGGCTAGGACTGTGCCACAAGTAGTCCAAAACATGGTTTCTTCATCTAACCATACCCTAGGGTCCTTCCAATGCAACTGTACAAAAAGGCAAGGCTCAGTTTAAAGATGGTGGCATTAGAGTGGACTTCCAGGATGAATTTGTGAAGCAATTTTGTCAGTAATTGTGTCCAGAAAAGGCGGCTCTAGTGGTGGTGGAGACAGTTGTCAAGTCCTACCTAAATGCTACTATAGAAGTGGAAAATGTCAGCACATTGAAGTGGGTCAGGGGCACCACCAAAAAGACTATATTTGCAATGCAAGCCAGCCAGAATTATCTTAAAAGTGCCCATATGTAAAGGACCCTAAGCCTAGGGGGAGGACTTTAGGGGGGTAACTTTAATGGTATTTCATATGGCTGGAACAAATATTTGTAAGTGGCGAAGTGAGATGGTTCAGGATAGCACCTCATTCTGAAAGTCAAATGTTTCTGAGTAATAAAAATACACATGAGAAGACAATGAATCAATTACAAAGTTACTGGAAATTAGCCATATAAATTTACCCCCATAAAAACATAAGAACATAAGAAGAGCCATGCTGGATCAGGCCAAAGGCCCATCTAGTACAGCTTCCTGTATCTCACAGTGGTCCTACCAAATGTGTCTGGGAGTGCACAAGACTAGATATCTGTCTCTTGATACCACTCCCCTCCATCTGGTCCTTGAAGTACCCCGGTTTTAAGCCTGGAGATGACACATCTCCATCATGGCTTTTCCTCCAGGAATCTGTCCAATCACTTTTTGAAGGCATCCAGGCCAGATGCCATCACCACATCCTGTGGTGGGGAGTTCCACAGACTAACAACACGCTGGGTAAAAAAAAACTTTTGTCTATTCTTACTCTCCCAGCCCTAGTTCTGGTATTTTGTGAGAGGGAGGAGAGCATCTCTCTATCCACTTTACTCATGCTCTGCATCATTTTGTACATCTCAATCATATGATTGTATCCCCCAAGTACATGGAATAATTGTTACTGGTTTATATTATTATTATTATTATTATTATTATTATTATTATTATTATTATTATTATTATTATTATTATTATTATTATTATTATTATGGATACATACAAACTGGAAAAGGTCTAAAACCGTAATGTTTACAGAGGGGTAAGTCAAGTCTGGCACACCAGCACATAGTAAAGCAAACCATCTGAAATGGTTAGATTCAACATTGGCAGACAATAAAACAGAATTCTGCACAAGCTGGCTTGCAACTAAATACAGTTTGATCATTTCTATATATATTTGTGTTTGTTAGATTGAACTTGTTCATTGTTTTTGGCCAACTGTACATGTCCTGTCAGCTCTTTTGGGACTATTTGTACATTGAACACAGTATTTGGATATTTTTCTATAAAATTGTAGTGGATTTTTAACATACTGTATATGTGTAATACATCTATTTTGTGAAAATCCTGAAATATTGAGGCCTGATGCAAGTGCCACGAGAAGAGAATAAAAGCTTAAAAGGAAAGGGCTAAAGTTGAATACAAAACAACAGGGCCACAGAAACTTTCACTTTTCCCTTTAATGACATCCCCCTGAGCATTTTTTTCCTTCTGACAGTAATAGCAAGGCAACCTTCTTTTTAATTACATTACAGTGAAACCTTGACTTATGTCATTAATCCGTTCCGGAGGTCTAGACCTAAGTCAAACATGCCTTAAGTCAAATGAATTTTTTCCATAGTAAGTAATGGGAAAGTAGTTTAATCCATTCCAGATGATGAAAAAGACCTCCGAAAACAGCAATTTAACACAAATTTGACTGGGATAGGAGATTCCTTCCGGGGATGTAAATGAAATGTCTCTTCAAAGAGAGGAGGCAGTGGGATTATAGTCCACAAGGTATACACCTCCACATTTTAATGTTCATAGCAACAATGTCTAACATTTAAATTTTACTGATTTTTAACCTGACGTTCCAAGTTCTGAACAACTCTATGCTTACCATTAGAGTCCCACAACTGTACAGCTCCCCAACTAAAATGCTTCCATTGTGGACCAGAATTCTGCAGCCAGATTTTTTACAAGACTGAGCCGATTGTCTAACCAGTGAGGCCAGCCCCGAGCTCCTGGCCCTTCTCTTCTGGCGGCAACGGCAGCTTCGGCGAGGCCGAGGACCAGCTCCAGCTGCTCGGAGCTGGCCTCGCCGAAGCCGCCACTGCCAGAGGAGAGGAGCAGTTTGGAGGCGGCAGCCGCGATGCTGGGTCGTGGCTGCCGCCCGATTCCAGGGCCTGGCGCCGGGCCTCTGAGCTGTAAGTCAGAGCCTGCGGTGCAAGTCAAACAGGCCCCTTCTGGTGCAAGTCAAATATGCTGCAAGTCAAGCAGCATGTAAGTCAAGGTTCCACTGTATTTGGAACAACAGCCACCTATAAGGGACTATTTTTGATCAGGATACTGATAAGTGGCCATTACCTTCTGTTCGTATTGCTGCTTCATGGACCGGAAGTGATGGTCCCATTGCTTATTCACCTCCAGGAGCTATAAAGAAATGCACAATTATCTCAAAGTATAGAACCTCAATTGGCTGCTCACGTAGTGCTTGAGACAGAAATTTGCCGACACCTTTTGTTTCAGGGTTGGGGAATTCCCAGAGGCTGTGAACTACAACTTCCATCATCTATCCCCAATCGGCCATGGTGGGTAAGGTCTAGGAGAGTTAAAATTCAAAACGTTTGAATAGATGCAGGTTATTGCCCAGTGGTGAAAAACAGCTACTTCTGTTTTGAACACAGGCTGCTCATGCATTAGGCAAGCAGCAGCCAAAATCCTGTTGCCTCGTTACACGCCCACCCACTAGTGTGGTGGCATAAAAGTCCCCGGAGTGCCTCGCTAACTGCCAGTGTGAAGCCACTGCAAGTTATGCCGCTGGCCTTCTGCAGGTGCGAAAAACATCAACAGAAAATTTGCCAAATTACAGCAAGGGGAAATATCAAGGGAAATCAGTCTACCCTCCTTTTATAAGGCCTAGCAGTGAGGGGGCCTTCCAAGGAAAGCAGGGTGTGTGTGTCATGCAGTGGAGGAGGAGCCGACACAGAAGGAAAGGTTTTCATTATGGCAGCTGCCATAGCCACCCTCCAGTGAACGTCCACAGATGCAGACAGCTATATTGACCCATATCCAGGTGCTGAGATAAACGTATGGATAGGATTCTGAACTGGAATAGGTCACTCCTTGCTGTGCTGCCTTATTGTCATGTAATATCTCTTGTAGCTGGCGGCTGCCTCAGGAATCTCCATTACTACGGAAAAGGCTATAAATATTTGAACTAAATCCAGGTACACCCGGTCTAAGGAAAGCCTCCTGCCTGTGAGGTCTAGCTTACCTCGTTGCGTTGGTGCTCAAGGATCTTGACTTTCTTCTCGCTGGTCCCCGTCATGCTTTTCCCTGTTATTTTCTCCTCTTCAGCCCCCTTCTAAAAGCCAGAGAAACCAAACAGTGTGGACAGGCAGCCAAGATGCTCCTCGGTTTTACGGCTGTCTCTGTGCCCCCTGCTTCTGAGACCTGGCACCCAAAGCAATGTACTAGCTTTGCCCAGCTTCCTACATACTTCTAACATACAAAACAGTACCTCTCCCGTTGCCTGGTCATTATGCCTGCCATAGTGGCAGCTGTTATCTAAGACCCCTGGGGGAAGGCAGGTTAAGGCAGGTTAAGGAAGGTTGCAGGGCAAAACCATCGACATCAGACACAATTTTAAAAGGTGGAAAATGCCAAACAGGCATCTAGCAAAAGCAGCAGGGACACACCGTTGTCATGCGTGACAGGAGAAAGGAGTAAGAAAGGGCCACCCTACAAATAACCAAAGAAGGCTATACCTGTTGCTGTCCTGCACATTCAGTGACCTCTCCTTTGGTTCCTTCTTTACTACCCGTCATCACCATCTTCTTGAGCTCCAGATTCTCACACCTACAAAAGGAGATAAGATGGAAAATGGAGTATCACTGTTTTGTAGGGTTTGCAACATGGCCGGGAAGCAGTGTGAACACAGTTACATGTAATTTCAAAGACTCTGAAGAAATTATTTCCCCATACATTTGATTAGAATTATTGAGAAAATAAGGCTCATCGCCAGCGACTAATCTCGATGGCGGGTAAGAGCTGCCAGGCTTATAATTGCCACTTGCAAGAGAATGACAACATGAGACAGCTAACTATTCTTGGATCCCAAGACAAATCAACTTGGGTCTCCTTAGAAAACAAGATAACGGAACAGACAGGCCTTGGGTAACATCCAGCAGGATGTTTATCTCACTAATAAGTAGCATAAAGCCTGTTCTTTTCTCCCACCCTGCATTTCAGAATCTTTGCCAAGGCAACAGTATGTTTCTTCATTAGATTTGTCTCTTGCCTTGTCACACCACACTCCTGGTGCCTGAAGGGAATGAATACAAAGGAATAACGGTTTGGTACACAACTGCACAAACAAAAGTGGAAGGCTCTAATAGGATAGATGTTGTGAGTTTTTGGGCTGTTTGGCCGTGTTCTGGAAGTTTTTCTTCCTGGTGGGAAGTTGGGGAAACAAAATTTATCCACTCCTTTAGCAGATTTTCAGGAGAGGCAAGAATGGGGGATCCCATCCCCTATGATGCAGCTCAACTTTTGATATTTATGGACATCTGCATTAAAATGGGTCTGGTATATCCAGACATTAAGTTGGGCATACATCCTACATGCTTTGAAATGTTGCTCTTACTGTATATAGGGAGGTGGAAGGAAAACAGAGAGAGGTCTACTGTTCCTTCCCTTGGGGTCTTTTCAAGACCACATGCACATGTAAGGGGAAGGAGTTCCACTTGTCAGTCTGATCTAATAAACATATACTTTTCCCTTTGTTGTGTTGAGCCTCAAGGCGCAGTGGTTAAACTGTTGTATGGCAGCTATAATGTGCTCATGAGCTCAATTTCAGGTAGAGCGCTCAAGGTTTGCTCAGTCTTCCATCCTCCTGAGGTGAGTAAAATGAGTACCCAGCTTGCTGGGGGTGTAATGTCTAGCCTGCATCATTACTTATAAACTGCCTAGAGAGTGCTTTAAGTGCTTTGGGTGGTATATAAGCAGAACACTTCCTCAAAGATCAAATCTCACAGTATGAACTGGCTTGGGTATTAAGGTCATCAGGAGAGATCCTTCTCTCTCCCCCCACCACCCTCACAGGTACATCTTGTGGGGAACACACGAAACGACCTTCTCGGCTGCTGCGCCCAGACTCTGGAACTCCCTCCCATCAGAGGCCAGGATTGCCCCATCTCTGACGTCTTTCCGGAAACAGGCAAATACCTTTCTCTTCAGGCAAACTTTCCCTGAATGATGGATTACCTATTATGTGACCTTTATATGAATCTACCATACATGATCATATAGACATTGTATTTATATGTTTTGCCATTGCATTGACACTATGTTTTCAATTGTTAGTTTCCCTCACTCATAACTTTTCATGGAATTTTCACTTTCTTTTTAACTGCTTTGTTCTCTTGTAGCTTTAATGTAATGTTGTCTTTTAATGCTGTAAGATTTCTCTCAATTCCCTGCTCTCAATTACTTGAATATGTCTTAAGTGTATTGGACTGTAATATTGCCCCTCATTACTGTAAAGCTGCCTTTTCCAAGGAAGAAGGCAGGGGGAAAATACTCTAAAATAAAAATAAATGAATTGAATAACACCTTGCTTTTGCTTTTTTGCTTTGTGTTATGCTTTTCCCAGAAGAGAATTTTCTACCTGGAATTTTTTTTGTTCTAAATACCAGGGTTCAAGAAAACGTCCTATATAACTCAAAAGTGTATGTCTCCCACTATGAACAATAGCTGATCTGAATCAAGATTTAGTATTGCCCTCATGAGTTTTGCTCTAAAATGGTACAACATGTTCTATATAGATCATGGCTTTAAACTGAAAAATACAGCTAGACACAGCATAGCAACTGTTTTCCAAAAAGGCCTATACTCTGTAGCTTCCATGCTTGTCATCTGCCATCGAGTCGAAACCAACCTATAGCAACCCCAACAGTTAAGATATAGTTAAACTGTCTTCAACATGAGGCATTGCTCCGAGCCTGTGCAACTGACAAACAAAACCATGCCTCAGTTGTTTTTATGTACAACTGACAAACAAAACCATGCCTCAGTTGTTTTTATGATCCGCTGGCCCCTTAAATTCGGACCAAAGATCTGTCTTGCTCTTCCTTCCTCCCCACCAGAGAAAGAGAGGAAAATGCAGCTGCTTCCCTGAATTTCTCTCCATCAACCCTATTAAATCCGGACCTGAATTAAAGACCTCAAGCAGGTACAAAAAGGCTCCTGCCATCATTATGCCTCTGGATGGCAGCATGTTTCAGTAAGTAAAATTTCACTATCTTTTTTTTTAAAGCATCCTTTTTTTAAGGATGGATGAGAACTTTGTATCAATTCATTTTTTATCAGAATTTGCCAACCTTTTGAATGGGGGAAGAACAGAAAGTGACAGAGTTGCTCATTGATAATAAGTGAGGGGGTTTCATTGGGGTCTACTTTTTTTTAATCATAATTAACCAACATCTGAAAGTGAGAGAAAGAGAAGCCAACAGAATTGTCTGTTTCAATTTCTCATTTTGTAGAGGAACATATGAAAGCTTGCATGACCAAGCAGCCTTTAGACTGGAGTAATCAAGAAGCTGAAGGTCAAGCTATTCTGCCAAGCTTATCATTTTCAGATGAAGACAAGAGGACACAGATGATGTCCATGCTACTAAAGATCTGTAATTTGTGTTCTGAAGCTCAGAAGACTGACTGTCGTTATGGCCTTCCAAACAGCTTATACGGTTGGATGTAGCTCTCCTGGTGGATGTTGTAGATCTCACACATTATACATGATTATAAGGAACGCAGGTCTTTCTTTCTATCTATCTGGGAATATCTCTGCTCAATGAGACATTTTTTCTAATGCTCAGTCCTCCTTGAAAAGATCTTGGCTCTGGAGAAGAGAAAGGGGGAAACTTTAATCTGCATGACTCATTGAACAATTGGGGTGCCCCTCTCCTATCAGAGATGCCCAGTTACTAGTAGTAAGCCTTCACTTTTAAGACCCAGAGAGCTTGGATCCTCTGCAAAACCACTGAGTAGCAACCCACACAGAAGTGAGAATATCCCTACAATTGCTTTCCAAAAATGATACATGTGCTTTCTAGGCATGTACTCACTTTAGCTTCTCCGAGATCTGGTTCCTTTGCTCCAGTTCCTTTTCCAATTTTGCTCTCAGCTCCTCGTTCTCATTCCGTAACTGCTCACACAGTGCCTATTTTTAAAAAAGGAAAGAAAAGAAAGCATCAGTAATGACAAATGTTTGCTCAGGGCCATTTGCTCGTTTGCTTGTTCATACAGTTTGTCCAGATGCTTCCAGCAAGAGGTCACACGTTCTTCTTTCTAAAAAAACCCTGCTTTAATTTGGAATTTTCTGATCCCAAATTACATGGATCTTCTTCAGATTCTGACATGCCTCGGTTGAATTTCTTATGTTCTACTTTGTTTGTTTGTTTGTTTGTTTGTTTGTTTGTTTGTTTGTTTGTTTGTTTGTTGAAGGGTATTTTTACCCTGCCTTGCTCCTTGGAAAAAGGACCCATTAATAATTGCCAGGAATAATGGTTGTAATTTCAAAACAGTTCATTTGGTTAAGAATTTATCACTTCATCATCTTCAGAATGAAAATACTGTAACTTGACACTTATTTCATTTGTGATGAACATGGAAGCAAACTTTGTCAAATTTCAAGACCAAATTCTTTTAAAAATGGATTCAAATCCCAGCTGATGCAACCATATTGGAATTGAATTAAGGATGACATCTCTTTTTTGGTGGGGAGAGAGAGCCTCCTCATCTTTAACATATATATATTAAACAGGCATTACATGATCTTAGCAATGCTATGAAAATATATACCCGTTGAGTTAGACTGGGACAAAAGGGTACAAGTATTTTTCCTGGTTTTGGGAGAACCAATTATTATAGCAATAACAGCCTAAAACTACAGTAATTGTTAGACCAAATGAGAGAAGATTGACTCCACTGCCTCTTTCCCTCCCAGTTCAGATGCACCACTTTTTTATTTTTTAAGAATACACTGTACAAGATTGGTTTCATTAACCCAATTACAGCTGCTAATCCTGACTGGAGCAGGCTTGTTGAATTGTAAGTCAATATTCAGAAAGAGCATAATGATTCATTGGACCTGTTTTAGATGGGTCTGCATTTGGATGTTGAAACTAAACTATAAGTTTGGTGATTTTTTTAAAAAAGAAGGTTGAGGGGTTGGTGAAGGAGAGAGGAAAAAGGATTAGAGTGTTTTAAATCTACTCTGCTTTGGCCAACAGTCAGATTTAGGCCCTTATTGCTATAACACCAGATTCTTCCACAAAAACAGAGAAACATTTGCTTGGAGAATAGAGAAATCAAATGGGATGCAGATGAACAGCTCTGACAGGAGTTAGGGATGCACACTTAGGCAAAGGCACATTTAACACAGAACAGGGTGTACATGAAATGTCTCTATGGAAAACTCTTCACTCATATTCCAGCTCGCCTTTTGGCCTCTGAATCAGATATGGGGAATATGAAAGGGAGACAAAGAAAAGTCTCCTCGGGAAAACAGGGAAGGAAATTTAACAAGGCACATCTACCAGAAGCCCTCGAACCTGAAGAATGGACGTCCTCTGCTCATTCTTGTGCACCTTGGATGCTAGGCGGTTGAACTCCAGGGCCATGCGCCCCAGGTGGGCCAAGAGCTGAGTTTTGTCAGGCTCCGCAGCAAAGAGGCTGAGGGTGCTCTCCAAGCGCTGGAGATGGAGCATAAGGTTGGGGTCCTCGTTGGGAAGGGGCTCGGTCTCCTGCGATTAAAAGATACCCAACAGTCAGGCACTTTTTCAAAAGAGAAGGAAAAACAACAGAGAGTCTTGCTTGGGTGGCAACAGGAAACCAGCATGGCCATTTGTGTGTGTGTGTGTGTGTGTGTGTGTGTGTGTGTGTGTGTGTGTGTGTGTGTGTGTGTGTGTGTGTGCGTGCGTGCGTGCATGCGCGTGTGTTTAAACCACAATGGTCATCTATCTGAGAACTTCCCAATTACCACGGGTGTTAAGCAGGGATGTGTCCTTGCACCATCACTCTTTAATATATTTATGTCAGATGTATCCACACATCTAGCCAAAGCGGGAAACCATGCTCCTAGAATGAACTCCCACCTGGTCCCATTGTTATTGTATGCAGACAACACCGTGCTCTTGTTCATTTCTAGGGTATGACTTAAACGCTTACTGTCGGCCTTTTTGGAATATTGTGCACTTAACAAGCTCACCATCAATATTGAAAAATCTAAAGTATTAATATTTTCCAAGTTGTGTGTGTGTGATTCTTCTGTCTTGCATTAACTTCTGAAAGGAATACATGCTTTTATTTTTAGACATATAGTTTAGTTCTCTCTTAGAAAGCATTTAGCCTGTTCACATCAGTTGCTTAGTTCATGCACTAGAGAACTTCCCCGTAATAATAAATTTAAGTTTTTGTATACCAAGTAGACTCCCCCTTTGGCTTTCAGTAGAACCTTGGAGGGAAGCTGCTCTTTGCCCTGAAGATCCTGTAACGGGAGTACAGGATGGTGTGTAGACCTCCCTACATGGTTCCACTTTTTAATGGCCTCCATGCTTACCACGTCTTCATCTCAATTTATTTACTTTTTTTTAAAAAAGGGAAACTTCTTACTCCATTCCATACCTAATTTTACACATATTGAATCTGTAAATCTTTCCCTTTTCCTCTTGCCTTAGATCTCTTCCCTCCTAAAACAGACATGCTTTGATCTCCCCTCACATGGATAAGCTGCCTACTCCATGTTTGTTATGTAACCCCTCCCCCCTCCCTCCCTTCTTTCTTTCCTTTCCTTTTCTGTTGTCCAAAACTGTACACAGCATGAACCATTGTGTTTTTAAACAATGTAAAACATAAAATTCTGCTGAGAAGGCCATTCAAAAATGCCTCACATACAACTTACAAGAGGTCCTCTCAAATCTAAGGTAAGCATTTAACTCACTCTTCAAGGTACATGTTCTTAGGGAAGGGCAGGTTAAATGCTCACCTTAGTTTTGTGCTGCTGTTCTCATTGATAATTCTTCTATTTTAAAAATATATCTTATACCTGAACAAAAATTACATGCATAACATTAAAGCATATATTAAAACAAAAGTCAAAAGTGTATGCACACACGAGAATTAGCACTAACAGATAGGGAATGCCTGGGAAAGAACTGCGTTCTTCAATAGGTATTAGATGCACATCAATGGTAGCGTCTCCTGAAACATTCTCTAGATAGCTGGTACCACCACTGATCTGTCTTGCCATGGAACAATATTCTGCTTTCACTGACGAGTCTCTATAAATACAAACTGCAGCACTTAGCTACTATCAATAAGGGCTGGCAAAATTAGATTGCCCTTAAACCTTCAATAATAGCATGGTTTCCCTGCTGATAAGCTGCTTCACAAGTCTTTTGCACATACCTTGGAAACCCCTGACCAAATGTTCCTAATTCCAAATGTCGGCCCTAATAGTTGAGTTCCAAAACTGGTTTCTAGCACTAGTGCTGAATGCATACTAGTATTAAATGCATGGATTATAAAATTCCATAAATTAAATAAACACACAAACCAAGGAGCCTTGCTCTTGCCACTGTGAAAATTGCCACTTGCTGCCATAAATTTTGGATTAAGGAACCAAGTTTCCTGGGCAGACAACATGGTAGCTGACCATTAGATCACATACATGTAATGCTGGGAAACAATTCCTCTCTTTTACTCTCCTACAAGGAAGCAAAAAATTCTGAAAACCCGTGCAAACACATGACAATACATTTAGAAATGAAGCTGAACATGCGGCTTCCCTTCTTGAGCACACATTTCTGGGGTAAAATAATATCCCCGTGATCACTTGTGCTCAAGTAGTCCCACACTGCTCAAGAACCCTTTGGCTGTAGCTTGGGACCAAGTGGTTCTCCGCATCCTTTTAATATCCTTACTCCTACCTCTCTTAGAAAGTCCTTGTTCTCCAGTTTAGTAGTTCCCTCTGGAGTTGCAGTGCTGACTTACATTCCAATGCACCGGTGCAAATGACATCTTTGTCCAAAACGCTAGGACTGGCATGCACTGCCTTTATACCTGCCAACTAGTTCCTGGATCGCAATGCACCTGCCCTTGGAACACACACAGCCCACAGGACCACACCCTCTTATTGACGTCCATGCTACCAGTGTTTGGGCGAACAGCTCTGCAGCAGCACCTGGATTGTTAGGGCTGGTCACTGCTTGGTTGCCTGGGAGACATAAGCCATGATGCAGAGGGGCGATGCGGGGAACAGCAATCTGCCTGCCAAACAGCAAGCCAAGACGAGCCGGGCTCCATGCCATCTTAAGAGAGTCACCTTGACATGCAGGCATTTAGAAAAGAATCTTCCAAGGTGAAAGGCAGGGGGATGTCGCTTTTCACCCGGGGCTCTGCTAGCTGACTCATGATCTCCTCCCCTCCCAGAATTTGGGTCCAGAAGAAGTAAAAATTCCAATCTTGCAAGATATTGTTCATCTCTGTTGCTAATGACTCAACAGGGAAACACAGGAGAGAGAGGAACGATAACAAACTGCTCTCAGCCTTGATTGCCTCTTCTGTTTTCAGTCCCCAAACGGAGTTCGTTTTTCAGGCCCACCAAGTAGGTTTAAATTATAGCTCTTTGCATCTGCTTTCCCAAATGAAGAAGAATGGGGGTGTGATTTAAGAAACAGCCTTTTACAACTGCCCTGCTTGCCTCCAACAAGAATCCTATCCTGCTGGCTACAACAACATCTAGCCATGGATTTTAAGATCATCTAAATAATGACTTTAAAAGTAATCTCCTGGTGAAGAACATCTTTCACCATGTCTGAACTTCTGGGACCTGCTTTGAAGAAGGGTGATGGACTGCACTCGAAAGCTTGCAATGTTTTTTTTATTTTTAATAGTGGCCTATGAAGGTATCACCTGTAACCTATTTTTGTAATTGTGTTTGTGATGGCCACACGGCTCAACTCCTTTTTGCCTGGATCAAATTTCCCAAATATGGTGACCTTCAAAAACAGGAGACTATAAATTCCATAACCTCCAGTCAAAACACAAACATTCTGGGGGGTGGAGGGTGGGGTTTGAGACGAATGCCCCAACCATCCTGAACAAGAAACCAAGTTGTTCTGAAGAAAAAACTACATTTATTACTGTATAGAACAGCCAGCTGTAAATATAACAATGCAGCTGTTCTTTCATTTTTCTTCCCCAGAGTCACAATTATAGTACACAATGGCCACCATTCAGTAAATATTACAGATGCTAAAATTCTGGAATGGCTTAAATTCTTAAGGAGCTGGAATGTCATGCGCTCAGATATTATCCAGATTGCATTCTGTAAGTGGATTTCATGGAAAAGATTGAGTTTGTGCCTTCAAAAATGCCCCTACACAAGGATTCAATACTGTCTTCAAAACAGGGCTAGAGAACCTGTGGCCCTAGGATTGTCAAACCACAGCTCCCATAATCCTTTGCCACTGGCTATGTTGGCTAAGGTTCAAGGAAGTTGCAGTCCAACAAGCCCTGGAGGGCTATACATTCCCTGCAAAGATAATCATTACAATTTAAAGCAACAATTAAAACTGCACACACACTAGGGCAGAATTGATATAAATTAGCAAAGCAGGATCAGCCCTGGTTAGTACTTGGATGAGAGACCACCAGGGAATACCAGGTGCTGTAGGTGCCTGGAGTAGGAACTGGCAAGCCACTCCAGTATTCCTGCCAAGAAAACTCCATGGACATGGAATCATGAAGAGCCAGTCAGAATTGTAATATCTCTCTCTCTCTCTCTCTCTCTCTCTCTCTCTCTCTCTCTCTCTCACACACACACACACACACACACACACACACACACACACACACACACACACACACACACACACACACACACACACACACACATGTGATTTAAACTAAATTGATTTTTTTAAAATGATTTTTGAATATTCTCCAAAAGCTGAGGAGGAAAAAATTAAAGTTTTAAATTGATTTTTTTTTCATCTACACTGATATACATGTGCCCAAGCGCATGCTCATATACATATGAAATGAAGGAGGATTTTTTGTGCGTTTTTGCTGTAAATAAGAAAGATCTGTGATATGCCACAGTGCATTTATTGTTGTCCCTGCCAACAGCAAAGCATTGCTGCGTCTGGTGGGAGAGACACCCACAGCCATCCAGGGCTTTTGGTGGGAGGCATTTTATCTGAGGTAACACAGTCATCTTTCGGAGAAGGGAGTGGGGGTGGTTCACCTGCTACAACCCCAAGGAGCTGTTTCTACAGGCAAAGAAGAACATGCCAAGTGTTTTGACAGCGCAGCACCCTTCATTGTGTGCCTGCCATAGGCTTGGTGATTTGCCCCACTTATTTCCTCGAGTACTGGTGCTTTGCTTTTCCCAAACTGCTATGCTCCAGATTGGTCATGCTGTCCAGGGATGCTGGGAGCATCTATCCAACAAATCTGGAGAACACCAGGTTGGGGGAGGCTGAGGTAAGTTGATGAGTAATGAAGTTCGGCATCCAACTTCTCGGTTTTATTCAAACTTGTTGAGCTCCATGACTCCACAAGTAGAAAAGGGCAGTGGTTTCCAGGCCTCCTTTGGAGTATTCTACCACTGTGGAAGATTCAGACGGGGTGGGGGTAGGGAAGGGGGATAGTGCTTGAAGCAGGTGCTGATCGACACGGCAGGCACAGGATGACTTTCTCCTCTGTGATGAGCTCCAAGGTTCAAAGATTGGAAGGCTACTTCCCATTGCTCTGGCCCATTTCACCACTCAGGGTTTCCCCAGTCCCTTTCCTAAGACGTGCCAGCGAGACGTCCTACCTGAGGTATAGTACACAGTGTTCTGCTCTGCCATCCTGCTGGCCGGCTGCCCAGGCTTGCCACAAAGTGCTGCTAGTTCAGGATGAGGAAGTAGCCTGCCCGTGTGGAGTTTTGCATATGACAGCAAGAAAGAGCTGGGGAAGGAGGGAGAGCCTCTCGATGACAGCACTTGCTGATTTACACCCTCCTCACCTCTCCCCCTGGAGAGTTTCCCTCCGCTTGTTCTCGGAAAGGGGGCCACGTGAAGAAATCAGAGGGCACGTGCATCTTTTCTGCGGTCACAGCCCGTTTGGATGGAAGCCCAGCCATAACGAGGCTATTCCGGCCCAGCTAGGGCACAAGAGGAGGGAATGCCCGACTCACTCTCTCTGACCCCCTGTGGGTCTCGTCTCACCACCCAGCAGCCAGACCCTTTCTCCTGTGGTTAGCTGTCAAATGCAGAAGAATTGTAAGAACAGCAGCCCACTATAAGACAAGGATCTAAGACAGCCCGGAACAACTTAAGCCAGCTTGATTTTAGCAAAGATCTCCATTCTGCCATCTGTCCTTTCAATATTTAAAAAATTGTTTGTTTGTTTGTTTGTTTGTTGGATTTTTATACCACCCATCTGGCAGCGAGGTCACTCTGGGCAGTTTGATTGATGTCTGTAGCTTAATTTAATTTAATTTAACTAAATTTTAATGTATTCTCAAAGGTTTTCACGGCTGGGATCTGATAGTTTTGAGTTTTTTGGACTGTTTGGCCATGTTCTGGAAGTTTTTCTTCCTGATGTTTCACCAGACTCTGTGGCTGGCGTCTTCAGAGGACCAGATGCTCAGGGAAAAAGGAGTTTCTCTCTGTGCTCTGGGGTACAGAGTGAGTGAGACTGGGGTTCTTAAGTTCTGGGAAAGAGGAAGCTTGTCCTATGCAGGACAATATGTGTTAGTCATTGTACTGTGATATAGGGATTAAGAAGTTTCAATGTAATCAGGGGTAGCAATGATCCTAATATATAGTTGATGGGTGTCATAGTTGTTCTATTGTGTGAACTGATTACCTTTGTTGTGGCTGGATGGGAACCATTGAGCTTTGACTTTTTGCACTCTGCTGGTTTTAGTACTGGAAGCCAGGCTTTGTTGATTTTCAGACTTTCTTCTTTTTTGTTGAAACTGTGCTTATGTTTGTGGATTTCAATGGCTTCCCTGTGTAGTCTGACATATTGGTAGTGTTGTCCAGTACCTCTGTGTCCTAGAAGATTTCATGTCCAGATTGTTTCAAGGTGTGTTCAGCTACTGCTGATTTTTCAGGTTGTTTTAGCCTGCAGTGTCTTTCATGCTCTTTGATTCTGGTCTGGATGCTGGCTTTGTGGTCCAGTTGTGTCCAGGTATATATAACTTCCAGAACATGGCCAAACAACCCAAAAAACTCACAACAAACTAAATTTTGATTATTTGATTTGATTATTCTTGCTTAATTTTTGTTGTGTTTATATTATTTGCATTGCTGTAAACCGCCAAAAGTGGCCTTGCAGCCAGATGGGTGGTATAAAAACCTAACAAACAAAACAAAGTATCTATTTGTCTCCATGCAAAAGCCTGGATTTCACCTAATTACCTCCCACTGCAGTTCTACTCCACTCATTGCTTTTCACACTGTTTAATATTAGGTAGCAAGCTCCTAGGGTCAGGGGCCTATCCTCTTACTGAAACTTGCTATAAAATACTGCACAAATAATGGTACAGTACAAGTAAAGCTGAGTGGTTTTGTTCTCTTCCTCTGGGGGATGGCAACCCACCTGACCCATCCTCTTTTCCCATCTGTGCAACAGCACAAACAAACACACACACACACACACACACACACAATAAATAAATAAATAATAAGTTAACTTACAGATTTCCTACTACTCTCTGGTAATGATGTCTTATCTTCTGCACCCACAATTTCAAACTCAGATGAAGAGCCCTGCATTGGTGTTTAAAACAAAAATTACAAAATGAGTCAACCATTCTAAACAGCTGTGGGCTTCATCCCAACAAACAGAGCAGGGATCTATGGTGTTATTCTGTTCCACTTAAATCTTGTTCCGGTCTGTAGGTCGTGGATCAGCTTGCTTGCAAGCAGGCAAAGAGAGTGGGATTTGCAACAAAATACCATGGCACCACCACACCTCTGAACAGGACTGCTTCTCTTCTGGGGTTCCAGAAAGTGATGTAAGCAGAAAGGGGCTCAGCCAAGCCAAATCCTCTCTTCTGTCCTTCTCCTACACTCAACTGACAACTCACATTTGGTGACTCCTACAGGCCAATCAATCCTCAATGAGCAGTTTAGGATGTTATTTATTTAAGAACATGCTTGAGAGTTGGATGAGCTTTTTTTTTTAAGCAAGGTAATAAAAGTCCTACCTTTCCAAGTATTTGGGAAGATGTACAGTATTCTCAAAGGCTTTCATGGCGGGATCTGATAGGCGTTGTGAGTTTTTCAGGCTGTTTAACCGTGTTCTGGAAGTTTTTCTTCCTGACGTTTCACCAGACTCTGTGGCCAGCATCTTCAGAGGGCAAGGAGCTCAGGGAACTAGGAGTTATCTCTGTGCTCTGGGGTATAGACTATAGAGTGAGTGAGACTCTGTGGTTTTAAAGTTGTGGGAAAGAGGAAACTTGTCCTATGCAGGAGAATTAGTTAGTCATTGTGATGGAGGGATTAAGAAGTTTCACTGCAATCAGGGGTGGCAACTATCACTCACTGTACACCACTGTACACCACAGAGCACAGAGCACAGAGAAAACTCCTAGTTCCCTGAGCTCCTTGCGTTCTGAAGATGCCGGCCACAGAGTCTGGCAAAATGTCAGGAAGAAAAACTTCCAGAACACAGCCAAACAGCCCGAAAAACTCAGTACAGCTATTTGGGAAGACAGAGACAATTATGAACTAGTTGTCCATTAAAACAGTAGCAGCACTCAATATCAGTCTATAGTTCCTAGACTTTCTTTCAAGATTACATCACAGTCCTCAAACCTACTTTGTTCAGTACGGAAAAAAAGGGATTTGATGAACCCAATTGTTCCTTTAGCATTCTTCTATTGCAATTCATTGTACACACAGAAGTAAGTATCAATGGATTCAATAAGACTTATTCTTCTATACACTTATAGGGGTACTCTTGATTTACAGTGATGCTTTGTAAGACGAATTTAATAAATTCTATGGATCAATTTATCTTAGAAAAAACTTGTCTTACAAAACAGAGTTTTCATAGAAATGAATGAGAAACCAATTAATCCGTTCCAAAGCTCAGAAAAAGACAGAAACACCCCCTTTTTTGTAAAAATCTATTTATAAAGTGCACTTTAAAGACATTAACACTGTGTACACCTGATCTCGAAGCCTCATGCTAACCACGAGTCACTGGGTAGCAATGAGTCCTGAGTGCCTTTTAAAAAAAATTATTGCCACAATGTTGTAGTGTACCCTGGGTGCAATTTTTAAGAGGACTCAATACAGTGGTGCCTCGGATAACAACGGTAATTCGTTCTCCGAGGTTAGTTGTTATCCGAAACACGTCGTTATCCGAAATGCAGTTTCCCATAGGAATGAATGGGAAACCGTTTAATCCGTTCTGGAGCCCAGGAAAAAGGCACAGACACCTGTTTTTTTGCTCAAAACTCTTTAAAAAGTGCACTTTAAAGGTACAGATGCAATTTCACCTGGGATAACTTTTTTACTGGTACATGCTGGAAATTCATTATCTGAGGAAGTCCATAGGGAAAATTCATTATCCGAGGCAGCCCATAGGAAGATTCGTTATTCAAGGCAGCCCATAGAAAAAATCGTTCTCCAAGGCAGACCTATACCTAGGAATTGTGATTCGTTATCTGAGGCAGCCCATAGGGAAAATTCGTTATCAGTGGCAGCCCTATACCTGGAAATTTGCAGTTGTTATCCGAATTATTCGTTATCCGGGGCAGTTGTTATCCGAGGTACCACTGTACTTGTATGGCTACAGAGTTGCTACAGGGTTGATAAGCATCCTGGGAGCATTTTTTGAAATTTCCTTTGTTTTTTTTTTAAACTTCACGACCATAATATTCGTCTTACAAAGCATCCCATAGGGGAGAAATTTGTCTTACAAATTTTGCCTATTCCCGGAAATTTCATTCATCTTGCAAGTTTTTCGTCTTATAGGACATTCGTCTTACGAAGTATCACTGTATTCATATTTTCCTTGTGGTATGTTTGCTCTGCTAATTAACTAAAAATATCCTTCTTCCAATTATGATTTCTTACACTGGATGGAGACCTCTGTGTGGCTTTCTCTGGTTCCTTCAGTTCTTCACCAGAAGAAACCTTTGGAGATGAGCAAAGGTTTGGGACCTCTCCTGTGAAGGAAGAGAATTCAGTAAACATCTCAGCACAGGAAGAAAGCCAAGTGAAGAAGCAGGAAAGAGCTGCTCCAATAAATATAAATAACAAATAATACATAGGGGAAACAGAGCTTAAGGCAGGATGGGGTTCTCAGCTCCTACATTAACAGGTAAGAGGCTTCAGGGTGGTTCTGATTAAAAAACAAAACAAAAACCCAAAACAACAACACATCCTTTAAGTAGCCACTACTTACTTGCTTATCCTGAGGGTCACATCAGGTTTGGGCAAAATAAGCTTGTTGTAGGGATAAACAAAATGGGTGTAATGGGTACATTAGGTACAGTATAAGCAAAAGAGTTACTGCCAAGGGTTTACTTTATCTTCCTCTTCCCTCATCTTATTTCAACCAGTTGCTGAATGTCCCAACACAAAGTGGGGAAAAACACAAGCAAAGCCAAACCTTCACATGTTAGACGTTTTATCTTCCCGATGGTTCACTCTACAGGGGACAGAGTTCAGGTAGTATTTAGTGCGCAATGTAAGTGTGTATAAATGGCCTTTGATCAGTGTCAGCGGGAATTTCCCCCTTTTCTGCATGGGCTCAGCACTGTCGTAATAGTGAAAGATCAAAACCACCCCTCAGCTTTCCCACTTGAAGCCCATTTTGCTCTCAGAGGGGGATAATCATCACTTTTAAAAATGTTATTTAATTTTTTTTGAAAGTGAGTTCAGCACATAGCACTGTATCAGAATACAATATCCCATGGATGGCCAGATTTTGCTGAGGGTTGTGTGTGGGGGGGCGGGTTATGCCCATGGCTCCAGCATCTGGACCCACCTAGGACATGTCCAGGTATGATGGAGTAGATGGGGTGTTGGACTAGGAGGGCTATGGAGACCAGGATTCAAATGTCCCACTCAGCTAAAAAAAAAAGCAAAAGTGGTCTGCTTATATACCACCCCATACCACTTCAAGTAGTCTCTAATTTAAATAATTTTTTTAAAAAAGTAGTCTCTGGGCGGTTTACAGTTTTTAATTATAGTATAGAGGCTACATATTGCCCCCCCAGCAAGCTGGGTACTCAGTTTACTGACCTCGGAAGGATGGAAGGCTGATTGAACCTTGAGCCTGCTACCTGGGATTGAACCCCAGGTCGTGAGCACAGTTTTACCTGCAGTACAGGCATTTAACCACTGCGCCATGAGGCTAGGAAATACATTAGGTGATCTTGGGTCCATCACAGGTGCTTTGCCTGACCTACCTACCTCACGTGGTTGTTGTGAAAACAAAATGGGCAGAAGGAAAAGCATGGGCATGGTGACCTTGAGCTGACTGGAGAAAAAAGCAGAATTGAAAAGTAACACCTTGATCCATCCTCAGCACATGTTGACTTGTGTGCAGCATTCCCACCAAGTGCTTTGAGATGGTGCTCTACCAGCTTAGGCTGGTGGGCCAAGAAAAGCAGATCTCCTTGTTGTTACTGGCATCTCAATTATTTCTCAATTCAACTGCTAGAACACACTCTCTCTGAGGCAGGGGCCTTTGAAAAGTGTTCAGAAACTAGGCCTTGTGCAAAGCATGACAACTAGGTGATTGTCTTGTACATGCTGCAGAAACCCTATGTTGCATAGGAATGTTCAGGCCATGTGATAATTGGTTTGCTGATCTTAAGCAGTTAGCAGTGCTCTAATCGGATAACTATAAGATTCTATAAATTGCATGAAGAATGAAAAAACAACCTGATGATAATTTAGCATAGCCTCTGACACTCTCAGTTGATAGTGGTATGCCATTAAATTGATTCTCACTTAGGGTGATCCTTCTAAGGCAGTGGTAGCAAACCTATTACAGACCAACTGCCCAAACTGCATTTCAAAACCCACTAATTTTTCACAAAGTGCCAATACAGCTTTAACCTGAATACAGGTGGTTGTGAAGGGGTGATGTCGAATGCCCACAGAAAGGGCTCCAAGTGCCAGCTTTGGCACCCATGCCATAGATTCACCAACAATTGTTGTAGGGTTTTCTATGTGTGAAATAATCAGAAGTGATTCACCAGTCCTTCTTCCTGGTGGCATTCTGAAGAATCTAACTCTTGACCGTTGCTCTGTAACCAAGTACTCCAACCCACTGAGCAATTCGTGATGCACCATTGAGCTCCTTCTGAGCCCTGGCAACCCTCACAGGGTTTTCTGTGCATGAGAGATGCCCTCACACATCGGTTTGCCACTGTCCCCTGTGGTGTGAGTTTCCACAGCCAAGTGGGGATTCAATGGAGTCCTAGTTCCACCCTACCTATGATACTTCACTGGGTCTCAGTAATTAAACACTCCTAAAAGATCACAAAATCTTATTCGGATTATGGCCAGAACGCTACTGCCCCAGTATGCAAACTGTGGGGCCTCTTATGGCATTTGTGCAAGGAGGCATCTATTGCTTCCTTGTGCATGCACAACGCAAACTGGAAACACCAGTGGTCAATTTCAGGTCACCCGATAGTAAGCCAGACATTGTGGAGCACCATGGGTGGCACAGCACCAAAGGATTCTGGCCCATGGTTTGAATGACTAGTGAATTAGGGCAGGACCGGAGGACCTGGGTGCCAGGGCTTAAGGGAGGTTTCTGCCATAAGTAAATGCAATATGGTTATACCACTACCACAAAAGCTGACAGAAATCAGCAGCCAGATGGCCTGCAAGCTGCAAGATTCTCCCACCTGCTCTGCACAGATCTACTGTATAATTCCTCATGATTAGGAAGGTATGACCTAAGTAGGGAAAATATCACCATCTAGCAACTGCTAAACTTCTAGATCTCTTGCATGACTCAAGGTCACCATTAGTAACATTCCATTTTAAATAAGTAGCCTAGACTTGAAGGACTGTGGATAACATAAATAGTTTCTAGTACCACAGTGAGTCACTATGGCATTCTGAAGGACAAACAGCCCAAATGAGGGAGTTTAGCCGTTGAGGAACTGGGATCATAAAGCAGTGCTTAAACTTGGCGACTGAAAGGAATGGGAATTAATGGTGACTGAAGATTAGCTGCAGTGCGGGTGATGGATTTTAGCAGGCAACATGTAGAATGCCTGCACATTTCACATATCAAATGCCCCCACCCTCACCCCACATCATAACAGGCAACATTGCAGGGTTGGAATCTACGACTGACTCAATCTTCCGGCCGGCTTTGAGCTTGATGCTTCTGTGGTAAAATGTTTATGAAATTCACATTGTGCAGGTACTTCAGTTGTACCAGTAGTAATGGGTTGGTATGAAATGGCAAGCCTGTGGCCCTCCAGATGTTATGGCAGTGCATCGCCCATCAATATAACCAGAAGGGACAGATGGTGGCAATATGTGTACCATCTTAACAACATTTTGTAAAATAAAATAAATTTGGGAGACCACAACAACAAGTTGTAAAATAAAATAAATTTGGGAGACCACAAAGTTGTCCACACTCAACATAAACTTTGACCTTACAAGTGAAATTGTGAGCAAAAGGGCCCTTGGGTTTTAACCACATTTTTAAAACTTTGATAGGCCTTCCATGGCCAGATCAAACTCCTTTGAAGATTCGAAGATTTAGGCTGCCACAAGAACAGAATGCTGTCTTTTCGCAAGTCAGACCACTTGTCTATACAAAGTAGAAGACTTCCCATCACTTCCTGCCTGATATCTTTCTTATGGAACACACAGGAAATTGAACCCATAGAGCATATGTTCAGATTCTGAGCTCTAGTTCACATCTCAACTTGCTTCCCCCCCCACCCCCATATGAGGGGGAAAGAAATGCCAAATCATTGCATACATTTGTTTATTTGTCTTATTTGTAGCCCGCCCATTTGTCCAAATAGCAACTCTGGGTGACTAACAGCCTTCATAAACCTAACAGTAACACAGCACAAAAATAAAAACATTTAAATGCAAATCACAAATTAATAACAGTATATAATCATAATATACAAACACAACTAAAAGTAATTGCATTGAATATTACAATTACATTTAAATTCCAGCAAAAAAAAATTGGCTACACATCTGTTGTTATAATACTCCTGACTCTGGGTAAGCCTGTCTGAAAAGCCTGGTTTTTAATAATCTTTTAAAGATTTCCAAAAAGGGGGCCAGACTAATTCCCAGCGGAAGGTCATTCTATAAGGTTGGCAATCACCAAGACGGTGTAGTTTGTAGTTCTCTCCCATTGCTTCTGTGTCAACTCTATATGCAGCCCCATAAAGTAGTCCAGTATTGAGACTACCAGTGCATGAATCAGGGTTGCGAGACTCTTGGTATTCAGGTAGGGATGCAGCTGGGCAATCTGCCTAAGATAGAAGTAGGCCAACCGGACTACAGACGCCAACTAGGACTCCATGAACAGCATCAGGTCCAGCAGGATGCCAAAGCTGCAAACCTCATGCTTCACAGACAGAGTCAACCAACCAAAGGAGAGAGATGTTCCTAATCCAGAGCCACAGGGTATCCCCACACAAATTATCTGTGTCTTATCCGGGTTCAGCCTCAGTCTATTTTCCCTCATCCATTCCAGCACAGCACCCAGGCAGCTCTCAATGGGACAACATCATCCAAAGAATGACGATATTTTGCTGTGTGTCATCAGCACAAAGCTCCACATCTCTGGATGATCTCCCCAAGCAGCTTTCATGAGGATATTAAATAGCATTGATGAGATGATTGACCACTATGGGACTCCACAATTAAGCGTCCAAGGGGTAGACAACATCTTACCAAGCTGAACTTTCTGAGGACAGTCCTTCAGGAAGAATCAGAGCCAGGCCAAGGCCAGGCCACCGATCCGTAACCCAGAGAGCCTCCCGAGGAGGATACTGTGGTCAATGGTATTGAAGGCCACTGAGGGATCAAGGAGGACCAACAGGCACATTTTGCCCCTATCAGTCTCCCTCCAAAGGTCATCCTGCAGAGCAACTAATGCTGTATCCGTGTCATGATGCAGACTGAAGTTGGACTGGAATGGATCAAGGGCATTGGTCTCCTCCAGTAGTGCCTGAAGGTGACCCACCACCACCCTCTCCATTAACTTGCTCAGGAACAAGGTATTGGCAACGGGCCTATAGTTACTGATGTCATCCACTGCATGGTTAGTTTTTTTAAAGCTGAGTCTAATTATTGTCTTCTTGAGAGGCCAGGGGACATGGCCCTCAAGGGGAGTCCCACCGATGACAGCCATAGCTCATTCCATTGTTATCAGTTGGGTAGCTTTTATCAGCCAGGCTGAGCAACAATCTAAGTGGTTGTGGTGGTGCAACAGTAGTCAAGCACTGTGCCCTCCTCAGACATCACCAGTTGGAAATGTGTTAAGTTTAGGCTTGGTGGTTTGGGGCTTCATTTATCTGGTTGATGAAGTGCAGTCTTCTTGCAGTCCTTATCTTTGACAGGTAGGTGCTAGATGCAACTTTTTGCAGTTCTTAGATAATCTGCGATTGGGAGCTACCACCAGGTGGCCTCTAGCCTGCTCCTGTTTTTCTTCACTGTCCATCATTGATGGTTATACTATACAGATGGATGGGCTCTGCAGCAGAGGGAGGAATTTGGGGGCGATCATTTCAGCACCCCTACTAGAAGAACTATACCAGATGTCCACCAGAGCCTCATCAAGAGTGAATCAGGTCACCTGGAATCCCTCCCATGGCCATTAGAATGAACCCTCTTTATTCTGGAAATGTTGTTACATCTACAACACATCTACACATCAACACATCTACATGTGTTGAAGATGTTGTTACATCTACAACACATCGACACATCAACACATCTACATGTGTTGAAGATGTTGGTACATCTACAACACATCTACATGGAAAACACCACTACAGCCTACATACTGCAATTAAAACTGTAAACCGCCCAGATACTACTTGAAGTGGTATGGGGCGGTATATAAGCAGAACACATTTACAGACCTATTAGTTCCCCTCCCCAACTTTAGTTCTTCATTCTCCAAATTCACAAACACACAAACACAGACAGACACAGTTTGCCAAAATGATGGCAGTTGCCCACTAGTTGTGCATACCTTCTACATCAGCAAGTCTGTCAAGAGAGGAGGGTGACCATTGCATTTCATTGTCCTTTACTAGGTCCTCCACCCTCTGACGCAATCTGGACGCTTCTAAATGAGACTCTTCCAATAGCTCTCCTGGGCAAAACAACAAGGGCATGATTTAACATTCCCTTGAATTTTTCATGATATTTTCGATCAGCATGCTGATCAGATGCATGAGCAGCTTACAGTCTTAGCTCTATCCTCCTACGTTTCAGTTTTAATGACTCCTTCATGTATGAATTTAATTTCCTATACAAAAATAATGTCTCTGCAGAGAAAAAGAATTATGTATACCAACCATCCCTGATTTGAGGCCCCCCCAGATGCACTGAATCACAACACCTCTCATCTCTTAACAAAACTGCCAGTTACCTGATTTTCTGTGGATCATATGTAAGGAAACTAGAGGTACATGGGATATGCAGAAGTCTTGAAGTCAAAGAGCAGAGAACTATTTTTCAGGAATCTTGCAGCTGCTCCTCGCCTATCGCTTATCAGATGACGCTGGCAGAGAGAGACTTTGGGAAGGCACAACAAGTTGAGAACCAGGAGAGCTCCATGAGAAAGGAAGGTGTGTCAAGAAGTACAGAAATGTTTGAATATGCTGATTAATGGACATTTATTGGGTGATACTTGCAGAAGGATCGGGAAAGTGGGAGGAGGCAAGAGAATGTGAAGAAAAATGTTTTTTGGGGGGGGAGAAAGAAGGAGAGAAGCTACAATTAAGCTAGCAATGTGTTTTTATGTAGCCTATTAGATTTTAGAAATGGATTCCAGACATCGGTTTGTTAGAGTTACTTAGAGTAGGATAGATCTTTATTATACTAATGTAGCTATTCCTGGTATAGCTAAGTTCTCTAAATTCTTTTAAGATTTTTACCTCAGTTCCCATTTCCTTTATGAACTACAGTATAAGATTTACAACTATAAGGCTACTTTTGAAGCTTATAGCTCACTGTATCAGGAAAGCCCCAGGCTGGGAATAATTGGTATACATTAATATACTAACATCAGACTTGTCCATGAGTGGGCAAATCAACCATACAATTGCTAAGTGTCACCAAAAGAAGCCATGCTAGGTTAGTAACAAGACTTGGCTTGCATGCACGTAGAGAAGCTCCTTGGTCAAATATACACACGGCTCTGGTTTAGTTCCTCTCTCCTGAATGTTTTTAAGTCATTACCATCAAAATTTCATTTTAAAGGAACCCAAACAAATAGAATTAGTGTCTACATCATCAAATACTTTCCTATGGAAATCAATTAGCATTAAATATGCATTGGCAAAAAGCTTTTGAAAGCTCAAAGATCTCACGTTGAAGCTAGACATTGTTTTATTAATATATTGGTCTTATATAACGCTCCATCTAGTCTATGAAAAGAAATTTTAATAGAAATAAAGTAATTTCTCATAATATAGTTCCAATCCTAAACTGTTTTCTCTCCAAAACATAAACACAAAAGTTCGTGTTTTTGTGGCAGAAAACACTACGGGGGTGGAATCTATTAACGTGATCAAGAGTTTATCTCAACATTTGAACAGGATTACAGGTATATATTATGCTCTCTTCCATTTTAATGCTACCTTATTCAAGGATCAGTGTAAATGCAGTGACAAAATGCTGTCATATCAGCCAGGTGGCAGAAACAGAGAGCTGCAATCCAGTGGTGATATGTTTCTGAGCTCTGTTTCTCTATCCCTAGCTCTATCTGTCATAACTATATAAAACAACATCAAACCCATGAACGTGCAATAATCTTTATGCCTTGGATAGACTCTAGGTTTGTTGAGTCTACTTAAGTTTATTTGTTTCCTGGAATTCCAAAAGCTAACAGTCAAACTCAAATGCGAAATAGCAGGATGGAGGGTTTTGGTTGGAATCACTTAGCTCCCCCATGGCTTCAGTCACACAGTACATGTACAAAAGCAAACCTATGTTAGAATTACAGTATTATAAACTTGGGGTTCTAGTGCAAGCCTCTTAAACAGGGGTCCTCAAAGTTTTCAAACAGCGGGCTGGTCCACCACCACCCAGACACCACTGGGGGCTGGATTACAGTCCAAAAGCAGCTGCGGAGGCTGGCTTGCTCATAAAACAGGGGGTAGGTGGTGGTGGTGGGGTTGCAATTGGTCCCAGGGGCCGGATTCAGGACCTTGGGGGGCCGCATCCAGCCCCGGGGCCTTAGGTTGAGGACCCCTGCTCTTAAAGTACAAAGGCCAGGTCAAAGACAATCAGTTATTATTCCCAATTTATACATGGAGAATACTGAAGCCAAGATCAGTATAAAACCAGCCCATGGTGCCATTCTGTTTAACCTTTGCTAGCTACTGCTAAAAGGATTGTGTGTGGAGGACGGAAACAGACGAGAGCCCATGAGCAGAAGAAGCAACTCCCTAAGTGTAACAGCAGGAAGCTCTCTCACTTCCTCAAGATCCCAAAGTAGCTCACTTGGTTTTGTGATTGTCTCCAGAATTTAATCGCAAAGTCTGATGTGGTTTGATTTCTTAAACATGCAAGTCTGCCTGAATCGTGTCTCTCCGAGATTAACACACTTTCAAGCTGAATGACAAATGATTTAAAGCATCCGTTTTGGTCCTCAGACACACTTGGCAGTCTATTACCAATCTGATAGCCGTTTACAGTACTAGAAGATCATGACCTTCCTCCTGCTGGATATCAGCACCAGAGAGACATGCACTGGAGATGTGCAGATGTAGCTCGACTTCGGATGCTAAGTCGCAGCAGCAGCGGAGCTTCATCACTACACAGGCAGCTTTGGTAGTGGTGCACCCCACACAAGACAACATAGCCAAACCAAGCTCAAGCTTTAGTGTTTCTGTGCAAATGCATTCCATAGCATTAGCTTCCCAACTAACTCCAGATCATAAATCTAATTTGGACTCTTCCCCCGTTTCATGCATGACGAACCAACTGCTAACTCGTATACCTAACACCAGTCAAGTACATCATTTCCTAGGGAAGGTTATGCATTGCATCGCACATGAGACGACCACACATGTTGACGGGTATAAAACTAAGGATTATTGTTTTTCTCTTTTTTTAAAACAAAAGCTTTCTTTCAATATGGAGAGAATTTCACAGACAACAAGCAATGGTGTAATGCTCAGCCTCACATCTCATTGCTGCCATTACCTAGAGACTTGATACCCTGCATCTTCTCCTTCAGTCGGGTGTTTTCTTCCACCAGGCGCTCAAAGGCTGCAGAGGCTTCTTCGGGCGTCCCCCCACCGGGGTCATAGATACGATAAGGTCCTTTGCCTTCCATTGCTGTGGTTTAATTATTTGATTTCCAGGTCAGTGTACCTGAAAAGGCAGATCAGAAGGTTATCAGTTCTGGAACACAGACACGGACACCCTAAGAAGGCTAGAACAACAAGACCCATTTAACAGAAGCAAGGGGCAGGGGTGAAGTGCTCCTGTTCATTAGGGGCTTTCAGGATTTCGTTCACAGAGACTTCAATGTCTCAGCAAAGCCCACAAAACAGCGCCTAGAAGTCTGCTTCTACCTTTGAAAAATGAGTATGGTATCTGGTAGTGTTAAACAATACAGGCCGGGTCTGTGATCTGTCTGAAAGATAGAATATCCTCCGAAAGACTTCCATAAGCTGCAATTCTCTTCTTGATTAGAAAATGAAGAAGCCAGGAAGGGGCTGAGACCATCAAAACAACTGTGGTGGCTGTAATCCTCTTTTGCTCCTTAACTTTCATTTGGAGTTAAGGAGCAGGGAGTGCAATCATATACAACATGGCTTTGATTGGTGCAATTCCCCCGTTTGGCCTAAGGCCAAGTCCTGTGAGTCTTGTGCTGAGATGCAAATATTACATTAAAAAATTAAAAGAACCTTTCCAAAAAAAATGAGAGATAGTAACAAGATTGTCTAAACTGACTTTTAATTTGGAAGGGTTTGGTCTAAGGCAGTGGTGGCGAACCTTCAGCATTCCAGATGTTTTGGACCACAACTTGCAGAATTCCAAGCTTATGTCGCCAATGACAAAGGACTGTGGGAGCTGTGGTCCAAAACATCTGGAGTGCTGAAGGTTCACCACCACTGGTCTAGGGGCTTAGCCTTTGGCCTGTTAGATTCAAACACTGCTCATCCTGGAGACCTCCTGGAGCAGCGGCAAGAACATGTCCTAGCAAGACTGTTTTTAAGCACATCAGTGGCCTCTGGGATGCTCCATAGGGAAGTGTGGGAAGCAAGCCGCCCTTGACCCATTCTGATTCAGATGTAGCAATAAACATCAGTCCTTTCATACAAAACAGAAGGACACTGTAGGTGAATATAACCTCCAACCAAACTGAACATCACCTGTTCCTGGCAGGGAAGAAATTAAGCATTGTGGGGCAAAATACAAAGGAATGGCTTTTTAAACTCTCTTAATAACTGCTGGACAACCAAATAAATCCCCAAAACACAGGAGAAGACAAAAGCAGTTCTTTATGTTGACACCAGGCAAAGACCAATTGATCCCAAAAGCTACAGATAAGTCTCTCTACTATGCCACTTAAACAAAGGCTTTGAACACATAATATCAAATCATCTAGCCACTAATATAGATCCTCTTCTAATTCCAGAACAGGCAGGCTTTAGATCTGGCAAGAGCTCTAGGACTCAAATCTAAAATGTAACCAAGCATATAAAATATCTTTCCTTATATTATAAAAACAACCCGTTGAAGATAAACCCTTCAAAAACACAGGTTGGTGCCTCCCACTTAAAGAACAGAGATGCAGAGAGGAAATGCCAAGGCAGCTGGGAAGGCAAGATTTTGGAACATTGCCCTTTGCAGGAAAGTATTTGGGGCATCACTCTCTAAACACCAAACATAACGCTGCCACCAGAAATAACATACTGTACTTAGGAAACTGGCTGGATCAAACTGGGGTGCATACCCTCAAATAATATGGACAGCGCTTTCCCTGTGCTACACAACAGAATACAACAGAATATTATACCTGTATGGTATAAATCAGCACATGCCAAACAAGTGGATGTAGCTTTTAATGAATCATGTAGAATTATTACTGGCTGCTGAAACCTAACCCCATGGAAAAAGTCAAATTTTTGGCTAGCATTGCTCCTACAGATGTACGTACATAGAGAGGTGGTAGCACTTAATGAACAAAACAACACAGCACCCAGCCTTTTCCATTTCATGGATGACGGTCATTAAATGGGCAGTATAAAAATTAAATAGATAAATAAAGTCAAGGAAAAGTTTTCTACACACATGTTAAGTTTTAAACAAGAAAAGGCTAGGCTAAACCTTCTGGAAGGGATGAGTGACAAAGAGTATCTCCCACCAGGAGAAGATTGTGGTTGGACCATCTGGAAGTTACTTAACAAATTTCAGAATGAAGTAGGAAGATGAAAGAATAGTCAAGTAAAATGGGGCTATTTAGATATAGGACATTTTTGTAACCCTGGAGAAATTCAAATCAATGCAATATTTATGTGCAGCTTATGCCATACCATATGCACTAAATATCTAGAAAATGGCCAAGACAACACTATCGAAGCTACCTGCTTCTGATTAAAAGTCTTATTTTAAACTTGAACTTTATATATATATATTATGTATAATACATAATTTTAATTTGTCCAACACTCTGACATGGATAAAGAAAGAAGGAAACTAAGCAAACAAAGCAAAACAAGGTATTCAAAAAGCAACCTGCTTAAGACTATTGGACAAGGAAGTATATTAAGATGTTCTATCTAGACCCTCCAATAGATGCCCCCAACAGACCAAGGTATACACTTCTATGGCCATAGCACTGGGACCTTGCTTTTGCTTTTGCTAAATCAGACTAAAACTAGCTTCAACAGATGGCTAAATCCTTCTGTTTGAAAACCTGCATTTGGCTCTAGAAAAGATGGAAGTCACTGATGTGAAAACTGGATCCTCAAAATATGCCCAGAGTTGCCCTGAGAGAGACTGGCAAGTCTACACACAGTCCGTTCTGGATCAAAGGTGGGGGAGGGGTGTCCAGAATAGCAGTAAAAAAGTCAGTTTTTGGATTACAAAAGCGTCAGTCAGAACAGCTGCTTTTCCCACCACTAATATGGGTACAGTTCCCAGATTATAAAACTAAACCAAGGGGAGGAAAGGTACATCTTCTTACAGTGTAATCTTTACTGTGTTTACTTGACTTTACCTCAACATTACTTCTAAGTGAGTGTGCTTCAGAACTGCTGTCCTAGGACCACTTCTGCTAAGGAAGCACAATGCAGTCTCAAGGCCTCAGGTCCCATCCACGCTGCAGAATGGACCAACTCAAGTTCAGGGTCAAAATACGTCTCATGGGTACAATCAACACTCTGTCAGAAATGGAGTTTCCCTAAGCACTGAAAAAAATGTGTGCTGCAGCATGTGTTCTGTATCCTGAAGTCTAGAGTATTTTGTTTGGTGAGGGGTCAATGGTAGGTAAACGGAGATTTCATTTGGGGGACTGATTGCCCAAATGTGTATCTTCTCAGAAACCACGCTGTCCTAGGAGCTTCCCAAATACATACTGTATTTATCGGCGTATAACACGCACCTTCATTTTAAGAGGGAAATTTCAGGAAAAAAAAATAAATTTCAAATAAAGAACTTTCTCCGATTTCTACCTTTCTCTCTCTCTCTCTCTCTCCCTTTCCTCTCTTCTCTTTCCCCTCCTCCCTCCTCTGGTTCGACTACAGTGTTGCAAAAGCAAAGAGCAATAAAAACATACTCACACACACACACACACACACACACACACACACACACACACACACACACACACACACACACACACACACACACATTCTCCACGCCCGAGACAGATTGAGAGACCCACACAACCCGGTAAGATCAAAAACAGGAAGGCGAGAGAAGGCGAGCGACCAAGGCCTTCGTCTTCCTTCCCCCCCCATTTGCAACCCCCGTGGAGGGTGCAGATGGAAAACTGGGGGACTGGCGAAGAAGAAGGGCTGTGAGGTTGCCTCAGGATCCGGGAGCCGACGAGAGAGACCGGCTGATTGGAAGAAAAATGCAACGAGATGGAGGCAGGGGAAGTGCGAGCTCTCTGCGGGGACTGGAGCAAGTCCACGCCCGGGGCCAGCGCTGCAGAGCTGGCGTGCATTTAACCAACGCTTCCCAGCTCCAGCAAGCCGAGGAAAGGAGAAAGGGGGGGAGGGGGAAGCTGGTCTCCAAAGCCTTTCCGATCGGCAGGTAGGTTGCAGGCGCAGAAGGGGGCTCAAAAAAATATCTCCCCTCGAATCAGCTCCAGTATGGAGCCCCCTGTTGCAAAGGAGGGTGGGTGGGTAAGGACGGATCAGGGGGAGGGGGAGAGAAAGAAGGCACGATCCGAGGCGACGCTGCCTACCGCTGGGGCTGGCTTTGCGGCAGGATGAGCGCATGTGGAGCTCGCCATTAACCCGACGCTGCGCTCCGCCATCTGGGGCTGGAGGGAGGCGCTTTTGTTACCTCCTCAGGCTCCGGCGGTGGAGGAAGACAAGCGGGCGGGCAGGCGGGCAGGCTGGAGGGGTAGCGGGTGGGGGCGCCAGGCGGTGGCCGACTGGACAGACTGCATATCGGCGTATAACACGCACACATCATTTGCCCCCTATTTTCAGGGGGGGTGCGTGTTATACGCCGATAAATACGCTAGCTTAAGTCTATCAGAAGCATCAAATATGGATCCACCTGACCTGAGTACAAGCATACTAGCTCTTTTGGCAAAAGATGGGTGGCCAAATTGGCTAGCGGTCACTTGAAACTACAGAGGCTTGCCATGGATATGGCCAAGGGGCAATGCTTCCCTCAGCAACTGCTGTATTTTGAAAGATGAAAAAAGCTGAATTGGAACACTTACATATCTACTTTTCCCATTCTGTGCAGAGAAAAATACAGTTTGTTGAAAAAGCACCTTCTCAATTCCTTCTGCCATGTCTTATTTATTATTGTTATTTATTTATTCAGTTTTTAAACCACCCATCTAGCAATGAAGGCCACTCAGTGGAGTTTACAACAAAATATAAAACACAAAAACATACTGAAAATTAAAAATGAAATGAAATGAAAAAGAAAATCACATATTTAATGACTATACTGTGCATGAAACATGTATCCTACATTGTAGATACTTACACAATCAAAGGGATGTCATTCACACACACACAAAGTAGTATAAGCAGGCTGCAAATTTCAGAAATACAAATATTTTAATATATTTATTAATTTTATAATACATTCAAACAAAGTAACAACTAACAATTAACAATACAAGTGCACCCCCACCCCCGGGACCATCCTGTTCTTCCATGAGTTCTTCTTTATTACTCCGTCTTCTATTGTTCTAGTATTCTTCTTAAAGTCCTCTTCTCCAGAACTGTCTTGAAGTATTCGTCGGCTCTTTCACCTTCCCTTCAACTAATACAAAGTCTATAAATTTTCCCCAAATGTCATAAAAAATGTCTTTTTTCATTTCTCCTCGTTTAACTTTTAAGCTACAAGACAATTTATCGTTTATGGCTATATCCCAAAGTTCGTTATACCAATCTTCCATCTTGAAATCTAGTTTAGATTTCCAATTTCTTGCTATAATTAATCTAGCTGCTGTCGTAAGGTTTGCTATTAGTTCCTTTGTTGTAGCATCATAATCTTTACTAGTTAACAATGATAATAGTGCTGTCTCTGGATTGCAATCAATATCTAGTTTAATCATGTCACTTAGCTCTAAAAAAACCCTTTTCCAGAACTTTTGAACTATTTCACATTCCCACCAGAGATGCATATATGTACCTATCTTTTTTTCACATTTCCAGCACATCTTAGAGTATTCAGCATTCATTCTATTCAACCTAACTGGTGTTAAGTACCATCTAGAAACCAGTTTAAAATAATTTTCTTTTATCCTAACCGATACTGATCTCAAGATTCTCATAATCCAGATTTTCACCCAATCTTCTTTCTTTATCTCTACATTAAGATCTTCCTTCCAGACCTCTCTCAGAGAATCTAACTCTTTCACTTCCGATGAATCCCCTATTATTTTGTATAACAATAAACAAAAATTATAGAGAAGCTAGAAGATGGAGAATGAATCCAAAAAATTTTCAATACCCAGAAGTGCTGGAAAGAGTTAAAAAAGATTGGTTGGAAACCTGGGACATTAATGAAAAGGCAAGAAGCAAGATGGCAATTATATGGGATACTTTAAAAGCTGTAGCCAGAGGCTTCATCATAAGAGAAAACTTTAGAATAAAAAAAAATGGAAGAGCTTAATAAAAGAAATCTAGAAAATCTAATAGCAGATTTAGAATCCCAATTTTTTTCTAGCAATGATAAGAAGATATTGAGGCAGATAGAAGCAAAAAAAAAAGAACTAGACAATTTAGAACTACAACAAGCACAAAGAAATTTACTCTATTTAAAAAGAAATTTTTTTGAATATAGCAATAAAACTCAAAACTTTTAGCCAGATTAACTCAGAAAAGAAGGGACAAAAACACGATAGGGAATATAAAAGATTCCTCAGGTAAGATGTGTATACAAATGAAAGACAAATTAAAAGCTATACAAGAGTTTTATCAGTCTCTATACACAGCAAAAAAACAAGACCAAGGAAGATATAGAAAAATATATTACTAAAAATTTAAAGAGGGTTTTGGAAGAAGAAGATATGTTGGAAATGGAGTAACCTATTACAGATCAAGAGATAGGTGAGGTAGTAGATAAATTAAAGAATAATAAAACTCCTGGAGTGGATGGTCTAGGACCTGAATTTTATAAACTTTCAGGACCTGAATTTTATAAACTTTCTAAAGCAGTATTAATACCTAAACTAAAAAAGCTATATAATAAAATATTGGAAGGAGAACAAGTCCCGAGATCCTGAACCCACTCCTTATCCATTTTAATACCTAAACCCAATAAAAACTTAATGGACATTGGGTCATATAGACCAATATCCCTATTAAATCAAGATGCTAAGATTTTTACTACAATCTTGGCTAAAAGAATGAATAAATTTGTAGCTAAATATATTAAAGATGATCAATGTGGTTTTTATCAAGGGAAGACAAATGGCAAACATTATAAGAAGAAATTTGAATGTCCTTTATGAAGTGGGAAAAAGTACTATTAAAGCAGGCATGTTATCTCTAGATCAGGGCTCCTCAACCTTTTTAAGCAGGGGGCCGGGTCACTGTCCCTCAGACACTGTTGGGGGCCGGACTAGATTTTGAAAAAAATATGAAGAAATACCTATGCACACTGAACATATTTGTTTTGTATTGAAAAAAACAGGAAAAAGAATGCAATAATAATAATAATAATAATAATAATAATAATAATAATAATAATAATAATAATAATAATAATAATAATAATAATACAGTGGAAATAACTGAGCCTCCCTCCAGTTGTAGCTCAAAAATGTTTGGAAGAACAATTATAAGAATATAAGAACATCCCAGATGCATTTGGTGGGGCTACTGTGAGATACAGGAAGCTGGACTAGATGGGCCTTTGGCCTGATCCAGCATGGCTCTTCTTAGGTTCTTATGTACCAAAGAACAGCCTTACTGGAACAGGCCACAGGCCATCCAGTCGAACATTCTGTCTCACAGTGGCTCACCAGTAATCAACATAAACACATAATATCAACATACACTACAATAAAATAAAATAAAATAAAATAAAAATGCTCCTTTTTAATACAAATCATTTCAGAGTTGGAAGGAGACGTGGGAATAATGTAATCTATAATTCAAAGCACATCCAGCACAGAACCTCTCCTGTTGCAGGACCCTTGACAGAGGCTTTCCCAAGTCCAAGTTTAAATGTGTATACATAGAAAAGGACAACAGACCGATGAAGCTGTTTGGATGAACAGCGAAACGTTTCTATCTCTCAAAAAAGAAGTCCAGTAGCCATGACTCAACTTCCAGATAAACTCACCTGGATGACTGAGAATCTTCACAGACATCCACATTAAGGTGTAATACATAAGAAAATCAGATGTTCTGAGATAAAGAAACAAACCCATAATAAAAGAAATATGGTCAGCTAGGAGGCTACTGGAAAATCCTTCAGTTACAGCATTTATGAACTACTGGAAATTCAAGAGTATTTTTAGCACCTGTTGAAGCAGGTTTAACAAAGCCACTGCAAGGTTCAGAAAAACCAAAAACTGACAGCTGCAAACTTGGACACACTTTCCTCAGAGTAAATTCCACTGTGGTACTTGGGTGTGAATAACCGTGGCTAGGTCTGCACACAAATTTAAGGGTGTGTTGGGGGGAAGTGTTCAGGTTTGGAGTGTGAAAAGCACCAAGGCTCCACGCATACCAATAAGTCTGGCATGGCCTTGTTACCAAAACCAATATTATGCCAAATCCTCCCCACCCACCCCCCACCCCGAGGAGCCTCTCTCGCCTCCGCCTCGCACCCGCGGAGAGGAGTGGAGCCTCTCTCTCTCTCTCTCTCTCTCTCGCACACACGCACGCACACACACACACACACGCGTGCACCCGAGGGAGGCGAAGGCGCCCCGAACACGCCTGGCCAGGTGAGGGCTGGCCGGAGGGAGAGAAGGCCTTGCCTCAATCCCTGGGCTTTCCTGGCGGAGCCCCCCCGGTGATGGCGACGGCGGGCGGGAAGAGGGACCCCCCTCCCTCCTTACCTGGGCTTGAGGATGCTGGTGCCCCACTCGTAGGCCCAGGCGGTGGCCCGCAGGGAGGAGGAGGAGGAAGAGGAAGAGGAGGAGGAGGAGGAGGCTGCAGCGGCCGAAGCTAGCGGATCGGGATAGCTGCTGGCGGGGGCTGGAGGGAGGGGGACGCCGCCGGGGGGCCTCCGCTCGGGGCCTGGGAGCGCCAGGAGGAGGAGGAGGAGGAGGAGGAGGGGAAAGGGGGGTGGGGGTGGGAGAGATTGGGATGGCGGCTGCAGGGGCCGAGCCGGGCGTGGGTGCGGGACTCCCCCCTTCCCGCTCACAGGAGGAGGAGGAGGAGGAGGAGGAGGGTGGCAGCGGCGTGAGTGTGAGTGGGGGCCGCCCCCCAGCCCGGCCTACCTTCAATTTCCACTGCCAGGGGCGGGCGGGAAGCTGGGACGCAGCAGGGGCACTCCGGCGCACAGCCGCCGAGTTGGCAGCAGCAGCAGCAGCAGCAGCTCGGCCCCGCTGAAGACCCCGCACCGTGAAAGATCTCCAACCGCTTGGGCGCCAACAGCAGCCGGGCTGGCAAGATGCAGAGCGAGCGGGGCAGCGGCCAGAGAGAGCCATAAGAGAGTCCGCCGTCGAGAGGCGCCACCGCCACCACCACAGACCCCTCAGCATCTGCCCGCCTCTGCCTCTGCCTCTGCTGCCCGCATACCGACCGGGCTGTGCTCAGCAGCGCCCCGCCCATGACATGTCGGCCGTCGCGGGGAGGCGGGAAAGACACCTCCCTCCCTCCTAATAGGCGCCTCCTTCATGAAGGGAGGGAGCTGCCTGCCGAATCTTGCTCTCAAGTTGCCTCCTCTCCCCGCCCCGCCCCTCCCCAGGGGTTGGGGAAAACTACAAGATGGTTACCCCCAGGAGGCTTTACTGGTAGAAGGGCTCGAGTGGCCCCCATGGGCAGGGAGTGCGGGGGGATCTACTGAGGCTCCCGGGGGCCGGATTGAGGGTCCCCGGGGGGCGTATACGGCCCAGGGGCCGTAGGTTGAGGACCCCTGCTCTAGATCTTCTTAAAGCCTTTGACTGTGTTCAATGGTTTACATTAAAAACTCTGCTAGAAAAATGGGGATTTGGGAAACTTTTTTTAGGAGTAATAAACCAATTATACTCAGAGGGTACTTCCTCAATAATAGTTAATGACAGAATGACTGAACAAATCACCCTAGGCCAGGGAACTAGACAAGGATGTCCTCTCTCTCCAGTTCTCCTTTGTATTGTTATAGAACTCCTGGCAAATGCTATAAGGGATTGTTCCATTAAAACTATTGGGAAAGATGGGGTAACAAATTAGCCTATTTGTTAGGATTACGGGATGGGATGCATTGGAGGCCATTCTCGTATTTTAGGATTTTAGGTTTTAGGATTTAATAGGGCAAATGTTTTAATTTGTTTGTATTGTGATATCTGTTGTTGTTAAAGAGTCCCATTGTGGAGATAACAAATAAATAAATAAATAAATAAATAAATATTTGCGGATGATGCCCTATTGACAATTTTAGACCCAATAGAGTATTCAAAGGTAAAAACCCATCTAGAAGAATTTGGGGAAATAACCGAATTATGTGTAAATTGGCAAAAATCAGAAAGTTTATTGTTTAATTATGGAAGAGAAGACCTTAAGATAATTGAAAACTTTGGACTGAAATCCGGAAAAAGTATTAAATATCTAGGATTAGAATTCTATAAGGAGTTTACTAAGACAAAAGAAAAAAATATCTCAAAATTAAAAGAAGAGATGAAAAATAGATTACTAAATTATACTAAATTGAACTTATCTTGGTTTGGTAGAATAGCATTGGTAAAAATGAAAATACTTCCCAAAATTAACTTTATCTTTAGAATGTTACCCGTCCAGTTTCTAGAAAAGGAACTTAAAACTCTCCAAGACATGATAAATAGATACTGCAATGGTGGGGAAAAATCAAGAATAAATAAAAGTTTGTGGTATAGATCCCAAAAAGAAGGAGGATTGGGTATACCCAATCTAAGAAATTACTATATAGCTAATCAAATCAGTTGTTTGGGGGAAATTTTATTCAAACTGGAGAAGCTAATATGGTTTATTTATTTAATTAATAAATAAATTCTTGTTTACTGATTTTAAAAACAAAGTAAAGATCGAGAATCCCCTCCTGAATGCTTTAATGACTACATGGAGAACACATAGAAAATTTTTGTCACCGAAGGGCTCCCCACTATGTTTAGTAACAGATTTGGAAAATTTTCCTACAAATCTGAAGCACTATTTAGAGTTATTTAAAGCCAAGAAAATAGCTAGATTAAAAGATTGGATGGTTAAAATTAGAACAACTCACGACATAAAAAATATTCTGCAATTTAGTGATCTAATATGGATAAACTATATCCAGTTAGGAAAATGGACAAAGGACTGGGTCAGAAGAAACAGTCAAATTAGAGAATGTACAAAGTTTTAACAGTTTTTACTATCGCTGGAATCTGACCAGGATAATATAGAGAAAGGAATAGAAATACAAATATTTGAGGGAGCCATACAAGAAGCTAGGATGGAAACAGGATGGTCCAATAAAGCCATGGAGTACTGACTGACTCAGAAACTCTAAATAGCACAAACACATATGTGGACACACAAATGTCCAGCTCAGTAAGTGAATTTGTTTGTTTGTTTGTTTGTTTATACATGTATATACTGCCCGTCTTCCAAAAGGAACTCTGTTTGATAATTTATGTTTATTATTTTACAAAACCTGCTCCTCAACAAGAATTGTAGAGCCATGTGTAATAAATTAGAACAACTGGATACTGAAAATCATTAAAATATACTAAGAATTTAGTGAGGCATACTAATTCTGCATACAGTTGCTGCATTAATTTCAGCTGCACACCTGCCATATTTTTCACTCTATAAGATGCACCTAACCATAAGATGCACCTAGTTTTTAGAGAAGGAAAACAAGAAAAATGTTTAGTCTAAGGTTTCATGGCAGAGGAATCTTGGATGCAGATGAGGAGGGATGGGGAGAGGCTCCCTGGAGTAAGCCTCTTTGCAAAGGAGGCAATTGGGACTGTGGAATCAAGGCTGCAAAAGGGAAGGTTGCAAACGAGGTGATTGTAACTGTGGAATCCTGGTTGCAAAAGGGGAGGCTTGCAAACAAGGTAACTGGGACTGGGGGGATCCAGGCTGCAAAAGAGGAGGCTTGCAAACGAGGTGATTGGAACTGTGGAATCCAGGTGCAGAAGGGGAGGCTTGCAAACAAGGTGATTGGGACTGGGGAATCCAAGCTGCAAAAGGGAGGCTTGCAAACGAGGTGATTGGAACTGTGTGATCCAGGCTGCAAAGGGGGAGGGTAGCAAATGAGATGATTGGAACTGTGGGATCCAGGCTACACAAGGCGAGGGCAGAGGCTCTTTGGAAGCCTCTTTGCAAATGAGGTGATTGGGACTGGGGAATCCAGGCTGCAGGAGGCCATGGGACAGGCTCCATGCAGGTAACCTCTCTAAATAAAAATCTGTGATATTTATGTAGTGGTGACTAATGCATTTGCTCTATAAGACACACAGACATTTCTCCTTACTTTTAAAGGGGTAGTGTGTCTTATACAGTGAAAATACTGTACTTTTCATTATTCACAAATATATTTGCACTTCAACTTAGAAAGATAAAATAAATTATAATACTGTACTCAGATGTGGGGAATGTTCTTTGCTTAATGGATATTGCTATCATCAGTGCTGGGAATACCCCAGCTTAAATATATTAACACAATAAATATTGCCTATGTAGTGACTTGTACAAAGTTATCTTTAGATCAGTTTTGTCAAACTTGTGAAACTTTCCAAATATGTCACTTAAGTGTTAACATACAGTAGCTTGCTTCTAAAAAGCTTCTTTTGATGCAGGTGAACTAATGGCAACACAGAAGACTTTAAAATCTTTTTTAACCTATTTCCTCTTTCTTTCTTTCTTTCTTTCTTTCTTTCTTTCTTTCTTTCTTTCTTTCTTTCTTTCTTTCTTTCTCTCTTTCTTTCTTTCTTTCTTTCTTTCTTTCTTTGTGTTGGTTTCTAACCTATTGGGAGTAACAAAATCCTTATTAACGATGAGTACTGTATCAAAATATTATCAGTATACTTTTCACAAGATAACTGGATTTTGTGCAAATTTACGAGTTGATCCATAATCTCTCCACATTTTCTCACTTTTAACTGACACACATTTTCCTGCTGCATCTAATGATTGGCAGGGGAATCAGAAAAGAACAAGATGAAGAACTTGGTGCAATTTATATCTGTCTTATGAAAACCATTGCCACAAGATGCAATGGAGGTGTGTTGCTGTTGAAATATCAACAATCTAGATTTACCTGCTATGAAAGTGTTCACCACTAACAATTAGACATGTCAATATAAAGATGACTCTCCCTTTTCAAAGACAATTGATACTATACTACCAGATGCTAGGTAGCGTCAATGAGGGAAACTGATAATGTTGTTCCCTAACTCTATCCTGTCCCCCGTGGTCACTAACTCAGCGTTTTTCAACCACTGTTCCGCGGCACATTACTGTGCCGTGGGATCTTGGCTGGTGTGCCGTGGAAAAATTCTTCCCACACCAGCAAGGCAGCGGTTGTGTAGTTCCTCCCCAGGTCTGAGACGCGGTCCTGGGGAGGACAGCGGACTACCTTTCCCGGCATGTTTTGCTTTGCGCGCTGAGGAAAGGCTGGCCGTGGGCAGGGAAGGAGGAAAAAAAGGAGGAGGAGGAGGAGGAGGAGTCTGACTGGAGAGCGAGAGAGAGCCGGGAGACCCGCGAGGGTGGGCGCGCGACCTTGCCGAGCCAGGTAGGAGCGGGCGTGCGCACCCCTCAGCGGCCCTTAACAATGGTCATTTTTTGTTGGGGGGGAACAAAGTCGGCCGCCGGTGCGCCCTCCTGCCTGCTGGCTGCCTCCGGGGCTCCGGCAAGAGGCGAGGGGGGGGATTCCCAGTAAGGTCCTGCGCCCAAGCCCCTTGCCCGAGGCCAAGCTGTGCACCGCACCCCCACCCCACCCCCGCAGCCACCTCCACCCAGCACCTGCGGCCGCCCGGGAAGAGGACGCGGGGAGGTCGGGGAAAGAGGGGAGGGGAGGGGAGGCAGGCCGCCGCCCGGATGCTCGGTTTCCTCCCGCCGGTGTGCCCTCCTGCCTGCCGGCCGACTCCGGGGCTCCAGCAAGAGGCGAGGGGGAATTCCCAGCGCGGCCCACGCCGGACTGTGTCCGGGGTATCTCGCCGCCCGGCTGGAGCTCGGCGGAGAGGCGGGTGGTGGTGGTGGGTTGGTGCTGTTTCCTCCTCCTCCTCCTCCCTGGGCCGCCGCCGCCTCCTCCTTCTCCCCGCAAGTGGCTCGGGAGGGAAGGCGGGGGCGAGGCCCGGCCGGCGGCTGGGAATTTCCCCATCAGCCAAGCACGTCGGGCCCACAGAGGGGCTCCGGGCGGGACAGCGGCCGAGGAGGAGGAGACAACGGGGCCGTCGTGAAGCAGCAGTTTGGCCTTGGAGGCAGCCCGTGGTGGCCTCAGGGGGAGTGCCGTCCGTCCGTCCGTCCGTCTCCTTCCACCCCCACCCCCGCGACCAAGACCACCCGCCGCTGCCGCCGCCGTTAGTGTTGTCGCCATGGAGGTCGAGGTGCCACAGGTGAGGCTGGGAAACCTTCGTCTTGCCCGCGGGAAGGGGGGGCTCGCCAAGGAGAGGATCCTCAAGGAGGAAAGAGAGGCCGTGGGATGGTTCGGCAGAGAGGGTCGTGCCCAAGGTTTTTTTAAGTTTCGGGTCGTGGCAGAAGGGACGAGGGTGTTGATTTTTTTTCTACTTTGCTTGAAGCATTCGAAAAGAGGAGGCAAGTGTTTCTCTGAGCATGTGCAGAAGAACTCTGCTCTTTTTTTTCCTACTAAATGTGGCGTTACAGTTATGTGGCAGGGATCCCGGATGCTTCAGATCTGTTTGAATTTATCACCACCACCACCATTATCATATAAGAGTAATAACCTTTGAACTGCAAGGGACCCTATGGATTTCTCAAACCCAGCCCCTGTTAAGGAGGCCCAGTGTGGGGATCGAACTCCCAATTTCAGCCTCCACAGCCAGAGATCAAAACCGGTTAAGCTATGCAGCAGTCAGGGTTTTTCTTGTTCTTTCTCTGTTTTAAACTCTGGAGTTAATTGTGGGGGGGGATGAGGAACATGGTGGAATACAGGTTTGGAGTGAATCCCTAGGCCTAGGGCAGCGTTGGCGAACCTGTGGCACTAGGGAGCCCTTTGTGTGGGCACAGAGTTAAATTTTTTAACATTTTCTAATGGTGGTGTGCCTCGTGATTTTTTTCATGAAACAAGTGTGCCTTTGCCCAAAAAAGGTTGAAAAACACTGCACTAACTGTCCCTCTGTGAAGAAACTAGATGGTAAAAAAAAATAGAATTAAAATAACACCACCTGCTGAACAGGTTTATCTTTCAGATTGCTCTCTGCACACATGGGGCCCGATTTATGAACACTTCTGAGCCAAATGACACAAAGTGCCCTAACAGGAAGGTCTGCAACAAATTTCTTACATTGTCTTACTTCAGTGTAATTACAGTACAATGGTACCTTGTATAAAGGAATTAATTCGTTCCAAATGAAATTATGTTAACCAAATGTTCCTTTATACAAATTTCCCATAGGAATGCATTGAAAACAGAGTAATCCCTAATCATGACCATATTTATGTTGTACGGATATGCCCCATAGATGAGTCTGTTAAGCAAATTTCCCCTATCTCCGGAATTGTTTATGTTGTACAGATTTTATGTTATACAAACTGTTTGTTATACGAGGGTCCACTGTACTACATTTTGATTTTACATGCAAACCAACTTGCAAGGCTTTTTAACCTAAAAAGTAGATAGGTCATTAGAATGAATTAAAGGGGGAGGGGGTCATGGGGAAACAGGGCACTATGCTTTTTGTTTGATAACCAGCAATTATCCAATCTATGGTGTCACACTGACTCATAAAGGGTCTGACGACTTACCTGATTTGAGCAGCAACCAGGGAAAAAACCCTTTTCTGCTGGGTTGGTTTATCCTTTGTATGGCAAGGCTCTTCTTCACTTTTCTGGGTGGTGCAAATGCCAAGCAACCTCCAACCCTTTCTTTGAAACGGGGAGCACCAAGAGGGCTCCCCCATGCAAATGTCAGCTCCAGGAAGTGTTGCACCAGGAAGCCTGCACACTGTAATTAAAAATTGTAAACCGCCCAGAGACTACTTAAAGTGTATGGGGTGGTATATAAGTAGAAGCAGAACACTTTTGAACTAGCACTTGGCGGGCTGATGACCTCTCTGAATGCCAGTTGCTGCGAAGGGCAGTAGGACAGGAGTGAGTAATTTTAGGAGGTCCGGGACCTGTTTCTGCTGTTCTTCAGACCATGGCAGAAAATACTCGCCTGCCTCTAGCAAAGAAACAGTGGTGAACATACGCAGTAGAAGCCAGGAAAGCCCAAGTTAGACATCTTGGTTTTTTTAGTTACTCTTTCCACACCTTTATTTCAGATGGGGAGGGGGTTCAGTGGGCACTGTGAAGAAGCCTGGGAACCTGCATGTAACCACTGGGCCATCCTTTCACCACCCTTTCGCATCTACTGCACTCATGCTTTTATTATGGGCATCCTGGATGCACCAAGGTGGCTCCCATTAGAGAAGGAGGTAAACTAAACAGGCTTACTCCATTATGAGCTGCCTGAAAAAAGATGCTGCTTTCCTTCCTACAAAACCATTCTAAGCCCTTAAAACGAGGCCAAAGTCAATGGAACTCCAATAAGTGCTCTCCCTTACTCCCCCCCAATACTCCCCTCAAAGAGAAAACAGACCCGCAGGAACCACAGAGATAAATCCTGGCACATGGCAGAAACTGTTCCCAGTTTGCACAACCTGATCTATCAAGATTCAGGAATGCTGGGAGGTTTCCAGCCAAGAGTTGAAACCTAGCAGGATGTATGACCGGAGGAACAGTGATGAGATTTCTTGGTGGCTAGGAGGATGGGGGGGGGGACTTTCCTCCCTGCAAGGGAAAATTTAAGAACAGCATGCCAAAAACACCCATGCTGTTAAGTGCCTCACATGGAGGCATCATGGCCTTCGAAATGGCTCACCAGTCTCACCACTGATAGTTTTAAGTTTATTTTGCTAAGCAGAAATCTATTCTGCCTAGGAAAGGACCTTCAAGGGGCTGCATTTCTAGGGCTAATTCTCTTCAGAAGAGCTTTTCATGCTGTGTATTCATCTTTCTTCCCTATGTTTAAAAGTATATGTAAAGTATGCAAGCTGGGCTCTGGGCAGAGGTGAAACTAGCCCAGGAGCAAGGGTAATGACAGTCTTTCAGGATGAACTTATTCTCCCTGAAGTCACAGTGTGCCCTTGGGAGAGTCGCACAGACTCAAGACCTCTATCTCCTTTGGTTGCCCCTGCCTATCAACCCTCAGACTGGTAGTCTTCCAACACCTACCTACCTACCTACCTACCTACCTACCTATCTTTCCCTCCCTTTAGCAGGTTAAGGGTATAGACAGGATACACGTTAAGACAAAATATCCAAGGTTTGCTAAGAATTTTTATTTATTAGCTTTATAGAAGTCCAGAAGAATTATAAGCTCCACATAAGATATCGGCAATAATATATTGTAGGCCTCAAGTCCGATGTTATTGTCTAGGCAAGGGAGAGGGGGAGGGCGGGGGCGGAACCCATATCAAAATACAAAGCACAGCAGCAATCCTAAAAGCCAAATAGCACAACAGGAGATATGAAAAACAAGCTCCTGGGAGGAGCGGGTGAATGAATGACCTCAGGCAACTGTTATGTCTTTGATTTCCAAACATCCCATCTGCCATGATTTAATGCTGGGATTTTCCCTTTAAGGAAACTACCACATTTTTATCAGAAAGACTTCTAAGGGAATTAGAAGAATCTTTTCAATATGTCTTCTCAATAAGGAAGCCACCTGGTGTATTATCTGCACAAGAGGAAATGCATTCCCAAGCCAAGAGCATAAAAGAGGAAAGACCATTAGTTAAATGTGGAAATTTGGAGTCTGGAAGTGCACTTACAAAGAAAGGATGCATGTTTAAATGGAAAAACAATTGGGCGGGCGGGCTGCTTGCCTCCCCTGACTAGCCTGCATTTCAGATACTACTAAATAAGTTCCAAGTCTCTCTTCTTACAGTCCTTGATCTTTAGATCAGTCACAGACTAAACAGCGCTTCAAACAGAGGCCAGTTCTCTGTAAAAATACCTGTGAGACATCTTCCAGGTTCTCCCTTAACTTAGGAAATGCAGTGCAGAAGCCTCTGCAGTGGCTACAACATGAAAAATGCTCAAGGATATGCCCATGTGTTTCTTGTTCATGGAGCTCCTATGATTCCCACAAACAAACAAACAAACAAACAAACAAACAAACAAACCCCTGGAATGCTCAGCATTGGAAAAAGAAGGTTGGAAAAGATCAGAACTTGAAGAAGTATTTTTATACTGTGAGTCTGAGAGCTGCCCCCACAAGCCAGCCTGACTACCACGAAATCTCAGATGTGTTGTCTAATAAACTCTAGACCAGATGATCTGCTGATTTAATCTATCTGATAATCTATCAAATTAATCCAGCCGGGTTCTCATATTTGCCATTTGCAAGACTGAAAATTAATGTGTGCTATTTGGTGTGCTATCTTAGCTACTGGCAGCACCACAAATATCTGCTGCAGTTGCAGAGTTTTTGTATGGTTTAGGGGGAAAAGCAATGGTGGCAAAACTGGATTAAAAAGAACCAATCTACAGTATGTGGTTATCTGCATTTATATCCTTGGCATGTGACGGACCGATTTCGGCACCTGCTCCTGTTCTATACAGCACCCATGGGGAAAGCAGACCAAGGACGAGACTGCAGATTCAGACCCAGCTGACAATGAAGCAGAATGCATATCAAAGTAGCAAGTCGGAGTCACTGGCTCACCAGGTGACACATGAGTAAAGTGTCTATTTCTAGAGAAGAGTAACAGCTGACAGGAAGCTGGTCAAGAAATGCAACTATGTGCATGCATAAGCACTTCAGGGTAGACTTCTAGGGTATGTTAATCCCATAAGGCATGGGCACCATCACCAGCATTAGGAAACCTTCATTTCTGCCAACCTCGAAATTTGCTCTTATTGCTGAGCAATATACAGTATAGCCATCCCAATTACCATCATGCCTCACTATTGCCTCTGCTGGCTAGCACTGATGGGACACTGACGTTCCATCACAGCTGGAGGGCCCCAGGTTCCCTGTGTCTGTAAGGTGGCCAACAGAGGAAAAGATGACACCACCTGAGTGTTGAAAGACATGAAGTCAATATGAAACACAGTGTCCCAATCAAAGGACTAGTGCTCATGGGTTATGTCAGTGTTGGCGAACCTATGGCACGGGTGCCAAAGGTGGCACTTGGAGCCCTTTCTGTGGGCACCCAACATCACCCCTTCACAGCCACCTGTGTGTGTGTGTGTTGTGTCATTATAGTCGTGACCGGCTCTTTGTGACTCCATGTCCATGTAGTTTTCTTGGCAGGAATACTGGAGTGGCTTGCCAGTTCCTACTCCAGGCCCCTACAGCATCTGGTATTCCCTGGTGGTCTCCCATCCAAGTACTAACCAGGGCCAATCCTGCTTAGCTTCCGAAATCAAGCGAGATCGGATGTGCTTAGGGCATCTAGGCAGCTCCACAGCCACCTGTATTCAGGTTAAATTGCTGTATTGGCACTTTGCAAAAAAAATTGTGGGTTTTGAATCACAGTTTGGGCACTTGGTCTCTAAAAGGTTCGCCATCACTGGGTTATGTGAAGCAATCCCATGTCTAGCACCACCTGAAAGATAACATGCTCACCCTATACTGTAGCCAGTGAGAAATAAACAGCTTGTAGCAGGCATGTCCAAAGTCAGGCCCGGGGGCCAAATGTGGCCCATTTTCACATTTTGAGCAGCCCGCAGCCTCTTTTTCCCGCCAGCTTAGCCTGTCACGCATCCCTGCCAGCTGGCCCCTCCCCAAACGGGATGGAGGCATCAGCTTGCAGTTTTATGTTTTGCCTGCCCTCCCTGCCTCTGTCCATCCCCCCAGCCACCAGCCCAGCCTACCCACCCCCTGCTCCATTGCTGCAGCGTCCTCCCTTCTTCCTTGCACATTATAGAGACTTGTCCAAAATCCGGCCCGGAGGCCAAATGTGGCTGAATGGTCGGCCCCCTCACATTTTCACCTTGCCAAATCTGGCCCTCCTTGCAAAAATTTTGGACACCCCTGGCTTAAAGCCTTCTAGCTGTTATTGCATTGCAGTTCCCATTTGGACAAGCCAGCATTAGTGGAGGCGAGAAACAAAGGCAGTTGCAGTGAGATAACATCTGGAAGATGGATTTTGCCCATCCCTGAAATAGAAGAAAATGCAAATAGGGCAAGGAAACAATGTGGGTGGAATAAGCTACACATTTAAATACGTCACGAAGTGACAGCACCTCAGACAGTGGACCAGTCTATCACTTCACTTGGCTCTGGTATACTACAGCTGGGATTGTTGGCTAAAGTATGCATTCAGAGAAGGAGGTCGTGCAATCATCAGAAGCTCTCAAATGAATGGGAATCTCCTGTTCAACTACATCTGGAAGACCACAAACAAGATCTCTGTTCTGGAATGAATGGACATGATATGACCAGCACTACAGAAACAATCTTTCTTTCTTCAACACAAGTCAAGTCACATCAGGCACTTGGTTTAGAACTGAAGGAGGCAACATCAGAGAACAGTGCTTGGGACTGCAAAGATTTCTGTAGTCAGAATTCACAGGTAACATGCAGCTGAGGCAGGAGACACGTGCACACCTAGTCACATATAAGCACCACCAGTAAGAATTTATCTGAGCACAGACGCCTGAGTAGTAAAATAAGTCAACAGAACCTTTCTTGATTCCTTTGCCTAATCTCCCTGCATGTCCGAATGGGATGTGTATGAATTTCATTCCAGCTAGTTTTTACACAGGAATTCACCAAGAGGCATGCTTTCTATCCTCTTAAAGGAAAGAAGAACGTAAGGGTGAGACAATTTAAATGGGCAAAGAGCAAACCAGGCCCCATCTTCACCTTGTGGTTAGCTAGTCTAGCCCATTCGCCTCCTCCAAATTGGTGGAGTGTGTGTGAAGAGATTCTTAGGGAGGGAGAAACTCTGATGTTTACCACAAAGAAGAAAATTATCTGTGTGAATGTAGACACATTTCTGTGATAGAGGTTAAGAGATTAATTTTGCACTTATAAAAAATTAAAATAATCACAACAGTGGTGATGATTTTCAGGACTGAAAGACTTCCTTTTCCCGTACTTTGACTCCCGTGTTGGTTCCTCAAGGGGCATAAAGTTTACATGGGAGCCAAGGTGCCCCAGGACAAAAACAGGAAATGTTGAATTTTTGACAACTTGTCCTGGCTGTAGCAGTTCTCCTCCTTACATGGCATAATTTACAGAAACAAAATGTCAGCCTGTGCTCATTTCTAATTTGTAAATGATGACTTGGATTTTTTAAAAAAATTCCACCCACCCAAAGAGGTTAGATAAATATTATAGAAATGTGCAAAGATATGGGGCTTTCCCAACAATTAAAAAAGAGGGTAAGGATGCCAAAACATTCCGGAACCACCACTTTAATTTATTGGAAAACCAGTGTTTTCCATGTTAGTTTCCACCCCTCCTAATGAATTTTTCATTTCTTTTTGTATGCTCATTGTAGCTTTAATGTTCTAAGATGTTTTTATGTTCTAAGATGCCTCTTCTAATTCCCTGTTCTTAACTTCAATCTGCCTTAAATGTTCTGGGCTGTATATTGTTCCTCTTATTTATTTATTTATTTATTTATTTATTTATTTATTTATTTATTTATTTAACTTATATGCCGCCCACTACCCAAAGGTCTCTGGGCGGCTTACAATCCAAAGAATAAAATAATTTAAAATAGTTAAAAGTAAAATATCAATAAATCATCAATAAAAACCTTACACTAAAATCATTATTCTAAAATTGTCATCAGCGGACCCACAATCTATGTTATATCAATTAAAAACCTTCTGGAACAGGTTTTTGTAAGCCACCTTGGGTCCTTTTCCAAGGTGGAAGGTGAGGTAAAATATTCAAAATAAATAAATAAAATACATTTTCTTTACTCCTACTCCCTGAACGGAAAATACTGTACACAAGGAACAACAATATAAAAGATATAACTAGAATAACCGACTGAAAGGAAAACACGAATGAGGCATCAATTTGGTACAAAGGTCAGGTTTCAGGAACAGTTGATACCGGCAGCCACTGGGGTGCTGGGCCTAGGAGTGGCCTGCCATCAGTGACAGGTTCAAATCACCCCTTCACCAGTATTTGCTTCAAGAACGAAAAATATTGAGCTACAGTATATGGCTGAGCTACAGGATATGTTGTTTTGCCATGACCCATTGGGAAATGTGCAAGACCAGTGCCCATTTGCCTAGTACTGTATATGTATAGATATTATAACAACCAAATCTCATGAGATAAGTAATCCCTTGCATCCACACCTATTCAGTCGGCTAACTTGAAGGTCAGCAGCAAAACGGAATGTTTTAAGAAAAAAAGATTCCTGGGTTGCACATTGGGTTCATTTTTCACGGGCCTAGAACTTTGTAAACCTTGCACATCCCTGACTTTCTTAATATAAGAGCATTTTCCTTGAACTGCCCAGATCTTGCTCCCGAAGTAAACATGTGGCCTTCTTAAAACAAAGAGGGTCAGGACTGGAAAACTGTCTCACTTGGATTGTCATTCATTGAGACCTAGAACCATTTAGCAATGAACTTTTACATATCCCTTTCTCTTTTTAAGAATGGAGTGGACGTGTGAAAACAAATTCATGCCCACTACCATTACCATCTGTCTACTTTGGCCCCCAAACACAATTAATCAAAACACTTTATACAGAGGGCATTTATGATAAGGCTTTATTTTGACAAATGCTGCTTGAGTTTCCTATGTGTATAGGAATCATGTGTTAAATAGCTAAACCAGAATGCCTCAATCCTCACCCTTTGGCAGAAGATTAGAGCAGCCAGTCTGTGTAATTCACTGGTATGAAAGTAAATGTAATTATGAGCACATGATATTGAAATCCAAGCAGAAGTGCTGATGGTAATAATTCCCAATGAAACAAACTGTCTAGCAAATCACCATTCCAAAGCATGTCAAACTATACTTTATTTATGTATTTATTTGATTTATATACCGCAACCATCTAGCAAAAAAGCTACTCTGGACGGTTACTGAAATACCTTACCCCTGTTTAGTCCAGCCATACAATCTAAGCCACTCTCTAGCCATCTTAACCTTGAAGCATGGTTACCCCTTTGATGTCCTTGGCAGTTCTATCAAATATCAGGTATTCCAGGAGATCTAAATCAACTTGGACCAGAACTTGGAATGTGACTTCTTGGAAGAAATTTGTTTTGTACCTCAACCCCAGTAATTCCATAGTAGTATAAGTAACAGTCCTTGTAATTCATTACTTCCATGCTCTATCTCAAACTTTTAAAAGGGGGTAGTGAGGAGGTACAGAAATCAGAAATCATTGCATTACAGTAACCTCCCCCCCCCCGGTATCCACTGGGGATTGGTTCCAGGCCTTCCCGTGGATAACAAAAACTGTGGATAAGAGGGAAGGCCAAATAATGCCCAAAACTGCTGTTTTGCAACAGTAGCTTGCTTGATGGCTGCTGTTTTGTGATATTAGCTTGCTTTATGGCGGCTGTTTTGTGACAGTAGCTTGCTTTGCAGCTGCTGAACCATGGATAACGGAATCAGTGGTTAATGAATCAGAACATAACGGGGGTCCTACTGCACTCATATACTGTATAGAGATGTGCAAATCCTGGCAATTTTGAAGCCATGGGGGGACTTGGGAAAAAATAAACACCAATATCCAGTCCCCCCCCCGCCATTTTTCCAAAGTTTCCAAAAATTTTACATCTCTACTCATATACCATGGAAGGACACAAATACTGTATTTTCAAGAAGTCCACATCATTTTTCCCCGTCCTCCTAACATGCTTACTCTAGTGTTGCTAAATCTGCTGCTCTCGCAAACATGATTTGTATTTTTATATAAGTAAATTACTAGTTGACAGAGAATAGGCTACCGGACAATACTTAAGGATATGTCGTTAAGAGATTCTGGTTTTGTAAGCCATTAGAATGTGTTCAAAATACACTACAGATGGAATAAAATCTCCATACAGGGAGCTTACTACCCCTTCCCCTTTACGAAGCCAAATGCTTATATAACCTTGTTCTTCTCTATGATTCCCTATAAGCCCCAAAATACGAGATGATCACTTCTCTTGGGACAACGAGGATCACACGAGCGTTTATCGACTTTTTTATCAGTTCAGCATCAAATATTAGAGTCCAAACTCAACCCAACTCTGGTAAACAAACCAGCATTTCTTTCAGTGGTGGCGAACCTTCGGCACTCCAGATGTTTTGGACCACAAGTTGCAGAATTCCAATCCTGTACTGCTAATGTCAAAGGACTGTGGGAGTTGTGGTCCAAAACATCTGGAGTGCCAAAGGTTCGCCACCATTTTGCCACTAACATGAATGATTCCTTAAGAGGAAATGTCTGTCTACCTACACCAGCACCAGCTTGTCTCCATCTGCATGTAGCAAATTACTGGTACCTTCCTTTGGTTTTATAACAGCACCAGCTTGTCTCCATCTGCATGTAGCAAATTACTGGTACCTTCCTTTGGTTTTATAAATGGTCTAACGGAAGACCGTTTTGCTTTATTTTTAAATCTTATGTCTCAGGCACATAAGTTAGAAAAGTTTGCAAGCCTGGAGAGATAAAGTGAAGGAGGGAATACATATCTGCCTTACTTTCTGATGTGACTCTCAGGTCTTAACATGCTAGCAGAAGAAAATAAGAAAGAAAAAAGTAGAATTTTTTGAAGCAGTGAGAAGACTAATATTAACAGTGTGTAGCACTGAAGACTCACAGTCAACTTTTGCAAATCAACGTATACCTCCACTGGTGCTACACTGCAAAACAGCAAGTGCAAAGACTCCCAAGGCGACACCTAGTCAGATTTCAAGAGCAATCCTAAACAGCTTTTTCAGTCAGTCACAATATGCATGATTAGCTCACATGATTGATCAGATAATCGTAACTTTGCATTTGGCAGGCATTCTCAAAGAAAAGTACATTTAGCTGTTAGGGTGGGTGGATGTAAGGGGAATGGAGGAATACATATGATATTTGATTGAAAACCATTAAAGAGATTTCATCCATTAATCAAACAGAACAGTTGCTTAATACTTTTAATTCCGAGAAGTTACTTGAATTCTCAGGAAGCCCATTAAAGCAAGCAATTAAACCTCTTTCACTCAAATTTCACCATAAATGTGCAGCATAATGCACATGTACTCAGAAATTAGAGATTTCCACTGACATCAGGAGTCATTAAAGGCGTTACAAGACCAAAACAAACAGCTTGCAAGGAAGCTTCAAAAACTTACTGTCTTGGACTCTGCCCTCCATAGCCACCACCACCCCCCGACCCCACCTCCAGCCATCATAATCCTTGGACATACAGCCAGAAGACTCTACAGTTGAAAACATTTTTTTTCAACCTCCAGCCGGAATGATGGCGAAACCCTGGAACGGTTTGTACACTGGCCTCTCCCACATACGGTTATAAACCAGGATGGGAGCCTGTTCCTGACCTGCCAAAAGAGCACATTGGGATGACAGAGAAACCCAGTCCCGCTGGACTCCATCTCTTTAAGAACAGTCTCCATGGTAAATGTAGCCTGGGCTGAGAAATATAGTTAAAACCATTCCTGTGCTAAGAGGATGAAGATACACGTCTTCTCAAGTGAAGACAGTCACCCTCTTCACCACCCGCAGGCGTTATATACAAAACAAAATAGAAATGTAGAACAACCAAATCTTTCTTTTGGACAGCACACTCTTCTCATTCCGGCTGCTTTCCAAACACCTTGCTGTCTAACTGGATTTGATAGTGCACCTCTAGAGACAGTCTTGATTTAAAAGAGCCAGAGGGGAATAGATACTCCTCTTTGAAGCCACAGGAAGGAACCTCCCCCTCCCACTTGAAGTCAGGAGGTTGTGAGTATCTGCAGACTTATGAAACGCACGAGGAGAAATCTCAAAGGTATCTCAGTATTGCCCACCTTTTCTCTTCTTCGCCCACTGAAATGGTGATACCGCCTGCACAAACTCATTACAAGACATGCCGGACTTTTTCTTTTTCAGCAGAACAGGAAAGAGCTCGGGGAGTAGGGGTGGAGAGAGGAGTCAGTTGATTTTCTTTTTTTGAAAATGCCATTTTAATAGGTTAATAGTGGCCACAGATTGTGAACAATTACTTTTCTCAAAGTGTTGTTGTTTCTTAAACCCATGTTAAGAGTGTATGGTGAAGAGATCATCTGCAACACAACGTCTGCCGATTTCAGCTCCGTGTTTTTAAAGCTGGGGTGGAGCAAAGGTGGATCAGGATCTCCAGGATGATCCCGAGATTTTATCCTTTAGGTCAGCAAAAGATTCTGATCCTCCACTGACAGCACCAATTGAAAAGCTTTGGTTAACCTGTTGAAACGACATACTGGTAGAATATCAGTAGATCTTTGTACAAAATCACTTGAGACTTTTTGTTCTCAGCCGATCACAACTTATTGGGCTGAGCATGTGCTCAGAGACCCTCTGTTATGCCCTTTGATGGTGTAAGATGTCTCCTTACTCAATGTTCTTAGCTTTAACTATTATCTTTCATTGAGGTTAACCATTGTTGGATACCCTTTGTTTCCAACTTTAAACATTGTCTTTCAATGTTGTAAGCTGCCTTGGCTCCTTTTAAGGAGAAAGGTGGGGTTAAAATATTTTAAATAAATCCACTATTTTGCCCTTAACTCTAGAGGGAGAGTTTTGGGACACTAGTAAAAAAAACAGAGGAGACTCTCAAAAGTCTAAGAGTTGCCCACTTCTGTCTGAGGATGGGGTTACACTGTGAAAATGAATCAGGAGATGGACTGGGTTTTTTGAAGTTAGTATAAACTTTAAAGTCATGTGCTGGTCACATGATCCTTGGGTAAGTCTCTGTCCTCTTGGGGAAACTTTTAATTCATTTTTAAACAGTTGTTTATTGATGGGGGTACTTCAGCTTCCTCTCTGGTCCAGCAACCTGGGTACAAAGCAGTCATATCAATTTAAGAAAGACTGCTAAGACCTTGCTCAGAAATTGCTTTCTGGGTGCTGCTTCTGAGAAATGCTGGATAGCTTTATAGTTTCATCATCTGACTGTGGAGCCAGAGCTCAGGAATTCAATAGATCATCAAGTCCAATCCCTGGAAAGGATCTATAGGGTCGCTTCCAAACCTGCAGTCCTAAGATTTTATCATTTGTTATTGTTTTCTGCTCATAGCATGTGTCAATATCAATTTAAGAAGTAACAGAATAATATAATTTTATTTATTTATTTATTTATTTATTTATTTATTTATAAAGCTTATATACCGCCCCGTCTTCCAAAAGGAACTCCGGGAAGTTTACAACAAACAAACAAAACAATTGAATACAACATCAAAAAAACAGTAAAATCAATGTAGGTACTTGAAGGCAAATGGCAGACAAAAACAGGGGAGAAAAAAAAAAAATTAACAGTCACCAAACGCCTCCCAGAAAAGCAGGTATTTATTTATTTTAATAGAAATGAATGCTAGCGCCTGTAGGCTTCCCAGCTTTCACGGACCCCAGAAGCAGATAGATGTTAACAATACCTAACATTCTAACACTTCGACAAAGGTCAGGCAAATGTGCAGCTGTTGGAATCATGAGTCCCTCCTCCCACTAGCTGGCCACACACAGCCTTCAAAGAGACATACAGTATATTGACCTTTAATGCAAAGCCTCTGCGCCTACATGATTAGGTGCAGCAAATTAAGCATTGAGGCCCACACCATGTGCTTCTGAGCTCATCCGCTCAGAAGGACCCATGTGTCTTTCTACAATTCTGTTTGCCCACAATCTGTGTTCCATCTAGTAACTGGCTGATCAAAATCTGAGCTGGTACGGGCCTTCTCCCATGCAGGATAAAAAGCAGCTTGAAGAGTATGCACCAGGTGTGTGCCCATAGACGCAAGAAGTGTATTTGGTTACCCAAAAACACTAACACAAGCTCCTGTTCCAGACTGCAGGTCCTTTCCCTTGACTGACAAAGCTGTTTGGAGGAGCATTGAAACATTTCAATCTCTCTTTCTCACTCAAAAAAAAAAAAAAAAGAAAAGAAATCCAGTTGCCATGACTCAACTTCCAGATAAACTCACCTGGATGACTGAGAATCTTCAAAGATGTCCTTTCCCTTGCTTTTTGACTTTGCTCATCAGACGGCCTAGTAGGTCATAAGTTTCCAAGAAAAGTCACCGAGACTGGCATGACTGACATGAAGACATGGGGGTATACTAACAGGGAAATAACGTGCAACTGCAAACAGAGACTTCACTTCAAGCATGGGTGTGGAACCTCTAGCCCCACCCCAGGTTTTGAACTACAACTTCCACAATCATGTATAATTGGCGACGTTGCCTGCCGAGGCTTCTGGCAATTGAAGGCCAAAACATCTGGCAGGCTTTTGTGACTAGCAGAACAGACAAGAGCTCACAAGTGAGATCAACCTAGCCTACAAAAGCAAGATTTATGACAGTACAGTAGCGCACACACACACACACACACACACACACACACACACACACACACACACACACACACACACACACACACACACACACAGAGAGAGAGAGAGAGAGAGAGAGAGAGAGAGAGAGAGAGAGAGAGAGAGAGAGAGAGAGAGTATCCATGGGGTTGGTATCCATGCAGTCAGAAAATATTAAACATACAAAAATGGGGGTCTGCATTATCATCTTTAATTATAATGGGTGGCATCAACCAAGGTGAACTATGAATGGGAAGTCTCTCAAACCGAAGAAACTACTTGGGTGAGTAGTAAAATGTTTTCATCTCACAAGAAAAGAAGTCCAGTTGCCATGACTCTATTTCTGTATAAGGTGGCCTATATATCACTCCATTTGCCCCTCTCATTCTCACAACTATCCTCTAATTTATTTATATTTAATAATGTATTGTTTCCATTTTATACTGCCTGACTCTCCCAGAGAAACTCTGGGCAGTGAACAACAAGGAAAATAATATAAATAAGAGATCAATACAAATAAAGAATAAAAGTGGAACCGGCAAAGAGAACAAGACAAGACAAGACAAGACAAATAAATTTATTGATTAGTCCTATGACCATATCAACCAATAACAACACAGAATATAAAATACATCGAAGTACATGCAACACCATCCAATAGGGTACCCTACAATACAGATTCAGAATATTCAGTGGTCATATATGTAGATCTCCTTTGCAGGATACTCCAATTTGTTTGACGTATTGCGTTCTTAAAGCTGCAGCTTTAGTTACAAACTTGGCAACTTTGCGAACAATGTACACATTAGAGCCCGAAAGAAGAACAAGATGGTAGCAGCAAACAATAATCAAACAAAAACAGACAATAATCTCAGCAGTCACCGCAAGCGGCTTCAAATAGCCACCTTTTAAGATCTTTTTTAAACACTGGAAGGGATCCTGCAAGCCTTATCTCACTTGGCCAGCCACCGAGAAGTCTCGATTTCAAGTGGAAGATTTTCAGGCCTCCCTTGGAGTGGCTACCAGAAGCGAGAAGGCCTGCGACATTCTGGTGGGCCAGCCAGAAGCTGATCTTTTCGGGATATGCTCAGCCAGATAGTCTGGTCTGCTCCCAAGCCATGGGGGGTTTTGTAAATCAAAACCTGTACCTTTAACCTTATTCAGGAAGCAATAGGTAGCCAATGCAGGCAAGCCAGAATTGGGGTGACACAATCATATCTGCTCTCACCAACCACCAATCTGACTGCTGGATTCTGCACCCAATCGCCAAACAAGGGTCAAGGGAAGCCCATGTAGAGAGTGCTTGCGCAACTGTCCTCAGAGAGTCACTGTCAAGGTATGGGCAAATCTGGGCAATAAGCCTAAGTAAAAGGCCACCCTGGAAACAGCTGCCATGTAGGATTCCGAGGACAAAGCCGGATCCAGGACACACCCAGGCTCTTCATCCTATCTACCAGCGGGATGGTGGACCCACCCGGACTGGGGAGAGGGCCCACATACCCATTGCCCCCCCCCACAAGGAACAGTACCTCCGTCATCTCAGGGTTGAGTCTGAGCCTGTTGGTCCTGGTCCATTCCATGAATGCATCCAGGTTGCAATCAAGGGTCTGCATAGCCTCCATTGCAGAGGTGGAAAAGGTGGGGTAGAGCTGTGTGTCATCAGCGTACTAATGGCAGCAAGCCCCACCTTGCCGGATAACCTCAGCCAGCGGCCTTAAGTAGATGTTAAACAGCATGGGGGAGATCCCCGACCCCTGGGACACCCCACAAAAGAGCATCCAAGAGACCGACAATACCCCCCCCAGCATAACTCGCTGGGCATGGCCCCCAAGGAAGGATCAGAGCCGGCATAGAGCTAGACCCCCCAATCCCCACCTCAGAAAGCCTGCCCAGGAAGATACCGTGGTTGACGGTATCAAAGGCTGCTGACAAGTCGAGGAGGACCAGCAGGATAGAGCAGCCCTTGTCGGCCCCCCTCAAGAGGTTAACATGCAATGAGACCAAGGCTGTTTCAGTCCCATGATGCAGCCTGAACCCCAACTGGAATGGGTCCAGGATACGAACTTCCTCCAGGTACGACTGGAGCCGCTCAACCACCTTACCTATAAAGGGAACATATCGTCTATAGCAGCCAAGGCAGATATTTTCAGAATGGGCTTGATCACCATCTCCTTCAGGCGATCGGGAAAGACCCCGTCCTTGAAGGAGGTGATGGCAATCAATGGCACCCATTCAGGCATGCGCCCCCTGGCGGTCTTAATCATCCAGAATGGGCAGAGGTCAAACGGAGAAGCTGCCGGTTGGCAATAGGCCAGCGCCCTGGAGGCCTCCATAGGAGTCACAGACCCAAACTCAACAAACTGAGGAGACTGGTGTGTGTGTGTGTGTGTGTGTGTGTGTGTGTGTGTGTGTGTGTGTGTGTGTGTGTGTGTGTGTGTGTGTGTGTGTGTGTGTGTGTGTGTGTGTGTGTGTTGCACTAGTGTCACTCAGAAACAGACTAGTCAAACCGGAGTACTTTTGGGCTAAGACCAAGAGACTAAGACAAAAGCACCCAGACTTTTGGGGCTGACTATAGCCTGGAACCTAGACTTTTCAAGTTCCATCCCAGCATCCTAACCACTGCACCACAATCCAGTTTTCTCTCTTCCTACAGATCTTTCCCAACCTTGTTTGTGTATACTTGCATCTGGGTGTATGTTTGTACATATATACACACATACACATACAATGGGGAGTCTCCAAACTTGGCAGTGAAACTGGCCTGTTTCCTCTGTGAAAGGTGCTTTATACAGAAGCCAAAAGAGTGGTACTTTAACTCAGTGGTTCCCAATTTTGGGTAACCCATGTGTTCTTGGATTGAAGCTCCCAGAAACCCTGGCCAGCACTGCTAGTGATGAAGGCTTCTACGAGTTTCAGTCCAAGAATATCTGGGGACAGACGTTTCGGAACCACTGGTTTAATGGTTCAGTAATCATACTATAACAGAAATCCCTGTGAAATTCAGCAATCAGATTCCAACCTGTACTTTAACATACCAACACCCTGCTAGCTAATAAAGTTATTGTGACTTCCCAACAATATACAGCTTTTTAAGTGTTGCAGAAATGTAATAAAACAAAAAGGTCAAGATTTGCAGGTCTTTTGAAAGAAGCTAATAATTGTGTCTTTATTTTGGAATGAGTTGCCTGGCTAAAAAGCTCTAAAACAAGGGCAGTAAACTGTGGCCTTCCAGATATGCTTGAACTGCAGCTCCATCTTCCTTCACTACGGGCTAGTGTTGACAGAAACCGTGTGTGAAAAACATCTGAAGAATTGCAGCTTCTTACTCCTGCTTTAAGACAGCAGTCAACAATTGAAACCACTAAAGTTCCAAGGTAAAGGAAAAACAATACCAAACTTCCCAAGGTCTCCTATTCAAGTTTGGACCTGCCCATGTTTTACAGAAGCCAGGCCTTACCTTTATGAAAAACAGAACAGCTTGGGAAATTAATGACACTTCTAAGAAGTGAACGCTTCCAAAAAGGTCTAGTTCTTGAAAAAACAGAAAGTGATTCCAGTCTTGCTTAAAGGAAACCATCTATACACAACTCAAGAGAGAAATTCCAACTGCTCCAAGTACCTTTCCACGTAACCTTTCTATAGACATTCTACAGAATAGGAATGCAGGAATACAAAAAAAAATTACATTTTATTTTTAGTAGGGTTGGGCAAGACACACACACACTCTCTCTCTCATGCTGTTTGGTAATAACATTGAGAAACTAATAGTGCTAGCACACCTCAGGCTCACTGCTAGTATCCATAATTCCTATTGCGGCATTTGGTAATCTACAGACCTTAAATGAGGGGGACAAGTGTAACAAGGGGAAAAGGGAATTCTCATGCTGAAGCAACCATTGCTCTCATTCAGGTATTGTTGGATCATAATACAATTTCTGCCCGTTGGGTAGCATGAGTGTGATAAAAGAGTTAGCACAAGGCTGCTAGGGGAGGCAAATTGAGGTTGCTGTTTTTCATGCAATGGAGTTGTGCATGGAGCTCATTAACTATATGCAGATACAAAGCCATCTTAATCAGTTTTTGTTTTGATTTTGTTAATGAAGCACTCTGTGCAGCTAAATGCATCCTCACAGTGCTTGCAGTTGTGGAAAGATGTAAGAAAACTCACAGAGTGTACTGTACCTTCTGATCTGTTGGACTGCCTTGTAAGGAAGTTCCTTCGTGGGAAAGTATATGTGAAAAAGCCTTTGATCCATTTTCCCACAATTCAGTGCCAATTGAAAAGGAAAAAGTGCTGCCCTGGCAGCTGGATTCCATGTTTGCAAATTCACAGGGCCAGATGACCTTTGCAAATAACACCTGTTAGACCTGTTGATATTAACAACGCAATTTGTGGGGTGGGGTGGGGGCAAATCCTAGTGCTCTTTTGTCCCTTTCAAACTCTACTATTTAATTTACCAGTATCTCCTGGCAAAGAACAGAACAGCATAAACCTCTTTGTACTAGCTATCAAGTAGAAAGGTATCTTTGGAATGTGATATGGTATATGTTAAGAATAAAGTATATCTGCTCAGGTAAACTCACCCTATTTTAGAAGTCCGCTTTCCTGTCACTCTATAAAACACACAATGATAAAGCTTTTAACAATTATTTTCCTTTACTGGAGATGTCCAACAACATAGCCTTTTAAAGGCTATGAGGAATCACCAGAGGAATTGACTTTCATGACAAAAAAATGGCCAATCTTATGGTTCTTTTTTTAAAAAAAAAGATATTATTTAAAAGATAAATATTTGCAGCTAGTCCATAGCAAACCAAAATATATAAACACAGACTTTCAGTCCAATTTCAGGTAATCAGAAATAAGCCTAACTGGGCATAATTCTAAGCAAGAATGTACATAGAGTAACAATTAATTTTCCTGAATGGTAAAAAATGGATAATATTTCCCTGCTTTTTCTGGGAAGGAAAAGTACAGAAAGAACAAAAAAGTGATATAAAAATTTAGTATGCTATTGGGGGGGGGGGGGTAAAGGGGCCACAAGACCTTCCAGATGGTGTATGACTGCATGACCTAACAAACAGCCAAAAGGGATAAGTGATAGCAGTTATAGTTTATCTGATGGATTATGTGTTCTCTATCCCTTATATAATGGAAATAATGTCAATGTTCTCTTCAGAAGAAATGAATTCAAAACCTGTCACGGGGGGGGGAGCTCTCTAGAAAGCCACTGTCTCTTTAAAAAAACACTCTGTCTCATGAGACCAAACTGGTATCTCTTGATTGCCATCCTGAACTTCTGGGAAGGAAGATGAAACACAAATATGTGAAGACAACACAACAGTCCAATCCACATTTATGTGATGTAAGCTATGTTGCCATTAGCAGACTTGCTTAAAAACTGATTGAACCCTACGTCTCCCTTTAAATATCAAGGGAAGTCAGATGTTCCAAAGCTAAGATTAGTGCTTAGCATATCAGCACATAATTCTTCCCAGTTATGTGGTACAGTATCACAATTTGGCATGACCTATAGTTCTAATATATATGCACCATTTAACTCATCGGATCTCACCATCTCTTAACAATGAACAAGAATACCATGGAGATGTGACTTCAAAGGTAGGCACTCTGCTTCTGTCACTGCCTGTTCCCTTCAAAAACTCTTTACATTTGCCATTTAAAAGAAAGTTAGCATCTCATTAAGTGTCAGATGTGCACACACACACACACACACACACACACACACACACACACACACACACACACACACACACACACAAGCTGCCTGGCCCTTTCCTTGTCAGCCTCTAAGGGGAAAAAGCAAGGGGGTACCACACTTAATCCCTAGCCTTGTCCTTCTCACTTGGCACCAGGGTTCAGGATCACAACACAGACCTACAGGTTGTTGCTTTTCCGTCAACAGGACATTTCACCATGCAAGCTAAAGTGGAAGCATTCTGCCCCCCCCCGCGCAAATATTTTGCCCCAGATCCTGGGAAGGGATCTACCTTCGATCTCACCTGCCTTGGCTGCCTTCAGCAACCAACACCGCCCTTTGCCAGATCCGAAGCCGACCCTGTCTCCTTGACCTAGTGGGGTCGTGTTCTTACAGCAGCCTTACCCTTCCCACCCAGAGGTCCGTTTCGCCCTGAGCACCAGGGGCATGCCTGTGAAGATTCTATGTCATCCAGGTGAGTTTATCTGGCAGTGGAGTCGTTATTTATGCATTTATTTAGAACTTTTTTTTACGAAGCAGGTTGGACAAGCAGCGAAACGTTTCAAATCTCTCAAGAAAAAGAATTCCAGTTGCCACGACTCAACGTCTAGATAGTATTTTTTTGGGGGGGGGCATTCAGCGGCATGGAAGTTTTTAATTTTATGCTATTTCGAATATTTTTACCCCACCTTTCTCCTTGGAAAAGGGCCCTAAAAGTTGAGCTTCACAACTTAGTCCTACCTGTGAAGAAGGCGGCTCTACCAGCGACGGGGGTCCCTCCACGTCCCGCCGGATCGACAGTGTTTGCCATCGCTGACATCTCTCCGACTTCCTCCACCCCGGAGGCTGCCCAAGAGGAAGCTGAGTCAGAAGCGCCTCGCCTGGAATTCCCCCCCTCCCCCGCTTGTGATGGACAACGCCAGCAGCCAATGGGCAAGCCTTAGCCTGGGAAGTCCGCCAACCGGCGGCCCTGAGAGAGGCAACCTCCAAAGAGGGGGCGGGGTTTGCACGGGACGCCTCGGATCCGGGGAAGCTCTTTGGGGGGCCGGCTGGGAGGTGCGCTCCCCAGTCAGTGGCGTGGTGGTGGTGGTGGTGGTGGTGGTGGATAAGAAGGGATCCGGGCGGCTGCGGCTGCTACTACTACCGATCTCTGGGGTCGGGGTTTCAGGTGGAACAGAAACTCTTTTACTCACGAGTCAGCAGCGCCACTGACGTCCAGTGGGGCTTTCCTGCCTGAATATAAAGCAAAACGAGGGAGGAGCGCCTTTGCTGCTGCTGCTTCCCTCCAGTGGATGGTATTTTTAAATGTTGACTTGAGTGGTGAGAATGCTTTCTGTTTTATGTCTCACCTCCTCTTCCCAAGCTTGAAAATATTTAAAAAAAGTTAATCCAATAAAATGCTGGTCAAGGGATTTTAAAAGCTGTAACAACAACAACAACAACAAAGGAACGTTTCTATTCTTGTTATAAAAGAACAGGCAGGGAGACTGGAGGGGAATTCCCGTGGAAGGAGCTATTAAAATGTCTAGTGGCTTGGGAAAAGTAGGGTATGAATTCCACATAATTCCTCTCCCGGAGGAACAAAATGAAACATGATTTGAGAACATGTGCTCCGTTACAAATCTGAACTGTTGTATATCTTGGTCACTGTGGAAATCTTGGCATAAAAGAAAGGAGCAATGAATTCCAGTAGTAAGATGCAATGAGAGTGGGCCCGTAGAATCAATGCTTATTTTATTTATCTATTTAAAGTATTTTACCCCACATTTGTCCTTAAAAAGGACCTAAGGTGGCTTACATTATTAAAAAATAATTTTAAAAAGTTAAATTAGTATGCAAACATTAAAAGAGAAACAAAAATGGTAAAAATGGTAAACAAAATCAACACCAAAAACAGATTCCAAACAGCAAGGCATAACCCTCCATTTAAAACCCTTCTCAGATAGATAGCCACTATAGGAAAGGATTCGAGGTTGTCTATCTGCATGGCTGTCAATGTGAAATAAGTTTCATTTATTCAAACATATTCAAACCTTGCTGTTAAACCTCTTTTTAAAAAGTGCTGAGACAAAGATCAAATAAAAGGGGGGGGGTAAACAAAGTAAGGAGATGCAGAAGGGAACAAGAGATGACTTTTGTGTTTTTAATTAGAGAGGCCTAAAAGAGGAAATTTTAGCAAATATTGCTCATGTCACAGTGCTGACAAAATGTCCTCTTTTGTGCAATCATTTATGGCAGTGGTTCCCAACCTTGGGTAACCCAGGTATTGGTCTGCAACTCTAGTGGTAAAGGCTTCTGAGAACTGCAGTCCAAGAACACCTGGATTACTCAAGGAAGGAACCACTGTGCTCAGGCACCAGAGTCTTACCCCTTGTGCTGTGTGGAGTCTGATGATATGAGGAGTACACCAGTGAAGAAGAATGAATGGAGGGAGGGAGACAGAGCAGCCATGAAATACTCAGACTTTGTGTGTGGTTATTTTAAAAAGCACTTCCATATTCTGGATCAGGTTTTGACTTTTAAAAATAAACAAAAATAAGCATAATATCTGACTGGAGCAACAAAGATAAGAGAAAGGGTCACCATTTTCCCACCAGAACTGCTGCCAGATCAGTCAACAGCTCTTCCAACCTTTTCATCCATAAGCTAAAAAAGACAGACTTTGTATTTCCCTGCTCAGAGTTCGTCAGGTTTGCTACAGAATTGTACTTCTCATTCCACTGAGCTAGTGTTGTAATGATATCTGGCTGGTTTATTTCGTTTTCTCAAATGCAAAATGTGCTCTTGAGATCTTTAAGCAAGGTAATATTTCCATGTCAATAATGCGTACGCTAGTACCCTGGGTTACAGACGCCTCAGGTTATATAATTTTTGGGTTATGAAAGGAAGTCCGCCCGGGAGTCTGTCTGAAGTCCGTCTGAAAAAAATTCAATAACAAGCCAGGTTATGATTTTTTTTTCTATCAAAATCTCTGGGTTACCAAAAATTTGCATTAGACTTCCATTCCCAGGGTGCATTCCGCCCCATTCAGATCCCGGTTATGAAAAGTTTCGGTTTACGAAGTATCCCAGGGAACAAATTAATTTCATAACCCAGGGTATCACTATATTTGAAGAAAGATTTGTGCTCTAGAGATAACACATGACTCACAAATGAACACTTACTGACATTTTGACAAAAGATAGGACCCTGACTCTGACTCCCATTCGCAGGAATCAACTAATTAACTGAAAATGCTAAATGAAAACCATCATAAATACCTATTTGTATATATTTCTAGAGTGAATTTGCTATAACAGTCTACTAGAGGGAGATAGAGAACAGAGAACAACATGCTGCAGTGTTTGTTACTTCTTCATTTTCAGCAAACCACAGAAGGGCTTGGAACCAACCAACCCCCCAAACCCCCACCCACACACACACACAAATACCACAGTCCTACTGTACTTCACCTGGAGTGGACAGAGTTTTAACTTCTTCCTGGAGAAGAATAATTTCACATTCCTGTTAAACCATGAAATTTGGTTTGGTTCTCTGCATCAATATAACCTCATGAGACCAACTCAGCAGGGACCACATTCTGATCCATACAGCTCTGGCAGATCACTGGCTTTGTGTGCACAAGATCCAGTCACCAGCAACTCTAGTTCAAAAGGATCAGTTAGTGTTAGTAATTATATGATAACCTTCCCCCTAAGACGCTGGAGGGTGGCTGCCAGTCCAAAGGGATAACCCTGGCCTAAATGCTTCCCCTGGTTACTCAAGACAAGAGGCATTATACACCTAAAGCAAGTGGAGCAATGCATGGCCCATGGCACACCAGACCCTTCATACCAGCATAGCTCCCATAATCTTCTTCTCAATCTCTAGCGTTTGTACCATGTGGTGACAGAGCTCGCTTCAGCATAGCTCTCACAATACTGTAGAGGTATATGCAATATATTGTGAGAGATATGCTGAATCACAATATATGCAATACAGTATGTGGAAAGACAAAAGTTCCCTAAACCCAACCTAAAGGCAGCCAGGGTGAGTTGACATCCAAAATGCAAAGTCACACAAGACTCTCTCTCCATCCTTGGCACTGAAGATGCATTAACAATAAATTAAATCATTAACCACTTGCTGCCATTTCACAGCATCCAAAGTCTACTGCTTGGAGCAGCACTTTGCCAAATGATAGAGCCAGCCCTAGGTAAAATAGTGACCCTTTGATTTACAGTGGGGTTTGGCAGGTAAGTCTGTGATTCAGCACTGGTTAGGAAACTGTCATAGGAGACTCTACTGAGGTTTGACCTCTGATAGGTGTCATAAGAACATAAGAACAGCCTTGCTGGAACAGGCCACAACACATCCAGTCCAGCATTCTGTCTCACACAGTGGCTCACCATTTGTTTCAGGGTATTCCCAAGAAGATGTCTTCACCTGCTTATGATTACCTGCAAATGGCATTGAGAGATATCCTGCCTATCTCTCCAACCTGGAGGTTGTCCTTAGGCATCCATATTTTTTTATTTATTAAGGCATCCATAATGACAGCTGTTGATACCCTTGTTCTCCATGAACTTGTCTAATCCTTTCTTAAAGCTGTCAGGTGCGGCCTTACTATTGTTTTGTACAATGGCATTATAATGGCTGTTTTATTTTCAATCCCCTTTTTGATACTCCCTAGCATGGAATTGGCCTTCTTCACCACTGCCACACCCTGCCCCTGCCCCTAAGTTAGACCCAGGGAAGAACACCAAGATCTCTTTCCTGATCCGTCACGGATAGCTCAGAGCCCATGAGTTGATAAAGTTTTGATTTTTTGCCCCAATATGCATTACTTTACATTTGGCTACATTAAAACGCATTTGCCATTTTGCAGCCGATTCCCCCAGTTTGGAGAGATACTTCTGGAGCTCTTCACAATCTTCTCTGGTTTTTTCCACAGGGAAAAGTTTTGTGTCATCTGCAAACTTGGCCACCTCACTGTCTCCAGGTCATTTATGAACAGATTGAAAAGGACCGGTCCCAGGACAGAGCCCTGGGGCACACCGCTTTTCACCTCTCTCCATTGTGAAAATTTCCCATTGACACCTACTCTTTGTTTCCTGGATCTCAACCAGTTCTCAATCCATAAGAGGACTTGCCCTCTTATCCCCTGACTGTGCAATTTTCTCAGCAGCCTTTGGTGAGGGACTGTGTCAAAAGCCTTTTGAAAATCCAGATAGATTATATCCACCGGTTCACCCAAATCCACATGCCTATTGACCTTTTCAAAGAATTCTAAAAGATTTATCAGACAAGACTTACCCTTACAGAAGCCATGCTGATTTTCTCTCAGCAAGGTTTGTTCTTCTATGTATTTTAAGATTTTCTCTTGGATGAGGTTTTCCACCATCTTCCCTGGGAAGACTTGTAAGGCTAACCGGCCTGTAGTTTCCCGGGTCCCCACTCCTTCCTTTTTTAGAAATTGGTGTGACATCCACTATCCTCCAGTCCTCCAGCACTGTGGCCGTTTTAAGAGACAAGTTGCATATTACCATTAAGAGATCAGCAATTTCATTTCTCAGTTCCTTAACAACCCTTGTGTGAATGCCATCTGGGCCCAGTGACTTGTGGATCTAAAATTTATCAATTAAACCTAAAAACATCCTCTCTTTTAACCTGTATTTGATTTAATTCTTTAGTCAAGAGTGGCTGTTCAGGCAGCGGAATCTGCCCAAGGTCTTCTGTCATGAAGACAGATGCAAAGAACTCATTTAATTTCTCTGCAGTTTCCAAGGCCTCCTTTACCTCCCCTTTACCTCCCTCACCATCCAGAGGGCCAACTGGTTCTATGGCAGGTTTTCTACTTCTAACACATTTAAAGAGGTTTTTATTATTTTCCTTTCTACTGCTAGCAATACATTCCTCAAAGTCTTTCTTTGCCTCTTTTATCATCTTCTTACATTTCTTTTGCCAGAATTTGTGTTCCTTTTTAATTTTCATTTGGGGAGGATTTCCATTTACATGAAGACCTTTCCTTATGCTTTAGAGCCTCTCTAACTCCACTCATTAACCATGCCAGTGCTCTCTTTGACTTAGATGAGTTCTTCTTGTGCTGGGCCTCTACTACCATTGTTTTAAACAGGCTCCATGCACTCTGAAGAGACTGGATTCTTTTTACCTTCCCTTTTAATTTCTTTCTAACTAGTTTCTTCATCTGAGGGAAGTCCGCCCTTCAGAAATCAAGGGTTTTTGTGTCAGATTTTCTTGAAACCCTTCCGCCGACATGCATGCAAAGGAGATTGTATCATGATCACTCTTCCACAGAGGCTCAGTGACATTCACATCCCTGATCAGGTCCTGAGTATCACACAATATTAGATCCAGAGTTGCCTGTTCTCAGGTGAGGTCCATGACAGGTTGCACTAAGTCACTGTCATTCAGCATGTCGAGAAACTTGGTTTTGCTTTCTTGCCGCGACCTCACATTGGCCCAGTCAATGTGGGGATAATTGAAGTCCCCCATGATTACTATCTTGTCCCTCTTTGACACCTTCATGATTTGTCTCCTCATTTCAAGGTCCCCCTCAAGTTTTTGATCTGGTGGACAATTAGCTACTACCTACTATGTCATCACTTTGTGGTTTGCTACCCTCTCCAACCTCGTTCCACAGGGATGAGGTGTTCCGAACCGGATGCCACACAGCTCCTGTCGGCTTTCCCCCCAGTTAAAAACAGTTAAATGACAATATGAAAACCACCTTTTAGAAACACTTAATGACATACAGAGTACAGTATGCCATAATGGCCCCTACCTATCCTAGTCAACCGAACGCCTGTCTAAAAAGGAAGGCCTATGGAAAGAAAGACAAGAGGTGGAATGGAATAGGGTGGGTAAGTGGGTGGATCAGCTTGGGCTCCTGAGGAAACGTGTTCCACAGCAGGAGCAACCCCTGAAATTGTACTGAAGAATACTGAAATTGCAAAATGTTGGCTCTGCAGATGTTATGAATTTTAACTCTCACCCCTCCCACCACAACCACTGCTACCTGACTGCATAAACAGGGGTTCAGAATATCTGAAGGGCTGAAAGGCTTCCACATCTAGAAAAAAAACACACACCATATGAGGGTGACACCAAGAAACCATCAGCAGGCATTGGATAAAGTTATTTGTGGGTTTTTATGCCAATGGTTTCTCCCTGAGAAATCGCTTTAAAAGGGGATGCAGGAACCGATTTAAAAAAACACCACCCCCAGTGGTCCTCGCAAGAAAAACTTGACACAGCGATCAAAAATGGGCATGGCCATGGGGCCTCTTCAGAAACAGCGATTTGAAAAGTGGACAGTGATTTTTGAGGTGATTTGTCTTTAAGGAAAAGGCGATTCAAATCTAAAGTGCGGTAGTGGTCAGAGAAACACCTCCGGAGTTTTGTCTGTCCTTCCCCACATTTAGCATTTCAAGAACAGCAGGCTGTCTATTTTTATAAAGCTGTGGCGTTCCAAAATTAGAAGGCATGGTTTTAAAATAAAAGCACCAGTGAGTGATATCCAGAACACAGGATCATTAAATCAAATACAGGTTAAAAGAGAGGAGGTTTTAGGACTAATTGATAAATTGAGGATTAACAAGTCACCGGGCCCAGATGGCATCCACCCAAGGGTTATTAGGGAACTGAGAAATGAAATTGCAGATCTCTTAACGGTTATATGCAACTTGTCTCTTAAAACGGCCACAGTGCCGGAGGACTGGAGGATAGCAGATGTCACACCAATTTTTAAAAAAGGAAGGGGGGACCCAGGAAACTACAGGCCGGTTAGCCTTACATCTGTCCCAGGGAAGATGGTGGAAGGCCTCATCCAAGAGAAAATCTTAAAACACATAAAAGAACAAACCTTGCTGAGAGAAAATCAGCATGGCTTCTGTAAGGGTAAATCTTATCTTACAAACCTTTTAGAATTTTTTGAAAAGGTCAACAGGCACGTGGATTTGGGTGAACCAGTGGATATAGTCTATCTGGATTTTCAAAAGGCTTTTGACACAGTCCCTCACCAAAGGCTGCTGAGAAAATTGCATAGTCAGGGGATAAGAGGGCAGGTCCTCTTATGGATTGAGAACTGGTTGAGATCCAGGAAACAAAGAGTAGGTGTCAATGGGAAATGTTCACAATGGAGAGAAGTGAAAAGTGGTGTGCCCCAGGGCTCGGTCCTGGGACCGGTGCTTTTCAATCTGTTCATAAATGACCTGGAGACAGGGATAAACAGTGAGGTGGCCAAGTTTGCAGATGACACAAAACTTTTCCGTGTGGTAAAACCAGAGAAGAAGATGTGAAGAGCTCCAGAAGGATCTCTCCAAACTGGGGGAGTGGGCTGAGAAATGGCAAATGTGTTTTAATGTAACCAAATGTAAAGTAATGCATATTGGGGCAAAAAAATCCAAACTTCATCTATCAACTCATGGGCTCTGAGTTATCCGTGACGGATCAGGAAAGAGATCTTGGTGTGTTGGTGGACAGCTCCATGAAGGTGTCTCCCAATGTGTGGCAGCAGTGAAGAAGGCCAATTCCATGCTAGGGATTATCAAAAGGGGATTGAAAATAAAACAGCCAACATTATAATGCTATTATACAAAACAATAGTAAGGCCCCACCTGGAGTATTGTGTACAATTCTGGTCACCACATCTCAAGAAAGACATAGTGGAACTGGAAAAGGTGCAGAAGAGAGCGACTAAAATGATTACTGGGCTGGGGCACCTCCCTTATGAAGAAAGGCTAAAACAATTGGGCCTCTTTAGTCTGGAAAAAGGCGCTTGAGGGGGATATGATTGAGACATACAAAATAATGCAGGTTATGAGTAAAGTGGATAGAGGGAAGCTCTTCTCCCTCTCTCAAAATACCAGAACTAGGGGACATACACTCAAATTGAGTGCTGGGAGAGTAAGAACTGACAAAAGAAAATATTTTTTCACCCAGCGCGTTGTAAGTCTATGGAACTCCCTGCCACAGGATGTGGTGATGGCATCTGGCCTGGATGCCTTCAAAAGGGGATTGGACAGATTCCTAGAGGAAAAGTCCATCACGGGTTACAAACCATGATGGAGATGTGTAATCTCTAGGCTTTAAACCAGGGTACTTCAAGGGCCACATGCAGGGGAGTGGTATCAGGAGACAGATATCTAGTCTCATGCACTCCCAAACGCATCTGGTGGGGCCGCTGTGAGATACAGGAAGCTGGACTAGATGGGCCTTTGGCCTGATCCAGCATGGCTCTTCTTATGTTCTTATGTTCTTATAGCTACCTAATCTGCATACGATTTTAATTTAAACAGCGGCACTGCGCCTTTGTTAACAAAATGCTACCATCAGAGGTCCTGCCAGCTGCTCAGCTGTGACACTCAAAATATCAGCTTAAATTCTGGAGTTTCTCCTTCAGGCTTCAGCTACTTTTCCTCTCATCGTCCTCAAACTCACTGCTGAGGGTGTCTATGTCCTGCTGGAAACATTTAGGAAGCATTTAACCCCGAGATGTGAATTGTCTATTATCCCACAGTTCTGAAAATCAGCAGTGTTTTATAGATCCTACATATGAGTCCTCTAATTTAAGCCGCAAACCATCCATAAATTTCCTTGCCATTCCCGACCTTTTGCTATGGAAAACTTACATAAGGGGTACTTCCGCCTGAACCACTTAGCATTTATTTAGGGCGTTTATACACGACCCCTAAGCTCCGCCGCAAATGGCTGCAAGGTCCGGACCTTAAAAATGTTTACCCACCAGCTCCGGACTTTGCAGACAATTAAGTGCGACCCCGCCCACTTTAGCGCGACCAAACAGCAGTTTTCTTGTACCTGGTCTTTGATGGTGACAAATATTTGATCCGGTGTAAGGATAGTGAGTGCGGGGCTCTCCTGGCTTCTGTTTGTTCTTTTTTTGCGCCCCGCCCCTTTAAGAGATCTGAATGCTGCCCGGAACAAAACAGAGATAAAGGGGAATTCTTTTCTTTCTTTTTTCTCCGTCCCTCAGGCAGCCAGCAACCAGGAAGTGCCGAGGGGGGTGGGGACAAAGGAAGACAGAGGAAGAGCGACGAACCCCTAAGATCTCTGGTCCGAATTTAAAAAGGCCCTTAGAGATACATTTCATCTTCTCATCAAGGGGTGTTCACATAGATTTTCCTTCCAAATATTTTATCCAGCAGTCATAGACCGGGAAACCAGAGGCTCGCATGCAATATTTATATTATATTACAACCTAATAATATACAGTATTATTTACTTATATTATATACTGTATAGTTATTGTCATTCATGGGAGGGAAGACAGGTTACAAGTTGGGGAGGAGAGAGAGAAATTTCTGTTACAGTTGCCAGTTGCACAGAGCTCTAGATCATGGCCAGATGGGTGGTATAAAAATCCAAGAAACAAGTAAATAAATAAATAAATCACAGGCTCCAAACCCAGTCCAACAAATGGCCAGAATCAAGGGCAAATGCCCCCTCTCGCTACTCACACCAGCAAGAAAGGGAGAGGGTCCAAGAAAGCCTTCTGGAGAACTTGGATCAAATGAGGGGAGGAAGGCACATTTTTTAGCTTGGAGAAGGGGAATTCCCTGCAATGGGGGGCCTTAGACAGCTCTCCTGCCTGGTAGTTTTTGAAGAGGTTCCAAAAGTAATTGAAAGGGCTCCCCTGTAGCCCAGAGGGGGTGTGCTGAAGTACGTCACCATTGAGTGAATAACTGAGCAGGAAACATGGTTCAGTTTTGGAATCCTAGAAAGTGTGGGGATTATTTCATGCCTAGGAAGGGACAGAGGGGTGTGGTGGCTCAGTGGGCTAGAGTACTGAAAACTGTCGGCTGCAACGTCGCCAGCTCGGCAATTCAAATCCCGGGTGCCACGCAACGGAGTGAGCTCCTGCTGTTAACCCCAGCTCCTGCCAACCTAGCAGTTCAAAAGCATGCCAATGCAAGTCAATAAATAGGTACCGCTGTAAAAAGCAGGAAGGTAAAACAGTGTTTCCTTGCAGCCATGTTCGCCACGTGGCCATGGACTTGCACTACACTGGCTCTTTGGCTTGAATACGGATATGAGCACCGCCCCTAGAGTCCGACATGCATGTGCGCTGCTGGGGGGGGGGAGAGGAACCTTTTTACCTAGGAAGGGACAGGTGCCCTCCCACATTCCTGAAATGAATTTCTTTCTTTTTTTTTTAAAAGGTCTATCGTGTCAAGGGTATTCCCAGGTCAGAGAGGCCCATACAAACCACTGGGCTGCACTACCCTAATTGTTTTGGGATGGAGGACATCTAGCAGGGACGAACGTGCTGATGGCTTGGCAGGGGTGGGGGTAAGGACAAAATTATTCTGCCTAGTTCCTTTCCCACACTTGAGCCTGTTATGACCAAGCAGTGCTTCCAGGGAGTTACCAAAATTCCTCAGGGCTAAGCAAGTTGACTGCCATGCCAAGCCTGCGAGGTAAGAATGCCAGAAATACCCACAAAACATACAGGCCCTTGCTCAATCACGGAGGCACATCTGGTTTCAGTACCAACAACCGTTTCAGTCCCAGAAGAGCCAAACAGCTGTAAAAAAAATTCACTATTATTAAAGATAGCGAGAAATAAAGAACAAACCTTCAAATCATTTTCAACCATTATAGAATAGGCACAAGGCTTGTGGAGCAAAATAAGCAATTCCAAAAAGTTAACTAACCTATGCTAATACTTATGTTTTAGCATTGTTTCCATTAAGAGCCATTAACTTTACAAAAGCTCTGGCCCTCCGTTTTTAAGATTGAGTGATCCAGCCACCTGCACTTTAAGAAGGGGCAGGCTATGGTGATTGCTGTGATTAGCATCTGTATTTCCAAATTTACCACTACACCTACACCAATGACCATACTGAAGATGAGTCCAAAAACAGATGTACTTGAATAATCAGTCAGTGAATCTCATGCCTTTAAAATAATAAGATATAAGCAGTCGTGATCAGGGAAGGGATGGGTTAGACTTTTATGGGTCAGAGCTGCAGTGCTTGGGAAAAGAGGCCTCTTCCTCCTCCAATCAAACCAAATTGGTATTCTCATTAGATGCAGGACAGAATAGTCTCAGTTTGCCCGTTTTTCAGAGAGTTCAGACATGACTCGACTGAGCACCCACTGACTGCTTTTTTGGTGACTCAGTGGTAACTGCGAGCTCCTCTCCAATAAGACACTTCAAGCGAGTTGATTTTTCACCCTGTCTTTCTTCACTGCCCGTCTTTGCGACTTTGTGACTTTGACCTTGGTTTCCAGTGACAATCTTTTCTAAACTCTGAGCCCTTCCTTTTTTCTCTTTTATTATTTCAAAAGGCAAGGGGAGGGGACTTATTTTGGAAGACACACGCCCAATGTGCCTGTAGTGCATATAGCTTTTCTTCCTCAGCTTCTCTAATGCCAAACAAAAGGGTTAGAAATTGGACCATAGCTTATCCGGCCTCATTTGGTGAAGTGGGCATGGCAGTATGATCTGGAAGTGGAGTCATGGCAACTGGGTTCCTATTCTTGAGAGACTGAAATGTTTCACTACTCATCCAAGCAGCTTTGTCAGTCTGAAGAAAGTTAGTGGTGAGTCCTCCAATTTAAAGTTCACCTTAATTTCACATCACCCTGGGCTCAATAGCTCATACATTGGACAATGAAGAGGCTTGTTAGGTGGACAACGGCCTGAATAGGTTTGTAAGTAGACAGTGGTCTGAATAGGCTAGTTAAGTGGTCAATGGCCAGGGGCAGTGTTGGCGAACCTATGGCAAGGGTGCCTAAGGTGGCACTCGGAGCCCTTTCTGTGGGCACCCGACCTCGCCCCTTCACAGCCCCCTGAATTTGCTGTAAATTGCTGTTAAATTGCTGTATTGGCACTTTGCAAGCAATTAGTGGGTTTTGAATTGCAGTTTGGGCACTCGTCTCTAAAAGGTTCGCCATCACTGGCCTAGGGTGAGTGAAAGTACCACCTATGCAATCTTTCTCAACACTCATTAAATATGTCATTAGCTAGGTCTTGCTGGTGAACCTATTCGAGCCATTGTCCACCTAATGAGCCTATTCAAGCCATTGTCCAACTTATGGGCCTATTCAAACCCAGGTGATGTGAAATCAAGGTGAACGATAAATTGCTACTCACCTTCCTCAGACTGAGGAAGCTGCTGGGATGAGCAGCAAAACATTTTAATCCCTCAAGAAAAAGAAGTCCAGTTGCCATGATTCAACTTCCAGATAAACTCACCTGAACGACTGAGAATCTTCACAGGCGAGTTTACCTGATGGTTAAAGGGTGTGTATGCTTCTTCACTGTATGTGTCACATGCCCTTATACCTGTGCTACACCATTTCATTACATTCAAAAGAGCTCTTCGAAATATTTTGGCACAGAGGCACTGCAGCCACATTCCAGCAGCTGTAGGCTCTGCTCCTTCCTAGCAACCCTACTATAAATAATGTGTTCATCTTCTAGGGTTCTCTCTCACTGGGCAGTTCGCCGTGAAGGAAGTTTCTGTTGGAATTTGTGTGCAGTGTACATATCTACAAACTTCAATTTTAAAAAGCTACAAAATTCAGTTCTTCAAAAATAGACAGCATGCATCTCTGCTTTATGAATGTGGGAGATTGTTTTTCTTTATTTATGATTCAAATTCCAGGAAGTGGTTCAACATTGCTGCAAAATCTGCATCGTGCTCACACTGCCAGCAGGAAGAAAGTGGTCAAATCTTGCAAAGCTATCTGCACACTGACAACACCTGTCAAGACAGTCTACAGGATATCCTCTTGTGTTCACTGCTCTTATCAAAGAGACACCATGCAGGGGAAAATCCCAGAAGACGACTCCCTGTTTCATCAGTTAACCATTTCTTAGCCAAACACAAACCAATGTTCAGGATTGAAAGCCCGCTAGGACCCTGGCTGGGTTGATGTGGCTCCACTCTTCCATTGGGAAAATTCCAGATCATCAACTCTGCATGCAAAAAGTGCAGTGCTAGGTGCACACTTATCACTGCACTTGTAATCACTGGAGGAGTAGCGTGACAAGAGATGATTCACCTAAAAGTAAAGAATAATGAATCAGAACAATACTTTCAGGAGGACAACATCCATTACTATCCTGGACTCCTAGCAGAGTCATCCAAGACAGAATGGTCAGAGCTGAGACATCAGACAGCCACCCTCATCATGGCAGTTACTGGACAGCAGTAGCTGAAAGTGGCACTGAGAGAGAAGGCAGTGCCAGTGATGCTTAAGCTAACTTTTATTACTGCCGCACAGAAAGTGCAAATGGTAAATTCCTGCTGAATTTTCCTTACTGTGAAAACCCTACAGTGAGACAGTCCAAAATAAAATAAGGAACAGTGCTATCAGATCAGACTCCCAGGTCAGAAAACACTGAATCAGGTAACTGGCAAAAGCCAAGGACAATTACAAATGACTTGGTTGTTAATGGTTGAAGTAGATTAAAGCCGAAATGATATCTAGTGGCTGATGTGCACAGAGGTGAAGGTAGACCCTGAAGTTGTGCAATGCATGCAGTCAGAACATGGTACAGCCTATGTGAATATGATTCAAAGTAAAATGGAAACTGTGAAGCAAGAAGTGGGTTGTATATCAATTACAGTGCTTGGTTGTCAGTGAACTAAAGTAGACAGGACTGGAACATTTTCATTCAGACAACTCCTATGAGTTCTACTCTGGCAATTATAAAATAAGAAATGGAATGTTGAAAATGGAATGTTGAAAATGGAATGGCTCTAATACCGAGTCATACTCAGCACAGACAGTTAAGTGCTATAGTCTGACTGAATAATTTCAATCAGACTCCATGGAAGACCAACAGCACAACAATCATTCAAGTCTATGCTTCAAGTGTTGAAGATTATATTAAAAGCTTTTATGCAAGCATCGAGCTGGAAATTGATCACATGCCAAAACACAACATGCTTATAATTTTAGGTGCCTGGAATGCAAAAAATGGAAAAATTAAATTTTAAAAAAGGGGGCTGGGGTTGACTCTTTTCTTTCAAAGTATGTAAATATGGTCTTCTCTGGGTATTTTATCTGTTTTAAATCAGCAGGAGCTCAATGTCCTTTGCTTCTGCATGGGGAAAAACAGTATTTTAAACCAATGCACTATACTTAGAAAAGTACTCTATACTTAGCATACCCTGGAAAATGTTGCTATAGATTGGAACCGGCTTTAACAGCATGCAATTATTATTTGATTCAAGGGTGTCTTCAAGAGAGGGGGATAAAACTACTTTTAGCCTCTAGGTTAGTGCCAGAAAATAAACAGATCCAGGAGTCCTTAAGGAAAGACACCACATGGATGTAAAATATTATTTTTTGTAACTAGTGAATGTTACAGGCAAATAGGAGATAGTCCTTACAGAGAAAGTGCAACACGTTGAATCATGTGGGTGGGCTTCCTAGGCCTCCAGAACATCCCCACCTGGCAGATAGTGGTGGCTTGTGCATAACCCAGTTTCTTCACCCAAACAGAGGCCCAGCCCCTAATAAGTTATAATACTTGAGCTGCCCTTTACTCTCAAAGCTGTTAGATGCCAGAGGTGGAACAGCAGAGACCCCAGTGAGGAGCAGAACCAAGCAGCCGCCTTCCAAAAGCAGAGCCTAGCTTTTGGGGAGAAAGGAAGCTGAGACCTCCATCAGCACATGTGGGCCTGGTGCCCAACTACAGAGATAAATCCCAATCACAAAGATGATCAAATAAGGAACAGGCAAGCTGAGAGAATAAGTGGTTGTATCCTGTAAAACTGAGGACTAGAACCCAAAATGTTCAAAATGTCCAATGATGTGAAAGAGGAGAAAATCCATATTTGGGGGCTCATTTCAGCATCTTTTGCAGCTGCACTTTGTACCTTGGATGGCTAGTAGCCGGGATGAGGGGGTGTCAAGGAGCCAACTAGTTGGGATCCCATCCCTATCAGACAGAGGCCTCTCATGGCTGCTTTTGCTTCTAAGCAAAAGAGGCTGACTTGGTTGGTGGTTTTACAGTCTCACATGCTGCCTGGAATTTGTTTGACTGGGAGGGAACGTTTTGGGCTGGGGTGATTGTCAGTCTATCCAGCATTAACCAATCTTTCTGCCCTGCCTCAGCATTCAAAAAGAGCCCTGTCTCTTTGCTAAGAGCCTGTTTCCCTCTTTTGCCTATTGAAAGTAGTTAGTCAGTTTGGTAGTTTATTTTAGTTTGCTGTTATCTACTGACAATTGTAAGAAATGAAATGTTATTGTTCTTTCTACTACTCAGAGTTATTGAGACTGTAAGTGCCAGTTAATGAGAAAGGGATGGAATATCTGAGGAACTTGAAGCTCTTCTTCTTTGTGAGCCTCTGTACTTTTACTGTGTATAAAGTGGAGAATTTTAACCAGAAATTCAAAACTCTGCAACAGATTTCAGCACAAGTTTTGAAAAGGTGGGTTTGCTATAACACGAGTCACTGTGTAGACTGTATTCTTAGATACTTAAAACAGTTCTCATCACAATCAGATAGCAGCATGGATATAAAAAAAACCTTGCTAATGTCTTTATTTGTTTTTAATTATGTGATGTCTCTGCTTATTGTTTGCATCTTGCATTTTTATTTATTTAGATAGCCAAAGATTCTGTACAAAAGTATTGTTTGGGGTAAAACCAATCATAATAATTAGTTATCAGCTGGTGTACAAGCCCATGAATTTTAACTGCATTCCATGAAGAAAATTTGACTGTGCAAATGCCTGTCTGTCTGTTTTCTATCCCAGTTCAACAAAGATCAGTCAGGAACAGAAACCAAAAGGTGAATGAGTTTCATACATGAAAATATCCTTAGGCCTGTTCTCTAAGGCCCTGAAGTGGTGTATTTCTGAAGGTCTCTTTACATAACTCATAAATAACATCAAGGCACCTACAGGCTTTCTCCTTCAGGCCAGTTCTGAACTAGTCTTTAGTAGTCTGATCCATGGGAGGAAGTCCAGAGTCCGCATTCCATGAGAGTGAAAGCACTCCTGATGGGTCACTCTGCTGAATCCACAGACCTTACTATCCCCCCAAACCAGCTTGGATAAATTGGATAAACTTCGTTTACCTATTACTTACTATTTAGCCAAAGCATTAGTTACTTTTCATTACTCAGCTTGTGTACCCTGCCCTGCTCATCTCTGTTATTTGCTCTCGGTTACTGGGATAATTCTGTTTGCCTTCCATTTCCCTTTACCTATTCTCGTCTCCCCTCCATCTATTCTTCTCTACTTCTCATTAACTCACCTTTCTCATTAACTCACCCCCCATCTGCAAACAGCAAGGACATGGGTTATGGTAATAAATAACTGGGCAAGGCATGCTCTGTCCACAAGCCAATTCTCTATACAGTAGCCAGCCAACCAGCATATGTAACGTGTAACCAATCACTGATTCTGTGCATACTGTGGAATGTAAATGATATGTAATAAAATGTGCCGAATGGCAAGGGGCGAGATCGATTCACTCCGCTGGTTGGACAACTGGACTTCAGTCTACGTTCTTTCATCTGGATCCCCCACACTAGTCACTGCCCGGGTGGCTGACTTTCTAACAGCTGTCCTAAATAAATAAATAAAATAGCATCCCTTTGTTAACTTTAGTTAGACCATTGAGGAGATTTATTTTACAATGTTCTGTGTAACCGTTTAGTCTTTATTTTTGTACTTCTTTTCTTTTAATGCCATTAAAGGTTTATGGGCTGGAATGGAAATAACATCAAGGCCCTACAAAGTTCCATTGTGTGTGTGGTAGGTGAATGAGAATTGAGGACAAATTGTACAACACATGTTTTCCTGTAGGGCGGTGGTGTCCAACCTTTGGCACTCCAAATGTTTGGACTACAACTCCCACAGTCCTTTGTCATTGGTAATCTAGGCTCGGAATTCTGGGAGTTGTGGTCCAAAACATCTGGAGCGACAAAGGTTAGCCACTACTGCTCTCGGGTGAACAAAGTGCAGCTCCACACATGTTGCCAGACTACAAATACCATGAGTCCTAGCCAGTGTAATCTGTTATGAATAATGCTGGGAGTTGGGGTTCAAAGACACCTGGATGGCTGTATTTTGCCTAACCCTGATTGACAACACAATCACTGGGTCCTACTGAGCAAACGGTGGTTGGAATCCAGTCACTCATATAACAGGCCCATCGAACCGGTGGGACTTACAATGGATTTGACTCATCCAGTTCCCACAGATTCAGCAGGCCTACTTGAGCTGTTATGGACTCCCGGATTTCAGTTTTTGAATTTTAAGCAGTGGCCCTGCAGCTAGATGGGTGGCATATAAATCTAATAGATAGATAGATAGATAGATAGATAGATAGATAGATAGATAGATAGATAGATAGATAGATAGATAGATAGATAGATAGATAGATAGTGCCAGGACCCTGCCTGTCACAGAACCTGAATCTGAGGGGTTAAATGGGGAAGAGCTGCTGGAGGAGCCTTGTAGCTCAACTCAGCAGGCAGCTGGGTCTGAAAGGATATATCCTCCTCCCAAAAGGGCCATGAGTAGGATTCTGCAAAGACGTGCTACCAGGAGAGCTAGGGAAAGGGTCTTTGATGCTAGACGGGGAATTAGGTCGGAAAGCCCTGAGTACTAGCAGAAGCCTTTCCAGAAGTAAGGGTGTGTTCCCTGTTTTGGGATAAAGCTGGCAAACTTACCTTGAGCTCTCTGTGGGAGCAACGCGTCATTTGAACTTGCAAGCACGTTCCTGTCTGTGACCTTGGCTCTGTTTCCTGACTTCGGACTGACTTCCTGGACAATGGCATGATCTGTTCCCTTGGATTTGGCATCTGGTTTCCGTGAGATATTCTGGCTTTGACTTGGACTGGTAATTGCTGGGGGTTGGATTCTGCTATTTATCTGGCTTTCCACTAAAGATCTTTAGGCAAAGAACTGAACTCTGCTTGTGTGTGTGTTCTGTGTGCGGGGCTTGACAGATAGATAGATAAGCCTTTCCAGTTCTTAACTTCCATTTTATATGTGGTAGGAACAGTGGGCATCTTACTGTGCCAGATGTTGCCATTCTAGGCAGGGATAAATCCAGGGCCAATGCCAGGGGCTTTTACTTTTTCCAGTTAGAATTATTCAAATTGACTTTTCCCTGCATAACCCCTTGTTTCGCTCTCCAAAGAAGATGGGATTAGGTGGTGTTCTAATGATATATTGAGCTGGGTGTGGACAGCAGGAACTTCCACCCTCACCCTATGATTGTTCCCCCTACTCATCCCAAATTATATGAAGTTTAGCACTAAATCATTTTATCACTACACTAGCATACTACCTTAGCGCTAGATCAGCTCTGCACGGATGAAACAAAAGATGGAATCAATGTGAAATAGAAACAGCTCTGATAAACTCTAACAGACAACTGTGTTTCCTCAATATGAGTGAATGTTCTTGTACCTTATGTATGTTGGGAAACTGTCCCTTTCCCCTAGTGTCTTGCAACATTTTAAAGGGCCCATTGGCTTTACAATGAACCTTAGAAAGAGAGCCAGGGTTTGGCAGTGAGTGGGATCAAAGGAAGTGGGGGCTGTGGTATGGAATCCAACCATATCAGATGGAGGGGCCAGTGTGGGCACAGAAACAATTCACATTCTCCGTCTTATCATTTAATCCAAACAGAAGCATACAACAGGCTGCAAATCAACCTTCTATTATAGTTTAGTGCATTGTTACTAGTGTGGTCTCAGCCTTGATCAGTTGAGGCATACATTGCGTGGGCCTTCTTGACTTTTATTTTTGCTTTTATTTTCCGAAACAAGCAAAATGTAAAGGTGCCTAGTATGCAAGGTGCCCGAAATTAGCCGAGTGAAATTTTCAAGGTTAACTTGCCTGTTTAGAGTCTGTTACCAAATTTCATGTACCTTCCTACAAAACCAAAACCAAAAAGTGATGTCGATTTTGGTTGATTTAACACAGGGGTGCCCAAACTTTTTTAAGGAGGGCTAGATTTGGTGGCTGAGAATGTGTCAGGGGCTGGTTGCTCCCTGACCCTGCCACCCCACTTCAAGCCACACCCACTGACCCATAAGCCCCACCCACTGACCCCTTGCAACCCCACCTGCATGAAGGAAGGCAGGGACCAAGGGAGGGAGGGAGGTGGAAACCAAGAGAGGAAGGAAAGAAGGTGGGGACCAAGGGAGGGAGGGAGGTGGGGACCAAGGGAGGGAGGAAAGAAGGAAGGTGGGAACCAAAGGAAGCACAGGGAGCCGTGGCCACAGGTCGCCCCTTGGAAGAGGCGATCTGTGCAACCTTGCACCCCCAAGCTCCCCAGCGGTGGCGACGGCTCACCCGCCAGCCCACCCCAAAGCTCCTTGGAGGTGGCAGAGGCCCACTGGCTTGCCCACCCCCACACATTTCCCTGCGGTGCCAGTGGCGGCAGACTGCCTGTCCGCCCAGCCACCCAAGCTTCCCAGCGGTGTCAGTGATGGCAGAAGATTTTTTTAAAAAATAAATGGGGCGAAGGAGGGAGAGGGAGGGGCAGGCCAGCCAGCCGCGGGCCACTCAGAATGGCCTGACGGGCCGGATTTGGGCCCTGGGCCAGACTTTGGGCAGGCCTGATCTAACAGCTTCTCTGTATGTATGTATGTATGTATGTATGTATGTATGTATGTATGTATGTATGTATGTATGTATGTATGTATGTATGTATGTATGTATGTATGTATGTATGTCTCTTTCTCTCTCTTTCTCTCTCTCTCATATATTGTACTTATATCTTACTTGTTCCCATTGGCTTCAGTTGGCTTACATTTATTTAGTTCCTTGTAGCATCAAGTTCTAAACAATTTTTCCAAGATGTACAGATATCAGTGTCCCCAAAAGCTCTGATATAATTGCCAACAAAATCTGCAGCCATTCCTGGCCACGCTAGGATTTGATGATGCTCCAGCCGAATCAAGTTTATTTTTATCCTTGCCTTTTATAAGACAAGGTTAGTGTTTGACAGATCAAAAAGAGAGAAGGGGCTCGACCCAACAAGTCAAAATAGGTGCAGGAGGCAAGGTGCCCAGTTTTGTGTGATGGTCTTCCTGTCAACATCAGGGGTGTGCATCAACACAATTTGCTTATCTCTCCAGGCTGCTCTGTTTAGTTGCTCCTGTTTGGTCTGAAAGAACCCCAGTGAAACAAAATGATGACGCCTTCAGAGCCCAAGGAGGAAGTTTTGGTCCGAGAAGGGGATTTCCAGAACACTGAGATCTCTGATGCCTATGCAAATCATTCACTTAGGTTAATCTGAGTTCATCTGGACAAGCGCTGCAAAACACAGTTTTCTGCACAGCTGAATGTGACTACTATGACCAGGGAGAATGACAAAGGACACAAGGACCAATAAGGAAAAAGAGACATGAAAAGTCCAAAAGGGAGGAGAAGGGACAAGAGAAACTAACAAGCTCAAGCTGAAGCACTGCAGGTGGGAGAGGGATGGCTTCAAAAGGCCAGTGGTTCTCAACCTGTGGGTCCCCAGATGTTCCTGAACTGCAAGTCCCAGAAATCCCTTCCAGCACAGCGAGTGGTAGAGGCTTCTGGAAATTGCAATCCAGGAACATCTGGAGACCCACAGGTTGAGAACCACTGATTTAGGCAAAATCATGAAGGCTGAGTCTAGCCACAGCTACTCATCACACTGGCTATAGGGTTTTCAAGAGGAGTTGCTGGAAAGCACAAGCTGATAGCAACTGTTGCACTACTGTGGACTCCCCACAGGCATCTGTCATAACAACATTCGAAATCCGAGAGGTCTTTGGCCTGACCCAGGCCTTCTTCTTGCATGGCTCATGTTCCTTCTTAGCACTAAACCCAATCTGCAATAACAATTTCTTTGGACATTTGTAGCCACCCCACAGTAACTACTGCATGATGATAATAGGGTATCCAGATGCAAAAAAAGGATAGGGTGCCTGCCCCTTGGACAGTTTGATAGGAGAAGGAATTTCAGCAGTTGTGATTTGTGATGCAAAGCAACATCTACTGACTTCTCTTCTTCCCTGCAATGGCTGTTACAGGTGCAGCTCTCTCTCCTTTGGCCACCTGAGTTGAGAATGTCAGGATTGAGAATGCTTGCTCCTATTTTCTAGAGGGGGAAAGGCACTGTGAACACCATTCAGGTATTGTTGAATGTGTTGCTCTCTTAAGATCATGATGCCATCACACAGGGGGAGAAACCATGCCTTGCCCACAGAAAGTCGAAAGCTACAGTAAATCACTTAACAATCCCAGCCAGATTTTTGCCATGTTTCCCCATGGTGCCCCACAGTCCATGTTTGTGTTGTGTCATTACAGTTGTGACCGATTCTTCGTGACACCATGTCCATGGAATTTTCTTGGCAGGAATACTGGAGTGGTTTGCCAGTTCCTACTCCAGGCGCCTACAGCACCTGGTGTTCCCTGGTGGTCTTCCATCCAAGTACTAATCAGGGCCAAACCCTGCTTAGCTTCCAAAACCAGGTGAGATCAGGTCTGCTTAGGGCATCTAGGCAGCTCCACAGTCCATAGCAAGCCAACGAAATGCCCTTCTTTAATGGGAAAAACTAGGTACAGTACTTCCTCATTCACATGGAACACTTTTAGGTACTCTTCCAATCAGCTGTATGTAATTCTGTCTCAGAGTCATAGCAGATTATGTGCTTAGCATATATTTAGAAAAATATTCCCTCAAGGTTGCAAAATATCTGTCATAGCACGTGCTGTTCTTCCCAGCTACATCTTGCAACAAAATAGGCTGTATTTTCTGGTGAGTCGCAGGAAGGCCTGATTTGCAAGTCTGATTGCTGATTTCAAGTTTCAGGGCATCCAATTAGGGGAAGAAGGGTGAATTAATTGCAGCACATATTAACTTCCTTTCATCTATCAGCTGACCCACTGCCTCAGTTTAGAATGAGGTGCTTAATACCCCTCCCCAACAGTCAAAATTGTAAAACCTCCATTAAAGAATGAATAGTGGTGCTTCAAGCTATATTAGAAAGGGCAAGGAAATTTAGACTACAGGTCACCTCTCTTTGTCATTCAAAACATAAACATGTAGATGAGTCCTTAGACACAACAGTAGAACCACACTGGTTGTTTCCTGTGTAGCATGTCACTAGTCGTGTGGAACAGCTGAAACAAAACTCGGAGGCCAGAATCCTGTTGGGAGAACTGTGGATGTAAGAGAGATTGGTTGTGTCACCTGCCTTTTGCCAAAGATGCACAGGACAGCTTTCAAGAGGACAGAAATCACTTGCAGAACTGCCACCTGCTCCTTGTTTTCTCAGCAGGACTCTGGCTAGACTTTGATCATGTCAAACATTTACAAATAAATAAATAAATAAATAAATAAATAAATAAATAAATAAATTGTGGTATAGTCCTAGCAACAGTTATACCACCTTATGTGTCTAGTTTCCTAGTCCCCAACCTTGGGTCCCCAGATGTTCTTGAACTAAAATTCCAAGAAGCCTTCACCACTAGTTGTGCTGTCCAGGATTTCTAGGAATTGCAGTCCAAGAACATCTGGTGTGGGAAATATTGGATTTCTGGTTTCTGAGTTATGCACCTCGAAAGAAAGACACCCCCCCCCAGAAGTTTCCCTCAGGTACCTAGAGACACTAAACTTGCAAAGAAGCTTCCTTGGGCTTTCCTCGACAGGTTTGGTGAAGATTGAGTTTCCCCTGGTGAGTTGCTCAAGGGCACTTCCCAGGGGGCCACTTTGCAGGTGTATACCCAATCTTCACCAAAAGTGGAGGCATTGTAGAAGAGTGTCGTAGGTGGATTCTCTGTAAATGTGGTCCCTCCAGGTGCCTTGGAGGCCATTTTATAGGGGTTTAAAGTAAAAAAATGCATTTAAAAATGTGTAAAAAATTGTACATTTGCTTTGTGTGATTTGTTGACCTTGATGAATCATATACCAAAATAAATTGCCATTTTCCTGATTCATCCCCATCTCTAACCATGAACTTTCTGAACATTTGGAAAACAAATCACAAATTGGTTCATTTTTGGCTTGGAAAATTGGAGGCTTAGAATCCCCCCCTCCATCCACCTAAAGGCATCACAATCTCAGAGAAGCTTCCACTGACTCTCTATACACCCGACAAGTTTGCTGAAAGTTGGATTTCAGATGTCCAGGACAGACACACAACTCCACCAGATCCTTTTTTACCCCAAGTTTGGCTGTATGATTTCAAGTCAATCATATGAAAAGTCAGGTGGTTCGTTTTCCTTTTTTCAACCACATGTGAACTGGTTCTGGATTAAGCATTGAATAAATTGTCTGTTCATCTGCCTGTGGTCTACCCTTGATGTACAATACACCTTCATCTCTCGTCCTGTGCTCGCTAGGGCTGATGAGGGTTGCGTCCTGCAAACATCTGGCGAGTCCCGCTTTCCCCCTTCTAGCTGTAGAGAAAAGATTGCTCCAAAGTCAACAGCAGCCTTCCTACTGAAAATATTTGGAACCAAAGTAATACAACGAAACCAAAAACTATTATTCAGTTTCCTCCACAATCTGTTCCTGGCAAGAATAAGATGGGAAACATTCTTGCCAGCTGACTCAGGACATGTGGACGCAAGAGGCATAATGTCAACATGCTGTTAAATGTTTCAAGTCATGAAACACAGTCATACTTTTCCTAGAAGTCTCCCTGGAATGTCCATTATATGGCAAGGGTGTGCAACCCACGGCTGTAATGTGGTTATCAACCTGTGACCCATAGCAAGAATAGCTTTCCCAAGGAAACAATTTGTTCCCTGAGCTCGTTGCCCTCTGAAGATGCCAACCACAGAGTCTGGCAAAACGTCAAGAAAAAACTTCCAGAACATGGCCAAACAGCCCAAAACTCACAACAACTATAATTTGGGGTTTTGTTGTCTTTTTGCCTAGCCCAGCCATTTCCTTCTTCACTTTTTTGAAATTTAAATGTCCTTTCCCCCCATGCCATCCTCATCTCTCCTAACCCCTTTCTGTTCTGTTTCTTTGACACAGCACAGCCTCTCTGTGGAGGGCATGAAGTGAGGAAACGGGGACAAAAAGAGAAAGACGGATGAGGTCTGTGTATTAACATCCACCCAATGGAGCTGCGGGGGACGTTATCAGAAGTGATGACCCGGTGATGTACTTGGTGGGTTGTGGCAATGAAAGGGAGTAAACCAGGCTTTGGGGATCCCTTCTCGTGGCTTCAGAGATGCTTAGGAGAATGGCCCTGCCTTTTTCATCACCTTCCACTCAAGCCACTGCCGTTGAAAATGGCATGCAGCCGAGTGTCTTTTCAATGTCAGAGGCACACCATTTCGCAGTTGTTGCTACATGGCCAACCCCTGTGTCATCACCTAGGCCAGTCATCCTCATACCACCTCAAGACCCTGACCTTTGGGTTGAAGGCGTTGGCCCTGAACTCTTAGTCAGTGCTGATTTGGGAACCTTTACTGATGAGAGGTGCAGTGCAAGGTCATCTATGCCCCCCCTGACATAGACAGAGTTCCGGTGTTTCTCTTCCTTCACAAGCGAAACCAAGAGCAAAATGTTAATTGTGAAACTGTACATTGCTAGAGCATTGAAGGCCTTATATGTTTAATTTGAATGTATACCCTTTTAAGAGCTTGCTTAGTTACTCTTACTGATCCCACAGAGATGAATTTCCTATCGTTTGCTGTCTGAAATCTTTTACTAATGATCAGTATTTGGGAACTGTTGCTTATTTGAAATTTAACAACCAGTACAGTATTATTTCCACACTCTGTATTTGGTGACAAACTGAACCCACCAGTGTCACACAACACTGGTGGGGTTTATGCTACTTGGATTTCACATGAAATAAGAATTCTTTCAAGAGGCTGAGGGGCTTAGCGGAACCTGCTCAAGGGTTGTGAGCTGGGTTTCTAAGAGTGTCAGAGTTCCAAGAAACCTCATTGGTGACCCCCTGCAAGCTCTCAGGCAAAGTTCTGCAGGCCAACAGGATGTCTTCCTGGGCAACAGTTCATTTTGCAAGAAGACTCAATCTTATATCCTACTTTTGCTACCCACCATTGGCATTGGCAACATCACCATCAATTTCTCCATCTTCAAGGTATCAAGGTACCAAGTTTTTCTTTGAGAGCAGGGCCCATCACCTTCCAGCTCCCACTTGCACCTATTTCTTCTAATGTGGATTTGGAACAGAACAAGAGTTTTGTAGAAATGGAACAGGGCGTTGCCTGAAATGCCAAGTCACAGTAGTCAGAGCATTTCACGTACTACAGGGGAGTTCACAAACTAGGATTGTAGGTCATTATTACTAATTATCCAAAATGTCATTATATTAGTAATGTTAATATAGCTAGGAAGATGATGCCGTTCTTGCCCGCCTGCCCGCCTTGTTTCTCGATGGCGGCAGCCTTGCTTCCTCACCTCATGTTGACACTGTGGCCCCAATCTTTATTTTGTTGCCACCCTGCTGTAGCACCAGAGCTTTGAAGTTCCATTCCGCTGGAAGTCCCCCTCAGAGCTTCTAGATGCGGGTTAATTACATGGGGACATATAAAATGTGGTTACTTAAACCATGCCCATGGGAATGTGGGAACCACATTTTCAGTCACAGGATGATTTCAATAAGAAACACAGTTTTTATTATCGACCACCTCTTTTGCCTGTGTGAGAGGGCCTTTTGTTGGTTCCTCCTAGTTTCAGAAAGCTATAGCAAGCCTGCCTTTTTATTAAAGTGACCACAATGACATGTTAGTCTCATTGGTATGTGAGGAGGTGTGTTTCTCACCATCCCACTGTATCCAGAGTGGGGCCAGCCATCTCATGGCTTAGAAACTGAGTTACCGACACAAACAATCATGGGTGCTCACAGTTCTTTTGTGTAATGTGGCATTTTCATCTCATGCATATTTTGAGATGCTGTCCTAAACTAATCCTTAAGAATGACGTAACTATTATGGAAGAAAGAGACTTTATAGATGAAATATGACTAGGAAAGGAGAATCTTCAGAGGCTGTTTGTCTGTGTCCTAGCAAGGGTTTGTCTCACTTCCCATAGTCTACAAATTAGCTTGCTTTTTATTTTATGATTGATCTTCTGGATTTATGCAGGGGGTTCCTCTGATGTCTAATTTCTCAGACACAGAACTTCGGCTGAGTTATGTCTCTCCAACACTAAAATGATTTCAGCTGCATAGTGGGTTATCTATAACATCTATTTCTTGTTCAGGTCCTCTTTGACGGATAAGGAAACCAAAGTTACATGAAATTGACTTGCAAAGTCACCCCAGTGAAATTTAGTGGGTACTGCACTTGAATTCAGGTCTCCAAGATACAATATTCCAACAATATCCTCTGAAATCTACTAGGACTAGACATGGGCACGACTCGGCGAAATTCCTCGTTTCCATTTCTCATTTCCGTTACGTAACAGAAACGGTAATGACAATTACTCCGCCAGAACTCGAACTCGAACTGACTAAAGAAAAATTGGGTCTGAGTTGTTGTGGTCGTTCCTGGCGGCATCGCAGCGATCGCGCGATGCCAAGCGGCACAGGAAAAAAGTTTTAAAAATAAAAAACTCCGATTCCCGGCCAAAAAAGCAGGCGAAAATATGCCTGCCTGAGGGCACCTACCAGAGGGGTGGTTTCTGGGGGGGGTCCCCGGCCTCCCCCCTCCTCTCCTGGGCTGCGCATCCTCGTCATCTCGCCAACTCGCCAAGCGGCGCGGCACAGAAAAAAAGTTTTAAAAATAAAAAAAAACAATTCCCGGCCAAAAAAGCAGGCGAAAATATGCCTGCCTGAGGGCACCTACCAGAGGGGTGGTTTCTGGGGGGGGCCCGGCCTCCCCCCCTCTCCTGTCCTGGGCTGCTCTGGTGGGTGGCATCCTCATCGTCTCGCCAACTCGCCATGCCATGCGGTGCGGGCGGGGGATCCAAAATGGGGCGACCGCAATATTTATTTTGAAATCGTGGTCCAAAAACACACCAAAGCACCACAGAAACATGCGAAAATAGCTATTTTAAAACTGCCTGAATTTTTACAGTAGCAGCAGTGGGTTTTTCTTGCAACAAAACGTCTCCATTGATTTTATTTTATTTTATTTTTATTTTTATTTTTTTACACCTGCGCAATGATGGGCTGGCCATTTATTTATTTATTTATATTTATTTATTTAAATACTTATATCCCGCTCCATCTTCCCAACGGGAACTCTGGCCTAAAAGCTAAAAATAGCAAGGCCATGGGAGTGGACCATGCAAATTTTTGGAGCCATTCCACCAATTGCATGGCCACTTGGCCAGGTTTTGACCGAGACTTCTGGGATGTGCCAGTCGGGCATAAAAAGCCCACTCACCCTAGCCCGAACCCTAACCCTAACCCATACGCCTGTACACTGTCCTTATTAGTGGGTCAGAGAGGCACCCAGAGGTGCACCCCACTAACTCACCCTAACCTTACCCGTTACCCTAAGCCTAGCCCTTGCGCTAACCCCTAACCAGTAAGCCAGATGTGTACTCGCATTGCACTACAGCAAGTACACTTCCCTTCTTAGTGAGTCACAGGGCGCCTGTAGGGGTCCTCTCTCACTTTGTTCCCCAGCCCAAGTGCACCCTATGCCGGCAGGCAGTGAGTCACAGAGGCACCTGAAAGAGAGGTGCCTCTGCCTGCTGTAAATGCAACTTGGTATGCATATCCAATTGGGTATGCATGCCATTTTGTAGCGGGCCAGAGGAGGCACCCACCCCAGAGAGGTGTCTCCAGGAGCCCGCTTTCCCTTCATGGCGGGCCAGAGGAGGCACCCACCCCAGAGAGGTGCCTCCAGGAGCCCGCTTTCCCTTCATGGCGGGCCAGAGGAGGCACCCACCCCAGAGAGGTGCCTCCAGGAGCCCACTATCCCTTCATGGCGGGCCAGAGGAGGCACCCTCCCCAGAGAGGTGCCTCCAGGAGCCCGCTCCCCCCCAAACCAGTACTAACGACAGACGAAAAAATGACAAGCGAAACAACAAATTTTTGGAAAATTTCATGACAAACGGAAAACGAGCCGAAACGGGCTGGCTCCGACACACGACAACTCGAAACGTAATTTTTCCTGGTCGTGCCCTTCTCTAACTAGGACTACACTTGCCATTTAGATGGTCATTTGGGGGTGGGGGGTGGGGGAACAGAGTACTAAAAGTATTTTAGAGCATGTTGCAAAATCCAGAAGGCTTAAGTAGGGAATGGGCAGGTGGAAGAAGTACCTATATAATGCAAAAACCTACAATAATGCTTTCTAAACCAGTTACCTTCTCCTACCACAAATAGCTAAGAGGGCAGCTTCAGGTACTTCTTCCACCTGCTGTTTAAGCAGGTGTCAAAGCAAATTATTCATATGGCAGCTCAGGGAAGCAAACAGGAAAAAAGAGGTTAAAATCAACAAGACAGGCACAAGTCATGCTAACTCGTAAGTTGTATGTGAGTGTGTAAAAGACTTATCTGCATCCTGTCACTGACTGAAAGAATGTCTGAACATATCATATGTTATACACAAACCCTTGTGCAGGTCACGTGTGTATGAGAGTACCAAAGGCTACGAGGAAAGCCACAGTGGTGGGCATCTACAGCAATACCTTGGTTTACAAGCATCATTTATTCCAGAAACATGGTTGTAAACCAAAGCTCTCATATATCAAAGCAAATTTCCCCATAGGAAATGATGGAAACTCAGATTATTCATTCTGGGGTCCCACAGACCACAGACCGTACACACAAAATGACAAAACTCACAAAAGAAGTTGGCTAGAAGTCCATGTCCACACCATGGTTTAGGTACCTGGCTGTCGGGCTGCTTGGGTCTATCAATTGGATTTTACTCTGTATTTTTAATCTGAAAATAATAAAATATAAATTGTAGCTCTATACACACTTGACTAGCTGCCCCATGACTGGAAATGGTTTGAAAAAACAAGAAATGATGTTGAAAACAAATTAAATAAAAATATAAAGAGAAAGAGAAATAAAACCCTAACCTGTACTTCCCTTTGAAAATGTTTATGGTTGGTATAAGGGAGACCTCTGTTCCTCAATCCTCCCTCTGCCTTTGTGGCTTGCCTGAGATGGAACGTTCCAGCAATCCCCAACAATCCAGCAGGGAGGGAGGGAGGGAGAACCACCACTGGTTCACTTGTGATCATGTGACCTGCTCCAGTGCTTGTATTGCAAGGCATTGCTCATTGATCAAGACAAAATGGATCAGAAATGTTTGCTCATCTTGCAAAACACTCATAGTCCAAGGTACTCATAAACCAAGGTATTACTGTACTACATTTGTAAAGGTCAGCAGGCATTCATGCACAGTATAAATGAGATGTTGGGCTTAACAGGACCGAGTATTTTTAAATTTAGTCCACATCTTTGGTACTCGGGTATTATGTATGGTCTCCACTCTCTCAGAGACTGCCTTACGGAGGAGATTTGGGCCAGGGGGTAGAGAATAATTGGTTCTCTCAGTGTTTTGGATTTCAACTTTCCAAAGCACCAGCTAGCACCAAATGTGGAAAAGGCTGTCCAAAGTATCTGTAGGACCAAAAGTTCTACCCACCCCAGAAAAAAATATGGGAAGCTTGAGGTTTTTGAAATGAGCTCCAGAGGCACTCAAAACCATGGAAACCTTCTCACTGCTTCCAAATCTCCCTCAAGCTGAGTGCAAAAACAAATAGGAGACACAGTTTTTCTCCCCCAAAGCTGGGCAAAAGACCTGTTCCTTTCCCCATCCAACTGAGCTTGAGGGGTGGTGAAAATCAGGGACAGAGTGATGTTTCCTCCAAGTTCCTCTGAAGCTCTGTTTGAAGAACTCCCAACGCCTCCCTTCTGTCTGTTGTCCTGGGTCATATAATGTACACAAATGTGGTCCACCAGTGACCACTTTTGCAGAGTGTTGCATGGGAAGCTTCAGGTTAAGTATTTTTTTTCGTGTCCTGAATCTAATGTAAAATTAGACATTTTCATTCTCATCTGTTTCTCTTGAAAGAAAGAAAAAGCACCCTAGAACCACTTCATGGCCGGCAACATTAGACAATTTATTTCTTTGGTTTAAAGCACCCACAACAGTATTATGTTGCTGGACGTGTGTGTATACGGATAAATTCCCATACAGGACTGAGCTACCCCTGTGAAGCTATTCTGTGTGATAGTTGCTTCCCGTCCCCCAACACAAAGTGAATCTTCTCAGTGGCTCCAAAACATTCCCCGAAGCCTCTAAAAGCAACACTGACACTTAGGCTACACATATATGTGTGTGACAATGGCTCAAACGGGACAATGGCTACTGCATCAGTCGACAACGGCTTAATCTTCTCCCCCACAAATGGCCAGCAGGGCTTTGCAATAGTGTCCAGAGGTATCCTTCTGCAAAGAAGAAAACATAAATTACAAGATGCAAACAGGAAGTGCCATCAAGCTGTCAGACTGAATGCACCAACCAAGTGCCAAAGAAACATTTCACTAAGCTCTTAACATGCATCTTGCAAGCAGTGGGTGCTGAATCGCCTGGATTCTGTGGCTTATCAAAAACAAACCCCAAACCTCATAAGCACTCTCCATGGTGGATGGTGAAGATGAGAGTCTTCCAACAACTGCTGGAGGACAACAGGTTCCGGAATACTGATCTATATGCTACAGTTTCAAAGTGGTTTAAACTATTGTTACTTTGGCCACAGGAGACCCTAGGAGTGTTGGCGAGCCTATGGCACGGGTGCCAAAGGTGGCACTTGAAGTCCTTTCTGTGGGCACCCGACATCGCCCCTTCAAAGCCACCTGTATTCAAGTTAAATTGCTGTATGGGCACTTTGCAAAAAATTAGTGGGTTTTGAATCACAGGTTGGGCAGTCGGTCTCTAAAAGGTTTGCCATCACTGCCCTAGGAGCTAGAGTTCTCTGAAGGAAGGGAGGTCTTTCTAACAGTGTTACTTACACCTGTCTTTGGGGAGAGAAGTCCATGCTCAAACAAGCACGCACTTATATAGCAGAGATGTGAAGTGTTGGGTTTTGGGACTACAACTTCCCTAATTCGTAGCTGCAGCCCCAAAACATAAAGCAAGTAACCTCTGCTAGATGCAGACACAATGGAGATCTGCACCCATGCTACGGTGATCCTATTTTTGCACAGAGGCCTCACTATGGGCTCCCCAGCCAGTTACACAGTATGTGGAATGAGAGGGCCCATATTTAAGTTATCCAACCCCAGCGGACAGATTGAGAAACAGCTAGTTCCGTCAGCTGTCTGGTTACAATATTTCCAGTAGAACACATACACATTTCAGATATTACAATAGGCACTTGATCTTTACAGGAGGATCATGGGAAGGGGAATTTCCAAAGAGGAAATCCTAAATGTCTGGCACGTGCTGTGACTCAAAGCTTAGAAAAGTTACTTTTTTGTGGTCATAGCTCCCAGAATTCCCCAACTAGCATGATCAGTAGACACTGTAGTCCCCATAAATAGCTTTCCCAAGTTCTGCTATGATGACATCTTAGTCTCGATTTTTAGTATAGGCAGGAAGTCGGTCTATGTCTGGACTGAACACCTGAACACCTCACTGCCAGGAGCACAACGCTTGCCAACACAGAGGCACATTCTGAAAGGAAGCAGAGTTCCCAGCCTAGAGCGAGGCGAGGCTTGGCCCACGAGAGGTGGAGCCACTGGTTACCTCAATCATGTGGTAGAGAGATTTTTCGTAGATTTCCCAAAATTCACGCCGTATGTTGAGCAGATCAATCTCGCTCCTTGAAACTATGATCCTGATGAGAGTTCGGTCGTCTGTACCAATACCCTTGCGAGATTGAGAAGAAGAAAAAAACAGCAGTCAGAACGGGGAGGGGAGAGGAAGTCGTGGGATTTCCCCTCACATTCTGCTTGCAAAATATTTTGAAGACCTGTCAGCAAGCAAAGCCACTCAGAGACAGGGTACTTTTGTCTACAACCACCAGAATGGCAGCTTCAGAACCTGTCTTATTCAGCTGACACCAGCACGGAAATATATATTTACTGCAGAGCTGAGGCTGGCTTCCCACTGCAGCTGCCTTCATTTCGCTCTTGCCCTTGTGTCCTCTCTGCCTGAGATGGGAGAAAGAGGCCACCCAAGTGTTGCAGCTGAGTGCCATATCTCCCGTTGCTAAAGTCTATCTCCATTTTCTGAACCCCAGCTTCCTCTATCCAAGTGCCACGTTGTTTCTACTATCTGGATCATGCCACACTAAGTGGTGCCAAGCCACGTCTGGCCCTCTCAGAAGCAAGCAAGCTGGCATGCTGCTCAGGGAATTCCCTTCCCACTTTTTCACCTTAAAGGTGAATGGACTGATTTCTCTTAAGTCAAGACAGTGTCGTAACATAAATGTATATTACCTTCATGGAGTTGTACAGCTTGTTAGCAAAGAAAGCGTGCTTGTCCTTGACACTCATCACTTCAGAAAAAGGGGGAAAAGAGCACATGAAAATATTGTTGGGGAGGGGCCAAGGATTGGCTCAGTGCAAAAACCCTTCCTCCCGCCATCCCTCCCCAAACATTTCAGAGAGACCACAGATAAATTCAGGCTGTATTATAGGTTGTCCTCTATAAATACAGTAATATCTTGGATAATGAATGCCCCTGATAATGAATTTTTCAGATAACAAATGGAAATTTCCGGGTTGCCTCTGATTACGAATGTTCCTTATGGGCTGCCTCGGATAATGAATGTTTCAAAATGCCTTGTAAAATTGTACCCAGGATGCATTGCAGCCCCTGTAGCTTGTGAAGGGGAGATGAGTTAGAACATTTCTTTCATGATGTTCTGGAGCCATTCTGAACATTTTTTGCTGAGGGATTTGGACTTGGAAAGGTAGAGAGCTAGCTTTTATTAATCTTTGCACTGTTTTTCTTTGCACTTTGGGCGGGAAAAGGCTTGCTGGTTTCATGCTTATGGTTGTCTGTTTGGATTTCCCCCTTGGCACTTTAGGTGGGGAAAGGCTGGGCTAAGGTATGCTGCTTTCATTTTCTCCATATTTGCAAGCTTTCTCCATTGCTCTGGAGGCAAAAAAAGGGCTGGATTTTACTTGCTGCTTATGTTTCTCTGGATTATTTTTCCCTTTGCACTTTGGGCAGGAAAAGGCTGGGCTAGGGTTGCTGGTTTCAGTTCTCCGTGTCTGCATTGCACTGCGGGGTGTGTGTGTGTGTGTGTGTGTGTGTGTGTGTGTGTGTGTGTGTGTGTGTGTGTGTGTGTGTGTGTGTGTGTGTGTGTGTGTGTGTGTGTGTGTGTGTGTTTCCAGCACTGCGTGCCTTTAACATGCACTTTATAAAGAGGACTGAAATAAAACCCAGCTTTTTTGCCCTTTTTCGGACCTCTAGAACAGATTAATTGGTTTCCCATTTATTTCAATGATAAAGTGTTTTAGATAACATTTTTTTTCAAACAATGCATTGCCTTGGAGAACGAATTACATTCGTTATCCGAGGTACCAATCTATATATTTCCTTCATGGAGTGTAGCCACAGTTCAGAAAATTTTATGCCAAATATTCGCTGTGGAATTTATCATAGCTTCAACATTTGGGGGCTAGAGCCTACTACTTCAACGTCTTCAGGGGTAAGAGGCATTTGCAGAGGCACCAGGTTCTTCTGTCTGTGATGGGCTGAAAACCTCCAGATCAGAAGGAAAGGAAATGAGGAATATCAGTGACAACAATGTTGTTAGTAAATAGTGGGTGGCATCAACATAGGCATCATGACATTGGTGAGCTAATTAACATCTGCAATGTGATTGAAAAACAAACACTTTTGTTCAAGGCCCTGCCATGTTTTTCCCTCTGGGACTATCCCCTGGTAGATGGAGGTCGCTAGATTTGCAAGAGGAAGTTTATGTGTGAATTATCTTCACAAGTACTAAGAAGTTAACCAAAAAAGTGAAACCATTGTTCTGCTGATATCCATAGGAGGAAACCTATAGGGATGGTTGGGTAGTCACTTCCTCACTGGAAAGTGTTGAAAGTAAGTTGCAAAAATGTTCCAGGACAGTGTGTTCAGCAGGTGTAGCTTTTCTCACAACTGTTCTCCAGCCATCTGCCTGTCGAGTACCTTCCTCTTGTTCTGAACGGAACCAGACTAAGCAAGGAAATGGACAGATTGAATTGTTGCTGGGCAACAGAAAGAACAAAGAAGCTGCCATAATGGAAAGTGGGTTCCGAGCCAGCTTTTTAGTTATAGTTCAGGTGGCTGCTTCCAGTTGGCCTTGGTGAAGAAATGGAAGCAGGCAGACTACTGAAGAAGTCAACCTATTACAGAGCCAAGGAGGAAGACCCAAGAAAATGTTTTTGGATTTGAGCTCCAACATCCACAAACGAACTACAGAATTAAGATGAAGTTGTTGAACCATATCAGGATGTGATTGGGATTCTGGGCATATCCAGCAGATGAGCAGTCTTAAGGATCTGAAGCTTTCACACCACTGTCATACTAGGTTGAATGGAACACACTTACCATCCTTGGCACCTGGCATAGCTATAGGATGCCAGGAATTCTAACTTCTACTTCACAAGAAAGCAGTATCCCCCCGCCACCGCCCCACTCATGCAGAGAAGATAGAATGTATGTTGTAGGATTTAAAGGGGGCGTCATCTTGACTGATGACCCTATGTTGCTGTTCCCAGTGGCTTGAAGGAATGCTGCCTAGCTCCCCTCTCCTAGGGGCCACAAGCTGTGTTCCCAAGACCTCCAATTTCATGGGTGATTCCTATTATATAAAACAGTCAAATACCCTAAAATGATACACACCACTTGTATTTGGGGGGGGGAGGAGGGAAGAAGACCAATTTGAGATTGCTTTTGGGGGAAAAAAGATACTGTACTGACTTAGGCCAGGTTGCTTTGTCAGTGCCAATTATAAAAAAGGCATTTAAGTGGTGTGAGGATTATGTTTAGTAGATACAAGCCACACTCCTTAAGACCCATGCAAGAAACACCCACCAATGGCTAAGAAGGCATCCCGCACATCTCCAGACATCCGTTTCTTGATGGCATGTGCCACATCATGGTTGGTCATCTTAATGAACTCCTGGAACACTGCAAAGATGAAGGGACAAGGAAAAGAATCAGAACCTCTGTCCTTGGCAGAGCTTATGTGAAAGGTAGGTTGGGCTGCAAGACACTCCCTCCACTAAGCCTCAGGATTGGCAGCAGCAGCAGCAGCAACAACAACAACAACAACAACAACAACAGAACCACAAGTTACTTCAGAACATTTACATTTCTGAGCAAAAGTGAATCTGACAGAAGGACACTCTTGGCTCTTAAGATCCCAACAACCAGAGCAGCTGGCTTTCCTGAACTAAAAGAGAATATCTATTTTCTTGCAATTGGCTGGCTGCATCAATAATTCCCTCCACTGTGTGTGTGCATGTGTGCGTGTGTGCACGCACGTGTGTGTGAGATACACCAGCCTTTATTTTCCCAACAGCAGTACCGAAGCCTTGACATGTAAGGGGAATGAGCTCGCCTTAGCCATTGTTGGCATAGCAAGGCCTACATCCAAACATATGGCAAAACTAATCTCAGTATGAGTCAGCAGTTTGTATATCTCTTTAAGAACTCACTATTTAAGTAATGGCTCTAGCCTCAAACTCACTCCTCGGCCACGCCCTGACCTGCCTGATGTTGGCGTTTGTTTCCAGAGCCATAGAGAGAGTTGGAGAATTACTCCTGTTTTATTGCTATGTAAGCTTGTATTTTACTCTTTTGTATTTTAATAAGCAAGGCAGTATATATGTGTATAGCTCCTTATATCTCCTTTTTTTTATGAGCTTTAACACAACTGCTGTTGCCCTATTTTCTATCTTGTATATTTATCTGTACAGATATTCAATGAGTGTTTTATTATTTTCATAGATCATCCGTCTACCCTTTCCCTTTAGAATATAGAGATAAAGTATATTTTTCATATATGTTTTGTGTCTAGACTCCTCCTTTAATCAGACTGCAGCACATAATATCAAATAATACACCAATCTCCCAGCAATCCATTAATATATCCCAACAAAATATGGTAGCAGAGGATGGTTGGGATTCTTTAAGTTTGGTGTTATTTTTGTAGGCTGCAGACTGATAAGTTGTTTTGGAGAAGACGCCGAGATTGTTTTTGGATTTTTGATTTTTCCTTTTGAAGACGGAAGCCTTTTCTCTGCAAACATTCTTTTCATTCTTTGAACTGGAGAATGCTTTTGCATTGCTTGCCTCTGATAAGGTTGACGGACAAAAGGGAGTCAATGTTTTGAGTTGGCTGAGAGACTGTAAGACTTTCCCTGATAAAGCCTTCTCATTTAATTCAAGTTGGAGTTTTTACTGAAGAGCTAAAAGGAATTTTTGCCATTACTTGAGGACAGCATTTAGCAGCATTTTAAGATGACTACGCCCAAAGACACAGCTTCGGACCAGCCGCATGCTTCAAGCCAACCTCAGCTGCATGTAATGAACGGTGCTGGCGTGTTCCCAATTCCCAAGCTGAGCTACCAGAATTTCCAAATGTGGGACGCTAGATTGAGAGTTTCCCTCCAAGTACAAGACTGCTTAGCTGCTATAGAACAAGAACACATGCCTGAAAGCCAGCAAGGACAGATTCAATTTAAAATGAGAGATGCCAAAGCTTTAATGTTGCTGTACTCCTGTATAGAAGATCATGAGACACCTTTGGTTACCAAGTATAGAACTGCTAAAGGACTCTATGATGCTTTAAGGAAGAAATATTTCACTAGGTCAAGTAAAAATGTTATATTCTTAAAGGAGAAATTGTATAGCATGAGAATGAAGGAAGGAGCTAGTATTGATGCACATTTAGATGAAATGTTAAAAGTTGTATCTGAGCTTCAATCTGCAGGTGCAGAAATATCTGATTCAGAGTTTAATACTTGTATATTGCTAAGCCTACCACAATCTTTTGCAAACCAAAAGGCTATGCTAGAGTGCACTGCAAAGGTGGATGTGGAATACACAATAGCTTATTTAAGAGACTCTGGACTTAAAAGGGCAGTGAGTAACAATTCTGAAATGCCTGTATTAACTATGAGACCTGATTCAAGGGAAATAAGATGCTATTTGTGTTCAAGAACTGGTCATGTAGCCAAATATTGTAGATTTAAGAGCACGGAAACTCAAACACCTAGAAATGCTCCCAAAGTGACAATGTTACCTAGTAGGAAGGGACATTTTAACAACCATAGAAATTGTAACCTATCTCATGGTAAATTCAATGCAAGGTGTGACCAAAGTTTTAATGGTAATAGAGGTACTCAAAACAAAGGTAATCAATTGTTCCAGATATCTAATGATGAAAGTGCAAATGATAAGAGACATTTCCTCATTGATAGTGGTAGTTTCATACATGTTTGCAAATACAGAGAAAGCTTTAGTGAGCTTGACACTGAGAATAGACCAAAGATATTGCAAGCAAACCAGCAGAGGTTAAATGTGCTTGGAACAGGAACAGTACCTTTAAAGGTCCTTACATCTAGAAATGAAGTTGTGAAACTCACCTTGACAAATGTAGCCTATGTTCCTGAAGCATCAAATAATTTACTAAGTACTAAAGGGATTGTGAATAATGATTATACAGTTATACTTAAAGGTGATACAGGAAAGATTATTAACAACAGGACTGGCCTCATATTAAAGGTTGAAGAAGAGGATGGATTTCATTATATCATTGATGTTAGTGATAAGGAGCATACTGAAACACATCAAAGAAATCCTATATGTCAAACTAGGCAAGGCACTTGTGATCATAAAAACTGTATTTATTCCTGGCATGTAAAATTGGGACACAGAAATATGCAAAGCATTGAAAAACTGTTATTAGAATGTGGGATTAATGCTCCTAAATGTGATAAGATGAAAGAGAGATGTGAAATTTGTATAAAAGCAAAGGGAACTGCTCCTAGTTATACAGGAAAAGCTAGTCTACAGGACAAAGAATTTTTAGAAGACGTTTATTCAGACTTAGTGGGTCCTATGCCCTTATCCGCAGGTAGAAATAGATATTTTCTTACCTTTACTGAATCCAAGAGCAAGTATAGTTACATATATATTCTTAAAAGTAAAGATGAGACTCTTGAGAAATTTAAAACTTATGTAGCTGCAATTAAGAACCGTTTTGGTCAGGCACCTTTGACATTACGTACTGATGGTGGAGGAGAGTATTGTAATGTAGAGTTCAAGAGATTCTTAGAACAAGAAGGAATAGAGCATAAAGTAACTATATCCCATTCGCCACAACAGAATGGATGTTCTGAAAAATTAAATAGTACTTTGCAAGAAATGATTAGATCTATGCTGATGCAAGCAGAATTGCCCAACACCTTGTGGGCCGAAGCAGCTGTTACTGCAACTTATTTGCATAACAGAGTCCCTAGTAGAGTAACAGGTAAAACACCTTTTGAATTATGGTTTGGAAAGAAACCTGGCTTAAAACATATACGGGCTTTTGGAGCCAAAGCGTATTCCTATATCCCAAAGGAAAAGAGAGGAAAGCTGGATCCCCGCTGAAATTGGCGTTGTTATTGGGTATCCTATTGGAGGTAAAGGGTATAAAATCTTTAACCCAGAGACACTGGAAGTAAAATGTTGCAATGTGGTGTATATAGATGAGAGCAATTTAAAGAAACAGATGTCTCAGAGTACAGTGGCCATTGATCCCCAAAATAGAGAGGATGTTTCACAAGAAATGGTCAGTTGGTTACCTGTAGAGACTGCCAGTCAGATGGCAAGTCCACCTTCAAATGAATTTATCAGAACAGAAGGGGAAACAGGAACTGGACCATGTGAAACAGATGCAACAACCACTGTGAGACGATCTGAGAGGAGCAACAAAGGCAAACCTCCAGAGAGGTATGGTTTCTGTGAAAACCTTCAAACCATAACTGAACCAGCAAACTTTAAAGAAATCAGTAAATTACCTTCATTAGAAAGGAATAAATGGATACTTTTGTACTTGCGAGATATGTTAAATGTTTTGGACCTTGACTCAAACGGAATTGACCATAGATGAATTTTGATGCCATAATGTTTTGTATGTTAGACCTTGAGAAGGGGTGTTGGCATAGCAAGGCCTACATCCAAACATATGGCAAAACTAATCTCAGTATGAGTCAGCAGTTTGTATATCTCTTTAAGAACTCACTATTTAAGTAATGGCTCTAGCCTCAAACTCACTCCTCGGCCACGCCCTGACCTGCCTGATGTTGGCGTTTGTTTCCAGAGCCATAGAGAGAGTTGGAGAATTACTCCTGTTTTATTGCTATGTAAGCTTATATTTTACTCTTTTGTATTTTAATAAGCAAGGCAGTATATATGTGTATAGCTCCTTATATCTCCTTTTTTTTTATGAGCTTTAACACAACTGCTGTTGCCCTATTTTCTATCTTGTATATTTATCTGTACAGATATTCAATGAGTGTTTTATTATTTTCATAGATCATCCCGTCTACCCTTTCCCTTTAGAATATAGAGATAAAGTATATTTTTCATATATGTTTTGTGTCTACGACTCCTCCTTTAATCAGACTGCAGCACATAATATCAAATAATACACCAATCTCCCAGCAATCCATTAATATATCCCAACAGCCATGAGCTCACACAGGCTCCCTGCCCTCTCTTTACCTCTCCTGAGTTGAGGGTAGCTTCGTGTGCACAAGATGCTCAGGAAACGTGTCTCGAGAGATGTTGAGTCTTCGCTGGAGACATCAGCCAATTTCTGCAAAAGCAAGAGAGAATCAAGGGGTGGGAGGGACGAACAGCAGTGAAAGCAGGGACAAAACACTTCATTTCACTTCCCAAGTCTGCATACTGGTGCAATTCTACACAATAATCAGCAGATTGCTTGTATTTTTCTATCTGAGGCATAACATGGTCCATCCAAATCTACTTTGCTTAATGGAAACTTTATACTGCCTGGTTAACACAGCATTAGTGGACCAAATAGCATATTACTTTTCAGATATATCTAGCAGCTCACACATTTTCTTCTTCCTTATCCTAAAGCACTGGGGGCGGGGGCGTCAGAACTGTGGCCTTAGCATGGAGCAAAGAGAATCATTAGCAAAGCAAAGCATTCTGCTTATATACCACCCCATAGTGCTAAAAGCACTCTCGGGGGGGGGGGTTAAAAGTAATTATGCAGGCTACATATTACACCCCCTAGCAAGCTGGTACTCAGTTTACCATCCTTGGAAGGGTGGAAGGTTGAGTGAACCTTGCACCGGCTACAGTGAATTGAACCCCAGGTTGTTCCTTATCCTCTGTTGTGTTCTTATCCAGATCAGAGGCCCCTCATTTGCAATGTACATTGCCAAGATTGCCAAAGACTGAACAGATCATGAAGGTAACATGTAATTAAGATTGAGCCAAGGGGGCCTTTTGAAAGAGCCATCCCTCAAGGAGGTGAGAGGGATGGCTTGTAGACAAAGGGCCTTCTCAGCAGCTGCTCCCAAGTTATGGAATGCCCTCCCTATTGAGATCCGCCTGGCACCAACACTGATTACATTTCGGTGCCAGGTAAAAACCTTCCTGTTCCAGAAGGTTTTTAATTGATACAATATAGATTGTGGGCCCGCTGATGACAATTTTAGGATAATGATTTTAATATAAGGTTTTTATTACTGCTTGATGATTTACTGATATTTTATTTATAACTATTTTAAATTGTTTTAATTCTTTGATTGTAAGCCGCCCAGAGACCTTTGGGTAGTGGGCGGCATATAAGTTGAATAAATAAATAAATAAATAAATTTGGACCAGAGAACCAGAAAGTAGCTCACTTGTAAAAGACTGGTGGCAATCCATGGTTTTTCTATCCCCATGACTAACATGCAGGTTGTTTCTCTTATACTCTGCAAGCAGGTATCACCACTGGCAGACGTACTGTTAGAGTCCCCAACAGGTTCAGCAGGAATTCTACCTGGAGCATTCAGTGATTCTAGCATTACATCTCCATCCTGAACTGACTATTCAGTTGGCTTTTCCACCTGGCCCAAAAGTTAAACACTGGGGTCACATATTATACAACCACTTCTACACCTTGTAGGGCAACATGCCTGGCTGCAATAAAAACTAACAAAAGTTTAGCAAAATGGTGAAACAAAGTGATCATTAAAAGGGGGAGGGGACCCCCTCCTGACAGCAACTGATCACTTCTTTTATGTTGCAAGGAATCAAGGGCACATTCAGGGGAACTAGGTCAGAATATGTTCAGATCAGTAGACATTTTCCCCAAATAATTCAGAAGTTCTCACTGTCCTAAAGGACTTGCTCGCTTCCAAACAGCTTTAGACAATTCCTCTTCTGGGGAGGGGTGATTAACCCAGCAGTTTACATGATGTTTGGAAAGGATGAAATTGAAGTATACACTGCCAAATACATGATGCACAGCTAAGGGCGGAAAAGTCCCTTTCATAGAGAAATTGTCCCTTTTATGTTCAGCCAGGATGAGTTCGTTTATTTTTGCTCTGATTTATCTGGGCATTGCTCTTCTCTGCTTTCTGGAATGCATGATCGTCTGTTCCAACACAACAGGGCACCTGTAGGGGATCAGTGGACATACTATTACATCAGCCCATTGTCCAACCAATTTTCCTATTCGTTAAGAATTATGCTTGCCAAAAGTAGTATTGTACCGCCTAAAAGTGTGATGTCATTTTATGGAAGGGAGGGTGAAAATTAAACTTCTATGCAAATCCCACAGGTTTCAATGTTACTACCTCTCTCAAGAGCTTTTTGCCCCCCAAAATAGGAAATGGGTGCCTGTGGGGAAAGGCCCTAAAACCTAGATCACAGTGCTACAGTGCAACTGTAGAGGTGAAATCCTTTGAAGATTACATTGATTACACGCTCTCGGACACATTTGGTGGGGCCACTGTGAGATACAGGAAGCTGGAATAGATGGGCCTTTGGCCTGATCCAGCATGACTCTTCTTATGTTCTTATTGTATTCTGAAGAACACAGAATCCTGAGGATTCTATGTGGCATTTCTCTAGATCAACTTTATCCTTAGGTTAGAGAACTGTCAAAGGTCAAAAAGGACAGGCACTCACCAGGGTTTCAGCAACGACCTAACAACAGAGAGAAAGAGAGAGAGAGAGGGAGGCAACAGGGTCAGAGATGGTGGCATACAAGCCTTTCCTGGAGTTTCAGAAATAACAATTGGGTCTTTCACATGGACTAGGCAACATTATAGACTACGGCTAATGGAAGGAAAGGAAGATTTTATTCTTCAATTCACATTCAGAGGCTCAGACTACATCCTTGGATGGCTGTTAAGTGTTTCCAATTAAGTGGCTTTTAAAAAGTCTTTAATTTTAGTTTGAGAATTATCTGTTGATAACAAAGATAACAACGAGAGGTGTGCATCTCTCTGTGTGTGCAGCTTTCAAAAGGGGGAAGAGAAAAAGAAACCACAGCTTGTTTAGTACAAGAATTAAAATTAACTTATCTTCAGCCATTGTAACGAGTAGTATAAAATTAATGTGTTGCATTAACCCTGCACATTCAAAGACTATTACTTTTAAATAAGAGGAAATTGATAAATATGGTCCCCCCCCCGGTGGCTAGCCTCCACAATTTAATCTCCCAGGTAAGGAATTAAAATCAAGTAAAATATTTAGGTCATTCAGATAATTCAGTGTCTAGTCTAACCCAATTATGCTTCAAAACACAACGTCTCCCTGCTCTCGTTCAGGCTAACTACGGTAACTACTATAATTAAAACTGACTCTCGCTGTGTAGCCCAAGAATGAGCGGACACCTTGGATGACTCTGAGGTATGCAGCTGAGTTTCTATGCCTTTTACTGGGCGTTTTGCATTGCATTGTGCTGCATTGCATGGGGAGGGGGTGAGCTGAGCTGAGCTCCGTCATCTCCATGGCTTTGACTGGACGTTCTGCATTGCATTGCTTTCTGGGTGTGTGCGTGATCTGAGCTTCATTGTTTCCATGCCTGTGCGTTCTGCATTTCGGGGGGGGGGGTGTTCAGCTGTGCATGCCTTTAAAGTGCACTTGATAAAGAGTTTTGAACAGATAAAATACTTTTTCTGACTTTCTTCTGACCTCCAGAACAGATTAATTGGTTTTCAAGGCATTCCTATGGGAAACCGCCCTTCGGTTTACAAAATCTTCCGAATACAAAAAGTCCTGGAGAAAGCATTAATTGGGTAAACCGAGGTACCACTGTATACAATTCCCAGCCCCCCCCCCCCAAAAAAGAATAATCTGCTTGGGAAAGAGACATGATGGGTACATTCTAGTTGCTTGTCACAAGCATACATCTGCTTGTCTGCCCCAGTAAAACAACAAAAAACAAAACAAAACAAAAACAAAAAGAAAGAGAGGAGGTGAGCTGAGATTAGCCAGTGAAGCACGGGAGAAGAAAAGGAAGAATACTGTAAGCACAAAAACTGAAATCAGTAGGAAAAAGCTGAGTCAAACTAAGGCAGAAGATGATCCAGGTTTTGTGTATGTGTGTGTACGTGTGAAGCAAAAAAAAAAAAAAAGGGAAAAAGATTTGGCGTAAGGAGTGCAGAAAATTGATGCAAGAAGAACTTCCTATGGCCAGCCTTCCAATGTCCTGAGATGGCATCTCTGCTAGAATTCATTGCTGTGAAGTTAGGGATTAGTCTCACCAGCAATACAACATAGCAGATGTATTGTAAAAACTGAGGTGAATAAAAGAGGACCGTTAGGTTCTGCTGTGAACTGGCTACAAATATAATATTTTGGCCACCAGCTTCCATCTCTCTCTGTCTCTTTCTCCTGCCTGCGCAGATGCAACAGTCATCAAGAAAAACATGCACAAGCATGCACTACCTCACAAGGAAACAAAACTGGCTGCTTCTTTCTGCATCCTTTAGAGTTGAGCTACAGGCAGGCATACAAATAAATCCACCCCCTCTGCCCAGTTATACATTCAATATGGGTTACCTAATCTGTTTTTTTCTAAATCATGCCTATACCTTATACAGAAAGCTTTTCATCTTTGAATGGGCTTTGAGCCACCTGAGTCCATGAGGTGCCTCAGCCAGTTTGAGCACAAGGTTATACTGCTGATTTTGGATCAAGCTTGAACAGGGGCTGGCAAGCTGGTTCCCTCCAGATGCTTTTGAGCTACAGCTCCCATAGTCCCTGACCCATGCCAGAGAGAGACCGCCTTATCAGGCCCTCAAATAGAGCTAACATAGAATGATAGTGATGACTGATTACATTGTGACGTGCAAACTTGTAAAACAAAATTAGCCATACAATCGTTAAAATCAAATAAAACCATCTATGCGTGAAAGCCACTAAATTCAATTAAGTGTACAAGCAGTTATAGGCTACTTCTAGATCAGTGGTGGCGAACCTTTGGCACTCCAGATATTTTGGACCACAACTCCCAGAATTCCAAGCCTCTGTTGCCAATGACAAAGGACTGTGGGAGTTGTAGTCCAAAACATATGGAGTGCTGAAGGTTCGCCACCATTGTTCTAGAGCAGGGGTCCTCAACATAAGGCCCGGGGGCCGGATGCGCCCCCCCCAGGGTCCTGAATCCGGCCCCGGGACCAATTACAACCCCCATCTACCCCCTGCTTTGCGAGCAAGCCAGCCTCCGCAGCTGCTTCTATTGCTGAGGCAGTTCAAAGTGGTGGGCGATGTCGCTTCCCCCACTCCCTCCACCCACCACCCAGATGATTGGCATGCTGGCTAGTGGGGCAGTTCAAACTGGGAGGGCCACGGCAAGGTCCCCTGCTCCCCCCACCTGCTCCCTTTTTTCCATGTCGGCCTTTTTTTTTGGATTGTGGTCCGGCCCCAGTGGTGTCTGGGGGGAGTGGATTGGCCTGCTGTTTGAAAACCTTTGAGGACCCATGTTATAGAGGATGCACTTTCACACTTCTTTCTAAGAACAGTGAGAGCAGAAACAGATTGTATGTCTGAAGAGAACACATTTCAGAGTCTGGGAACTACACCGAAGAAAGCTCTCTCCTACGTGCCTATTAGGTGGTCCTCTGGAAGGGCTGGCATTCTTAGCAATGCCTCTTCTGGAGGTCTTTATGGCCAGACTGGATACAGAACGACAGCCCCATTCAGGCTGTTACACACGCCAAGAGGGGTCGTGAGGATGATCACACCACCTTTGTTGCCCGCCCCGTCCCAGCTGTGCTGGAGGCAAATGTGATCAGCAGCAAACTAATTGCACTTGTGAAGACACAAGCAGAGGACAGCTCTCCACTGTTGGCATGTCCATTGAAACTATGCATGACAAGAACAGTGAAGAGGGACAGGACCCATGAGGCTTCTCCACCTTCTCCCTCTGCGTGCAGGGAAGCTGAATGTGTGGGGAAAATATTGCCACTTTTATACTGGACATGTCTGCTATGATTTTCCATTCTGAGAAACAGATTTTTTTTTTGGGGGGGGGGACAGAACTCCATCCTCTTGGTTAAGAAGCACCCCATCCTTACTCCCTGCCACCCCAAACTAAGGCCTAAGAAGGCTTTCTATGGCCTGAAAGGGGCAATTTCACCAAACTGCCTTTTTTTTCTAAATCGGATGCAGGAGTCTGATTCATGGGATGAGGCCTAGAGTCTTCATTTCATGAGAGTGAACACACTCCTGGTGGGATTCTGCTGAATCCACATGTTTGCAGACCTTGTTATCCCCCAAACCTGCTTGGATAAATTTTGTTCACCTATTACTTACTATTTAGCTAAAGCATTCGTTACTTTTCATTACTCAGCTTGTGTACCCTGCTCTGCTCATCTCTGTTATTTACTCTCGGTTACTGGGATAATTCTGTTTGCCTTCCATTTCCCTTTACCTATTCTTGTCTCCCCTCCATCTATTCTTCTCTCCTTCTCATTAACTCACCTTCCATCTATAAACAGCAAAGACATGTGTGATTGTAATCAATAACTGGGCAAGAGCATGCTCTGTTCACGAGGCAACTCTAGCCAACCAGCATATGTAGTGTTTCCCTCGTAACCAATCACTGATTCTGTGCATACTGTGAGATGTAAACCTATTAATAAAATAAAACATGCCAATGGCACAGGGGCGAGAGATCGCTCCGCTGGCCAGACAACTGGACCTGAGTCTTCGTTCTTTCATCCGGATCCCCCCACAAGCAGAGAACTCCCAATTGTTTCCAGTTTTTCACGAGTCTCCTCTGGGGTCTGAATGCTTGGGGAAGCAGAGGAGGCTTCCTGAATTTTAGGAATGGGCATGTGCAGAATGCCTCTCAGACCTCTGCTCACCTCTTCACCGAGTTTCTTTGAAAAGGGCATCACACGTGTACATGATGTGCAATTAGCTTCTTTAGGGTGGGAATTCTGGGAGTTGTGGTCCAAAACATCTGGAGCGCTGAAGGTGCACCACCACAGCTCTATACACTCAGCAGTGTTAAATCTGCTGAAATGCTGAGTGCTTTTGGTGTGGAGTCCAGTTCACCACTCTGGCCCGTCGGGAGGGGCTGGAGTCAACCATCCACAGGGTCCCTTTCAACTCTGCAATTCTAAGATGTCGATTCTGATTAGTGTATCCACCCTATTCCTTATGCATTCCAGTTTACAAATTGCAAGTTTCAATGTTTCCTTATATAGCTTGGAGCTGGTGCCTATGTGCTTCGTACAAATAATTCCAGAGTCAATCTGGGGAACCTACACCTGGTGCATTAAAGCTCTGTTCTGACACTCTAAAGCAGTGGTGTCCAAACGCCAGCCCTCCAGATGTTTTGGAGCACCAATCCCACAGTCCTTTGTCACTGGCAATACAGGCTTGGAGTTCTGGGAGTTGTGGTCCAAAAACATCTGGAGGGCTGAAGTCTGGACACCTCTGCTCTAAAGCATCACGGCCATAAGCAAAGCATTTCTCACAAATGTGTCACGATCAAGGCTCCAGTTCAATTGTGCCTTCCTTATGCTCTCCCTGACTGTACTGTTGGTAGACTCGTATGGCAAGACATGGGATAACTATGGCGCCTCCAACCCTGGAGAACAGCTGCCACTTAATTTGGATGCAACACTGAATGATTGGGTTTTGTTCCATGAATGAGTCCTGGTGGACACGAGACTAGAAACGTGATTTTTTTTTAGCTATTATAGCTCAATGTCCAAACCTGAGAAAAATCTGCAATTCGCCTTGTTTAAACAAGCCAATCTGAAGATTCCAATTATTAAAGTGACTTATTTCAACAAACCACAGTTAGGATTAATCACCCTTTAGGATCCAGCTATAATGCTGATTAGTGATTACTGCAAATTAGAGGCAAAAATCTCCCATCCTGTTTCTGAACACAACAGGGCAGGGCTTGGCTGGGGAGGAGGAGGAGAACATAAATGACCCCAAGGCTGGGACATGCAGACACAAGCCAGAGATTGCAGCAGCATGCAAATGCAGTCATTACTGTATGTTTTCATTTTAAGGGCAAGCATGCACAGAGAACAGGCGTGTAACAGATGGAGGATTTCACACACAGATCTCTAAATGATTCTAAACTTTAGAAAGCTTAGACTTGTACTAGAAACCCGGGTGGAAGGCTGATTCCCTTTAGGAGAATCAGAGCAGCAGGTTGAACATGCACTCAGACCAGTGGTTCTCAACCTTCCCAATGCCGCGGCCCTTTAATACAGTTCCTCATGTTGTGGTGACCCCTTGCCCTGCTTGGAAGAGGCCACAAGACCCCTTTGGCAGGCTACTGCTGCAGATGCCATTGAGAACATCCCTCTACAGGCACCCTCAGCCAGTCAGCCACTGACTGGCATCCCCTCCTACCTATCAAGCTGTAACTCACTCTTCCCCCCTCCCCCCTCCCCCAGACCCAAACCGTTTGTCCCCTTTTCTTCACTGGCTCATGGCGACCCCTGTGAAATGTTTGTTCTACCCCCAAAGGGGTCCCGACCCCTAGGTTGGGAACCACTGACTTAGATGTTATTTTAAAGAAGTTAATTTGCATTAGGAACACCAAATCCAGAATTCAGTTTCCGCAGTTTCCATTATCCACGGTCTGAATATATTATACATAATATCTGGCCAGTTCTAGTAATGCATGTTAAAATATTTTTTTCTGGGTTCCCCTACCCAAAAATAATAATACTATACTATACTATACTATACTATACTATACTATACTATACTATACTATACTATACTATACTATACTATACTATACTATACTATACTATATAGTTAGCATTCAATATTATCCATGGATTTCAGTATCTACAGGGACTCCTGGAACCAATCCCCTGCAGATACAGGGGGGTCCTACTATATAGAGAGAAGAACTCTTTAGCATGACCAGTGGTGAAAATAACCCTTGATAACTCATTAGAATATGATGGCCAGGAGCTGTACTTTTTGAAAAGTTCAATTTCTAGTATCAGCTGTATTCCCAGAGATAATCTCCCTGTGAGTACTTAATACAGAGAAGTACTCCTGCATCTGGCATTTGGCAGGTGGCTGCAGCTCATGTCAGAACACCTGTTACCCACAGGCTTAACAACAGGGTATTTATTTATTTGTTTATTTAAACTAGTGACATTCTTCATGGTTACTGTACCTTCATTTTAGTAACAGTATCTCATTATATTGTGATTTTAACATATGTTTTTTTTCCAGCTGTTGTACATAAGCTCAAACCCCTGCAGTGGGGAAAGCACAGGATAAGGCAGGATATAAATAAAGATAGAGCTGGATGGCATAATCAGTTTTCATTCCAGCCTTTGAAACACTAGGAAAACCACTTGAACAATGGCTGCAGTGTGATATATCTTAGAAAAAGAGTTCTGAAACCTAGTTGTTTTACTTTTAATAAATCTGAAACTAGAGAATATGTGGTTCAGCATTGAACGCGTCAGACTGGTTCAAACACAGAGAAAACCCAGCAAGTACCAATTTCTTCCAAGCCACAGAGAAAGCAGATAAAACACAGAGAAAGTCCTGATGCATTTGGTCCATTTTGAGCAAATGCCTTGTTTCTTACCTGGGCATCATCGTGAGCTTTGGCAAAGTCTTCTCCTCCTTCATCACGGGCCCCCTGGGTTTAAACATTAAAAATAGATATCTGTGACTATGGGCTGGCAACTGCATCAGTGAACACTAGTGCCAATGCAACAGCATACTCCCTTATCCCCGCAGAGAGCGAGGGCTAATTTAGGAGTCTAGGCTAGGCAGGCACACCTAGTGATGTCCTTCAGCTGGGTGGAAAGGCAGGGGAGTTGGAAAGGGGAATGTTTGAATGGCCAGCCCTGCTGTCCCCTTGCACTCGCAGCTTGAGACAGTGGCTTCATTCTGGCTAAAAGGGCTGGCTCACTCGAGTGACAGACAAACAGACCCAAATGACACCCTGTAACCCAGTGATTCTCGTCCTGTGGGTCCCCAGATGTTCCTGGACTGCAACTCCCAGAACTCGTCATATCTAGCTGAGCTGGCCAGGATTTCTGGGAGTTGCAGCTGAGGAACATCTGGGGACCCACAGGTTGAGAACCAATGCTGTAAACAAAGTCTATAAAGCGGTCATGCACCTTTTCATTTTGCCTGATCTCAAAATAGTGCTTCTTCTTTTCTTTTCTTTTTTTGTAATAAATGGAAGCCTGATGAAAAGCAGGCTTTAAAAAAAAACATTAAAGACAAACATGCCTCCTTCAATCTTTGCCAATATGACAGAAAGACAATGGTTCACAACTTCCCTGGAAGTTATTTGACTATAACTCCCAGACATCCTGGCCAGTACAGATAGTGGTGAATACTTCTGCAAGTTTTAGTCCAAGAACAGCTGGAGATCTCAGTTTAGGAATTACTGATTTAGGACATTCAACCTAATTTTAAGAGATTACGACTCATTATATCTCTGCCGCTTCTCCATTCTGAAGGGTAGTCACTTTTCTAACAGAGAATGTGCAGCTTCGGCAGTCATAAGGGGTGTATGTAATTTCTCACCTCATTTGGAAATCACCTTTAAGATATTTTCAGAGCCTTTTATTACCATCAGCCCAAAGTATTCCAGAACTACACACCATGTTATTGCAGGATGGGTTATTTGTTGTAATTGTTACTACTAAGGGAGGTGGATCAGGTTGCACGATGGACTTCAGAACGCCAGGCTGCATTTATGCTGACCAGGACCCTACTGATGTAAAGTTTGTATAACTAGCCATGGCAAATTGTGGCATACTGGAAAAGGGCTGGAGCCCATATTGGCTGCATAATAGGATATACTGTATAACCATGGTAAGATGTGTCCTGGCACGTATTCAGTTAGTGATAATGAGCAGCAGCAAGTTGGATAAATTTTAGAAAGAATGAATATTACTTTATGAGGATTTATTTATTTATTTATTTATTTGGGAGTATTTTTACCCCACCTTTTTCCTTGGAGAAGGACCCAAGGCAGCTTACAGGAGTGAGGGATAATACACAGTCCTGTACATATAAGGCACACAGGTCAGTCTTAAGCTAAATGTTCCCTTAATTCTTTCCATATCCAGCATAATGCAACACAGGATTTTGGCACTCAGTAGCAAACATCTGCATTTTTTAAAAAAGTAATCTGCAATGGTGGAAGTAAAGACAGGACAATTTCAAAAAGCCTCCAAATTGTATGCACAGACTGTGACCTTTTTTTATCCCAAGTCTCCTGTGCCTTTAACATAGGCATAAGGGAGATAGAAACCACATTACTCCTTTTAATGTACTTTTGAAACAGAAAAATGCTTCCATCCTTGGTTTTTTTGTTCGTCATGCCCAATGTCAAAGAAGCCACAAAGGGAAAAGAAAAAGAAAGAAAAGAGAGTGGGAGACAGGAATCATACTCTCATGTGATACCCCACAGCTCTGCACATTTGGAAAATAGCACTAAGAGCTTTTTGTCTTAATGAAAAACTGCCAGGAAGCTTGAAAAGTGGAAGAAATCTTACCAAAGCTAGAGAAATTAAGATCCTTTTGAAATGTCCTGAGGTATCAGAACTCAGTGCATCTTCTAAAGTTGTGTTATAGGCTGGAAAAAAAGATAGGGAAGGAGGGAAAGGAAAATATATTTTGTATTGAGGATACTAGAAATGCATATTAAAGTACTGGTTGCCATTCTGCATCCCAATGCTTCCTCTCTGCATTTCGGCTACACTGTTGCTTGCCTGCAAGATGCAGCATCAAGGAAAGGGGCTGCATGAAGGAGCCATTGCATCTATCAACAAAGAGTCCTCTTGCACCTTGAAGACATACAATTTTATTATGGCATAGATGTCGACTATTCTTTCTCCTTAGAAAGTGTCATGCCAACATTGCATTAAGTGAAGGAGCAAAGATCTTCACGTGTAACACGAGGGCAGGAAGACTACACTCTCTTGATTGATGGAGAACATATACTAAAATTGCTTTTCATAAGTGGAGGTGTTTCTTAAGCCTCTGTTCTGGAGCTAAAGAGGTAAAGAGTGTGTGCTTTGGACTATGCTTTTGCAGTACTGGAATGAACGCAGTACCAGAACATACACATGCTATTATTGTGCTGTCATTATTCAACACTGCATTTTGTAGTGCATAGTGTGGACCCCCCCCATCTCCCCCACACACACACACACAATGAGCATCTGGAGAACAAAACTGTTTCACTGAGGCACATTTTCACCACTTGATACCAATCCCAAGTAAAGAAGCCTGAATAGTTTTATAAATGGAACACATGTTCAAAACCACTCTTAACTCTTTTTTTTTTTGGGGTGGGGCACCCAGGCCAGTGGGTCCCAAGGGTACAGGCTGCTGGGGCCCAATAGTTTGTGTTGGAGCACCCAGGCCAGTATCCCTTGGACTGCGAGTATTTCCAGTGTTTATACCTGCAAAAGTCCCAAGGACACAGGCTACTGGGCCCCTCAAATAAGCTGTTGGCTGTGTTGGAGCTACAACATACCTCAATACTAAATGCAGTGCAGTGGTACCTTGGTTTATGAGTACCTTGGACTGGCGGGCGGTGGGGGAGGACGGCGGTCCAGTGGCGGTGGCGGTGGCACCAAGCAAAATTTTGTCTCATGCTGCGTTGTGGGTCCGTGCCAGACTTCCTAGGCCTTGGCATGTACCAAAGGTGACTTCCAGCAGAGCAGAAGTGACCTTCCAGTGGACTGGAAGTGGCCTCTGGAGCTCTCTGTGGGACCAAGTATGGCTGGAATGGGCCTCCGGTGGGCCTGTGCAGGCCTGGCATAGACTGCAAGTGACTTCTGGGCCACGGGAGCTCATCCTGGGCCTGGTGCTGCCCATCCACAGCCTCTGCAGCAGTCCGAGGCCTGGCACTGAACCCAGGATGACCTCTGGAGGCCGCTGCGGCTCATGGCCAAAACAAACTTCCCCAAAGGAAATAATTAAAACTGGGATCTCAGAATGGATCAGGTGAGTTTCCATTATTTCCTATGCGTAAATTTCCTTTGATATATGAGTTCTTTGATTTATGAGCATGCTTCCGGAACAGATTATGCTTGTAAACCAAGGTATCACTGTACTAGTTCTCATGTCTCTAGAATACAGCCAACAAGCAGTTCTCTGACTGTGCATTGCGCCTGTGTCCATCCCAATCCTAAAAAAACACAGCCCCACACCTCAAAAGAGCATTTTACCTTCTTTGTATGCTTCATTAATGGCTTGTATCTCCTGGTTGTTACGAGTGGCCAGGATTTCAATGAGAACACTTTCATCCGTTCCAGCCCCCTGAAAAGGCAAAGGATTGTTTGATCATTCATCCCAGAAGGATGATACTCCTGGAGACTTGGAGGGTTTCTCTGTCCCTATATAGATAATACAGCATCCACAGATACAAGGCATCATGTCATTAACAAATACTAGAGTACCTTGACCACCAGGTACACTTCTTCCACCCTCTCAATGGGTATTGAGGGAGAAAATATACCTCCATGGCCTTCTTCAACTGCTTTGCATCATACTGTGCTGGGGTCATCATCAGTCCAAGGACAACCTTCGCCAGGGGCCCAGATATTTCAGATTTTAGGTCCGCTATCAGATCCTGTGATGGAAAGACATTCACAAAGCAAGGTGACAGCTCTGAAACCCCGAGGAGCTGCTGCCGGTCAGGAGGACTATGACTGAACTCGATGGAGGTCCAAGGCCAAGCTTCCTAAAAGGCAGATCCCTGTGTTCCAAACGGATACCCTTGCTGGCTTACTGCCCCAGCCAGAGCAAGAAGGGAAAAGGCAGGGAAAGAAGGGAGAAGGACCCATTTTGTCTTGGATGGTGAACAAGGGTCCCCCAAAAGGGAAAGAAAAATGAACCCAGAAAGTCTGAATGCATTTCCTTCCATTAGAAAACACATTAGGAGAGAAAGTGCTACGTTCTTCTTTCCACACCCAGTCATTGTCCCACGATCCCATTTCCCCCACCCAGCAATCCCCATACGACTCTTCTGTTTTTTCACAAGCAACACAGAAACACGTGGAAGGATAGGTCACTGAAAGAGTGGCATATGAAACACGGAGTCAGTGTGCATGCACTTGCATGGACGTGCATGCGCGGGGGTGGTATACATGGGAAGTGTTGTGTTACAGAAACAGATCATGCTAATTACCCGTCCATAATGTGACTTGTATGCCTGGATGATCTCTTGCCTCTGGGCATTGCTCCGCTGAGTGACAACCTCAATGATGGCATCTTCGTCAGTGCCTGAAACCCCGACATAAAGAAACTGTGACTCACCCCCGTTTTAGACAACTCACGGCACCTGGCTCTGATCGGCATATTTAAATTGGACTCCTACACTTTCCTGGGGAGCAACGCACAGAGCCTTAGTGCAAGGAAAGCTGCTCACATGGACTCAAGTTGATCTTGGGGGTGTTTGTACATCATTGAGTTTGATCCTTCACACAGGAACAAGTTCCCAGTATCTTCAAATGATCTCAGCAGAAGGGAAGGGGAGGGGAGGGGAGAGAGTGCTGTTACTTTGGAGAAGCTACTCTCTTCTTTGTGAAGGTTTCGGTTAATTAAGGCCTGATTAGTGAATTCCCATCACAAAGTCTAGAAAATGGAAATATGGACATAAAAATGGTTTGCTTGGTCTCTCCCAGGAGAATGATATGTTCACCTGCTGGTTTGCTACCTGATTTGTACTATGCACATGTTCTGGAGCCATGCTCAAGTTCTCCTATTAGCTTAGGAGAGTTAACTTTCTTATTTTCTGTGGGAACTGTTCTCGAATTTTTGTTTTCTTCAAGATCTTTTTTTTAAAGATTTTATTATACTTTTTATTTTATTGTACAAGACAAGTTAAGATAACAGTACACTAGCGTCTCATTATTTATACATTCTATAGGACCAATATCCTTTTCAAAATCCACCAACTAATTCATCTTCCAACACAGTTAATTGTGACACACACACACAAATAAATTAATTTTTTAAAAATTTTACATTCCAGCAGTCAAAATTATTCCCCATAACACATTCCTCATTTTTTGTGTTAATTCCATACGTTAATAAGGGCTTCCAGGTTTTCATAAATGTATCATGTTTTATTTCCCCTCTATATATTTTAATTTGATAGGTCAACTTTTCCATAAGAGCCATTTGCCAGATTCTGTTCAGAAATTTTTGTAGTGAGAGATCTTGAGCATTTCTCCAGTTTTTTGCAATTTCAGCTCTTGCTGCACCAATCAGATTTGCTATTAAGTCTTTATATGATAATTTTTCATTTCCATCCTTAAATATTGAGAATAATAGTAAAGCTTCATTTATAATTATTCTTTGTTTTAACAGGGTTTCTATCCATTTAATTATTTCCTGCCAATATGCTCCTACTTTGGGGCAAGAGATCCACATATGTTCTAGGGTGCCTTTGCTTCCACAATTCCTCCAACAATTGTCTGGAATTTCTTGATTAATTTTATGTAATTTTGTGGGATACCAATACCATCTGTGAACTACTTTTAACACCAGTTCTTTCGCTTTAGTTGATATTGATTTGTAAGGATATGTGTTCCATATTCCCATCCATTCTTTCTCAGATATACTAATATTTAAATTTGTTTCCCAGGCTACTTTAGATCCCATGCCCCTAACAAATGCTTTTTCAATCAAATGTTTATATATAATTGAAGTTATACCCTTTCTTTTATTTTGATCCTTTTCTATACTGTATTGTTCGAGTACTGTAAGTGTTCTCATGGGTCCGTGACTTTGATATAATTGGTTTGCCAAATTTCTTACTTGTATTAATTGTAGCCAATTAGCTTTTATTTCCTTTGTTTTATCTTCCAACTGTCTAATTGTTATTGGTTTCCCTGCCTCAAATAAGTCTCTTATTCTATAAATTCCAATTTGTTTCCAATTTTTAAATTGTGCATATTTCTCTCTTGATTTAAATTTAGGATAATCCAGCATAGAGCACAAAGGAGATACAGGTGGAGCAAAAATGTTCATATACTTACGCCAAATTTTCAGTGTCTCACAAGTATAAGGATTTTGTATTTGCTCCTTTTTTCTATTTAGTTCCCTTGTAAAAATATAGGTATTAACTATTCCAGTTCCCTCGCCTTTTTCCATTTCAACCCAATCTGGGATTTCTTCTGTCTGAATAAACTTTATAGCTTAAGTGATTTGAAAGGCTTCATAGTATTTTATTAATTGTGGTATTCCTAGCCCCCCCTTTTTGCTTTGACAATATTTAACACTGCTTATAAACCTTATTTTCTTCCCCTTTCCTCCAATAAACTTCTCCATATTTTTTGCCATAGTTTAATTTTTTTAATTTCAGGTTGTAATGGTTTATTTTGAAATAAAAATAAAAATTTTGGTAATATATATGCTTTAACTAATGCTATTCTTCCCAGCATTGACATGTTCAGTTTGTCCATTTTCTAATTTTTTCTTTAACTGAATTAAATACTGTTTTGTAATTTCTATATATTAATTGGTTTTTACTTTTTGTTATCCATATTCCCAAATATTTGAAAGTTGAGTAGCATAACTCCAGATTTGACTTTTTTAAATTTCCTTTTGCTCTGCTGTAGAAATATTTATACATAACAATTTGGATTTTTGATAGTTAATTTTTAGGCCTGTATAATAACAATGTTCTTGTAATATGTGTTTTAATGATTCTATGCTTTTTAATGGATCCTCCAAAAACAGGAGCATGTCATCTGCGTAAAGGTTTATTTTATGTTTTTTTATTTTTAATCACCAATCCTTTAATATTTCCATTTTCTCTTATTTATGAAGCAAGTGGCTCAATTGCTATTGCAGTTTTCTTCAAGATCTTTTGAATGTTTATTTGTCTTTTTTTTTTAAACTGCTTTTGGAATTTTTGAACCTATCTTTTGTTTGGAACTTTAAACTTCCTAACTTCTTTCTGCATTGTTTTCACTAAAATAACAACATTTTGCAACAGTTGAGAGCTTATGTATGGATACAGCTATCCACTGCTCTCTCTCATATTTCCTTCCTTCTCTCTCCCATTCCACTGAAAGGCAGAGAATATATATGAAACCCTGGTTATTAAATCTCTTTACAACAGACTTCTCTGCTGCACAAGCATTTTCCTTTTCTCTAACAAATGGGCTTGCAAGTTGTAAGTGGCCAATTTCCTTTGATGAGGCAAAGCTCCATGTTCAATTCCACTTCTGTCATTCATTAAAAAAGTAAAATATATGCTATGCAGTCAAACAATAGTCATCACTGAACATCAAGATTGCACACAGCTTCCCGCCTGTTCCCCCCCCTCTCTAAAACTGGCCCTCAAACCGCAGCGGAAACAGCCAACAAAGTAGCACCCTCTACTGGACATCAGGTGAAGCACCGGATGTAGAAATTTAATTTGGCCCACAAAACCATCAAGGGGCAAAATCCTGCCATCTCAACTTTAAAGAAAAGGACAAAAAGCTCGCTCTCCTGGTCCAATTAGGCAAGATGCTGAATCTGTATCTAAAACCTAGATTTCATCCTTACATGGGAAAGAAAGCAAAACGCAGCACTGCCTCAGTCTGCATAGGATGTGTTACTTCGCTTTTGCTTTGCAAACAAAACCTCCATAGCTTTCTTCAGAGTCAGATGGGAGGCAGCACAGATTTGTCTGCCCACCTCTCCCTCCTCCCCCCACCCCAGAATGTTGACGGCCCCCTCCCAACTTGGTCCATCATTTTGCAACAGTTGAGAGCTTACTTATGGATACAGCTTTCCAGTGCTTGCTCTTATCTTTCCTTCCATTTCTTTTGACTTCAATTTCTAAAATTAACCAGTACCCAAGAAAATTCTTCTGAGTGTAATTAAGTCCCAATTCATCCTTTATATTTAGTTCCAAGATTCCAGACTACTAGTGCGCCATCATCTGACCAGAATTAGTGAAGGAACAAGACACACTAAAAGGAGAAATAAGTTGCCTCACATGACTGATTAGAGCACTTACCCAGGGACACATTAACCCAAAAGCCAGCAAACCAACCTGCCCCATGATGCAGCTGGTGAAATGCTTCCTGGTGTGTATCTATCCACATATGAGAAATTTTACCCAGCACCTTTCAAAGCAAGAACATTGGCCTTTATTGGGATAAAACGTAGACATTATCCAAGGTGAAATGGCTTGGATTCAAACTATCTCAAGGACGGCCTCTCCCTTTATGAGTGTTAAAATTATCAAGAGTGTCCTTCCTCTTAATCTTGCCGCCCTCACAGCTGTGTTTTGTGGGGACAAAGGAGGGCCTTCTCTGTTGCCGCTCCCAGACTTTGGAACTTTGTGCCCGCGTCGCCTTAGTTTTTTTAATTTCTTTTTTTCTTTTTTTACTTGTTATACACTGGTGGTTTTTATTCTCGATGGTAAACCGCCCAGAGTTCCTTCTGGAAGATGGGCGGTATAAAAATGCAACAAATAAATAAATAAATAAATAAATAATAACTCCCTGCCACAAGACGCCAGGCTGGCCCCCTCTTTGCTGTCCTTCTGGAAGGAAGCAAAGACTTCTCCTCAGGAAAGCTGTCCCTCTGTGGCTGGCTGCCTAACAGGGTTTTTTTTTAAAGTAGATTGTTGCCCCTTTAGTGCTTTGAATGTGTTTTGGTGCTGCTTATGCTTTTTGTATGGTGTTTGTTTGATCCTCTTTAGTATTTGTATAATCACTGTTGTTAGTTTTTATATTGTCTTGTAATGAGGTAAATCGCTTGGGTCTATTTTAAGGAGAAAGATGGAGTAAAACACACACACACACACACACACACACCATGTCCTTGAGAAACAACAAAGAGAAGAAACTCTAAGTAACCTGATGTAGAATTGTGTGCTTTTACATTTCATTTTACAACATTACAACATTTTACAATTTATTTCATGAATTTTGACTTAAAATATTTTCATTTTTTTCCTCATTCTGCAAATGCGAACAATTACAAATCCTAATTTTCTACAGGAAAAGAGGTCCAGTTGCCACATCCTGCTTGCATTATAACAGCCTTCCGAAAAGGTTACCTACCTAATCCTTTCATTGCTTTCCTTAGCACTTTTGCATCACCATCAGCATTGAAATTGGCAGCTGGATGAACGGTTCCTTTCAACTATAGGAACAGGAAAAAGAAGCTTTAATTGGAACTTTGCCTACCAGTGCGAGGTGGTGGAAGAAGGGAGTGAAAGAGTGGTAGAGAGGAAGCCATGTTAAAGAAAGGCAAAGCAGTTATCAAAAGGACCAAGCAAGCTGGGAGGTTACCAGTGGTGTTGTGGTGACTTCTGAAATGGAGGCACTCACCATGATAGTTCCCATAGACAGGTCACACAGAGAGTCCTAAAATGTTGGTAGCTCTGCTGCTCCATATCAACAAACCAGTTCTAGCTCCTTTCCATACCAACAGAAGCAAGTCTTTTGTCAAGTTATTAATTGCCTCAATATTAAGCCACCTCAAAATATTTGTCACTGAAGCAGGGAAAGTTCACAACAATACACTGCTGTTGTGAAAATCTTATTTTATCAATTACTGTGAGCCCTGCAGTTAAGCTTAGACAGAAGAAAGGAGCTAGAAGAGGCTGGGTCCTTGCCAGTCAAAAATGTACAGTCATACCTTGGATAACAAATGCCTTGAATAACAAACGGAAATGTCCAGGTATAGGGCTGCCTCAGATAACAAATGTTCCCTATGGGCTGCCTTGGATAACAAATGTTTCTAAATGCCTTGCAAAAAAGTGTACCCAGGATGCATTGCACCCCCCACAGTTTGTGGAGGGGTGGGAGGAGTTAGAGCATTTCTTAATGGTGTTTTGGAGCCATTCTGGACATTTTTTTGCTGATGAATTTGGACCTTTCAAACTTGGAATGGTAGGGAGCTAGTTCTGGGGGTTTGTGTTCCAGCACTGCATGCCTTTAAACTGCACTTTATAAAGAGGTCTGGGGGAAACAGCCTTTTAGCCTTTTTTTGGACCTCTGGAACAGATTAATTGGTTTCCCATTCATTTCAATGGGAAACTATGTTTCAGATAAAAAAATTTCGGATAACAAATTGCCTCTGGGAACGAATTAAATTTGTTATCAAAGGTACCACTGTATATCCCTGCCTCCACAGCACCACTGGAAGTTACAATTGTCTTGATTACAAGAGAAAAAAAAAGATCAGGCAAGCCAGGGAGAAAGTGTCAAAATAATGTCAAAGAAATCCCCTGGAAAGGCATTGGTGCATTTAAAAGAAATGTAAATAGAAACAAATAAAGAGGATCTAGCTGGATTTTACACCATGCATCTCCCAAAGCTGGAACAGGAAAAGTTGCTCATGTCTTCCAATGGCATTTCAGGGACTGACTCAAAAGATTTTCTAAGCTATGGCGTGTTTTTAGGAACATTTTTCAATCTGGTAGTTAACATCACAATGAGCCAACAATGAGGCCCTTTTGACCCAAGCTCTCCCAGCAGCCTCACATGACCAAGGAGTAGGGTGAGTTGTCTGAGGACAACTTATCACAACAGATCATCTCCCTTCTCCGTTTGCTTCGCACTGCCAGGCACTGGATGTGATGAGTAGATAAATCGTAGAAATAGTAGGTGGGCATGGAACTTGTGTAGCTCTTGGACTTCAGCCCGCGAGAATTCATCAGGAATTGTCTCAGCCAGAATGAAGAAGTCTTTAGACAAGATTAGGCTAAATGGCTGTCTGTCTATAAAGATAGCTTGGGTCCAACCTATCTCAAGGACCACATCTCCCTTTACGAGCCTCTCATCCATCAGGAGAAAACTTTCTCTTGGTCCCACCACCATCACTGGTGCATTTGGCAGGGGAACCAAATGGGGACCCTAACCCTAACCATTCTCTGTTGTTCCTCCCAGACTTTGGGACTTCCTCCCATCCGAGGTAAGGCTGGCTCCATCTTTGCTGCAAGCAGATAAAGGTGAGCTTTCCCTTAATGACTGGGTGCTTGAGCTGGGTTGTGCTACACTGCTTTGAATGGGTTTTTGGTTCTGTTTGTGTTTATTTTCTTCTAGTGTGGTATCTGTTTGATCCTTTTGTAGTATTTGTATACTTATTATAGCATTAAAGATTGTCTTTTAATGTTTAAGGTGCCTTGGGTCCTTCTTAAGGAGAAAGGTGAGGAAAAGATATTTAAAATAAAATGAATAATAAAAAACCCTGCCTATTAGGCTATATTCAGGGTACCTCTAAAAAACTACATGCTTTGATCCCTTGTGGCTGCAATATAACTTATCTATTCCAACCCATTTCATCTTTCTTCCTCAATGGACATAATGGTTCACTGTGCCTTCTTTACCCAGCTATGAGTAACTGAAAACTCATGTGACTAATTTCCTGGCAAAAGCCATCCAAATTCTGGATGAACAGATTCCTGGTGAATTCTGAGGCCCGGAGTCCAAGAAATATGGAAGTCCCATGCCTAGCATCAGATTCACTTGTTAAAGTTATCTAGTGACAGCTATAGTTGCCACACAGGATGTATATGTGAATTCGCCCTTTCATAGTGATTACTAACTAGATGCTCTATTTCTTGAAACTTTTGCAGAACAATCCCCAAATATTTATTTACTTACTAATCTTCTAAATTGCAATCTGCCTTTATTAAATTTTGTAACCTGGTTACATTATCTGATTTACTGCTGTTGGCTGCCCTTAGCAGTGTAAACAATGAAGAACCCTAGAGTCTCAATTTAGCACAATGTAGTCCCAACTAGAATGGACATCATTGAATAAATGGGACCTTCATCTATATTGACTTAAAATTCATCAAACGATTTATGGATTTACTCTTGATAGGATTACCATATGGATTGAGGCCTAGAAAGACAAAATATATGTTTTTATGTTAAACAAATATAATGAAACAGTATGGATTTCGTTTTGTTTGTTTGTTCAAAGAGTATTAAATTAAGGTGGTATCCATAAAGCACACCTCTAGTCACGCCCCGCTACTGCACAAAGGATCATAAGGCTGCTGTAACCTTGAACAATACATGTAAGCAGCTGAAACAAAGCCTCCCACCCCACTACTAGATTGTTTATTCTTTCTTACCAGTAAGTAATCCCATGCTAAAGCGTACAAGCATCTAAAAAGGTTAGTTGGGAAGTTCACAAGAGCAAGAGAAGGTGAAAAGTTCCATAAGAAGCTGCATTTGTTAATAACGGAGTTAGGAAAGGTTTGGTCAGAGCAGTGGCAGCCCATTGAACAGGAAGAGTAGACAGGAGGCCTAGCAGGAAGGGGTCAGCAGCATGCAGGGTGAAGCAGCTGTGGGTTCAAGCCAGCAAGGCACAGATGGGGGAGGGTGGGTTGGGTTCTGACCTCTACTTTAGCCACTGCACTAAGTTCCCACATCTGATAGGCCACCTGGGCAGCTTCAGGGAAGAACTCACCTGCGGCACTGAAACGGGAGGGGAAGAGGAGGACACGAGGTGGTGAAGACATTGGGAAGACATGAGTGCATGGGTCCTCCAAACCTGCTGGTTCCACTGTAGCCTGTCCCCTTCTAATCCTTCCAAATCCAACAGCATCACATACTGCTCTCTTCAGACAGGACAAGCTGAACAGCACTCAGAGGAGGCAAAGATGGGCACTGCAGCTCCTTTGCTACATTCAGGATTCCCACAGGCCATTGTGTGCCACTGAAATTGGTTACAGAGCTTCACACAAAAGGGAAGCCTGCTGCTTCAGACATTTGTCCAATATAAGAGGGTGGTGCAGTTGCATCACCATTTCTCTCCTCGCTGAAAGACTGCAGACATTTTCGTCAGCTGAAAGTGACTAGTCCCCACCATGTGCATAATCACACAAATGTTGTGAACATCAACATATTTTGCCGGCCTTCCATTCCACCTCCACCCCCACTCCAAGCTGTCTGCCCACTAGCGAAGGAGGGAAGGAGTGCTCTGTCTCTCTGAGTCCAACCTACTGGATTTCTACCTTGGGCTTGGAAGCCGAACAGGAGACTGCTGGTTTCCTATGGTGGCTGTAAAGAAGGGGCAGAGCACAACACAAGAGCTTCCCCCGTCCCCCAAGGAGATTGCAAGGCCAGAACAAGGGGGAGATGATTAATCCTCCCCCTGTATTCCTTGTCTTCACAAAGAAAAGAACCCCAATGTAACTGAACCCAGGATTCTAAAAAGATACTACTCTACCCCAAATAATATTTCCCAGTGGTATCACTCTTCTGTTACATTCAATGGCACCTATAATCAAAACATTAACAAGATTTAGAGGGTTCACTTTGCATGGCAAAAAGGCAGAGCTTGCAAAAGTTACTTTTTGAACCACAGCTCTAAGAATCCTCATCCCCCTCAATCCCCTCCCAAAAAAGAGGCGTTGTGCGATTTGTGTTCCAACCAGAAGCAGGGCTTACTCATCGTCTCCTCCGCATAGTTTCAGAAGGGCTTTTTTGTATTCACCAGATGTGTCACTCTGCAGGGAAAAGACACAACTATCTGAATTGCACGCCTTCCAATAATTGGCTGTTGCAGACAAGCTACCAAGTTTAAACATTCACTGCTTCCCAAATTAGGTGGTAGGGTAGGAGTCTAAATTGTCTGGCACATTCCCCAAGGCAAAGCAAGAAATTTAAACCTGCATCTCAGGCCAGCAGGTAGAATCTCTTTACCTTTGCTTGTTCAAGATTTCTGCCTTTAATAATGCAAGGCTCTAACTGTGGCGGAGGACAGAGTGTGTCTATAAAGGTCTTGTCCTCTCCCCGCATCCCAGCTAGAAGTTACTTTATATTTTTATTTTATGTATAATGCTACTTTACATATTCAACACAAAGATCCTTAGAGCAGCCTGTAAGGACTGTCAACTAAATGCTTTTGCAGTCTCCGCGCGCACACACATACACACTTGGACGTTAAGATGTGAGAGTGGGGCCAGGATATGGTACACAGGTCTTACATTTATCCCCACCACCCAGTTAGCCCTTTGTGCATAAAGAATGTTTTCAGAATCCAGAATTTCCAAATGCATTGCATACTGATGAAAAAGGAAACACCTGGGTGTTTCCAGAAAGCTCGTTTAACTCAGGCTGCCTGATGCTATATGAGCCTAAAGCTCTCCATCACGTATAAGAGGCGCTTGCAGGAGAAACACTAGGGATGTGCCACTGAAGAGAGGAGGATATGGCAAGAGGTTTTTTCTATTTTTGGTCACAACATTCTTACAGGGGAGTCACGCAGTCGTTACCTCAATCATGTGGTGCAGAGACTTCTCGTATTTAGTCCTAAATATTTCCCGGATGTCCAGCATGTCAATCTCACTCCGAGATACCATGATCCGAATCAACGTGTTGTCCTTCGTCCCTAAACCCTACAGAAAAACAAGTTCATTAAGGTCCCTAACACATATCACAGTTTGCCTGAAGTTATCACATGAAAGCACAACCAACAAGATAATATGAATGTATTTATTTATTTTATTTATTTAACTTATATGCCGCCCACTACCCAAAGGTCTCTGGGCGGCTTACAATCTAGCAGCTATTTTTTCCTGGAACCAAAGGGTGAAGATTGCTTATTCCCATATGAAGTGCTTGGAATTCTTTGCTATGCAACATCTCTCTCTCTCTCTCTCTCTCTCTCTCTCTCTCTCTCTCTCTCTGTGTGTGTGTGTGTGTGTGTGTGTGTGTGTGAGAGAGAGAGAGAGAGAGAGAGAGAGAGAGAGATGTTAAAGTTCAGAAATCCATAAAAGACACAGAGAAACAATACAGACTTGTGTCTCTGTGAATTAAGACAGATAACTTTTATTTTCTACTAAGAGAAAACTTGCAGTGCATCACAATAAGAGTCTTGCTTTGAGAGAACTGCTCATAAAATGCATTCCTACTGAAGGCAAACACTTTTAAGTATTTCTCATTTTTAATGTCACTGCAACCATTTTAATATCCATTTAACCTTTGTTTATGGTTAAAATGTGCTAGATATATTTCAATGATACTTTATTGATATTATTTATCATTCTAAATATATTTCTCTCAATACAGTTTGTTAAAACGGCTGGCACGAATAACAAAGTATTTGAAACTGAGTGTGAAACCATGGCTGCACATGACAAATATATATAAAGAGAAGTTACAATTTGTATACACATTTTCATTTGCTATCTTGCAGGGTTCAACTTTAACATACATTTTTTCTTTTTAACAACACAGAATTCTTACTGGCTGAAATCTAGTACTGTAGTACGTTGCAACTAGAGTAGGCCCAATGAATAATTTGAATGTACGGGAAAGTTTGGCAAATACCTACTTATTCCGTGGGTTTACTCCAGTTGTGACTTACTAGTGCATTCCAGCCACTATTTCAGTATCTATATTATTCCTCTTCAAAGGGTACTTGTCTGCAGAAAATAAGCCTGTATACAGTGAAAGAAGAACCTGCTCCCAAATTCACCTTTACTGGTTAAATGAGCCTTACAATCAAAACAAAGCCAGCCCCATGCCTTGTTTTAAAAGGAAGCACTGGCTAGCATTAATAAATAACAAACAGACATTCAGCACATGCTTATTATCCTTGGGGGGGGGATGTCTTATACAAAAAGCCATGATGTTAAACCTTATATGATACAAATTCAGATTAGCCCTTATACATTTCTTCTAGTAAGCTACTTCTTGCAGTGCTTAAAAAAGAAGTCACAGAGTGTGTCAACTACTGAAGTAGTCAAGTACCTGTTCTCTGAAATGGAATAGGACACCTTTGTGAATATTAATGAGGGGCAACTGTCTGTCTAATTCTTTGACCTGAGAGGTCATACTGCAGATATTCACCTGGCTGTTATCAGACCAGGTATCTAGAAATCTTGTGTCTTTCCCTTGGAAGCCTTTGCCCTACTATTGCTCAATTATGTTTACATAAAGATGGAGAGAGTGCCAAAGGAGGCATGCGACCCAGGGGAAATCCAGAAGCTTCTGTACTCACCCGATTCCCTCCATCAGTCAAAACAAGTGGAAAGACGGTGCTTAATACACCACGCCTAGTTCAGTCTTCAGAGTGTACTGCTGCAGTGTGCCATGTCACATGTGGACTTTCAAAGTGCAGCGCAAAACCCCGAGTGGCCCGGGAGTGGTACTCACTTTCATAGCTTTGAAGAGTCTCTCGGCAAAGTATTCGGCAGAACTCCTGATGTTCTTCACTGCACAGAGAATTGAGAGAGAGAGAGAGAGAGAGAGAGAGAGAGAGAGAGAGAGAAAAAGAAAGAGTGAACTTTGGGACCATGCTTCCTGGGTACACTCCAGTGGTGTTGAATCCCTTGCTTAGATTTAGAGCCTTTCAAAGCCCATGACCAGGTTATTATTCTGAGTATCCTGATTATTCAAGGGGCAAAAGCAAAAACCCTCGCAACAAAATGTCGCAGCAGAATACGTTCCTGTTCAGGATTCAGCCAGTTGGACATACCCTGGTCCAGAATGCTCCATGCCATTGGCCTTTCTCCATTTTACACTTGTTTTGGTGCCAAAATACACCAGCCAATGGCCTACTGAGCTGCCGAGTGGACTGTCCGATCAGCACAGTAACTCATAACCCCCTCTCTTGCACACGTGTTGCTTTTCTATCACCAAAAGATTTAAAAGCAAAAGCCAAACTAAAACCAGAGATCGCTGTTCATGTAATAGCAAAACTTACTAAACTGGCAGAAAACTCCACTTGCTGGAAGCACAACAAGGTACTGGCCGTGGTGTTCTCTGACCTTTAAGTGGTCCTTAGCAGGACTGTTCCTTTTTCTGAAGATTGTTTGCACTTTTGCAAACCCTAGACAGAGCCTCTCAGCCTTGATAATCCATACCTTTTGTAAATATAAAATTACAAATATCTCTCTTAAGATTCCTTGTTTCCTTAAAAATACAAGCAAAATGTTTTTATGCAGCTGTATATTTTAAACCCACCCACACCTTCCTAATTTACAAAGGGCACCCACACAGGGACATACTTTCATGCTCCTCATGAGTCACACTGCATATCCGTGGCATTTGACAAAGTGACCTTCAAAGTGAGATGCAAGGAGGAATGAGAAACTCCGTCTGCAATGAGGGAGGACATGCAGAGGATCCCCAGGGGCTCTGCGGTGCAACTTATGGAGGCCACAAAAGCACTGGGAACTCCCAAGCAATGCACCTCTACCTAACGGGGCTGGGGGAGAGAGTCCCGCTCTCAAAAGACTAGGGAATGTGGTCCAAGGGGTTTCCAAGAAAGGAGAAAAGGAGAGAAAGAATCAGCCATGAGTAGGAACAGAAGGTGTGGTATTCTAAAATGAGCAAAGAATTCATGACGAAATATTCAGTGACACTGCCTGCTTACAGGTCTTTGAAGTCCTGTGTTACATCGTGATTTTTCCAAGTCCTGTGTCTCATCTAAAACTTAGTTTCAGAACTACAAAGAACTTAGGATTCTTTCCCCTCTCAACATTTTATTGATTTGTTTTAAAAGGAAGTTTAGATTCCACTTACAGACATTTGGATAGCGTTACCGTTAGAGATGGGCACAGAATGAACAATTTTTCATTTTCTTTTTTCGGTTTTCGTTTCGTTACGCAACGAAATGACAAACGAAATTTGTCCCCAAAATGAAACAAAATGAACAGAAACGCACGGATTTTTGTCGTGCGTTTCGTTTCCGTTACAGCAATGAAGTGAGCTGCTTTAAATGCTAAAAAAAACTTAAAATTGAAATAAATGGTAACGAAACAATAACAAAATGGTAATGAAACGAAAATGAATTTTTTGCAAAAAAAATCGCGAACGGAAACGAACCAAACGGACCTCTAAACGACAAACAACAAACAAAACTCCATTTTTTCTATTCGTGCCCATCTCTAGTTACTGTTACAACTGTAACTGTAACTGACAACTAATTTATTTATTGTTTATTATTTATTTATTGGATTTTTATACCACCCATCTGGCAGCAAGGTCACTCTGGGTGGTTGTAAGTGTAAGTGTATCAAAAGTCTTACCAAATATAAGGTATCTATAAAACTCTACTCTATACTCTCTATACTGTGTATCATTTTTGACCATTGTACACAATTCTGAGGCTAAATACTGCACTCAGTATGTCTGAGGCAGCGGACTGTAATCTATTGAAGTTCTAAAACAACCCTCTGAAGTCGTTAAGGTGTGACAGGTCTTTAGTTTTAGTATGCATACTGAAGCAGACTGAACCCAGCCACCTATTTCAAAACTGGGTTTACCATTTAACAACCAAAAACAACCCAGTTTAATAAGCAACCTGGTACCACTGAGAAAAGTAAGACCAATTACAGTATATGCCCTGATTTAACATAAATTATTCTACCTACTACAGTCACTTCCACCCCATTTTTCCTTATTCAAAATATAACTCGGGACCAACCTACCTACAGCTATCATGAGTTTTTCAATATCTCCAGATAGCTCTGCCCGGATGGACGCCTCAATGGGTCGGCCTGCAATCTTGAGATACTCATCGAAGACTGTCAAGACAACACAAAAGAGGAACAGCAGCACACATGAGCGACTCTGGTTCATTGCTGCATCGAAAGTGCACCATGCCGGACCCCAACAAGAAATGGCTGGCAAGGAATTGCTTTATTAGCAATATATAACCTCTGTGGAATACTTAAAGTTTCTACTACAATACATTGTATATGGAGACCCTTGAATAAATTGGCCCAAATTTCTTGAATATGTGTTCAACCTATGGATCTATTTTCCGATTCCTCGTAGACAACCGGCCCTTTTAATTCTTCAGCTCGTTATTAACAAGCAGGCTGAGAGGCAGAAAATGTTCAATTTGAAATTTTAAAACATTGATTACTATTTTTTTCCTTCAGAAAAGCAAAAATATTTATGAACCCAGCAATTCAGGCATGAGAAAGTAAATACAATACTGTACCCTTTAGGGGTTGCATTCCCCCCCCCCTCCGGTTTGGCTGAAATCGTAAACACTATGATTAGGGAGTAAGTTCCACTGAGTTTAAGAAGAGTAATGTCTAAATAAACCCACACTGGACCATGCCATTCAAATCCAAGTAATACAAGAGAAATGCAAGTGACTGAGCCATACTTTCTTGAAATATATAAAAGCATGTAACAAAAGCCATTACCAAATGTATCTTCGCAGCAGGCAAATTGACAGACTACAAGGCCTGGGTTCAAACACTTGCCCAACCATGGAAATTCATGGCAGTAGCCAGTGGCACTGCTAAAGCCATTCCTTAAATATCTCCGTTGCTTAGAAATACTGCTGGGTCACAATAAATTGGAAGCTGATTGACAACATATAAAGAACAAAAAGGTGCTTTATTGAGTATCATCCCCCATCAAATCAATATCTTAGTTGAACTAAATTTGGCTCTTGGAGAAATCACTCAGCCAATTCAATTCTTCTGAGCAGGCATTTCACTTTAGCCTTCGTTTCCTACTGAAATTAACCCCAAGACCCTTAATGTCTCAATTCTTAGGAGCCTATGCAGCTCATGTGCCTCCTGCCTTTTAAAGCCGAGGCAGCTTTCTGATTTAGCCACTAGATGGCAAGTTCTGGGCTCTCCTTGCATGTCAATGCCACATCACAACTTCTTCCCAGCAGAAGGAGATGCCCAGGAAGGACGCCGAACTTGTGGTGAGAGAATCGTAGCCTCTCTTTGAAGGCAAGGTCAAACTTACCTAACTTGAGGTGTTGTTTGCTTCGGTTTCCGAGAATGAAGATAAATTCAGCCTCATCTGTGCCCCATTTCAATTCTCCAGCTTCAAACAGGGCCTTTTGGGAGACAAAACACATCAGCACCAACGTCAAATCGGGAAGGAATACAAAGAGGCAAGCAAGCGCCAAGACCACCAGATTCCGCAGAACATCTCTTAGAATTACATGATCAAAGATCGTGCAGCTCAAGACAAATTCATTATTGAATTTTCAACATTGATAGGTGTTAAGTTACTCCAACGTTTAACAACCTTTCAATCTTGGATTTTCCTATAAAATAAGTTTCAATTGGACCTACTGGAAACTATTTGATACCTGACTACCCTGAATGTTTGGAGATATAGAAATTAATAATACACCACTCTAAGTTGGTTTGGGTAGCTACTCTCAGAAATCTGATATGTGTAATGTTCATATTTACCTTTATTTTCAAAGCCAGCCACCACTGAGCTTATCCATACTTGTATAAAACAAATAATGTTTCTTTAGTAAATTTATTGATTTGTAAATTGAAAGTAACTTTCACAATTGACCTTAATCATGGGACAGACTGCTTAGCAGAAACACAAAAGTTTTGAGAGACAACATATGAAAACTTGCAAGCATCACTTGGCCAAGGCATGGCTCAGACAATAGCCTATGTATGTTTCAACATGTTCCAATGTGAAGTCTAACTCATTCATTGCGTGATTGGTTTGTGCCATCTGTTTTTAAGGATTAATTATAGTGCTGTTAATGTTTTTATCTTCAGTTTTGTTTGGTGTCGTATTCATTGTAACCGCCCAGGGTAGTGCCTCAGCACCCGTGGGTGCAGGATACAAACTGAACAGGCAAGCAAAGAAGAAAAGAAACAAGCAAACAAATTATTTGAATCATCACCCGCCGGCCAAAACCACACTGTCCACCGCACTTACCTGGGCATCTTGTTTCACTAAATCCTCACTCACGACATCATCTTCCTCTCGAGTGCCCTATAGGAACAACAATGGATCAATTCCACCTGGAAAGCATCAGTGCGCAAAGGGATGAAAGATGAAGGGGAGCACAAAATGTGCAAAGGGTTATCATGGCTACAATGCATTTAAACTACAAACAATATTAAAGCATGTGTGAAATAAAAGCGGCCATGCCTGCAGGAGGACAATCAGCATCTTCTTGAAATGTCCCGAAGTATCTGCAGTGACATCTTCCTCTAGGTCTCTCTCATAGGCTGTGGGAAACAGGTAAAACATGTACAAATGAGATGAGATGGTATGGATTAAACCTCAGAGCAGACGCAAATTCATTAGCGCTGAGACAAGAAAGGAAGAAGGGACGCAGGGCCTGGAAAAATGGGAACAACGGGATAAAATAACACAGAATTTCAATAAACAGAATGGATTTTGAACTGGGGGAAAGCTCCCATGAGTGTGTTCAAAAGAGCCTCGTAAAGATTGCTTTACTGGGAGCGCGAGTGCTTACACTCTAACTATATCAGAAAATGTCTAAAAGTGTTTTAAAGCAGAGTTGTATCAAGAGACCTCAGCAGGTAAGTGAGAGCTGACTATTTACTCCCAGTGGTAAAATGCTTACGATTGCAAGCTGATCTAAATGACAGATATTTCCCAGACATTTTTGACTACAACTCCCACCTGCCTAAACCAGCAGAGTTAGGGATTATGGGACCTGCACTCCAAAATATCTGGAGGACATTAGGTTGCTAACTTCTGGCTCGTAGTTAATTTAAAATTTTTTTACAGCAAATGCCATTCATTAATATTTTGCCTATCCTCCTCAATTGGGAGTCAAGGTCTCTTAGAACAGATAAACATGAAGACATACATTAAAAACCCGCTAAAGGGGATCATTGTTAAAAAATAAATTAAACTGACAATAGTTTAAAACCATTAATAAAATAAAAGCAATTTAAAACACAGCCATTACAACAACAACAACAACAACAACAACAACAAAAACACAAAATAGCAGTATAGCACAAGTCTTTCCCGTTAGTTACAAAAAGCCCTCTGTCAGAAAGGCAACCAGAAAGGGGCAGTTTAGTCTCCTTAGGCAGGGAATTCTCAAACCTGGGAGTGAGCAGCGACAAAATCCTCCCTTGGAACTCCAGTAGGTGTACCTACAATGGTATCAGGACTGAAAAACCCTTTACTCCATCAGTGAGCTCTCAGAGCCGGGGCAGGCCTATACAGGGGAACACGGTCCTTCATGCTAGGAAGTATAGAACAACATTTTGTATCCTGTTGGTTTAAACTCTGACAACCAGAAGTCAGCAAATAAAGCTGACAAACACAGTCAGAGACAATGCTTCTGTTTTTGTTTTTTAAGAATGGAAAAAACTTTCCATCCTTCCTGTTACTAATTAACAAACTGAGTTTTTCAAGTAAATCTGCCAATTAATCTGTGTCATAATACAAACTATAATCAACCTCGTGAAATGCTTTCGATAGACTTTACGAAGGCAGAAAACCAGCAAGGGTGTGGAAGCCATCTGTTTAATGCAATAGACTAGGGGGAGCATGCAGGACTCTCCGCCTGCTAGTCAGAAGCAAAGAGGATCTGCTCAGAGGAGCTTATTTCTTTGAAGCCAAGGCTGCTGATCTGGAAGAGCTGATCAAAGCACCAAGGACAGAGGGAAAGGCTTGCGGAATTGAGCCTGGCAACTGAGTCCCAGGAGAACAGTTCCTCTACAGTCAAAGAAAGTGAGGGCACTGGGAAAGCAGGATGACACACCAAAGAGAGCAAAACAACACCTTTGAAGAGATAATTATTTGGCAGAAAAACCCCCAAGACATTCTCTTGCTCTAAGGATTCAGCTGTTATAAATGCTGGGTGGCCAGCACATAGACTACACGGTAGATTGCCTGCTTGATGTAAAAAGGGTGGACATCTTCAGAAGAACCTAGGATATAGGACTTGGGTAGAGTCAAGGGTCATGGTGGCACCCCAGAGGAGGCAAAACTTAGGCCATTACTTCATGTCCTACCTTGTTCTGTGATTATGTTTGTACTGTGACAGCGTTGTTCGCGGTCACGTGGTTTTGTCCCTGTTCAGTCCCTGTTTCCGTTTCCAAATGGGCGGAACTGGGAACAAAGCGTGACAAGAGAATTCCCCAGCCCAAGGGCAGGTACGGCTTGTCACGCTCTGTTCCCGGTTCAGGGGGCATGGTCAAGAAAAGGTTTTGCTTTCACACTATGGACATGAGGTAAGATTTTTTTGTACCGGTCCCAAATGAATCAGGAAGGAGGGACGAACTGGATGTGAAGTAACGGCCCTAGTGTCAGGTTGTGGAAATTGAATCTAAGTCACTGGCACACCAGCTGAAAGGCCGGAGGACTTCTCAGTTGGATTTCTCTGAAACGCTGTCTGCTCCTGATATATGGCTGTAGTACACATGTATGAGGAGAGTACCTGCTAGACCTGCACAAAAGAAGTAAGTTCCCACTAATATTAAATCAAGGAAAGGATAAAAGTTGTGATAGACCAGCTTTTGAGCTTAACTCTATAGGAAAAAAATAGAAGCTGGCAAGAATCCAGTTGATGCTGAATCATCTCTGGAAAATGAAGACAAGAAATGTCTTTGATTGATTAAATGGAGGCAGTATGGATATGAGCCACAAGTGCGCAATTAAGCCGTGATTCCCAAACTTTGCTTCCAGATAGTCTTGAATTACATCTCCTAGATACACTAGTCAGAATAGCCAATGGTCACAGTTTTAGGGAGTCACATTCCAAGAACATCCAGTACCCAAAGTTTGGGGAGCTACTAGAATGAAGCACATTAGTTTGCTCAGGAGTAAATCTATGGTGCTCTATAGACAGCAACCCCCCCCCAGTGTGTGTGTGTATAGGACCACATCTTTCAATAGCAGTTGGGATCCATTCAAGATCCAAAGAAGCAGCAAAGCCACTGATCTCTATAGTCACCATCTTTGTAGGCTTCCACTAGAGCACGGATCTGTTGATTGGTCCGGGATGCTAGGATTTCAATAAGGCACTTTTCATCCGTTCCAATGCCCTATGGATAAGGAAAACAAGTCAGCTGTTAGAAATAGCTCTCTCTGCAAATCCATGAAATGAGACAGATATTTTCACTGGCCAAGATCCTGTGACTTAGAGTAAATCAAATCCTAATCTTGGTCATTTCCTCCCGTAAACAAAGCATCTATGCCACAATTCTCAGGATATGTTTATGCAACCTCAAGGATCACAGCAGGGAGGAATGGATTGAAAGTTACAATTCATCTTTCATTAAACACACATATAGGGAATGAAGAAAGTCCACTACCACCCTGTATGTTCTAAATAATGACAATCGAGTCCTTTACCTTTAATGCATCCTTGATTTCTTTGGCATCAAAGTATTCCAAAGGCCTCATCAGCCCTACAATCAGCCGTTCAAATTTCCCAGTCAGTTCATACTTCAGATCTCCAATGAGGTCCTATTAAGGGTAGAAAAAATGGAGACATAGGAGGAGACGTAGCATCATTTCCTGAATCACTCATGACGAAGAGTATAAGCAGCCATAATGACACTACGGTTTATTCAGCAGAACCCCAAGTTCAACATTAGTGTAAAAGCACAGTTCAATTTCTTTTGCCAGATTAGAGCACTAGCATCTTCCTAAAGAAGCAAGGAAACTAGGAATGTGCACAGTTATTTCTCCTCTCTACTGGAGAAAGAGAAAACGACCCTTCTATTGAGTTCCATTTCTTCCACAAATTGGAGCAGAAGCAGCACAAAGCAGCAAGCACCTCCCCATCTTCTGAGTTCTCCAAAGAACTATTTGTACATGACGCATGTGCGGGGCACTCATATGCTGCGGAAACAGCAGGGGCACACTTCTGCCTCAACTCTTTCTTCAATGAGCAGGCGCCTTGTGTATCTCTAAAAGGCCTCATGATGTTTGGAAAACTCAGCAAAATGGAGGTGATTTTTCCATTGTCCTGTTAGCAGAAGAACAGCTGTCAGAGCAAGGGCTGCTTGTCATCACAGCTGCCTACTTGGCATGCAGATCTGAGAATCTCTAGCAGATGTTTCTCTGTCAGGTTTGCCCTTCATGGTCTCTTCCGATGAAAACTATCGGTGCTGCAATTACAGTTAACATGTCCACTAGTACAGAATGGAAATGGAGTGCATGATGCACAGGAAGGGTAAAATGAAGTGCACACACCCCTTTACTGTCACTTGAATCTGTTTTTGTTATATGGAAGAGATTCAGGATAGCCAAGGGATACAGAACTTGCCACTTATAGTTTAGCAAGCAGATGGAATCATTGACCGAGGGCACATTCTCCCATCCATACTACTCATGTACTTCCTTTGAACTGTGTGACATACAGTCCCTCTTGCCTTATGAAGGTGCTAGTATTTCTCCTCTCCTAGAGCATGAATAACTAAATTTTAAAGACAAAGATGGAAAATGCCAACAACAAATTCACAATCAACATCCAACCCTAGCTAGGTCAGTTTGGCTTCATTCCTATGGATCACTGTGGTCTTCTTATTTGGGGGGGGGATTGCTTTGGAAAATACCGCATTTGGCTGCTTAGAGCAGCATCTACCATAAGAAAAAGGAATAGTTTCATATCATCTGAGAGGAACTGTACAGAACATTCAAAATACAGTCATAATATTTTATTGTTGTTGTGTGTGCCACCACATCACCTCTCACAGCGATCCTATGAATCAGTGATCACCAACACATCCTGTCCTCAACATCCCTGGGGTTTTTCGTTTTGTTTTTTGAACTGCTGATCAAAGTGCAAAAGATACTGGTCAAGTCCTTAATTTCCGTGTTCAGGCTGAGTTCATTACATTATCTCCATGGCTTAAATCAGCTTGCTCACTTATTGCATCTCCCACCCTTGTTTCTCTCCCTGAATTTCTCAACATTTATTATGAGAGTGTGGCAGAACGCATGGGCTTTTTTTTTTTTTTTTTTTGGTGAGCTAGCAGTTGATCCCAGTAAAACAGGCATATCCAAACTTCAGCCCTCCTGATGTTTTGAACCACAACTCCCAGAATTCTAAGCTTAGATTGCCAATGGCAAGGGACTGTGGGAGTTGTGGTCCAAAACATTTGGAGGGCCGAAGTTTAGACATGCCTGCAGTAAAGGCATTGCCCACTGATGGATGTTGGGTATTTCCCCCCCTCCTTTTTTTTATAATTACAGGTGAAGTCCCTGTTGTACATGGCAGTCCCTTGTAAGACAAAACAATGAAACCCCCCAACCCCCAGGCTTTCTCCTTCAGGCTTACCTTCCCATACAGGGCCTTATAGGCATGGCAAATTTCAATTCTTTGTTTGTTGCTTCTGGATGTTATGAGGTCAAGGATGGCCTCCTTGTCACTGCCTGCAGAAGGGAAAGGGGACCGGTCATGGCTATTTATTTATTTATTTATTTATTTATTTATTTATTTATTTATTTATTTATTTATTTATTTATTTATTTCACTTATAAACCGCCCGATTTTCCCAAAGGGAACTCTGGGCGGTGTACATACATATCACCCCACAATGACTACCCAAATACAATCCCAAGACATGACAATCCCCAACAAAATAAACAAAAAGCAAAGTGAATACAAATCAGCATCCAAATACAATAAAGAACTGCTAAAAAGTACTAAAAGAGGATAGCAAGTAAAAATAGCAAGGCACTTCTAACCAAGACAAAAAGTCCAGGTAATGTCCGGCAAGGCAACTAAAAAACTAGTGCCAACAAGGAGAGGAGGGGGGGGAAGGGGCACATGCTCAGGGCCCCCCGAAACATTGACTGAAGAACCAGGTCTTCAAGGCCCTTCTAAATGCCAGCAATGACTCCGCCTGCCTGATCTCTGCCGGCAGCTTGTTCCAATAAGCCGGCCCCACCACCGAGAAGGCCCGGTTCCGGGTTGAAGCCCTACAGGCCTCTTTCAGTGTTGGCACTCTGAGAGAAAGGGAGGAAGAAGCTCTGGTTGGTCTGGATGAGACTGATCTCTGGGAGATCTGCTCCACCAGATAGACAGGCCCCAGGCCATGGAGGGTTTTGTAAACCAAAACCGTGACCTTGAACCTTATCCAGGAAGCAACGGGCAGCCAATGCAAGCGAGCCAGGGTGGGGTGATACGGGCATATCTGCTTGCACCAACCACCAGCCTGGCGACCATATTCTGCACCTGCTGCAAGCGCTGGACAAGGGTCAAGGGCAACCCCATGTAGAGGGTGTTGCAGTAGTCGATCCGCAAGGTCAGCAACGCCTGCACTACTGTCCTGAGAGAGTCCACGTCAAGGTACAGGCGAATCTGGGCAATTAGGCTGGGTCCAGGACAACGCCCAGATTCCTCACTCGATCCACCAGCTGAAGGGTCAGTCCCTCCAGACTGGGGAGAGGGCCACTGTACCCCTCCGGGGACGCCCCAAAGAACATAACCTCCACCTTCCCGGGGTTGAGTCTGAGCCTGTTGTTCCTGGTCCACTCCACTACTGCGTCCAGACAGCGGTTAAGGCCGTCCACAGCCTCCATTGCAGAGGTGGAAAAGGAAAGATAGAGCTGCATGTCATCAGTGTACTCTGTATGACCTCAGCCAGCGGCCTCATATAGATGTTAAAGAGGATAGGAGATATCGCCGACTCCTGGGACACCCCACACAAGAGTGTCCATGGGGTCGACAGAACACCCCCACACACCTCTACTCTCTGTGCGTGGCCGCCAAGAAAGGACCGGAGCCAGCACAAGGCCGGACCGCCAATCCCCACCTCGGACAGCCTGCCCAGGAGGATACCGTGGTCGACAGGCAGCGACTCACACCGTTCATATTAGAATTGGCTTTGAAATTCTGGATTTAATTCTCTCCCTCCCCCTCTTTTCACTGGAATTAAGAGACCAAGGACCAACTGGAATAAACAGATCTTCACGAAACAGTACATTGGCAGAAATGTGTTAATGTCACAACCAGTTTTACTTCATGCTTACAGAAGGCAATAAGCACAAGACGTACCAAATCCTTTCATAGCGTTATACAATGCCTCAGCATCTTGGTTGGCATTGAAGTCTGGATAATCCTTCACTGAACCCCTGTACCTTCCAGCCTAAAAAGAAAGAAAATAGTTGCACAGCTCAATGAAACAATGAAAGCACTCAGAAGGAGGTTGCCAGAAGGATACTCTACATACAGGAATCCCCTTTCCCTTAAGAGATTTCACTGCAGCCAAGACTTCACAGTCACCAGGTTAAGCAGGTGTTAGTGTGATCTTAGAGGGGCGTGGTGGTTCAGTGAACTAAGGCTCCGAAAACTGTTGGCTGCAAAGTCGGCAGCTGAGATGCTTGTACAGACTAACAGGGTGACTTCTTCAAAAACTACTTCTATGACTACAGTTGCATTTCCAAACAGCACAATGTTGCACCCCTCTCCATGCTGCTTGATGTCATCCTTGCTTTACTACACATGCACACGCCTGGTGATATTAGAAACATTCCTATATCATACAAGATGCAGTCTTTTGGATATGCAAGCTGCCCATAAGGAAGCACAGGAATTGTTGGGAAGGCAGCTTAAGGGATTCGACTGCCTCACAGGCACTTCTTAAAATATCACAAGTATACTTAAAGAAAGTTGTTCTTCCCGTCATCCCTTCCCCCACAACCATGAGTCATCCTGGCTTCTTGACAGATGGCCAGAACTCTTGATGTTATAAATAGAGGAACCATTCTGCCTAGAATTCTTATCCTCGGGTTATACTGCCTATTTGTCTCACAACACCAATGCCATGCCGGCATGTCTCCTCCACTTGATGTTGTACACAACTAAACCCAACCTCTCTTACGTTTCAAGTTCCCATTATCTTCTACACCCATTCACAAATATCTTGGGAATCCTTTACACTGAGACTGAGGAGAATGAGAATGATCAGTTACTTTTAAACAATTCACCCCTCACTCTCTGGAGAGGGATGGTAGAACATTCTCACATGACAAGATGTGGGAACCTCAGATATCATCTTCCCAGTATTTCCCACAAGTATAACCTACTACTTGCCCATTGGGCACATACCTGGCCAACTCTGAATACTTTTTGAGGGCTGTATTCATGCACAGATTATTCATGCTGTATTTGTGGCCACAAATAATTTCTTGTAGCAAACTCAATACATCATGAAATATGTTCCTGAATGTATCTATAACTTGGACAGTTCACATCAATTTCCGAATCTGAACACAAAATTCTGTTCTCCCTGATCCAAGTGCAATAGCCAGTCCACCAACTCCACTGGTTCTGTCCACTGCACTCAATTACTACAGGAAGTGCCAGGCACTTGATGCATACCTGTATTAGACTACAGAACTTCCTTCCACGTAGATATTATGACTTTTTAAATGTGCACCTTACAGTCTATGTGCTCTGTTTACATGAGAAGCATTTCTTACGCAAAGTGAATTCTCTAGCAGAACACGGCATTTTAGCAAATGCTAATCATCTTATACACTTTGCATTGTCTTCCACAACACCGAATGAGATTCTTCCTCATTCAAGTGATGCTAGCTGTCTCAAGTCAAGTGAGCTGACAACATTTTGTGTACTACTCTGGAGGGGGAAAAAGTGTCCTATGAGCACTGTGTGGGTATGATAGAGGAATGGTCAGTCTCAAGAATAAGACAATTTAATAATGCATCACTAATAATGCTGTAATTATTATCTAGCAATGCTTGTGATACATTCACACATAACATAACACAGCACCTGGGACTTCTCAGTATTGCTGATACTTAAGCTGCAGTTAGGACACATGTGGAGGTGAGGCCTGGGACAACCCCCAAAACCCACTGTCATTCAAATACTCCTACTTTAATTAAAGACATATGGTAAGGCAAGGAATGATCACAGTCATTCAATCATGAATGACCAGAACCCTACCAATTATAAACACATGTGTAAGCACAACAGCTTGAATTGCAGAGACAAATGGCCACCAGTTAAGAAGCTGCTTCTTGTACTCCTTTCACACCCATCAAATGACGCAACCCATACAAGCAACCACTCCTAAATTAGTGCCAATTTGCTAATGTGATTTACATCACTACCCTTATATTCATATACAGTACGTATATTGTAAGAAGCAATCTTCTGCCCAAACTGCAACAAGAAAACATTTGTTATATTATAAACAGGGAAGAGCCTGGAGAAAACAATGGATCTTCACAAAACACGAGTCTGCGCGGCCTCTTTTTCAAAACCTGCCATGTGGACCATCTGCCTTCATGCATGTTAAGGCATAGCTATACCTCTCCGAGATGCAGCCACGTTGTTGCTTGCTGACCCTGGGAAGCTGTCACAAAACGAAACTAGTGTTGAGGGCAGGTGAAGCCCAAGTTCACAGCATATTGTTGGTAAGTTGATCGAGTTTGGTACACCCAAGATACGTCGTAAAAAAATAGCTGCAATACGATTTACTTCCTGATTGGCAGCCTTAATCCAGATTGGTACTCCATACAGGAGTTGGTTAGTTACTTTAGCCATGAAGACTTGGAGTGCGGCTGGAACATACTGATTCCCAGAGTGAAAATGGAACCTTGAAATTGCCAGGAGATTATTTTTGAGGCAGCTATGGTGGCTTTTCGGTGGGATGACCAGTTAAGTCGATGATGGAACAGGAAACCCAGATACCTAAAAGTTGTGACTTGTTCAAGGGGTTTACCTCCGAGTGCCCATGTCTCCTTAGTCCAACTTTTGGAAAAGATTAATACTTTAGATTTTTCAGTATTGATGGTGAGCTTGTTAAGTGCACAATATTCTGAAAAGGCCGACAATAGGTGTTTAAGTCCAACCCTAGAAATGGACAAGAGTACAGTATCATCTGCATACAATAACAATGGGACTGGGTGGGAATTCATTCTAGGAGCATGGTTTCCTGCTTTGGCAAGATGTTCTGATACATCTGACATAAATATATTAAAGAGTGATGGTGCAAGGACACATCCCTGCTTAACACCCTTGGTAATTGGGAAGTTCTCGGATAGATGACCATTATGGTTTAAACGCACTTTACCAGTGTTTGCTGAGTATAATTTGCGTATCAGAAATAGCAAACGTGGGTCCATGCCCAGTTTAGTTAGTTTGGTCCATAGGAGAGGTCTATTGATGGAATCAAATGCTCCCCGTAAATCAATAAATGCAGCGTACAACTCCCCCTTACAAGAGTATTTACAGAGTACAACTCCCCCTTACAAGAGTATTTCTCAGCTAAAAAATCTAGCACCAGCGCATGGTCAAGGGTAGATGAACCCGGGCAGAAACCAACTTGTTCTTTAGGTGGGAGTTGGTTAACACGCATCCAGTCTGAGAGGCGGGTCAGAAGGTGTTTGGCGTACCATTTCCCTATCACTGGGAGCAAGCTTATTGGCCGATAGTTGGATGGTAATTTAGGATTCCCTTTTTTAAAAATTGGTATTATTATGGAGGTTAACCAGGATTCTGGCAATATCCCAAACTGGTCGATCAGCGTAAATAATTGGGCCAGGGGTTCTGCCCACCAGTGGATATAGTTTTTGATCAAATCAGCTGGGATGCCATCAAAACCTGGTGCTTTCCCAGATTTCAAGGTATGTATTAGTTCAACTATTTCTTCCTTGGAGACAGGAGACCACAATGGAATTTCCGAAGGAATTTGGATTTGGTTAGGAAGATCAGATGGTGTTGGTGTTGAGAATATACTGGAAAAATAAGCAGTCCATTCTTCTGAAGAGATTAGTACAGTATCTATAGGGCTAACAGTCTCATAGGCTTTTGAAATGATCATCCAAAATTCTCTAGCATTCTTGGAGTGTAATGTGTGGATGAGCTGAGTCCAATTCTTCATCGCATAAGCGTGTCTTTTTTCCTTCAAAAGGAGGTCAGTTTCTTTCTTTGCAAGTGTGTAAAATCTAAATGACTCAGGGGAAGGAAGGGCTCTCACCAATTGAAAGGTTTGTCGGAGTTTAAGTTTGGTTTATGGTAACCCCAGATTAATATGGTTGCTATTCAGGCGCCGAGAGGTTTGCCTATTGTAACTATTTTAATGACTTTTTATGCCAATAAAGGTGACTGTGACTGTGACTGTGACTGTGACTGTGACGAAACTAGAACCCTACAGCAGGGGTGTCCAAACTTCAGCCCTCCAGATCTTTTGGACCACAACTCCCAGAATTCCAAGCCTGCATTGCCAATGACAAAGGACTGTGGGAGTTGTGGTCCAAAACATCTAGAGGGCTGAAGTTTGGACACCACTGCCCTACAGTTTTGTTTTTTTAAACATGACCTGCCTCAGAAATGCCTGTATTCAGCCCTTAGGAACGATCAACCCAGAGTTGACCGATGCCCCCTCTTTTGTTTTATTTTTCCATTTAGCCTCCCCTTGTGTTTGCCTGTAGTCTATGTACACTGAAAAGCCAGAATGAAATGTGATAATGCATATTCACAATGCAATTCTATATTTCCAGCAGGCTGCTTTCAAATGGAGAGGGAAGAAAGGAGGAAAAAACGTACTGCAATATGTCTACTTTGAAGAGGAGAACTGGAAGAGAAGATGGGATGTATCTTCTGGAGGCCAGCTTTTTACATGCCATTCTAGGGAACTTCATGTACTCTTCTGCTTAACTGTCTCCTTAAAATTCATGTTTGCTCGTGCATAGTTTCCCTCCTTATCCACTAACTATGTCAATCCTGGCCTATTTTCATCTTGAGAATATAAGAACGAAAATTTTCAAAAGGCCTTTCATAAGGGTGAAATAACCAGAGTTTTTAATACATATTTTTCCATTGAGGGACTTGCTTTACAAAATAGCTTGTGAAAGTCTGAGGTGATGCAAAACTCTTATTAGTTTATGAAAATACATTTATGTGCAAAATACCCCTTACATTTTACACAAAATACTGTATACAATTTTTTTGGGAAAATACAGTTTTTGTACACACTACAAGATGACAGTATTGATTTAGGATGCAGATTTTAACAAACCCAAACATTGTTTTAAAAGCAGAGAATGCTATTAAGTATCCCATCTTCAAAACAAAAAAGTGGTGTGGTCCTTGTGCAAAACAATACTTTTTATTGGAACGACATAATCTAAGCTCATTAGTCCTCTAAATCAAGCTGGGAATTGTGGACCTCTTTTAAATATTTGTCTGATAATCCCAAACAAGCAAAACATCTGGTTTTATCCTGCTCATTTTCAATAAAACCAAGCCTCGTATATCCCTGCCCCTATTGTCAGCCCACTGTGCAAATCATATCGTCTGTATATTTGCAGTTAAACAAGGATGGAACACAATTCTCTGCGTTTTTGCAGGTGGAAAATGGATGCATAGAGAGCACGTGGTGCATGCAGCTAAAAGAAAACAAGGACGTGACAATGTTCCTCTTTGGATTTCAGAGCCTAGTGTCTGCTCTTTTTTCAAAATTGGAAACAGTCACAGATTTATTTCATTTTGTTTTTTTAAACAGCCTCCTTCTTCAAGCCCCCCCCCCCCAACATCAGTCCCTTGCTTCCGTCCTTGGCCTTTGGGCAAAGCCTCAGCCACGCCTGTGATCCTGGTTACAACAGCTGCATCAAGAGCAACAGCTGTGCATGGATTTCATGGACACATGATCTGGGGGATTTCCATCAAGGCTCCCTGAAATATTTAACAGGGCCCCAGTGTTAATGGAAGTGCCAGACTGGGGGAACCATTGTTCTCCCTGCCTATGGGGAGTTTCTCCAGAGAGGGTAAGCTTCTTCCAGGCTACAAACAGAAGAGAAGTTGACTCTGTCTCTCTATTTTTATTTATTTTACTGTATTTATACAATCTGTATGCTGCTTGCTACCCAAAGCTCTTTCGCTCTTGCTCTCTCTCTGTGTGTGTGTGTTTGTGTGTGTGTGTGTGTGTCTTTTAGGTTTGTCAGCCTTTCTGCCAACAAGCAGCAGGGCTCCGAAAAAAGTGGGAAAGAGGCCAAAAAAAAAAGAAAGAAAGAGTGGTAAAATAATCACTCCAGTCCACAGAGAGCTGCAGGAAAGCAGCAAAGAGCACATAACACTAGCCAGCCTGATGGCCTGGTAGTCCCCACTTCAATACCATCATGGCCAGGCTCAGCCTGGAAAGAGTTTTCCCAGAGATATAAAAGTGGACTCACAGTGGGTGTGTTCACTCCAGCCCACTTTCATCTCTAAGCAGCAGGTTTCACCAGTTTTTTCCTTCCAAGGCCTACAACCCATTTTACTTAACCACAAGGAGGAAAGTAGCTTACTCATGCTAAGTGTACTCAAAATCATTTTGAGCCTCAAGAGATGCGTCTACAAACTGGGCTGGATGTGCTTTTTTCTCCTGCTGCAGTCAGAATATGACATCCTTTCCTCTAAGATGTTCATCTGATACCTGCTTTTCTCTTTTCATGCCTGTCTGTCCCTGACTGACTTCTCCCTTCCTCTCCCCCATAGCATGAATGTTTGGCTATGGTTTGAAATGTTGGTTTGAGGGCAATCTATATATTTAGTTAGTTAGTTTGGGCGCTTTTACATGACCTCTAAAATCCGGTGGCAACTTAAATTCAGACCAGAGATCATGGGGGTTTGTCCCTCTTCCTATGTTCCCACCCCTCCAGACTCCATTGTTCCTGTCTGCATGAGGCTAGGGAGAAAAAAATGCAGGCTCACCTAGTCTGCCAGTGGAAGCAGCCCTGTAGGGATTCCTGTCTCTTAAAGGGGCGGTGGGGACAAAAAAAAACAAACGGAAGGCAATGGAGCCCGGCATTCAGAGCTTTATAATCTGCATTGGAAGATTTTTTACCTCCTGGAGGCCAGGTACTTGAAAAGTGTGCTGGGACGTGCTTAGGTAGTTGTGGTCGTACTTAATTTTTTTTAAAGTCCGGAGCTGGTGGGAAAACATTTTTAAGCTCCGGATCTGGGAGCCCTTTGCCTTGGATTTTAGGGGTCGTGTAAAAGCACCCTTAGTTAATTAGTTAACTTTTATGCCCTAAGGAGCCATGTAGCCATCAAAAAAGGCAAATACAAAAGTGAAACAGGTGATACCTTTAGGCTACTATAAAAATAACAAAACATTGCTAATATTTTGGGGGCAAAACCTCCTTCATCAGAGCAGTACCAATAGGTTTTAGCATGGCAAAAGATGGATTTGCCGGGAGTTCTTTCTTAGATGTAGAGACCATGGCGAGATGGGGAAAAAGCCAGGCAGTTTACTTGAGGCACAGTTCTTAGGCTGTATCCAAATTGAAGGGAGGGAGGTGTTTTAATTGTCCCAGTCCTTCCAAAGACATGTCACAGCTCTCACGTACACACAGTCATCCAGATGAGGTTATCCGGAAGCTGGCAACTGGACTTCTCCCGTGAGACCGAAACGCTTCACTACTCAGCCAAGCAGCTTCGTCAGTCATGTGGTGATGGCATCTGACCTGGATGCCTTCAAAAGGGGATTGGACAGATTCCTGGAGGAAAAGTCCATCACAGGTTACAAACCATGATGGAGATGTGTAACCTCCAGGGTTTAAACCAGGGTACTTCAAGGGCCAGATGGAGAGTGGTATCAGGAGACAGATATCTAGTCTCATGCGCTCCCAAACACATGTGGTGGGGCCGCTGTGAGATACAGGAAGCTGGACTAGATGGGCCTTTGGCTTGATCCAGCATGGCTCTTCTTATGTTCTTATGTTCTTATGTTCTTATGAAAGTTGGTGTGAAGGGCCTTGTACCAACTTTCCTCACACTGATGAAGCTACTTGGATGAGTAATGAAACATTTTGGTCTCACAAGAAAAGAAGTCCAGTTGCCACAACTCGACTTCCCTCTAAACAGATATGTGGGTGCTAGCTAAAGGACATGACAGAGGGGACCAACCTGGCTTCCTAGGCAGAGCATGACACTTCACATCCTGGGAGCAGCCACCAAAAAGGCCTCCCCTTATATCCTACTACTCTGGTTTGTGATTTGCTGCAACAAGCCAGCACAATACGTATGAAAGAACAGCTTGCTGCAAACTTGTAGTTTCCACCACATCTCTTCAAGGAAAGGGGTCAAATGAGTACAGCAGCACAAAATACTTTCATTGTGAAAAAGACGAAGCATCACTTGCTTTTACATCTGAACTGAGTCATGTACAGTAGTACTTCCTCAGTTCTCAGAAATCACGAGATATGGTTTTGGCAGGATACAGTAACCCTAAAAATAAAAAAATGCAAATAAGAAGAACCATCAACCCATTACATATTAAATATTTTATTTCTAACACATACTCACCTAGTATTTGGTAATTAAATTATTAACAACTCCAGAGGCTGCATATGGGCAGTGTCAGGTCCAGAGTGAGTTCCAGAGGCCACTTCCGGTCAGAGTCGGACCTGGCATGGGCCCACCGGATGCCTTGGAGGCCTGTTCCAGGCATCGCCGGGACCGCACCAAGCCCCAGAGGCCACCTCCAGTCAGGAGGAGGAGAAAGAGGTGAGATAGGCTGTGATTTATTAAAAATTTTGCTCGTTTTGCAAAACATTCACAAATCAAGGTGCTTGTAAACTGAGTTACCACTGTATAGACAAAACAACTACAGTAATTAAGTCAGCGTTTTTCAACCACTGTTCCGCGGCACACTAGTGTGCCGCGAGATGTTGCCTGGTGTGCCGTGGGAAAAATTGAAAAATTCTAAAGAAATTCAACCCAGGGCCGGTGGGTGGCCCACAGCTGGGAGGCACTATAAATAGCGTCCCAAGGGCCAGCTTGGCCCTCCCCCTGAGGCCAATGGCATCACTTCCTCCCGACCGGACCTAGCCCCACTCATTCTCTTAGTGTTTGCCCTGTGCCTGCTGCCGCCGCCGCGACTCGCTCACTTCCCTCTCCCCCCCTCCTTTTTTTACCCTGGACCACCACCACCCCTTTCCTGGGAGCTACCAATGGACTGAGCCGCCCGACAGCCCGCCCGCCAACACGAGCCGGCCCGGGAGCCCCAGCCCAGAACAAACCACCAGGTGAGGGGAAGGGGAGGAGGGGCCCCCAGCTGCCCCACGAGCACCGCGGCAGGGCTGCGAGGAGGAGGGGATGGAGGAGGCCTCCACCGGGCCTGGGCTGAGGAGGCGGTCGGGGGGGCTACTGGCACGGCCGGACGGCCGGACGGCCAGCCTTTAGGGTCCGGGAGGGGAAGAGGGGCCCCACGATGGGTTCCTTGAAGTCTTGCCCCTTTCTTTCTGTCTTGGGTCGCCCTCTTCTCTCTGTCTGTCTTTTCTTTTTTTCCCCACCTCTCTCTTTCCATTCGTACCCTTTCCCCTCTTCATAGAAACGTGCTCATTTCTAGCCTGCATATGTGTATGTCTAGCAGCCTGCCTACTGTAATTAAAACTGTAAACCGCCCAGAGACTCCTTGAAGTGGTATGGGGCGGTATACAAGCAGAACACTTTCTGCCTTCTTTCCTTCCTGCCTTCCTTCATCCTCCTCCCCTCCTGTCGCTGGATTTGCCTTGGCCACAGTGTGGAGAGCAAGATGGGCTTTTGGGTCTTATTTGTGTTCCTGGAGAGTCAGTGCCCCTTCTCAGGTCTCCACTGGACACAGAAGTCCATGCAGGGCAAAATGTCTTTAAAAAAACAACACAGGTAAGTGGGAACTGGGTGCTAGAGAGCGGGCTGCCTCAATCTGTGGCCCCTCTGTCCTGCTTCTCCCTACACCAGCAATGGTGAACCTTTTAGAGACTGATATAGGCACAGAGTTAATTTTTTTAACATTTTCTAATAGTGGTGTGCCTCGTGATTTTTTTCATGAAACAAGTGTGCCTTTGCCCAAAAAAGGTTGAAAAACACTGAATTAAGTGATAAAATTAAAGGAACGCCCAATCCATGAAAGATGTTAAAGGTCAGGATTTATTTATTTTTAAATAGCTAGTAGTTAAGTAGTTGCCAAATAGAAATCATGAAAGTCTTTAGCCCTTTCCAAGTATTGCAATTTGAACACTGACCTGGCCCTCCTCCATTTCTAGTTGGGATTGCTCTCTTAGGGCCTTTTCACAAGACCCCTAAACTCTGCGGCAAATGGCTCCCAGCTCCAGAGCTTAAAATTATTTCCCCACCAGCTCCGGAGTTTACAGATAATTAAGTGCGACCACGCCCACCTAAGCACGTCCCAGCGCACTTTTCAGGTACCTGCTCTTGGAGGGTGAAAATTCCTGATGCGGATATAACAGTAGTGACTGTCGGGCTCTCCTTCCTTCTGTTTGTTCTTTTTTTGCCCCCCCCGCCCCTTTAAGAGATCTGAATGCAGTGCCGGGAGCAAAGCGAGATGGCAGAACGGAGGTGAGCGGCATTCTTTTCTTCCTTTTTTTCTCCCTCCCCTCGCACAGCCAGCAGCCAGGAGTGCGGAGGGGGTTGGAACACAGGAACAGCGACAAACCCCTAAGATCTCTGGTCCGAGTTTAAGTGGCCAGCGGATCTTAGGGGTCGTGTGAAAAGGCCCTTACTTATGGAGGACAAAGACCCTGAATGGTGGAGCCCCCATTGTCTCTGGGGGTGACACATGCCCTGCCTGAAGGGGAGATTCCCCTATTCAAACTTGTCACCCTCTACCTATAAGAGGAGAACCAAAGATGCCAAGATGATAGCACTTTCCCCAGCTGTCTTGAATTTTAAGGCCCTAAACTGGCTACTCTGGTGAGAACATCTCATAATTAGAACCCAACCACCATCTAGGCTATTAAAGGGACAGTGGTATTTGCACAAGGCTCTCTTGTACAGTGAAAACGGGGTGATCATAATTCTCCGTCTGATTAAGTGACATTGCCACCATCTTCCAATCTACCTGGAGCTACCAAACCATGTCTGGAAGCAGCCTCTCCTGCAGTATACTGTACCACAATAGTCTAATGTAGAAATTATGCTTCTTCTGTTAAGGAGCTTAAACCTATGACTCAGCTCTGTTGAAAACATGTCATTTTTTTTTGAGCCGCCATAAAGTACATATCTGAAAGCTGACTGATTTATTTATGTCTTCCATTCAAGTTTCCAAATGATGAACTTATAATATTCTGCCTTCTAACGCATCTGTTCATGCACAGCATCATATCCAATTCTCTGCTTCTCAGGTTCCTTTAGTAAACAGGCTCTGTGTAGGAAATGACCTTCTCTGTATGAGGTCAGGCTACCTGCCCATCTAGTGCAGGACTGTCTGCTGAGACTTCCACTGGTTCCCCAGGACATCACCACAGTGCTAGGGTGATCCTGCAAACAGTGCCAACTATTATGCCAAGACAGATTCAACACCCACCACTTTAAATGAAACAAAAAGATAGCTTGGAAGAAATACAATACAGGCAAGTAGTAGAAGTAGTAGCAGCAGCAGCAGCAGCAATAAGTCACTGCCCTAACGTCAAAGAGCAGGTTCATTGCCCAGGGGTCCTTTTCCAAGGAAAAACGCAGGGTAAAAATGTTCAAAATTGAAAATAAAATAAAATACATAAAATAAAACAAAGATGAAGATAGGGCAGCTGCCTTACGGGTCCATGACCCACCCTGTAGAAGTTTAAGACATGCAGTTCAGGCAGAACATTCAATTGTGAATTTGGCCTCATTTGCTGCCCCCCACACCCCAATGGTAGATTACACATTGCTCCTAAAATAATTGTTGTCGAGTTTTGAATTTTGATTAAATTATGCGCACCAGACGTGTAGGGATTCAGGGAATATAATAGCTTCAAGTTCCTCAGAGTAATCCACCCCTTTTCTCATTAACTGAGACTTACAGCACCAGGAACTCACTCAGAGACATTAGGAGAAGCAATAAAAGGTTGCATTACTTATAATTGAAGAGATCAAACTGCAAACTGACAAATACCACTGCTTTCAGCAAAAAGACCACAACAGACTCGAAAGAAGGAAGGGAATATAGAAGAAAGAGGCATCGCTCTCTTTGAATTCAGAGGCAGGGAAGGAATAACTGGTTAGTGCTGGATGGACCATCCATCATCCCAACCTAGAAAGGCCCCTTCCAGCCAAACCTACTAAAAGCTGCAAACAATGTATAAATAAATAAATAAATAAATAAATAAATAAAATCCAACAATAATCACCAAGTTGGACTAGAATTTTGCAGATCCAGGTTTAGGTCCTGAAGTTATAAAACTCATTGAGTAAAATTGGACCAGTTATTCTTGCTCAGCCTCGGGTATTTCAGAAGATAAAAGTAGGGAAGAATAGAGACGCATAAGGAACAATGGGATGTAAACTGAATTACTTTAACACCAAAGTCATTTCATAAGCTATTAAAGTCTGCTACTAAGACACCTAAACCCACATCGGCCCTTACATAAACTGCTGAACACTATGCATTGAGACAGCTAATTTATTTTTACAGAAGCCACATCACTATAATGACGGGACTTGAAATTAATTTTGTCACAACCCTCAACAGCCTTTCTAATTGATTAGAAAGGAAACTTGGAATTTTGAGCATTATTTGATTAATATCAGACCAGAAAAAAACAGGGACTCAGAATCAAAGAATGTATTCAAGACTTATAATGGTACAGGACAGTCTTCGCATTTAACCAGCTCAAGATATTGTACGAAAGATCACAGACAAACTGAAGATCCTTTGTGCTTTAAAGGAGCTCTGAAATCAAATTTGATACACTGCAGGGAGCAACATGATCTCTGACTCAGAAACCCTTTAAAACCCTTTAAAACTTAACCTTAATACTGTACACAGACTTGGGTCTTCTGGAAAGAGAATCTGTGCTGGTAGTGTAGCATTTACGTGATCCGGTCATGGGCACCCAGGTCACAGAACTGACACCCTCACTCCTTTGAACAGGTTATTTAATCATTACCCCATCCACAGAGGAGTCATGCCCAGAAAGGCAGCTCTCAAATGTCTGAGGAGGTGTCTGGAGAAAGATTGAAGGCCGTTTAAAGTTCCCTTGTTTTATTCGGTATACAATGTCAATAATACCCCCACACACAAACACACAAATGTGTGTGTGTGTGTGTGTGTGTGTGTGTGTGTGTGTGTGTGTGTGTGTGTGTGTGTGTGTGTGTGTCCCCATGTGCACACACACACACACACACACACAGAGAGAGAGAGAGAGAGAGAGAGAGAAAAAGGAACCACAGTCTGAAAGAAAGTGTTCCTTAAGTAGAGTCTGCTAACAAGAGTAGTTACATACAGTATATCCAGTTCTTCATGTCACAGAGTGTGAAAACAGCTCAAGCCAGGCCAAATGTGCTTTTGCAAAATTTCTCACTGAACCTCAAGGGGTCCTGGGAAGGAGGTAGCTGATACATGTTCAAAAGGAGGGACAGAAAAATTACAGAACTTCAAACTTTGTCTTGAAAGCACCAGAGGATGTCTGCCTCCTCACTTTTCTCTTGAACGCCCCTCCAACAACCATGGTTCATGTCTCATGCAAAAGGAAACACTTATTTCCTGCTCACACGAATGTTTCCAATTAAGGTATGCAAATCTTACAAAGCTACTGCCTGATAAATCACACCTGCAAATGAAGCCATGCTTATCTCTTGATCACAAATTACTGTGTTAGACTGAACAGGGTAGTAACATGTATATGAACAGTGCCTTAGTCTATTAAGTTAACTTAATGATTGCATTGATGATGATGATGATGATGATGATGATGATGATGATGATGATGATTACAGTGTTACTATTATTAATTGATTAACTATCACAATGATTGCATTGACTGATTTCATAAGAACACCAGTGTTTTCCATGTTACGTTCCATCCCTCATAATTGATTTTTTTCCTTTTCACGTGTTCTTTGTAGGTTTAATGCCAGGGGTCCTCAAACTAAGGCCTGGGGGCCAGATACAGCCCCCCAGGGTCCTGAATCCAGCCTGCGGGACTAATTGCAGACCTGCCCACTCAACCCCGGTTCAAGAGCAAGCAAGCAAGCTGGCCTCTGCAGCTGCTTCTATTTCTGTGGTGGGCTGTGTCACTTCCCCCACTCACCGCCCAGATGATTGGTGGGCCGGCTAGTGGGGCAGTTCAAAGTGGGAGGGCCACAGCAAGGTCCCCCACTCCCTCCATGGCCCAGGGCCCCACCCCTTCTCCTCCTCCACCCTGTCCACCTGCCTTCCTTGTGTGGCTGTCACCGATGTCTTATTATGATTTTGAGGAAGGAAGGGGGCAGGCAGAGGCAGCGCCATCCATCCATCCAAGCAGGAGCAGCCACGGCAGTGGACTGACAGAGGGACGGAGGGCAGGTGACCGATAGGGAAAAATAATGATTTCCCACCTGCCCAGCCCCCTCCAAGCTGCCGCCTTGCTCCATGGAGGGAGGGAGGGAGGGAAGGGAGGAGGGAGCCTTCCTGGTGCCCTCCAGATATGTTGGCTATTGACCGGGCCTGCTGGCTAGGGATCATGGAAGTTGTCGTTCGGCACAGTTGGAAGGGTCCAGGTTGTGGAAGGCTGGGGGCAGGGGGGAGGGGCTGTAGGGTAATGGGAGAACTCAGCCTCCCCTCCAGGCGGCCCTGACTATCCTAACACATCAGCTATGCAAACCTCTGGAAATATGAGCTTCTTCCACTTGAGCGACTGAACAAACTGAGCCTCTCCCTTCACATTTCCATTTCTACTTGTTCTCTCTCTCTCTCTCTCTCTCTCTCCCAATCGTTAGACTTGCAATAACAGAGACTTCATTCTGGAGTCTCTGTTAGGCATCTGTTTCGCATTTAGAACCAATACTGGCAGCAGGGAAAGAACATAAGCTCACAAAAAACAAAAACCTCACAGTTGGTAGAGAAAACACTGGCTTCTTACAAGCCAAAAGCATTCAGAAGCAGGAAGAGACATATAAATAGTCATGCATCAACCACTAACTTATTTTCCATTATATGGGAACAAGACAAGATCAAGCATGGAAATGAGTGCCCGAAAGTCTGGTTGCAGTGACTAGCCTTATGTATCTCCAGTGAGAAAATTGACAGAATAGCTGAAAGTGCCTTACCTTTCCTTTGGTGGACATGGCTTCTGGAATGATGTTAATGGACGAGATGGAGGATGCTGCAAACAGGGAAAACAACAACAACCACACATTAGCAAGATTAGATTTGCTTTTTATTTTCCTAAATGCGCTGAATCTCAAATTGCTGCCCAACATCTGATTTGCATGGGAGAGAACTAAGAGTGAAGGCAGCAACACACACCTCACCTAAAAAAGAACTTGCTGCACTGCTTCAGGGTTGAGAAGAGTACTTCATACACTTCCCTATGGCTTTCCTGCAGACTCACTGAAAGACGGTTCCTCAATAAGCAGCTCTCCAGAGTCAGAATAACCCATGAACTGAGTGGTGTAGCATGAGTTTCTGGCACCCAACATGCCTGGGGCAAGGCAAATACTACACACCACATGCCCCTAGGCCAGTGGTGGCAAACCTTCGGCACTTTGTCATTGGAAATACAGGCTTACAATTCTGGGAGTTGTGGTCCAAAACATCTGAAGTGCAAAAGGTTCGCCATGGGTGAGGTGGAACATGGTGGGGCAGCGGGAGAAGCCCCCAGGGTGCCATCATGAAGCAGTCAAGGAGCCATTCAAAGTCTTTGTGGATGGTGGCAGTGCCCCCCACCCCAAGCTACACCATGATTCAAATAAAATAAAGCATCAGATTCTTCCTCCCCCACCTCCCATTCTATTTCTTTGCTCCCGAGGGCCATAAATGTATGGTAACATCCACAAGGTCAGAATGACACAAAATATCAGCCAGCAAAATGATTGGTCCACAAGAGCTGGGAACAGGCTCTTGGCGTTACCGTCTACTAGCATTCATCTCTTGCATCTCCTTGACAAACCATCCAAAAGGTTTGAAAAGCACATGTTCGTCAAAACACAGAAATGTGGGCATAACTATGTAAATACACCTTGGAATTGTTACCAAAGTTTTGTGCCATAGCTATGAGGGATGGTATTAATGAGAAGCCACGTTTTACCATAAATGAGAAGAATGTTGACATTTACCAAAAAAGGGGGGGAATGCCACTGTATGCCCTTCCTGGGTTGTCCTCTTTCCATTTCACAGGGCATTATTTTCCTTCAAAGCTCTTGGCCATGGCCTTGAGTCAAAGAAGGAAACAAAAGAAGGAAAGCCCACATAATAAAGACTTTTAAGAACCCCTAGAGATCTCTAATGGGTGGGCTGTTCTAGACGGTGAAAATGCAGGGCCTCTCCTTGCAGACAGCTCATCGCTGCACTGCGGTTTGTCTACTGGGCTAGGATCCAGTAAGAGAGTAACCCTTTCATCTTCAGCAAGAATGCTACAGGGACAAAGGAGCTCATGCCTTCCCTGCATCTCTCACCGTGACTTAACAATGTGCTGCCCCAAGTACACATCAAGAAGTAACGTCTCCATGAAGCAACCATTACGATCTTACCACAATATATCACATGATCTGGAAACTAAAGGCCAGTCGCAGATCACCAACAAGCATCCTTGCGATGCTGTGTGCATTTCCCAGGCAGGTAACAGAACAATATGGGGAACATGTGGTCCTTCAGCTGTTGCTAAACTCTCAAGTGCCACTGTCCTTTCAAATGCTGGTGCTGATAATGCTGCTAGGAAGGCCCATGCAACGGCATTTGGAGGGCTACACATCCCAGGCCCTAATACATTCCTCTCTGGTTTTTGGAGCATCTGCCTGCAAAACGAACCTGCTACAGTGCAGCTCAGCCACAATAGCCTTTCTTCAAGGACAGATTCCTAAGGCTTCATCAAATTCTGTCAAACCCCTAAGGCTCCATCATTCTATAGACAGCAAAAAGCCACACAAAATTGTAGGGGGCAACAAAATTTGAGTAGAACTAGCACACAGATGGTTGCAACATCTCCAGGGATCATGCCTTCAGGAGGGTCCTTTATATAAAGCAATTGTGGAGATGCTAGGTCTCAAAACAGAAAAGAGTATTTTATTTTGTGAGTGGTCTGACTATATACATGGAATTCTAGCCATCTAGGCTGCTAAAAGAGAAAATGTCCCGTATTTAAGGCGATGTTGAAATATCCCTAAAAAGAAGTAGGGGGTGACCTGAAAAATTCTGAAGAAACTGTGGCTAGAATGGAAAGTGTGAGCAAGAGGAGATTTCAGTTAAGTCCCTTCTTGCTCATATTTGCACTACCACCTGCTAACAATTTCAGCAATAGTAACTTTACCCACCTACCCCAGTTCTGCCCGAGGGAAGGCAGGAAGTTTTGCCCTGACCTGACTTTAGGTGTCTTGATGTAAATGAATCCACCTGGTAGGTGAAACAGACATAAAGACTAATCAGAGTAAAAGCAGTCCTCCTTGCCTTCCCTGATGCTGCACTGTGTGTGCGTGTGTACGTAGGGAGAATTGTACCAAACTTCCGAGTGGCCACCGCCTTACTGCAGAGCTGTCAATGATGAATGATGATGGGAGTGACAGCCCCACTCCTACTCTGGCACGCTACAGAGCACATGGACAGGCTTGGCTTTCCTTTTTCTGTACTAAAGGTATGAAGAGACAGCTAACTTATGCCATAAATGTCCATTATACCCAATTAAAGGGAAGACACGTGGTTCTAATGCTCCGGCCAAAGCATCAGCATTTGTAACCACACAGAAGGAATCGGAGAAGTAATACTTCAGTACAACATGCTTGCAGACTGATTCATTTCCTGTCCCCTAAAGCTCACATCCTGATAATCTCAAGTTCTGTGCAATGTGCATTCAAGGTTCTCATTTATCTTGAATTGAAAAGGAGAATTTAGCATGTTGGGAAGACACTAACTCACCCAAGCCTTCACATTCAGAAGAAATCAACCCTAAACAGCTACACACTTCTTAGTCCAAATGCATCATAAATTTAAAAAACAACAGAAGCCCCATTGCTATTCTTTACTCGGGTTTTTGGACAGACTCGGTAGGCAGAACTGAATTAGGGACCAAGTCCAAATTAGACAACTGTGGCTTTTCTCACAGGGAGTAGATCCAGCAATTCTTTGCATCTAACAGGGCCAAAAGAAGAGACTCCCAACTCTATGAAATGTCAGATTTCCATGAAGGTCCAATTTTGCAACTCTGCAGAAGGAGCTAGCTAGGGTGGATCTATGTCTCCCTATGACAGTACCTACTAGAAAACAGACAGACCAAGGAATTTACAACTTTTCAGTCACCTAAAAGCAAACATACAAGATTGAAAGGACGAGTGAAGAATACAATGAACAAGGAGCAAAGATAATGGAAACTATCCATTCACATAGATAAAGGAAACTATCTAAGAGGATCTATATGTCAAGAGTGCCATTGCCCTGGAAAGCAGCAGGAGAACTGTCTAGGGCTGCAGCCACAGAAGCAATCGCCACACTTTCTTTCCAAGATTAATTACAGTCTCTGCATATTTTAAGAAAATACCTTGGTGCAAGTTAGGAACGACTTGATTTCAATTGATTTGAAATCAAGGAGATTTTTTATACTATGTTGAATTATTTGGAAGAATGAATGAATCAATTGCAAGTTTGTTTCCCTGTCCTCTTCTTCAGCATCTTTTCCTCTGTGAATGACAAGGAAGCAGAGAGGAAGCTAGTTCATACTTCCAAGCCTTTTCCAACTGGACAGAAGATGGTCATTTTAGTACATAAAGCATCCAGCTTTATGAACTGAAGCTAGCTGAGCATAAAAGGAGGGTTATTTTTAAGCACTGTAGGGAGTAGGCTATGAAGTCTACAACAAATGTCGTCTCATAGACATACTGCCTCAGAAAAGTTTTCACTCCCAATTAAAACAATTAGCAATGCCATCCAGCATGAGTCTACTCAGAACTAAGTTCAATTGGGTTCATTGAGGACTATGGCCCTGTAAGTGGGTTTCAGACTGCAGTCCGTAATTCCAGGAGTAGCATGGCACACACAGACCACACCCAGTCCAAAGAAAAGCAGTGCATGAACAGGATGAGGTTGACTGCACGGCTTTAGCATAACTGTTACAAACACCAGTGCCACAGTCGCCAACATAATGAACATTTCAACATTTTTATTCAGAGTCCCAACCTATTCTTATATGCTTGGAAACAAGTCCAACTGCGAGTGTTTTACTCCTTCCTAAAAATATGTGGGCAGCTGAGCTGAAAAGTCCTTAAAACCAAGCAAAATATTTGAAATGCCACCAACTGTTTGTTAGTGATTGTTTGAGGCCTTGGCTCATGATTCTTTAACCCTCACTATCATCAGTGCCCTTTTTGCTGAAGAACAAAGCATTCACATTTTAGGTCACTGGATTTTTTTTTAAAAAAAATGTCTTTCCCTCAGAAGGCCCCAGTCATTGCAGTGTGTTTGGAACTAGCCTTGCCTGCCAAAGTTCCCAAGGGCAGGAACAGTTTATTCTGAAACCCAGCCACAAAACGGCAGCCTCCATGCCTTTTGCAGTTTGTTTGTTTGTTTGTTTGTTTTAGAGTATTTTTACCTCGCCTTTCTCCTTGGAAAAGGACCCAAGGCAGTTTATAGTAACTAGGGATAATATACAGTCCAATACAATTAAGACATGATAATATATACATAAGAGTCGTGTCCTAAATGAAGCTTTGAGGGGTGGGTGGGCTCCTGCGGATATGAATCAAGGCAGGCAAACATGTCAACCTCCGATCTGGAATTTGGTGACCGTTTTCACAACGCCCACTATGACACATTTTTCTTTTGGGGTGGTGATGAGAATAGCAGCGCACAAGTTATATTACCTAAAATGGTATAGGGACTTGCACCATTTTCTGGATGCAAGGATTTTTACCCAATCGGATCACACAGGCTTTCGCCTGCCAGGTGCTGCTTAATCCCTACTTAACTTTCTCTCGTGTTTTAAAGGGATGCCCGTGAAGACGGCCCCGATGAGACCGGTTTCCCATTGCTAACGAAATTGAACAGGCTAAAACCGAGCACCGAGAGGAGTCCCAGGTCGTGACTACCCAATGCACACGCCTTGGGATCCTATGGGTCGCCACGTCCCCTCCGTCCGTCCCCCTCTCCTTTCCTGCCGCCGTTGCAAACTTAATTAAATCAATTAATTACTTAATTTAATTAATTAATTAATTAACTAACTTACTTCACAGGACCCAGATGTCTCCTGCTCCGGCGGCTCCTGGCTCGCTCGCCTCCACGACTCGATCCGGGAACGGGAAGGCGCGCTGACCCTCCGCCAGCAAAGCAGCGCCGGCAGCTGTTCCTTCCCGTCTCGGATTTGCTCCGCTCCGACTGCAACGTCACAGGCTCCGCAACCTTCCAATCCTGGCTGGTCCTTCAAACCCCCCCCCACTCCCCCGCTCGAGGAACGGAGTGGCTCTGCCTGCAGACAAGCCCCTATTGGGGGAATACCATCTTCGGAGGAAATAGGGGGTGGAGGGCGCGGCTGTTGCGGCTGCTTCGGCCCCTCACTGGGGCTTAGCGGCTTCTTTGTGTGTCCCTAGGATGCGTAAATGGCTCATTGTTACTTTGCGCCAACTCGGAGTAAAGGAAACAAAACGGGGCCGAGTCTGCTGAATAAAGTCGAATCTTGCCGTTTTTGCAAGATCCGTCGACGGTCCCTCCGTAAACTAGTACAATGAGTAGCATCTCCGACTAGGACTCAGGAGATGTGGATTTACATCCCACTGAAGCATGGGATCTCATTGCATGGGTGTGGCAAGTCCAAATCATTCCTTGAACGTCTCACATACATACCTCAAAAACTCGATGAGAGTTACCGTAAGTCAGAAGTCACTTGACAGCACATGGCTTATCTCAGTTGCAGGAAAATAGGGGGAGAATGTATTACTGGCTATGCTGTTTTATTTTGTTTTTACGATGATGAATTTAGTGCCCAGTCTCAACTTCTTTTTTCAAATTAAAAAGGGGGAATTAATAGCCTAGGCCCTAGTTACTCTAATCTGTGATCCAACATTGCAAAGTATGATCTATGGTAACCAATATCACAGGTCTCCCACAGGGGACATGTGCCTCATGAGATGCATCATCATTCTCTGGGGCAAAAAAGGATAATTGGCACAGAGACTCGCTCCAAGTAAATGTACTCCAAACAATAAAAGATACAGTAGTTTTGGTTGTCCAGAGCTACAATTAAAACAGATGAATGCACTCCAAGCACAGTGAAAAGGATGCCCCTTTTTGTTTGTGTGTTGCCTCATTACAGTCGTAACCAACTCTTTGTGACCCCATGTCCATGGAGTTTTCTTGGCAGGAGTACTGGAGTGGTTTGCCAGTTCCTACTACAGGCGCCTACAGCACCTGGTATTCCCTAGTGATCTCCCATCCAAGTACTAACCAGGGCCAACCCTGCTTAGCTTCCAAAATCCAGTGAGATTGGATGTGCTTAGGGTAGCATGCCCTCTTTTATGTTCAATTAATTAAGTTTTGAACTGGAGTTTCATTAAGAATACAGCTCTCAAGCCTGAATGGCACTTCATATCTCAGCATCTCTGGAACATGTGATTATGGGACAGAAGCAGTCAGCACCAGAATGAACACGCCTAAGCATAAGAAACTGTCCTTCATCTTGCAGGGATGTTTACAGAGTGTCTCAACCACACATTCCATGTGTGTATGTGTAGATACCTAGACCAGCGATGGCAAATCTTTTAGAGACTGAGTGTCCAAACTGTGATTCAAAACTATATTTTTTGCAAAATGTCAATACAACAATTTAACCTGAATACTGGCTGTGAAGGGGCAATGTTGGGTGCCCACAGAAAGGGCACCGAGTGCCAACTTTGGCACCTGTGCCATTGGTTCGCCAGTACCCACATATTCAAAGCAAGACCAATTATGTTTAAGAATACTGTGTTGATTTCCCAGTCAGGGGAAGTAAAGAATGCACCCTTGGTTTTGAGTAGATTTTTTTTTAAGTGCCAAACCCTAAGAGTGTTAAAATCAAGCCAGACTCAGTCCAAATAGTGAACTGTGAAAATCTGAGGCTTGGGCACATTCAGGAAGTATAGTATCAGTCAGAACCATCACTTGGCATTCTTAAGCAGTTGCTAGAGCCCTGGCACCCTAGCAAAGTCCTCTGCTGATGCCGATTCTGGACTAATATGCTGTTTATTGTTTATTTTTTTCCCTTGTCTGTCATTCCAACTGGTGTCAGGTGGCTGGGTTTAGTATCCCAAAGGCTCCTAAATTAAATTCATTTGGAAAGTTGTTTTAAAAGAACAACTAACAGCTGGTAGTATACCAAGTCCCTGAAAATATTTACTGCTATACCATAATTCTTTAAAACTCTTTATGTTCATGCTCTGTGAACACCACTAAGGATTACTTCTATGTAATTAACTTTACAAAAAAAAAAAGAATTGCTGCAATCTGTTAGTTTGTGGTATAAAATACCATTTCTTCCTGTCCATCTCATTGCTTCCTCAATAGAAAGTGTGCAGCAACAGCAGAAGCCAGATAACCACTGTGGTATTCTCCAGGTGACTGTCTGGTGACTATAAAAGCAGCTAGAAAGTTGCCAAAAGAGTTATTCTTCATTCAGCCATAGCCTTCATGTTTATAGTTTTGTTAGTGGAAAAAGAATCAGCATCTTCTCCATTGCAACTACTTATTTTGTAGCTGTACTATGATCTACAGGATCAGTGGGCCACTGTGGAGAATTCAGTTTCCTAACTGTCAGAGCAGTATGGCGGTGGAGTGCTCCGACACTGGAGGCATTCAAGTGAAATCTGGGCAACCACCTTGGCAGATATCCTTTGATTTTCATTCCTCCATAGGGCAGGGGTTGGACTCAGTAGCCTTGTAGGCCCCTTCCAACTTCATGATTCTATCATTATATTGTCAAGGGAAGCTTGTGAGTATAGTACACCCAGCTGCCAGTTGCTGGCGGGAGCATGGAGCACCTCCATCATTGCCTGCCACTAACATACAAGTCAACACAGAATGATGGATTTGGAAGGGCTTTTAAATTCAACCTTCTACTCAAGACAGGGGTCCAAATTGATGTATAGCTGACACATGTTTGTCCAATTTTCTGTTGAATGGTTGGAACTGGTTGTAGCATTAATGGGCTTGCCCCTGGCCCTTTTGCAGACTATTGACAAACACAGCTTCTGACTTTCCTATATCGCTGCCACCAACTAGGTTAGCTAGTAAATTAAAGCCTTCAGACTATTTTTAAGTTGAATTAAAAAAGTTTATTGTTTACAAGAGAGAATCAAAATACTTAATGGTAATGTGTATTTTGCTCAAACCCACTCAAGTTTGATCACTAATAAACCTGAATACATGCACACCTAGTGCTCTAGTCCAGTGTTTTTCAACCACTGTTCCGCGGCACAGTAGTGTGCCGCGAGATGTTGCCTGGTGTGCCGTGGGAAAAATTCTCCCTACACCAGCAATGCCCCCATCCCGCTCCAAGGCAGCGGTGCGGCGCGCGAGCCGGAGGAAGGCGGGCGTCAGCAGAAGCCGGCTGCCGCAAGGCTTCCTTGGGAGATGTAGTTCCTCCCGCAGGTCTGAGACGCGGTCCTGGGGAGGAAGCGGACTTTTCCCGGCGTTTTCTTGGCCGTGGGCGGGGAAGGAGAAGAAATAAGACTGGAGAGCGAGAGAGTGAGAGAGAGCCGGGAGACCCGTGCAGGCGCATTGCGGCGAAGGGCGCTCCAAAGCTGCTCTTAAAGGTTCTTGGGGTTGTTTCTTCGCTAACGGAACCCCCTGACTCGCTGTTTGCCTCCTGAGGGTGGGCGTGGGCCCCTGCCGAGCCAGGTCTGACACCCCTCTTTTAAGGGTGGGAGTGGGCGGCTGTTGACAATGGTCATTTTTGTGGGGGGGTAAATAAAGGGGAGGACGTGGGAGGCTGAGGAGGGGATTCCTAGGACCTAGGGAGGAGATGGGGATGGGGGGTCCCTTCCGGGCCCTGTGGCTGCCTGGCTGGAAGGAGGCGGTGGGGGAGAGAAGGGAGGCTTATACTGGAAGGGGTAAAAGATGGGGGTTGGGGGTCGTATATGAAGAGCCTCCCCAGCCCCACCTTCCTGGGTTTTCAAGTTCCTCTGAAAAAAGTGCCAGGAGGAGGGAGGGGGAAGGTGAGGGCAGGCAGACATTTTGATAGGGATGCCTTGGGAGGGCCTGGGCTGGAGGATGGATTTGTTGTTGTTTTTTTGGGGGGGTGAGAAGTGTGTTTGTGTGTGTGTGATAGGCACATAGTTAAAATTTTTAACATTTTCTAATGGTGGTGTGCCTCGTGATTTTTTTCATGAAACAAGTGTGCCTTTACCCAAAAAAGGTTGAAAAACACTGCTCTAGTCTACAAAGTCTAAACACTTGGTTTTCTTCATAGACACTCTAAAAGTCCTATCTCTTCTTTAACCCTATCTGATTCTTTGACTGTCAGATTCACTATCTGCAAGTGTAGGTCTTTCAGTAGGTCCCTAGCTAGTCCTATCTGTCCTTTAGCCCTATCAAAAGAAGTGCTGACTCTGAGCAGTGCCTTAAATCCTCTCAGGCCACTTCCCAGATTCCCTCATTGGTCTACCAACCCACCAGTCGGTTCAGACACCTCTCATACATTATTCATCACACAGTTAAATCACACAATGCCACACTGGTCCCTTGCAGCCAGATCAGATGGGTGGTATCATAATCTTATAAATAAAAAATAAAACATTAATAGTCATAATGTTCTAACAGCTAGGACATTTTCCCTGAAATCTGGCTCCCTATAACTTGAGATGAATCTGGAATGACAGAACAGATCCTGCCCCTCCTCTGTATGACAATCAACCAAGTATTACAAGAGTACAATCATGATCTCTCTTCAGTCTTCTTTCCTGAATGCTAAACACACCCAGTTCTTGCAGTCTTGATTTCCAGTCCCATGATCGTCCTTTTTGCCTGTGTTGATGCCAGGGTGACCAGATCCGTGGTTCCCTTGTCCCTCCTTTTTGCCTCTTTCGAAGTCTCCCAGGGGGTAAATAATATTCTCCTCACAATTGTAAGACATTATAATCACAGAGGCTGCCTCCTGGCCTCTTAGGCCACTGATCACCACAGGAGTCACAGAAGATGCTTATAAACAACAATATTTATTAAATCCAAGTGCAGTGAAAAATCGAGAACATGATGGATAAGTGAATAAAACTCAGACACATGCAAGGGAAGCAACAGCTGTGACCTGAAATGAAGCAGGAAAGGAGCAGAAGAACTCTTAAAGTGTGTCACATGACACCAAGAGCAACATCCTTAGGAAAATAATTCTCAGGCCATATATGGTATAAATAGAGTTTTCTTTCTTTTTTCTTCTTCTTCTTCTTCTTCTTCTTCTTCTTCTTCTTCTTCTTCTTCTTCTTCTTCTTCTGTACATAAAAAATAACAGCTTTCTTAGGTTTGAAAAGACAAAATATGTTTTAATACAGCAAAGCCTGGCATTGAATGTTTAATTCTACCAAGTATGTCTCGCTTCTGATTTTGTTTTCTCAGTTCTGGGGCTTGCAAATTTGGACATACAGTGTTCCACCGCCCTTTCGCGGTTCATATACTGCGGTCCCGGTATATCGTGGCACTGCAGTATATGAAACAAAAGCCCCCTGGGGTAAGGGGAAAGGCCTGTTTCAGGCCTCCTGTACTTACCCCAGGCCTGATGCTGCCCCAAACAGGCCTCCGAAGGGCTTTTGGGGGTTGTCAGAGGCCCCAAAAGTGCTTTCCGACAAACCAGAATTGACTTCCGAATAACCAAAAACCACTTCTGAGGACTTCAACAGGCTTTTGGGACCTGTCGGAGGCCTGTTTGGGGCAGTGCCAGGCCTCAGGTAAGTGTAGGAGAGCTCATATAGGCCCCACAGTCCCCACCCAACCCAGCACCTGCATATCACGGATTTTCAATATCACAGGTTGGGTCGGGTCCCTAACCCCCGCGATAGGGTTACTGTACTGTACTCCCCCTACATAGGGTTACTGTACTGTACTCCCCCTACACCAGATGTGGACATTTCTTTCTAAGAGCAATGTAGCATCTTGGTGAACAAGAGAACATCTGATATATATATATATATATATATATATATATAACTTCTTGCATGTGGCCATCATTATTAGTAGTACATAAGAGCCCATGTGTTTGGTATACTGTAGGTGTCTACAGTGTAATATATCTAAGTCAAGAAAGTGATCCGGCCTTTATGCTGCCTAGGAAGAGGAAAACAGTTCCCTCTTTGTATGACAATGCCTCTTCCTAATTTAGCATGCTTATAGTCAAGCCAGCAGGTCAAACAAGTCAATTAGCATGTTAAAAGTACGTGCCAATGAATGATAGGCAGAAATTGGTTATCTTCAAAGTATATACAAAGATATGAAAGAAAAGGACATAATAATAGCTGAAAAGCAAGATGATGGTAGAAGTGGTGAGGATTATATGTAACCAGCCCTAAGCAGCAGAATGTATTGCCTGGCAGTAGGCACCTCCTTCCACGCCATGGACCTCTCCTCTTCTGTCTCCAGCACTCTCACTGCTTTCAGCTGTACCATGGATATCCCTTCCACAGAAGGCAAAACTCTTCTCCCGCTGTTCCTTCTGGGATTGTTATCTGACTAATTGTAAAGCTCCGCTTCAGAGCAACAGTGCTGCTAATTATTATGCAGGACAACTCTGCAACCTACTGGTTGCAAAAGAAAACAACAACCAATGCATGGTGTCATCAGAAAAGGTCTATGGTAGCACCAGCGGCTCATTATTAAAGCAAGGAGTGATTGGGTATCTTTGAATATTGTCTTTAATGTTTCTTGGTTGTATATTTTCCTTCATTGTTGTAAGCCACCTTGGGTCCTTTCCAAAGAGAAAGGCACGGTGAAAAAATATTTAAAATAAAATAAACCAATAAAAATAAATAGTATTCCCATGATTGGCCCAGGAGATGCTCCTGTTTGGCTACTTCTTAAGCTGCCTTACAAAAGACGTCTGCGTTTTCCTCTCAACTGCCAGTTTTCAAATCCATCTCAGCTGTCTATTTCTAAGAGATAAATCACCTCACTTCAAATCAAAATACAAAATGGATTAAGAAGTTATCTTTTTTTTGTGAAAGAACTTAATTTTAACCCAAAATGAGGAGCAAATTAAAGGCTTCCCAATGCAAGCCCCTGATATGAAAATAAACTTCACATTTGAAGTGCCACAGCGCTAAACTCCACCTTGTCAGGGTCAGGATGGGAGAAACCACGGAAGTACCTACAGATGTAGGGATGCTTCTTGGGGAGGCTTTCAGGGAACAGGTGAAGGGCATCTGAGGGGTGGAGCTGAGAAGCAGTATGATTGTACAGGCTTCCTGCATTGCTGCCTTTTGCCTCAGTAATGCAAGTTGTTCTGGTTCCTTTTGTGCTTTGGCCCTTCACTTCTCTGCTGCTAAGAGCCTTGTTCCTGCCTTTCTCCTGAGGAGTCCTGCCTGCTCCAGTTGTTCCAGTCCTACCTCAGCGTGCTCCAGTTGTTCTTGCCTCATGGACCTAGCCCCAATGCTCTGGTTTGGGCATCCTGCCTGTTCTGGCTCGCTGCCCACACCCGGTCTTGACCAAACCTCCACAAAAAGAACCCTGGAACAAAATAGGCAAGCCTTTCAGCAGAGACAAAAAAAGCATAGAAAGGCAGGCTAAAAGGCACTGATCGTATCAGATCAAGCATGGCATTGTCTGGATGGTGGGGTGGGCGTGGGGGTGGGGAAACCTGCAAGTGCTGAACAAGGTGCTTTTGCAGGAGCAAATGTTCTGACCATGCCCTGTCACATGCACGCTGCCTTCTTGATCCCTTTTGTAACTTAGTCCTTTTTTTGGAGATGGTAGGTTTAACTCTGTGCATGGTTATGATGCAACAAACCCATTCATCTGCTCCACCCCCCAACACTCTTTTTGTATTTTTGCCCTTTTGACTTTAATTTTCATATGCAAACTGGCCCTTTGTGGGGGTGCCCATTTGATTCATCTCTCTGGAAGGATTGATAATAGCTGATGTGTGGAAGGGAGAAGTAAGGGCCTTTTCACACGACCCCTAAGATCCGCTGGTCCCTTAAATTCGGACCAGAGATCTTGGGGGTTCGTTTCTGTTCCTCCATCCCCACCCCTCAGCACTTCCTGCTCCTGTCTGCGTGAGGCGGGGAGGGGGGGAAAGGACAAAAGAAGCCTTTACTAACCTGCCGGTGCCGGTCGAACTTGCCACGAGCCCCCTTACTTCCTGGTTCCTTCTCAAGGAGCTCTTAAAGGGGCGGGAGGCAAAAAAACAACAGACAAGCCAGGAGAGCCCGGCACTCTTATCCGCATCAATTTTTTTCACCTGCAGAGAGCAGGTACATGAAAAATGTGCTGGGTTGCGCTAAAGTGGGCGGGGTCGCACTTAATTGTCTCCAAACTCCGGAGCTGGTGGGAAAACATTTCTAAGCTCCGGAGCTGGGAGCCATTTGCAGCGCAGTTTAGGGGTCGTGTATAAACGCCCTAAGTAATCAAGATTAGGCATGTGTAGTAGGAAAAAGTAAGAAGGGCCTTGCCAACACATAACAAGAACAGTAGAAAAGAGGTGATCCCAACAGATACATTTCGTGCCTACTGTTATTGTAGAAATCTTTGCAACTTGTTATCCATACCTAAACTGGTAAAACATGTACAGAATAGGTGTTGTAATGAAAATATGAAACTGTAGAAATCTTTGCAACTTGTTATCCATACCTAAACTGGTAAAACATGTACAGAATAGGTGACCAATGAAAATAGGAAACCCAATTTACTGATTGATTTTATTTTCCTTTATCTTTATTGTATTTTATAATTTTATATCTTAATTAATTGCATTTTCCTTTACATTATGTGACTCAAGGTCACTAACAATTAGATAGTACAATTAGAAAGAGCCAGAGGCTTCCATAGCAGGCTTGGGAGGTTTCGAGGCCTACGCAAGGGACGGAGACTTCTGCAGCTGTGCTGCGAAGCCTCCACTGCAGCCACAGATGGATCTGGAGGCCTCTGCGGCCCAGACCTCTGCTGGGTCTGGAGGTCCTTGTTGCGGCATCCACATATTGCAGATTATCATTAATCACAGGAGGTAAGGAAAGCTAACCCCAAGGATAAATGTGGGACTACTGTACAGTTCCTGGTAGCAATTATATAAAGCCTGGGAGAAAGTTCCCTGTAAACACATGCTGAAATTTCCCCAGCAACAAGGTAGTGTGGGATTCAAGAGCTAGTGGTAGGATTGGTCACCACAAATTGCTTCCTGCTTGGTCACTTTCTTGGTTTTGAGATGCTCTATTACATCAGTACCTGGGTTTATCAGGAATCTGTGCCCATTAATCCAGTTTCTTCTCTCACTTGTTTCCAAAAGTCAGGTTAGTCCAGAAACAGTTTCAGACATGACAGAGGCCCACATCTGACCTCAGGTTTGGGGCTTGAAATCTCCATTTCAGATTTCAGGGTTACTGACCTGAGAATTTATCAGATTATAGGGGTCATTATAATGCTGTCGGCTGAGATGATATTCACAATTGTTAACATAATCTGTTGTGTCGGGGGGAGTGCTCATGTGAGCTGAACACACAAAACAATCAGTGCTTTGTGAGTAATTGTATATATATCAGAGTGCCTCCTTTTCTCTGATGGAAAACAAAACACTTGCCTCAAATCTCTGCCTTGCTAACGGCATTCTAACATTACTTGTCCACTAAACATGAGTTTCAGTTGATGAATAGGCGGTATTCACAAGTTTGATTAAAGACCCTGGAGCCTTGGCTCAGGGCCAATTAGGGCACAACATTCCTTTGATCCATAATCACAAGCTGTATTTTAGAGCTTTGAGAAGTTACTTCTTTGTATTGCAATACCCAGGATATCACAGGCATCACACTATGGCTAGGTTGCCTGGGTGACTCTGAAAGCTGTGGTCCAATCAGGGCCGGCGCGCCCATTAAGGCAAACTAGGCAGTTGCCTAGGGTGCCAAAATGGACAGGGGGTGCTGCCCAGCCTGCTGCCCCCCGCCGCCGCCCCTCCCCTTGCCTAGGGCGTGAAAAATCCTAGCGCCGGCCCTGGGTCCAATAAAGCAAAATAGAGTAAAATAAAACAAAATAAAAGTTCTAAAGGCAAACTGGACACCAAGGATGCTGGCTGAGGATTCTGGGACTTGTTGTCCAACAGTAATATTTTCAAGGTGCATTCACATACAATGCATGTATGTCAATGCATTCACATACAAATGACTATTGATAGCATTGCCACCTAAATCAGGATTGGCTGATGTCACATTTACTGAGTCTACCCAGAGTCAGGAGCAAAAGGCACCTAACAGTGTTCAAGGACAGGGTATGTCTGAGCGCATTCTAAGCCAAGGAGTTTGCTTTTGCCTCCAGAAAGGAACTTAGCTCACAGTCTGTTCGTACAGAAGTCCTCTTCTGGTTAACTTTTTCTAATGGAGGAGCAAAACATCAGAGAGGAAAGCCACTTGCTTCTTGCAACTCTACTATCGAATTACATTTTACATTTTGCCTGCTCTTGATTTTGACCAGAGAATTTAAAAAGTTTGAGCGTTTAACGGGGTAAGTGTGGTCATGCCCACTTTTGAAAAATGCTATGAAGCGAATTCTGACATACGAGAACCCTTTTGAGAGATTTCTAGATAGAGAGTACTCGGAACAGGTCCACCCTTTCTTCTGGCAACATCCTGAAGTGATGCAACTTGCCCACATCTACCCAGGCTGGCTGTTTTCCCTCAAGACACCGGAAGGAGCCAGACTCCACTCCCAATCTCCCCTAACTCTCTGAGCCATGTATCCAGCTGCTGTCTACTGTATGCCATCAAGATAAGAGGCCAGAAAAGAAGACGAAAAGAGAATGAATGGTCTTAGAGTAAAGAAAAGAGATGTTTATTTTTCTGCTCACATTTTCCTAGATACATATTTTAATCAAAACAGTATATCCAAAGTCATCCCAACTCCAAGTGTTTAAATGCTAATGTTAATTTTATCTCTCTGAAATGCACTGCTTGGTGCCAGAAAATATTTTTATTTGCTCAGGCTTTTCTCATGGGTCAATAATATTTATTTATTTATTTATTTATTTATTTATTTATTTATTTATTTATTTATTTATTTATTGTGAGTGTGCGCACGTGCACGCGCGCACGCATGCCTGCTTTTGTCTTTGTGTGTGCATGCACATTCCAACCAGACTATATGGCTCAGCTATCAAAATGACTTGTGTGGTCTCCGGTATGATGGATTCACACCACTCCTCACAACACACACCTTTTTTTTGTCCCATTAGAATAAGGCTCATTGTGGGCCTGCTCAAAACCCGCGAACATCCCCTCCTCCCCTCTCTCTTATTCTTGAACTCTACCAACGCACCCATCTCCATCCTCGCATACCACTGTCCTTGGTCCCATTTGCAAGCACATTTGCTTTTCTGCTCCAGTCCTATTCCTTGCATGTATCTTGCTCAGAGTTTTGGAAAATATTGCCATCTGGAAGGCCACCTTCCGGAATCCACAGTCACCATGGGCAATGCTGGCTGGAGGATTCTGGTTGAGAAGCGCTGGCTCTGCCAAGAGCGACTGCTCACATTCTTAAAGGCTTTGTACTCTGGATGCCAAGGGCACAGAGGCAGAGAGAAAAGCAGAGGGAGAGAAAGAGCTGGGAGAAAAGAGACAGGAGTCATTCTGTCCTGCCAGCCCAAGCCATTCTGAAGTGTTGATTCAAGTTTTCCAGCAAGGTCTCTTGAGCTGCTTCGTGTTAGTGTGCTTCTGAGAGTATGATTTGGAAGCAGTTGTGTGTGTGCGTTGAGGGGTGTGTGTGTGTGTGTGTGTGTGATATTTCTGCATAGATTTCCCCTTCAGCAGGGCTAGGGAAAGTGAGGGGTAGGTGGGCAGAGTGAGTGAGAGAGAGGAAAGGGTGAGCAAGAGAAGGACGGGCTACACTTCTTACGAAATATATTTAAATGAGGAAGAAGTGGGCGAAAAACAGCCAGGGATTCGAGATCTGACTCCTTTCCTTGTCCGTCTGGAGATTCTGCAAGTGTCCTGAAAGTAAGTAGTAGACTGTTTTTCCACCAGAGTCGGGGAGATCCAAGCCATGCTTGTGGCATTCTCTGTCATATAGGCACACAACACCAGCTACTTGCCTTTTCCACTTGCAAAATGGTGAGAAGTTATGAGGAGGATCAATCCACTAGAAAAATAGTGGAGGTCGTAACGTGGGAAAATGAGGCAGAGGAAGAACAGGTCCCACAAAGGACTCAACTCGAGAGACAAACTTTTAATAAGGGAAATCTCAGCGTTACGCGTTAATTGGAGGCGCTTAGTATGTATCTTCAATTAAAGAAATTCTTCACTGAAATTGTGATCCACCTCATAGTCAAGAAGGTGAGTATTTTTCTTGTCCAGTAATTTCCAGAGATGGAGCTAACACCTGTTTCTGGGGGACCCTAACACAACTGTATCCTCCAAAGTAAGATAAATGGTGACTAAAAATGAGTGCTGCCCACAGTATCTGCCAGTTTATAAATTAGTGATACAACTTTTGAAAGTTGAACTGGAGGCCACCAGAAGGTCAGAAAATGGAGCAGCCACTAACCCATGCCTGTGGTAACAAGTGCTACAGGGACACTTGAGTCATCACTAGCTTGCTAATGAACGTCTGACAGAGTGAAAACCAAGAAGGGCGGCGGGGGATCATTTGAATGCAAGGATCATTTGACAGATTATTATTTTTCTGTGTTAAATTTGCAGATCCTGGAAATAAATCCTTAGCAAGCAATTTGCTATTCTAATTTGTTGATTTTTCTTTAGCAACTAGATGATATTGTTGACATAACGAGTGACAATATTTTTCCCATTGTTGTTGGGTTTACACATTATGAAAATGTCGACATTGTGTGAAACTTAGAGGTTTAAACATGCAATAATTTAATAAAGTTACTGAAAAATTGGACGCTTTGTCATTTTAAGATCAGTCAATGGATCCACAACGATATGAACATGTTGGCACTGTCACTAATGTTTCCACTAATGTTTGTAAATCTTTAGACTGAGGGGATACATCGTGTCTGAGGTGACACCATCCAGAACCTTCCTACTAGCATGGACACTAGCTATGCTGGCTGGAGGGTTCTAGAGTAGCAGTTGGGGAAGGCGGCATTTCCCAGGTCTGCGGTAGAGGGAGGACTTACTCCTGGACTCAAAGCAATGGACTTCAGGGCTGGCCCCTTACCTGGCCATGTCTAAGCAAAACTGGATTTCTTGACTTCTGCAACTTTCTGCTTGAGTTATCATTTGAACTGTCTTCATCTCCATGACCTTTACTTCCCAATACAGTAGTTTTATTTTATATGGCTGCATAACTATATAGCACTTATACAGTGCAGTTGTAATTTGTCTAGGCAAATTCAGAAACTGCTATATAGTATCAGAGAGGAAACTGGTTGCAAAATAAAAATCCTGGTTTGTGCTGTTTTTTTCATGCCAGCTATGGCTGTGGTGCCTAGCCAAAGAGGCTTATCTGATCTGCAGACTGCTTTTGCCTCTAAGATCCAGGTCTAGAAGAAGCAAGTCATGGGAAAGGAATGTCACCCAAATTTCATAGCAGTGAAAGCTAACTTGAGAAAAGCTATCAAGGTGACAAAGTGTTGGGTGGAGAAATTAGTGTGACAATTTCCACCATTGTATGGGTAGTCTTTTCATTCTTTGTCTTCCCACCAGGTGACTTTTCTTCCCATGACATGACAGAGGATAGCCATGCTTTCAGCCATTGGTAAATAATTCAGGGCCTGTGCAAGTCATGAAGCAAAATAATTTGTCCACCTTGACTTCTGAGGATACTCAGGTGCCCCTTGAACTAGTGTCAAACTCTTCCAGAAGCATATCAATCACCAATGATTACTCTGAAATAAAACCCGAGACAAGCCAGAGGTCTCTTGATCCTCTTCCGTTCAGATGTTGAACACAGATCAACACCAGACCTTGGAGAGTTCAGCTGTTGCAAAACTTCCATCTTAGCTTTTTTTTGTTTGTGTAGCTTCAAACCACCCTTCTCCCAGGTGACCTCTGCTAGAAGTGCTGGATTCCAGTTCCTATAATGACTGGACCCAACGGGGACTGTAGTCACATCTGGAAGGTGTCCAACTTGGGAAAGGCTGCTGTAGATGGTCAGATGGAGCTCTTATTCTTTTTGCACTACTCACTTTGTATTCTTTCTTTTTTAGATGTCAGTCTGGCATTCCATGCACACCTTCTTTCAGAGAGTTTCCCGTAAGAAAAGAATAACAGGCAGCACGGAACGCATTCCGAACTTGCGCCGATGCCTTTCCACCGTGGACTTGGTGGCATTGGGTGTGGGCAGCACATTGGGCGCAGGGGTGTACGTCCTCACTGGAGAAGTTGCCAAGACCACCTCGGGCCCTAGTATTGTCCTCTCCTTTCTGATTGCGGCTCTGGTATCCATCTTGGCAGGACTGTGCTATGCCGAATTTGGAGCCCGAGTGCCTTTGACTGGGTCAGCTTATCTCTACAGTTACATAACCATCGGGGAACTGTGGGCGTTCATCACTGGGTGGAACCTGCTGCTTTCCTATGTCATTGGTATCAACATTTCTTGAGCTTCCATATTTTGACGTCTCCATGGGGTGTCGTTGAGGCCATTGAGGTTTTATATGGGCAACAAAGGGCCATCAACTTTACAAAATATCTGTTCTTCTCTTCTTGGTGTGGATTGATCTGGGTATCTGTGTTTTTGGACTCTCCTTAGGCAGGGTAACTTCTTATGGTGACTGTTGTGATGTCAAATTTACCATTACACCACTGTCCTCTGCCGATCATTAAGCTGAGAAGGGGATCTGTCTGCACCCAGAAGTGAAATTCTAAGTTGACAATGATTTTTGTTGTCCCATTCAAGAAAAGACAAGAGGATGTGGGAAGTTTGTGTCATGTAACAAGGAAATAGAAAGCAATTGTTGGCAAGATGAAAGGGGTCTTCTGCTTGGCTTTGTGGTGGCAGGACAGCCCAAAGTGCAGTGCCAGTGATAATCAGGGCATGGTGACTTGCAATGGTTGCAAGATCTGAGATGAAGAGGCATGTATTTATTTTGTTTTATTTTACTTTATTTATTTCTTTAGAGTATTTTATGTATCCCCTCTTTGAGCTCCCTGGAGGAAGGGCAGAATATAAATCTATTGGATGAATCAGTTTATGTACATGTGTGGATGCAACTGCTTAGAATCAATGTGCACCCCTTGAAAGTGTTTGTCAAAACAGCCATGCTCAGTGGGGGTCCCTGGCACATTTGAAGTGGGGCATAGACTGGAAACAATTCTTCACACACCACCTTATAAGGTTCATTATGCCACTTATGCAATCCTGATTCAGCCTATATTTCTTTTATATTGTCTTTAGGAATGTGGATTTTAAAAAAAGGTTGTGAATGGCTATTTTAAAAGATCAGAGCTTTGCAGAATATGAAGGCTATATTGGAAATATTATCATCCCACAAGCTTCCACATCAGAAATCTATGAACCTTAGAAATCTAAAGTGTGATCATAATCTGTCTATAACAACATTCCTTCTTTGTAAAGTCTGGTGTACTTTGCCCATCAACTCACTGTGCTCTTTTGTTCAACGGACAATATTTTAAAATTTCTTACAGGCACCTCCAGTGTGGCCAGAGCTTGGAGTGCTACTTTTGATGAGCTCCTTGGCAAACGCATGGGGACCTTTTTCAGCAAGCATATGGCCATGAGTTCGCCAGGGTTGGCAGAATATCCTGACATCTTTGCTGTTTGTCTCATAGTTATACTTGCAGGTACTATGGACTAGTATTGAATCACTAATGTAATGGAGCCTAGATCGAATTGATTGCAGTTGTATAGATACATGGGATTCTCAGTGCCTTTGCTGCAGCAGGGACGTGGTTGGGGCAACTCTCCAGAAACTGACAATGTCCTGTTCTTGGATAGTCTGGCGGAGTTCAGCTAGCATCGCCTTCCAGCTGATGGAGGCTCCTCTGAAGTAGAGGAACACAGAATGATTCACCACTGAGGACACTCTGATGCTTTAGCTGGGTTCCTCACCCATGCTGTTCTCTAACAGTGATGGTTCCAAAGCTGTCCTCCATATAATCCTCTCTCTGTGCCCTTGGCTTGCATTTTTCAATCTGTACTTTGAATTGAGAAGCTGTTTGTGCTGTCTATCTCAGTCCTCGAGATTCAGTCTCCATTCATCCAAACACTGGAGTTGGAAAAATGTGAACTGTATTTTATGTTTGTGCGCCCTCCGTATGTCTCAAGATTTTCTTTGAAGTACGGATGATGGTATATTGTTATGCTCCTATGTTAAATTGATTGGGCATGGGCAACAGAACAGATGTTTCACCACTGTTATTTTGCACGTGGTGCACATTCCCTTTTTTGTGTTCATTAACCTTAAGGATTAGTAGATATTTAAAACTGGTAGCAAAAGTAACTCTTTAACCTAACGTATAGGACGAACAGGTTCCAAACTACAATGCAGGGCCAAAGCAAAGTGAGAAGGCAGAACAGCAACACTTGATTCAGAGCTGCTATGGATTGACCCAGAGATCAACCACATCCCAAACACTTGCCATGCCACTGAGTTGAATCTCATCCTTAACAACACCCCTTAACACCCCTTGACTTTTTATAGTCAACATCTATCTCTCTCTTACTTTGAAAGGGCTGCTCTCCACTGGGGTCAAAGAATCCACCATGGTCAATAAAGCCTTTACAGTTGTGAATGTGGTTGTCCTCCTATTCATTGTCATCAGTGGATTCATCAAAGGAGACCTGAAAAATTGGAGGCTGAATGAGCATGATCTTAGAACGGCTGCTAACAGTAGCAGGTAAGGAACAGCCAGATCAGCTCTCATTCAACCAAGCTGCAGTCAGAGACAGTAGCCATTCTTCAGATTCAACATTGCTTACAAGAACTGGGGGATGTTCTCTACAATGTACAAAACTAGTGCTCTTTTTTGTTAACTTCCACGGAACACAACACTTTAAAGTGTTTATTATATTTATGATGTGGACAAACCCACTTATTAAGGAAATAGGTGGCACTACCCCCCCCCTTGGGTAGTGATGGGTGATTATGCTCATCACCCCCCAACCAGTGACCAGGTCCTCTGAGGCTAATGGGAACTGGAATCCAATAACTGGAAGGCTGCAGCTGTCCCAGCACCACAAGCAAGTGGTGTCATCCAACTTTATCCTTGGGACAACCTATGAGATAGGTTGAGCTGGAAGAGAACAATTTGCCCTGGACCACCATGTGAGCAGTATGGCCTAACAGGAATATAGATTCTACTCTTTTCTGGAAGAGTCTTCATCAAGACTAGCAAAGAGAGAAGATACATGTGCACACATTACTTGAATTTCCGATGCATCTAGTGCCAGTGTACAGCTTCATGCTGAGTGTGTGTCTGCTGGAATAAGAAAATACCCTGGGCATTGGTACTTAGAAAAGCACTTCTGTTGTATTATCTTTCAAGTGCATTCTGAACAGATGAGAAGGACAACCCATTTTTAAAAAACACTAGAGCTGAGAACAGAATCACTCTGTACTTTCCACTCTGCAACCATTCTGGAGGCTTAGAGCTACCTTTTTCAGTGAAAGGGCCAATGTCCAGCTTTCAGAAAAGCAGTGGGAAGGACATGAAACCTAAGAATGGCCATCCACATGCTTACAAGTAACATCCAATCAGATCCTTCTTGGGCTGACTTCCTTTCTCTCACCTTTCTTTGAAGTAACCGATCTGAGGCTGACAACGGAACATTGGAGTTTGGGGTGGGCGGGTTCATGCCCTTTGGCATCAGCGGAACCCTGGCAGGAGCCGCCACGTGCTTCTACGCTTTTGTTGGGTTTGACTGCATTGCAACAACAGGTATGGAAGTCATTTGCTTTCCTTCCATCCACAAGTGGCTGCTAAGGAAAAAGGATTTTTGCCTCTTGCCGGGTATTTGTTGTTTTGTCGCTGTTATTTTCTTTGTATAATGTTTTTTTCTTCATTTGTTTTGTTTTCCTTTTTATCTTCTTCTTCTTCTTCTTCTTCTTCTTCTTCTTCTTCTTCTTCTTCTTCTTCTTATTATTATTATTATTATTATTATTATTATTATTATTATTATTATTAGGGTGTTGTTTTATAAGTAGTTGTAAACTGCCCAAAGTTCCTGTTTGAGGAAAATCGGTTTGCGGTATATAAATATAAAAATAAATTAATGATAAATAAATTAATTAGACATGGGCATGACCAGAAAAAATGATGTTTTGAGTTTTCGTTTGTCGGAACGGGTCCATTTCAGGTCGTTTCCGTTTGTTGCGAAATTTTTCAAAAATTTGTCATTTCCGTTTGTCGTTTGTCGTTTGTTGTTTCCACCGCGATTTAGCGCGATTTGACTTCCCAGAGCATAGGGGTGTCCTGCAATCAGGGCCGGCGCTAGGTGTTTTTGCGCCCTAGGCGGCGGGGGCGGTGGGGGCGGTGGGTGGCGGGGGGGAAGTGCGGGCGGGCAGCGGTGGCGGGGGGCCATGGGTGGGCGGCGGCCGTGGGCGGGAGAGTGGGTGGGCGGTGGCGAGGGCTGCAGGCGGGCGGCGGCGCAGGCAGACGGGCGAGTGGGCAGTTAGGATATCACTTAGGATAGAGGTTCTGTTCTTGGCTTGCACCCCAAATGTGTGTGTGTGCAAGCAAAATGAAGTTGGGAAAATAGAAAATAAATGGTAGTATATAATATATTTTTAAAATAAATCCACACCTCCCACTCCCAGTCGAACCTCCCCCTTTATCCCATATCAGAAAAAAAATCCTCAACCTGCCAGAGAAAAAATAAAGAATACACGGCTATTGCCTTCAGAAGACAAAGCTGCAGGGAATCAAAGAAATTATTTTCTAAATTCAATTCCCTCCCTACCTGCCTAACTTAAATCCTAAAGCCTCCAGCCTCCCTCCTCAATCTCGATCGGATCACACCAGCACCAGCAGCCAGCCCTCCTCCCTCAACCACATCCATACACCCGACCGCGATTTCTGGAAGGTGCCTCGGCTTTTTATGCCCTCCGAGACATCCAGAAGTGTCTGTCAAAAACCTGGCTATGCCATTGGTGGAATGGTTCAAAAAATGTGCATGGTCCCATCCCATGCCCAGCCCAAATGGGCAGGTCTAAAACAATAAAAAATAAAATAAAATAAAATAAAATCAATACGACGTTTTATTGCTATAAAAAAAAACCACTGCTGCTACTATTAAAATTCAAGCATTTAAAATACATAAATTTCACATGTTTCTGTGGTGATTTGGTGTGTTTTTTGACCACGATTTCAAAAGAAAAATTGCAGTCGTCATTTTGAATCCCCCACACCCGGCATGGCATGCAACGAGACAGACGACGAGGATGACCCCCCCCCCAGCCTGGTGCAAGCAGCCCAGGACAGGAGAAGGGGGAAGGCCGGGGACCCCCCAGAAACCACCCCTCTGGTAGGTGGCAAACCCTCAGGCAGGCATATTTTCGCCTGCTTTTTTGGCCGGGAGTCGGGGGTTTGTAAAAAAACTTTTAAAAACTTTTTCTGTGCTTCGCATCGCACAATCGCCGACGATGCCACAAACGGAAACAAAAAACCCGACCAAATTTTTCTTTTTTCGGTTCGAGTTCGAGTTCTGATGGCTTAATTATCGTTACCGTTTCCGGAACGGAAACAATAACCAAAAATGGAAACGACAATTTCGCTGAGTCGTGCCCATGTCTAAAATTAATGTTCCTTGGCTTTCTGGGGCACTTCTGTTGTTAAGGTAGCAACAGAAAATTATGCCACCTTAACTCCCCCTTGTGTTTTATTTAAAACAAATAAACTTCAGGTTGCTACATTTTCATCTGAAATATGCAGAAATCTTCACGTTTTGAAAAATTGTTATAAAAATGAAATAAAATTCCCAGAAACCCTTACAGGTATGCCTTCCTTTGAGGAAACCCAAGGTGTCATGTTAAGACTGAAATGCTAGTGTGCCAGGAGAGCCAAAAGGGTGTTTCAGAATGACAGTCATTACTTGCCTCTCTTTTCTGCCAGGGGAAGAAGTGAAGAATCCACAGAAATCCATCCCAGTGGGGATTGTCCTCTCCCTGCTCATCTGTTTCTTAGCCTACTTTGGTGTTTCTGCTGCCTTGACCCTGATGATGCCTTATCACCTTCTAGACACCAAGAGCCCCCTGCCAGCAGCCTTTGAATATATTGGGTGGAGGTCGGCCAAGTATGCTGTAGCTGTGGGCTCTCTCTGTGCTCTGACCACCAGGTCAGTGATGTACGAGAAGTTTGCTCCATCATGTGCATCTTCCAGATCATGCACAGAAATAGATGCCCGCTGCAGGAAACGTACGTTTCAGGTTTCTGATTTTGAATGTATTCCAGTCTCACCCAGAAGCACAAAAGATTTGAAAAATTCAATCCCCAAACGACAGAATATTCTTTTGGTTTCTAAACTGTATATAAAATTAAACATGTCCCAGTAAATAGAAAATATGTTCATTGATGCATTCATTTGACAAATTTTCCCTCATTTTTCTTAAAATAAATAAATAAACTGGCAGGAAACCCACCTGGAAGGAAGAAAAGAATGCACATTCTGAGACAGTATACCAAAGCCTGGTGTTTTATGAGATGTCACATGCAACAGTTTTTCATGTTTACATTTCAGGAACACAAGAAGAGTTTTTCTGGCTCAGGTGAAAGGTCTGTCTAACCCAGTTTCTCAACTTTTCCATTGATGGTCATCGAAATGTTTCCAGGAAGTCCATAAGGGCAGGGAAGCAACTTCCTGTCCATCCGCTCTATTATTTTCTCTCAGTACATTGTAATCTAAACTTACAGTCTCCAGTTTATTATTATTATTTAGCTGGCATGGTTAACACTCCATGCTGTGTTCATTCCTCTTCTCTCCTTCTTAGGTGTTGGCCCTCACTAGATTGTTATTGCCATTACATTATGTCATGAAAAGAAAGAACTGATGAAGGGATCAACAAGATAGTACCTTCTTTCAAGAAAACAATGTTAGAATGTTGGAGAAGTTATAGAAGGATATTGAGCCCACCCTGACACAAGTAGTTGACATAAAAAGTTTCCCAGAAAATCTTAAAGGGAAATTAAAGGAGTTAATAGAAGCTAAGGGGATTTTAGGAATTAAAGAATGGATGGATACAATACAGGATAAAGAGCAAATAAGAGGAGTGCTAGGAGAAGAGGGGCTCACATGGTTTCAAAGAACCCAGTTAGAAAAATGGACCAAGGAATGGAAAAGGAAGAAAGGAAGGGATGGGAAGAAAATCCACAAGGTTCGAAGAATATGTTGAGTTAAAAGCAGAAAGAGGGAACAAAAAAGAATAGGAAAGAAATTACGGTAGTAAGTGGAATATATAAAATTTTGGTACAATCAGAATATGAAACACTAATGATAAAAGACTTGTGGCAGGAGGATCTGGGTGAAGAAATTAAAGGGGACGAATGGAGCAAAAAAGGGAACAAAAGAAGAATGAAAATATGTTCATAAGAATTAAAGAAAATTGTTAAAAGGTAATATAGAAATGGTGCCTTACATCTGTTAAACTAAATATAATAAATAAAACATTATCATCTCAATGCTAGAGATATAAAAAGGAGAAATGGACTTATATGGATACGTGATGGTCTTGCAAAAAAGAAGGAAAGAATGGAGTTTGATTTTTAATGTAATAAAAGACATAATGGGAAAAGAGATAGTCATCTGTATTAACTGCTCTATTGAACATTGTGATTGACAAGCAGAGAGAGAAAGAAACTAATGATTATAACTGTAGCAAGGCTACTATTTGCAAAGAATTGGAAAAACAACAATCAGATCAACATGGAAGAATGGTATAGAGAAATGTGGAACATGAATGGTAAAGATAAACTGACTTGTGAAAATTAGGAAAAGAGTGTTAATCATAATAATAATAATTTATTAAATTATACTGTACAAGATACATATCAAATAAATATAAACAACCAATTAATACAATAAGACCCCAATAGCATCAACAACAGCCCTATACATGAAAATAAACCCAGTTTAAAATTAAATTTACTTAATCTTAATGATTTCAAGGACATATGGAATCCATTTCTAGAATATATACTGACTAAAGGGAGGGGGTAGATCCCAAAAGAAGACTCATCCACATTTCTGGAGAGACATGTCAAACTGTAAAAATTAAAGTATTGGAACCTTGTCTGAAAGGGGATGGTAGCACAGGTTGGAGGGGAATATAAAGTGCAAGATGATATAAGAAAAGTATATTTCAGGTGCCTTGTACTGTATGTCTCGTTTTTACTGCTTTGTTTTGAGTTTGTGTTCTTTTTACTATCATTAAAAGAAAGGAGAAAAATGTTGTGGCAACTTAAAAGACTAACTGCTATACAGTATTTTAATGTGAGCCTTCTTGGACAAGTTCACTTCCTCAAACACAAGTTGGTTTTTAGCCCCCACAGATCACCATAGAGCTAGAGATGATACAGAAGAAACATGGGAGTTTCAAGAATCATGGCCGGATGTTTGGGTCAGATTGCTTTGTTTCAAGCAAATTTCAGAATGGGGACTACAGACTAAGGTCCGAGGAGCACGTTTCACTATTACTTCTGGGAGTGGGAATCACTTCCCTAGACCAGGTCTATCTTGCTGCTCCGCTAACCATAATCAGTCTAAACCCTACCTGAAACACTGTGGCAGTCAAATCCTCAGAAACTCCTTTCTAAATGTCCCTCTCCTACCTGATTGGTTCTGACTATGCCATGACGTAATTAATTAGGAAGTCTTCAGGAACGTGGACAATTTAACAGGGCATCCTGCCAATAGTTTGGCGCAAGCCCTGTTAATTACAATTAAAAGGTATCCGCAGAGTGCTGGAATAAATCCAAGTATCCACAGTCACATAGAATATTTAGTGCAGCAAAGGTGAATGAAAGAGGTCAGAAAAAAGTAACCCAAATATATCTACTGTAAAGTAGCAAGCACACTCACACAGCCAGTTGCTATGCACGCCTTAAACAAAAAAAAGCTTGTATAAATATATACATATATATATAACAAAGCTTTACTAAAAATACAAGGCCAAAAAAGAAACAACAATAAATAGTCAAAATTGTCAACAATAAATAGTCATTTTGTCTGTAGCCCAGTGTTTTGGTATATATTGTTTATTAAGTTATTATGTTTTTACTTATTTGTTGCTTATCTATTGTATTATTGTATTGTTTGTGGGTTTGATTTCTGTTCAGTTTTGTAAATAATAATAGCCTGAGACAAAATAATAATAGTCTGAGACAATGGTCTAGAAAGAAGCAGGCTATTAAAGGAACGAGGTTTCATGCACGGCTGCGTTGTAGTTGAGATAAAGAAAAAAACCAACAAGCCCCAGCAATACCCAATATAACTTGTTTTGCTTGGATCTCTGGTTCTGCTACTATTTATCAGACGTAACACATATATCATAAGAAAGTAAGAACAAACATAGACCATTCATCCATGATCATAGAGGTGACTTCAGCTGCACATGAAGTTTAAAGCACAATAAGTGTTTAGGGAACTGCTTTGACACCATGTTTTACAGAAGCATGCAATTCACATTGTATCAACCCAGCAGCTCTCTCTTTGCATATAAAAGTTGTAATGGACACATTTGTAGGGCACTGGGTTAGACAAAGCTGCTGAGGCTGCCTCTGCTGCGCTTTACGGTGCAAATCTGTTTTGGTGCCATTGAGTTTATCCTTTTGTTGTTATTATTTATGTTGCAATTTAATACTTACCATTTGTTACTTTGGGTTTAACTGCTTTTAAACAACCTAGAATAGTGCTCTGGCATTAATGAGACAGCCCAGAGACCTTTGGGTAGTGGGCGGCATATAAGTTGAATAAATAAATAAATAAATAAATAAATAAATAAATAAATAAATAATAATAAATAAATAAATAATATGTAAGTGATATAAATATACTGCACACACTTTTTTGCATACATACATATCGCTATTGATGCAGTGGAAGGATTTTAGAAGAGTTTCTTTCTATACTTTTAGGTTATCCAGTGCACATTGACACCAGTTTCCTGCTCAAATCTCCTTTAGCAAGAGAATTGTGGAAAGGGATATGATTTGGGGTCTTTCCTTTCTGTCCTCTGTCTGCAGCTTATTGGGTGCCATGTTCCCAATGCCACGGATATTATTTGCTATGGCCAGAGACGGCCTCCTCTTCCAACCACTGGCAAAACTGAGCAGTCAACAGAGTCCTGTGATTGCCACTCTGGTCTCTGGTGCTGTAGCAGGTAGGTGTGCAAATAGGCCTGACAGCAATTGGACCGTGAGTCTGGCAGCAGATGAAAGAGTAATGGTTCTGTGGTGCACTGAAGATCAGGTCTTGTTTAAAAAAAAAAGGAATGAGAAACATAAGCAGAGTGCTGTCCGCTGACAGACTGACAAAGCTGTTTGGATTAGTAGTGAAACATTTTAGTCTCTCAAGAAAAAGAAGTCCAGTTGCCATGACTCATCTTCCAGATAAACTCACCTGGATGACTGAGATTCTTCACAGACATCTAGCTTCTTGTTGTGGACTATGGGACAAGGACTTCTCTTGATGTTTTATGCACTGTACCCAAAACCCTATTGGTATAAATGTAAAGGTTGTATTGGCCAATTATAATTGATTGACAAAGTGCTGGAGCACATTTCACTTGTGCTGTTTGGTATGTGACCAGAATGTGTTTCCAAGATGTGCCATGGCAATTTGTCAATTAACCAAAATGGGCTGATGTTTACACCAGCCCAACATAACCAACAGTAGGATTCTGGTCCATGTTTTCCATCTCAATCGTGCCCTTTTTTACTTGTCTTTTCCCCAGAACCAAATAGCCTCAAACACCATAATGTTTTCCTAGGGCATATGCTTCACCACGTTGATCACCACAGCATAAAAATGTCCTTTTCTACACCTCTTCCAATCATATTGCATTCTTTCTGAAGAGCATTTACCAGAAATGTACAGAATTGCCCATGTGTTGTTCTAACACAGGTTTGTTTTACAGCATTAGGCTACTATCAGTCTTATTTTTGAATGATCCTAGCAAAGTAAGGATTGGGCAAACATTTTCAATGTGCTATGCACTAGAATTCAAGATTTCATCACCCTTGACCTATGTGTTTATGACATTTTGGCCGAGATCCTTCCCTAAGTGGCAAAATGCATGTGTTTTCTCACTTATATATCTTGCATTGGGCGTGTTTGTTTGTTTGTTTGTTTATTAAATGATAAGTAAGGACTTAATCTGCAACCCTCTGTGTTGAAACTTGTATCTGTGAAGAACCTTGCTGAGGTGTGTGTGCAAAACAGATTTATTGTGACCATTCTTTTCTTTGACCCCCCTCTGGTGCTTCCAAAGAAATTGTTCAGACAAAGTAATGAATGCAATAACTTTTTTCTGCATGTCCATCGCTGTGTATTCCACCCACAACAGCGTTCTGCTTTCTCATTAAAGAGATGTCATTTTCATGTGTATAATAACTTATTAGGCACCCGAGTCTGCTTCTGTTAAGCAGACATTTGCCATGTCCTTTGCAACGGGCACCAGTTCCCTCTTTAAGAAAAATGATCTTTTAGTTGTGCTCAAACACTTTTCTGACTATAGGAAATTCTATCATTCATAACAAAGACCATACAAAAGAAGAAGGTTGATTGTGCTATGACCCAATGAGGCTATGTATACCTTTAAAAATGATGAAGAAAAATGGCCTTCTCAGGTGCCACCATTTCATTGAGGTTGTTAACGCCCTGAAGAGTCACTGGGGAAACTTATTTTAATATTCTAGGGATATAGAGCTATTTCATTGTAATACTCATTTTTTAAAGCGAAACAACCTATGCAATAGCTATGAGACAGCAGACAGTAGCGGATACAGTATACAGATACAGAACAAGTACTAGTTTGTGTTTGCATTTAGACTTTCTTTCTTTTGGCACAGCTTTGATGGCTTTCCTTTTTGACCTGAAGGCCTTGGTTGACATGATGTCAATTGGAACATTGCTGGCCTACACCTTGGTCGCCATCTGTGTTCTCCTCCTCAGGTAAAGAACTTTGTGTTCTCTATTCCCCAAAGAAGGAAGGGCAACCCAAGGTGCCACTTCAGTGGCCACCCAGACAATCACCTGAAAATGGCATAACTTTTCATCAGTACTTATTAAACTCATGAACTACACTTGCCTCATCTAAGAATAGGCTACAGGATTGGCAAAACATCAAAAACATATAAGATTATTGTTTTCACAGAAATTTGTATGTAATTGAAATGCCAGAAGAGTTCAGGATGAGGCGTACTTGAGAGTGAAACATTTTAATGATGTTAGAACTAAGACTGTATCATTGAATTAGTAAATCTAAGAGATATTTAATATCTCTAAATACAGAAGGAGTCTCAGTTCTCTTAGGACTGCAATCTTCGTTGGCATTACATCCCCATTTACAGCTTGGGGCCAGAAATTTGAAGGATTGCATTACCCCCATCTTAAGATCTTCTGGGGAGGCCTTTCTCTTCGTCCCACCAACTTCCCAAGGTCGCTTTGTGAGGGCACAAGATAAGACCTTCTGAGTGTCTGCTCCCAGGCTCTGGAATATTCTGTCCTGAAAAGTCAAGTGCCTCCCCTCCCTCTTCTCCTTCTGTTGCCAGGCAAATACCTTCCTTTATGCACTAAGTAATCTCAGAAATACTAGTTTTTCACTTATAGGTTTTAAATGCATTTAAATGGCTTTTATTCTTTATTGTTTTACTCTTAATGCATGTTTAACTGTTTTTACAATTGTGACATTTATATTGAGTTTTAAAATTTCTTATTTTACTTGTTGTAAGATGCCTTGTGTCCCCTATGGGGAGAAGGGCAATACAAAGAAACAAACAAACAAACACATGCCCCATGATAGAATGCTAGAGGGTAACATTTGGTAGGTAGTCCAAAAAGGTAAATTTTCCAGGCTCTGCCTTTGAGGCTTTGGAAATGCACAGTCAAGGTCAATTCTTGTCAGCCAGACACACATTTTACAATAAGCAATATGGACAGAAAGCAGACAAGTTCAGTGTGTGTGTTGTAAAATGGGTTAATTTCTCTTGAAGATATCAACCTGATCCTGGCTCTGAGAACCTATCAGAAAAGAAGAGTTCAAGCAGAATTGTTTGGGTGGACCTCATCATTCACCCTCCTAAGAGCCCATCCCAACGTTCCTCCAACCTAATCATCCGTACTCTGTTAGTAGCTGGTAAGTAATTTGGAGCAGCAGCTCCATCTACTGTATCTGTCTTTCTAGCCTCAGCTGGTGGCTTCCAGATGATACTGACCAGAGAAGGGCATTACTCCCTTGGTTCGGCTGTGTTCAAAGCCCCACTTCCTCTAATGGTCAGTGCCCAGGAGGCAGGGTAGGGAAACCACAGACTGTGGCCTCTGAGTGGGTGCCTGCTGGAGGAGGTGAAGTTCTAAAGCATTGAAACACCTCTTTGGTTGCTAAGCAAACTGGCATTAGCTGCCAAGCTGGCAGTTCGTGCCCATCTTGAATGCTGATGCAAGTCAGAAGATACAGTATCCAGAACTAGGGTGTGCAATTCATATGTGAGTGTAAAGCTGCAAAACAGATGAATTCATCTGGATTCTTTTTAAAAATCTAATTCCCTGACATAAAGGCCATTTCAGATCAGTTTGATCCTTTTTGCTATCAACATGTTTGTTTTTCTCTGCCACTGGGGCTTCTACATTTTTTACAAGTCAGGATGATTTGAACAGACTTTTCTCTGTTCAAATGTAATCCACTGTTTTATTTCCCAGAAGGATAGAAGTTATGACTCTGAGTGGTTCATGTGGTGACATACTAAGCTGGACATATTTTTACACAGTGGGAACTTCCACTTTCATTATCTTTTTCCTAAGTTGCTCTGAAGTAGTAGTAGTAGTAGTAGTAGTAGTAGTAGTAGTAGTAGTAGTAGTAGTAGTAGTAGTAGTAGTAGTAGTAGTAGTAGTAGTAATTTTGTTTTAAAAAATAAGCTACCAAGTTTAGTACTAGATCACCTTAACACCACATTGATATACTATACTAATTTGGCACAAGATCATCCCTGCATGGACAACGGAAAAAAGTATTAAAACTGATATGAAACAGAAACTACCATACTCTGACAAACTATAGAAGGCTGCTTTGTTTCTGCAGAATGTGTTTATGTGTCTGTACATTAGAGAAAAATTTTGGGAAACTGTCCCCTTTCCCTAATGCCACGCCACACTTTGGACAGCCTTTCGGATTAAAAAGGAACCATAAAGAAAGAGCTGGGGACTGGCAGAGAGTGAGATCACTTGGGGAGGGGGGGTGCGTGAAGATGTTGTTCTCTGGTTGTGTCCTTGCTTTTCACAAGTCCCTCTCTGTTCAGTGGTCTTCATTTGCGTCGTCACTGTGCTGGCTCGAGTGGGACAACCTGATTTTCCTGCAAGAGGTGCCTGGCGCATCTCCTGCCTTTTTCTCCTCCTGCTGGGGATTGTGGTGGCCTCGTTAGTCATCTGGAGGCAGCCTCAGAGCCAGGAGAAAGCAAACTTCATGGTAAGTGAGAGACTTCTCCCTTGGGGCCATCCAGCAAACCAAACGAGTGGGAATGAGTTGTGAGGAAGGAAACATTAAGTGCACTTTGAAGGTCATTCATTTATAAGGTCGCCATAAACTGGAGATGATTTGGTGGCACATAACAACAAAAAAACAAGGCCATGCCTGCAGATTTTCCTGTGAATGGAGCTGTGCAAGGAATGTCCACTGACACGGTAGAGATTGATGACAAGGGAGGTGGGAACGATGGGACAGTAAGCAACTGTAACCATCAAAGTTACCTTGAGGAAAAGGGCATCTGTTACAGTCTCCAAGTTGACATGTGCCTGCTTCTTCTTGGTTCTCCTGATGTTTCCACACATGGCCTGTTCACTTCATGCTTGTTCTAGAATACTTCTGGCAATTTAGCCACTTAGACAAGCATTCAGTGCTTTAGGAAAGATTGTGGCAGCTTGTTTTAAATATTGAAAACCCTTGTTTGAGAAGGCATGGTTCTATGAATGACAGTATGAGTGATCAGTCCTACGCACACCCTGTTCAGCAACAAACCAGAAGACCCTGTGTTTCCTAAGCATGACCCAGAAGAAAGATGGCTGAGCACCAAAATTGCAAAGAATTGCTACTAAAATAATATGCGCACCTCAGAGAATTTCAAAAATCTTTCCACAGTTTTAAATATCCCCTTTGATCCTCATGAGCATTGGGGGTGAGGGTAATTTTGAAAAGATATGATGAAACACGATTTGGAAATAGCTGGACCAGAATTAGCAACCTCAGCTTTCTGGGTGGTGATGTTGAGCCACCATGTGTGCCTTGCTGTCTTTGATCCGCCCCAAAAAAACATGAGCCTAAATCCAATTTTAGTCCCAACTAGAGCAGACCTGTTGAAAAATGGAAGGTACCTGCAGAGTGGCTTGCTAGATTCTTATTGATGCAATGCCTGAGGGAGGTGTAACATAATTCACACACATCATGCATGCCCCTATAACATGCTGTCTAGCCGTATGCACTGAAAAATAAATAAATCCATGTGGGATTTGAGGGGGCAGGTACCCTTTGAAGGATACCCATGCCAATTGGTTTACTTCAGTTGAGACTAACAGTTGGATTTAGATGAACAACAGTTCTACGAATTCCCAAGAGTACCTTTACCAAGCACTATGTTCCTTCTGTTGTATTGAAATCATGTCTCTCTGCATGTAGGTCCCATGCCTGCCATTCTTGCCCATCCTAAGTGTCCTCGTCAACAGCTATCTCATGGCTCAGCTTAGCGGTGACACCTGGTTCCGGTACTTGGTGTGGATGGTTATTGGTAAGCTTTTGAGAATGTTGATGGCATTACACTGTGATATATTGGGAAAGAAATACTGGATGGAGCCCAATCACATATTTATACTGGCTTAGTATATTTTGATTTTATGGAAATTAGCATTCTTTGTGTAAGTGAAATGCTTGCAAGGGAAAAGATCATTGTGAGCATTTATAATTCTGAAAGTGCAAAGAAGTCATAATCCTGTTGTCTGCATTGCAGGCTTTGTAATTTACTTTGGCTACGGGATTCGCAACAGCACAGAGAAATACAGGAACAAAGACTCATCTGTGCAGAAGACAGAGCATGAAAAGAGCAACATAGATTTAGCTGTCGTTTGGAAAAAGTAACTCTGGGAAAGCCATGGTGTGAACAACTGATTTTCATCAAGAGAAGGACTTCATATTAATGGAATTTCCTTCTGTTTCAATGTACTGCACATGTTTTTAATAGAACCTAATAGTCTATAGCAGATTAACATGCAGAAGTCATATCTGCTGGACCGGCTGGTGGGACAAAGCATCTGAGTGAACTGTGCTTCCAAGTGTCCAGAAACTCACTAGCTTTTTTAGACAAGATTTCCTGGCTTCCATTGGGGATAATAGTCACTGTAATGGCTTGTCTTAAAAAACTGTTGGAGGGATTATGCCGACATGTAACTGCTTTCTAAAATATTTGAAACCCATGTTATAGGTGCCAAGTATTAATATGAGCTCTTGGCCTCTGGCTGCCATGGTTTTTCAAAGCAAGCAAACAAATTCCGGTGGCCAAGATATCAGTCAGTAGCAGTGGCACCTAGCCTAGGTAATACTGCTCCAGTGATACCCAGGTAAGAATGTTGAACTTCTACTCCAAAAACCAAGGTACAGATCCTCATTGTACCATGAAACCCTCACAGAGTTTTCAGGCAAATGTTGGAAATGTAAAAGTGAGGCGGGTACATTTTATCACTGTTGGTGGACTTGTCCGAAACCCAGGAGTTATTGGGCTAAGATATTGACCTGGTTAAGGCAGATCACAAAACAAAACTTAATATTTAAACCAGAACTGTGCCTATTAGGAATTTCCCAAAAAATAATGAAATTAAAGAAAATAACTATTTGGTGTTGCACGTGCTAACAGCTGCAAGGTTGGCTTGGGCACAGTTATGGAAAACAGACAAAGACACCAACGGATGAAATGGTGATAGATAAAATCTTGGACTGTACAACCATGGATATATTAACTTATGAACTTAAAGAAAAGGAAATTCAAGGATTGAAGAACAGGGGTACTACCCTTTGGGAAAGTGAGAATTGAAGAGCAGGTCTTTGAAACTCCTGAGGGTACTGTGAGGGTGCTGCGAGGATGCTTTGGCCATGGGAAATTCAAAAGTCTGCTCTTCGATCCTCACTTTCCTGAAGGGTAGCACCCAAAGCATTTGTAACCCAAGGAGCCACTGTATTCATATTGGCACTTTGAAAAAAATATGTGGGTTTTGAATAGCAGTTTGGGCACTCGATCTCTAAAAGTTTTGCCCTCAGCGGTCTAAACCGTCTCACAAGAAAGGCCCCCATTTGAGGCAAAGGACTCATCTGCACCCCACTCTTCCACCATTCTACCTGCCATTGAAACATATCCACAGACTGTGTGTGGATGTGTGTTGTGTTGGAAGCTTCCAGCTCAGCACTCTTCCACTCAAACAAACAAACAACCCATACAAATCCCAATCATTTTCTACAGCTTTTTAAATGTGTTGGTTTTGAAGAGAGCTGACTGCCAAAGCAAATGAGCAGTGAATCTCTGCTGCCATTTGACGTTTTCAATTTAATAATAGAAATCTAAAGTAAGGTGGTGGCGGGGGTGGGTGGGTGGGTCGGCAGACACAATCACTATAAATATTGTTTCAAGCGAATGCAACATTTTTTAAAAGTCCAGAATACTATTGCATTTTTATATCAGTGCAACTCCACTGGTGTAAATTTAAGTTGCAAATTGCCACAAGCAAAACAGTCGACATAGGCATATGCTATCACACACCACAACACATGACTGGGGTGTAACACCAAATGCCTAGGCCAACTTCTTGTAGCATTTTGCCACTGCAGTTTACACTGATGGCATTTTGGTGATAGGTACAAGTAACAAGATTCTGGCCAATAAGTAGTGTACATGTTTAAGACTAACAAATTTATTTCCATGTGAGCTTTCAAGGATTACTATCAAAATCTTTAGACACAGAAGTGGATCTAAATAATTGGGCTTTCCACAAACATTCACAAAAACAGATTTTTGTAATCATAAAAGTGTCACAATGTGACTTGTTTTTGTTGTTTTTGAAACAGACTAACCTGGCTTTTCCTCCAAAATCATTGTTCTAGTGGCCGCAAGATCTGCAACTGCTCCACATAAATTGGCACTCATAGTATCTTGATAAAATGTTCAACAAGTGGACATTGTGGTTTATACTTTAATATGTACAAGATGGAAGGTTTCTTATGATTGCTTAACCTTTCCAATCTGTTGAGATTTGGAGGCCACAGTATCTGATAAAAAACTGCCTGCAATTGTAAAAGGGAGGAAGCACTAATACAGTCATGGTTGTATTTGATCATGAACTGCCAGAAAAATCTACTGTTTAGAATTAGGTGCTGGGTAAGTCCTTCAGTATACGAAAATCCTCATGCCCTGGACCTTCTCCCTCAAACTTTTTCATTCTGGGTTGTGTGGGAAGGAAGCTACTGGAAGACCCATCACAGCACCTGCCCATACAAGTCTGGATCCTCCAATGCTTTGATAACAAAGACTAACCCTTTAGGAACATTTTGCATGTCTCATGTAATGAATCAAGTGCATGTCCATACTGTTGTGGACTATGTGACTGGGGTACTTGGGGATAGATGTATAGAGTGTCACTGAATGGTTATCCAGTTACATGTGTATGTAAGAGTTTAAGCTCAGATTTTAAAACAAATCTGTGCAAAAGCAACTCAAATTTTGAAGGAACATTAACACTTAATTTCACCAATCCAGTGCAGATGAGCTTTTTAATATAACTTGAAGTTTTGCTTTATTTTTATATTAAGACATCATTGGGAATTAAATGTCAGAGTCACTTGTTACGTGGTAAATAGAGATGGGCACGAAACGCCAAAATGGCGTTTCATGGTCATTATTCAGCCCCTGGGGTCCGCTTTGTTCCATTTCCATTTTTCGGGGGCCTGGGGCCCACTTCGTTTCAGTTTCTTCATTTTTTGGGTGCGGCACGCTGCGGCTGCAGGGAGCCCTCCCAGGGCCGGGCGCCACCGAAGCCGGTGGCATGTAGGCTGGGAGAGCGTTCCCGCGGCTGCGGGGAGTCCTCCCGAGGCTGGGGCAAGCCTCCTGGGAGGGCTGTCCCGCAGCCACGGGGAGCCCTCCCGGGGCTGGACACCACCAGAGCCGGTGGCAAGCCTGCCAGGAGAGCAATCCCGTGGCCATGGGGAGTCTTCCTGGAGCCGGGCACTGCTCCAATCACCACCCCCAACAGGCCGCCACCCCTGGAGCACCACCGAGCGCTGCTCTCCCTTGGGTCCTGTCCCCAAGACCAATCCGCCGCGCCGTCCGCCACCCCTGTCGGGTTTCTACCCCTGGAGCTCCGCGCAGCACCACCCTAACTGGGGCCCTTCTCCCCGGGAACAACTCCACCCCGGGAGCCACTGTCCCGGCAAGCCGCCACCCCGCACCCCCTGGCCTAGACCCAAGAAACCTGTGGGGGGTGCCGCTGCACTCCCCCCGTGCTCCAACGACGCCCTCCACTCCGGCTTCCGAGCCGGCTGCACCGTCGCCGCTTCGCCACATGGCTGAGATCCCAGAGCCCAGCCCATAAGGGCTCGGATCCCATCTCTTCTCACAAGACTGGCAAAGTCTTGCGTCGGCTCTGGCAGGGAGGGGGCAAAGAGGCTCCACCAGGCCCAACCCCCTCTCGCCGCCCTCTGCTTGTTGAATAACAACCTGGTGGGCTGTCATTCACCAATCAGAGATGGCTGGACAGGGGGCTGGGATTCCGCGTCCGTGCGCGGAGGCGGGATCCCAGCCCCCTCTCACCGCCCTCCGCTGCTCCATTTTTCATCATGCAAGTGACACGATGCCAGTAATGGAAACGAACAGAACCAAAGAAAATTTCCATGCTTCTGTTCAGTTCAAGCCCCATCGCAATAGTCGTTATTTGTACCATTACATAACGGCATTCAATCGGGCTGCTGTTGTCATCCAGACTAGACGCTACATTAGTGCGATCAAGGAGGCTAAAATATCCTTCTCCTTGAGAATTGGTGTGGCCTCGAACCGCCAGGCGGAACTCTTCCAGGTGGTTCAGGGCCTCACCAATCCTAGTCTGACGAGGCCTCCTCCTACTGAGTTCAGTAGTGAGACGTTTGCAGCCTTTTTTAGATCAAAGACAGAGGCCATCCAGACCGGTCTCGACTCCGGTTGCTCTAGCCCATCCTCGGCACCACCAGATGCCGCACCCCCCTCTCCTCGCATGGTGGAATTTGGGCCTGTTTCCTCCTCGGAGGCCTCCAGGGCGATTGCCCACTGTCGGCCCGCGTCCACCCCGTTCGACCCTTGCCCCTCTTGGCTCATAAAAGCAGCGAGGGGGTATTTCCCTCTCATCTGAAGGAGACCGTGGTTAAGCCCATTCTCAAAAAACCAGGCATGGCGTCGGACGTATTGGCCAACTATCACCCGATCACCAACGTCCCCTTCATGGGCAAGGTCCTCGAGAGGGTGGCCGCAACCCGGCTTCAGACTTTTTGGAGGAACATCAGCTCCTTGATCCATGTCAGTCTGGGTTCAGGCCTGGCCAGGGAACTGAGACAGCTTTGGTCGCGCTGCAGGATGACCTCATCCAGGGGGGGCGACAGGGGTTTCTCTACCCTGCTGGTTCTCCTGGATTTGTCAGCGGCCTTTGATACCGTCGACCACGGTATCCTACTGGATCGGCTCTCCGAGGTAGGTATCGGGGGCACTGTTCGCAGTTGGCTCCGGTCCTTCTTGGAGTGCCGTCCCCAGTATGTGCAGCATGGGGGCGAGTTGTCGGCCCTGTGGACACTCCCTTGTGGGGTGCCCCAGGGCTCGTCTCTCTCCCCCATGCTGTTCAACATCTATGTGAGGCCGCTGGCAGGGGTCATCAGGAGATTTGGAGTCTGCTGTCACCAGTACGCTGATGACACGCAGCTCTATCTCTCATTCTCCACCTCTGCAGATGAAGCTGTCCAGACCCTCGACCAGTGCCTGGACGCGGTCATGGCATGGACCAAGGCCAACAGGCTCAAACTAAACCCCGAGAAGACTGAGGTGATGTTCTTTGGGTGTTCCCCTTCCGGCTATGGAGGCCCTCTCCCCAGCATGGAGGGTGTTTCCCTCCGGCTGGCGGACAGGGTTCGGAATCTGGGAGTGGTCCTGGACCCGGCCCTCACCATGGAGGCCCAGGTGGCGGCAGTGTCCAGAACCACTTTTTTCCATCTCCACCAAATTGTCCAGATCCGCCCATACCTGGATGGGGACTCCCTGAGAACTGTTGTGCAGGCTCTGGTGGTCTCGAGACTGGACTATTGCAACACGCTCTACATGGGGTTGCCCTTGAATCTTCTCCGGCATCTGCAGCGGGTGCAAAATGCAGTGGCCAGGCTGGTGGCGGGTGTGCGTCGTTTTGACCACATCACCCCGGTTCTGGCTCGTCTGCATTGGCTACCTGTTGCATCCCGGATTAAATTCAAGGTCATGGTTTTAGTTTATAAAACTCTCCATGGCTTGGGACCTGACTACCTGGAGGAGCGTATCACCCAGCAGTCAACTTCGGCCCGACCTACAAGGATGTTGCGGGTGCACTCGCTTCGGGTGCCAACACCCAGAGAGGCCCGGAAAACCTCCACCCGGAACCGGGCCTTTTCCGTGGTGGCTCCCTTCCTTTGGAACCACCTTCCCTGCGAAGTGCGCCTAGCAGAGTCCCTGCAGGCCTTCCGGAGGGCGTTAAAGACCTGGCTGTTCCGGGAGGCCTTTGGTGACCTAGTATAGTTGGGTTTGTTTGTTTGTTTGTTTTTGTTTGTTTTTAACACCATCCCTCAGAACATTCAGCCTAATGCACACACCAGGGTTAGATTCTTAGATTCTTTTTTAATCTACATTTTAATATTGCATATGTTACTGTTGTTTAGTTTGTGTTGTCGTCCGACTGATCGTGTTCAGTCTATGTAAACCGCCCAGAGTTCCATTTTGAAAGATGGGCGGTATAGAAGCCTAATAATAAATAAATAAATAAAAAACGAATAACGGAGAACAGTAACGAAAAAAATGGTCGTTTCGTGCCCATCTCTACTCTTGGGACAAGACTTCAGCTTGTGTAGCCTTGGACAAGTTGAACGGTTGTTGGGGGAGAAAGATGGGATTCACTGCACCTAGAAAACCCAGGAAAAGGTCACTGTTAGTTGGAATCAACTTGATAGCATGCAATTATCATTATACATAGTTCTTTCTCCAAGGTGGTTACTTCATATCTGTTTTGTCTCTATTAGTGTTGCGCTTAGGAGCAGTACAAAAAATGTTACTTCACGCCCGTTGCATAACTACTGAAATTTGTCTTGACCATGCCCCCGGAATGGGTACTAAGCGTGACAATACTGTACCTAGTGCTGGGGTAGGGTTTTCCCTTGTCACTCTTTGGGCCTTTTCACACGACCCCTAAACTCCGCGGCAAATGGCTCCCAGCTCCGGAGCTTTAAATTGTTTCCCCACCAGCTCCGGAGTTTACAGAAAATTAAGTGGGACCACGCCCACCTAAGCGGGTCCCAGTGCACTTTTCAGGTACCTGCTCTCCGGGGGTGAAAGTCCCTGATGCGGATGTAAAGGAGTGAGTGCTGGGCTCTCCTCGCTTCTGTTTGTTGTTTTTTTGCCCCCGCCCCTTTAAGAGACAGGAATCAGGATGACGATGGGGCTCGTGGCGGTCGACCGGCAGATGGAGGTGAGCCTGCATTTTTTCCTCTCTTATTTTCTCCCTCCCCTCACGCAGACAAGAGCAAGGAAGTGCGGAGGGGGTGGGAACACAGGAAGAGCAAAGAACCCCCAAGATCTCTGGTCCGAATTTAAGTGGCCAGCGGATCTTAGGGGTCATGTGAAAAGGCTGTTTGTTCCCGCTTTCTGTTCCGAGACAAGACACCGTGTAGTAACAACTGTTATGCAACAAAACATTCATTTCTCTCAGAAAACTGTGTCCGGGTTTCTTTTTATTATTATTATTTTGACTTTTCAGAAGCAAAATATCGAAAAAAATTTTTAAGCCCCTCCCCCAAGGAAAACGGAAGCTAAACAAATTCAGTGCTTGTCATGGTCCAAGACCATGAGGTAACACTTGACTTGAGACAAGTTATCACGACCATGGGAACACTGAACAGGGACAAAACCACATGATTGAGACCAACACTGTCAAGGTACAAAACTAGTTGTGGAACAAAGAAAGATGTGAAGAACTGCCCAAGGAGCTTATCTTAGTATTCACATGAATGTTTGTAACTTTCCAGGCAAAAATCCAAGAAAAACAAAAGAAAAGAAAAGACAAAAACATGTGGCACCTTAAAGACTAACTTTCATATTTTAATGTAACGTTTCATGGACACGTCCACTTCTTCAGACCTATAGCAGCAGAATGAGGTGTGCAATATAATATGTAATGGGATATACGTTTCATACCAAATATTCATTGGCTGTTGTATGTGTATTTGCATGCAAGCCCAGTTGTAAATTCTATAGAGATAGAGTTGGGTGAATTTTAAGGTTGCCTCTATGTTCTCCCTGCTGCTTTCAGTGGCATGTATTAGAAAAAGTGCTCAACCATAATATTTTGTAATTGGAAATTGTTATTTTTTAAAGCTGGGAGCATGTTGCACAGAGAGCTGTGCTGAATGGTTCCATTCACCTCCCCTGTGGGACCCTGAACCCTTGTGGCATTCATGTGTCAAAGGGATTTTGTTTAACGAGGCCAGAGGAGAGAGTCTGTTTTGCTTTGAAATCTCCGGAATACCATGGGCTCCCCCAGCTCCTCACTACCCCGCTGGCCGCATCCTTGGCTCAGGAAGACACGTCGGCCACCGGGCAAGGTTTCTTCTTTCTGCGAAGGCTGCAGGAGTGGCAGGAGTTTTTCAGCTGCGAATTGGCTGCACAGAAGGCATATTTTGGTTGTGCCTGGCTTGTCCGAGGATGAATTCTAAATACGTGTCTGTTTGGAGCTGCTGCTTTCTCCTCTTTGTTTGGGGTAAGCCTTATTTTATTTTTCTTGGTACATCTTCTTGACTTGTACAGTTTCTTGCCTTTTGCTAGTACTGCTTGGTGCTTTCTGATTTTTCACATAAGAGAGGGCCTTGTTGGCCATTTTTCTTCACTTCCCACCAGTCACCAGGAGCACAGAGAGCTGATCTCTGTATAGAGAATTAATTTCTGAGCTTTGGCCTGGCCTCAGATTGTGTACCATGAACAGAATTCCAACCAAACTCAGCAGGGTTCATGAGCTCTTGAGACTAGCAAGAAAATAAGTTGCCAGCAAACTTGTACAATCTACATAATTCACTGAAGGTTTCGGGGAAGGTGGGGGGGGGATCGCACTGAGCATTTTAATCATTTATTTTCATCCATATGTGCCTGGCTATAATGCAATATGAGAATATGTCTCTAGCAAAGATAACTGTTTTGCTGAAGTTATTTCCTTTGGCTTCAAACCCTCCTAATATGTAGTTGAGTTAAAAAAAAACCTAAGGAACAGAATAATCAAGAAGCTTGGATTATGCCCAGATTTTTGTGTGTGAACACTATCACTTGAAAAACATTTAGGAATTCCAAAAGTACCCCATGAAGTCATGGGCCAGGACTTCATGGGGTTCGTGGCATCATGGGGTATTATTTATTAAAAATATTTGTTTTCAAAGCCCACCCACCTGCATGAAGATAAAGCATTCCTTTAAAATAAATTAAAACAATTTAAATAAAAGTTTCATATACTAATATTCTTTTTAAAACAGATCAACAAAAACCCTGAAAGCCAATTTAAAATATGTTTTGTATTTAAAAAAGATGAAAACTTTTGGCTGTCTGGAAGCTCATTGGGGTGGAGCCAGACTGACATCCCCTAGAAGAGTTTTTCACATTCAGTAGATGCTGATACTGAGAAAGCCCTGGTTTCTCAGGGCAGCAGGACATCAACAGGGGACCTGCTGAAGATCTAGGCAGGCTCATACAGAAAAGAGCTGATCTTTCAGATATTCTGGCTTTCAACTGAAGGGACAGAGAACATTCAGCTCAGTTTTCTACTGAAACAGCTGGAAATAGCCTTTTAAGCTTATCTATCTGTCTATCTCTGTATGTCAATTGGTTGGTTGGTTGGTCTGTCAGTCTGTCTTGGATGAATGCGAAAAAAAGTTTGTTAACAAGACCACCACATGCACGCACGCACGCACGCATGTACGCACACACACATACACCAGAGTCCTGAGTATAGAAAGAGTATGGAAGAAATTAGAAAACATATTTATGTGTCATTGTGTGTGTTTTATGCATGTGTTAAAGTCTGAGGAGAGCTGACATAGAGTGCCCTTCCTTAACCCCTCTGTTTTATTTGCAAAGTCTCCACAACTTATACTTTCCCATCCTAACTAAATTTAATTTGAGAGATATTATGATATTATTGGCGTTATTCTATGTTGGGATCAAACGACAGAGGTCATACAGTGAAATCATGGGGAGATTTAAGATGATTAGAAAGGCTTTCCAAAAGGCATAGAATTTTCAATGATGGTTTGAACCGATGCCACGAAGAAGACTTATGATAAGATAATAGATAGTTCAGCCCATAAGGAGAATCCAAAATTGTGAATAAAAATTGGATGCAATAATTTCAGCAAGATCACTGTCAGAAAGAAAAACATCAATGAACCTAGCTGAAAGAAATCATGAAACGATCTAAAGAGATACCAAGATTCCATGGACACATTTTGATTCACTTGAAGGCAGAGAAAAGGTAAATAAGAACATCCACCATCATGAAAAGTGCAATATACCAGGGCAGAACAGATACTACTTTGATGGAAAATATTATAAAAGGAAATGGATTGGATATGAAAATGTTCTAAAATGATTTGTCCCGTGCCTTGTTTTTTTTAAAATGGTACTATTTCAGTTCCTGTTACGTAATTATAGCTACAGTTTTTAATGCTCGTTCATCTAGAAGAAAGCCTCATTGAACTCACTGGGATTTCTGAATTAATATGCACATATTTTATTCCTCTTTAGCCCCCCCCCAAAAGGCTGTTAGAGTAGTCTGGAAGGGACAGTGATAAAGAAGTTCCTGGCAACATGCTTCCATTCTGAAAATGATAACACAAAAGGAAAGGGATGGGGAGGGAAGAAAGAGAGAAGACGATTCAAGCTAGTTTTATGGTTCTTGTAAGTGTCATTTTTATTAGCAGGGCTGGGAAAGAGGAAATTCTCCAAGCTCTCTGTAGCTGTGGCTTCTCTGGCCAATGGATGGGGCCAAGCTGGTCTCCTTAAGACAAGTATGTCCAAACTTCGGCCCTGCAGATATTTTGGACCACAACTCCCACAGTCCTTTGTCATTGACAATCTAAGCTTAGAATTCTGGGAGCTGTGGTCCAAAACATCTGGAGGGCCGAAGTTTGGACATGCCTGTCTTAAGATATCCATCTTGGGGATGCATAGAGGGCAGCATTCCAATTACTCTTGGTTCTTCTGCTGACAGCAAAGGTCAAGCACATCCTATCCTCCCATTCTGCCTTCTCTGTCATTAAAAACAATCAAAACAAGGTTGATGCAAGAGATGGCAAGGGCATCTACACATTTTGAATCCTTGTTTATGTGTGCAGAAAAAGCATAGATGGGACATTACATTTTAATATTCAGAATTCCCGGGGTAGCTCAGCCAGTGGCCAGTAGCTGCCTGGTGGATTCTGGGAACTGCATTCCAAAGAACTAACTGGTCCAAGTCGGAATAGGCATCACGTCTAAGATGTCTTCAAATGTATCTTCATAGTTGAATGCCAAAAGGCAATGCTTTCCAAAGCTACAGAGAAGACGGCCATGAAGGAGCCAAAAGCCAGGGAGACCCAGTTTTCCCAAATGGCTGGGTCAGAAAGCAGAAGATGGAACACCAAAGCTGCTAAAGAAAAGCCACGTCAAATCTACAGTGGCTTCCAGTCAAGGACAACATTCCGTGTCTTTTCTCACGAGGGCTGTGGCCAAGGGGAAATTCCAGAAGGTCTTGGACACCTTGGTGCTCCAAGCAGGAGAGATACTAGACTTGCGTTGCAAAGGAAAGGCTGTCAAATGGAGATATCCTCCCAACCTAGAGGATGATGATGTTGAAAGACGTCTCCGGTGAGTTTTGATGGTGGGTCCCCTTGTTTAATCTTATACATGGGATGGGCAAGATAATAGGAAGACGTTTATCCAAACCCTGTCTCCTGGTAGAAGAACCCAGGATTTTCTCTGGAAGCTGAATGCTGAGAGTTACAAGAGAGACAGAAGGTTGGCCTTCTTCTCACACCACATAGTTAAACAGTGGCATTTGCTACCCCAAGACGTAGGAAAGCTGTCAGTGCCAATGGTTTTTCAAGAAGACTGGACATGGGCAAATTCATCAAGGGCAAAATGATCAATGGCTATTGGTCAGGGATGGCTATGCACAGATTCCACCACCACAGGCAATGTGCCTCTCAATCGCTGGGCAACTGAGGAGTGCAACTGCACCCATATCTTGTTCACAGTCTTTCCATAGACCAGTGATGACGAACCTATGGCATGGGTGCCAAAGGTGGCACTCGGAGCCCTTTCTGTGGGCACCCGACATCGCCCCTTCACAGCCACCTGTATTCAGGTAAAATTGCTGTATTGGCACTTAGCAAAAAAAAATTAATGGGTTTTGAATTGCAGTTTGGGCACTCGGTCTCTAAAAGGTTCGCCATCACTGCCATAGATAATTGGTTGCACAAGGGGGCCAAACATGTTGGATTATGTAGTTCTTATTTTATTTATTTATTTATTTATTTAGCTTGTATGCCGCCCACTACCCAAAGGTCTCTGGGCGGCTCACAATAAGAATAAACATTTAAAACATCAAATACAATAAAATTAGAACAATAAAACATGTAGATGCAATAAATACGATACATTAAAAACACACCACTAAAATTGCCATCAGGGCCCACAATCATTAGTTAAAAAACTTTTGGAATAGGAGGGTTTTTACCTGGCGCCGAAATGTTAGCAACGTCGGTGCCAGGCGAGTCTCATATGGGAGGGTATTCCATAGTCTGGGGGCAGTTGCTGAAAAAGCCCTATTCCTGCAAGCCATCCCCTTCACCTCCTTAAGGGATGGCTCTTTCAGGAGGGCTCCTGACTAGATCTTAATTGCCGGGTAGGTTCATATGGAAGGAGGCGGTCCTTCAGGTATCTAGGTCCTAAGCCGTTTAGGGCTTTATATGTCAAAACAAGCACTTTGAATTGGGCTCGGGCAGCAACTGGTAACCAGTGAAGGTTATACAGAATCGGCGTGATGTGTTCCTTGGTGGCCCTACCACTCACCAGCCGTGCCGCACGATTCTGAACCAGTTGCAATCGCCGAACCGTCTTCAGAGGCAGCCCCACGTAAAGCGCATTACAGTAATCTATACGGGATGTTACCAGTGCATGTGTAACTGTCATGAGGCTCCGTTCATCTAGGTAGGGGCGCAGCTGGTATATATTCCGCAGCTGGAGAAAGGCACCCCTGGCCACCGAGTCCACCTGGGCTTCCAGAGTTAGACCGGGGTCCAGGAGCACCCCCAAGCTACGGACCCTGTCCCTTAGGGCAGTGTTTTTCAACCTTTTTTGGGCAAAGGCACACTTGTTTCATGAAAAAAATCACGAGGCACACCACCATTAGAAAATGTTAAAAAATTTAACTCTGTGCCTATATTGACTATATATAAAGTAATTCTCTTGAATAGGAATCAAATAAACACAAAGAAAGTATTTTATAATTACTTTATTATGAAATAGTAAGTAAACAGAAATATGAACAATTATAAAATACTTTATTCAGTGCGCAACCTGGGCCTGTTTGGCTGAACACAAAGCTGATATTCTTCAGCTTTTCCAACGGCACACCAGGCAACATCTCACGGCACACTAGTGTGCCGCGGAACAGTGGTTGAAAAACACTGCCTTAGGGGGAGTGCAACCCCATCCAGAACAGGGAAGTGGCCCTCTAGCCTGTCTGACGAAGCACCCACTAACAGCACTTCCGTCTTGTCTGGATTGAGTTTCAATTTATTAACCCTCATCCAGTCCATTATCTGGCCCAGACACGAGTTCAGAACAGAAACCGCCTCACCTGGATTGGTGGAGAACGAGAGGTAGAGCTGAGTATCATCAGCATATTGCTGACTCCTCAGCCCAAACCTCCTGATGACCTCTCCCAGCGGTTCCATGTAGATGTTAAACAGCATGGGGGATAGTATTGAGCCCTGTGGAACCCCATGACGTAAACACCAAGGGGCAGAGCTACTATCCCCCAGCACCACCTTCTGGACACGGTCAGCCAGGAAGGATCGGAACCACCGCAAAGCGGTGCCTCCAACTCCCAACCTGGCCAGCCTATCCAGAAGGACACCATGGTCGATGGTGTCGAAAGCCGCTGAGAGGTCCAGGAGTATCAACAGGGTTGCACTCCCCTGTCTCTCTCCCGGCAAAGGTCATCGTACAGGGCGACCAAGGCAGTCTCTGTTCCAAAACCCGGCCTGAAACCAGATTGAAATGGATCTAGAAAATCCGTTTCATCCAGCAGCGCCTGGAGCTGTCCGGCCACCACCCGCTCCAACACCTTGCCCAAATAAGGAAGGTTCGCTACTGGTCGGTAGTTGACCACCAGTCCTGGGTCCAGGTTAGGTTTTTTTAGGAGTGGTCTGATTACTGCCTCTTTTAAGGCAGCAGGGACCACTCCCTCTCTTAAAGAGGCATTTACAGCTTCTTGGACCCAGGTGCGAACCCCTTGGCAGATCTTTCAATTAGCCAAGAAGGGCAAGGGTCGAGCAGCGTGGTGGTGGAACGGACAGATCCAAGCACCTTGTCCACATCCTCGGGTCTCAACAATTGAAACTCATCCAATAACACTGGACCTAAGCACGGTGCACTGGACACATCCCTTGATACTGTATCAATAGTGGAGTCCAGTTCACTGCGAATCTGAGCAATTTTTCCCTCAAAGTGAACAGCAAACTCCTCACAGCGTGCCCTGGGCCTCCACCCTATCTCCTGGCTGAAGAAGTTCCCGGACCACCCGAAACAGCTCCGCTGGGCGGCACTCTGAGGAAGCAATACGGTTGGCGAAATACTGCCTTTTCGCCAACCGTATAGCCACGGAATAGGCTCGATAATGGGCTCTAAGCCGTGTTTGATCAGACTCACTGCGATAATTTCTCCACTTGCGCTCCAGCCGTCTCCCCTCCCGCTTCATTGCCCGCAACTCAGATGTATACCACGGAGCTGTCCGGGCTCTGCGTAGGGGGAGAGGGCGCTTAGGTGCGATCATGTCAACTGCCCGGGTCATCTCCCTATTCCATAAGGTGACCTGAGCTTCGACAGGAGCGCCCGATCATGTCAGCTGGATAATCCCCAGAGCTTTCAGGAAACCATCCGGATCCATTAGTCTCTGAGGGCGGATCAACTTAATGGATCCCCCACCCTTGCAGAGGGTTGGAGTAGCTAATAGCCTAAACTTGACCAGGAAGTGGTCTGACCATGACAATGGAGTCAAAGCCAACCCCTCCACATCCAAACCACCATCCCCCAGTCCCGTTGAGAATACTAGGTCCAGGGTATGACCCTTCTCATGTGTTGGGCCGATGACATGTTGAGACAGCCCCATGGTTGTCATGGCGGCCATGAAGTCCTGAGCTGCTCCAGTTAAGGTAGCCTCGGCATGGATGTTGAGATCCCCAGTACCAACAGTCTGGGGGTCTTCAACACCAGGTCCGAGACCACCTCTGTCAGCTCAGGCAGGGAGACTGTTGGAATGCAGCAGGGTGGGCGGTACACCAACAGAATCCCCAATCTGTCTCGTGAGCCCAACACACAATACAGGCCCTCCAGACCTTTTCCCAAGGAAACAGGAAGCCTGGCCAAGGAAATGGAACTCCTGTAGACTATAGCAACTCCACCTCCCCGGCCCACCGGGCGACACTGGTGCTGGACTGAGTACCCAGGTGGGCATAGCTGGGAAAGGGGGACTCCACCCTCCTCTCCCACCCAGGTCTCAGTAATACATGCCAGGTCAGCACCCTCATCCAAAATGACATCATGGATGAGGGTGGTCTTATTTTGTACTGACCTGGCATTCTTGGGGCATGATGCAACAGGTCCCTATATTTTTAGTGATCCCAGCTTCACGGGGGGTGGGGGGGGGCTGTCCATCTCTGTCCAACGCATGCAGGTCATTACTTACTGTTGCACTGAGTGAGGAATATGTTTATTGAGGAGGGATCAGGCACTCGTTATCCTTTTTGTCCCGCCTTTCTATGGCCATGTTCCCCCTTCTTTGTTTTAGGATCAAACATTTTGAAAGGCACAGCCAGCTGGTCGTCCTCAACTCCACAGCTGCTGATACAGGCCAGTACAGCTGTCGGTCCTTCCAGTGCCACGACAGTGAGTGCCGTGATGGAGAGGACAGGCTGAGCCAAACATACATCTTCTTCAAAGGTCAGGCTTCCTTGATGTTTAAGCACAAAACAGCTTGGGAGGAGAAGGACTCCCTGGAGCCCTTGGTGTTCTCTGATTCAGTGGGATACAACATGTTATAACAACCTTTCCCAACTTAGGGTCCCAACCCCACCCATTCATAAACACCTTGGACATTGTAGTCCAGAGGTCTGGAAAGCCAGGCTAAGGATAGTTATGCTAAAAGGAAGACTCCTCCTCACCGAAGAGGCTGGAAACGAGTTGTAGGGCAAAGGACACTCACATGTGATCCTTTTGAAAGTGAAAGTTTTGTCATTGTTGTAACATGCTGTCAAGTCAACCTCTGACTTATGGCGACCCTAGGAAGGTGACCCTCCCCCGTGGCCTGTCCTTTCCTCAACAGCCCCGCTCAGCTCTTGCTGGCTGGCCTATGTCATGTCTAGGTAAATCCCTATGTTCTGCTGCATATTTTAATTTTATTTGACAATGGAGTAGTGCCCATCCTAGATTTCTTTGATATTCCCCCAAAGCGGGGGGGGGGGAGATTACAGAGACGGAAATTAAGAATTGATTATTAAATAAGTTTGACAATGCTGTATTCTTTAAAAAAATACTGTACCACAACAGATCTTGCCTGTTGGTTGATGTGTCGGCTGGAGAGCCTTTTCATGGCATATCCAGAAGCACTCTCTACTCTTTGTTGCTGCACTCCATGCGGCTCAGAGGAGCGACAGGAGCCGCCCACCAAACCTTGGCATCTCTTCTTGCTGAGAGGACAGACTAGTTTGTGTATAATGGGTTGAATGTGGCTTTTTAAAGAGGCTGGAGATGACAGTTATTGTTTCAGAACTGCTCTTAGTTCAGTGCTAGCTTATGACTGGGGCAGGGCATGCCTCTCCCCCATTTTTTGTTGTGACAAGATCCCATGTCCCAATTTATGAGACACTCATGCATTATGTACAGTTACTTACTCTGCAGGCCAGAGCAGAGATAGGAATCATTACTTTTTTGGATTACATGTTCTGTATTGTACTTCTGGAGTTGCCCATTTACAATAGTAGCCACTGGCTTGGAGTATTCTGAGACTTGTACTCCAAACTGTAATTTTGTTTACCTCAATCGGAGATAAAAAACACATGGTTCTCCAGTTGTTGTGGAACTGTAACTCCCATCATCCCTGCCGCCACCACCAGTGGCTTTGCTGGTTGACCGGCTCTGCAGTCTAACATGACCCCTGCCCTTACAGGTCAATACTGCCATTCACTGTGTCGCCTACTGCTACTTTTGGCTTTCTCCTAGACCCCCAGGAGCTATTTGTGCCTACAGAAGATTATTACAAAATCATCCAGATGCGGACAAACTGTCCCACCCTTTTGCCATGCCAGGTGACGGATCCACTGGCCAAAGTGACGCTACACCGGGAGTTCCCGCCTGAGAGAGTGCAGGTGGATGGCATCAGCATCTCCTATGATGTGAAGAGAGGCTTCACGATCCACCGGCCACATCCCTCCTATGCAGGCTCCCTGTTCTGCATGGCAAATGTGAAGAGAGTGAGCCAGATATCCACCAAATATATGGTGATCTATGTGAACTGTAAGTTGTCACCAGAATAAACAGGAAATCCCCTCTCTCCCTCCTGCAGACATGGGGAGGAAATTATTTTTCTTTAATTAGAATGCCTAGGATCTCGCAGCCATTGTGGTTGCGCTGGCTGGAGAAAAACTTAGTGCCACTATCCAGAAAAACGATGCTCCCATTCTGTATCATTCACCTTCATTTGCTTAGGGAAGAAACACCTGGTGATCTGCTTGCCTTGAATGCCAGTGTATTACAAAGTTAGAGTACTTACCACATTGGAACGAATTCAGCAAATCATGATGTATTTCCCCATGTGAGGAAATAAATCACAATCTGGCCCCTTGTGCTCATGACCTGGGGTTCAGTGCCCGGTAGGAGGCTCATGGATGACCCAGCATTCCATCCTTCTGAGGTTGGCAGAATGAGTCCCCGGCTTGCTGGGGTGAAGGGCAATGTTTAGCCTGCATAGATCAATAGTAAACCACTGGTCCTAGGTCCTAGAGAGTGCTTTAACTCTTGCTTGTGAAGCAGTCTAGCGAGATCTGTTCCCCAGAGATCATGTGACACACAGGGAGGTGTGCTCCAGCATGATCCGGATTTGGATCTTTTTTGCTTCAGCTGTAGGGCTTTGTGTTTGGGGGTGGGGTGGGCAGGCTGGAGCCATTTCCTGGCAGATGGAAGACTTGTTTTAAGGGAGACCACTCCCATTCAGGTGACCCTTTCTGGCTTAATCAGGCATGTGCCTTTGCTGCCCTCAGAGACTGCACAAGAATTTGATGCCATTCTCTGCAGGATTCCTGAGCAGCACCTCCTATCAATTTCAGGCTTTAACGCTAAAAATCTGAAACACTTAGAAATTGACCATCCTAAGAGCCTGAAATTGACAAGGACAAAAACCCTGGGGAGAACAATACTTCCAACACTAGCGGCACTGGGCTGTCCAACTTGATCCTGGATAGGAATTAAGAGAGAATAGAATCTGCTGCTGCTGCTGCTGCTGCTGCTGCTGGAAGAAAGCTCGCCATTTCCATCAAGATCCTGGAAGGATTGGGAGTAAATGTTAAAACCTGGCCCGACTCGTTGCAACTTGCAGTGCTAACCAACAGGATTTCAGGATATCCTTCCTTCAAACATTACTTCACGAACCGCTCGCTTCGCGGCAAGCCCTCATTTCTGTGCGAATCGATCGTTTCAGTCTGCACGCTCCTCCTTTTAGGCTGCGATGCCACCCCGACCACGCCCCCTTTACCGTGCTCCAAGCGGGGTGAGTGGTTCCCCTGCCAGCGGCCAGGAATCTTTTCGCTTCACATCTCGCTTCACTCCCAACGTCACGTGTGGACTTGTGTTTTTTTTTAATAGTTACTTTTGCGCCGAAATATCGATGCATCGATATTTCGGTTAATTGATGCATCGATACGCCGAGTTAATATTTTTTAAAAAATAAAAGGAGGGTGGAACCGGACGTTGCAAAGCAGTTTTCTAATGCGAAGGGAGCACATGAGGTAGTAATCGATTCGGTCCTAGAAATGCTCCGCGTGAGTACTGAGAAACAGGGGTGGGATCGAAGGGAGAGCACGTGACCGCCACCGAATTCAAAGCGAAGGCAATGCCGCTGCGAAGCAATGCACTTCGTGAAGTAACGGTTACACTACCCACCCTTGCTTACAGTCAGCAATGCATGACAGAGCTGGTGGGAGTTCCAACCTATAAATGCTGGAGAAATATAAAGTTTAAAAAACCCCAAACCACTCGCCTCTTGTCTTGCACTTATTAGCTAAGCCATGCTAGCATCAGAGGAGAATCTCTGGCCACCCAGTGGCTGAGTGGAATAGCTTTCACAGTGGCATCCTCTTGCCCTCCAGATGCTTTGGATGACAACTTCCAGAAACCAGTGGTCAGGATTTCTGGGTTCTATTGTCTGGAAACTTTCTGGAGAGCAATGAGTTGCCTACCAACTGAAGGCAGTCAGATGTTGAGATCCTAAGCAGGAAAGGAGGACTAGAAGAAGCAGGAGCTTAGGAGAGCAAGGCCATGGAGGTGAAGAGGCAAGAGGTCAATGGGTGTAAATGAGGGGGTGGTTCTTGGCAAACCATGTCTAGGGAAAGGTCGCCAGAAAAAAAAATAGTAGGAAAGCAAAGCAAAACAAAGCGTTCTGCTTATATGCTGCCCCATAGAACTTCAAGCACTCTCTGGGCGGTTTACAATTTAATTATGCAGGCTACACGTTGCCTCCCCCCATTGAGCCGGGTACTCAATTTACTGACCTAGGAAGGATGGAAGGCTCATTCAACCATGAACCAGCTACCTGGGATTGAACCTCAAGTTGTGAGCACTTTTAGCTGCAGTACAGGCATTTGACCACTGCGCCCCGAGGCTCTTAAGGGGTGTGGTGTGGTGGGGTGTGGGTAATAGGCAAAGAAGGAAGTCATAACCTTCAATAAGTTAAACATAGCTAGACAGATACAGGAGTTTAAAATCCTTTAAAAATACAAAGCAAGAGCCATAATTTCTCCCTAAAGCACAGTAAGAATTAAGAGGAGAGGAGTATCTACCAGGGAGATCCAACACTGTCATGGATAAAAAGGGTAAAGGGGGGCAGAGGTGTGAGAATATGCTCAACTGTAGGACCTTTAGTGAGGTTTCCCCTGGGGGATGGAGTTGCAGCTCCATTTTCATATTTTCACAGATATGATCTCTAGAGGGCAGGGTTGATGGGGAAATGGCTACCTGGATCAAATAAGGAAAGCCACGACTTGCAGACCCCAAGTTGTGAAATGCTGAAACTGGCACAGTTTTTATATACAACCCCCTGCTTTCCAGCCCAGCAGGAGCTGCAGCTTGGTTGTGATTGGATCCAATCACAAGCATGAGTGAGAAGATGGAGGGAAGAAGTGTCACTTCCAGAATGTTTCATAGTGAAGCATGCTAGAAGCGTCGCCCACATCATCTTTTCCTCCCTATTTCCATTCAGTTTATGTTCCCATCGTGGGATTTCAATATGCCAGTGTCCTTGATGTGACAAACTAGGTGTGGGAAAAAGGAAGATCAGGGTACAGTAGTACCTTGTATAAAGGAATTAATTCGTTCCAAATGAAATTATGTTAAGCAAATTTTCCTTTATACAAATTCCCATAGGAATGCATTGAAAACGGAGTAATCCCATTTTTATGTTGTACGAATTCTCCCCATAGGTGATTCTGTTAAGCAAATTTCCCCTATCTCTGGAATTTTTTTATGTTGTACAGATTTTATGTTATACAAGCTGTTTGTTATACAAGGGTCAACCATATCTTACTTCTTGTGGGCTTAATAACACTGACAACAACCAAAGAAGCTATTTTTATTTGCTAAATCAAGTTGCTGAAAACAAGAAAATTGGGAGGAAAATTGTTTGTGAAACTCTTTGTAGGTGAAACTTTCAGCTCTGCCTCTGGGCATGTGCTTAGAGGCATCTTGCTGTGTGACTCTACATCCAGTTTCTGGTTCAGTTAATGAACCTCTAGTGAATAAAAAGGGGGGAACCAGTCAGCCTAAAGTCTGCCCACCTCTGTCCATTATGAGCGCTGGGAAGCATCCTGTCAATAACTGAATGGGAAAGCGAAAAAGCTTTGCATGCCCTGAAGGTTTTCACCTTTCTTTTCTGAACCTGCAGATCCCTCCTCGGTGCCAAAACCTGCTATCCGAGCCTCAGCTCCCCTCTTTCAGCTTGGAGACAACTTCAATGTCACCTGCACCGCATTTGGGGAGCCCGAGATTGCTGTTGATTTCACATGGGAATATCCAGGACAGCAAGTAGGTGGCGGGGTGTTGGCGGGATCAGTGGGTGTCAGAACAGTGAAATGGTTTGCTTCCTTTGGCATGGACTCACGTTACAGGAAGCCGGAATTCAGCTGAATACTGTATCAGGGAAAACTTCCTGACTGTTAGAGCAGGACGGTAATGGAACCAATACCCTCAAGAGAGGGCGAGTGCTCCAGTGCAGGAGGCATACCAAAGAAATTTGGACAACCACTTGGCAGATATCTTTTGATTTGTATTTCTGCATAAGGTGGCGGGGTGTGTGTGTGTGGACTTGATGCACTTATAGGCTCTTAACAACTTCATGATTGTATCCTTCCATGACTCTTTCAGACTCTGTCTATTGTTGATCTGTGGCATTTTTTTTCTCTTACAAATCTGAACAAGAGGTTGCCATGGTCCGTGCAGTCAGCAAACAAGTGACTGCCAAGCCAAGCAAAGTGACAACATGGGTGGACGTCCTTGAAGGAATAAGTCAGAGGCAGATTGAAAGAAGCAACTCGGTCCTCTGTCAGATGGGCATTTTGTCTGTGAAGATGGGTTGGTTTGCTCTCTCTTTTCTGGCAGTCACATATTGTAATATCTAGAGCAACCCAAACCCTCTCCTGAACAGTCCTGTGTCCTTAACCTGTCCGATCCCATGTCAGGGGCTTCTACTTTTTTGGTGTGGGTTGGATCACTCTTTTTGGTCCATTTCTAGTGTGCATGTGTGTGTGTTTGAGAGAGAGCGATACTGGGAATGCACCATCAGTGAGCCTTCTCAGTTGCCAAGGCTTCTTCCGAGCAGTGCCAGAGTCATAACTACCAGAATCATAAAAGACATTTTACTTCCTCTGCCACTCTGAGGAGGAGCAGAGGAAGAGATCCGTTTGCCAATATCCTGAAGTGGCTCACTTATAAAGCCACTTCACAATATCAGAAGGAATTGGATCAACTGCACTCACTTGAGCTTTGATATGACATTTGGATGCAAGAGTCACACCAAATGGAATTTTGCACCTCCATCAGACACCGAGTGACTCTATGTAGCACACATCAGCACACTCAAAAAAGCCAGTGTAGATGAGCCCTCTTCTTATTTTGGGAAGGTGGGGGTGGGACACCCAACAAAAATAGTCATGCACAACACTAACACCTGGTTATATTTTGAATATTGAATGGGTGGGCAACTGTCAACCTTGAGATTTTTCCATATTGCAATTCTCACTGGGTGTGATTGATGGGAGTTGTAGACAGAACAAACAAACACGCATGGTTGGAGGATCACAGTTGCCCACCCTGATGTTGTAGTTTTTATAGTGGCTGCTTCCAGATGGACAGAGCTTGTCCAGCTATTTCATCTTTTCATCCTTAATGGGTCTTTGATCTTGTGTATTGTTTGTTTGATGGAAGGAAAAAAAGATAGGCAAAGTGATTGGAAAACATAGGAGGGTTACAAGTGGATTGAATCATGCACACAACACCATAATAGCCCATGAACATGGCAGTGCATTGACCATAAAGAGGCAGTAAATATGTAGCCCAGATGTGTATCCTAACAACTGGACAGACACAGATTTCTGCCTCCGGGCTTGTCTGCTGACAACTTCATCAGGCCACCAACTAGCATAAATTCTCAGACCAACTCACTGCCAAAGCGTTAGAGAGACCATGATGGACACGAGGCTGTCCAAAGAAGTCTAAATCGGAGATCAGACATTTCTACTGTAAATGCAGTATTTGAAGGGAACTCTAACCATTTTTCTCTTCTTGCTCCTTTTCTCTAATTTGGCACCGAGATGCCACTCACAGCTTTTGGGAGAGCATGAGCTGGAAGTCTTGTAAGCACGGTGGAGAAGAGCTCCAAAGAACAGTCATAGAAGTATCAGTTCTGGCCAGGCAGGCATGACATTGATCCTATTGTGTTTCTGCTGGTCTCCAATGCAGACCAGCCCCTTGTTTTTCCAGCTATGTGGGAGGCACTTTGAAATCCTGTTCTGCACTGACTGTTGTGGATCCTGCTACGATTCAGTGAGAGGGAAGTGTTTTATAGAAGACTATTCCTCCTCCCTTTCAGATTGGTCGGCCGCCGTATGTTCGTGAGCGCACAGATTTGGTACGACGCGGCGGGCTGGTGGTGAAGGAATCTGAAAGCATCCTTTACATTGATGGAGCACGGGCTGTGGACGATGGGCTGTACCATTGCATTGCTGAAAATCTGCAGGGCACCACCACAGTGTCTACTCGGATTCGCTTGCTTCCAGCCACACCGGCTCCAAAGAAGACAACGTCTGGGTAACCACTTCTCCCATGTCCTGCTGAAAGCAGTGGGTGCTACTGGAAATGACCAAGCTAGATTTGTCTTCTCTAATGTTGTTTTTGAACCCTTGTTGCTTCTTCATTAAAATAGCTCAGTTTTTCCCCTATGCAAAGATCCATATTTTTTTCTGTTTATTGCAGAATATTGTGGAAAATATGGAAACACTCTCAGGTTTATGGATCTATTGTCAGAGATAAAGCTGCCATGGGATTATTTTTCCAAATAAGTGCCCTAATTTGCAGGGACAAATGATATGAGCTGATAATGGTGATCTAATCTCTCTTGAATGTTGCTGAGGATAGTTCCAGTCTGCATGAAGTCATGCAGCAAGGGACAAATGTTTGACCCCTAAATGCCCCTGTGTCAGCAGAGATCTAGCAAATTACATTCATGCAGCTTAGGAACATGTGTAACTTAGGAAAAAAATGAAACATGTGTAACTTAGGAAAAAAATGAAAAATACAAAAAGCAATACTAAATCAGAGCAATGAAAAGCAGGAATATGTGCATCAAATTCCCTTGAAATTTGGTGCCAGTGTCACTTTCCAACAGAAAAAATGCTGAATCAAAGGCAAAATGCAATTTTGTTGAAATCCAAATTTGTACCTTTTTGTTTTCAAATTTGGATTCTGATATTTGAGGTTAAGGACACATTTTAAGATAATTTATTCCTAACTGATTCTGAACCAGTTAGGTTCCAAATCTTTTACACCATGCTATTAATACCACACACAAGTCTAACAACATCTAGAACTAGGAATACCAAGAACATTAGCTTGGTGGAAAGGGGAAGGGATCTAAATTTTGCAAACAGATTCAGGACAGATTGTCTGGTATTTTCAATGTGCTCATTTCCTGATCTACAACATTTCAGCTTTAGCTCCCTTCTCCAGAATTATGGCTGAATTAAATGGTGAAGAAGAATTCCTTAGCCATGAGGAAAGTCTGCCATTATATACCTTTCATCCCTTTGATCCCAGTCACTTGAACTCTATGATCTATTGGTAGGAATCCAATAGCAGACCTGCATTGGTATATGCAGAGGTGGACTTTGAACTGCCGATCTGGACATAGAGTTCAGGGGCTCCATTTCCAGATCATAGAATCATAGATTCTATGAGTTGGAAGGACATTTTGCTCAGCTCAGTGGGTTTGGGTTTTGGAAATAGGTATACTACAGTATATATAAAATAAAATTAAGATCCTAGAAATCAAGGCTGTGATTGTTCCACTGCATTCTATATTTGACATTTCCTCAGAGTGTTAATTATTATTATTTTGGGGAAGGGGGGCTTGACCTGGTGCAATCAGTACCAAAGTACTGTAGAAGAGAAGTCAAGATTTCAAGACAACATGATTCTTGATGTATATTCATTATCCATCAAGGGCCACCACAAAAGGTAAATCTGAGAAAGAACAGATTGAAATTTCTGTTCCTTTGGTTTAATTTAAGCTGGTTGTTGTATCCTTGAAATGAAGGGAAGGGGTCTCCTTATTAGATGGTGCTGCAGCCCAACCACAAGAATACAAGCAGTTCTTGTAAGGTCAAATGATTATTTAGGTTTGCAGAGGCTAGAAATTATTTCTGATATTCTTTAATTGGTAAAAAAGAGAACATATAGACCCAGATTCATCTCCTCAGAAAGTTGCATTTACTTTTTCTAAGACAACAATTAATTTTATTTTCACTCCTTTCCCCCCATTATTTGTGATATTCCTCTTCATCCTCTCTGCTCCTCCTCCTCCACTGGGTCTAAGAAACACATCTATATTTTCTGTCCCTTCCCCCACCCCCACCCCACTCAGATCTTAGTGGCCAATTCCATGGCCACATTTCCTTAGCATCTCAGTGAGTCAGAGCACAGCATACGTATACGATGTCACAACCCCAAATGCTCTGCAATAGGACCAGTTGTTGCAGGTCTCCCACAAGATGCACCAGCAATCAGGGAAGAGCACTTAAATTCTTTGGCTTTGTTCCAACGTTACATGCACACCACATTTTTCACCTTCATGTTTCCATCTGAAATGGCTGCTTGCAGAGGAGACAGGGCTGTGTGAAGGCAATAAAGTCATGCAGTGGGATTCTAGCCATGCATTCAAACCTCTCCTCACTGAATGCAGCAGGCCCTGCAGTCTGACCCTCTAGCTGTTTTACAAACATGTTTTTCAAACACCACAAAGGCCCCTGTATGCCCATTAGTTACCACTTAATTAGGGGAAAAAAAAACAGGGGTGTGCCAACCCCAGGGTGCTACGGGCATTCCAAAATACTCCCAAATTGTCCCCATGCCCACTGGATGACACGATATAGGACACAATCTGAGGACATATTCGTGTTTTAAAATTAGGGTGTGTAGGTGCTGAGAAGGGCCTGTGTGGGATGACTGGGTGCTCCCCACACCACTGTAGACCACCACCAGCAGGGGACTCACGGGCCTCAGGGGGAAATGCAATGGCTCCAATAACAAGTAGTGACGTGTGTGTGTGTGTGTGTGTGTGTGTGTGTGTGTGTGTGAATCAGTGGAAGTCTTCCCCTTCCGGCCCTCAACCAAGAACACTTCAAGAGTTCCAAGAAACTGACAGGCTCATGAAACACTTATGCAGGTGCTGGTGTTGCATGCTGGTAAATTAGATTGGGGCATTTTAAAATGGCTGAAGAATAACAGTGACTAGAATGTGAGAAATATATTTTAAGTGTTCTTTTCATACAAAACTGTCTGTAATCCTACTCCTTGGTAGCCCTCCTCTCTCCTCCTCCTCAACACACATTTTATGAAAGTCTTGCACAAGTGGCTTAGCTCTACCTTTACCCCTAGCTGCCTCAGTGGGTCCATTTGAAAGTGAGGCTTTGCCACCACTCTTTTGGCAGGCAAGTCGCCCACTGGGTTTTGCTGCAGAACCTACTGGCAGCTGTTTGTTCTCATATTAGCTAAACTTGTCCAAGCGTGTGATTTCTCACAAAAGTTTCTACCTTTATTTCATTGTAGATAGATGTAGCTGCTTAGATGCCCTAAGCACATCCGATCTCGCCTGATTTCGGAAGCTAAGCAGGGTTGGCCCTGGTTAGTACTTGGATGGGCGACCACCAGGAACTACCAGGTGCTGTAGGCGCCTGGAGTAGGAACTGGCAAGCCACTCCAGTACTCCTGCCAAGAAAACTCCATGGACATGGAGTCACATAGAGTCGGTCACAACTGTAATGACACAACACACAGTCTTTAGATCTTAACAGATTCATAGCCACCAGTTATCAAGAGCTGCTCCACCAGAAAGACGGTGGAATGCTATGTGCAGCCTCACTGGTTGTTCTTGGTATCTGGTGGAGCTAACACAGAAGAAGTGTGCACCTATAGTTCTCCAGCTTGTTTTAATCTTTGGTTCTGCTCTTTCCATCATCCCAGCCAATTGGCTAGGGCTGATGGGAGCTCAAGGCCAAACACATTTGGACAGCAACAATTTCCACCCTCCTTAGGCTTTCCACGGGGACATTTCAAAGACCAGTCCTTTACTTAGCACTCATGTTTTTATGTGTATGTGTCAAAAGAAAAGCTTGTTCTTGAAATACATAAGGCAATGCTTGTGGCCAGCTGAGGCTTCTGTTGTTGTTAAGCAAGTCCCCTTTGCAGCTCACAGCTGAATGGGTGAACTGACTCCATGGGAAGTAATATTGTCTGTGGTGGCATGAAGGACAATCAACTTACATTTGGAAGGAGAACTGCGACAACTACTTCAACTCCACCATTGCCAAGAACAAGGCAAGCCCTGAGTACATGTGCGAAACCACTACAGCCAAAGGTGCACACACCCTCTTCTTGCCTTTTAACTGCATGTACCACAGGTAAGTCATAAGGGGAATCAGCATATGGTTCACTGTAGGATCTGCACAGGTGATTCACTCACCTGCCTAATGCCACTTTTTGCCAGTCAAAGGTGTGTGCACTTTTCTGGTGGAAGAATAGACAGAATCAGTCTAGGAGTAGATGCCATCCAGGTGTAAGGCTACAATCACATGGTTAAATACTGTGGGATTTGTTCTGCTTATGAAACCAGTGAGTTTCAAGGATTTATTTCTTTTTACTGATGCAAAGGCTGTTTCATGGAAACATGACCTTGTATTGGTCCAGCCCTTTTTGTCCCCAAAGCACCCCCCCCCGGCCTACACTCTCTGCCACTTCAGGACTTTTACTTTTTCAACCTGGAACAATTCAATCAAGCTTTTTTCTGTGTTGTTAACTGGTATGTTCTTGTAAAGATGGGGCAAGCTCTCTGGAGGTGGTGTTTCAGTGGTGCAGGCAGCTGGGGCATGATGTTCAGGACTGGGAGAACATGATCTCGCATTCGTTCCCCTCCCTGGTCATCCTCTGAATTTGTATGGCTAAAAAAGTCTTACATCTATGAAATTAGCACTGGTCACCCTATCACCTTATTGCTGGGTCCACATTATTTTTATTTCCCACATGTATGCCCCATAAAATGTGAGACCAGAGGAAGTGAGACCAGAGGAAGGAAGGAAGGATTGGTACAGGAAGGACCAGAAGAAGGAAGGAAAGAAGGAGGGGAGGCTGTGGGCTGGGATGAGAATCACAATGCATCCATTATGAAGGGTGAACTCCCAAATCAATCCACAGCCCTTGTGTCACCAATGACTGAGATTTCAAACAAAGGACAGGCTGCTAATTAAATCTCAACAAAACTGAATCACTCAAATTTGGTCTTCTAGTGTAGCTGCACTCTTAATATCTGTTGACATTGATAATGAATATTTCTAGAACAGATGATCATAATATAGAATGCCACTACTTTGTTAGTTTAAGAAAATTAACCTAATAAAAGGTGAGAAATCTGTGGCCTTCCATATAATGCAACTCTTATTAACCTCAAAAGAACAGTTTATGATCAGGAACTATGGGAATAATGGTATGGTAACATATGATGGGCTCCCCACCACTTTCTTAAAGGCTACATTGTGAATTATCACTGTGAACTTAGTATATATGAACCCTTACTTGAAACCCAAGGCTGATCCAGAACATTTTAGTGCATGAAATACAGAATAAGATGGCACCGTTCTCCTTCCATCCATCCTCCTGAAACCTAAGGGCAGACCATGTGCTTTATAAAATGTCTGTTCTTTAATACATGGCATCACTGCCAAAAAAAAACCCCTACCGCCTCAGCTGGTCCTGCTCAATAGGGCATCAACTCTGGGTTCCTTTCCTGGGACTTCAAAAGGTATGTCTTTGGATAACTGTGAGCGTCCTGCAATCCAAGCCTGTCATTGACAAGATCAAGGTGGCAGCACCAGTGTGGCCCCGAAATATTATTTTGCTTTGCTCGAAAGACAGAACAGCAAATCCAGGTACATCATATCTAAAACTAAAATAAGCTATTCTTGCACCTGAAGCAGAAAAATATCACACATGGTTTTGTCCAAAAACACAAGAGTAATTTTAAAAGCTACCTAATTTGCTCCCTTTTCATGACATTCAAAATCTACTGCCCAAGTGACCAGCTGCACAGATAAAAGTGGCAATGACATCTGTGCCAGGGCATATTGCGGGGGGGGGAGGTACATCTGCCCCGGGCGCAGCAGTCTGGGGGTGCCTGGAGGGGGAGCAGGAGAAGGAAGCTGTGCACGCTCCCTCTGCCCAGCAGTCCTCCTTTCCCCTAAGGCTTGGCAACGGCACCCCCTCCATCGCCTCACGCCAGGTGAGTGACGAAGCAGGCAGGCAGGCAAGAGTGCCGTGGCCACGGAGCCATCCTCCTCCTCGCCTTGGTGGGAGAGTGTCCACCTGTCCGCCCATGTGCACCCGTGTGCAACCACCCACCCCATGCCCGCAGGGTTCAGCCCCATGTTGCTGGGTGGGTGCAATGTTTTGTGGGGAGGGTGGCAGGAAGGGTGCAAAAACAAACTTTGTCCCCAGGCACTCCAAATCCTGACTACGCCTCTGTCTGGTGCTAACTGTTCAAAGCTCTGCAAAGCCTTGCTGCTTCATTTTCGAGCTTATTTCGTGGAAATGTTTCCTTGCACTCTCAAGAAGGTGCTTCCGGATCTTCCACCATTCTGTGTTATTGGCCAAATGCAACGCCCACCACCCTCACAAAAAAAAGCCTTGCAAAGTTTCCTCTTTAAAACCCTCCCCCAAAATATTCATTTTCCATGCCCCCTATCTGGTGCTGTGTACGACATCCCGGACAACCTCAGGTATGGAAATGTCAGTGAGACCCTATTTCCAAATGCCTTCATGGAAAGTGTGGCCACATAAGATTTACTTATATTTCAGAACTGTTTTTTTTTTTTTTTTACTCCTGACTCCTCCTATCAGCAACACGTATCATGGTCAGGGAAGGCTGAACTTGTATAAACCTGCAGCCATGGAGTGCTTAAGAAGGAAGGCTGTCATGTGGGGAGATGAGCAATTCCTTTGGCTGTCCGATGATCAAAGTTCCATGAAGCTGTCGTTAACAACCTATGGTTGGAGTTTTTACAACCTCATATGCTGCCTGGAGAAGATGTGGTTGGGAGGGATCTTTCTGGGCTGGGATGAATTTAAAGCTATCCAGCACTTCCCTGCCTCCACATTTAAAGAAAGCCCTGCCTCTCTGTTCTGTGTCATTTTCTCTCTCTAGAGTCTATTCAAGTCTGTTGTTGAAGGCAGTCATGTTTCTTAGTTTGCTGTTTGATGTATTCACAATTGTAAATAAAGAATTTTTTTTTAAAAAAATTCTTCTTCAAAGATCTCAGTGAGTTGTTGAGACCTTAAGTGCCAGTTGATGAGAAAAGGGGTGGACTACTCTGGGAAACCGTGAATCCCTGTACTTCTGCTGCGCAGCCAGAGGAATTTAACAAAAAATGCAAAGCTCTGCAATTCCTACTCTAGAATTGCCTAGTCTACCTGGAACTCGCTTTTCAAGGTCCCAGACAGTGATATTTTCCAGACCAGCTGTGTTTAACTGGACATGGCCTTGTACTTTCTTCTTCCAATGAACATGGTCTACTCCCATTGGCCCATGCCTTCCCTCCCAGCAATCCTTTTAGAAGCCTTAGGCACAGGGAGCATTGTTGATATCAGCTAACCTGGTGCCAGCCATGGCACTACAAATGTGCACATCCTCTCCTGAGAGTGACAGGGCTGTTGTTCAAAAAATTGAACAAGCCAGTATGATGAGCAGGCTCAGTCTTCTAGCTTTGCAGCAACCTATCAACAGAAACAAATGAGTGTGTGTGTGAAAGAGAGCAAACCGGCTGATAGCTCAGTCCAGGTGGCTCATGGCCTGTATTGGGCTAAAGGTCATGAAAGTGGTAGATCTTTTTCTCATTTTCCTACACAGAGAACAGAAATCCATTGGCTTTCTTTGAACATCGTGTTATTCTCTGATCAGAGTTTAATTCACAACATGCTCAATCTTACGTAGCCTTCATGGGCCACTACTTCTACCAGGGAAAAGAGCATGAAGGGCTCCTTCATTTGAACAGTGCATTTTACACTCACTTTCTTCCACCTTGGATTATGTGTGTCACACCTCTTTTGTGTCTGTCCCTTTTCTATACCTCTGCAATTCAGTATTTTCTTCAGTTCAGATAAACAATTCATTTGTCATTTCCCAGTAGAGGGCACCCTCTTTTGTTAGCATCACAAGAGGCACATAAAAAAGACCAAAAATAAAATAAAATAAAATAAAATAAAATAAAGGCAATGCAAACCATCCCCATTTACAAATGTTTGCGTTTTAGGATATTTCCACTATGTTATTCTCAACCAACCAGCAATCTGAACTGACCCAAAAACAAAGAAACAAAGCAGGCAAAATGCTTTCTATTGAAAGATTAGCATCTGTACTGGAAAGAACTGAACTAGGGGTCACAGGACTGTTGTCCTTTCCTCACCCCCCCTCTTAGCTGTGTGAAAGTTGCTTATCTCACTGATGCAACTCTTCTGATATCCGAACAATCTAAGCATCTAGGGAGCAGATGGTCACCATCATGGGTTTGAAAGGGAAGACCTACTACAATTATCATGTCCTATCCATACTGCCAATTTTTAAATGTTCTCCCAAAATGGAGAATTAGCTGTTGACAAGAAGTTGCCCCTTGACCCAGAAAAATGGGAGGTGACTGGAGAACCTCCAGAATGTTGAAGCTCTCTCTTTTTTAAAAAGACTGCAGCTCCCAGAATCTTTGCCAAGTGGCAACTGGGTTAGGGAGTTGTTCTCCCAGAAAGTAACACCTCCCATATTGTGTACAGCTCCTCAGATTGGTTCATGCTGGCTAGAGAAATCTGAGAGCTGTTATCCAAAAATTAAGCCTGTCCAAGCTGTTGGAGAACATCTAAAGCACCCCTTAATCACCTAAGTTCATATTTCCATCTAAGTTCTCCACTAAAGTATGTGGGCTGTGTCTAGCTCCTGCAGCTCAGATAGAAACAACTGTGTGGAAAAGTGACATTTCTCCCACCCCCCATGCATCTTGCACAGGAAAGGGAAGCCTGTGGCCCACCAGATGCTCTTGGACTACAAATCCTACCAGCGATGGCCTGGATAAGTGATGACAGGAACTCCGGTCTAGCCACATCCAGAGGGACACCTCTCCCCAGCCCAGATGGCAAAACGTGGGGACCTGGGCCAGCACATTTAATCTGTACTTCCTCTCTCATTTTCAGTGGTCTTTTTCCACCTCCAGCCAATGCTAACTGAAACAGTGAACCAAGAGGAATGGGGATACCACTTTACCTCATGTAGCCTTGATGTCATTTCTCTTATTTCCCTGTACTGCCTGGCTGGTAGTCGTGTGAGAAGCAGGGGAAGCTCCATGCCTGAGGCACGCCTGCTGGGCCTCTTTTAGGAAACAGGCATATGAGGCCTTCTAGGGGAGAGAATCAAAGCACAGCACCTCAGAAACCTTTCTGACCGTGACGTGTCCCACAGCACTGAGCTCTATATCTGGCTGACAAGAGAAAGGCTAGAATGGAACGGCAGAACAGTCCTCCTGCTCTCTTGTTTGGGTTCTTGCTCGGACTGGTCCCTTGGGCCTCCTGAAGTGTTACGTTGCGATGAGCGTGGCTTCCGTGGAGATGGGAAAGAGGTGAGCGGGGTCACCACTGAGCACTCGGTACAGCAGCTCTTCTTTCTCCCTGTGAGCTTGCTCCCTCAGCTGTGACTCCTTCTCCAGGGCCTCACGAGCAACGAGGAGCTCCTCAGAGAGTTGCCTGTTGAGACAGAAGAAGCACACGGGCAGCCATATGCACGCAGACAGCTGCCAATGGCAGCCCAAGATGGTGGCCACCCCGAGTGGCTGCAGTTCACATCAGGGGGGCTTGCTCTCTGGAGAACTAGGGCAGCAGGGGCAGCTCCTTAGAGAATGGTCAACATCCATATCCTTTCCTCTGAGACCTCTGTATACAGGTAGGCCCTGGAACCTCTCTCTCGTAACATCTGATGAGTACACTCAACATACCGTTGACCCTGCACGCACATCTCTCAGACTCCTTCACAAAAGCAAAAATGGACTAGAGGTATTACCTTGTCACTACTATGTGGTTCTGCATCCGTACTTGGAGGTCTTCATTCTCATGCTGAAGGAGTTTCACTTTCTCTTCAAGTAATAAGTTTCTCTCCATCTGTGGCAGGGCAGACAAATGTTTAAACATAGGGCCTTTTCACACGACCCGTAAACTCCGCGGCAAATGGCTCCCAGCTCTGGAGCTTAGAATTGTTTCCCCACCAGCTCCGGAGTTTACAGATAATTAAGTGCGACCACGCCCACCTAAGCGCGTCCCAGCGCACTTTTCAGGTACCTGCTCTCCTGAGGTGAAAATTCCTGATGCAGATATAACAGTAGTGACTGCCGGGCTCTCCTTGCTTCTGTTCGTTCTTTTTTTGCCCCCCGCCCCTTTAAGAGATCTGAATGCAGTACTGGGATGGCAGAACGGAGGTGAATGGCATTGTTTTCTTCCTTTTTTTCCTCCCTCCCCTCACGCAGCCAGCAGCCAGGAGTGCGGAGGGGGTGGGAACGCAGGAACAGCGACAAACCCCTAAGATCTCTGGTCCGAATTTAAGTGGCCAGCGGATCTTAGGGGTCATGTGAAAAGGCCCATAGTGAGACATAACACAGATACTGTATGGTGCCTACAGTACCACCCTAGAAACTCCTAATCATATATTAAAAAGTGAAGAGACACAACTCAGATATAGGTTGTGACAGCCAGCCAGCTCAGATATAAACATAAGGGCTTGCCTTGAAAACTCCTATTAGTGTTTAGCAATAACTTCAGCCAACCTACCACTGTTTCCAGGTTCAGCAGCTTTTTGTCCAAATGATGGATGCGTTCATTCTTCATTTCAATGACAAAATGTAGACTTTCTAGCTCCTGTTCCCAGAATTGGCTGGGGCTCCCATAATCCTAGAAAACATTAGAGACAGATTTTGTGTAGGGTTTCTAGTTGCAAATATAAAGGCTAATTTGCTAATGCAGGTGCATGGTGTCCACCACAATCCTAGCCATGCCTAGTCAGACATAACACAGTGAACTCAAGCGGCATCCATTTTGTCTGCCCACTAGGCTCACACAAGTTATCTTTTTAGTATGTGCTTTGGAATTTATTTTATGCCTCTTGATATGAACGTACAGTATGTTCACTGGAAAGGACTGTATTGGATGTGATATTCCCTTTAAACACACACACACACACACACACACACACACACACACACACACACACACACACACACACACACACACACACACACACACACACACACACACACTTTCCCCTGGGTAAAAAATACCAATTCTTTCTAAGTAGTTTCACACCTTTCTGCTGACATCCGATTTGTTTATAGCCAAAAGTGCAAACTGGCTACTCAAAAAAGGGATGGGTATCAAGATGTTTTGGGCTTCAGCCCCTAGAAGCCCCACCATGACCATGTCAACAATTGTGGGGACAATAGTCCTAAACATCTGGAGAGCCAAAGCCCTGGCTGACAGCTCTGGCTTAAAGCAAAAGCATATTCACACTTCAACATTGACCTTATTTTTATGTTCAGGAACCATTGCTCTTTAGACTTGGATTCCTTTCTTGTACTACCCTGTTTCAAGATAACCTGGAAGGGCATCATTTACAAGCAATGCAGTTACAAACTCCTCTCTTTTTAAAGTAATAAAGGCATAATAATTTTAAAAGGACCATAACAAAGAGGAACAAAGCTACTCCTTTGGTAAAGTGAAGACCATGGTCCAGTTGTGTTTTAAAGATATCCATCAAAGTGAATTTATAGGCACCTTTATAAGCTTTTTGGTGGGAATTTTTCAAGTTTTCTGCTGTCCTCGTATCAATCCTTTTTAAAGTAACAAAAAGTAATGAGCAATGCACCCGGTTACTTTTAAAAAGTAGTGACAAGTGATAGCAATAGTGCTGGCTCCAATGCATTAACAAGTATCCGGACCCATGTATTTTGTTTTTAATCTACCACTCCAAATTCTGTCCCTTTAGAAGTTTTCCTCTGCATGTTCAAACATACTATGGACAGGGGTTCCCAAACATCTCCTGGAATACTGTAAGCGTTGTCAACTGAATGCATAAAGATTTCTCATTTAGATCTTTTGGCTTCAATGCTTCAAGGTTGAGGACGGAGCCAGCAAGGAGGGAGACACTCCACCTGAGGATAACTCATGCAGCTTGTTTCCCTTCAGACACTAATAGAACATGGGGGGAGGTGGGGACCTAGAAGGATTTTTTCATCTTTAGAGTGGGAGAAGGAGGTGGTATTGTTCTTTTATGAAAAGAATTCCACACAATGCACTATAGTATGTCTGATTTTTGATTATGGCACCTGTATGTGCTTCTTATAATCTCTGCTCAGGATTGACTCCTCCACTCGTTTCATTTTCTCTTGGAAGGACTTCATCTGGGAACTCAGGCTGTCTATGGTCTCCTAGAGCAGAAAGACGAGGCAGAATAAATGAATGGAAACCCATGATACTAACAGAGACATATAGTGCTGTTCCACTCTATACGCTCAAGGACAAAGACAGAAACAGTAGGCTTCAAATAACAAGACATGCCACTCAGAAAGATTTTGGGGTGAAATCTAATGAGTTTTTTTCCATTGACAGAAAGAACTGCTTCCATCAGTGGTTATGGCACATAGCAAGTGCAGACCACTTAATCCCAGTTGGGACAACAGAAGAAATCAAAGGCTAACACTCAATCCCAGAGTCCTGACCAAGACATTTATATCTACATTCATTCATGCAACTACTTCCATCTGGTTTCTTCCTAAGTGACAGATGGGAAACTATTGGCCATTTGGAAGTTTGGCTCACAGTTCCCATCAGCCTTACCCATCGTGGGCAGTGCTAACCAGAAGAGCCTCTTGGCACAGTAGTTAAACTGCTGCACTGCAATTATGGCTGCTACCACACTTCCTTGAGCAGTCACTTTTTATTTTGCATTGCCTTATCTCTTCCCGCGGTCACGTGGTCGCTACAGCGGTTCGGCAGTCTGCACTTCAGCGGTTGCTTAGCAATCATCCCTGTTCGCACTTGGCTGAAGTACTTTAAACTATGACAGGGAAATGGCAGAAATGGGGGGGGGACCAAAAACAGTGGTGTAGTATGTCCACAAATACAACCAAATTGCTTTAAAAGGGGGTGCAGGAACCGATTTACTTCCAGTGGTCGTCATAAGAAAAACCGACACAGCAGTCAAAAATGGGCATGGCCAAGGGGACTCTTCAGAAAAAGCTATTTGAAAAGTGGACAGTGATTTTTAAGCTAATTTGTCTTTGAGGAAAAGGCATTTCAAATCTAAAGTGCCATAGTGGTCAAAACCTATGCTCAGGATCTGGGGTTCAATCCCAGGTAGCAGGCTCAGCCAGCCCTCCAGCCTTCTGAGGTCAGTAAAATGAGTACCCAGCTAGCTGAGGTGATGGTGGTGCAATTTGTAGCCTGCATAACTAAATTGTAAACTGCCCAGAGAGTGCTTTAAGAGGTATGGGGCGGTATATAAGCAGAACATTTTGCTAAACAATTATGAGAACAGTCGTTCAAAAATAAAAATAAAGGGTGCAACAGCTTCTCACACTTGATTTAAATGAATAACTGCTGCTTAGATGAATTGAGCAGAGGTAAATAATATACTAATTGCTGTTACTTGGTGACCTGAGGTATGGAACTTTGAGGGATGAATTTCCATAGAGAAAATTCTTAAATCCAGTTGAATATGAAATATAATACAATGTGTTGCAATTTCATATTCAATATATTCTATTTGAGTATTATGTACTGTATTTCAGACACAGTGCAATACTGCCAAAGTCTGGTTGAGCTAGGATGATCTGTGTCATGTCATCTTCTCTGTGGCCACTCAGCATCTGCTGCAATGGACCTATAGCACAGTTAGCACCTGTAAAGATGACTTGGTCTTCTCGTAAGATTCAGTCAGAACCAGCTTCTCTTGCTCATGTCCTTTCTGGAGCTCTGCAGGAGGAAGATAAAAAACAGTCAGAAGAAAGCAATGGAAACCACACACCATTCTCTCATGCAGCCAGAGCTGAATGCCAGCAGATTGCACTGATTTTGTCAGGAACAAATTCGGGGAAGAAGCCCAGAAAACAGCAGAATTTGAGTTGATCCAGACACATTCCATCTGCATATCCCCTTCCTGAGCGCACACATTTCCATGCTCCATATCATTACTTAGGCCGTTCACATCCATTTTGTACAGCAAAGAACTAAAATGTATAATAAATCTTGTTGTGGTCACATGGTTTTGTTGCTGTTCCTGCGTCCACAAGGACACACTTTATTGTTACGTAACTTCTGTGACCCCCACATATGGGGTCCGCATCAAAGTGCATTTTGTTTTCCTGTGGCAGTATCAGTATATCGATTTTCATTTGTCATTTGTCAGACTTTGAATACTTCTTTTTTGGCTTTTTTCCATGCATAGTGGCTTCTCGTACTGTGAATTTACTGTCATGTGGCTGCTCCAAGTAGTGTCACTAGGTGGCCCTATGGTGACAGAACAGTTATGCTGCAGATGAAACGGTACCCCCATGGCGCGTGTACCATTTTAAAAACTGCAACGGAAGAGCGACAAGGATTCCACCACCCCCGAGGCCAGGGACAAGGAAGATGCATTGAGTCGCACTACCGGGGGCGTGGGGCGTGGTCGCACTTTATTTTGCTTAAAGTGTGATGGACGTGGGGAAACAATTTTAAGAGCCACATCTGAGAGCACTTTCTAGAGCAACAAATTGGACGTGGGGTAACGGCCCTATCTACAGCTACCAGGGAGGAAGGGAGCAGGAATCCACGGGGAGAGAGAGAGAGAGAGAGAGGGGAGGGAGGGAGGGAGGGAGGGAGAGAGAGAGAGTTGGGTAGGGGAGAACAAGAGGAGCAAAGTTTTCCAAGCATCTCAATGAATGAATTGCAAGATGGCTCCTGATCTGGGTTTCAGCTGTCATCTTTGGTATGTGTGCTGACTGGGGCACCGAAAGCTGAGCAAGACCCAAGCCCTCCTAATCAGGCAGGAAGTTGAGGCCAGTGACAGGAGAAGCTTGGACAAATCATGAGCCAGAACAAGACTCCTCCCCTCCCAAGGGGAAAGAGCCTGACCATGAGAAGAGGGAGGGGGGGAATCTCTATGAGAAGTGAAGGGAGGGTGGTTTTGAAGAAGGGGCCAATTTAAAAGTCAGTGGCTGGCAGAGGAGAGGGGGGAGTGTCAGCAGTGAGAGATCCTACAAGGCCCTGTTTGCAGGAGAAGATCTACACCAGTGGGAGCAGATTCCTTGAAATAAATGGGACAAGTCACTTGAGGTTCTCCTCTTGTTAGGCTAATTAAATCTGCAGAACTGAGCTTCAAAGAGGATGGTCCTGTGTAACTTATAAGAACAGTAGAAATACCGTTGGCCCATGAGCTGGGTAGGGTAAAGAGAGTGGGATTCTTGTTTCCTTGGATCCTAAATCTGTTATTTTAACGAACACAGCCTGGTGCACTAGGTTGGGTGGTCTCTGCTCAGCATGTAACTTAAGGTGACATACCACTGTGTAGCTTTATACGCACACATATGCACACACGCTCAGTGGAAATAATCTTGCAGACACTTTGTCAACACTGACTTCCAGGGTTTCAGGCATGATTCTTTCTTAACCCTACTTGGAGAGACGATAGATTCAGTCCAGGACCTTCTGCGTGCAAAACATGTGCTCTAACACTGAGCTACAGCTTCTCCCCTGCAGTCCTTCATGGAGTTGTTGTTGTTTTGGTTGTTGCCCCTGGCAACATGCGCTTTTGAACGTCTGCTGGTCATATCTTATGGGCTCCACTACTCTTAAAAAGGGTGACACACCCAGCACCCTCTTGGAATTCGCATGTACATTACGCCTTGGCTACGCACCAAAGGAAAGCCTTACATATTATAGACAAGCTTTTGGCTCTTACCTTGGAGTCTCGCCACCTGTTCTCTCTTCAGCAAATCACATTGCTCAGACAGCTGCTGCTTACATTGTAAATCTTTCTCATTCTCTACCTATAAGGGAAAATTTAGTGCTGTAAAGTGTTACGTGGCTAATGAAAATAATACATATTCATTATCATCTTCACTGCAAATAGTGGCTTACTGCTTACTTTTAAGATGGGTAGAATAAGCAAGAAGCATTGCTTAATTTTGTAAATAAATAAATAAATAAATAAATAAATAAATAAATAAATAATGTAATGTAATGTAATGTAATGTAATGTAATGGTTTTGACCCAGCATCAGCTCTGGTCAGACAGGACTGCCAAGCCAGCAAAAATATTTGACTAGGGACAACTGATTATCAGACATTTATGAGAGATCCACCCAGAGGTTGGGACAGAGTGTCAGAAGTGTACTGGAGAGTTCAAATCCACCTTTCTATACTGCTGGTGACCCTTGTGCCACTTATAATGATTGCCTATTTCACTAGGTTATTGTAAGAATAAAGACAAAAAGGAAGAATCCGTGTTCCATTGAAGGCCCCCTGAAATCGAGCGGGACACACATGCAATCATTTTAAAAAATATATGCACAAAAAGGATGAAAGACTAACTCTAATGCAAAAGGACAGAACAAAGCAAAGATACAGTTTGAAACCCCTTGTGCCACTGGGTGGCCCCTGGAAACAGTGACTCGTTTGTTCTATTTATCTCAATCCTGTTCTGTCCCTTGTGGGGCCACAGCCATGCCGACTGCACAAGTGTCTTCCAGAGTGGCCTGTACTCAACAAAAGTTCAAAGTTGCAGCTCTTTCATACCTATAAGACAGAGACCACTTGCCTCCTCAGCTAGGAACACAACCTGATCCTTCTGAACCGACAAAAAATATGAAGTTTTGGAGAAGGTGGCTGTTTTATCAACAGTAAGTCACTATTTGGAACATTTATAAGGATCTCTCTCTCTCTGTTTGGCAACTTGGTAATATCTTCTATCTTCAAATGACTTCTTTCATATTCAAATTGCTAACCTGATGATTTCCTAAACTGTCAGATATAACTAACATTGCCCATTATAACTGCATAAACATAATCCTTTCATGGGTGATAATCACATACCTTCATGAGAAACATCTGTCTTAACAGACAGTAAATTGGTAATACATACTGTTCCCAGACAGCTATTTGTTATGTCAAGGGAAGGACATGTGACGAGAAACAAATGAGCAAAATAGCATTGTGAAACAGAGAGCTAAATTCAAAAAAGAGCAATAAATTCTTATACAAAATGGATATATGTTAGGCTTAGAACGCAGGCATAAAGGGACATTGTGGCACACAAATACAACTACAGTAATCAAAATACAATAATCTTCCAGATATGGCACTATACAACATAGTAGGAGTCCCTGCTAGCTAGTCAAAGTGCACCAAATAACTTTTTAAGTGTTCATGATATACATAAGCATGAACTGGTTCCAGGAATCAAAGATATATATATTTTCTCCCATTGTCAGACTGTTTGGGAATTAGCCAACAACTTACTTAAAATCTGGCTGTCACAGAGGGATGCTGTCACTTGGGATAAGCAAATAACACAAGACGAGCCCTGGAACAATCACCAAGTTGACTTTATTTTCTGTTCTGGTTCAGTTTTGTTTTCCTTTGTTACACAGTTTTGTCATATTATTTGTGGCCATTCTGTACTACAGGTGTGTATATTGGTTTATTATTTTGGAATGTTCTAAACCATCCAGAGTGGCCTTTTAGGTCAGATGGGCAGGATTTAAATATAATACATAATAAGATAATATAAACAAGTAAGTAAGATGTTTTGGGAAGAAGTTCTAAGTGCATACATTATCAACTTTTATGATTTATAAATTTCATCCTATATTCGTTAAGGTAGTTAAAGTTGGGCTACAGATTCTAAAAACAGAGTTGTGTTTTTTTAAGCACACTGTGAATTCTTTTAAGGAGTTCAACACATTCCTGGTGACTTGCTACCAGAAATCTCCTAGACTAGAATTTGTGTAATTGGGGCTTGCATATACAATCTGAGTAAGGCAAATTGCTAAAAACAACACATGGATCCCTCTTTGTTTATTGCTATTCACTCTTCAAACAAGTAACTTAAACATAAAACTCTCCAGGAAGTATCAAGCGGCTTTTCAAGGCTCAATGACCTGTGACAAAAGTTCTTCTCTGTGCTTTCACTGTTTGGGACTGAAGGGTGTAATACTACGCCCACAGCTTGATCATAACTTGTCCCACCAAATTCAGTGCAACTCAGTAACCCTGAAGGACGTGCATGCCTAAAAGGGTAATATTGCAAGATACCCATTTGCCTTAATGTGTTTTCTGATTAGCACAGAAAAACTATATTATTTCTGGATATCTACAGACCATTCGGCAGATAGACTGTTAAAAGTGCAGTCATGTTGTAGATTTCCTTGGGGAGAATCTCTGCTCAATACAATTTTATTTACATCAAAGTAAAAAAAAACACTCTAATGGGCTGGGATACATCTGTTATCTCCCCCTTTCAGTTTGAATCAAAGTATAAAATCCTTTTTTTATAAAGTATAAAATATGTCAAAGGGTGCTGCCATCTGTGATTGGACAAGGCATATTAAGTAGACACATGGCCCCACAAACAATGTGGTGACATGACCTTTTCCCAGTCGTTTTGTCCTTGTCTACGGCAAGGCAACTTGGCTGGCTAAATGCACATGGATCAATTTCAGTTAACAGCTTGGCACAATAATGGCACCATCCAAACACAAAGATTTTAAATCTTTCTGTTTCAAATCTGATACGAGCAAGAATTCTATCTCCGCTTAGGCAGGTTGGATTTTCAGCCATGCAGAACATATCACAGACAATTGGCTTACTGGCCCAACAGGTGTTCTGCAGTTCAGTGCCCTGTTCCCCTTCCAGCAGGCACCCACCCAGAGCGACCAGAGGAGGCAGGGCAAGGAAGTCGGGGTGCAGCTCCTTAATTATGCCCACTGGAAGTGAGCTGGACACCGATCTGCAGAAGACCTTTAGGGGCTGGTAAACAAATCGACAGTCGTGCCTATTTCTAGAATACATCAAGCATTCCTTTGGCCAAAGCTGAAAATCCAAAGCAGGAGATTGATCAGAAATCTTTTAAAAACACATTATTCTTGCCATCCCCAGAGAATATCACCCATTTAAATGTATTTACCTTCCATGAAACTCAGAAAGCATTTAGTACATGGACTTATCTAAAATGAAGAATGTTTTAAAGAGTGTTACTAAAATAGCTGTGTGTGCTTTTTTCAAACATATGCACTGACATTTATCAAAGTTGCTTGTCATGTTAAGAAAATCTGGTTTTCATTGATATTGTCTTCCATTCACATTATGATCTACAGTATTTGAATTCCCGCAAGGCAGAAGACTGCATTTCAAATTAAAGATGAGAAACACAACTGCACAGGGGCAATTCTTTACTACCCAGTTTCCTTTTTCTGGCAACATTCACCCATCGTGGTTTTGTACTGAGTAAGCACACACTAACAAATTACTGGCACTGTTTACCATGCAGTGGGTGGCCTATGCATTCAGTTGCATAGAGTCTGTTGGAATTGGTAAGGGGTTCTGGAAAATGAGGATTGTAGATCGTCCACTGAGACATAGTGAAAACTACTAAAAGAACAGATGAGGTGTGGCAATCTTAAGACATCCACCTCTGGACTGGAAGGCCCTGTATCCACTTCTCTGGACTTTTTTGGACTGTTTTTCAATTTATTACTGGGGAAAAATGCATCTTCTGCCATCTAGTGGCCAATTTCTTTACATGATATAGGAGTCAGAGAGAGAGAGAGAGAGAGAGAGAGAGAGAGAGAGAGAGAGAGAGAGAGAGAGAGATGCTGCCATTCTCCCCATAAGGGTTGTGAACCATTTCACAACCAGTTAAATTTATACATTAATGTGACATAAGAGCATAGCAAAGCCCCACCCCAGGTCCTAAGGAGGGCAAGTACACATACTGAGGCACAAAAAGTTTTAAAATAATAGTGTCAAGAGTGTGGTTAGGGAGAGATTTGCTGCTGCTAGGACGCTCTAGGCTGGCATTTGGTCCCATAGTTTGGGGTTGTAGGTTGCTAAGACTGCTTTAGTTTTTACCCTTAAGTAAGCATTGAATCAGTGCACTGACAGTATAAAGAGTAGAATAGTTTGCACTGTGAGATAACAACAGTCATTGTTCCAGACAATAACGAATTTGCTTCCCAACCTGGATTTTAATGTCTTGGCTAATTTTCTCAATCTCAGCAAGGTGAGCTTCCTTCAGACATTCTTTTTCTTTCTGGTGTTGTTGCTGGAGTTTTGTGACCTCATTTCTCTGCTTCTCCAGCAGCTCCGGGTCGCATTTTCCAGCTTCCACATGTAAACAGTCTTTGTTGGCTTCTTCATGGAGAATGAGGAGAAAAATATACATTACATGTATATAGCCATCATCACCACCACCACTACATTGTTTGCCTTTTCCTTCCTATTATACTGACTTGAAATTCAGTTTATTAGTGTCAATGCCAGTTTACATTTTGGAAAGACACATTTTATCAATATGGCTGAAATATCTGAATTCCAAAGAGGCCCCCTGGCAATTCTCCAGAGCTAGCTATATGGTGTGTATACCAGCTGTTCTATAGCATTTTGAAGTTTGGCTAATTCTAGGAAAGAACTTGAGTTAACAGCATAAAAAATTGAATCAAAGACCATAATACCCAACTCATTGTTGGCATATCTTACCCAACATACATTTATTCACACCAGAGCCAGTCAATTAAAGGATAACATAGGCCGTTACTTCAATTCTCCCTTCGCTCCCACCCTCTTTCTCTGTCCTCACGTGGCGATTTTAGGATCGAATCCATTACTACCTCACGTGTTCCCTTCGCATTGGGAAGCTTATTTGCAACGTCCGGTTTCAGCTTTCTTTAATTTTTTAAAAAAATTACCTCGACGTATGCATCAATACCCGGCTGTCATTTGCGGCTGAGCAAAATTACTGTATGATCCTTCGTTTTCTACTTTGTATTATTTTGTCCATTGGCAACGTGAAAAAATTGCTGTTCTCCGTCAGGGTCACTAGGTGGACCAGCACACAACATTTGTTGTTTATGATCCATCGGTCCTCCAAGGGCATTCGAGTAATCCCTTCCTAAATCCCTAGAGCAGTGACCAAGCAACTTCCGCCTCAAACTAGCATTACAAAGCTATCATGCCTCCCTCGCGTTCATCGGTATTTCGGAGAAAAAGTAACTGAAAAAAATAAAAAAAAAAAGAAAAATTAGTGGCCACACATGACTTTGGATGCGAAGCGGGATGCGAAGCGAAAAAGATTCCTGGCCTCCGGCAGGGGAATCTCTCGCCCCGCTTGGAGCACGGTTTTCGGGTGGCGCCGCAGCCAAAAAGGAGGAGCGTGCGGACTGAAACGATCGATTCGCACAGAAATGACGGCTTGCCGCGAAGCGAGAGGTTCGTGAAGTAACGGCCATAGACTCACTCAGGCCTTACAGATTTGTTGCAGCAATTAACAACTTCTTTTATTTTGTGATCAAAACATTTTAATTGTTAAATTGTTTGTTGTTTTGTTTTGTTGTGAACCGCCTGGAGTTCCTTCGGGAAGACAGATGGTATATAAGCTTTAAATACAAATAAATAAATAAATAAATAAATACTGCAGTTTCATCAGTCTGATAAAAAGTTGGTGAAAGGTTTCCAATTTATACTTCACCTTGGTTTCACATCACCCTGTTCTAAATAGGTTCATTAGGTGGACAATGGCCATTGTCCACCTAATAAGCCTATTCAGACCGGGTGGGTGGGTGGGTGGGTGAGGTTGGGTGAGAAACCAAGGTGAACTATAAATTGGAAACCTTCTATCAACTTTTTCTCAGACTGACAAAGCTACTTGGATGAGTAGCAAGTTTCATTCCCATAAGAAAAGAAGTCTCGTTGCCATGACTGAACTTCAAGATAATGAGAAGGACATATGTATGTAAGTTGCTTAGAGCCCTTGAAAAAGTTAATATGTATATCAAATGCTTCGGCTAAGCAATGATTATCATTTAACCACCCATATTGCCTTGCTGCTAGATGGGTGGCATATAAATGAATGAATGAATGATTTATAACTATTCTCTATAGTTCAGCAGCTAGATGATAAATACAGCCAGAAATGGCATGCCTGAAATGGTGTTGTTTTCCAGGAGATAAGGTGTCACCTAAAGATGGGCACGAAATGAAAAAACAAAATGCTGCTTTGTCATTTCATTAGGTAACAAAACAAAAACAAAACAAAACAAAATGAGGAAGCAGCATTTTGTTACAGACAAAACAAAATGGTTGTTTTTTTCATTGAAATGAACTGTTTTGTTCCATCTGTAAAATGGATCCTTTACCTGCTGGGCTCACAGCCACCACCACCGCCGCCACCAGATCCCAGGAGAGGGAAGAGGAGGAGGTGGGTCCACACAGCCACTCCAGTGCTCCCCGCCTCCTCCTATCAGCCCCGGCTTCCAGACTCCTCTCAGCTGGGAGGCAGGTGGGGGTGACTCCCCTGGGTCCTAGACGCACCAGATTTGGTGCCGGGGAGCCATTTTCAGAGGAGTCCAGCAGAGCTGCCATTGGCTGTAACCCTTTAAAAATGGTAAAAATGGCCCAGTCACCACCGGGGGGGGGGATACCAGTGGTGCTGACTGGGCCATTTTTAAAGGGGTACAGCCAATGACAGTACAGCTGGACCACTCTGAACATGGCTGGGTCATCACTGCAGGAGCTCCGCGCTGGTGACCGGGCCATTTTTAAAGGGGTCCAGCTGAGCTGTCATCAGCTGTACCCCCTTAAAATGCTGTACTCGTTACCGGGGGATCCCCTGGTGATGACTAGGACAGTTTTAAAGGGGTCCAGCCGATGACAGCTCAGCTGAACCCCTTTAAAAATGGCTCCCGGGCACCAAATCTGGTGCCTCTAGGACTTAGGGGAGCCGTTTCATTTTGTTTTGTACAAATTTTTAAACAAATGAAATGAAATGAAATGGGGGTGGGCACGCAACAAAATCTTATTTTTCCATTTTGTGCCCATCTCTAATGTCACATCTGCACTGTAATGCTGACCACTGTTACATATCCTCATGAGCAAAAACTGCTTTCTGTGTCTGTGGCACAGATTATCATAATTCCCAGAGAAATACAGCTGCTGTGTGCAAATCTCCCTCTAGGTCAAATAAGGCAGAGGTAGCCCCTCTTTCCAAACACTATGCAGTAAGGATTTTCCCCCCTAGGACTTTGGCATGGACACTCAGGTAACCTCACTCGGCAGGATGAGCAGAAGGGTTGCTAAGGGCAGCAGAACTTACCAGATTTTGATGAGACTGAAGTACAGTAATATATATTACCATACAAAAGTCACTGGGGTGGGATAAGAACATAAGAACATAAGAAGAGCCATGCTGGATCAGGCCAACGGCCCATCTAGTCCAGCTTCCTGTATCTCACAGTGGCCCCACCAGATACATCTGGGAGCGCATGAGACTAGATATCTGTCTTCTGATACCACTCCCCTGCATCTGACCCTTGAAGTACCCCGTTTTTAAGCCTGGAGATTACACATCTCCATCAAGGTTTGTAACATGTGATGGACTTTTCCTCCAGGATGGGGTGTACAAGACTACGGGAAGAGTAGAATTGCCTATCTGCAGTGCTGTGTGGAGTGAGGGAACCATTTTCAATGGTTATGAAGACAACTGTTTGGCTAAATGCTGACTGGCTTACATTCTTTTTGTGAGCAGCCACCTTCTCCCTTTAACTACCTTGCTGGTCTCACCTCATTACCAAACCAGACTCTCTATTTGTTAAAATGGAAGTGCTGTTTCTGTAGGGGAAATTCTTTGGCTCAGGGAGCTGGCACAGCTGTTACAGCTGTTTTCCCTTTGTCAACACACATGTAATTAACCTCAGCAAGTCTACTGCCTCTTACCAATAATTAGTAGCTTCAGCCCATGCCACGGATGTCTCTAACACTTTATATCCATTGCACAAATGAAACTACAGGACATAAATTTCTCATAAGGAATTTAAGAACTAATTAAACTAATTCACATGCAATGAATGTGTGACTTGGCTCCAGAGATGCTGATGTTGCTGTTACAACTAATTCTCTGCTGCTTGGGGACTCCATTAGTTCACACTTGACAATTATAATAGTATCCCCCAACCTAGTCCCTGCCCTTTGCTTCCGGGCTCTGACTCCCCACCAGCTCCGGAGTTTAGATTCATCTAAACTCATCCCAGCACTTGACAGGTGAAAATTCCTGATGTGGATATAATAGTATCCCCAGCTCCCCTTGCTTCTGTCCCCCCGCCCCTTTAAGAGATCTGAATGCTGAGGAACATCAGACCCAGAACGGAGGTGAGCAGCATTCTTTTCTTCCTTTTTTCTCCCTCCCCTCATGCAGCCAGCAGCCAGGAGTTGTGGGAACGCAGGAACAGTGACAAACCCCTAAGATCTCTGGTCCGAATTTAAGTGGCCAGAGGATCTTAGGGGTCGTGTGAATGGGGCCCCAGGCAGCAAAGCTATTGCCCATGCTAGGCTTGCATTGTTGTTTCTGTCTACCTAAGCATAACTACATATAGGAACATATCCCAAAGATGTCATTTTCTGGTACACAAGTATTCTGGCACAAATGTGTACAGCTGAAAACAGATGGCATCTTTGTTCGCTGCACTGGCTTCCATGAAACAAAACAATCAAAATAACTGAAAAGAATGCGGCATCTTTAAGAATAAATTTCATATTTTAATGTAATGAGAAGTTAGTCTTTAAGGTGCCACACGTTTTATAACTTTTGTTTTGTTTTGTTTTGCTTTTCTTTGATTTTTGCCTGAAATTCTTGAAAAGAATGTTGTTTTGGAAATCAAGACTGCTCCCCCTTCTCCTAACCAGTGAGAGTTTCTCCCTGTGTTTACATCAGCAGACTGGAGCCCTTCTCCCTGGCATTTCTGCCATATTGAAGGAGACACAATGCCTACACAGGAGAATCTGAGTAAGTAAGGGCCACCGCCCCTGCCAACAAGTGCCCATCCACCCATCCCACCAAACAGTTTTGTATGTTCATAAGCAGACACTTCAGCCTTTAACAATATGGCAGACTACACATGCAGGCTGCCAAATCTCCCAGGTCAAAGCAAAAGATTTCAGCTCCCAGCCCACCCCTAACCATTGCATCAACTGAAATTACTGCTTTAGGAAGCAGATGTCAGTGGGAAAAGATAGCCCCATGCCATCATAAACGGGAGGGGCTGCCAATTTTTGTGTTTTTTGTATTATTTTCCAACAAAACATCTTATAATAAAGTTAAAACAGAGACAAATCAGGGTGGTATATAAATCCCCATCATAAATGGGAGGGGCTGCCTATTTGTGTCTTTTTAAATATTATTTTCCAACAAAACATCTTATAATAAAGTTAAAACAGAGACAAATCAGGGTAGTATATAAATCCCCATCATAAATGGGAGGGGCTGCCTATTTGTGTCTTTTTAAATATTATTTTCCAACAAAACATCTTATAATAAAGTTAAAACTGAGACAAATCAGGGTGGTATATAAGTCCCCATCATAAATGGGAGGGGCTGCCTATTTGTGTCTTTTTATATTATTTTCCAACAAAACATCTTATAATAAAGTTAAAACAGAGACAAAACAGGGTGGTATATAAGTCCCCATCATAAATGGGAGGGGCTGCCTATTTGTGTCTTTTTAAATTTTCCAACAAAACATCTTATTTTCCAACAAAACATCTTATAATAAAGTCATAAATGGGAGGGGCTGCCTATTTGTGTCTTTTTACAAAAAACATCTTATAATAAATTTAAAACAGAGACAAGTCAGGGTAGTATATAAGTCCCCATCATAAATGGGAGGGGCTGCCTGTTTGTGTCTTTTTTATATTATTTTCGAACAAAACATCTTATAATAAAGTTAAAACATAGACAAATCAGGGTGGTATATAAATCCACTTGAGCTTACCATTTTCTTTCTTTAGCTCTTTCAGTTCACAGGAAGCCTGGCCCTTCTCATCCTGAGTTTTGGCTTTTTTCTATCGAAAAATCAGAAAAAGAATCAGAATGTAATCAGATCTTTTCTTTTGACATTGTCTTACATTAGGATGAATTAACTGAGCCAAAAAAAGTGACAAACACAATTTCTGAAAAACGCAAATGCTGCCAGTACAGTTTAGTACACTGTATAAAAAACAAACTGGTATAGTTTTTTTCCTGGGGGGTCTTAAGCCAAAAAGGATGAGTCAGACAGAGGCCTTCACAATTAAAAAAAAATGAGCTACCTGAAGGAGATGTTATTATCTTTTAATGCCTTTCACAGATTTGCAAATTGCCAACTACCTTGCTTATACCTGCTGACTGGCCTTTGAGATGAAGCAATAGGCTGTGTTTGCACTTTATTTAACAGAGCAGCTTTAAAGTGGTATCACCTCCTAGTTGTGATGCATTTTATTGGCTTGGGGCGTTTATACACGACCCCTAAACTCCGGGGCAAATGGCTCCCAGCTCCGGAGCTTAAAAATGTTTCCCCACCAGCTCCGGAGTTTACAGGAAATTAAGTGCGACCATGCCCACTTTAGCGTGTCCCAGCGCACCTTTCAAGTACCTGCTCTCTGGAGGTGAAAATTCTTTGATGCGGTGTAACGATAGTGAGTGCGGGGCTCTCCTTGCTTCTGTTTGTTGTTTTTTGGCTCCCGCCCCTTTAAGAGCTACTTAAGAGACTGGAATGTTGCCGCGGCAAGAGCGAGAGGCAGAACGGAGGTGAGCCACATCTCTTTTCTTCCTGTTTTTTCTCCCTCCCCTCACGCAGCCAGCAGCCAGGAGTGAGGAGGGGGTGGGAACGCAGGAACAGCGACAAACCCCTAAGATCTCTGGTCCAAATTTAAGTGGCCAGCGGATCTTAGGGGTCGTGTGAAAAGGCCCTTGGTTGCTAGAATTTGTCTTTGTACATTGCAAGCTGGTTATACTTCACAAAAGCATTTGCCAAAGCACACTTGCTAGGTTTAAAGAATGTTAGTTTTTTTTTTTGTTGCAAGACACTATTTTAGCTACCCAGGCATACAGATAACATAAATAAATAAATAAATTTTCCAAACAAAACATTTGCTTAGGATCATCCAGCATCCCAATTATATTAACTCTCTGCCACCCCATCCATCATCAGGTAAGTTCCGCATCCACAGAGGCAAACTGTGTGACTTGTGACTTGAAGCGGTTGGGCTCCATGAGTTGGCAGGCAGCTTAGATGGATTTTCTGAAACATACCTATACTGTACAGTAGTTTTCTATGACTTCACCTATGTATTTTGGTTATTCAAATGTGTCACTTTGCTATATTGCTATATGTGCCTTTGATAGAAGAGAGTTGGGTATGTGGCACAGATCATCCTGTGTTCCCTCATCCATCCATCCATTCATTTTCTACCTCTCCCTTCTCCCAGGAACAGGCAGATCTAGGCTAGTCTGCTGGTCTCTGTTGAGGAGAAAGAGGCTGCTCCATTTGTCAGTCTTAAAGTGAAGTGAAAGATCCAGCCTGTTTCATTTCTGTGCATGAAACTGAATGGGTGCCATTGGGTCCGTGGCCTCAGGCGGCCACATACCTTGCAATGGCCACGTTTGCCTGACCCACGGAGAAAGCCCTGGATGCTTAAAAAGAGCCATCCTTTTTTTCCACTGGAGAAGAGAAGTGGCCTTCCTTCCCTTCTAACCTTGGTGGTGCTAAACTGCATTGGGCCCCTCGCTTCTTCCTCCGGCGTGGGGCGGGTGGGTCGTTCAGGGAGGAACAGCTGGAAACGATGAAGGAGGGCTTAAAAGGAACTGTCAAACAAGCTTGGCACGGCATTATTCGCCCGCCCCGACTTCGATCCGTCGCTGTTGCTGCTGCTGCTGGGAGGCGGCGGCGGGCCACCCTTTCCAGCCGCCTGGCCAAGCGCCTCCCCTTCACCCGCGCTTCACACCGCCGCCGCGGCCCGCTCTCGGCTCCAGCCCCGGGGCCGGGCCAATGGAAGCTGGACGCGCCCGCGCCCTTCGCCTGAACTCCCGGCCCTCTTTCCGCACCTAGGCGGACGGATGCTTTTTATAGCCTCCACCCCCCCCCTCCCTCGAGCCTCCAAAGAGCCCTTTCCAAGGCCCAGGACAAATGCTGGAAAGGGAGAGAAAAGAAAAAAAAAGGTGTTTTGTTTTTTTTAAAAGAAGGCAATAAATCACAATCAATCGCAAGAATAGCGGGAGGGTCTTAAGATTCCCTTTTCTCGTTACCGCAGCGGCGGCTCCGGTGGCAGCTCCGACCGTTACCTCATCCCTCACGCAGGGCTTGGTTATTACTGCATCCACTGCGCTGCTGGCCTGTCAGAGTTTCCATTGGGTTGTAAACAGGGGGTTGATATATAAACACTGGATGTAGGGCTTTGCTTAGCAGCAGAGGGTTGAAGATCAAGGCAGTCACGTTCATTTGTATTATTAATTTTTAAAAAGCAAGGTCAGGGAGGGTGCCACGTTGTCTATGATGGACTGAGCCATCTCCCTCTCACACTTGCCAAGTGGAGGTGTCCACAAAATGTTACATTAAAATATGAAAGCTTCTTTAAGGTGCCACATTTTTGTGTCTTTTGTTTTGTTTTGTTTTGTTTTTTTTGAATTTTAATTTTTGCCTGAAATTCTTGCAAAGACTAACACAGCTACCCTCTCTGACCCAACTATTCTAACAGCTTTGCCGTGGATAGAAGTGGCCACAGCACGGAGTTACGGTTTGTGTGAAACTGGACATCTTAAGCATGGCAAAAGGGTGGAAACTGAGGCACCGGGCTGCGAGTTGCAGCCACCCTCTTTCAAGATGAATGGTGACACCAGCAGAAGAGAACTGGTGGTTCCAATAGTGATGGGATGGGGTGGCAGCAGTAATGAAAGGTGTGACATCCGTGGAGGCTCTTTCATAGACAATGGCAGCTGAGTCTCGTGCTAACTCTTGTTAGCACTGTGCAGGAGAAGGGAATGGTAAGTTTGAATATATCACACTATGATGAGACAATCCAAAAGAATGTAAAAACACACCCAGACTATAATAAGATACAGTACTTTTAAATATTGCTTGTAAACAGTGCCTAGTGAATAATTGTCAGGAAACAACAGCGGTCTTTTTAAAATGTTTAACTACCTATCTGTCCTTATATTTCTGGTTTGCTTTCTGCTGACACTTTGTAAAGTCTGTTTTACTTGAAGTGCAAACAGGTGGGTGTTTAGCCCACTTTGATCTGCTGCAGGGATGGTCTGGTGCACTCTTAAAACAGCAACCATGGGGAACAGACTAAAGGTAAGTTCATTTTTCAGTTTGCTAACATCAAGAAATGGCTTAATGAGAGATATAGGTAAACTGAACTTTTTATTCTATGGAAATAATTAATTTCCAAAGGCACCATACAGACATCAAAACCTCATGTGCAAGTGTATATGTGTACCCTTGTGTGTATTTGTGTGCCTCTCTGTACATGAAAGGGGCTTGGCTTTTTGAAAGGTGCAAGCAGAGTGGTGGTGGTGGAAGGAGGGAACAAAAGGGGGATATTTTTTCATTTGTTGCTTTTCTCAACTGAATCTTAGAAGAAAAGCAAATGAAAATTCTCCTCCTATCTGTAACAACAAGCTGGTAGAGACCAAATAGGGTTGCTTCAGCATGCAAAGATTACACTAAGTGGCATACCAGACCGCATAGTGACCCTATTCAGCTTGTTCCACACAAGGCCCTCACTTAACTATTTACACCTTCTGGAATTCAGATGTTATTTTAATAGGTATCATTTCAGGGTGATAGCTACAGGGGAAGAGAAAGAATCTTTGATTGCACATACCTTCTGGGAAGATTATTCATTTCATACATTTATACCCTTCTTTTCCACAAAAAGACAGCCCTCAAGCAATCTCACAAACTTCTTAAAAGAACAGAAACAAGTAAAGCCACATTTAGTTAAAATATGGTCCCTTAGATAACCAAGGGTAATGAAGGGTAAACAGAACTATTTGGTATCACAAATATCACTATTATATCAAATTTGTTTTTTGTTATCATTCTCTTTCTAGCCTTCCTTTCTTTCAGAAGAAGCACTCAAGTTGAGTTCAATGATACTGGGAGGCCAAATATTCCCTAGCCTCATTTTTTTCAGGGTGTTCATATAATGTCGTATACATTCTGCCAAGCTGGTACAAAATTTCCAAGCAGCTTCTCAAAAAGCAAAGGAGATGGCTGCACGCAATCCACCTTTAGCAGCGCATTAACTGTGAGACATGCAACCCATGGTATAAGACCTTCCCCTCCTCTATTTGACCTCCAGATATGTTTTTAAAATTATGAGTATGTCTCTTATTCCTGGAGAGGGCTTCTCCGCACATTAAAAAAACCCAACCTTTTCTGTTTTGTGTCTAAGAACACCATGAACAGAATCCATATGAAGACTGTTCGTCTTTCTTAATTTGCAGCCCTGTCACAGCGTCATGGAAATAACTCCCATTTACACCAATAGAATTTGTTTCCAAATAATGTATCACATCTGCATTTCTTCATGTCCTCTTTGGGAGCTTCCTGGACAGTTGCTAGATCATGGCTGGGGTGTTTTTGTCCTCCAGCTGTTTTAGACATCTGCTACAACCACCTCTGACTTAAATACACTGGCTGAGGCTGTCAGAAAATAAGTCCAACATATCTGCAGAGCCAAAGTCTCTCTCATTGTAATAGATGAGATTCAGCAGAGCTCTTAAGTTTTTCCCTGTGCTTACTCACATGGAAGTCACACTACATTTTATGTAATGTATGAGTGCCTAGATGCCCTCAGCACATCTGATCTTGCCTGATTTCGGAAGCTAAGCAGGGTCGGCCCTGGTTAGTACTTGGATGGGAGACCACCAAGGAATACCAGGTGCTGTAGGCGCCTGGAGTAGGAACTGGCAAACCACTCCAGTATTCCTGCCAAGAAAACTCCATGGACACGGAGTCACGAAGAGTTGGTCACGACTGTAACGACACAACACACACACACGAGTGAGAAAATGTCCACAGAACTACAGCATTAGGCATAATAGCATGGTTCCAGTGCTCCATAGCAGAACAAATTTTTGTCATGTGCCATCAGGTAGCCTCTGACGTATGCAATTGAGTGAAATTAATGACCGACAAAAGGACCTATCATTAACATCCCTAGCTAAGAATTAAGTGGGACAAAGGTAAAAATGGGTAGGGGGGGATTCTGGCCCACTTTAAAAAGTCACATGTGAATGAGACAAACTCTTGCTTGGAAAGGAAACATGTCAAATGTTGGCTGCATTTCCATGTTGAGTCAGGAGAACCATCCATGTTGTTGGGCAGTGCAAAGCAAGTACATCAGGTGACAACAGTTGTTCATAGCAGCCACTGCGGCTGTTTCCATTCCCCTGTTCCTTCTGAGTCTCCAAGCCTTTACTATCTATGGTTGATCCTGGGCCTCAAAAACTAGCCTACAGCCTATGGTAAGTGGGGAACCCGAATCTCCAGTTAACTGCCACCCCAGTTGGATTTTGTACAATAAGACATGGGAAGGGGGGGCATCTTGTCCCTTACCAAAGCCAGCAAAATATCCTAAAGTAGCAAAATCAAATTTGTCAGTGTTCAACATTGGTTTATTTGAAATGAGGTGTCGGAGGAGAGCTTTGCGGATACCCTGGACTGCCAGAAACATGAACAAGTGTGTCCTAGATCAAATCAAGCCTGAACGATCTATGGAGGCAAAACTGTTAATGTTGAGGTGGGCTTTCTTTGGGCACATCCTGAGAAGGCAAGAAAAACAATAAAGCTGTGAAGGATTGAAGGCAGCTGGAAAAGAGGAAGACCCAACTATGAGATGGGCTGGAAAGGAGTCCACAAGCTTGAGTCTGCAGGAACTGAAGAGAGTTCTTGAGAACAGAACCCACTTAACATCTCTTTCAAAGGGTTGTCAAAAGACAGAATCAGCTCAATAACCACATAGAAACAAGTGTGTGGATTGGCCAGTCCTAAAAGTTACGTTTAGGTCTACCATGTCACTTCCACTGCTTCCCAACCAGCACAGCTAGGCAGACTAGAGGATTTGCAAATTAGTATTTCAAATAAGGTAGTTTCCCAAATGCTGGCAATAGTTCTAAGGCTCTTATGCTCCTCTACTGAACTGCCACTGTTTTACATCGGTCCTGTCCACCAAAGCAAAGTGTAAACTTGGATGCTATGTTTGTTTATCAGCAGACATGCTACTACTGGTCATCCTCCACTACATGCACAGTGTTCTGCCGGGAGAAAAACCTGGAAAAACCTGGCAAGAGTGAAGCTCTAGCAGTTGCTGCTCTCTATGTAGGGCAGCCTGATTGTGTACAGAACAAGCAGTGCCCAAAACACTCTGCTTTGTCTCTCTGGGCACTTCTAGCCCCACATTATTAAATTAAAGGCACTTCCTAGCTTGTAGTGTCTTGCAATCCTTTTTGATATACTGGTGAGTGCAGTGCTTTGGGAGAGCAGATGTGCTTTGAAATATGGTGCCAATATTCTACCTCCCTCCCTCCCTCCCTCCCTCCCTCCTACCTACCTACCTACCTACCAAAACACAATACTAATCAACTATGTGAGGATTTTTCCCATACTTTTATGTAACATTTTTTTCTGTTTACTATTATTGTGATACTTTCTACCATTTTGTTGTTTAACATCCCACCCCATTGGTGATGGGAGGGAGGCTGCTGGCGAGCAGAGTGCCAACCAGGTGGCCTAGGGATGGGTCCACATCCTTCCTGCATCAAAGTGCTTTCCTCTCACCTTTCTTGCTTCCCAGCTCGGTGTAGGCCTTTTCATGCTGAAGCAGCAGCTTACAGTTGGCTCTCAACTTCTATGTGATAAAATGAGCCAAAGAAACTTTTGTCCAAGCTCAGGTTACAATAAAGGCAGATAATGGAAACAATAGAGGTTGTATTCACTGTGGTATACTAGAGCAAGCCTAGATCTACCACTGATGGGTTGGTATTATCCTGTTCTCATAAAGCAGGGAGGGTATGTGTTCCTGGAGAGGCACCTTTGTGAAAGTAAAAGGTATTCCATTTGCTACATTCTAAGTTTTAAAACAGAGAGATTGGGTGTGGCTTCCAAACAACTAACCATCATTGTAGCATATACGTGCATACACGGGGACCGGGGGGGGGGGGAATAGTGGCGCAAATCAAGAGAAAGAGAAAACATCCATAAAATGGCAGGAGAGTACTTGTGGAAAAGATAAATGGCAAGTTCCCAATACCATGACCACCCTTCTGCCTGAAATATGTGGAAATTCTGAAACGCAAGGTGGCAACTACCCATTAGAATGAGTCATCAACATTTAATCAATTTAATCAGACCTGCAAAAAAACTCTTCAGGATCAATAGAGGGCAAGTGACCTAGTTTACGGTGTCTGTGAGCTTGTGGAATATTTAGAATTGTATACCAATTCAGACAAAAGGCTCCACCAGCTCATACATAAAAATACATTTTGCAGCTATTTTCTGTTGTTGTTCTTTAATGGATTACCTCTGGGAAGAAGAAAATTTGGAAGAAACTATGGGGAAGCAATGAGTGGGATGTAAACTGGAGGTAATATAAAGTCAGGCCCTCCCATAAATACCCATGTATGGTGTAATGTAAAAGCATAGAAAAAGCCTCACATGGAAACGGTATAGGGACAATACAATTCATTTATTTTATTTGCCAATAATGTTAAGAGTGTTAATTGACTGAAAACAGATGTCCCATCATGAGAAGCTGCAAACATTTAACAATAGATATGGGCACAAAACAAAAAATGAAACACTGTTTTGTTGTTTTGTTAGGTGATTAATTACTTATCTAATGAAACGATAGGATATGTCTCATTTTGTCATGAAACACCATTTCCCCTTCTAGAAAAAAATGATTTGTCCTACAAGAATCAATGGCAGGGGAGATCAAGCTCTTCCCTGAAAGCCCCCCCCCCAATTTGAAAAGGTTTAGGGGTCAGGGAGCTGAGTTAATAAGCTCCAAAGGGGGTGTCCCTAGGAAAAAATCTTTCTAATTGAGTTAGAAGCCAATTGGGTGAGCAATAGCACTGCCACAGCTTGGCTTCAGATTCCAATTAGAAAGATTTTTTCCCAGGTGTGTTTTTTTGACAGGTTGGGCTGTGGGGAGGGTGGGTGGGCCTGACCTTTCCAAAAAAAAAAAAGCCCACCTGGAGTGTGGGGGCAGCAAGGGAGAATTGAGAAGGCAGTGGTAAATTCAAACCCTGCTCCATTCTCTCTTGTCACCACTGCCACCACCACTCAGCTGGTGTTTTTTGACAGGTAGGGCTATGGGGAGTGGGGGTCATCCTCCCTCCCCACAGCCCAACCGGTCAAAAAACCCACCTAGGGGGCAGAGGCAGCAAGGGAAAACAGAGCAGGCAGTGGTAAATTCAAACCCTGCTCCATTCTCCCTTGTTGCCACTGCCACCCAGCTGGTGTTTTTTGACAAGTCGGGCTGTGGATAGGGAGGGTGGCTCTCTCTCCCCACAGTCTGACCTATCAGAAAAAGCCACCTGGAAGGTGGGGTGGTGAGGGAGAGTGAATTGTTTCATTTCAACAGTAAAAATGGTGTTTCATTCCTTCTGAGCATCTCCTCCCACAGAGTGGAGCTAAACTAACCCACTGGTGTTTGTTGGTAGTAATATGACTGGAACAGAAACTAGAGTGATGATCAAGTGACAGCAGCAAAAACCTTGAAGTGGGTCCAGTCAAACACAGTGGTCTACTAGAAGACCTTCTCCACTGTGGTGATGCAGTCATTCCATCCTGATACAAATGTCTCTGCACAGCAGCCACCAGAAAAACCCTCTTTTGTGTTCTCGCTAGAAAGGCTTGTGAACAGAACAGGGCTGAGAGAAAGTCATGGAGACAACATGGTAGGGCTTCTGATAACCTAGACCCAAATCATGGAGATTAAAACCAGCACTTTGATTAAAACCCCCACAGAAAGCTGATCACAGTAACCAAAAATAACCAATTTCCTCAAATAGATTAAACAACATAACAACCATTAAAAAATCTTAAATCTGGTATCACATCAGCTACACAACAGCAAGAGCACTATAATAAAATATTGTAAAATAAATGCTATGATATCTGGATGAAATCAGAACTGGCAGATTGGCACTAAGATATTAGTGGCTTGGGAAAGCCTGCCTAAACAGCCATCCTTTGGAGCTAGTTGGATCTTGGGCGGCAGCTCATTCCATAAGTTTGGAGCAATCACCGAGAATGTGTGAACTCTGGTTTTCTGCTTTTGTGCCACTCTCGGTGTAACCAATCTTAATGTGTATTATGGGCAGTACTTGATGGAAGAAGGATGTTCCCAAACCATGAACAGCCAGAGACCCCAAATGAAGGATCTCCATCTTGCCCAGATTTAGCATCAGTCTATTTTCCATCATCCATCCTAGCATGATTCAAGGCACAGGATGGCATCATCTGCAAATGGTGGAAGGAAAGACAGAGCTGCATGTCATCAGCATATTGATGGGACAAAGCTCCAAATCTCTAGGTGACCTGTCCCAGTGGTCTCATATAGATATTAAATACCATTAGGGAGATGATGAACCCCTGAGAGACTCCACAAGAGTCTATGGGGTAGAGAGCATCTCACCAAGCTGAACTCTCCCGGACCAGACATCCAAAATGGAGCCAAACCAAGGCCAGGCCACCAATGCACAATCCAGAAAGCCTCTCCAGTAGGATACCGTGGTTGTTGGTATCGAAGGCCACTGAGATATTGCGGAGGATCAGCAGAGACGTATTGCTCCCATCAGACACCCTCAGCAGGTCATCCTGCAGAACAACCAATATTGTCTCCATGCCATGATGTGGCCTGAAGCCAGACTGGAACAGATCGAAGGCACTGGTTTACTCCAAAAGTGCCTGAAGCTGAACTGCTGCTACCCCCCTCCACCATCTTAACAAGGAATGGGATATAAGCAATGGGTCTATAGGTGCTTACATCATCCCTCAGTAAATTTGGTCTTCAAGGAAAAACCCATTAATTACAGCCATAGCCTATTATGTGCTAATAGGCCTGGAAGATTTTATAAACCAGGCCAGGCCAGGGTTTAAGGAGGAGGTGGTGGCACTACTTTGTTATACGGCTCATGGCACATTGATTTTGGTTTGTGATCCTGTGTGAACTGCTGTACTGAAACATTTCTGGGCCACTGCCCCCACCCCACCCCACTGCTGGTGTTTTTGCAGTTTGTTCTTTTTTTAAAAAAATACTTTTCAAAGCAGAGTGTCAACACTTTGTTATGTCTAGACGACAGTGAGTCTGGTTCTTCAGTAAATGCTGAAGCAGAAAAAGAGGCACCAGCCTTTAAGAGCATTGTTTAGACAGCAATGATCTTTCATCAATACATCAATGTAGCATTTTTTTTAAGGGTGGACACTGGATGAAAGAGAAATGCCTTTAAAGTGTAAGGAGCATGTCACTTGATAGGGGTGTGGATGGAGTGTAATGGATCTTATTTTCTTATGTGTTGCATAATGTATTGCAAGAGTCAAAAAAATGTCCAAACTCTTATTGCATGACATAGGTCACATAAGATCAGTGCCAGAGAGGATAGCTGTGTTAGTCTTTCCAAGAATTCTTCTTCAGACATATAGCAGCAGAATGAGGTGTATAATATAATATGTGATGAGATATATATTCCATACCAGATGTTCATTGGTGCATAGGGGAGGGGGGGAAGAGGAGGGAGAGATGATTAGTTGTAGAAGTGGTGGGAGGATTTGGACAGGGGTGGTAGATATGTTAAGCATTGTTATTGGGTCTGTGGAGAAGGGAGAGATGTTTAGTTGCACAAATGGTGGGAAGGAAGATTTGGCTAAGGTTCATAGATATGTAAAATATTGCTAATGGCCCTGTGGCCAGGGTCTATAGAAATGTTAAATGTGCACACTTAACATTTATGAAATATATATCACATCACATATTATATTATACACCTCATTCTGCTACTATAAGTCTGAAGAAATGGACGTGTCCACAAAATGTTACATTAAAACATGAAAGTTAGTCTTTAGGTGCCACATGTTTTGTGTCTTTTGTTTTGTTTTTCTTTGATTTTTGCCTGCAATTTTTTTCATGAAATCAGTGTGCCTTTGCCGAAAAAGGAAAAACACTGAAAAAACAAGAAATTAGAGGTGCAATGCTCTTTTGTTTTTTTTTCTTTGATTTTTGCCTGAAAACATCAGTGTGTCCCATCAGCATTACTTTTTGATCTCATCTCTCCAGAAATGCTCATGGCCTTTCAGTAAAAACAATGCTCCCATCAGCATTACTTTTTGAGCTCATCTCTCCAGAAATCTCGGAGTAGAGACAGACACCAAGGTCAGTGGTACTGAAAGCCAATGAGAAACAGACTTCTAGGACTGGGGAAGAAGGAAGATACATCTTTCTACCTCTGTATTGAGCTTCTCCCCACAGGTGTCAGCTGGGGAACAGAACAGAATGGCCGCTCTGTCACACAGCTTTTGGGGAATCACTTCAGTGGTCCAGCCTACCCGTTAGACTGCAGCGGGAGCCATTAGAGACTCTGTAGACACCTTTCCCTGGAGTAGTGTGACTGTTCCTATTTGCTTCCCAGCTAATAGGGAAGCACAATACGGAGGTAAAAACACATCTTTTTTTTTTGTCTTCTCTCCCCCCAACTCCCCATTTCAGAAGTCTGCCAGGAAGATGTAAATAATCCAATTCCTCCAGGAACCCTTGGAGCTGAGAGGCCACCATGCATGTCAAATCCTTGCCCCAGAATGGAACAATGGAGAGTGGCCAATAAATTCTCTGGTGCAATGGGATTCGGAGAGAGCTTCTTCGCCAGCGGTCTTAGCAGCTGCCTTCTCTAGACACACTGGAAACTTTTCTTGCATTCACCACTCCCTTTCCTCACATGACTTGCCCCCTCAACCACTTTTATGAGCCAGAAAGGCCAAGGATCTGACAAATGGGGTAAATTCTCACCTCTCCAAGCATCTCTCTTCTACTTAAAGAGAAAATGGAGATTCTTTAGTGTCCTGTTGAGTGACCCACATTATCTTCTTGTAGGCCAAGAGAGAATAGTCCCTAGGCTACTTGGGACAGCCTCCACTATAAAACTGGCACCCTTCCTGCTGTTCTTCCAGGGGCAAAGACCTTTCTCATCATGTAGGCTTTTGGTAAAGAACTGGCTGTCAAAAAAGGAGGTTTTAATCAGGACATTGTACTTTTTTTTTTGAAAATGACCTTTTGAAACTATTTGGTACATTATTTTGAACAGCCAATGTATTGTTTTAATGTTGTAATTTATCTCATTTTAGTGTGTTTCAATTTTTGTATTCTAAATATATTTCTGAACCTTGGGTCCCTTTATTGGAAGAAAGGTGGAGAAATGAATGAATGAATGAATGAATGAATGAATGAATGAATGAATGAATGAATGAATGAATGAATGAAGTGTGATTGATGTTGAGTAAAGGACGTTGGACTAATATTTATCTCACTTTTTCCATGCTGCACACACCTTTTCCTCCTCCCCCGCCACTAAAACTTGTCCCTCTGTGCCCTACCTGGCAGAGCCTGGCTGGAAACTCTTTTTAATGGACAATTTTCCCAATCTGTTGGAGTTTATAACCATGCTCTGCATACTCCCTAGGTGATTATGGTACATTAAGGCTTCAATGAAGTGGGAAATGTGTTGTGAGTGTTCTAGGGTTGATTGCTTTTGTTTTCACCATATGGATAGAATGTTTAGCTCTGGCCACTTTCCAGTCCCATTCCCAAGTCAATAGCACCTCATTTGCTGAAATTTCAGAGCCAGAGCTTGATACCAGGTGTAGGTCCTTATGATGCTACATGGTATAGAAGGCAATGGTTGAGTGGAAAGGAAGCACAACATACAATGAAAAACATTTGTTGTGATTCAGGGGGCACTGCCATTGGGGAGAGTGGAGGGAGATGGGTGTATCTGCTTTAAAACCCCAACCTCAGCCACAAACTCCAAGCTTTCTCTTTATCAGGTGTTGCTTCTCTTTAGGGTTGTCTCTGCATCTGGAAAACCAAAGAAACCTAACAGTTTCCCAAGACTTGAGCATTTGCCCTGAGACCTGGCAAGCAACTTTACTTTCCACAGGAAATGAAGACATATGTAGTGAAGGAAAAGTGTCTTAGGTTGATGCTAACTGGGTTTTCAAAATAGGTCAGATATTAAGTCAGTCTGGAGTTCCCCCTCCCCTGAATCCATAGTTTTTCTTCTAACACTGGTGCTTCTACTTTTTTTCTACTTGATTGCATTTACATCAGTTCAGGCAGAGTGGTCACTGACTAGATGGATGGATGGATGGATGGATGGATGGATGGATAGATAGATAGATAGATAGATAGATAGACAGACAGACAGACAGACAGACAGACAGACAGACAGACAGACAGATAGATTTTGCCGATGCAGCTTTTGGGCTGCACGGGTGACGAAAAACTAGCTTCTTAGTTCGAGGTGGGGAGGGAGGGTGCAAATGGGCACTCCTGGGGGTCTTAGTTCTCCTCAATAAAGCATATGAATCTGACCATCAAAATCCTGGAAGATTTCCGGTTACTGCCCTCTGGTGCTCTTTATGAGGCCAAGTCCTTAATCTTTGTAGAAGATTTGATTTCCATTGTGCACATGAAAGTTATGGGGTGTGTGGTAGGAAGTATTTACTTTCCCTTCAAGGAAATTTATTGGATTATCTGGAGTTTATCTGCAATATTCGATGCTACAAATGCATGTTATATATTATTACGGTGACCCTATGGATACACAACACATACTATTCAAATCAAACCTCAGTTAGAACAGATCCATTTAAATAACTGGGATTTAAAGGAGTTGCAGCTAAAAGAACAATTCATTTTGCAGGCACTGCTCTATGTGAAACTAAGGCACCAGGTTCTACAGGCATGCATGCTTAAAATGAGGAGAAGCATCAGTAAAAGCCTGTTCACTGCAATTTCTTTTGATGTGTCTCCTCTTTGTTGTGCCATATTGTTTAACTGTGCAGCTGAACTACTCAGAAACTAGCGTGTTCATGAAGAACAAAAAAAAGATACTGAAGATGTGGGGAAGCAAGATTATTCTGCATACAGTGTGTTAACAATTATTTCCCATTCCTTCGTCTCACTGACACTCTCCTAAGAGTTCAGTCCTGCACAGATGAACCTAGAAGTAAGTCTGATGGAACTCAGTGAGGGATATTTGGGTCAAGAAAGTTAGTATCATGCCATTAGTGATGTGTGATGGATTTCTCATTGACAAGCTGACACATGTGAAAGGGATCTGGGAGTCATGGTGGACCACAAACTGAACATGAGTCAGCAGCGTGATGTGGTGGCCAAGAAAGCCAACACAATTCTTGCTTGCATCAACAGAAGCATAGATCAAGGGGAGTGATAGTACCACTCTATTCTGCTCTGGCCACACCCCATCTGGAGTACTATGTCCAGTTCTGTGCACCTCAATTTAAAAAGGATGTTCACAATCTTGAATGGGTCCAGAGGAGGGCGAACAAGATGATTGAGGGTCTGGAAGAAATGTCTTATGAGGAGCGGATTAGGGAGCTGGGAATGTTTAGCCTTACAAAAAGAAGGCTGAGAGGGGATATGATAGCTATGTTTAAACATCTGAAAAGATGTCACATTGAAGAAGGGACTGGTTTATTTTCCATGGCTTCAGAGATTAGGACGTGGGGCAATGGTCTCAAACTATAGGAAAAGAGATTCCATTTAAGCATTAGGAAAAACTTCATGACAGTTAGAGCTGTTTGGCAGTGGAAGATGCCACAGAGGGTGGTGGAGTCTCCTTCTTTGGAGGTTTTTAATCGGAGGCTGGATGGCCATCTGTTGGGAGTCCTATGGTGGGGGTTCCTGCCTGGCAGGGGGTTCAACTAGATAGCCCTTGAGGTCTCTTCCAACTCTATGATTCTATGATTCTATATAGTTATTTGATGCTGCAGGTGGGAAGAGAATCCAGACAGAGAAGAGATAATAGGGCACATGTTTTATTTCTCCCTTACACTTTTCACTGACATCAATGTATATCTACAACACAACTATTGCTTATATACATCCTTTTTGCAGGGAGAAACTAAGGGCCTTTTCACATGACCCCTAAGATCCGCTGGTCCCTTAAATTCGGACCAGAGATCTTGGGGGTTCGTTTCTGTTCCTCCATCCCCACCCCTCAGCACTTCCTGCTCCTGTCGGCGTGAGGGGGGAGGGGAAAAAAGGACAAAAGAAGCCTTTACTAACCTGCCGCTGCCGGTCTAACATGCCACGAGCCCCGTTACTTCCTGGATTCCGTCTCAAGGAGCTCTTAAAGGGGCGGGAGGCAAAAAAACAACAGACAAGCCAGGAGAGCCCGGCACTCTTATCCACATCAAATTTTTTTCACTTGCAGAGAGCAGGTACATGAAAAATGTGCTGGGTCGCGCTAAAGTGGGCGGGGTCGCACTTAATTGTCTCCAAACTCCGGAGCTGGTGGGAAAACATTTCTAAGCTCCGGAGCTGGGAGCCATTTGCAGCGCAGCTTAGGGGTTGTGTATAAATGCCCTAAATAGGGAGAAACTAAATAGGTAGGGGAAGAGATATACATTCTGTTCACATTTAATGTCAGCACTGTACACCTAATTCATATTTCCTCCACAAATTCATGGATCTAAAGTGGGATTCTTCTTCAAGACGCTCGCTTCCCCCGTTTTTCAGCGAATACTACTTTGGTAATGTTCTTCCTTCTGATGAATCACAATCATCACCATCCTCTTAGCATTGCATAGCTGGAAGGAACTCTATGGATCATCTAGTCCGGTCCCTGTCAAGGAGGCACACTGTAGGGGGAACTGAACTCCCAACCTCTGAAACTCATGGGACTGTTGACTCAGGGGCCATATAAAAGATGATGATAGAACTGGTTTCATCCATAAATTGGTTACGGAGGCTATGCAGGCATGAGCTGAGTTTGGGACAATGGGCAAAATTCAGATTCCTTGGATAATACCTATCCTTTCAAAACATTTTTTAATCCATTCCAACTGCAGACGAGGCAGCAGCACTCGTGCCTAACCCTGCCATTCCTATTAACTGTAAGCCTACGGCTTCTTCTTTTCCATCAGAGGCTATTCATTTCTTCCAGTCAGAATTCGCCATTTTGAGAGAGAATGAGATCCAACGATTAAGGCCTGAGAAGAAGAAATGATAAGTGAACAGCCATGTTCCCATTCTGAAAAGGAGTGGGAAGCCTTTTGCAGTCCAGAGTTAGCCCAAGCAGCAGTTGCAGAGAAGATTCTGTTGACATATTATTTGTATTTATTCACATCGACTGGCCTGTCCTCTTCAGCCCTCTGTATGCCATGGGGAAGTCCCCAGTCTGCTTTGATTGTGGATAAGAGTTAGGGTGAAAGTGAGGATCCAGGCTACGGTTAATTAAAGTCCAAGTGACTCAACTCTGTTGGGACATGGCCAAGTGAGCTTTGCTGTTGAGGGGAATTGTAGGATAACAGCTAAGCAGTGGTGACCAAACTTCTTCCCTCCAGATGTTTTGGACCACAACTCCCACAGTCCTTTGTCATTGGCAGTCTAGGCTTGAAATTCTGGGAGTTGTGGTCCAAAACATCTGAAGGGCCGAAGTTTGGCCACCAATGAGCTATAGCATCTGACTGCAGCTATGAGATGAACCTGGCTTACAAGCACACCAGGTAAACCTACTCACGAGTAAACCCACCTTCCAAAGACCTGTGTGGACCCCTCTCACAGGAGAATGAACATATCCAGGATGGATGGAAGGATTGCTCAAGTGAGAGATAAAATAAACTACCCTAAAGATTAAACCTTTGAAATGCACTCTAGACAACTCAAAATTTCCTTTTCTGGCCAGGCCCGAGGGGATCCTGGGCCAGTCACTTTTTCACAAAATGGCCAACATCATAGGACAGTGATGGCAAACCTCTTAGAGACCGAGTGCCCAAACTGCAATTCAAAACCCATTAATTTTTTTTTGCAAAGTGCCAATACAGTAATTTAACCTATATACAGGTGGGTATGAAAGGAGGATGTCGGGTGCCAACAGAAAGGGCTCCGAGGGCCACCTTTGGCACCTGTGCCATAGGTTCGCCATCACTGTCATAGGGGTTATTCTGAGGACAGTGAGAGAAGAGCTCCACTGATGCCTCTTTCAACTCCCTGGAGAGAAGCTGGGTATACATAACATTAACTGTACATTCCAGATCTTTTCTCATAAGAAAAGAGAATCCCTTAACCACTGAAAACATCTGTTTGTATCATTGGGAGGTTTCCACACCTTTCATGTCTTCCAGATTCACTTTTAGTTTGGTCACTAGAAGGCAGGGCCATGCTTTCTTTGCAAGCATGACTGCTCAGTCATGATGACCTGCCTCAAATATATTTCTGGAATTATCAATGGATTTTAGTTCCTAAAGACAAGCCACCCCTAGCAGACAGTTTAGCCTCAACTAACAAATTACTGGAACCACAAGGCCCTTCTGAGCATGCTCTGTTTCTAGTTTTATCCATACAGTAATCTCTTTTTCCTCGTGTCTTTTTAAAAGCCAGCTGATCCAGAGTATGTTTTATATCACTCGGTTGCAGTCATGTTCTCTGGGAATGTGATTTTATAGATATTTAAAGTCCATATTTGGAAGGAAGGCAGAATTTAGCCCCGATGCCTTGAAAGAAGGCATGGAATCTCTCAGCCCTTCTCCTCATCAAGGATTGGAGTATAAACACAAATTGTGTTCACCAGTGCCAGGCAACTGAATTCCACCCTCTGATATAATGTATCATCATTGCAACCTCTTGGCAGCATAATTCAGCAGCAGCATTCTTAGGGCTACAGATCCCTGTAGGCTGCCTGAAGGCTGCTACAGCACAATCTGTTTCCTTATCTTCTTGCTCTTTTAAGAAACAAAAATAGATGACAGGAAAGGCTGAGGCCTACCAGAAACGACCCTCTTGAAAGGGCACAGAAGAAGGGAGCCGCCTGCTATAGGAATAGCACTACCTGGAATAGATTGTTTCTGGCTGAGAATGCCACTATCCAACCCTTTCCCACCCTATGAATGGTTGTTTCCTCTTTGAGTGCGTGCCAAGAAAAATAAAGTGAGATAAAGCTTGTTTGCCAACCTGATTACTTGAACTTAGGCACTTAACGGAGCAATGTGCATTTTAACTTGAGCTTTAGCTTAAGTAGCACTGACGCTCAACCTCCCAAGACAATTATGAGTCTTCTCCCTACATTTCAGTGGGGGAGAAAAAGAATGGACTTTTTGGTCTGAATCAAAGGTACAGGTCTGAAAATTGCAGTGTCTTGTAAGCTGAATTCTGGCTTGACCCACATCAGTTGTCCCTCTCTACTATTAAACCAAGAAAGGTGGCCACAGAACGGATTTGTGATATCAGGAAAAGGCAGCCAATGGTTACTTATCAGTTATCACTTTCTTGGCTGGGTTGTTGGTTGGCTCAGCAAAGGAGACACCCTCAGTTGCCAGAAAGAGCATTTCTGCTTCAGCCAGCCACCTGATAGCAAAGGATTATGGGAGGAGAACAAGCTTGCCAGCTTGTTTCCCTGGTTGCCATTTGGCTTGGGGCTTGATTCAAGAGTCTAGATTCAATTGCCTGTTTTGGATTAGAATACTATAGAATCTGTCCTAGTTCTTTTAGGAGAGGACAGTAGTCGAATAAAGTGAGCTGATGGCTGAGCACTGGGAGCAACCATTCAGGAGGCTTATGGTAAAGGAAAAGGAAAAAAAATAATATTTCTTGTGCCAAGAAATCAGTTTGGGATACAAGAGGATAAAAACTAGATTGGAGTACAGAAGCCCCTACTGCAGTCTTCTATGTTCAGAAGTGCAGTGAGATCAAACAGGGCACCTCTCCCAACAATCCACCCATTGTGGATGGAGGAGAAGAGATCATGTCCTTGAAGAAGATGGCAGCGATCTATGAGAGAACGTGACCAAAGAATACTAATCTACAAGTGATCACTTACAGAAAACCTAAACAGGCTAGCCGCTAGGTGGTCCACTCCCTCCTGGTTATCTGCCTATCCCCTATCCCCCTCCTCCCACATTCCTTTAAATACAATATTGTTGCACAAAGTACCCCACAAAGTACACCCACAACCCAATAAACATCTGCCTAGGACTTTCATCACATTGAAAAAGGCCTCTTTTCCTAGATTAGACTATGTCACATTGGATGTGGAGCCACGTCCCAAGAGAAACCTTCCTGGCCCCTTCACTGACTGTTTTTATGCAAGTAGTAAAGGTGGGTGTTCTTGGGATTCTACCTTTGTGTCTCATACTTTGCTATGAACCGATTGCTTGCTTGTTTTGCTCTACTCTTACATTATTGTTGCATGTGCTTGGATTATTTATATGGAAGTAGGGTATATAGAGCAATGAAATCCTGATCATCATCATCATCTGCTGCAGGATAACAAACAAGACCAGAAAGGACAGGGCTTTCTATGCAGGGCAAAGCAGAACTGGTAGTCAGTGAATGAGCTCCTCTAGAAGAGACATTATTATGCACCCATACTCTTAGCATGAGTTCACACTAGAGATGGGCACGAAATGCAAAATTAATGTTTCATTTAATTTCGTTTCATTATCATTGTGTTTCATTGCGTTATTAAATGACTTTTTATTGAATTTTAATAACGAAACAAAATGAGTAACGAAACAATTAGGAAGCTGGTTTCCAACAGCTGGTTTCCCCACCTGTCAAAAAACCCACCTGGGTGGTGGCAGCTTCCCAATCATTCTGACCTGACAAACCCAGCTGGGAAGTGGGCAGCAAGGCAGAACAGAGCAAGCATTGCTCTGTTTGAATGTCCCACTGCTGCTTCCTTCTCCCTTGACACCCTGCTTCACAGCTGGGGCTTCTGGGTAGATTGGGATGTGGGGAGGGGGTTCCCCCTCCCCACACCCTGACCTGTCAAAAAGCCCCAGCTGGGAGGCAGGGGGAGGGGGGAAATGCAGAAAGAAGTAGGCAGAAGAAAAAATTGCTTCTTTCTGCCTTTTACTCCTACCTTCCCTCCCAGCTGGGGCTTTTAGACAGGTTGGGGTGTGGCGGGGGAGGGGCGCCCTCTCCACATCCCTTCCTGTAAAAACAAACCCAGCAAGGAGGCACAGGAAGATCATGGGAATTCCCTGCTGCTCCAGGCACTGAGCTCACAGCAGCAGGGAATCCTCTGCTCTTCGTCAAAACAGCAGGAGTCTGAGAGGGGAGCACTGACATCAGTGCTGCCCTCTCACCCCCTGCTGTGGGATTCCCCACTGGTAAAATCAAATGATGAATTTACAAGTGCCTGCTCCATTCTCCAGAGCTGCACTGCCTCCCAGCTGGGTTTTTTTTTTGACAGCTTGAGCTGTCAAAATCAGCTGGGTGGCGGTGGCAAGAACTGAGCAGGGGAACAGCCACAGGATCACAGCCCCTTGCTTGAAGGGAGATCTGGCAGCAGCTTCCCAATGGGAGGAGTGTATATTTTATATGACAAAGCCACTGTTTTTGATGATTAATAACTTTGCAAAACAACAATTCCAAGCTGTATTGTAAAGTTTGAGAGTAACTTTGGCTAACAGCTAGGCAGCATAAATTCTTCTCTGTAAGAATGGTGCAGTGTTACTGTAACTGCATGGGTATTTCCCCAGTTCTGATTTAATTTATATCCTTAGAAGATAATAGCAGACTTCTTGTATGTGGGTATATTTTTAAAATGTTGTGTGAACCAGAAAGAAGTTGCTCCCACAGCTCTGACTGGGCTGATTACAGAACTGCATGCAGGAGATTAATGGACTTTGCAATACAGTTAAGCAGGTTTGTTGAGCCAAGACAGGTGCACACAGAAAAAGAAATCCAAAAGAAAATGAAAAAGCAGCCGTCACAGATGTTCTTCAGTCAGTCTCCCCACAGAATGTGCCGCGAAACACAGGACAGTGTGTGTGTGTGTGTGTGTGTGTGTGTGTGTGTGTGTGTGTGTGCACGTGTGTGTGTGTGTGTGCGTGTGTGCGTGTGCGCGCACGCACACACACACACGCACACGCACACGTTCATCTGGATTTCTTGTCTCCTGAGAAAGGGGCAGAATTTGAGTCAAGAAAGAAATGTGTGCAGACTGTCAAAGTGTGTGAATATTTTCTTGCAGATGGATTGTTGTTCACAGGGGCTGGCAAAACTGTCATATCTAGAAGACTTTAATTTAAGCTAGAGCTCATCAGGCTTCAGTCCTTTTTTTTTAAAGTGATCATTGTATCAAAACCATTGTGCCTGGGTACATGTGCAACTGCCAACTGTGTTTCTCTTTGCTCGTCAAAACCCTGTTTGGTCCTGTGGTTTTGTGGCCAGGGTGGCGTTTGAAATCAAAAGCTATTGATTTTTATGGGTGAACAACCGCTTATGGAAATCTCCCATTCCTCTGCATCTCTCTCTAAGCTTATGGAGCAAAACAATCACACTTAGCCATGGCATACAGAACTGAACCCCAAGAGGATCATGAATGTATCATAGGAATGCAATGTTCTGAATTTTTCATCCAATAAGTGTCGCGAGAACTGCTCTCAGCAGCCACTCAGAACATCCGGAAGGAGGGGAAGGGAATTTTGAATCAGTAATAGTGCCTGAATCAGTTGGAACCCAGAGAGAAGTGCTCTTTGCTTCATTGGGTACGATTACTGGGGGCTGCAATGGGTTTTCTTTGGTTTCCTTTCCTGGATTTTTGTTTTTATTTTCTTTTTGTGCTGCTTGCTGCTGCCTACTCACTGTACTCAAGAGAGGGCAAGGTGTCCAGTGGTATGGGAATCTCCATATGGTTTGAAAAATCAGAAATGATATTGAAAACAAATTAAATAAAAACATCAACAAAAATAAAAATAAAACCTAACCTGCACTCACATTTAAAAAACTTCATGGCTGGTGCAAGGGACACCTCCATTTCTCTCTCTTTCCCCTGCTTTTGAGACTTGCCTGAGATGGAACATTCCAGACAAACACCCCCAATCCAGCAGGGGAGAGAGGGAGAGAGAGAGAGAGAGAGAGAGAGAGAGAATTGGGTCACTTGTGATAATGTGACCTGCTCCAAGTGCTTGTATTGCAAAACATTGCTTGTTGATCAAGGCAAAATTTAGAAGAAATTTTGCTTGTCTTGCAAAACGCTCTTAAATCAATGTACACTTAAACCAAAGTATTACTGCTGTTTTGATTCTGGGGAGATCTTTGAGTTGTTTGTTTGTTGTCACCTCTATTGGCTTTCTTTTCTTGGTATTTTCTCTCTTTTTTGTTGCTTTCCCTGTTTGATTGATTTCTTTAAAAAAGTTATTTTATTTAACTGTGTGGTGTCACAGCAATTCTAACTGAGGGCCAGGGGCATGGCGTGGGGAGGGCAAGGGGGGCAGGGTGCCCCAGGCACAGCTATTGGGGAGTGCCAAATCGCCTACCCAAACCTTGCTGTCGCCTTGGCCACGGGGGTGGCCCGGCTCGGCGCCTGGTGGCATGTGAATGGCCCTGAGGGCACCGGGGCAACCACCATTGTTGTGCCAGGCCATGGAGGGGGAGCAGGGAGCACACTGGCCGGGGCTGCCGCTGCTGCGGCTGGAGGCGGAGGGTGACGCTGGGGGTTGCTCAATGCCGTCTCCACCCTGGCGTGCCTTGACGACATGTGGTCATCTTGGTGGGGCTGGGGGAGATAACCCTCCTTGGCTTGGAGCTGCCCGGGGGGGGGGGCTTGGCAGGTCAGCCTGGACGAGCCTGGTGGCCTGCTTGCCAATGGGGGGCGCCGCTGCCATGCCCTGCTCCATCGGAGGTGAGGGGTGCGCTGGTGCCACGGGAGGAGGGGACGCCCTCCAGGGAGCTCAGGCGGGCCAAGGGGAGTGGTGGCGGGAGGGCTCACTCTCCTGTGTGTTGGGGGGCACAAAACTGACTTTTGCCCCGGGCTCTGGAAGCCCTAGCTATGCCTCTGCTGATGGTAACCCTTGTTCATGGTTTTCTAGATAGAGAACACACCATTCCAGGGTGCAATTCCCTTCTTTGGGAGGCACCCTGGAACTGTGCAGCTTCCCCAAGCACACACAGGCTGGCTCTTCTCCCAGGAAGCACAGTGGAGATCTGAACATCCAAACTCAGACTCTTCAGGCAGATACCTAAACTGGCCCTATTCTGAGAGCATTTGTTTTCTAAATTTATTGGATATTTATTTTGTTAAGACTGTCTCTTTGGTGCTTTGGGAAGACTGTTTCTGTGTCTCTGTGTGGATATATGGGCAGGGGTGGCAGTCAACTTTGTGACTGTGTCAGTGCACCACTGGGCTATACTGGTTATTATACTGTTGTCTGCTTTCTACTAGTTTGATTTTCTGTTGCCATGCCTCTGCTTTTTTGGGTAAAAAGAAAAAGGACTCCCTTTAAGGATATGTCAAGTACATTCTTAGCACCTAAAGCCTAATTCTGAATTACTTTCTTCTTCCAATTCTCTGTATCTATAGAGATGTTCCTAAATTTCAACAGACGTCTGTAGATTTGAATGAGTCTAAACTTCAGGGAAAACAGTACAAGATTGCAATCATAGTTATCATACTATCAACACACATCATACTAGCCAGAGTATATGCTAACATTCAGAGGATTGGAGTTCAAAATATCATCTTTCAGGCCTTTTTCTTATTTTAGCAAAGCTATCAGGGTTTGCGTTTGTGTGCTATATTTTTTCTATTGGGAACCCCCCCCCTATAAACATTTTACATGAATGTACTTTTAAAATACACTTCCAATCACTCTTGACATCCTTTACCATTGAGCGAGGTTCCTCTATTCTGAAAATTAGAAGTTACATTACTTAACAGTTTTTCTCTAAGGTGGCACCATCAAGCAGAAATCATTTAAAGAGCCAGAGAGAACTCCAAACTTAGCTCCATATTATTTAATTTGGGGGAAGGGTGACTACAGATCTCCTGATGCTGCTTTAGCAATCACAATTACCAGTCACCCATAAACATGGAAATACAGCAAGAAGGGTCCGCAGTTTTTACAAGCAGTGAAGTTTGGAAGTCAAGAGCTGCTTGCAACTAATCTCTTTTCTGAGATAGCACAATTCATTCACATTAGAACTGTATTTATGAGGAGGGAGAGTTCCAGCTGTTTCACAAGGCTTTAATTATTTTTAAGGTGCCATAACATTGTTGTTGTAATTTTTTTTAAAAAAAGTTGTTTTGTTTTGTTTCTTGTTGATATGCTGGGACAGATGAACACTGAAACCACTTTGAAAATGCTTGCCTTTAAAAAGACACCTAAAAGTGAGGTCGCATTGTAGCTGTAGTTCAAGTTCCATTCAAGCTCACATTACAATACAGCAGTTAGTCTTTAATGTGCCACAACGCGTTTGTTTTCTTTATTTTTTGTTTTTGTTTTGTTTTTGTTTTGTTTTGTTTCTTGTTGATTTTTTAAAGACTGGCATAAAACATTCTTTGTTGTTGTTTTTTTTAGAAAAGGCAATTATTTTAGTCATTTTTGAGCAGCATCAAACATGTAAGGGAAACAGTAAACAGTCTGTGCGTGTCAACCAAGAAAACTTCGATAATTGTATCTAAATATTCTTCAGAGAAACTTCCCACACTCTGAACGAGTGGCGAAAACTACGGACTTGCACCCCCGTCTTTCTCTCAGCTGAAGATGAGCTCCCAGGAGGTTCACGTGTGACGAAACCTTACACCGCTAGTGTTTCTGAGCAACGCCTGCACACACACACACACACATACACACCAGGGTGACTCACGGATCTACTACACCCACAACGACACCCACAACAGTCCCTCCGTCAGCCCGTCCCGTGGCTCCCAAGCTTTCCTGGGGCAGCCCGGCTGCCTCCCCCGCTCGCTCGCTATACTTAGAAAGACGTCTCTTTGTTTGGGGCCGGGTGGGGGACCCCTCTCCGCCTCCCAAGCCTTCCCAAGGGAGGCAAACGCCCGGGGTAGTGGGGAGAGCAAGGCTTGCTTTGCAAAGGGAAAGGGTGATCAGCCTTCCTCCTGCCCCCGAGTTCACGCTCTCTCTCACACACCCACGCAACTTGTCATTGTGGCCTCAGAGTTTGCGGCATTTTTATTGCACCACAGCTCCTTCCTTTCAATTCCCTCCCTCCTCCTGCCCAGACGCGGGAGCGGGGCGTCCGGGCTAAAACTCTTTTCTCCGATCCGCTAAGCCGTCTCGCTAACCATCATGCCCTCTAAAGCGCGCCTAGGCGGGAGGGTATTAGGGGGAAGAGCGGGGACAGAGGGTCTCCATCACCACTCCCGAGCCTTCTTCGGCGCGCTAGAAACCAGCCTGTCAATGCAAGAGCTACAAACACGCGTACCCCAAACTTGGGCTTGTTTACCCACCCACCCCTTTTGGGGTTACCTTTCGCCTAGCTTCACAGCAGCCCATTTTGCTCCCTTTGCAGCCCATCCCTGCTCGCCCGCGCCAGCAGGGGGATGCGATGCGGAATCCCAAAAGATTCAAGAGCCGCCGCCGCCGCCACGACCACGGCGGGACGGGGAGGTCTCCATCCCGCGCGCACTGCCTCCTCCGAGACCCCGAAACTGAACCTGGGAAGCCGCCTACTTGAACTGCAGGCGCAGGCAGTCCGCGCGCCGTAAGTATCCGAAGAGGCGCCCCTCTCAAAAGGTTCTTCCTTTCGTTTTTGTTTTTTATTGCCCCCCCACCCTCCTCACGCTCTCCAGCCGGCCAGAGAACAGAGGAAACCCCGCAAGATTTCGGCTCAGGAGCGTTGTTCATGTGGCCAGAAGAGGGAGCCTGAAAGGCTGACGATTGTTCTTGACCAGGGAGTTGCGGGTGGTGGTGGGGGAGCTGCAACATTGGTCCTCATTAGATGCATGGAGCGAAGTCTCTCTGATGAGGTCCACTCCAGAGGGAAGGAGAAGAAATGTCAAGACTTCACATTTCTATGACATTCCTCTCTCCACCTTGTCCCCTATCGAGGGCTAAGTCTGAGGCTCCGTTCTGTGCATTGGGTCAAGTGGGATGTACTCGAACCGAAGCTTATGAGAAACAACAAACGCAACATTTGAGCAGCAGAACTCGAAGAGGCCCCTACAAATCACGGAGGCCCCCCCCCTCCCTCAGGAGGCACAGCGTGGAAACAAACTCCCAGCCCCTGACTCTAAAGCCACTAAGCCATATTCACCACCTTTGTTCACAACAATAGGAAAGAAATCAAGGCTGACTCGGGATTGCCTGGGTCACAGCAGGTGAACCTCATAAGGTGGTGTGTGGAAAAATTATTTGCAGTCTGTAGCCCCCTTCAAATGTGCCAGCCCTGACTGAGAAAGGCTGGCCTAAGGCACTGCAAGGCACTTGTTGCTTGTGTCCTGGCAGATACACACAGACCATACTCTGGGGAAAGTGTTGAGCAACTCATACATCCCACTGACCGTTTCTTACAGGGAACCAAGAAAGAAAGGAGCCCAGTTTGGAATGGGCAGATATGTTTCTTTTCATCAGTGTTGGTCCACTCTATATCCTGCTGCAACAGACATCACACAAGGGCACAAATGTCAGCGATGTGGCACACCCTGTATTGGCTGGTGCTGCTAGGAATAAGGTGACCAGATGGGGAAAGGGGAGAAGGAATGTGGTCCTGTATGTATAAAAGGAGAAGAGGAGATTTAAACAGACAAGCTTTTAATGTAAATGACACCTGCTGAAATTTCCTCCTCCACCCAAATTATTAAAGGAACAGAAACCCTGTCTTTCTGTTCATCTCTTCGCCCTGGACAGGAATTGCAGTTTAGCAATATAGGCCAGGCTGCATAGGCTCCCCACCCCTGGATTACATAATACCAATTGCCCCAGGGCCAAAGAGAAATTGCTGCCTGGGGTGCTCTGATGCCCTTAACAGATGCTTGGTGTATACAGCCAATAAGAAGGAAAAGCTTTTCGCATTGTGGGGAGATCATGGCCAGGTAGCTCCTTCTGAGTTCCAAAGTGCTGCTTTCAAGGTGCTAATTCCAGCGGGCCCTTTCCTTTGGAACCTGTCACTCAGGCTCCATGTTCTGAGTTGCCTTCAGATGACTGGCACTGCTCTACTACCTTGAGTATCTTTGCCTCAAGCCATCTCTGACTGGCAGAGCAGATGTATCACAAGCAAATATCTTATTCAGATAAAGAAGTGGCTTGGTCAAAACCATCTCTATTAGGAGCTCATTGAGATTATCTCTTCTTGATTACTAAGTGTCATTGGCTTAATATTCAGAAGGCTTGCTGTACTGGCACTTTGTGAAAAATTAGTGGGTTTTGAATTGCTGTGTGGGCACTCAGTCTCTAAAAGGTTCGCCACCACTGCCCTTTACCTACAAGCCATCCCTTTCACCTCCTTGAGGGATGGCTCTTTCAGGATGGCCTCCTGGCTACATCTTAATTACTGGGTAGGTTCATATGGAAGGAGACAGTCTTTTTCCCCCTTGGAAATTCAAGCAGCTTATATTTTCATTGGTTTTATTCATTATATTATATTACCTGTGGAAAGAATGGGGGGGTGAGAGCCTGATTGCCTGCTCTCTCTGGTTGCAGCTGCTAGTGATGTAAGCTTTGGTCTTAGTTTCTCAGTGAGCTTCTCTCTGTCCCATCATGCTGCTTCTCAGTGAGTTCTCCTCTGTCCCATCATGCTGCAGCAGCCTCTGGCTGTCCCCCCAACTTTAGGGCCCCAGTAATTACCTGTGGAAAGAGGAGGGGAGGAGATGAGAGCCTGATTGCCTGCTCTCTCTTACAGCACAATACCCCAGGCATCATTTCTGGGGACCACAGTCAAAGGACATCTCCTTCTATCAAGCCTGCCTTGTTAGAATGCTAAGGGAAACTCATCCAAGGCAGAACTACCATCACCATGCTAGATGATGGAGGGAATCTCCCAAGTCAAATGCTCTTTTAGTTACTAGGCCATACATTTACTTTATGAATTCCAACTCCCAGAATTGACTGCAGCCAATAGTGGGAGTTGTAATTCAACCCGCAGCTCCCCAAAATACACTTTTCTCTAGCAATGCACATTCCCTTCCCCCCCACCCCTCCCAGCTGTGCAATGTTTAATTCCACTCCAGATTTAAGGGCAAGGCTGCAGCTGGTTCTGTGGCCAGTGTGGGTTTGGCCGTGCTTCCAGGGTCTCCCCTTGTGGCCACTCTTTCTCAGCCCTGTGGTCTCCTTACCTTGGGGAGCAGCCCAGTATTAGCAGTAATACGATAACTGTGTCAGATATGTGGATAGGGCGGGCTTCCTTCTTTCTGGGCAGCAGCATGGCAGGCAGTGTTGTGGTTACAGACTGCAGTTCCAGCACATGTTTGTTTTTTAAAATGTTGCCATTTAAATCAGGGGACCCAGGCAAGATTAGGTTACAGCCCTTTAAGGCCCTTTCCTCAGCTAGAAGAACAGCAAAGGCTGGCCTGGGAGGAATCCAGCCAAATGTGTATGACTGTTGCCTCTTGAGGGGGGAAACACACACACACACACACACCACCACCACCACCACCACCACCACCACCACCACCACCACCACCACCACCACATAATCTGTTAAATTGGTTGGCTGTAAATAATGTCAGAGGCATGCTATGAAATATACTGAAGATGAATGGAAACATCTTGACTGGAGATCTCTACCAATACCAAGAACTGTTTACATTTGTGGAGTTGCAGTGATAGATCAAAAAGTAACTTTTCCAAGCTATGCTGCCTACCTTTGAAGAAACCAGAATTTTGGGGTGGGGTGGGGTCATGATATATGAATCCAATTAAAGTAGTTGTTTAAATTAATAAATAAATAAATAAATAATAAATAACCAGAATTTTGGGGTTGCTTATATGAATCTTTGTTGTTTAATTAAGTGCGTTGCTTCTTTGTGTGCTCATAGTATGGATAAGAGTAGAGTCTAAACCAGTGGTTCCCAACCTGGGGATCGAATGACCATTTCACAGGGGTCATCATGAGCCAGTGAAGAAAAAGGCACAAATGGCTTGGGTCTGGAGGAAGGGGGGGGAGGAAGGAGGTGAAAAAGAGTGAGTTAGAGCTTGATAGGTTGGAGGGGATGTCAGTCAATGGCCACCAGAGGCTGCAACTGGCTGAGGGTGCCTGTAGAGGGAAGTTCTCTATGGCACCTGCAGCAGTGGCTTGCCAAAGGGGGCTTGTGGCCTCTTCCAAGCAAGGCAAGGGGTCACAACAACATGAGGAAATGTATTAAAGGGTCACAACATTAGGAAGGTTGAGAACCACTGGTCTAAATATTAAGCAAATAAACGATGGTTTTTGGCCACTGAGAGGTTTGTGTGTGTCTGCCCATGACATTCTTTCTTCACTCAGGTTTCTGACATGATGGACATCTGGTAAGGGAGAGGAATCTACTTCTTTCTTCCCTCTCTCTTCTGTGGCATACCAGCTGGAGCCTGTTTCTGGCCCTGTTGTTTTTGAATAGGCCACAGCTGACTCTGGACATCTTTGGGCCTTTTTACACCACCCCTAAGATCCGCTGGCCACTTAAATTTGGACCAGAGATCTTAGGGGTTCGTCGCTCTTCCTCTGTCCCCACCCCCCTCCGCACTTCCTGGTTGCTGGCTGCGTGAGGGAGGGAGAAAAAAAGAAAGAAAAGAATGCCAGTTTACCTCCGTTTTGTTCCCGGCAGCATTCAGATCTCTTAAAGGAGTGGGGTGCAAAAAAAGAACAAACAGAAGCCAGGAGAGCCCCTCACTCACTATCCTTACACCGGATCAAATATTTATCACATCCAAAAAGCAGGTACAAGAAAACTGCTCTGGGTCGCGCTAAAGTGGGCGGGGTTGCACTTAATTGTCTGCAAAGTCCGGAGCTGGTGGGTAATCATTTTTAAGGTCCGGACCTTGCAGCCATTTGTGGCGGAGCTTAGGGGTTGTGTATAAACACCCTTTGTGCCTGAGGAAGAGCATCAAATGGCATCCCAGCCTGAATTCAGGGGACATTCTTGCTATAAGCCAGTCAACCTGCCCTTTCAAGACACATCACATCCACTGTGCAAGAGGCATGCCATCCTATGTTTAATAGAGGGCCAGCCTTGAGCCCTAGGCTACTTCATTTCCTTTCCCGGATCTTCCACATCCTCCTCAAACAGACTACTGTATAGTCAATGCATGCTGAGCATACTTAGTCCTCATTGGTCTGTTTGTAGCAGTATCCCCTTAATTTTCTACATTTTCCATCATTACTTGTTCTAGGGTTCTCCCGCACGTGTTGGCATTCCGTTCCCATTCTTCAATCACCCCAAACTACCACATCTTTACTGTTCTCCTATGTGGGTCTAATTCAAGAAGGTTCAAGGGCAGGCAGCATGGTGTTGCAGGGCTGCTGCTGTGCTACAGCTCCTTCAGCCAGAGGGAGCCCCCCATCATGGTGGCTGTGGTGGTTATTCCTAGACTTGGGGGGGTTGGCTCCCCCATCCCCAGTGCTCACAGCAGTTATTTAAAGGCAAGACTTCTCTTGCGGTCAACTTCGTATACTTTCAGTTTGACCTGAGGGCTAAACCAGAATAGCAGGAAGTCAATGCAAAGTAAATATCCTTTTTTAAAAAGCAGTGGTAACACCTAGCATGGTACTTGCTATAGAAATGGCACTGCTTGCTCTAGTACTGTAGAGGTCACTGCTCCAGACCATGAGAAGAGGTACCAGATTAGTCAATGTCAAAATTCATAAGGCATCTTCTGAGGCAATTTTAAAGCCAATGAATACTTTGCGTGTTTGACTTATGAATTTGGTCTTTCACTCTGTGTTTTGTTTTATTCCATATGCCCAAAGAAGTAGACATGATCCATGAAAGCACACTTTAAAATATCATAGTCTTTAAGGTGCCATGTGTTTTTTGTCTCTTTTTGGTTTGTTGTTGTTTTCTTTTGGATTTTGCCTGATATGCTTACATAAATGGGCATATCCCTCTCTTCCAAAACTACCACCATTCATCCAGTAGATCTTATGTGGGTAACTCCAGAGTCACCAAAATCATTACTGCCTTGTGTTAATTTGTTCAGGGCTGCAATGCTGGCTGGATAGAGAGCAGGGGGTAAATTAGCAGTGGGCAAGGCCTTTTCTGTTTTCTCTGTAGCTAGTTCATTGGCACTTGGTTTTCCCAAATAGGGGTCCCCGGAAAAGGCTAACAAGCTGAACAAGAGAGATGGCCATCTTGAGTTTAGCTGCAGCATTCTGTGAGCTATGCTCTCAAAAGTGTGTGTGTGTGTGTGTGTGTGTGTGTGTGTGTGTGTGTGTGTGTGTGTGTGTGTGTGTGTGTGTGTGTGTGTGTGTGTGTGTGACAGGAAGCCTATCACCTCTGGAGATTTCATTCTTAGCCAGCCATGGTGGCAACAGCAGCCCCTTCTTTTGCTTTCAAAGCATTCTTGACAGGACTAGACCCAAAATGGGAACAGACAAACAAAAGCAAGAGAGGTGTGTCCATGGAAAACCTGGAGTCTGCAGAAGAGCTGAAGCAAAGAAAAACTCACCTTCTAGCCCAGGATCACTCCAAAACCATCCAGGATAAATTGAGCATGCTTATTAGGCATGCAACATGCGTTGTGAACTGGAAATAAAAGTAGAAAGCTTGCAAGGAGAAGGGTGTAGCCACTTTCTCTGGGAGCATTCCTGTCAGGATGTTTTGCAACAGTGTTGTTGCTTGTAACTTTTGACTCTTTTGGCCTTGTTTTGATTGATGAAATGAACCTAAACAGCAAACTTTTTCAATCGGGAACAAAGCTGCCTCTAAAATAAGGACCAGCTTCCGTCCTGAAGCTGTACAGGGCTGGCATTCCCCCACCCCACACCCCACCCCTTGGGTTACTCTGGGCGGGCAGGCTAAAGTCCTGGTTTAAAGCCATAATAATTTGAGTATTCTGGGATTTGGAACTCCACCTGCTGGATGAAACATGGAGGTGAATTTATATTTGGGAAAAGGCAAGTTGAGACTGCTTGCTTCCATATCACCTGACTCATCTGGATTTGAAATCCAGCTGTTTTGATCTACTGTTGCACCAAAGCCACATGATATTCTTGACAGGCTGCTGAATTCCATGCTCTCTTCTTTTTTTAAAAGCCGTTTTTCTGCCTTACACAAAAGTGTGTGGGCTTTAAGCGGTCTGGATTAGTCATAAGCTTCTTCTGCCTTCAGAAATCTCTTACTGCTCACCGAAATAAGCCTGATAGTAGCTGAACCCTCTGTCCGAAGGCGAAGGAGGAGTTGGAGCAGGTCAAAATCACCCACAGCCCATCTCCTCTGAGGGATTGGGAGCTGGATTGGGAGCTGGAAATTGCTTAAAACTGCCCTCACTTTGCCCAACCTTTATGTAGGCATTTAGAAGACGTTTGCACCCATTGTAGCTCAGCTGCTCTCTTGTTTTGTTGGCTCCTACTGGCAGATCATGGCCAGCAGAGGAGAGCACTGTCGGTAGACCACTGTGATCAGGTGGCAGCAGCAGGACATTTCTGCCAGCAGACGAGGTGTATGTTTAATTTTAACTATCTCCAGTTAAGACTGGAGTGCCTGAAAGCCGTTGCATGCCATGCTGTCCAGAACATTAGGAAGAATTTCCTGACTAGGTATGGGCACGAAACAGAAAACTGGTGTTTTGTTTAGTTCTGTTTCAGCCCTCCCACATTTCATTTCGTTTCGTTTCATACAAATTTATAGAACCAAAATTTGTACAAAACAAAACAAAAATGAAATGTTTTGTTACTTTGTGGCGGCTCCGTCTGAAGGCTCCAGCAGTGGCTCCAAAGGCTATGGTGGCGGCAGCAGCAGCGGCAGGCCTAGGCCGGTTTGCCCAGCTGGCTTGCGGGGCTCCAGTGGCAATCGTGGCGGTGGGCCTAGGCCTGCCTGCCTAGCTGGCTGGTGGGCCTCTGGCAGAAGCCATAGCAACTCTGGCAGTGGCGGGCCTAGGCCAACCTGCTGGCTGCTCACCCTCTCCTGTTGCTGTGGTGACTCCGGCGGCAGCCGTGGTGGGTGGCGGTGACTCCATCGGCAGTGGACCTAGGCTGGCCTGCTGGCCACTCACTGTGTTCTGCTGTGGCAGCAGCATCTCCAGTGGTGGGCCTAGACTGGCCTGTCAGCCATTCACCCTCTCTGGCCTGGCTGGGTCATCTCGGTGGCAGCCGTGGTGGCAGAACACCCGCAGGTAAGTGACTATTTTACAGACGGAACGGAATGGTTGGTTTTAATGGAACAAAAAAAAGACCATTTCATTTCGTCTGTAACACAATGCTGCTTCATCGTTTTGTTTTGTTTCCTTACATAACAAAACAACGAAACAGCATATTGTTTTTCATTTCATGCCCATCCCTATTTCTGACAGTTAGAGCTCTTCTGAAGTAGAATATGCTGCCACGGGGGTTGGGGGGTAGGGGTCTCCTTCTTTGGAGGTTTTTAAGCAGAGGCTAGATGGAATCTGTCAGGGGTACTTTGATGAGCGTTCCTGCATGGCAGGACTGGATGGTCCTTGAGGTCTCTTCCAACTCTATGATTCTATGATTCTATGATAAACCTTTGATAAAGGATGACCCTTGGTGCAGCTGTCTCATTGCTTTTGTACATGTTGGCCTGCCAATATTTATTTATTTATTTATTTATTTATTTATTTATTTATTTATTTATTTATTTTACTACTGATATTGGCCCTATTGACATATTCCTGGAGCCTATTTGCAATTGGAGAGCTTCCTCAATTGTTCTTTCAAAAACATTTTTTTAAGTCCCTTGAATTTTTTAATTAATGTGAAATTGCATTAATAATACAATACCATGAAAGATATGAAGAAACAATTGTTCATTCTCTGCAAAGTAGAACGAGTGATTGCAGGTCCCTGTGACTGACGGGGAAAGGAAATGACTAAAACTGAGAAGCCAATTTCATTCACCCAGTGGCTGCAGGAAACGGAGGCGGGCTAGGTACAATGTGTGATAAAGCTCCTGTAACTTGAATAATAGTGTAGAAGCGGATTTCATCAGGGATAGGTTGTATGACAAGATTCCATGTGGAAATATCCTCTGCTAAGAGTTATTAAAAGTACAGAAGCCCTGCCTTATTTTGTATTAGTCAACCTATTTAAACCACACCCAACCTACTACTGTTTGAAAGATGAAATCCTTAACATCCCTTTTTAGGGTTTAAATGTCAGAGAGACATTGTTCCCTCAGAATCAAGCACAGAGGGGGAAAAATAGAATGTGGACTCCAAAAGCTTCAGTAACCTATGCAGTTTCTCAGCCATTGGGCTATATACCTAATTGTGAACAACCTTTGGGAAGGCAACATGAAGTAGAAACAGGAAATAGGTGGTTACCATCTTTATTTGAACAGGCAGCAGGCTGCATTACACAGGTGCAGCTATCTTGGCAGTGGAAGAATCTAGATGGGTGGGTTGGGGTGAAATGTAGCTTGCTAAAATGGTAATTCATGACTAATTGCTCTGTTTTGCTTATCGGTGCTTTGTATGCTAACTCCCAAGATCAGGCTCCTACATGGATTTTCACAATAATCAGGATCTTACTCAGGCTGTATTTTGGTTTATAGTTTTGAATAGTTCAGGAATTTGCTACCTGACAGAGAACCTCTCCGCCAGACAGACTTCCCACACCCCTCACACTAAGGTTGGTCTGGAAGTTGTCAACTAAGAAGGAAGCCTCCTCAGTGGTGGCCACTGGGCTGTGGAATTCTTTTGGAGATGTGTTGCCCCTCCCTGGCTTTAGAAAGCAAGTGAAAGCATGTCTGTTCCCCCAGAACTTTGAAAGGCTCATCCCTTTTAAATTTAATAATTGTTTAATTATGTGACTGCCCTATGTGTATAGTTTATTGTTTAAAAATGGCTATAGTTGGCTTTCCTTTGGAATATAGGTTCTATAATCCCCCATACAATATTTGTTTATCATTACTTTCCATACACTGTTTGAGGCAGGCCTGCTAACAGATTTCAGCTCTCTGCAAAACAACTGCTAGGTTTTGGCATAATTGCAACATATACCCATTGCAAGGGAGTGGTAGCAGGAGACAGATATCATCTAGTCTCGTGCGCTCCCATACGCATTTGGTGGGGCCAGTGTGAGATACAGGAAGTGGGACTAGATGGGCCTTTGGCCAGATCCAGCATGACTCTTATGTTCTTATGTTGTGTTCAGGGCCAGCACTAGGTTTTTTTTGCGGCCTAGGCGAGGGGCGCGGCGGGAGGGTGGCAGCGGGGTGGCGGGCGGCAGCGGTGGGGGGGCAGGGGTGGGGCAGCAGGGGGCAGCGGATGATGGGGAACGGCAACAGGCGTGGGGGTGGATGGCGACGGGCACGGGGTGGGCAGCGATAGGCGCGGGGAGCGGTGGGCGGACTGCGACGGGCAGCGGGGGGACAGATGGCGGTGGCCAGCGGTGGGGGGAGGTGGGGGGGAGCAAGCTGGCCAGCACCCCCTCTCCATTTTGGTGCCCTAAGCAACTGCCTAGTTCGCCTTAATGGACACGCCGGCCCTGGTTGTGTTCTTATGATTTCACAAACAAAACAAAACAAAACAAAACAAAACAAACACCCAAGTATTTAGTTTTTATCACCTGTCAAATTGTGGATGGCTTGATTCATTAACTAACCACACTGAGATAGTTCTTTCTTAAAAAAACATGTTTTGCCTTATATCTTTGTCTCTTACAAGTAGATGCTTGCTTAAAAAATCAACAAGAAAAACTTGGCATTTGACCCCCATTTCAGAAAAAAGAAAAATGGAATATTTTAAAAAAAAAATTCGGTCCGAAAAACGGAAACGAAGGGAGATGGGCCATGAACAGAACGGAAACGGAACACAATTTTTCCGTTTCGTGCCCATCTCTACTAGGCAACCTACCTTATTTCTCTTCTGCTACTAACCAAGAGCACGAGACCAGCGTGGAGAAAGGGAAATTAGGTGGGTGGGAAAAAGCCTGTTGGCAGGATACTATTTATTGCTCCACTTAACTTTGTAGAGGATAAGGAAAGCAGTTGCCATTGCCAAGCTGGTGCGAAGCATAGCAAGGCATTCCATAAATACATGCCTTGTCACAATCCCCTTCAAATTCTTGCACGCATTGTGATATATATACAGGCCCTGGGCGCTTGTTATGCTGGATTGCTAAATAAGGATGTTGCAAACACAAGCCGGCTAAAAATAGGCAAGGGCTGTGGTGCCCTTCTTGACCTCCTTGGGCAGCCAGCGAATGTGGTTTTAAGAGGCAGAGGAATATATCTCTTTGGGAATACTCTTCTAAATCCAAACTCCTTAAAAAAAAAAAGAGAGAGAGAGACTCCCTCTCACCTGGTGTCTTTCCTTTCAGTCATAACGATAAGATTCAGTACTTACTCTATCACGCCAAAGAGAAATAAGCTGTGAGGGAAAACTAGTTTCCCTCCTGCTCGTGAGATGTACATGCATTTCTTTAAATCCCGTGGCGCATGGCTGTGTATAAGTAACAGGTCTTTTATTAGATCCAGTGCCACCTCCTCTCAAACTTGGGCCATCCCCAGCCATTCTACTCCTTACCTGAGGTGGAGGAAGATTTCTCTCTGTGCAAATGCTAACCGCTGCGACAATTATTTGTTGGCTTACCAGCTGTAATAAACCCGTATGTGTGAATACTTCCTTGTCTGCGTGCTTCTGTTTGTGCACCTACGTATGCATTTTTAGGTATAAGTGAACACTTAGATGTGCCTACCACTATGTTTTCCAGCTGGCTAGTCACAACTGGGCACCACCTGCCAATATTTTCAGCTGGGTGGGTGACTTATTGCTTTCACTGGAGAGATTAATTCCCTCATGACACAACAAGCAAGGGTAATGCTAAGGACATCATCAAGTGGAAGGCATTATACAAGTCACACACTATGGCCTGCCATCTAATTAATACTGTATTTAATCTTTGGTTCTGCAGCCCCAATGGGTGGGCAGCAAAAAGCTTTTGACAAAAAGCTGCCTTTTTGTGTATTTTGTTCTTGTGTTTGTGTACACTCTCTGTTATTTCAGTTGTAAACTCTTTTTTGTTCCCTATTTGCAAGGCAGGTTTGGTGGTCTAGGGTTTGGCAGGTTAAGCCAGGGGTCCTCAAACTTCGGCCTGCAAGCTGGATATGGACCACTGGCCATTGCAGAACCCTTGGAGGGAGGTGAGCATTGCAGCATCTGGGGGGTTGAGCAGGACGGGCCTTTCCCTGCCCCCCCTTGGAGCTGCAGGAGAAGCGTGAGAGCGGCGTTTGGCGGGAGGGCAAAGTGGGTCAGGTTTCCCCTCCCCCCCTCGGAGCCATGCCAATGGGTGTGGTGTGGAGGGTATTCAGTAGGCCCTCCCTTTCCCCCAACATGCAGGCAGGACCTGATAAGGGAAAGCAGTGGGATGGGCGCAGGCTGCTGGGTGGTTGTTGCTGTTGTTCTTTTTGTCCTATTTGCTTGAGTTTTGTTCATTTTTTCCCTTCACTGTATACTGTTGGTTTACGTTTTGTATTGTAGTTTTATAATTTTAATAAATAAAATGTTAAAAAAGAGCAGAAAATGGTTAGCATTTTAACTGCTGCCTTACAAATTTTAGATGTGGTCTGCTCTACTTACATTTATTTATTTATTTTAGATACGGCTGTTCTACTGATGAGTTGTTTGACTTATTAGCATGCATTTGGAACGGATTAAATTTGTGTAGAGGTACCACTATACTTAGCTTCTCCTTCCCACTGTATAACAAATTCCAAAAGAGCATGGTCCTGTCTACGTAAAGATCACCAATATGGCAATTTAGCCTGAATACAGTCGTACCCCAGGTTAAAAATACTTTGGGTTAAAAGTGCACGGGGGATGGAGAAAAAAGTCCCCCTTCTCACCCTCCCCAGCCAGAGGATTTGGGTTAAAAGTGAAGTCCCCCATTCTCCCCCTCCTCAGCTAGGGATCATTGCCCTGATGGTGTGTCCAGGGGAGAAGCGGCAAAAGTCCCCCTTCTCCCCTCCCCCTGGGGGCGCTGGGTGGAGAAGTGGCCCAGCCAGAGGATCATTGCCCCCCCCGTGGCACGCCAGGGGGAGAAGTGGCGGTGAAGTCCCCCCATTCTCCCCCTCCTCGGCTAGGGGATCATTGCCCTGGTGGTGTGTCCCAAAGGAATGCATTGAAAACGGATTACCCCCTAATCGCAACTGTTTTTCTGTTGTATGGATTCGCCCCATAGGCCATTCTGTTGAGCGATTTCCCCCTAGCTCTGGAAATTTTTTCCTTTAAGCGGATTTTCTGTTAAACAAACTGCTTGTTATACAAGGGTCCACTGCATTCTTAAAAAGAGAACTGTTCAGGATAAAAAAATAGTGGCAATACTGTACTTCAAGCCACACCACAAGCTCAGCCAGTCTTCGTAGCTTACCTGAAGCTTCACTGAGGGGGTGAACCAAGCAGAGGAACGTGGCAGTTGCTTTTCATTGAGTCAAACTTGTGGTCCATCTAGCTCAGTTGTGCAAACTCTTGACTGGGTAGCAAATCCCCAGGGTTTCCAGAAAGACTGTTAGCCCTACCTATACAGTAGATCTATGGTGTTATCTAGTGACCTCTCATCCAAGTACCAACCAGGCCTGATCCTGCGTAGCTTCCAAAATTACATGAGACAAGATGTTCTCAAGATGGTGTGCTGACTTAAAAAGGAATCCTACATTCTGGGCATCGTAATAAAAAGGGCCTCTCATACATCCCAAGCAGTCCATGCTTCTAAAAGTCATAGGGTACTGAATGGAATCTCCAGGATTAATGAGGATATCCCATCTTGGCTGTGGATTTACTGGGTGAACATCAATAAGCCAGTTTAGTGCTATTTAGGGTTTCAGAATGAACCGCAAGTCTGGAAGAAAGCTTTGCCCACCAAGCACTAAGGTCTGAGGGATGACTGTAAATGTGCATGAAAGAACACGTTTAGAATTCACCCTGCAATCATGAAGTGTGTTTTCTTAGGGTGCCCAGTTACAGGAGGATTCTCAATACAGTCTCTTACTTCAGACCATTGCACGGATTCTCACAGTGTTAGGATCCCAAATAAAGCACAGAAAGATCTCTGCAGCTCAGAGCCTGGATCCTGGAGGAATAAGAGGTTCAATTCCCGCTGCTGAATTGAAGAATTTCCTTGCCTGGTTTCCGTAATTTTGAATCTGGCATTTTATAATGGCTTATCATGTTTTCTCAAAATAAATTAAATTATATTAAGTGTAATTTGGCATTTGCTTTTGCAACCTTGTTGACCCTGCTGAAGGACATGAACGCTTCTGGATGGGACTGTTTTTCCTCACCACCAGTGAGTTGATTGGCTTCTTCAAAGTCACCTTTGTAAGTCATCTGGCTTGGTGATGACATAGCTAATTAGAGCAGGCTTTTGCATATTTCCTTCAGCGGCATCCAAAAAGTCCCTTTAATTTATTTATGGCAGACTCATACATGCTATATACCTCCCATGCCTCTGGAAATGTAGCTAGACAATAAATTTTACATCTTTCCAGATAATGCCACACCTCAGGTTGACTCTTCAAGCCTGTCGTTTCCTTTTGAGGATGTAATAAACTACAGATTCAGTTGCTGTACTATGTGGCTGTTTATTTTTTTAACCTTTCTGCCTATCCCTCATTCCATGTTTTCTATAGCTAAATTAAGGATTCTGAAGGACTTGAACATTGCCTATTTAACTAGATATTGTGGGGCGCAATAAAAATACAGTGGTGCCTCGGATAACGACGGTAATTCGTTCTCCGAGGTTAGTTGTTATCCAAAACACGTCGTTATCCGAAATGCAGATTCCCATAGGAATGAATGGGAAACCGTTTAATCCGTTCTGGAGCCTAGGAAAAAGGCACAGACACCTGTTATTTTGCTCAAAACTCTTTAAAAAGTGCACTTTAAAGGTACAGATGCAATTTCACCTGGAATAACTTTTTTACTGATGCATGCTGGAAATTCATTACCTGAGGCAGTCCATAGGGAAAATCCGTTATCCGAGGCAGCCCATAGGAAGATTCGTTATCCAAGGCAGCCCATAGAGAAGATTTGTTCTCCGAGGCAGACCTATACCTAGGAATTGCGATTCATTATCCGAGGCAGCCCATAGGGAAAATTCGTTATCAGAGGCAGCCCTATACCCGGAAATTTGCAGTTGTTATCCGAATTATTTGTTATCCGGGGCAGTTGTTATCCGAGGTACCACTGTATTCACTTATGCTCTTGTTTTCATTTTATATACAGTTTTAGTGAATAACAGTCATCCTACAAAAGATGTGACATTAAAAAACAAACTAGCTCAGCTACAGTTGGGTTAGTTTTAAGAGCAAATCATAACTTTTTCAAAAAGGATGGGTCTGGAAGGAGGAGATGACTGGATTCTTCATAATGATGTTAGTAATTCTGCCTTTGGGACACAAGACTTCCTAAGCCAAAGTAGCAATGTAATAGTCCAGAGAGCCATACTGTATGTGCTCTTTGCTAAATGTATGTGTGTGAACAATGTATTCATTGTTTATAAAAGAATTTTGAAGGACAAAAAGTCAAATATAGGATAAATACCAGCTTGTCTTTTTTGCACACGTATTGTAACCAATAGGAGAGCTGCTAGATTGTCATGGCATATTTGCAAGCATTCCAATGTCTGGAAGCAAATTCTCAACACAAAAGGCATGTAAACAGACAGGATCAAATTCTGTTGGATGATAAGATTGCAGAGGTAATTTAATATGGGATAAATTGTTGGTACATGTATTTCAAACAAGAAAAGGGTACACAATGGGAGAAGATAAGAACATAAGAACATAAGAAGAGCCATGCTGGATCAGGCCAAAGGCTCATCTAGTCCAGCTGCCTGTATCTCACAGTGGCCCCACCAAATGCCTCTAGGAGTGCACGAGACTATATATCTGTGTCCTGATACCACTACCCCACATCTGGCCCTTGAATTACCCTGGTTTTAGACCTGGAGATTATACACCCCCATCATGGTTTGTAACCTGTGATGGACTTCTCCTCCAGGAATCTGTCCAATCCTCTTTTGAAGGCATCCAGGCCAGATGCCATCACCACATTCAATGGCAGGGAGTTTCACAGACTAACAACAAAAAGTATTTTGTTGTGTCTGTTCTCTGTCTCCTAACCCTGTTTGTGTTGATGTCCCCTAATTCTGGAATTTTGTGAGAAGGAGAAAAGCATCCCTCTATCCACTTTACTCATTCCCTGCATAATTTTGTATGTCTCATTCTTATCCCCCCTCAGGGCCCCGAATGCTGTAGCCTTTCCTCATAAGGGAGGGGCCCCAGCCTAGTAATCATTTTAGTCGCTCTCTTCCGCACCTTTTCCAGTTCCACTGTGTATTTTGAGATGTGGTAACCAGAACTCTATGCAATACTCCAGGTGCAGCCTTACTATTGTTTTGTACAATGGCATTATAATGTTGGCTGTTTTAATTTTGTTCCCCTTTTTGCTGATCCCTAGTACGGAATTAAGACGGAATTAAGATTGCCGGAAGAAATATCAACAACCTCAGATACACAGATTATACTACTCTGATAGCAGAAAGTGAGGAGGAATTAAAGAACCTCTTAATGAGGGTGAAAGAGGAGAGTGAAAAAAATGGGCTGAAGCTCAACATCAAAAAAACTAATATCATGGCCACCGGTCCCATCACCTCCTGGCAAATAGAAGGGGAAGAAATGGAGGCAATGACAGAGTTTATTTTCTTGGGCTCCTTGATCACCGCAGATGGCGACTGCAGCAACGAAATTAAAAGACACCTGCTTCTTGGGAGGAAAGCAATGGCAAACGTAGGTAGCATCCTAAAGAACAGAGACATCACTTTGCCAACTAAGGTCCGGATAGTCAAAGCTATGGTTTTTCCAGCAGTGATGTATGGAAGTGAGAGCTGGACTATAAAGAAGGCTGATCGCTGCAGAATTGATGCTTTTGAGCTGTGGTGCTGGAGGAGAGTCTTGAGAGTCCCCTGGACTGCAAGGGGATCAAACCTATCCATCCTGAAAGAAATCAACCCCAAATGTTCCCTGGAAGGACAGATTTTGAAGCTGAGGCTCCAGTACTTTGGCCACCCCATGAGGAGAGAGGAGTCCTTGGAAAAGTCCCTGATGTTGGGAAAGATTGAAGGCAAAAGGAAAAAAGGACGGCAGAGAATGAGATGGTTAGACAGTGTCATCGATGCAACCAATATGGATTTGACCAAACTCCAGGAGGCAGTGGAAAAAAATAGGAAGGCGTGGCAAGCTCTGGTCCATGGGGTCACGAAGAGTCGGACACGACTGAACGACTGAACAAGAACAACAAAGTACGGACTTGGCCTTCTTCACTGCTGCCACACACTGAGTAGACACTGTGATTTCTGGAGATAAAATAGAAGATTTTAAGCATGGAATAAGTACTGAGTGGGAGATGGGTTGCACGGGGTTTGTTTTGCTATTTGTGTTGCCTTGTGTTTATGTTATTTTGTTTTTATATTGTGCTTATGTTTAAATAAAAAAAACAAATAAAAGATGGTTGAGGTGTAGCAAGCCTTTCGTTATACTTTAATTCCTGCCATCCCAGATATCCCAGAAAGACAGCTTTTGTTGCATGAGCAAAGACATCCTACACACTTGAAAGACTCAGCTCTGACTAGTTTTCCAGATTTTTCTACCCAGACAACCCCCAGCATGTTTTTTTTTGAAAGTGTTGCATCAAACTCCATGGCTAAATGTATGTACCTGCAGGAAAAATGTACCACTGAGTTCCCAAGCTTGATGAATATAGATTCCACGGGCAGATGCAGTTCCAGTGAGTGTACTTGTTTCACTGCTCTGCAGGTGTGGCAGTGATTTGTGCAAGGCAATATTCAATTTATATTGTTTTCTTTTTTCATCAAGATGAGGAAATCCAGGAAACAAGTACTTCAAGGGCCAGATGCAAGGGAGTGGTATCAGGAAACAGATATCTAGTCTTGTGCACTCCCAGATGCATTTGGTGGGGGCCACTGTGAGATACAGGAAGCTGGACTAGATGGGATTTTGGCCTGATCCAGCATGGCTCTTCTTATGTTCTTAGAAAGAGCAGCACTGCATAACTGGCATTAGAGGGCAGAAGAAGTCCCCAGAGGAAGAGAATGATAAGCTATTTCTATGTATTCTCTCCTTGGAAAATTACAAAAAGTGTCACCACAAGTGAGAATGGACTTGATGGCACATAATTAATTATTATTATCATTAGCATTACCATACATCAAAATGGACTTCACAGTTGAAGTTTACATTGGGCTTAGTAGCTTCAGACTTTTATTTGATGGGATGATTTACTCATTTATTTTTGGAAGTTTCCCCCAAAGAAGACACTGGGAGCTGTCATTCATAAGGCTTCAGACTTCCTAAGAGTAATAAGCAGCCTTAAATCTGTGCAGAACTACTTAGTGTTGTGGCCGAATCACTCCGTTAATTAGCCTGTGGTTGTTTGGGTTTAGAAGGATGTGCTATTCTGGAAGGTTTGATTTTTGAGCATCCCATTTTTTAAAAAAAAGCATCAGAGATAAATGAACAGAAAACGTTTGTTTAGAGCAGTCTCCTAAGGAATTGTATAGAAATGGTAAATACAACTTGGTAAGGATGGCAGAAACTTGGCAGGGATGACTGACAAGACAGGACAGCAGCAAAGGGACTGAAATGTTTTTTTTTAAAAAAACACACAGAATGAATAGGAAGTAATGTGGAGTAGCATTATATGTCAACAATCAATATTACGGAACAACAACAAAAAGGAGAACGAGCTTGACCGTCCAGCAAGAGCATCAGGGCAAAATAATAAATAAATAAATAAATAAATAAATAAATAAAAAGGAAATGTAGTCATTATAGTCTACTACAAACTGACCAAACAAGGAGAAGATGCAGATAAATCTGTGGGGGGGGTATTAGATTTTCAAAGACACATGAATCTTAAAGGAGAGACTTCAATTACTCTGATAGCTGTTGAAAGGTAAATTCTTCCAAACACACTCCTTCCAAGAGGTTACTGGCTTGTGCTGCTCATAATTTTCTCCTACGAAAACTGGAGGAGAAAACTAGAAGACCAGCTATCCTTGACTTGATTCTAACCAGTAGGGATGAAATGATGGATGAAGTGGTACTAAGAGGAACTCTGAGGGAAAGTAACCATATTATATAGCCAACTACTCTTTTTCTGAAGCAAAAGCAGAGTGTAGCTACACATGCGTGCTGGATTTAAGGAAAGCTTATGTTAATAAACTTAGAACAATACTAAGTACAGTTCCAACGCACAGGATCCTTACAGGAAAAGAAATCCAAAATAGATTCCAACAAGAAAAATGGGGGGGGGGGGAGACAGCCAAAAAAAAAAAAAAAAAGACCTGAAAACAAGAAAGGACACAGAGAAGAAAGGCCAGGCCACAAAGAAAGGATACAGACAGATAGCAAAGAATTGCAGGGATGGCAATAAGGAGGGAAAAGCTGAGAAGGAACTGAGGTCAGCAAGAGTTGCTAAAAGGACAATTAAAAAGCCTTCTTTAGATTCATTCATAGAGAAAAAGAGAGAAAAGAAACAATTGCTCAGCTGTTCAGGGGTGGGGGGATGTAAAAATGACAACTAAAGATAAAGATAAAGCAGACATGCTTAATTCTGAATTTAGCTTGGTTTTCTCCAAAAAGAGAATATATGACTCTCCTGGCAAACATGACCCACAAGTGGAAGGGATAGAATTATAGCTTGAGATGGATAAATTATTAAGGAATACCTTGTTAGTTTGAACATGTTTCAAACTCCACAGGCTGACAAACTGCACCCATGGAAAGAACTGGCTGAAGAACTCTCTGACCTATTACCGTAAATAAGTCGACCCGAGTATAACAATTAAAAAACTGGGGAAACTTCGAGTATAAGTCTAGGGCGGGAAATGCAGCAGGGCCTTCCTTTGTGTGAAAAACAGTGATGTTTAAAATGACTTTTAGCCACAATGCAAGCTCAGCTGTTCAGGGGTGATGCCTAGGGGGATGGCACACAATGTTTAAAATGACTTGACAACTAAAGATAAAGATAAAGCCCCTTTTTTCACTGAAAAACTGCTTAATTTGAATTTTCTTGAGATTATGGTGAAGTGGCAGATGATTAGGGTTTAATGTCCCTCCAAAAAAAGAGAAAAAATGTGATACAGAGCAGTCAAGACATCAGTCCCATGGAAAATTCAGAGCAGACAGTCCCATGGAAAATTCTGGGCACAGTCCTTGTGTAAGTGGAAGGGAAAGGCAGTGATAACTAGAAGCTAGTTTTGTCAAAATCTAATCTTGCCATACTAATCTTATCTCATTTTTGATTGGATAAATTATAAAATAAATCTTGACTTGTTAGTTTGAACACGTTTCAAACTTTCACATCAGAATAGTGGGGGCACTTTGACGAACTGCACCCATGGAAAGAAGATTAGTATGGCAACTGACAAAACTAGCTTCTAGTTATCACTGAACTCTCTGACCTATTACCATGGGACTGATGTCACCTTGACTGCTCTGTGGTTCACATTTTCCTTTTTTGCCTTTGAGTATAAATCTGCCACTTCACCATAATCTCAAGAAAATACTGTATATACTCGAATATAAGTTTCAGCCCTAATTTTGGTCCTTAATTTAACCACTGAGGCCCCAAAAAATGGGATTTGGGAAATCTTTTTGGGGTAATAAATCAACTATATTCAACGGGCACTTCCTCAATAATAGTTAATATGGATTGACTCAAATCACCCTAGGCGGAGGAACTAGAAATGCAGTCCGTATTGTTATAGAGCTCTGGCAAATGCCATAAGGGACTCCAAATTTATTAAAGGTATAGGGAAAGATGGGGAAACTGGTGTGTCTTTTGACTATTGTAAACCCAATAGATATTCAAAGAGTAAAAACTTTTAAAAATTTGAGAAATAACTTATGTAAACTGGCAAAAATCAGAGAGTTTATTCTTCAATTATGAAAACATGACTTAAAGATGATTGAAAAATCTGGACTTAAACCGGGCATTAAATATCAGTTAGAACTCCATAAAGAATTTACTAAAACTAAAGAAAGAAATATTTCGAAATTAGAAGAGGAGATGAAAAACAAATTATTATCCTACTCTAAACTAAAATTATCGTGGTTTGGCAGAATTGCATTGATAAAAATGAAAATACTTCCAAAAATTAACTTTATTTTTAAAATCTTACTGGTTCAGTTTTTAGAAAAGGAAATTAAAACTCTCCAAGACATGATAAATAGGTATTGTAATGCAGGGAAAAAATCAAGAATAAATAAAAGTCTATGGTATAGATCTCAGAAAGAAGGAGGAATAGGTATACCCAATATAAAAAATTATTATATAGCCAATCAACTTAGTTCTTTGGGGGAAATTCTTTTAAAACCACAGAAGTTAATATGCCAAGAGTCTTTGGTATAAAGGCACATTTTTATTCACGGAAGTTAAAAACAAAGTAAAGATTGACAACCCCCTATTGAATAGTTTAATTGCTACATGGAGAACATATAGGAAAATCTTGTCTCCCCCACTTTTAGTTACTGACTTGCTTTCCAGACAACTTAAGCATTATTTGGAGTTATTTAAAATTAAGAAAATAGCTAGACTAAAGTTGGATGCTCAAGATTAAAACAATTCAGGATATAAAAATATTTTGCAACAGTGATTTAACATCTTGAAATTATATTCAACTAGGAAAATGGATAAAGGACTGGGGAAAGAGAAATAATCAAATCAGAGAATGCACAAAATTTGAACATTTCCTACTATTTTCAGTCTGAACAGGAAAATTCAGGGAAAGGAATAATGTAAAATATATAAAATACTAGGGAATTATCAGAAATGAAGTTAAACAAGGTTTGACATCAGATCCCAAAGAAGACTGGAAAAAAATTTGGAATATGAGCAGATCATTGTCAGTGACATCAGTCCCATGGAAAATTCTGATATGAAATGTGAAAAAGAGCACAGTCATCTTTGTGGGAATGTGAAATAGTCAAAGGTTCTGGAAAAAGTGTTTTTAGAGCTAAGGAAAGATGGATATGATAACTAGCATTATTATCATTGTTAACAAGTAAAGTTTTTGTTACAAAAAAGGAACTAATAGCTTTTATGACAGCTGCTAGATTATATGGCAAAAATTAGAAGTCAAAACTATCAAGATGGAAGACATTTTTGGGATTGGCTATAAACGTAAACTCTCCTTTTAAAGTTCAGCAGAGGGATTTTCTAAAATAAATCTTGACTTCAAAAGGGAAAGAGTCCACGAATATCTCACAACAATTCTGGAGAAGAGAACTTTAAGAAGACTACTAGAAGAATAAAGATGGAGCCCCCACTATTTGTTTGTTGTAGTTTTTTTACTTTCATTTTTTATGATTAGTTTAAAATTTAATAAAAAAACATTTAAAAAAAAAAAAGCTTACTAGATGTGTGCTGCGTAGAACAACTATCAGGTGGATCGGCAGAATTGTACTCAGAGAGTGCTTATCAATGGCTCCTTCACAAACTTGGAGAAGGTGACAAGTGGGGGTACCGCAAGGCTCAGTCCCGGGCCTGGTGATCTTCAACAGTTTTATTAATGACTTGGATGAGGGATGCAGTCTATAAATGACACAAATTTGGGTGGAATAGCTAATACTGTACCCTGGAAGACAGAAACAAGAATTAAAAAAATAAAAACTTTATAGGCTTCAGCACTGGGCTGAAAACAAGAGAATGATTTTTGCCAAGTTCTAAAACTAGGGGGAAAGATACCAAATGAAGACTTACAAGATGGGGAGGGGGAAATACATGGCTCAGTATTATTATGAGTGAGAAGGATCTTGGAATCACTGCAGATCAAAAGCTGAATATGAGCCAATAGTGCAAATCCTACTATCTACTAGTTTCTGTCCTCTTGAATCCTGTGTTCAGTTCTAGATGCCACATTTTTGGAATGATGCTGACAAACTCCAGCGAATTCAAAGGATGGCAACAAAGATGATCAGGGGGCTGGAAACCAAGCCCTATGAGAAAAGACCTGAGAACGTCTAGAACATAAGAGCAGCCTTGCTGGAACCGGCCACAGCCCATCCAGTCCAGTATTCTGTCTCACACAGCAGCTCATCATTGGCTTCAGGGTATTCTCAAGCAGATGTCTTCACCTGCTTACGATTCCCTGCAAATGGCAATGACAGATATCCTGCCTAGCTCTCCAACCCGGTGGTTGTCCTTAGGCATCCATAATGATAGCCAATGATACCCTTGTTCTCCATGAACTTGTCTAATTCTTTCTTAAAGCTGTCAAGGCTGACAGCTGTCACCACTTCTTCTGGCAGGGAGTTCCATAGTCCAGTAATTCTCTGGGTGAAAAAGTATTTGTTTGAGATCTAGCACCCAGACGTTTCATGGTGGGCCCCCTAGTTCTAGTGTTGTGTGATAGGGAAAGCAGTTTTTCCTTATCTACTTTGTCCACACTGTGTATGATTTTATAAACTTCAATCGGGTCACCTCTTAGGCGCCATTGTTCAAGAGTGAAGAGCCCCAGCTGTTACAGCCTTAGATGGTAAGGAAGGTGTTCCAGTCCCCAAATCATTCTGGTTGCCTTCCTCTGCACTCTCAGATGGGATCTCACCATAGATTTATAAAGAGGCAAAATGACACTTGCTGACTTATTTTCTATACCTTTTCAAATGATCCCTAGCATTGAGTTTGCTTTTTTCACTGCTGCGGAACACTGGGTTGACATCTTCAGTGAGCTGTCCACCAGGACACCAAGGTGCTTTTCCTGGTTTGTTGCAGAGATTTCAGACCCCATCACTTTATAAATGTAACTGGGTTTTTTGCCCCATTGTGCACCATTCTGCACTTACTAAAGTTGAATCTCATTCGCCACTGGTTTGCCCACTCCCCCAGTGTCAAGAAATCTCTCTGGAGCTCCTCACAATCTCTCTCAGTTTTTACTACCATGTGTAATTTAGTGGCAAATTTGGCTACCTTGCTATTTACTCCTACTTCTAGATAATTTATGAAGAGGTTGAAAAGCAGGGGTCCAAGTACTGAACCGTGGAGGACCCCACTCTTTACCTCCCTCCACTTGGAGAAGTGTCCATTTAGTGCTATACTCTGTTTCCTGCCCCTTAGCCAGTGGCTGATCCAGGACAAGACCTGTCCCTTGATTCCATGACTGGCAAGTTTATTCAAGAGCCTTTGATGCAAGACCTTGTCAAAACCCTTCTGAAAGTCCAGATAAGCAATGTCAATTGGATTTCTCTTATCCACATGCTTGTTGACACTCTCAAAAAATTCCAACAGATTAGTGAGGCATGATTTGCCCTTGCAAAAAAAAAGTTGGCTCTCCTTCAGCAGCACCTTCTCTTCTATGTGCCTATTAATCTTATCTTTTAGGATAGTTTCCATCACTTTACCTGGGACACATGTCAAACTGAGCAGTCAGTAAATTTCCGGGATCACCTCTAGATCCTTTTTTTGAAGATTGGTGTTACATTCGCTACCTTCCAGTCATCAGGCACAATGCCTGATTTGAGGGAAAGATTATATATTTTGGCTAGGACCTCAGCATTTTCATCCTTAAGGTCCTTGAGAACTCATGGATGGATGCCATCTGGTCCTCATGATTTGTTAGCATTTAGTTTAACAAGAAATGCAAGAACCTCCTCCCTGGTTATTTCTAGCTGGCCTAATTCTTCCATCCCTAGCCCCCTACAAAGATAGGCTCTGTTTTGGGCATATAGTCTCTGTCTTCTTCAGTGAATACTGAAGCAATGAATTCATTGAGTCTCTCTGCAGTTTCTGTTTCTCCTTTAATAATCCCTTGCCTTCCATTGTCGTCTAATGGTCCAATGGCCTTCCTAGTTGGGTTCTTACTTATAATGTACTTAAAGAAGTCCTTAGTTCTTTGAGCATTTTTAGCCATATGCTCCTCAAAGTCTTGCTTTGCTTTCCTGATTGTTGCCTTGCATTTGTTCTGTCAGAATTTATGTTTCTGCCTGTTGTCCTCATTTGGACAAGCCTTCCATCTTCTAAATGAGCTTTCTTTTGCTTTTGATCACTTCCCAAACAGCTGCTGTAAGCCACATCAGAGTCCTCTTGGACCTGGCAGTGTCCTTTTTCCTTTTGGGTATGCATTCCAATTGGGCCTCTGTTGTTGTTTTTGTGAACAGTGTTCATGCCTCTTGGAGTGTTTGGACTCTCTTAATTTTCTCGTTCAGCTTCTTTTTTACCAGTTTCCTCATATTTGGGAAATTGCCTTTTTGAAAATTTAAGGTCTCTGTGTTAGATTTCATCAGTGATTGGCAGTCTATGATTAAGTTAAAAGTAATTGTGATGTGGTCACTGTTGTAGTGGGTCTTCATTCATCTGTTCCAGGGAACAATCATTTAGCATATCTATGAACTTTATCACTTTCTCATGTGCTGAACAACAGCTCACCCAGTCTATGTGAGGGTAATTGAATTCCCCCATTATACCCAGGCTTCCCTTCTTGGATGCCTCCTTTACAACATTCTCCAACTGCCAGTTTCTCTCAGGGGCATGGGTCGGAGGCTGATAGTATATGCCTACTGTTGTGGCCTGATACTCTTACCCACAGAGTTTCTAATGGTAACCCCACCTAGATATTCCAATTCATATGATTTTATCACTTCTTTGACATACAAGGCTATACCACCTCCTGTTTGCCCCTCCCTGTCTAGTTTGTAGCCTGGGATAACTGTATCCCATTGGTTATCATCCACCCACCAGGTTTCAGTGATGCCAATAATATCAATATTTCTATCAATTGCTAAGCATTCCAGCTCCCCTTTTTTCTTCCAGAGGCTTCTGGTATTTGCATCCAAGCATTTATAGATGCTTTTCTGATGCAGTCTTTTGAGTCCAGTTGCACAGTTAGCCTGCCTCTTGCATCCTTCTGCTGGAGTGCGGGTGACTAGCTCCTCCCTCTGCTCAGTAATTATTGCATCCTCCTCACTACTCAAGTAGACACTTTCCCGAACCGGATGCTGCCCAGCTCCTGTCGGCTTTCCCCCAGTTATCAGTTTGTTACCAGTTTTTACATATTATTTTTGAGTCTGTGCTTGGCTCAGAACCAGTGTCCAGTAATTAAATTGCAATAAAATAAGGAAGTGCAAACACTGAACTGTTTAAGTCTGATTTATTGAAGCCAAACCAAAAGTAACAGTCAGTGGTCTCACCCTGGATGGGGTGAGTGAGCCCTGAACATTTGTTCAACATCAGTTTTTATACATACAAACCAGTTCAAGGTTTCCCTTGATCTGCATTGGTGGTGGGTGATTGTTCACAGTTGTCCTGATGATCCAATTTCCTGTGCCATCAAGCTCTTGATGGTCCAAATCCTTGAGTCAATGTTCCATAGATTGGTGTCCTATTGTACAACTGGGCCCAGTCTGGCAGAGACAGGGAATGTGGAACTCCAGACAATGGGACAATCTCCTGCCCCTCAGGCACAGTTTACCTTGGGCATAATCCTCTCATCCAGGTGTTCTGCCACTTCCTGGAGTCATATACTTCCAGTTAATTGACATTCTTAATGTATTCTAGTTCCTATAATTTACCTAGCTAGAATAAATGTTTTTTTTTCATGTTATCAAGTTTAAAAGCTGCACTGCAGCCTTTTTGATGTTGAGTGCCAGCAATCTGGTCCCATCATGGTTCATGCGCAACCCGTCCTTCCCGAACAGGTTTGGCTTGTCCCAAAATGTTCTCCAGCTCCTGACAAATCTCCAAAGTGTTCTTCAACTCCTGACCAATCTCTTAGCCTTGAGAAAAGATGATTGAAATGAGATGGGATAGCACTCTTGAAATAAGTAAAAGATAGTCTTACAGAGGGCAGGCAAGGTTCGCTCTCCACCCAGAGCGAAGGGCTCAAGTTACAGGTAGCCAGATTTCAGCAAAATACTGTACCAGGGAAAGCTTCCTGACTGTGGGATTAGCAGAGCAATGAAACCAGTTGCATGAGGAGGTGGTGAGAGCGCTCCAATGCTGGAGGCATTTATGAGAAAAATTAAGCCACCAACTATCAGATGTGGTTTGACTTGGGGCCTTTTCACACGACCCCTAAGATCCGCTGGTCCCTTAAATTCGGACCAGAGATCTTGGGGGTTCGTTTCTGTTCCTGCATCCCCACCCCTCAGCAATTCCTGCTCCTGTCGGCGTGAGGGGAGGGAGGGAAAAAAATGACAAAAGAAGCCTTTACTAACCTGCCGGTGCCGGTTGAACTTGCCACGAGCCCCCCGTTACTTCCTGGTTCCTTCTCAAGGGGCTCTTAAAGGGGCGGGAGGCAAAAAAAACAACAGACAAGCGAGGAGAGCCCGGCACTCTTATCCGCATCAAATATTTTTCACCTCCAGAGAGAAGGTACAAGAAAAGTGTGCTGGGTCGCGCTAAAGTGGGCGGGGTCACACTTAATTGTCTCCAAACTCTGGAGCTGGTGGGGAAACATTTCTAAGCTCCGGAGCTGGGAGCCATTTGCAGTGCAGCTTAGGGGTCGTGTATAAACGCCCTTGGATTCCCGCTTCAAAGGAAGGAGTTGAAGGCTATGGCCTTGATAGAGCCTTTCCTACTTGTCCTTTTGCGACTGGACAACAGAGTGGTGCAATGCACCTTCCGTTCCAGCAGGGGGCAGATCCGCTTTTCCTTGTTCAGGGCGTGCGGGAACTTGCAATATTATTAATTTAATTATTTATTTATTTTACAGAAAGGGCCGGAACACCGTCGGCGCGCGCGCGCGATAGAGAGAGGGACGAAGGCGGAGGCGGGGATTTTGCGCTTCTGGTGCCCGGAGTAGAGCGCACGCCGGCGCCTGACCTAAACAAACAACCGGGGTTGCATTTGCCCATTCCGTCGCCGAGACGACCTGGCGTGTGGACTTTGGCTGGCCTTCGCTCCGGTGGACTTGCTTATCTCCGGCCGCCCAGGGCGCTCGGTCTGGCGGCTCTGGTTCATCGCTGCGCCCAGCTTCCGTCCCGTCCCGTCCCGTCTGCCTCGGTTGCTGCAACGCCCGGCGAGCCATGCAAGCCGCGGTTCTCCTCTCGCTGGCCTTCTGCGCCCTGCACATGTGGCCAGCGGTGCTCGGCAGCCCCCAGCACCTGCGATTTGCCCCACTGGACCGAAAGTGGCCCCGGTGGCTGACCAAGGTGAGTGGCGGCTCTTGAGCCCCTGCGTGCGTGCGTGCGTGCGTAATGCACGGTGGGAACGATAGTGCAAATGAATGGAGGAAAATGCTCGAACCACGTTTACACACGGGCAGCGTTCTCTTGAGAGCACGGGTGCTACGGACAAGTCGCTGGAAGCCCTCCTCGTTGGCTAAGGAGAGGGCTGATGGGAGTCCAACGACATGTAGAGGGCGAGCAGTTCCCCAGTCCTGGACTTGTTTGTTATTCCGTGCAAATTGGTCTCCCCAGATATTTTATACCGCGTAAAATGCATCATAAAATAGCTCTTTCTCCCTGCTTAATAGCGCTTTCTTTTTCTTTCTGAAAATCGGGTGAAGATCATGTAGTAAAGGGGGAACTCACTTCCTTTGAGGTCTTAAGTCTTCTGCTCCTACCTCCGGATGTTTGTCTGTTTATGCATTTTAGACGCAAAAGCCATCAAGACAAATAAATTAATCAGTAAAGGAAGAGCAACATAATTTGAAAATATCAATTCCCCATTTCCCTATCGTGATGATTCAGCCTAAGCAAGTGTTAATTCCTACCAGTAATGAAAAGTGAAAATTCAACAGATAGGGACTGCTGTTAGGGGTGTTATTAAACAAATTAGGTCCTTATGCTGGCAGTGTTAAATGCCTAGGCATGTATTATGTAGTTCAGGGATGATTACTGAAGCTCTTACTGCACAGTCATGTGTGGGATGATGGATGGCACAGCATTATGATCTACTTTATACAGAACCAGTTCCTTCTTCTAGAATGCAGGGGCATCTATCTTGATGATAAAGGGAAGTCAGAAATTCATATTAAGGCATGTTTATTAGTTTGTGCCTCCTCCCTTCTCAACACAAAGTTCCCTACAAGCTTTTGTGGTTACCAAATCCCTTGATTAGTCTAGAATCCCTGGTGGTGAACTTTTGGCACGCCAGATGTTTTGGACCACAACTCCCAGAATTCCAAGCCTGGATTGCCAATGACAAAGGACTGTGGGAGTTGTGGTCCAAAGCATTTGGAGTGCTGAAGGTTTGCTACCACTGGTCTAGATGTTGCAAAAAGTGAAGTGGGAAAGGACCACAGATACTTTTCTCTGAAAATTGTTTGTGTCCCTCTGTCTGGAGAACAGAGCAGGATGCCCTCACCATTCTTACTGTCTGATTATGCAGTGATATCTTGACCCAGGCTCAAGAAGCTGCTTAGGTCTCTATTTGTACCATAGTTTAGTACAGTGGTTCTCAACCTGTAGGTCCCCAGATGTTCCTGACCTGCAACTCCCAGAAGTCTCCACCACTAGCTCTGCTGGAAGGGGTTTCTGGGAGTTGCAGTCTGGGGACCCACAGGTTGAGAACCAGTGGTTTCGTGGAAACGTCTAAAATAGTAAAGCCATGTAGTGGTTGCTCAATCTTTCATAGTCGAATGTAGATTTGCATTAGAGAAACCCTCCCTCTAATGTTAGAGTAACTTATGTAGAAACAAAGTCCATTTGTTTCAATCTTCCACACACACTTATTTCCTCTGAGCCAGAAGCAGGGTAAAAGCTGTAGTTGGATGAACCTTTTTTTTCATTAAGATACTTAGCCAGAAGATATATTGTTCCTTAAGGTCTCCATAAAGATGTAGAAAGATGCCGTGTATCATGTTGGATAAAGGATTTCATCCTGCTCAGTAACATCAACTGGGAACAGCCTTCCAGCATTTTGGATAGGGCTGATGGAGGTATGTCATTACACTGAAGGTAATGGACAGTGAACCACAGACACTTTTAAAATGCTGAGCATCTGTTCTACCAATCCACTCCCACCAAAACTTGGGAAAATGTTGGGTTGGCAACAATCTGCACATTTAGCAAAGCAACAGATCCTTGAGTTAAAGAAAGAGGTTTTATTTCACGGCAAACAAAATTGTTTCCTTCAGGGCATGGCCATGTACTCCATTCTTTCTTTGTCCACTCTTTGTACAGCTCCTGCTGTTTTAAGAAAGTACAGAACATTAGAAGAGATACTTCCCATCTTGGACGCTCCCTGTTTGTACTGTTGACATCAGGCAGACAGTACAGGTCTATTAGAACAAGGTCAAATAGATTTAAGGAATAGTTCTTACCCAACAGCAGTAATCATGTTAAATACAGCTAAAATGTAAGTTGATGAGAAATACCAGGGTTGAATGTGTAACATGTACCGTATATTGTATGGGGGACTGTGAAGCCGTTGGGTGAGAAAGAATAGGGTTGTGTGTGTGTGTGTGTGTGTGTGTGTGTGTGTGTGTGTGTGTCTTTTTTAAATTTGTAGTTTTTTAATGTATTGGGTACAAATGCTGTTACGTGAGAGAGTATAGGGTTGTGTGTGTATGTATGTTTGGTTTTATGTTTTAGAGCAGGGTTGTCCAACTTTGAACAGGCCGAGGTCTACTTTTTCTGGCCCAAAGTGCCTGAGGGCTACTACACTAAGACCTCTACTTACAAATTTTATCCATTCCAAACACATGCTTCTAAGTAAAAAAAATTGTAAGAGCAGCGGTTTCCCATAGGAATGCATTGAAATCCATTCCTTCTGGAATGGATTAATTGATTTTCAGTGCATTCCTATGGGAAGGCTGACCATGCACATACTTCCTTTGCACCCGCTTGATCATCTGGCCGGGGTGGGGGTGAGGGTGGGGGTGAGCAGGGGACAACACCATGGCCATTGAACTGCCCCGTTCAGCTGGGACAGTGGGCTGACAGACCCAAAACTTTGCTGGGGCAGTGGTGGTCCTTGGGATGGGGGAGGGAGGGGTGGAGAACTTATCCCCTCACTTTTAAAATTGATGACTGGTGGGCTACTTTTGAACCCTTCGCGGGCTACCAGTAGCCTGCAGTCTACCTGTTGTGCAGGCCTGTTTTAGAGTTTTATAATGGGTATAAGTGATGCTGGATGAGAGCATGTAGGAGTATTTATATGGATGTTTGTTTTTAATGGTAGACTTCTGTTTTGGAATTTTATATTTTATATTTGGGGGCGAGTGATGTGCTGACTGGATGGCACCTTTTAATTTAATTGTACTTGTACAATGACAATACATGTTATTCTATTCTATTCTACTCTATTCTATTCTATTCTGTTCTGTTCTGTTCTCTCTCCCCTTCTAAAAAATAGTAACAACCTTCTCATTGAGGGAAACATTTCATGACAGAATGATAAGTATCGTACTTCTCCTAAGTTGAGTAATACTTAATGCTGGCACTTGTGTATTTCAACACAGTCACAGGGGCGCTTTCTTATAAAGATACTTTCCACTACTTATATAAACTGCACCCAACTTTCCCCACCTTTGGTCTGGTGAGGTTTGAGAGGCAATCTAAGGTATTATTTAATCCAACTAGTTTCTCTAAATTCATAGAAATTATACTATCAGATGCTTAGTAAACACTTACAGACCAACTTAAACATGCTTAAAGTGCTTATATAATTAACTTTGAACCTTTCATGCAACGTAAGATAACAGAGTGTTCTGTGCAATGTGTGTGCTATGATCCTGATTTTGAAGAAGGGTTACCTTACATTAGGAACACGGGAGAATCCCCACAAGGCTCTTTCTTGCTCAAAGTCAGTTTGGAACTCCAAGTCATTTCAGCTAGGCAGGAGTGACCATGAACATCTCATTTATTTCTTTTATATTCTTGCAAGGCAAATTATTTTAGCTGAGGTGTGTGTGTGTGTGTGTGTGTGTGTGTGTGTGTGTGTGTGTGTGTGTGTGTGTGTGTGCGCACACACACACACACACGCCTATAGATATAGACACACACACACACACACACACACACACACACACACACACACACACAACGTCTGCTCCAGTCTTCTTTAACCTCTCTCAAGAGCACAACAGACCTGTCCCAGGTCGCATTGGAGCCCTGCTTCAAAGCTGACAGGCGAGCACACCCTTAAAGTTTTGGCAGCCCGCTGCTTCATCCACTAATGTGCCATAAGATAAGCCAAAGGTTGCTCGCTATTTGGTCATTGCTCTGCTGAGTGTTTGGCCGAAGCAGAGTCCAAACTGTCTCTTTTTACTGAACAGAGTCTTAGGTTGTATTGGGTTTGAAATTAACAGGAAGCTTTCCCAAAGGCTCCTTTATGATCACTTCCTGGATTCCTGAGCTTGGATGCATCATAAATGCCGCTAGCCAAATAGAATCAAACAGGTCTTGCAACATTTTGGAAACCTTAAATCTCAGCTAAGCCGCTGTGTTAAATAAGTGACTTAATTATTAAACACTAAGAATATGTGTCTTTCTGAGGTTCGGACTTCATCCAGATTGGAGTAAACGTGTATAGGACAAAATGCATTAGGGAAGCATCTGGGGAGTGGCACTCGGGTTATCCACCCAGTCTAGCACAGAGAAGCCTGGGGAACAGAGTGTGATGAAATGGTAGTTGGTGGTGCTGTGCTGTTGTATAAAAAGAGATTCGTAGGAATATAAAAACACTGGACTGAGGTATTACCGGTTGGAGCTGAGGCAAGTTGTCCCTGTTCAACCAGCCAGGGCTGCGTCCTCCTACACAGGAGACATATAAGAAATAAAGAGGTGTAACCAGAGCTTGGAAAATATATTTTCTGCAAACATCTTCCAGAATTCCTCCGGTTAACAAGATCACTGGAGGTGTCTCAAGAATCCAATCTATCAGGGAATCCACCAATTGATTTAAAATAAAATAAAATTAAAAATCTAAGCTTGCGGCATAATTGCAGGGGGAATGACACATTTATTTGGGTGCAGAACTGCATGTTTGAAGTGACCCTACAAACACCAACACAGAGTCTGCGGGTTGGATGCTCAGCACTATTGAGGATAAAACATCCAGCAATGAGGCAGGGAGCTAGCAGAAGGTATCACAATCTGCCGAACCACAATAAAACATCAATTTCTTCTGCCTGCCTGATTGTTTTCTTATCAGCTCACAGTTTTCTGCAGCCTCCTGTAGTTTTCCTTTGCTCAACTTGGCCATTGTAAAAGCATGCCAAATATCGTGGGCTGTCCTGTTTTTTTAAGGCCTTGGGATTAAATGACGCCTGATAAAGAAGTGAAAGGGGGAACCATGGCAGTGCGCAGCTACTGTCGTTTTTGACTGAGGGCAAAGAAGCTCAGTAATAATCCTCCTTACATAAATATTACAACAGGGAGATGTTTGGCAAATTTGAAATTGTGCCAGCTAGTTTCCTGACATCACAAGAGAGGCTGAGGGTGGGTAGTTGCATGGTAGAGTCCAAAGTGGTACATCCCAACACATGATGGATAATCTCCCCCTGCCCAACAAATCAAGTGCTATAGCTCTGATTCTGTTCATCCTAGTTATGCCAATAGGAAAAGGACACCCTCAAATTTATATTCCACCGTTCAGCAAAAATGGCATTTGAGACTGCAAACAAGACATGAATGCTGATCAGTTAAAGGGGGGGAAAACCCAGCAGTAACAAGAAATAAATAGCACATTTCCAGTTAAAAACCCATGCAGCCGGCAAATCTTTTATCCAAATTCTTGTCTGCAAAGAAATAACTCTGCCTGCGATCAAGAGGACCACATCTAATTATACATCCTCTACATCAGTGGTTCTCAACCTGTGGGTCCCTAGATGTTCCTGGACTGCAACTCCCAGAAACCCCTTCCAACACAGCAAATGGTGGAGGTTGAGAACCACTGCTCTGCATCTTGCTCATGGGACAAACTGGGTCTCCAGTGTAGTGCGTTGGACTCACTCTTGAATCCCCACTTGGCTGGAGGGAGCCAACTAGGTGGGAAGGGAACCGGTAAAGTCACTCTTTAAATATCTCACTTACCTTGAAAGCCCTATTAAGGTTGGTGCCGAACACACATCTTGTTTAGTTTTGTTCTGAGCATTAGGCCTTGGTGATGGTTGCTTGAAACATATCAGGTGCCTGCATACAGGACAGTCTAGATCAGTGGTTCTCAACCTCTGGGTCCTCAAATGTTCCTGGACTACAACTCCCAGAAGCCTCCACCTGAAAGTGGTTTCTGAGAGTTGCAGTCCAGGAACATCTGGGGACCCACAGGTTGAGAAGCACTGGTCTAGATTCTGCTGTAGCATTAATATTCTAATGTATCTAGCTGTCACCTATGATTTCCTCAGACTTAAGAACATAAGAAAAGCCATGCTGGATCAGGCCAAAGGCCCATCTAGTCCAGCTTCCTGTATCTCACAGTGCCCCCACCAAATGCCTATGGGAGTGCATGAGACTAGATATCTGTCTCCTGCAACCACTCCCCTGCATCTGGCCCTTGAGGTACCCTGGTTTTAAGCCTGGAGATTACACATCTCCATCATGGTTTGTAACCTGTGATGGACTTCTCCAGGAATCTGTCCAATCCTCTTTTGAAGGCATCCAGGCTAGATGCCATTACCACCTCTTGTGGCAGGGAGTTCCACAGACTAACAACACAATGGGTAAAAAAAAAATATTTTGTCTGTTTTCACTCTCCCAACCTACTTGTAGTTTGTGTCCCTTCTTTCACATGCATGTGCTTGTGCGCGCGCGCGCGCACACACACACACACACACACACACACACACACACACACACACACACACACACACACACACACACACACACACACAAAACGCCTTTCTTCCATTTTGTATTTTGTCTACCTTTGGGGTACAGTAGTACCTTGGTTTACAAGCATAATTCATTCAAGAAACATGGTTGTAAACCAAAGCACTCTTATATCAAAGCAAATTTTCTCATAAGAAATAATGGAAACCCAGATGGTTTGTTCTGGGGCCCCATAGACCACATACTGTACACAGAGAATGCCAAAACTGACCAAATAAGTTGGCTAGAAGTCCATGTCAGTTTAGGTATCTGGCTGCGGAATCTGCCCTGCTTGGGTCTATAAGTCCATGTCAGTTTAGGTATCTGGCTGCGGAATCTGCCCTGCTTGGGTCTATCAACTGGATTTTACTCTGTGTTTTTAATGTGACAATAATTAAATGCACTTTGGAGCCCTATACACACTTGACTAGCTGCCCCATGACTAGAATTGGTTTGAAGAATAAGAAAATACATTTAAATCAAATTAAATACAAAATATAGTTATAGAGGAAAAGCAAAACCCTAACCTGCACTTTCCTTTGGAAACATTCCTGGTTGGTGCAATGGAGACCTGCCTTCTTCTTTCCTCCCTCTGCTTTTGAGGCTTCCCTGAGATGGAACGTTCCAGATAATCACTCACTATCCAGCGGGGAGGGGGGGGGTAGGAGAAACACCTTTGGCTCACTTGTGATCATGTGACCTGCTCCAGTGCTCATACTGCAAGGCACTGCTCATTGATCCAGTCAAAATTCATAAGAAATGTATGTTCATCTTGCAAAACACTCATACACCAAGGTAATCATAAACCAAGGTATTACCATACTTCCCTCAGGTTCCTGATTTTCAGTGCACTACCTGTTGTTTGTTATGGCTTCATCCAACCCGCACCCCCTTTCCCAGCTCACTATACTGTAGTTCTTTTGACACATTTTTTCCTTTCAAATCCTCCAGGTTGACAGCTTTCAGTGGGCGAACTGTGGTCCTCCATCGGACCCTGCTGTGATTAGAAGTCTGTCTGTGAATCCCTGTCCAATTGAGATCCCAGGAAAAGTGATGGTCAGTGCCTCAGTCTCCAGTTCTGTGGCAATTGAAGCACCTGTGCAGGTAAGGAGAGGGAAAGGGGCTAATCCAGGCAAGAAATGCTGTCTCACATGCCTGATATTAAGGAACCTTCAAAATATACTAGGATTGGTCAGAAGGGTTAACAGAGTTTTCATGCTATACAGAAACCACAAAGGCTGGCACCAGATTACACCAGATTGGCATCCCTAATTGCTATGTGCTATGTGGACACATCATAGCTTTTTCTGCTGTCTTCTTTGTGTGTGTGTGTGTGTGTGTGTGTGTGTGTGTGTGTGTGTGTGTGTGTGTGTGTGTGTGTGTGTGTGTGTGTGTGTGTGTGTGTGTGTGTGTGTGTGTGTTTTGCCTTGTTATGAGAATGCAGAAGAAGAAACTCTGAAGGTTCAAGAAATTTTCAGAGTTTCTACTTTGTCCATTCTGGAATGGAGATTTTGAACTGGGAGCTCTGAGAGGAGGGAAGTGCTCTACAGCATCATTTAGACAACAGGGTTCACAGGTGGTGGGTCTCAGCCTCGATTCCTTGGTTTTTAGGTGGCAAATGTGCGGCCAGTCATTTCTGTTTACTTTGGCTACATTTCATTGGCTGATTGGCTGAACACTTCAGTAGTGAGCAATCAACAGGCAATCAAGAGGCAAGGGTTTATTTATTATTTATTTATTTATTATTGAATTTATATCCCGCCCATCTTCCCAACGGGAACTCTGGGCGGCGAACCTGCAGAACAAATCAGGAAATACACATAGTAGGTACACTACAACACAATAAGGAGACATAATCAGCAAATCAACATAGATTAATAAGAAGCATATTTAAAAAGAACAGCAGCAGGGGCGCACCCTTTAATTCAGACCTCACCGCTGCTATGTCAAAAATTCGACCTAGGTATTGACGGCGGGGGGAAAAAAAAAGGCTAAGCTAGGTCACCAAATGCCTCGCGGAATAGAATGGTCTTCACCGGTTTACGAAAGGCCAGCAGGGACTCTGCAGAGCGCACTTCGCTGGGGAGGCTGTTCCATAAGGTTGGAGCAGCCACCGAGAAAGCCCGGTTCCGGGTACGGGACCGCCTGGCTTCTCGGAGGGATGGAACCTGCAGCGAGTGCGCCCGCGACTGCCGAACCGGTCGGGCCGATGTTGACCGCTGGGCGATCCGCTCCGCCAGGTAATCCGGGCCCAAGCCATGGAGGGCTTTATAAGCTAAAACCAAGACCTTGAATCTGATCCGGGAGGCAACGGGTAGCCAATGCAGCCGGGCCAGAACCGGGGTGATGCGGTCATAGCGACGCGCACCCGCCACCAGTCTGGCCGCTGCATTTTGCACCCGCTGCAATCGCCGGAGGAGAGTCAAGGGCAACCCCATGTAGAGAGCATTACAGTAGTCCAGCCTCGAGATCACCAGCGCCTGGACCACTGTTCTCAGGGAGTCCCCGTCTAGGTAGGGGCGAATCTGGGTGATCTGGCGAAGATGAAAAAATGCGGTCCTGGCCACGGCCGCCACCTGAGCATCCAGGGACAGAGCCGGGTCCAGGATCACGCCCAGATTCCGAACCCTCTCCGTCAGTTGGAGGGAAACACCCTCCAGACTGGGGAGAGGGCCTCCGAACATCACCTCGGTCTTCTCAGGGTTGAGTCTGAGCCTGTTGGCCTTGGTCCAAGCCATAACCGCCTCCAGACACTGGTCGAGGGACCGGACAGCTTCCACTGCAGAGGTGGAAAAACAGAGATAGAGCTGCGTGTCATCAGCGTACTGATGACAACGCAGCCCAAATCTCCTGATGACCCCAGCCAGCGGCCTTACATAGATGTTAAACAGCATGGGGGAGAGAGACGACCCCTGCGGAACCCCACAAGGGAGTGTCCACGGGGCCGACAACTCCCCCCCATGCTGCACATACTGGAGCCGATCCTGAAGGAAGGACCGGAGCCAACTGAGAACAGTGCCCCCGATCCCTACCTCCAGGAGCCGGTCCAGTAGGATACCGTGGTCGACGGTATCGAAGGCCGCTGACAAATCCAGGAGAACCAACAGGGTAGAGGAACCCCTGTCGGCCGCCCGGATTAGGTCATCTTGCAGCGCGACCAGAGCTGTCTCGGTACCCCGGCCAGGCCTGAAGCCAGATTGGCAAGGATCAAGGCACCGCTGTTCCTCCAAGAAAGATTGAATCCGCACCGCGGCCACCCTCTCGATGACCTTGCCCATGAAGGGAACATTGGCAATCGGTCGATAGTTGGACAATTGGTCTGACGCCAATCCCGGTTTTTTCAAGATGGGCTTAATCACCGTCTCCTTCAAGCGAGAGGGAAAAACCCCCTCGCTGAAGGAGGCGGTGGCGATGGCTGCGGCCCACTCGGGCATGCTCCCTCCGGCAGATTTGATAAGCCAAGATGGGCAAGGGTCGAAGGGGGTGGTCGCGGGACGGCAATGGGCAATAGCCCTGGAGGCTTCCAAAGGAAAAACAGGCCCAAACTCAACCAGTTGAGGAGAACGGGGGGGTGAGGGGGCTGGGGATGGCGAGGGAGGGCCAGTGCCACTGGATTCAAAGCCAGCACGGATGGCCTCAATTTTGGATCTAAAAAAGACTGCAAAGTTCTCACTACTGAAATCAGTAGGAGGAGGCCTAGCCAGACTAGGATTGGTGAGGTCTCGGACCACCCGGAAAAGTTCTGCCTGGCGGTTCGAGGCCTCACCAATTCTCAGGGAGTAAAAAGATCTTCTAGCTTCCCTGATCGCTCGCGAGTAGCGCCTAGTCTGGATCACAACGGCAGTCTTGTTGTTCACCGTCCGGCTCTGTCTCCAGATGCTCTCCAGTCTCCTCCGTTCCTGCTTCATCGCCTTTAACTCCGCCGTGAACCACGGAGAGGTTCGGGCTCTGCCCCGGAGGAGACGCTTGGGAGCGATTCGGTCAACAGCACCGGCAGCTGTCTCAAACCATTGGTTAGCCAGGGCTTCGGCCAAATTGTCAGCCAGGCCGCCAGAAAGCTCCCCGAAGGCTTCCCGGAACCGAGCCGGATCAAGAAGCCTTCGGGGGCGGGCCCAAACAAGGGGCCGGTGGTCCCCGCGAGGAGGGGCCGCCATTGCTAGGGAGAAGGACAACAGGTAGTGATCTGACCATGACACTGGTGTGGGAACGATGTCCCGCACCTCCAGATTGGAATCCCCCGACATGGAGGTAAATACCAGATCCAGGGAATGCCCACTCCTGTGGGTAGGGCAAGAAACACGCTGGGATAGGCTCATGGACGTCATGGTGTCCATGAATTCCAGAGCTACGCCGACGAGCTCATCACCGACATGCACGTTAAAGTCCCCGACGACCAAAAGCCGGGGGGACTTCAACAGCGCTGCGGCCATGAACTCCGCGAGCTCTGGCAGAGATTGTGCAGGGTTGCGGGGAGCACGGTAGCCCAGCACAATGCCAAATCTATCCCGCTGACCTACCAGCAGGTGGAGGCATTCAAGCCCTGGAATCACCAATGTCGAGGCCCTGGTCACGTGAAGCGATTCCCTATAAACAATGGCGACTCCTCCCCCCTTCTGGCCCTCCAGACCTTAGCATGGCCACTGGTCCAGAACTGGGCCAAGCAAGCCAACTTTTTGGCCTCTGTCTGATATTTAGTCCAGACCGGATGCCATAGAGAGGAGGAGAAGTGGAACATACACTACTGGCAGCCAGGTGCAACATGGTGCAGCTACCATGCCTACGCAGTCCTCTATGGCAGGGCTGTTCAGCTTTGAACAGGCCGAGGTCAACTTTTTCTGTACCAAAGTGCCTGAGGGCTATTACACTAAAACCTCTACTTACCAATTTTATCCATTCTGAGCTCATGCTCATAAGTAGAAAAATAAAATAAAATTGTAAGTAGAACAGTGGTTTCCCATAGGAATGCATTGAAAAATCAATCAGTTTGGAAGGGAATAGATTTCAATGTGCCATGGCCCTTGAACTGCCCTGCTTGTCTGAGTCAGTGGGCTGGCACACCCAGAACTTTGCTAGGGCAGTGGTGGTCCTTGGGATGAGGGAGGGATGTGTGGAGAACCTATCCCCTCACTTAATAAATTGATGGCCGGAGGGCTATTTTTGGTGCCCAGCTGACTAAACGGCATTCCCCTCAAAACCAGTATGAGGTGGCCTTTGTTCTGACCACCAGTGCTGAAATGGTAGCTTCCAGTTCTCTCTAGAGTTCTGCAGATGAGAGTAAAAGCTCTCCCACACTTCAGAGTCACGCTTCCCTCACAAACCCTCCATCTGATGGCCTAATCAGCCAGGGTTGGGTGAGATCCAAGCCCTTCCTTTCCTGTTTGGCAACTGCATTTCCAAATGTTCCGTATCAGCCTTGCCCGTAGAGGAGTGAGCCCAAAACAGCAGAGGGAAGATGCCTGGACTGGTGAGGATGATGTCAACACTGAAGGTGTGTCCAAGAACAAAGGCAACGGAAGGTTATAGAGAGCTGGAAAATGGCACCTGTCGACAAAACGATTCTGTGACTAGTGGATTAGGAAGGCAGATCTAAATTTTCGCCCCCTCCTCAAAGCACTGTGCCCTAAATGTTTAAAGTATTTTCTTGCCCTCTACCATCTCCCTCCTCCCCATTGTTTTGTGGCCTTGCTGGGTTTGTTATTATTCTATTGGTAATTTCCCTCCCTCTTCCTTTATTGTTGCACTGAAACATTTTGGTCATTCTTATTATTCCTGTTTTAAAGCAGAGGGAAGTTGAGGTAGACCAGCAATGAAAATCTAGCTAGCAAATGGGGAAGTGGTGCTCTTTGGTCAACAGTAACCTGCGTGATTGCCTGGACTTGGCTGGTCAGCTTCCTTAAAAGATGTTTACTGGAAGACGGTCATGCGGAATGTGTTTTTTTTTTTTTCAGCCGGAGTCAGGCCTCGAGGCTATTTGCTTTGCTTTTCCACTGCTTTCTCTTCTTTTACACATTCTCAAAGGCGCCTTCTGATATGGGCTGGAATCCTGCAGATTTACATTGGGATAAGCAAAATTGGGTCAACTGCAGAGACGAACAGCTGCTTCTTCACAAGTTGCTGCTTCTGTTCCTCCTTGCCGCATCAAGCCCCATGGTTGACATGCAACTCGGAATGTGAGCAGCACCATGTGGTGCACAGGTTGAACTGCAGTACGGTAGCCAAGGCTCTGCTCATGACCTGGGCTTCATCTCAACGGACTCAGGTAGCTGGCTCAAGGTGGATTCAGCCTCCCGTTCTTCTGAGGCTGGTAAACTGAGTACCCAGCTTGCTGCAGGGTACGGCATCATGTAGCCTGCAGAATTAAACTGGCAAACTGCCAAAACAGGGCTTTAAGCACTATGGGATGTGAGATAAGCAGCATACAGTACTTTATTTTGCTTTGACAACTCACCACCAGGATGTCTGCAGCTACACTTGCATTGGTGCAAATCTGCAATAGGATTCTGGCCATGGAATCATGTCCAGGATACATCAGGTAGAGTGCCTTGCTGTGGTTTAGCCTGTGCCACAAGTTTGAAGTAAAGGTTTGATCTTCTTGGTGATCTCACCTATTTTGCAAGGTGAGTGTCTTCTTGGGTGAGTTGAGGTAAAACTAGAAACTGAGGTTTGTCAGAAGCCACTAAAGGGGAGTGGGAATGGCTGCAAGAGAGGAAGAGAGGGATGTGTCCTCCAAAACTCAGTCCCAAAATGCGTGCAGGGCCAAACCGTGCCCTGCTGTTGCATCTGGACCCACCTGCCTTCCCCGGGTTTCCCCCCTTTCTCTGTAACCAATGAGCATGCCTTCAGATGTGGTGTCCAAGCAAGGGAAATGAGAAAGTTGTGTGACTCTTTGAGCAGCTGTGTGACTACATAGATTCAGACATTCTCAAACAGTTATGCAGAAGAAGGAAGTAAACAGAAGTTCTGCTTTCTACCACGTTTCACATGCAATATTGAAATAGGAATCTGTCAGGTGGTGTGCAGGCATACCTTGGATGACAAATTTAATGCGTTCCCCGGGACATTTCATCTTCCAAAAATTTTGTAAACCACAGACGCATAGGGGCGCAATGTATCCAGGGGAAAATTATTTTTAATGAAAAAAATGTGTAAACCAATTTTTTTGGGGGATCGTAAACCAAGGTACCAATGGATTTCCTTTCATGAACCGAAAATTACATTAATGAAGATGTTCGTCAACTGAGGCACGCCTGTATATTGAAACTTTGTGTGGGGAAAAGAAAAAGCTAGAGAAAGAACATGGGTCTACAAGAGCCATTTTATATTCAGGGCTTTTGTATTTTTTTTAGTCTATTGAGTTCCTTCTGGAACAGAATACAAAACTGTGGCGAGAAGAAATTTGTTTATCTTGTGTACCCTCTGCCGTGCTTCTTTAGAGCAACCAACGCAACTCCCAATATGTCTCAAAGGGCAGGAATCGTTCCAGAGCATGTACAGATGCAGACGCATTGTGGCTCTTCAGCCTCATTGCCCATCCCTGCTCTAGCCCTGGGAATCATCTATGGTATCTGTGCTATATAACAAGGCTCTACTTGCCCTTGATTGCATCTCCCAAAATGAAGTGCAGTGAGTCAAGTGAGGGGAGCATAGGCAGTCCTTGATCCGTGGATCTGGGGGACTCATCAGCCTGGCGTCCCCTGCCAAACTGGAACCTGCAGAGCAATAAGTAGAAGGACATTTAATTTTTTTTAAATTGTTTTACAAATAATGAAATGCATCCCCTCTGCCCTGATACTTTTGTACATATTTGATCTTAGGGTATGTATTCTGTCCAGTCGCCTCGGCTATAGAAGAGGATCTGAGAGCTGTTGGTCATGTGAATTTATCTTGCTGGAAGGAAAAAAAAAGATCTGGTTCCAACCAGCTTGGAGCTGGGAGGATTCTTTAGGACATTTCTAACCCATCAGGCTATTCACCTTGTGTGAAGTGATCTTCTGTGAAATAGATTTCATGCCTTTTCTGCAGAGTGTCAGCAGAAATAAAGCAGGACAGGAAAGAGTTTTGTTTAAGGAAAAAATATTTTCTTATGCTCACACTTTTGTTATTCTGTCCTCCACGTTTGCCAAACAGGAGCTGTTTCTCTGGGCCTGGGCAGAAAGACGGGTCTGTTCTGAGCCTTTTCTTGTCAGCTATTGGCTTATTGAAAATTTCACCTACACACAACCCTGTTAAGTTTTGCCTCCAAGGGTTAGACTACACGTGTTAAAAGGGAAAAAGTAGCTTCCAGCTTAAAGTTGCAGCAGTATTTACTTGCAAGTACAGTGGTACCTCAACTTACAAATTTAATCCGTCCTGAATGCATGTTCTTAAGTCGAACTACTCTTAAGTCAGGGTACCTATCTTAAAAATTGAAAAAATAAGTTTAAAAGAAACAAAAAAGAAAAATATATTTGTAAGTCAAACAGACCATATCTAAAATTTGTAAGCCGGCAGTTAAAACACCAACAGTTTTCTACTCTTAAGTCGAATTGCTCTTAAGTCAAGCAGCTCTTAAGTCGGGGTACCACTGTAAGCCTATGGGTCCTAATGCATACTGAGCCCCCTTGAGCACAGACCTCTTCTCGGCCTGTTTTAACATCTGTTTGCCCCTCTCATGGGAGCAGAAAGATGGTGGTGTAGTGGCCACAGTGATGGAAACAGAACTCAGGAGGACCTGGGTTCAAATCCTCGCTTGTCCATGGAAGGTCAGGGGACGGGGGGAGTGGCAGTGGTAAGCCCACTCCTTACATATCTCACAGACCTTCAAAATCCTATCAGGGACAGTTACAGGCCAGACCCAATTGGACCGCATGGAACCATCACCACCACCACCACAGAAGGATTTAAGAAATCTCCATTGGGAGGATTGGAACTGGAGGGGGGATGTTGAGCAGGCAAGTTGACAGACAGAGAGGAAGAGGTCACAACTGATTATGTCTTTCCATGACTATCTACATTTCCCCCGACTTTTCTAGGATTTCCAAACCGTTTTTTCTTTTCCCTGTATTTTCCAGGATTTCCAGACTTGTGGAAACCCTGCTCTGCCACCTGAGGCAGCTACCGAGAGAAAAAATTTGGAGGAAGTGCCAGCCATTTTAACATATTTATTTGTGGCATGTTTCCTTCTAGGCGAACGTCACTCTGGAGAAGAGACTTGGTCAGATATGGATTAAGATCCCCTGCGTGGATAAATTGGGGAGCTGCAACTACGATGACCTTTGTGCAATGTTGGATATTCTTATCTCTCCAGGAGCACCGTGTCCAGAACCCTTGCTGTCTTACGGCATACCTTGCCGTTGTCCCTTCAAAGCGGTAAAGTCCAGCTTTGCCTGGTTGCTTTCCACTCTTGGGAATCGAAATATAAATCCCGCTTGGGAAGAGCAGCTTCTTGAACTGTCTTTCTCTTTCTTCATTTATGTGGGAAGGACTGCACTGCTTTTAATCCTTTTCCTTAATGGGCAAGACTCCGACTGTTTTCAGAGGGAGCCTGGAAACCCATAAAGCTACAAAACTGGCTGAATGCATTGCAACTCTGTTTTTAAAAGAACAAACATACCACACTTTTTATTTATTTATTTATTTATTTATTTATTTATTTATTTATTTATTTATTTATTTATTTGATCTGGCAGAAAGCCACTCTGGGTGGTTTACAACATTAAAAAAACTGATTAAAACTACAGATACAAAAATATAATAAAAAGCAAAAATATTACAAAAGAAAACATAACGAAAACAACAACATTTAGAAAAATCAAAGGTAAAAAAGATAAGCTAATGGCGGAAGATCACTAAATCAGTAAGGCCATGTAACAGTTAATAACCAGGAAAAGCAGGTTGAAATAACCAAGTCTTCAATCTTTTCTTGAAGATCAATGAGGAGGCCTGGCAGATCTCTGAAGGGGGTCAGTTCCAGAGTCTAGGAACCGCCACCAAGAAGGCCCAGTTTCTTGTTGTTGACTTGTGGGCCTCCCTCGGTGTTGGCACCTTCAGGTGACCTGCCTGCAATGAACAAGTGACATGAGCAGAACTCTGGGGTAGGACCTGCTCTGACAGATAGGAAGGTCCCAAACCGTTTAGGGCTTTATATATCAACATTTAGACCTCGAAGTCCGTGTGTTAACGGATCGGCAGGCAGTGCAGCGTGGCCAGAGTCAGAGTAATATGATGGAATCCGATATTAGTCTGGCTGCAGTATTCTGCACCAGCTGGAGCCACCACATTAACTTACAAGGCAGCCCCATGTACAGAGCACTTGTTGTTCAGTCATTAAGTCATGTCCAACTCTTTGTGACCCCCATGGACCAGAGCACGCCAGGCCCTCCTGTCTTCTACTGCCTCCTGAAGTTTGGTCAAATCCATGTTGGTTGCATTGATGACATCGTCCAACCATCTCATTCTCTGCCATCCCCTTTTCCTTTTGTCTTCAACCTTTCCCAGCATCAGGGACATTTCCAACTCTCTCCTCATGAGTTGACCAAAATACTGGAGCCTCAGCTTCAATATCTGTCCTTCCAGTGAACATTCAGAGTTGATTTCTTTCAGGATGGATAGTTTTGATCTCCTTGCAGTCCAGTAGAGGTTTGATTTCCCAGCAGTCCAGTAGAAAGCACAGTAGTTTAATTTCGGGACTATCATTGCATGGACCAATGTAGTGAGGGTGCCAGGCCTGGCAATGTCCAATTACCACCAGTAGTTTAATTTCGAGACTATCATTGCATGGACCAACGTAGTGAGGGTGCCAGGCCTGGTAATGTCCAATTACCACCAGTAGTTTAATTTCGAGACTATCATTGCATGGACCAATGTAGTGAGGGAAACCTGGCCTGGCAATGTCCAATTACCACCTGATTGCCAATGTTCCCTTCATGGGTAAGGTGGTGGAGCGGGTTGCCACCCAGTGGCTCCAGTCGTACCTGGAGGAAGATCGTGTCCTGTGTCCTTTCCAGTCCGGGTTTAGGCCGTGTTGTGGGACTGAGACTGCCTTGGCTGTATTGTATGATGACCTACTGAGGAGGGCTGATAGGGACTGTGTGCTACCTTGTTGGTCCTCCTTGACTTGTCAGCAGCCTTTGATACAGTAGATAATGGTATCCTCCTGGGCAGGCTCTTGGAGGTGGGGATTTGGGGTTCAGCCTTGTGCTGGCTCTGTTTCTTCCTCGGGGGCTGAGCCCAGTGAGTGAGCCTGGGTGGAAAACTGTTGGCTCCTTGGTCACTTTCTTGTGGGGTGCCTCAGGGGTCAGCTATCATCCCCCATGCTTTTTAACATCTATGTTAGGTCGCTGGCTGAGGTCATCCGGTGATATCGATCTTGTTGTCATCAGTATGCTCTATGTCTCCTTTCCCACCAATGCAACAGATGGGAACCGGATGGGTACAGTAGCCCTTTCCCCAGTCTGGGTGGGTCCTCCCTCCAGCTGGTTGAAAGAGTGAAGAGTCTGGGCGTTGTCCTGGACCCGGGACTGTCCCTGGAGTCCCAGGTGGCAGCCGTGTCCAGGTCAGCCTTTTTCCAGCTTAGGCTTATCGCCCAGATTTTTGTGTCAACCACAGAATCCTTCTGGGAAAGCTGTCGCATTTAGGGATCCAAGGACTCTAAGCTCTGCCCCCTCTGCTGTTTTCAATCCTTCCTGCATGGCTGAATAGCAGGTGGTAGAACTTGGGGATGACATCTGCTCCCCTTGGGGCTTCTGCTGTGGGATCCCAGAGGGCTTGATCATCTCTCCCGTGCTTTTGGACAGCTAGAGAGGAAGCTGCTGGGAAAAGGCATTTGGGGTGTGCTCTCATCTGTAGGCTGATGGCACACCGCCCTGTCTTTCCTTGGCTTCATCTGCAGGTGATGCTGTACAGGCACTTCAATATTATCTAGCGTCTACAATAGGGTAGAAGAGGGCCAGTGAACTGAAACAATCCAGATAAGATGGAGATCCTACGGTTAGGAAAAACATTGGACTGGCTCTAGGAAAATTTACATGTCCCTGAAGGGGTTAAACTCCCTCTGAAGAATTGGGTCCACACCTCCTGGATCTAGCATTCTCTGTGGAGGCTCAAATGTCAGCCAGTGCTTTTTATCAACTCCATTTAATTGCCCAGTTGTCCCCTACCAGTGTGTCTAGTAACAGTTTCTCTCTCTCTCTCTCTCTCTCTCTCACACACTCACATTTTAATTAAAATCTAAAAACAAAACACATTAATAAACAACATAAAATTTACATTCTATTCTTGCAATTTACATTGATAATAATAATAATAACAACACAATTTAGTGTTCTCTTCACCCTGGGGACCATTATATGTTATTTAATTTTTTATCACTTCAACCTGACCTTCAATCCATCATTTAACTGTCCCCATATCCCTCCAAGAAAACATATAATCTTGGTTTGGCTTTTAGCCTTCCCTTTTACTCAATAAAGCTTTTATAAATTTGGCCAATAGCTGATTAAATCAATTTGTCTTTAACACTCCTTTTTCAAAATTTAATTTCCAAAGTCAATTTGGCATTAATTCTGGTATTTTTTTGCAATGAGCAGTCGTACTGTTGTTAACATACTCATTATCATCTCTGGTGGTCTGACAAATAGGCTACTGTAATGCTCTCTATGCATGGCTGTCCCTGAAAACCGTATGGAACCTTCTGCAGGTTGAAAAGGCAGTGGGCCGGGCAGATCTTCTGGGATTTGTCCAGTTGATAATATATCTCCTGTCTTGGTGTGCCCTCATAAGCTCCTTGTCAGTGCTCCATCCACAATCCAATGACCTATGAAGCTCTTGATCATTTTAGGAGGACCTCTCCCAGAAATCAGCCAGAAATCTTGTTTGGCCTGCTCCGCTCAATCCATGGTGCTACAAGTGGCCACACCAAGGGGGGTGTGGTCTGGAAAGGCAAAGACAAGAAATGGGGCTTTGGCCATGGTGGCTTCCAGTCCATAGAATAGGCTCCCAGGAGAGATATAACAGGCTTCTCTGCTCTTTGCATTAAAGAAAGCGATTTAAAGCTTTCACCAACAACTGAGTCTCCCATGTACTGTTAATATTCATTTCTTTCTTGTTTTTTTTTCCAAAGTACTGTATATTTTTGAATTCTGAGGGGTTCTGAGCATTCTGAGAATGCTAATTCTGCCTTAGCATTCACCTGTGAATCATGTCAAAGAGAAATGCCTGTTCCCAGGGGCAGATGGAAAATGATGTTCTGCTCTGGGAGATAAAGCCAAAATGGCATTGACTGCATGGCTGACGCATGTTGACCGTGTGGGTTTCCTTCCTTTTCAGGGTACGTACAACTTGCCTTCCTCTGAATTCTTCATACCCAACATGGACTTGCCTTCTTTCCTCACCAACGGGGACTACAAGATGAAAGCTGTGCTGAGGAATGGCGATGAAGAGCTTGCCTGTATCCAGTTGTCCTGCTCTCTCAAGGCCCTACCCTGATGGTCTTAGTGGTCATGTTGTCAACACTGTTGGGGCCGAGTGCCATATTGTCTTCCTGCTACTTCTGTTCTCTTGATACTAATACTGAGACTCACTTTTCAGCCTTAAAGGGGAGGGTTATAGTTAACTGCTTTTACAATGTGTTCTTAATCCCTTGGAAAGACAAACCAAGTGCAATGAAGAAATGTTTCTGACCAGGAATCACAATGCCTGATCAACCAGTGTTCAGCACTGCGGGGATGTGATGCAGGATGCTCGTCTTCCATTTGAATGGTGGGGATGGGGCCAGGATGGATGGATGGCGGTCGTGGGCCAAGAGTGCTTTCCAGCATGTGAACGTACCATAAAACAACACACACATGATCTGTGCCCATTGTGAGGGATATGAAATGTCCTTGTGTGTCCTGAGTTTAACTATGAAAGGGGAACCCATTACAGGTTTGAGATACAGTGGACCCTTGTATAACAAATAGCTTGTATAACATAAAATCTGTACAACATAAAAAATTCCGGCGATAGGGGAAATTTGCTTAACATAATCGCCTATGGGGCAAATCCATACAACATAAAAATAGTCGCAATTAGGGATTACTTTGTTTTCAATGCATTCCTATGGGAAATTTTTATAAAGGAAAATTTGCTTAACATAATTTCATTTGGAACGAATTAATTCCTTTATACAAGGTACCACTGTATTAGGAGGCTGTGCATGCACACCTACCTTCCTGCACCTGCCTCTGTAGTATAACAGCCTAATCAGGAGCCCACCAAGAAGATGCTTGAGGCTACTGGTAGTGGAGTTAGAGTCCTGAAGGTCCAAGCAGGACCTGTTACTTTTTTTTTTACCCCTGCTTGGAGGAGGTGGCTACTTAACCTAACCTCCCACAAACGGTTCACTTTTTATAACTGGGTAGTTCTGACCTCCCTCAGTTAGTTGGCCACAGAGCTGAGCCTTATTCTGTCTGAGTTGTGCTTTCTGAGTGAGGAGCCCAAGAGCCAGTCAGGGGAGAAGACAAGGGGGAAATCCTCTGACTATTCCCGGCTGCTTCAAAACACCACCACCATATTATATCCCACTACAAGCCATGATCATGTCTTACTCCTGTCTAACACCTGTGGCTTGGTGTGCATCATTTATAGGATGGTGTCTTCTGAACAAGAGTTAGGATTAGTTTGGGGAGGGGGTGATCTAGAAGGAAAAGCAAGCCTGGTGGGCTGTTTGAAAGAGTCTGAGAAATGCTGCCCTCCATCTTTGTAGGTCTGTGCTGGGGTTGGGGGAAGACGTGTGTGAAATGGTCCTTCTCTACATGTCTGATGGTGCCAACTTCCTGCAGCCTCTCTGATAGTGAAGGTATATTGGCTTCCATGGGGTGAGATGGAATCTTCCAAACTAGCCTCAGAAAACATCGGGAAAACTCTCAAACCCCAAAATTTGTATGGAAGATTATGAATATGTTTACATTTCTGCTAACCTTTCTGAAGAAGATACAGTATCCCTACAGTACTCACATATTGCAAGACAAATGGGCACACTTGTAAATGGTTTTTTTTTGTCCAACTAGAGAATGTTACTAACTTTCTGGTATGCAGAAACTCATTCATTCCACACTCTTGTAGGAATTCTGAAACACAACCCTCTTGTAATCCTTAGGGATCCATACTTTGGATAGAGCAACCTAATTGGCTTATCCACTTTCTAAGTAGTACCACCATGATGGAGCACAACTAACCTAGCTGTGAATTAAATGATCTGCAGACATGAATATAAGACTGATCAGTTGAATAAAAGATCTATCAGACAAATGGGCTTGGTACCCATTACATGTCCTAGACCTGGAAAAGACTGTTACAGCCGCAGAATATGTAGGAATCACAATCTCCAAAGTTTAAGATGCAAACTGCTAGACTAAGACTTGCTCCATATCTCCCTCTAGAAATAAAATGCACTCCAGTTTATATACATTAGCAGGCAAAACTAGATTGAGAGACATTGCAGTGCTTAAACTGGGCAGATTAATTCTTGATTGCTCGCAAATTAAGATCCCTGAAGAAATGGAGTGTCTTCTGGAGACTGATCTCTTTTACTCTTTTCTAGGAATCCTTCCTGCCCTTTTCATTATATTGATGCATAACACAATCTCACATCTTCCATGTAAAACATACAACACACACCATGCAACTGACAATATGATCCCTATGCAACGCGTTGATACTGGTCTGTATTCATTAGCCTTAATTTAAATGTTGCCATATAATCCTATGTGTAGATGACTGTTATGTTTAGGATAAAACAACTTTAATTTTGTTCCCAAATTTGGTACATTTCATGAGTGGTAATTAATTTTTCAGTTGATTTGCTTTGTACTCTGTTAATCTTTTCAGCACTTGAGTGAAGATTGTTTTATCAACAACTAGCTGGTTTATCTTTGGGGGTCCAATTGCAAATTGAAAAAACATCCTGTGGTCTTCAATGCTGGTGCCACGAAGAAGTATTGAATAAATATTTTTATTAATCTTATTTGTTGATGTCTTGATTTTGCACAAGTACAGTGGTATCTTGAGGATAGACTGTTGTAACACTCTATACATGGGGCTTCCCTTGACCCTTGTTTGGCGACTGCAGCAGATGCAGAATGCGGTGGTCAGATTAGTGGTTGGTGCGGGCAGATTTGACCGCATCACCCCTATTCTGGCTCACCCCTGTTGGTTTCCCTTTGCCTCCTAAATAAGGCTCAAGGTATTATTTTATTTATTTATTTATTGTTGTATTTATATCCCGCTTATCTTCTGTGCAGAACTCTAAGCGGCGAACTGGTACTGGTTTTGATTTATAAAACCCTCCATGGTTTTGGACCAGAGTATCTGGCAGAGTGTGTCACCCAAAGATCAGATTTGGCCCGGCTCACCAGAGCATCACAGGCCCTCTCGCTTCAGGTCGCCACACCTTGGGAGGCCCACAAGGCTTCGACTCGGAGCTGAGCCTTCTTGGTGGTGGCCCCGACCTTACGGAACCATCTCCCTAGTAAGATAAAAACTTCAGAGCCACTCTCGGCCTTTAAGAAACAATTAAAAACCTAGTTATTTATGGCTGCTTTTGGCAATCGCTGAGGTTGTCTGCTAGTTTATTTCTTGCCCTGGCCTATTTGTTTGTTTGCCGCCATCTCACACTTTTTGGCCTGGTTTTATTTGCTTTTTGAATATTATGTATATTTTACAGTTCTTCTTTTCCCAATGTTGTTCACTGCCCAGAGTTCCCATGGGAAAGTCGGGTGCTTTATAAATGCAAATTAAATAAATAAATAATATCTTGGGAAGTTCTGGATCACAAGATTTTTCATCTCTCTATGCCATGCAAATACTGGGCTGTTTCTGAAAAAAAAAATTAAAGGAAGTTTTAGACTGGAAAGGGAAACTTTATCATGTGGAGCCAAAAACGACAAATCCCCAGAAGTTGGAGGGACAAAAAAGTCTTAAGAAACTGGTTCACACATCCTCCAATTTAGTTCCTGTTCATACAAGAATAATCAATGATACTGGATAGGAGAATAAAAATCCAGGAACTTCAGGGACCAAATGTTCCAATAAAGAACATTTTACAGAGCAACCATTTCAATGACCCTCCTGGCAGAACTTCAGATCTTACCGTAATTTAGTAACTGCACTGCAAATCATTTGGAGCAAGGACTCAAGGACTTTAAAACTATGTAAAGGTGGGAAATAAATGATCAGAAGGGATTACAACATTGGGTGATCCACCATGGACTTTAAACTATGTAAAGGTGGGAAATAAATGATCAGAAGGGATTACAACATTGGGTGATCCACCCTTGCATTCTCTGTTCCCTCTGAATGCAGCTTCAGGAAACGGATTTCTCCCACAAACCATTAGATTGGTACAACCTATCTCTTAGTATGATGCAAAAATTGAAACCAAATAATTTTTCTTATAACCTATTCCCCACTGGTTGGTAGGGACTGGTCCAGTTCCCTGCCTCTCTTTGCGGGTGGCGGGGTGTGTATGTGCGATGGATGAGCACCTGCCCTCCAAATTTGCCCTCTGCAGCACTGAATGAGATCTCAATATCTACGGGGCAGATGGATGTGTGTGTGTGTGTGTGTGTGTGTGTCCAGAACATTTGGCTGCCTGAGGAAAACACACTGGCCCACCAACCTCTTCTAAAACTAGCTATGCTAATACAACAACACACGATGGGCTGCCCTTTTGATGCCTCCCATCAGCTGCCTTCGCCTCAGGCTGCTGGTCTTGCTGCCCATTTTAAAAACACTTCCTTCATTGTTTATCTGTTCCTTTAATTTCCCGAAAGCTGCTCACAGTGTTGCATGGCTCAGTTATACAGAAAACTAAAAAAGAAGAAAAAACCATAACGTGAAAGATAATTATTTATCCATATACCTACATACTGTATATTCATGCGGCTTCGTCAACCTTGACCTAGCCAGTAATTTTCTTATTCCGGCAGCCCTTTTAAGGCCATTTCTCTCCACCTTAATTAAACCTCATCGCCGTCCTCCCATATTGAACGGCAGGAACTCAAAGAAAGAAATCGCTAGTGCACAAGGTTAGCTGGGGATCTTCTGCCGCAAGGTACCCCGCTGTCCGCCAGGTGGCGCAACCAACGCTCAACCAATAACAACCCGAGGAGAGGAGCTCATCGCCTGTGCATTGCCCGACGTGCTTCTTGTTTGGGCGGAAATGCCTACTAGGAGACATTTCTCCCCCCCCCCGCCCCCGCGTCTCTCAGGGAGTCAGCTGATCTTGTTGGCCCGAGCTGAGCCCGTGAAACCACGTGATCAGCGAAAGGCGGCTCAGTCAGATGACCTGGCCCAGGAAGAAGCCAAGATGGAAAGCCGGTGAAAGGGAAAGGAAACGGAGAGTGGCGGTAGAAACGGAGCCGGTGGGTTTGCAAGGGCGGGAGAGGCTGGCAGGACGGGGGAATCAGGGCGGCGTGGGTGCATTCTGTGTCATATGCCAGGCTGAATGGCAAGGGGTCTGTGCGTGCGTGCGTGTGCGTGTGTAAGTGAGTGAGTGCGTGCGTGTATATATATATATATATATAATTTTATTTTATTATGTTACTGTATTTTATGTTTTTATTGTATGAATTATTTGAATTTATTAATTGTTGTAAACCGCCCAGAGTGACCTCGCTGCCAGATGGGCAGTATAAAAATCCAATAAATAAATAAAATAAACATATATACTGCCAGATGTACGTACATGCAGGCATAATGCATATGTGTGTGTATAGTTTGTGTATATTCTGTATCCCTTTTCATTCAGTCATCTTGCTTACAACCATATATTTTTAAAATATATACCTCTGGTGTTAGTATTGTACTTCATGTGTGAGGAAAGTGGATTGTCATCTATGTGAAATGAGGCTGTTAGCTTTAACATTGCCACCACACTTTGTTCTCTGGTTCTGCTTTTGTCCATTGGTGCATATATTCTGTGTCACTGCAACAGGGATGCTCGATAGTCTGTCGCCTTGGTGAGGCTCCTGTGCATTTTAGTAACTGTATGGCAGAGAAGTGCTGAAAAGATGTACATAGTTGTTTATGGGCATGAAGGTAACTAGAAGGCTGAGCCTGTTGAGTTTCTCTCATTTAGGCAATTATTAAAGCCCCCACATTACTCTGGAATATGTCTAGTGACAATAGACTTAATATCCTGTCTCAGATGAAGCTGGGGAAAGGTAACATTAAGTAACATAGCATCTGTGGGTGTTGTTACAAGGTGATACAGAATGTCATTCTGTATAGAAAAGACTGGTGCTTTCATGTGCATCAGCACACAACTGATCATAGATAAGTAGCTGAGAGCTGAGATATGAGATGTGTTCAAGGTTCCAATGACAGAGGCCTTTCTTTTTAAAGAAGGACGTGCATTTTTCTTCATTCTGAAACCTTTCCCCTCTTTCACTATTTTCTGAAGACTGTCTGATTCTTTGGAGAACATGAAAGTTTTTTGGGGGAGCGAGATCTTAATGTGGGGGAGGCCATACCTTTGGTGGGGAGGACACTTTGGAGGCCATACCTTTGGTGGGGAGGACACTTTTCCTGGCTCCATTTCAAAAGCAATGAGCTCCTGTGCAGTTATCGGGCAGCATTATGCCATGGGTGGGTAAGAGAATAATAGAGTTCATTCTTGATTTGACTTAGGGTTTTAATATCTAGTTGCTGTATTTTCTGTTCCATGTGGGAGTATTTTTTTTTGGGGGGGGGAGTAAATGGTAGATCTGTTTCCTGTCTGATTATCATCTGTATTTGGCCGGCCATGTGGGAGTGTTTTCTTCCTCCTCAAGCTGATTAAAAAGTTGAATTTGTCACCAGCTTCATGTAAGTTGTGTGTGATCTGGAGATCCTAAGGGACCACCTTACATGTGCAAATGTTGCAGATTATTTGGAGACATGTGGGCAGTTTGCAACCTTTAAAAAATGCCAATTTACTGTCATTGTTCTGCAGTTGATGTTGTTTGGTGGGCCAAGTCAACCAGTGCTGAATTCAATAAAGCAACTGGAACCTTGCATGACCCTGCCAAATAGGCATCTTGGGATGAATTTCTGTTGCAGAATCAAGAAGAGAGGGGCTGGGATAGAACTTGGCTTGGCTAAATGCAGAGAGCCAGTGTAGTGGACACAATGGGCTAGCTGAGGAAAGGCTTACCTGAAGAGAAAGATTTTTTGCCTACTTTCGGAAGGAGAGCAAAGATGAGACCAGCCTGGCTTCCTTGTGGAAGGGAGTTCCAAAGTCTGGGAGCAGTGACAGAGAAGGCCCTCTTCTGTGTGTCTCTTTAAAATGGCCTCTTTAAAATCCAGTCATGTCCCAGTAAAGATTGACTTGCTTCATGTTCCCAGCACAACAGGCTCAAGTGTGTGTGTGTGTGGGGGGAGATGATTCCTGAGTCCGCGTGGCTTCCTTGGCTAAGGTGTCTTGCAGGCCAGCAGTAGCAACATCCCGGGCCAAAGCAGGAGGAAAAGCTGGTACCACTTCTCTGTCTCTGAAATGTTGCTCAGAGACACTCTGGCCCATGTCCAAGGCTCCTTTGTTTAGCAAGATACTTGCTTTGTGCTACCTTTGTACTCGGTGAACAGGACAAATCTAGCCTAGAGTTCAAGCGTGAAATAATTCTCCTCTACTCAATGAGTGGTCGTTGCCAGTCCCTCCTCAGCCCCAGAGAGGGCAGAAGAGTGAAGCAAACAGGCCGGGGCTGCTGAGGAAATATATGTCAGGCAAGAAACAACACACAGTACAGTGGATGCTTGTATAACAAACAGTTTGTATAACATAAAATCTGTACAACATAAAAATTGCGAAGATAGGGGAAATTTGCTTAACATAATCACCTATGGGGAAAATCCATACAACATAAAAATGGGGTTACTCCGTTTTCAATGCATTCCTATGGGAATTTGTATAAAGGAAAATTTGCTTAAAATAATTTCATTTGGAACGAATTAATTCCTTTATACAAGGTACCACTGTACTTGTGTGTGTGTGTGCTTGTGTGTGAGAGAGAGAGAAAAAAGAGAGAGAAAGGAAGAGAGAGAATATTGTGTTACCTTAAGGACAGTTATATTTTAATGTGAGCTTTTGTGGTCACAGTCCACTTCTTCAAGCATAAGAATGGTTCTGACTGCTCTGTTTTGGTGAGTGGTTTTCACAGTAGAAGTTTTCCCCTTGTCCAAATTGATTCTATCTCTAGTAATTCTACATACACAAACAGATCCACAAGATTTAATCTGAAATACATTTTAGAGTGTACAATTGTTTTATCTGAGGTTGCACACGTACACATTACTACTGCACTACAACATTGTAGAGGGACTGTTGAATAGAGCACTGGTCTGAATGAGGAAGCATCACTCAACGGAACTATTTTCACCATCCCCAATGGGAAAGTTTGCTGTGGGGAAATTTTTTTTTGGGGGCAGTGAGGCAACTAACAGTACTAGTGGATTTCTTTGCCATAAAATCATGCAGGAACAGAATTGTGTGTCATTTATCCAAGTATATTTGTCCACATAGAAAGGAAATTAGTGAGACTTGTTTCTGAATAATTTTTATTACAGAACTCTATATTCATATTACCAAACAAGAAGGCCCACAGCTATAGGAAAAGCGAAAAGCATTTGAGTTTTTTGGAAGATTGTGTCTGTTTTTCAAACTTTTTAGCAAAGTCTGTGAAGTAAGCACACAGGAGGAGTTTTTCTGGATGTAAGGTGTGCCTTGTATATTGAATACTGAGGAAAATCAGACACATTTGTGAAGCGAGGAACCTTATGCCAGTTACATCCTATGTAGAACTGGCAGCTAAACAATTTGAGGCTAGACATTTTGTCTTGCCTTCGAGACAGAAGTGATGGCATTCAGGACTTTACTTAATTTATATATTGTTTCTACTTTTGAACCACCCCATTAGTGTTGTTCCCTGGGCAGTTCACAACATACAATGAAATCATGCAATAAAAGCACCCTATAATAAATAGCATCAAGTACAATTAGTCCTGTCATTAGCTAAAACCTTGAACTTAACTTTACATGGAAATACACACATTAAAACCCATTTGAGCATCTCAGGTCAATATTTACACTAGTAGAATGCAGCATTATGTTATTCTGTTTTAATCTACTTCCTAAAAGCAGAGAGGGAACCTCTGTAGGGTCTTTATCCAGAGGGAAAGGGCCATGACCAAGAAAGCTTGGTTCCTAGTGTTGGCCTTCTTGCCCTCCTTGGGTGTAGCAATTCTTAACATCAAGGACCACAAGGAGTGTGTAGGATGGATAGCTATTTTATGAGAGACATTCTGGGTCCCAAAATGTTCGGGTTTTTATAACTTTTGACCAGTACCTTCAAATGAGCACAGAATCTAACAAGAAGCCAATGAAAGTGTGCCAGGCTGGGGGGAAATGTGTTCATATCTGCTAAAACCTGTAACCCTGAGTGCTATATTTTGGACTTGCTCAAGTTTCCATATTGTCCTCAGTCACAGCCTTCCACAGAGAGTCTTACAGTATTTTATAGATGATCTACCTATGAACCACTGTTGGTTAGACATTTCATATTCATGTGACATTTCCTACTCATGTGGGGATGCAGCTTGGCAATCAACCAAGGTTGATAGAAGGCACCTGGACACAGCCAATATTTATTCCTCCCTGGAGAGAACTGTGTCCAAGATGATTCCCAGTCTGTAGACCCAGTCCTTTGAGCGCGGGTGGAGCCCCATGGAGGCCAGGAAAATAATTAATCAATCAATTAATAAATAGCAATTAAACAGGTGGTTCGTCTGTAATAAAAGGATAGGAGTTGTCTCCCTTTTTGTAGGCGCATCTCCCTTCTTTACGCTATAAAGACCCAGGAGAAAACCTCCAGTTCTCTGCCAATAGCTAGATTTTGATGGATTGCACCCATTTGCCATCTCTGTCCAGAGAGTATGAATCAGGGTTGGGGACTGGAGTCAGACTCACTCTCATGTTGGTTTTAAGTCCCACTAGAGAGTTGACTTGGACTCCACATTGGGTTCGCCCTCCAATGTTTCAGACTTGACTTGTGTTAAATAGGAGCTCACGACCCCAGGAGATAAATCAGCATGGCTTTATCCCAGTCAGATAAGAGCAAAAGCCACACAGACACACATGCACATTTATACAGATGCTGCCAAGAGATGCAGCCCTTCCCCATGGACAAATATCTGCAGCAGGCCCACAAGCAATTAGCACACACCTCACCGGCAATGCTATCTGCATCTCACTATATAACAACTTGGAACTCACTCACCCCTACCTTTTGTTGGGGGAGGGGGGGAGGCTCGCTTTTAATAGGGACTCAGACTTGGGGCTTGGTCCCAAAGACTCGGACTCAGGCTTGGACTTAGGACACCAACCCACTAACGTGCCAACCTCCCATGTATGAATAGTCTGTAGTACATTGAGGAGGCCAGTGGGAAGGGTCCATTTTAGCAGTAGCTGCTCCAAGCAAGTTTCATTGACTCTGGCTATAAATTCTTAATTGCAGGGTTGTAAACATCAAGCCGATAACATGAGCTTAGATAACAGGGCTACAAAGTGGTCATTATAATAAAATGCTGATCCCAGTTAACTTCTCTGCTCTAGAGTTTTCCTCTGAAAGTGCTACTGTTGCAAATCCTTGTATCAGTCAGAAGGTGTGGTGTTATATAAGCCTTCCAGGTAGAACTTGCAGCAGTCCTCCTAGGAGCAGGGTGCTGATAGCACAGCAATGTCTCATCCAGAGAAGTCTGATTCAGCCAATGGAACGACACCCGATGGAGGGGGCATTGAATTGGGAGGAATGGTGGTTTCTAACACTGCTTCTCCCACAGCAACAATGTCCACCAAAAGATTGCGCAATGAAGACTGCAGTGACTACAGCTCCACAGAGGTGACCCCTGATGGCAGTCCCCCAGAAGGCTTGAGCGATTATTCTGGCTCCACAGCCTATCAGCGGTTTGGAGTGATAGATGGGACAACGTAAGTGATTTGCACTCTTCACTAGAATTGATCTGTGTTTTTGTTGGTATGCAGCTTATTTGAAAGAGAGAAAACATAACTGTCATGTGTGTCTCCCTTAAGGATGTAAATGCAGAAAAAGTAAGGCCATAATCATGTATCCCAATGATACATGAGTTTATTGGGAATGTGCCTTTCAATTAGATACTTTTTCTGTCACCAGGCAGCCTCTGTGTCTTCTGGGCATCTTGCTGCACTTCTGAGACCTTGGAATCACGAATCCATCAAGTCTAATAATACAGTATTGTGACATTTCAGATTGTCTATGCAGAAACCTTGAATTTCTTCTTGGATGTGTTGTCCACTCTTACGTCTTCCCTACATTCAGTTCAATGAAACAAATTGAACTGATTATGCTTTCTTTTTTGTTTGATATCTACCTATTAAATTTCTTGGAAGTCTCAGATTTGATGTCCCTAATTTGTAATTGCTACATGGAGAAGCAGGCAAACCCTTCTCCACTTGGAGAAGCAATGGTGACAGTTCGAAAATTTAATGTCTTTGATTTTTAATCCCACTGGGCAAATTAAAGAACTTTCTCTCCCCTTTCCACCCAGAACTTCTAACATACATCCTGGTGCTCTTTCCATGGAAGAGTTTCAGAGAGCACTGCTTATCTACTAGTGTGCATCACACACTATATTCACCACTTGTCAAGAGCATGTTTTTGACAACAGCTGATACACCAGCAGTACACTTCAGCATTAGCAAGGTTCTGACTGCTATAATTATAATCACCTGACTGCACTGATAATTTGTAGATATTAATGTTGTAGCACAATATATGTAGGGCTCCTTTTGAATATAGTCCAAGAGAGAGAAAACATCGATGTTGCTGTAGCTCATCACCCATCTCCCCTCCCCCCCCCACTGCTATCTATACTGGCAAACAGGAATTGCCACCCGAAAATGCTGGCAGGACCTCATGGCCTCCACCCTAGTCCATAACCCTAATGTGCCTTTGTGAGTCTGTCAAACTTCTTGGTTCTAGTGGAGAACCAAGTAGACCAGTGATGGCAAACCTTTTAGAGACTGAGTGCCCAAACTACGATTGAAAACCCACTAATTTTTCGCAAAGTGCCAACACAGCAATTTCACCTGAATACAGGTGGCTGTGAGGGGGGGGGCGATGTCGGGTGTCTACAGAAAGGCCTCCGAGTGCCACCTTTGGCACCTGTGCCCGTCGGTTTGCCAACACTGAAGTAGACCCTGCCAACCTGAAGTCTATCTGTGGCCTGCTTTAAGATACTTAATGCTTGTTCTGTGTTGTTGACTCCTTAGATGGCTTCAAACCTTGATACATCTCTTGAAAGGGAACATTGGTACAGGTCTGTTGGGTCTTCCGTTAGCCATCAAAAATGCTGGCATTGTGGTAAGACATCTGCTTTCCCAGGTTATTTCAGTTGATTATCTTCAGTGGTGCAAGCATTTGTTACCCAAGCTTCGTTAAGCTTATTGTTTTCTCATTGTTTTAAAAAAAAAAGGACACTTCTGATTGTAAGCTTAGGTTTGGTTCCTAGGAAGTGAGGTTCCCTCGTTTGGCACTGAACAATCACTGCTTATCCTAGCTGATGTACCGTAGTCATAAAATATTCCTGTGTGATAGTTGGTGGTTGATAGGTTGCAAGTGCCCTTGTTGGGAGTAGGTCAAGAAAGTGGTCAGGCAAGTAACATTAATAGAGATTGTAATGTGGAAAGCCATCCTTGATTGATTGGCTTTGGTGAGCCTCTTCAGCATTCTCTTTTGATCCCTGAGGCCTGCAGAACAGAGAAAGCAAAATGCTAAGATTATCTGACCATTTGGTAAAGAGGGGGCTGCAGTCACAGAGCCACCTTGCCGTTCCTAACAGTTTGGACACAGCCATCAAGAACATCAAAGCCAAAACTGTTTGTGGTTGTAATTCTCCTTCCTGTTCTACTAAGAAGGCCTCTAACAGCAGGAGAGCATGTTATGCAAGCACCAATGTCAACCCACGTAATATATCTACTCTATGTTCTATGACAGTGATGGCCAAACTTTTACAGACTGAGTGTCCAAACGGTGATTCAAAACCCACTCGTTTTTTACAAAGTGCCAATACAGCAATTTAACCTGAACACAGGTGGCTGTGAAGGGGTGATGTCGGGTGCCCACAGAAAGGGCTCTGTGTGCCACCTTTGGCACCCGTGCCATAGATTCGCCAACACTGTTCTATGAATTAATTATGGAGAAAGGAGAAAGTATGTAGGTCATAATATATATATATAAAAACCCTAGTCTGTGGACAATATGCATGTAAGAGGTTTTTTTTTTTAGGTTATGTGACTTGTGCATTGGAATCCTCCCAACAACACTGGGTTCTTCAGGAGTAAATACTCATATAAAAATCACTTTGTTACATGAAAATAGTTATAACTTCATGTTGCATTGTTTTAGATTGAGTCAAATGAAGTATTAGTTTATGTCACTTGTTATTCAAAATCTACAGCCTCAGATACTGCAAGTTAAGTTTTAAAAGAAAAAAAAGCAACATGGAAGGTGAAGTAGAAAGAAGAGAAAAGTTCATAACTCTGGCAGTGAAATCAATGGCACTTCAAATGGTAACTACTGTATTTTTCCATCTATAAGAAGCCTCCCACTTTTCCATCCCAGAACTACAGCTTTGCAACTGCATGTTTCTCTCCTCAGCTTACTTCCATGTATTAGACAACCCTAAATTTTAAGCCTAAAAATGTAACTCTCTTACTGACATCATTTGGACCTCCACATGGTTGTTGGGAGTTTTTTGCTTCCATTTATGTTTCTGGAAGGAGGTTGATATGGGCAGTAGCATTAGATGAAGATTACAGGGTGGTTTTTGCACTGTTTGGAGTCTCTCAAACCAATGAACTTAATATTTTGGTAAGAGAAGGCCAGGAGCAGAGAGACCTTGAGAAAACAAGGGTGGAGTAAAAGCCTTGGAAAAACATGGCTGCAGGGCAAGATACTTTTAAAAATAAAAAAGTAATGAAATAGGATGATGATGAAATAGAAATACAGTAGAAGCAAGAGGAAGAAGAAAGATGGACAAAATGAGGCATGCAAAAATGTAGAGGAGGAGCAGAATTGAAGATAGAGACAAGACTGAAGCTGAGACACTTAAACCAGAAGACAAATGTGAGACACTAGGCCACTGGTGGCGAACCTTCGGCATTCCAGATTTTTTGGATCACCAATCCCACGTCGTTTGTCATTGGCAATACAGGCTTGGAATTCTGGGAGTTGTGGTCCAAAACGTCTGGAGTGCTGAAGGTTCACCACCATTGCACTATGCTATAGGTAGGTGCCTTTATAGGCCACTAATGAAAAAGAAAAAGAAAATAATTGGAAGCTTTCACGGACAAGATCCACTTTTTCAAAGCAAATACCAAATGTCCAAACACGGAAAGATGTGGTTTGCCGGGAGGTGAATCTTAGATGTAAAGTTCTTGGCATGATGATATTCACCAGGCACGTCTGTCTTGGATGAGGCAGGAGTAAAAGTGCATCTTGAAGCCAAGAATTGGGTTTCACACCTCAATCCTTCAAACAAAGGGGCCTAAACCAGAAGGAAACGAGTTATGATCAAACAAAACAAAACAAAACAGAAATGAGTGTTTTTTTAAAGAATAAAATTTGCCAACACTGAAAATTTAAAAGGTCTACATTTTGAATGGATGGGAAGAAAATGGGGAAAAGTAAGTCAAAATCACAGCCAGAGAGAAGGAAGAACATGACTATTACTGATGTCTTCTCATTGCCTTACAATTAACTTTTACAGCTAACATGTAGGAGCAAGAATAATGACAAACCAGGGAGATACACTTTAGTTAGGTGGAGATAGATTGAGAATGAAAGCAAAGCAGTCAGTCATCCATGCGAAAGTAAAAAAAAAAGATCAGGAGGAAGCAGGTAGAGAGACAAGGAAGCCCTGTGTTGTTTGCTTGGACAATGGGTTGCTTTTTAGAGAGGAAGATGAGATCTTGACACGTGCAGGAAGAAGGCAGAAGATCTGTTGGGAAATAAATCAGTAAAGGTACCATGGATCCTCTAAAACCCAAAGAGAAATAGGACTGTAGTATATTAAAAAAAAAAAAAAATAGAAAATATAGAAAAGCTGAAGTTAGCGTACATAACCTTTGGTTTTCAGAAGGGCAACTACATTCAGTTGGTTGCAGCAAAAATGACAGATACTCTCGCGACATCCCAAAGGCTCCCAAATGTTTGTGGCATCACTTTTGTGACCTGTCTGCCGTCCATTTGGGCACAGAGCAGAGATGTTACATGGAGCTGCTGGTTCTCTGATGGGGTGGGTCTGTTGCCCCTTATGCCTCTGCTGCCCTTCAGCCAGCATCCTTTAAAAGAGGGGTCAGACTCTTTGTTCGTAAAACTGAAGTGCATCCTTATTCTGTTGTTAAAAGCCTCTTCTCTGCTACAATAAGACTAGCTCCAATAAAACTAGAAAACTCAAACAGATTCAAGGGCCACTGAGTGGATTAAAATGAAACGGAGAGCTTCTTGAACACGGAGATAAAAGAAAAAAAATAATTACGATGGAAGGAAGATGCGAGAGTTTCTCTAACAACCACGGTTATGTTAAATTAAAAACATACATACTGCCTGCCCACAGCCACAAACTGGTACATGCTTTGCTTCATAGCGAAGCAACAAAACCTTGATTTTCTCTGCTTGATGCAGCTTTAGGGTGGACTTCTGTTTGTGTGTACACACACAAGTGCTTTGCAGAGTTGTGTATGTGCACCTTCTGTCCCGACATGGAGAGCAAAAACCATGCACTTTCAGAACAGGTTGTGTTTCCTCTTTCTGATCCTAATTTTAGGAAGTAACACCCCCCTCCCCCAGCCTTGAGATAAATCTTTTCTGTTGCCTTTGCTTACCCATGAATCATTGGACGGACGGCACCTCGCTTCATGTGAAGAACCCCTCCTGTGGGAGATGAATGATATTTCCAGGACCCATGAACTAGGACAGTGGTGGCAAACCACTCGGCACTCCAGATGCTTTGGATCACAACTCCCACAGTCCTCTGTCATTGACAATACAGGCTTGGAATTCTGGGAGTTGGGGTCCAAAACACCTGGAGTGCCAAAGGTTCGCCATCACTGAACTAGAATAAAGCAGATTGACTCACAAATAATAATCGCACCACTATACTAGGAAGAACATGCCTGATCCTTTTAGATTTAGGAAACAAAGTGGAATTGGCCTGGTTAGAATGTGGAGGGGAGATCATAAGGGAATGCCAGGGATCACCAGACAGAGCTAGGAAAGGATTCTCTTGGGAGTCCCACATTGCTGCTGCTATTCAGAATTGGCTGTGCAGGGTTTCACAATCTGACTCAATGTAAGGTGGCTTCCTATGATGAAAATACAGAGCCATTTCTAAAGAAGCTGGGCCTTCAACTGTGTGTCGTGTTTCAGTGTTTGTTACAACCCTTGATGGGCTTCCCCCATTTCCAGAGTCCTTTGTTAGGGATCTGGTTAGAGCTGAGGTAACTTGGTGGCTAAGGGACACAGCTGTAATTCGTTAAGTCCTCAGGTCCCCGATTTCTTCTTTCCCATCTCCTCCTTCCTTTTGCAATGGTATGTACTTTGCAAGGTTGTTGTGAAGATTTCATAAGCCCCAATGTAGAGTGCCTTGAACAATTACAAGGGCTATAAAATGTTGTATTATCATTATTCTTACAATTATACAATAAAGACTATCATAAAACTGCCATGGAACGTGAGGGTCCCTCCTGTCAGCTGAATAACCACAGTACAGTACAGTACAGTACAGTACAGTACAGTAGCACCTCTGCTTACAAGCTTAATCTGTTCAGAATGCATGCTCATAAGTCGAAAAACCCGCAAGCAGAGCCGTATCTAAAAAAAATTGATTTTTTAAAAACAAAATTTGAGTAGAGCAGACTGCATCTAAAATTTGTAATGCAGCAGCTAAACCGCCAACGGTTTTCCGTTCTTAAGTCAAATTGCTCGTAAGTAAAGATACCACTGTACTGCATTTCCATTCTTTTTTAAATAGTTGCCATGAAATAATTCTTGCATTTATCACTTTAGCCACAAGAGTGTGCTAGTAATTTTTCCTCTCCTCCTCACACTTTTAGATGGGTCCTGTCAGCTTGCTTGTGATCGGAATAATTGCTGTCCACTGTATGGATCTCCTGGTCAAGTGTGCCCACCACTTCTGCAAAAAGTAAGAGGAGAGGGCGGGGGCGGTTGGTATTCCTCAAAGAAAATGGCTTTGTCCCGCTTGTCAGGATCAGCCTCATTGTGCTGTAAAGCTTCATCTCCGTCCTTGGATCATACTTCAGCTCCATAGAATCCTTTTCTTTTTGCACTAAACCTGTGTGGTTGAAAAAAGGAACAGCCAGATTTACAGAATACAAGTTAGGGAGCTCTAGAAGACAGAACGAGAGATGTCATTAAGAGATCTTGTCTTAAAATGTCTCCTTAACCCACACTGAGCTTCTTGGATTACTCGAGTTACTAGAGTTTAGAAATGCCATCTTTTTGGCCATGGTGGATGGAGTGGTTCTAAGAGTTCTGACCCAAACAGTAATTAGCTAGCTCTTTGCTGGACCATATTATCTGGCTGTGGTATGGGCAACTTGTCCCCCCAGATGTTGGACTCGCTCTCTCCTTCATTGCCCTTCTTGTCTTCATCTGGAGGTTGTGGTCTAACAACATCTGAAAGCAGTCAAGTTGCCCTCCCAGAGTCTAAGCACAGCAGCCCTTGGAGGGTCTGCTTATTTTGATTCTACGACTTGTTGTAACATTGGTAGAATAACCAGGCGCTGGCCAGAGCTTCTCATTCACTCTTATGTGCAATTAAAAAAAACTCAGCACACCCTTTTCTCTTCCATGAGATGGAGACTTCATTGGGACCACAATGTGTGTTTGAACTTGGGTTGATCTTGCCAGTCTCTGCCCACCTCTTCCCCATTTACTCAATCCAGGGTTCCAAACACCAGGTTTAGTCAGTATTAGGTTCATGAAGGAACCACATGTAAGCAGAAGTTCACTTGACATAACTAGAGATGTAAAATTTCCGGAAATTTTGAAGCTTGGGAAAAAACCTGTTTTTTCCCCTGCCCCTTCCCCCCGGTAAAAAAAAATGCATTGAAATTTTTGGAAAATTGGAAAAAATGCTACATTAGCACTCCACTCCCCCTTTTACAGCTTGAAACTAATTCTGTTACTTTAGGAATATAAAATATGACTATGGACAATTTGACTTGGCATAAAATTATCACATCTAGGATATTAAAATATAGTGTATCCAAACAATTATTACAAACAGAATTTACTTTTTATGAACTAGTGTAGCTAAGTGATTTGATTTTCTGGAATCAGATAAATGTAAATTCTTACCTTTTAATTTAATTTAATTTAATTTAATTTAATTTAATTTAATTTAATTTAATTTAAAAATTAAATTAAATTAAGTATATCAGTGTTTTGAGGCCTAGTGAAGAGGACAGAACAGAACCAAACATATCCACCCACATGCAAAAACAAAAGTGAAATGCATCTTGTTCTTGCATTGGAGAGTTCAGTTTGTAACCTAGGACTTGCTTGTCCTCAGTGCACAGAAACTATAATAATCTGATACTATGCGCATTTTTTAGAAATGATTTGGAAAATAGTTGAACACTCTGTCTTAAAATATTTTATTCATCATGTTAAAATAAAACATTTCATAATAATTTTTTTCTTTTTCAATATTTCCAATTTTTTGGAAAAATTACAAAATGGCTTCAGGAAAAAAAAAACATGGTTTTTCACCAAAATTTTCCAGGTTTTTCCCCACATCTCTAATGTAGACCCACAGCGCTCAGATCCCTCTGGGTTTGCACTAGGAGAGAATGCTCTTTTAGTATACCCGAGTATGCCAGAGAAGCTTTCTGACAGCTATAGCTTTCAAGAGCTGCAAACAAGCATTGATTGTTGATCACCACAAGGTTATAAGCACAGACCTGGGCTTGCTTGCATATAGGACTCAGCGGGAGGCAGGGACATGGGTGTGTGCATTACCCTAGCCTCGCAGCATTCCTGAGAATTCCTGGGTTCCTTATTGCAATTATGGGAGGGCTGTAACTGTACTGAGTGAAATGCAGGTAAGAGTGGCTTATACTGACTTTCTACACAATGGGCGAATGATGCCCGGTGTGTGATGATGTTGGGACATGGCTTGTGTTCTTCTACCCCATGTTCAGCCCTACCTACCAGAAGGCAAACAGAAAGGCTGTTTCTCGTTCCGCGGCCACCATAAGTAATCAGTAGGTAACATATTTCCAGATACCTGTCCTGGGTCCAGCAGAAAAGCACTTGGAATTGGACAGTGTTGCAGCAGGCAGTTTGATACAAAGTCTTTGTTCTGTGATGACTATTTTTTTTTTTTGCCAAAGTTCTGCTGCCATAAGAAGCCTATCAGCCACTCGTATATTGCCTCCCCACCTGACTTCTTAATCTCCCCCCCCCAAAAAAAAACAGACATCAGAAGCCATTTGTGGACTATGGTGATGCAGTGATGCATGGGATGGAGGCCAGCCCCATCGCATGCCTACAGAGGCATTCCATCTGGGGAAGGTATGCGTCTTGTTTTTCTATCTATCTATCTATCTATCTATCTATCTATCTATCTATCTATCTATCTATCTATCTATCTATCTATCTGTCTGTCTGTCTGTCTGTCTGTCTGTCTGTCTGTCTGTCTGTCTGTCTATATGGACATGTGAATATGCCTGTGTTGTAAGTTGTCAGTGCATATGTAAGTTTTTAGGTGGCTTTTAAAAACTTAAGGGAGGTATTTTGTGCAAAACCGACACACTTGGCATAGAATCCGCTTATCCCTTTTCCGAATCTGACGAATATGCACATTGTAATCAGGCCAGTATGTTGCAGTTCTACTGATAGCATTTTTCAAATTTTCAAAATCTAGCATTTTCAAATCTCAAAAGCGTTGCTAAGTCTTTTGAGACCCCTGGGGTATTAATTTGATTGATCCTCGTTAAAGCTGGGGAAGAAGCCATCTTGCCTCCAGTGTTTGAACCTTCAGCAACAGCTCTCTGCTGTTGGTTTTTGGAGAGACGTCTGTCCAGCTTGGCGGAGATTGTGCAATGTTCGGAAGAACAGAACATTATGATAAAATGATAACTCCTAAAAGATAAAAAAAATTAAATGTGATCATTAAAGGAAAAGCAATGGCCAATAAAAACTGAATGAGATCAAGCCCAGGTCACCTCTGAGCGTTTGACCCAATTGGGGTCAACAAGTGTTGGCAGATGTGAGCAATGTGTAAAAAAACTTATAAAAACTTGTAAAAAAACTTATAAAAACTTGTATAAAACAACATGTCACTATGGGTTCCGTAACATCCCCATGGAGTCTAGATTGTGAAAGGTCCCAAACTTTTTTTTTACAGAGCATATAGAGGGTTTTTTTTACAGAGTACTTTCTCAGATTGTAAAAGGCAAATACCCCTCTGTTCAAACAGACCTCGGACAGCTAATGTGCTGTAAAACTGGCATTTAATCCAGGGCAGGGGCTGCCTTTTTTAAAAAATGTGTTTATTTATGGTGTTCTATTATGTTGTGTTGTGTGGTATGGTATGTATGGTATGACATTTTTTTTTTTGCTTGTATTCATTTTATTCTAGGAGAGCTCCCTTTTGCCAGTATGCCTCTATGCAGTAGTACCTTGGTTTACGAACATCATCCATTCTGGAAACATGCTTGTAAACCAAAGCACTTGTATATCAAAGCAGATTTCCCCATAAGAAATAATGGAAACTCAGATTATTCATCCTGGGGCCCATAGACCACATACGCAAAATGCCAAAACTCACAAAAGAAGTTGGCTGGAAGTCCATGTCCACAGCATGGTTTAGGTACCTGGCTGTGGAATCTGCTCTGCTTGGGACTAACAAATGGATTTTACTCTGTGTTTATAATATGCCAATAATGAAATGTAATTTGTAGGCCTATACACACTTTACTAGAAGTGGTTTGACTAGAAATGATTTAAAAAATAAGAAAGGATGTTGAAAACAAATTAAAAACAAATACAAAGAAAAATAAAATAAAACCCTAACCTGCACTCACCTTTGAAAATATTCCTGGCTGGTGCAAGGGAGATGTCCATCCTCTTTCCTGCCTCTTCTGCTTCCTGAGAGAGGGGTGGTGGTGGCAGAATTGGCTCACTAGTGATCATGTGACCTGCTCCAATGCTTATATTGCAAGACATTGTTCATTGATCAAGGTAAAATTGATCAGAAATGTTTGCTTGTCTTGCGAAACACTCTTAAACCAAGGTGCAGTACTTATAAACCAAGGTAGTTCCATAACTATAAGGGCTATAAACTACTTTATGTGGGAGTTCACTGGCAATAAAACTGGCATCATTCCTGAACCCTGAGTTGAAATATTTCAGGAGGGTTGAATTGTTTTAACTGTTCCTCTTCCTAATGAGCACATTGTTATTTTTCAGGTACATAGTGGGTTTTTTCTTGATTCTTACTCAGCTTGGATTCTGCTGTGTATATTTTGTTTTCCTAGCTGACAATCTGAGGCAGGTAAGAGTCCCAGTTATTTGTGGTGGTGTCATTTTAAAAGATGATATTGGTGAGACTCTGGAATGTGTGACATTGTCTGTTTCTTTTACTGCTGTAAGCAAGAGGAATCCTCAGAAAAACAGAGGAAAACCTTGCATCTGTTTTGTCTCGGACCAGAGTAGATATAGAATACAATAGTTGTACAGTACCTACTGTTTTATCCTTGAATACAGATGGTATAAACCACTGGTTCTCAACGTATGGGACCCCAGATGTTCCTGGATTGCAACTCCCAGAAATCCTGGCCAGTTTAGCTAGTGATGAAGATTTCTGGGAGTTGCAGTCCAGGAAACATCTGGAGACCCCCAGGTTGAGAACCACTGGTATAAACATGAGCTGAGATAAGCTAGTGATGAGGTGGCCTCTTGACTAGGCATTTGAAGCATATGATGCTAACTGTGTACTGTCGGGTTAATGCTGATTTGTGGTGATCCTTTCTAGGGTTTTCTAGGTAGGGAATATTCAGAAGCCATTTTCCATCCCCTTCTTCTGGGGGTACCCTTGGACTGTGCAGCTTGCCCAAGGCCCCACAGGCTGGCTTTATTTGCAAGAGGCACAGTGGGGAAACCATGCTCCAAATCTCTGGCTCCACAGACAGATGCTTAAATTCTTGAGTCCTTTAGCCAGAATAACCCTAACCCTAACCCTTTACCTCTACTGCCTTTATGTGTCTTAAAGTTATCTTAATTGTGTTCATAGTCAAGCATGAAAAGAAATGCCAGCTGCGTTCTAATTTTCCTTCAACCTCTTCTTAATCCTGAGGTGATATCTGCTGCCAACGGTACGACCAACAACTGCAATGTCAATGAAACTGCCCTCTTGGCTCCAACGATGAGCTCTCAGTTATACATCCTGTGCCTTTTGCCCTTTGTGATACTCTTAGTCTTCATCCAGAATCTCAAGCTACTTTCCATCTTCTCCATGTTGGCCAACCTCCTCATGCTAACCAGTTTGATAATGATATACCAGTACATTGTCCGGGTACGTACTGAGATCCGTATGTGTTGGAATTGGCAAAATAGATTCCTTCTAGAATGCCTGTGTCATTTTGTAGTCACTTCTGTTCTTTGTAGGCAGGTTGTGGGAGATGTAGCAGGGCCAAGGCCAAGGCCAGTGGAGCACGAACTGAGTAATATGGCACTCACCATTCACTTAAGGCTGTAGTGAGCCTATGTTTAAAAACACAGGTCTCTGCCCTGACCAGGTTGTAATTTGAATTTATGCTGAAGCAGAGAAAGAAACAATGAATTTGTACGTAATTAAATTTTGTCCCATTTGTAGGATAGGGTTGAGAACTGTTGTCATTAAGCCAAAGTCTTTTTGAGGGATTCATGGGTTCCCTTGAGGAGGGATTTGATGGGAGGAAGTGGAAGTCCCTTCCTGTTGAGGGAGCAGCAGGACCCTTTTTCAGAATAGTGGGAGTGGAAGAAGGGACAGTCATCTTCCAGGGGACTTGAGGTGGCACACTGTTTTACCTTCCCACTTTTTTTTACAGTAGTACCTTCTATCTACTTGCATTTACATGCTTTCAAACTGCTAGGTAGGCAGGAGCTGTGGTGAACAGCGGGAGCTCACTCCAGTGCGGGGCACCCGGGATTCGAACCGCTGAGCTGTCACTGAGCCACCACGCCCCATAGACACATGGCTAAGGACACAACCATGTAGTCCTGTGGGAGCCCCTGTTTGGGTCCTATGCATCGGTCGCACTGATTTCTACCACTCCCACAAAGTCACTCGCACAAAAGATGAACACACACTCCATTCAGTTCACCTTTGTGAGAATTGTAGATATTGGTGACTCCCCAAATTGTATACCTCCTGAAAGGAGCAGGACAGAGTTAAAGCAGGCGGGAAAGGAAAATGAAACCAAATAATAGAACAATGCAGCAGGTCCCAACACTAATCTCCACCAGCAGTTGGAAGGGAAGAACAAGAGGTGTTGAATCAAAACACTGCTCCTCCACACAGGCGGTACTGGCTTGGTGTGTAAAACAGCTTCCTGTTAGAACTCTCCCAAGCCAAGAGTGTTCACTCCCTTCCCTCTGGAATCTCAACTCCCTTCTCCCTTGCTGTTTGCCAGGGCATCCCAGATCCCTCCCACCTGCCTCTCGTGGCCCCATGGAAGACCTTTCCACTGTTCTTTGGCACAGCCATCTTTGCCTTTGAAGGCATCGGTGTGGTAAGTTTTGTCTTTTATAAATGTGTTGCTGGTGCTTCATGAGAACCTCATTGTATTAGAGTTTTGTGGTCAAGCTTTTCCTGGCTCTGCTATGAAACCAGCTATGTTGGGGACTTGCCTGCTGACTACGTAGAATAAAACCAGCAATGCTGAGCATGGTTCCTTGTCTGAAACTTCCTCGTTGCTTCAGGCTCAGACTTAGAGGAGCAGGCACGCAACTTTTGACAGTGTATTGATAAGGAATCAATTCTTGGCTTACCAGTGCTCTTACTTCAACTTGGGCATCCAATACTTTTGGGTCGATCTTTGCAAATTATTGTTTGTATCTGAAGCTGCTGTTGCAGTGTGGTAGTGTGATTTGATTGAAGAAACATCCATGGGTATCTCTACTTTTGGGGCCTTAAGAACTTCAAGCTTAGTGGAATAAAAATGGAAATGTTTGATCTCTCCTCCCCTTCCTTCTCCTGCCATTTACTCTCTTTAATTTTTCCCCTTTTTCTCTTTTCTCTTTCACTTTTAAGTTCCACTTTTGTTTCCTGAGCATCTCAGGTCAATTTGAGGTGCATTGGCTGGAAAGATCTTTGAACCTAAGACCAAGAAAGCAGTAGTGTTACCTGTCTCGATGTTGGTTACATCTCAGCTGCAGCCTTCCGTTCTGTTTTTGTTTGCTGCTGCGGGAAAGATACCGTTGATGGTTGTGGATGCTGAGATATGTTATCAATGGGCCTTTCAAACAGACATTTATGAGTGCACAAGGTGCAACAGGTGCCTCTAATAAGTGGGAGCTATTAGCTGGGAGGCAAAGTACTGTGAGCAAGGCCAGGCAAAGACCTGCTGCCTGGAACAGAATAGCAGTTAGCAACCCATCCTGTGGTGGTAGGGCTGCCCTGAAGGACACTTATTCATACATCCACTGAATGGAGGATTAAGTACATCTAACCATAGTACTAGCAAATATAGCATCTCTTGATGGAGAGATTGAGAAGGCAATAGATAAATTGTCCTAGGCCCATTATAATACCCATTAATGCACAAGGCAAGAGCATATACCTTGGTCTGTTTACATGCTGGGCCAGTATGGGCATCAGTGTAATCCTGAAATCTATGGGAATGGGTTATAAGATCAGGGCCAGCGGAATGTGGCCCATTTGCTCCCGCTGGCAGCCAGAGTGAGTATCTTGTTGCCTAACTGCAGGTGCTCATCAGATTTCCCCACCTCTTCACTTGGACAGTGCATAGGTTCACACAGTAAGCAGTCGTACACCTTCCGAGTTCCAGACAGCGGACCTTAAATTTATTTGGCAAGGAGTTAAAATGGCAAGACAGGAAGAGTGCGGTCTGTTTGTAGAGGTGAAGGGCTCAACAGCAATGGGTGTGGCAGAAGGATGGCTTTAGCTGAGAAGGGCATGGAAAGCTGATGCATCAGGTGCTGGTAGACAAGGGGGAGGAACGGAAGCCGTAGGTGGAAGGCGGCTTAATAGCCCTGCCACTTGAGCACACGCTGCTTGTCTTTGCCATGCCACTGTGCAAACACGAAGGCTCAAAGTTCATCAAGACCATTCTGGAATGGTTACAGAATGTCCCCTGCAGAACAGGCTGCACGTTCTGCCATTAATCTTTATAGGTGAGATGTACTACTGTGTGTTCTGTCAAGGCTGATAAAAGTAGCAGGTGCTAATGAGAAGGGATTACAAGTTGCCTTTTGTTCTACATTTTTCTCTGTCAGGAGGAGCAACCCCACCCCTTTTTGTAAAATCTTATACCAAAGAATGAAAACATTGTTTCCCTTGAGGTCGATTGGTGCGATTCATCATCATCTTTTAAATCAGGGAAACCCTTAAGAGCCACACATTTTAAAAAGACATTTTTACAAAATTTGATCAAGTACTACCCTTGCCTGAAATAGTCCCCTTGTGTCGTCTTGGGGCATATGGGGCAATGCTGACATATTAGCCCACATGCCCAAATTTGGGGGGGGGGGTTGCACCAGAAGGGGCTATTTCTGTTTTTAAAAGTTTTTTTTTTCCAAGAAATGTTTTGCAGCACACACACACACACACACACACACACACACACAGAGAGAGAGAGAGAGAGAGAGAGAGAGAGAGAGAGAGAGAGAGAGAGAGAGCATCCTATAGAGTGATGCACACTTGCTTAACAACCAGCATGTATATTCTTGTTGTTGTTGTTCAGTTGTTCAGTCGTGTCCGACTCTTCGTGACCCCATGGACCAGAGTTCGCCAGGCCTTCCTATCCTCCACTGCCTCCCGGAGTTTTGTCAAATTCATTTTGGTTGCATCGATGACACCGTCCAACCATCTCATTCTCTGTCATCCTCTTTTCCTTTTGCCTTCGATTTTTCCCAGCATCAGGGACTTTTCCAGGGAGTCCTCTCTTCTCATGAGGTGGCCAAAGTACTGGAGCCTCAGCTTCATAATCTGTCCTTCCAGTGAACATTCGGGGTTGATTTTTTTCAGGATGGATAGGTTTGATCTCTTTTCAGTCCAGGGGACTCTCAAGACTCTCCTCCAGCACCACAGCTCAAAAGCATCAATTCTGCGGCGATCAGCCTTCTTTATAGTCCAGCTTTCACTTCCATACATCACTACTGGAAAAACCATAGCTTTAACCATCCTGACCTTAGTTGGCAAAGTGATGTCTCTGCTCTTTAGGATGCTATCTAGGTTTGCCATTGCTTTCCTCCCAAGAAGCAGGCGTCTTTTTATTTCATTGCTGCAGTCGCCATCTGCAGTGATCAAGGAGCCCCAGATCCATTTCATTGCCTCCATTTCTTCCCGTTCTATTTGCCAGGAGATGATGGGACCGGTGGCCATGATCTTAGTTTTTTTGATGTTGAGCTTCAGCCCATTTTTTTCACTCTCTTTCACCCTCATTAAGAGGTTCTTTAATTCTTCCTCACTCTCTGCTATTAGAGTAGTATCATCTGCATATCTGAGGTTGTTGATATTTCTTCCGGCAATCTTAATTCCGGCTTGTGATTCATCCAGACCTGCCTTTCTCATGATGTACTCTGCATATAAGTTAAATAGGCAAGGTGACAGTATACAGCCTTGTCGTACTCCTTTCCCAATTCTAAATCAGTCAGTTTTTCCATATCCAGTTCTGACGGTTGCTGCTTTTCCCACATATAGATTTCTTAGGAGATGGATAAGGTGGTCATGCACTCCCATTCCTTTAAGGATTTGCCATAGTTTGTTGTGGTCTACACAGTCGAAGGCTTTGGCATAGTCAATGAAGCAGAAGTAGATGTTTTTCTGGAACTCTCTGGCTTTCTCCATAATCCAGCGCATGTTGGCGATTTGATCTCTAGTTCCTCTGCCCCTTCGAAATCCAGCTTGTAGTTCCGGAAGTTCTCTTTCCACATACTACTGAAGCCTGCCTTGTAGAATTTTGAGCATAACCTTGCTAGCATGTGAAATGAGTGCAATTGTGCGATAGTTGGAGCATTCTTTGGCGTTTCCTTTCTTTGGGATTGGGATGTAGACCGATCTTTTCCAATCCTCTGGCCACTGCTGGGTTTTCCAAATTTGCTGGCATATCTTATGCAGCACCTTTACAGCATCCTCTTTTAAGATTTTAAAGAGTTCAATTGGAATGCCGTCACCTCCATTGGCCTTGTTGTTTGCAATGCTTTCTAAGGCCCACTTGACTTCACTTTCCAGGATGTCTGGCTCCAGGTCAGCAATTACGCTATCTTGGTTATCAGGGACATCCAGATCTTTCTGATATAATTCTTCTGTATATTCTTGCCATCTCTTCTTGATCTCTTCTGCTTCAGTTAGGTCCCTACCATTTTTGTCCTTTATCATATCCATCTTTGCACAAAATACCCCCTTAATATCTCCAATTTTCTTGAACAGATCTCTATTTTTTCCCTTTCTGTTGTTTTCCTCTATTTCTTTGCACTGTTCATTCAAGAAGGCCGCCCTGTCTCTCCTTGCTATTCTTTGGAAGTCTGCATTCAATTTTCTGTATCTTTCCCTTTCTCCCTTGCATTTTGCATCCCTTCTCTCCTCCGCTATTTGTAGGGCCTCGTTGGACAACCACTTTGCTTTCTTGCATTTTCTTTTCTTTGGAATATTTTTCATTGCAGCCTCCTGTACAATGTTACAAGCCTCCATCCATAGTTCTTCAGGTGTCCTGTCCACCAAATCTAGTTCCTTGAATCTATTCTTCACTTCCACTGTGTATTCATATGGGATTTGACTTAGGTTATACCTGACTGGCCCAGTGATCTTCCCTACTTTCTTCAGTTTAAGTTTGAATTTTGAAATAAGAAGCTGATGATCTGAGCCACAGTCAGCACCAGGTCTTGTTTTTGCTGACTGTATAGAGCTCCTCCATCTTTGGCTGCAAGAGAACATAGTCAATCTGATTCGGTATTGTCCATCTGGTGATGTCCATGTGTAGAGTCGCCTTTTGTGTTGTTGGAAAAGAGTGTTTGCAATGACCAGCTTGTTCTCTTGACAAAACTCAATTAGCCTTTGCCCTGCTTCATTTGGAACTCCAAGGCCAAACTTGCCAGTTATTCCTTTTATCACTTGACTCCCTACTTTAGCATTCCAATCCCCTATGATGAGAAGAACATCTTTCTTTGGTGTCAGTTCTAGAAGTTCTTGTAAGTCTTCATAAAATTGGTCAATCTCAGACTCTTCAGCACCGGTAGTTGGTGCATAAACTTGGATTACTGTGATGCTCAAAGGACTGCCTTGGAATCGTACCGAGATCATTCTATCATTTTTTAGGTTGTATCCCAGCACTGCTTTTCTCACTCTATTGTTGACTATGAAGTCTACTCCATTTCTTCTATGGGATTCTTGCCCACAGTAGTAGATGTGATAGTCATCTGAACTGAATTCACCCATTCCTGTCCATTTAAGTTCACTGATGCCCAGGATGTCAATGTTTATTCTTTCCATCTCACGTTTGACCACATCCAGCTTACCCTGGTTCATAGATCTCACATTCCAGGTTCCTATGCAGTATATTTCTTTGCAACATTGGACTTTCCTTTCTCTTCCAGGCACGTCTGCAGCTGAGCGTCCTTTCGGCTTTGGCCCAGCCACTTCATTAGCTCTGGAGCTACTTGTACTTGTCCTCCACTCTTCCTCAGTAGCATGTTGGACACCTTCCGACCTGAGGGGCTCATCTTCCAGCGTCATATCTTTTAGCCTTTTGTTTCTGACCATGGGATGTTCTTGGCAGGGATACCAGGGTGGCTTGCCAGTTCCTACCCCAGGAAGTCTTATTACAGGCCTCATTGTCACCAGTGTAATTAGCCTTACAATGATGAAAGCACAGTTCAGCCTGTTTTATTTTGTAGCCTCACTGATCAACTGGGACACAAAAGTAGAAATGTGCCCCATTTATAAGATATTTATAAGATATTTATAAGATATTCCAGACTGAGGCAAACCAGCATGTATAAACTACAGATAAAACAATTATGACTATAAACAGTGAAAAACAATAGAAGATATATAAAGCTACATCACTCACTGAATCTATCACAACTAAAATTTAAACCACAGTTGGATGCATATAGAGGTTTAGTTTAAGTGAATCACTCTGTCAAACCTTCAGCTAAATGATGTGTTTTCTTCCCTTCTCGAAGGTGCTCCCTCTAGAAAACAAGATGAAGAACCCTCAGCAGTTTCCCGCCATTCTCTATGTGGGAATGGGAATTGTGACCATGGTCTACCTCAGCCTGGGGACGCTGGGATACATGCGCTTTGGAGCTAACATCCGGCCCAGCATAACCCTCAGCCTGCCAAACTGTTGGTGAGTTTGGACAAGATGGTTAATTGCCTGGTTAAGGTGCCAGTAAAACCTGGAACTAGGGCTCATTCATATAGTGGACAGATGGACGTAGGGAGGAACGGATGGATATGGAGGGATAGTGCCACCTGTGCTCATTCAGTGGTGGAGATTTATCCTGTGTGAGCAGGGGGAACTTGTACTGAAGGGGTGGAACAGATTTCACAGTCACCTTCATGTTAGTAGTGTTACAGCTATGTGAAAGTGTGAAAGTGATCATTAGCTTCAAGATGGAATTGATATTTAAGCTGCACTTAATGCCTGTATACATAGATATTGGAACGGCAGCTTTCATTAGTGTTTGCCCTCCCAATGAGCACTGATGTCAAAAACTCAGTCCCTTTCTGTTTTTCATCAGGCTACAAACTGGAAGCACAATTCAAAAGCGTAGTTTGAAGGATGGGAATTATGGCACCCTCTGGTGGAGACTTTGCTGGCTAACTTGACTTGGTTTGGAAATGAGTGCTGCCATTTATTTATTTATTTATTTTCAAACTTATATACCGCACCTATTTCCCCAAAAGGGGACTCAGGGCGGTTTACACAATTACCATAGCAAATAAAACAGATAAAAACAATAAAACAATCAACAGCTGTGTCCAGGAGGGCAAGCCAATGTAGGAAGGGCAGCGAAGGGGAATAATAATAATAATAATAATAATAATAATAATAATAATAATAATAATAATAATAATAATAATAATAATAATAATAATAATAATAATAATAATAATCTCCGAGAAGCAAACTCTGCTATGCTTTGTTCGCCGCTTAGAGTCCTAGTTGGAGATAAGCGGGATATAAATATAACAATAAATAAATAAATAAATAAATAAATAAATAAATAAATAAATAAATAAATAAATAAATAAAAAGCCTCTTTTTCCCCCTCGCCAAGAACCCGGTTTCCAGTGCCCGGCAAAGGCATTCTCCCTCGTCTCCCCACCCCCACCCCCACCCCCGGACCCGCGTCCCCCAACGGACCCTTCTTCTTCTTCTTCTTCCCCCTCGGCCGCCTCCCGCCTCCCGCCGCCCGAGGCTGCGCACCCGAAGGCCGCGTGGGCGCTTGCCCAGGCCAGAGCGCTCCTGGCCGGCCGCTCCCAGACGAGGGTGGCCTGCAGGGCGTTCAACGCCGGCTCGTGGCCTCGCTAAAACGAGCCGCCGCCGCCGGTCCATCCAGCTTCCGCCTCCATGCTTCTCCCGCCCAAACGTCACCGTTTATTTATAATAATTATAATAATACATACAGTATTATTCAAAGTGTTTTGTAGGTGGAAGCACAACAGATCACATTAGTTTGTATACATTTTGTCCTGAAAGCACATCTTGTATTAATCAGAGCCAATAAGACAAATGTGTCCAAGCTGTATTGTTCATTGTTCATTAATTCAGATTCTTAATTGGTCAAGGCTCTTATTGGCACACTTAATATTTGGTGTTCAGGAGAAAATAAAAAAATTCTGGTGCCTTCCTGTCTGTACAAGGCACACTTTTGGGCTGTGTCATTTAATCTGAGATATTAGCAGGCAAAGTCATAAGGAAAAATACACCTCCTGCAAAATACTCATCTGAAATATTCAAGCAGTGAGGAAAAAACCTGTCATTTTTTGTGGAAAACATAGTGCTGGTCCATCTTATCAAAAGTTAACAAGTCAATGTGAGGGATGCTTCTTGCACCTGAAGCACATTCAATCCATTTTTAACTGTGGATGAGTAAAGTGAGCACAACACGATCTAAGACTCTCCTGAACCTGAAATGGACTTCATTCTGTGATTCAGAAAGACATGATTGTGGCAATAGGTGTACATCATGTGGAATGGGGAGACAAAAATGGTGCTGAGTTATTTATTTATTTATTTATTTATTTATTTATTTATTTATTTATTTATTTATTTGATTTATATACCGACCATTTGGCAGAAATGTTGTAAACCGACCTCTGGGCGGTTTACAACATTTTAAAAACTGATTACGAAATACAGATACAAGACTATAATAAAAAGCAAAAATATTACAAATGAAAACATAACTAAAGCAACAACATTCATAAAAGTCAAAGGTAAGTGAGATAAGCTAATGGCGGGTGAGATTAGATCACTAAATCAATAAGGCCACATAACAGTTCATAACCAGGAAAAGCAGATTGAAATAACCAAGTCTTCAATCTGGAGTATAAGACTAAAAGATAATTAAATACAGTGGACTCTTGTATAACAAATGGTTTGTATAACATAAAATCTGTACAACATAAAAAATTCCAGAGATAGGGGAAATTTGCTCAACATAATCACCTATGGGGCGAATCTGTACAACATAAAAATGAGATCACTCTGTTTTCGTTGCATTCCTATGGGAAATTTGTACAGTATAAAGGAAAATTTGCTTAACATAATTTCATTTGGAATGAATTTATTCCTTTATACAAGGTACCACTGTAAAGAGATGAAGGAGAACTAATTGGAGTCCACGCTTACTCCTGGAGGTCTCATTAATGGTATATAGCACTCTGACCAGTTGAAGTGGAAGTCACTTCAGTGCCTCTGTTGGTATGTTTGTACTGTTTGAGGATGTTCCATTTAAGTGGCTGAATGAAACAATATTTGAGGTGAATGGTGAATGCAAGACCTTGTAATAAGTGCCAGGATTCTGGCTCTGAAAACAATGTTGAATCTCTTGGGCGAGTCCTTGGTTGATGAGCCGGAACTGCAGGAAGACGTCCTTGCATGATATAACACAACATTCCCTGTCCCTCCACCAATTTGGGTATCTGTTTTGATTTAGATCTTTCTCTCAGCTGCCCCATTTCCCCAACAAGCTGGCATTGCAAAAGGTCAGAGAAGAACAGTAGCAGAGCACAGGCATAGTACCCTTTCCTGGAATAAGATCGGATCATCACAACTGATTAAGCCCATGAAGTTGTGCTGTGCTGCAGAATGCGGCCTAGCACTAATTGGCATGTGTGTAACTTAATAGGAAGAGTCACTGGGCATATCCGACGGACAAACAAACACCTGTGGGTGGTGGTGGGGTTTGCCTCAAAGATTTGACTTCCTTAAGTCCCATTACCTTTGGATGCCTGCTGCCAACGCACAGCGGGTGAAGAAGAGCAGAGGGATTGTCATCACAGCTGCAGTGAAATGTGTAAAAACAGTTCACAGCAGCTCTAGTTAAATGACAGTCATTTGCTCTGTCCTCGCCCTCCCTTCTCCCATAATCCATTGTTGCAGGTCATCCGTATCCCTTGATGATGATTCTGTTTGACTGATCCTTTTGTTCAGGTCTTCTCTTTCCAGATGTATATCCACTAGAGATGGGCACGAAACAAACAAAAAAATTGTTCCATTATTCGTTATTCATTTTGTTATGTAGCGAAACAATAAGGAAAATTGTGATGAAATTGGAACGAACCGAACAGAACCACAAAAATTAGGTTCGTTACATTTCGTTTTTATTAATGGTGACGTGCAATGAAATGAGCTGTTTTTAAATGTTAAAAAACGTCCTGAATATCCATAAAAACCCAGCGATAATTATTTATTCTGCCTGATGATACCTACCAGGGGGTTTGAGGTCCTTAAAACATGCATTTATGTCTTTTCTCAGATCACTGTATTTTTTTCCTTTAAGAGGAGTTTAGGGGACATCAACCCAAAATGGCTCCCAGATGCCTAATATTGATTTCTTGGGTATTAAAACTCCCTGGACATCTTTAAAAAGGAGCAATAATTATTTGAAATTAGTACCTACCAGGAGGTTGGGGTCCTTAAAATGTTTGTTTTTGTCTTTCTCCCATCGCAATGTATTTTTTCTTTTCGCTTTAAGGATGACATAAAAATGGATTCCAGCCACAAAATGGATGCAAGCCATGTGATGGGATCATGTAAATTCTTGGACAATTTCAACCAATAGCATGCCCAGGTTGCAGACTGGATAGGTGTGGCAGCCACAGAGGGCATAAAAGGCTCTGGCAGCCCCCATCCTCCTTGCAGTCTGCGGTGGGAGTTACGGTGGGATTGCTGTCTCTGCAACTCGTTACTTTAGGCCAGCCAGGCAGGTGTGTGTCTCTGTGTTCGTGTTGGCTGCAGCCTGGCTTTTAGGGGAGAGAAAAAAGAGATTTCTCTTGCAGCTTCCCTGTGTGCGTGCGTACCTCTCGGTGAGTACCCTCCCCTGCCCCACAATCACTCTGCGGCTGCCTTACGCCCTGGGCAATGCCCGCCACTGCCTTTACAGCCTCCCTGCGTACCTAGTCTATACTGTGTCTCTGCCAGCATCATTTTTTTTAGTGTTTTCCCTCTGGTCTGGGGCGTTGGGGGACGCCCGCACGTGGAAATGCTTTAAATCGCGCAAAAAGTGGGTAAAAACGGAAAACAAAAAAATGAAACAATTTTTTTTCAAAAACTTAGTGAAAAATGAAAATGAACCGAAACGGGACCCACAAAGAAAAACAAAACATCGAAAAATCATTTTTTCGATTCGTGCCCATCTCTAATATCCACGCAGGCTCTTGTTGCCCCTTGTGGCAGGTGGAGGGGGTGTCACAGCCGCCAATACTGGGCTGAGTTGGGGAAGGACAGGCAGAGCTAGGGGTCACGAGTCACCCCTTCATACTTCTTAATTCCACAGTATCTCCCTAGAGCCGGGGTGTCCAAATGTCAGCCCTCCAGATGTTTTGGACCACAACTCCCACAGTCCTTTGTCATGGCAAATACAGGCTTGCAATTCTGGGAGTTGTGGTCCAAAACATCTGGAGGGCCAAAGTTTGGACACCTCTGGACTAGAGGCTCCCCTTTGAAATTGCTTTGTTGGAAGAGGGTCACTTTTAGGCCGCATGTCGACCCAAGAGGTTGAATCATGGGCTTGCTGGCCTTTTTTTGGCCAGGATTAGCATTCACAGCATGTTATGACGCCATTCACTCCAGTGTCATTGAAACACAGTAAGCTGCACATATTCAAGTATAATTAGATCCATTACAACATGAAAGCATACTTAAGATCAAAAGACACTAATGCGTCTCTATTGGAATACTAATAACAAGTCAGTTCAAAAAAAAATTTCCTTAGCAGGCTGTTGGTCATCCGTGAATGGAACATTCTTCTGCTGACCCGTGAGCCTTATGCTTTTTTTTAACGTTAACACACTCCAAGTGTACCTCCTGAAATAGATTGCCTTTGAGGCAAGCCAATGAATGCGCAAGCGGCAATGACGTCAGGATTGCGTAGCTCTTAATACCCGTGGCCGTGCTGGCCAGTACGTATGTGCCTGCGTGAGGCAGGGAATTGTCAGAGGCTTTGAAGTATTCATGGCTGGAGCTGATAAAAACGGCATGGAAGGTGTGCGTCAGCTTTTTATAAGAATAACCAAGTTAGGCCAGAATCATGCTTACTGGAGGATGGATTGGAACAGCTTCTTAAATAGCTTTTCAAATGAGCACTGAAATATAGGAAAGCCAAAAGGGAAAAAAAGGGGGAAGGTTTTGGATTGCTGCTACAGATTTTCTTTTTCCTTTTACAAAAAATATTCATTTTCTATAACAAAGATAAAAGTATATGTAATATTTGTTACACATCATGATGCATGGGTTTCAGTAATTATTATGTTATAATAATCTTTTCTCCTATTCTTTGTTTCTTCTTTCTACCCATTGATAAAACAGATTCCATACTTGGTAATATTGCGAGTCCTCCTTTTCTTTGATTCTCATTGTCAGTCTGTCCCTCCCTCCACATTCCAAAATTTTCTTAATAATCATTTCATCTGTTGGCGGTTCTTCACTTTTCCAGCGTTGTGCCCAAACTCTCCTCCCTGCTGTCAGAATGTGCAGTATTAGATAAGTATTTTGTTTGTTTAAATTTTCTGGTAGTGTGCACAGTAAAAACAGCTCTGGGCTAAAGTCTCCATGTATTTTTGTCATTCTAATAAGCCAGGGATGTATTTTAATCCAATATATTTTCACTTTAGCACATGTCCACCGTGCATGATAATAAGACCCCACTTCTTGTGCACATTTCCAACATTTACGAGACAAATTTGGGAGCATTTTAGCTAACAACAGATTTTCAGGACCTTGGCTTGTTTTTAAAGCACCTGAAAGCTGCCTTATACTGAGTGCGGCTGTTGGTTCATTTGGGCTGGATAATGTTGACACTGGCTGGGACTTTCCAGGCTGGAGATGCTGGGAAGGAAGGTGGGAACCTCTGTATTTGCTCTACCGTGAAGCGGCAGTCTGTCCCCACTCAGTAAGATGAATTAGTTGCTGCTAATCGTTATTCTTGGTGCACTGAATCTGGCTTCTGACCCAGAAATAGCCCAGGTATTGCAGCTGTTTGACTTTCCCCCCCTTCTCCCACCGACTGGAGGAAAATTGGTGTTGGTCGTGTGTCGTCTCCGTAACTTCAAACAGTCAACCATCCAACTCAAGAACGGCAAGCTTTGCCTAGGCTTGCATGCAGATGCCCTGAGCAACTGGCCTTCTCCCAAAACAACTTCTTCCTTTTTTTCCTTTATTTTTGTTGCTGCTCACTTGCTCAAAGCGATTAACACTTCTTGAATGCTCTTTCAAAGAAATATTAATGATATGCAGATTGGTTATATTTGCATGATTGCGACCGCAGAAATAAAGGCTTCCTTGCCGGTAATAAGGTATTGGATTTGTTTATCGCGTACACAGCCCTTGGCTGGGGGGCTTCAGATCAAAGGTTCAAAGGCATTAGCTCATAATTGCTTCTGATGGCAGAGTCTTCCGATAATGTAACAGGGCCTTCCAAAACAGTGTAAGTAGCCTTGGAGGCAGAACTTGATTTTTGCTTTCATCATGGAAAAAATTGTGCCAGTTTCAAAAGCTAAACCTGCAAGAAAAGTGTTCCAAAGCCGTCTGCTCCAAAACCTACCCAAGAGGCAGGGAAATCCCATCATCTACTTTCTACTCGCTTTCCTCCTCTTTTCTGCCTCCATTCCATCTGTGGAAGAGCCCCGTGGCGCAGTGGTTAAATGCCTGTACTGCAGGTAAAACCGTGCTCACGACCTGGGGTTCAATCCCAGGTAGCCGGCTCGTGGATGACTCAGCCTTCCGTCCTTCCGAGGTCGGTAAAATGAGTACCTAGCTTGCTGGAGGGATGGCCATGTGTAGCCTGCATACTGTAATTAACACTGTAGACCACCCAGAGACTACTTGAAGTGGTATGGGAAGGTATACAAGCAGAACACTTTGCTTTGCTTTTGCTTTGGAAGTAATGGGCAACATCCCCCCCGATTTATTTATTTATTTATTTGCTTTTTATAGATTCAGCTGCTCTACTTATGAGTCGTTCGACTTATGAGCATGCAATCGGAACGGATTAAACTCATAAGTAGAGGTACCACTGTGCATCATCTCTTCCTCATTGACAGTGCTATCTACAGGGTTGCCACTTTCTGGTAAATCAAGGAAAGTCAGGAAAATGTTAATTCGAGAAGGAAAGTCAGAGAAATTGGTCTGAAGTCAAGGAAAGTTGGGGAAATTGTGATTAAAACATATTCAAGCAGTAGATTTTTGGCCTGCTGCTGCAAGCGCATGCCCCGTTCTTGTAGCAACTGCAATAGAGAAGTAGAAGAATACAAGTAAAACTTAATGGTGCCCTTCCCAAGCTCCACCTTCTGCTCAGCTCTGCCCCCCAGCAAACCAGACCTACTGCGCTTGTTGAGCTCTGTCCCTGCATGATTTCAAAGATCTGCCAGTAACATTTGCAAAGCAAGGCTAGTTTAAACATGTAAACAATATACAAACTTTAAACATCCACCTCTTCCCATTCCCTATCCACTAGTACTGCATTTAAATCAGATATAAAGTTAAGCATGTCCTTGGGTCATGCTTGGTTATGGAATGGAAGTTTTATCTCCTGCTAAACCCAGCACAGAGTCTGGGAAGTCAACAAATGTTGGTCAGGGAAAGTCAGGAAAATGAAAAATAACATTTTAGCGGCAACCCAAGTAGGACCAGTGAACTTTGGGAGTGCCACAAAAAGCCTGACTCTGATCTGCGGTGATCCAGACTATGTTACTGCACAGCATTTATTCTGATCTATATGAAATTGTAGATGGTGTCTGGGGGGGGGATAGATACAGCATTCCCCAAATTCAGTGGCTTAGCCCTATTAAAGTACTAGATCCATTGAGCCTGTTGCTGAATAAGTTAACACTTACATAAATTGCATTGGCTCAGTGGGTCTGCTCTAGTTGAAACTGTTGGTGAATTTAGGATGTTATTTGTTAACAATACTTGAAGTTTAGATATCAACAGAGTCCCTTGTTGGGAGTAAATGCCACATGCTCAATCCTCAAACTAATTCTTGGGCACAGCACCAAGGCATCCTGCAGTCTGTTTTCTGATGCCATCTGTTCGGCCAGCTGCTGAATTCCTCAGGGAAGGCCCATGGAGAATATCCAGAATCCTATAGGGAAGTCACAATCAGGATAATTCCCAACTGAAGCATCTACAAGGACCCATGAGATATTCTTCTTATGATGCCACCTCTTCTGTTTTTTCCTCTCTCCTCCCCAACCCATGCCCCCATTCAGTGGGAAATTGCGGGAATTCTCTTCTAGGAATTTTACATCTTCTGGAAATGCAGTGAATTGACCATGGAGAAGCAGAGAAATGTGTTCATCCATGGACGGCTTGGGAACGGTACCCAGCCGCACTCACAATTGCCTGGCGATGAGGGTTCAGCTTCCCTCCTGTGCAATCCCCTGGCTGAGGGGAAAGAGTCACTACAGAGAGGTTGGAAAACTGCACCAAAATGGAGAGATTTCTCCTAGTTTTCCCACCTCTTATTCATATGTTTAGTAGATAAAACTTGATTCTTGTGGCCTTCTGCTTCATCCTTCCTAGCTTCCTAATGGATTTCTATTAGCACTACCAAGTAGCATTGCGGTGATGGTAGACTGCAACAGCAGGTACTTGCCAAGTGGTGACTTGAATCCATCTTTTGCCATGTTATTACCTATTGGGACTGCTCTGAGGAAGAGGGTTTTGCCCCTGGAATACAGTGGTCCCCTGCCCTTTCGCGGTTCCTATACTGTGGTCCCACTATATCACGGGACTGCAGTATATGAAAAAGTCCTGATTCAAGCCTCCCATATTTACCCCAGGACTGGAGCTGCCCTGAACAGGCCTGTGAGGGCCTTCCTGGGCCTTCTGGAGGCCCCAAAAGGGTCTCCCTGTGAAGTGGAAGTGACTTCCAGATTGCTGAAATGGTTTTCGGTTTACTGGAAATCACTTCCGGTTCGCAGGGAGGCCCTTTTGGGGCCTCCAGAAGGCCCCGGAAGGCTCTCACAGGCCCGTTTGGGGTAGGGCCAGGCTGGGGGTAAGTACAAGAGCCCCCAGCTGCCCCCCCCAGGCCTGACTCAACCTGCATCTGCATATCTCGGATTTTCAATTATTGCGGTCAGGTTAGGTCCCTAACCCCTGCGATAGGTGGGGGATCACTGTATTAGCAATGTTTTGTTATTTTTATAGTAGCCTAAAGGTATCGCCTGTTCCACTTTTGTATTTGTCTTTTGTGATGTCTACAGGGCTCCTCAAATGGTTTTGCTTCAACCTTGACTGCATCTGTCTCTTTTGCATCTTTATGAACTATAGAAAACCAATTCCTGATCTTTCCCAGCCTTCTGTTCGTGGAAGTTAGATCAGAACGGACACCTCTGACCATCTGAAAGGAACAAGGAAAGATACAGTTCAGTCAGAAATCTTTCTGATCTTGGGAGACTGAGCAGTTTCCACGCGAAACAAACATCTTTGATTCTTTAGGCTTCATTAAGTTGTGTTTAGTTTTAACTGGTGGCCAGATCCCTAAAGGACAGTGAGTTCATTCCCCTTGGTCCCCTTAACCTCTGCTGAATACAGGGTTTGTCCCGGTGGGGAAGTGCATGCCTTGTGGCACGGAAACAGGGTGATCCGACCAGGGCAAGAAGCTTTCTTTCTTTTTCCTTTTGGCTTTCTGCTGTGCCTTAGGGTCTTTTTACATGACCCCTAAACTCCGCCGCAAATGGCTCCCAGCTCCGGGTTTTACTGAAAATGAAGTGCGACCACACCCACCTAAGCGGGTCCCAGCGCACTTTTCTTGTACCTGCTCTCCAAGGGTGAAAAATCTTGATGCGAATGTGCCAGGCTCTCCTCGCTTTTTTTTGTTGTTTTTTTGCCTCCCGCCCCTTTAAGAGAAGGAACGAGGAAGTGACAGGAAGGTAAGCCTTTATTCTTTTGTCCCTTTCCCCCCCTCCCCTCACGCAGCCAGCAGCCAGGAAGTGCGGAGGGGTGGGTGGGGACGCACGAAGAGTGACAAACCCCTAAGATCTCTGGTCCGAATTTAAGTGACCAGCGGATCTTAGGGGTTGTGTAAAAGCGCCCTTAGATAAGGACTAGCTCTCGTTCACCTCTGCAGATAGAAGCTGCGTACCAGAGTGCAGGCTGTACCATGGGCAATGAAGCAGCAATATTGTGAATTGTGTCTGTCTGCAGGATGAGATCGCTGTTGTGTTGAGCTCAAGTTCTCTAACTGGAGTGCTGAGTGGGTTTAATTATTTTTGCATTATTTTTCTACTCATTCATTTATTTATTTTTGTTTTGCAGGTTGTACCAGTCTGTCAAGCTTCTCTACTCCATTGGGATCTTCTTCACCTATGCACTTCAGTTCTACGTCCCCGCAGAAATCATCATCCCTCCGGTCCTCTCCCAGGTCCCTCAGCGTTGGGCCTTATGGCTCAATCTGCTCCTGAGAGCATGCCTTGTCTGCGTCACATGTGAGTAAGAGGCCAAGATGGGTGGAGAGGATTTGCCTTTTCCATTTGATGGGAAAGAAATGTCAGGGCACCTGGAGGTTCAGCAAGGAGGATGCCTAGTCCTGGTTGCATGTTTCTTATTTGCTGAGTCTTCTCTTGTGTGTCCGAAGAAGACAGTGCTGCTGAGGCATCCTTTCTTTAATTATTTGCCAGCTTTTTATACTGTGCCATCCAACCCAAAGCCTAATCTGGGTGGTTTACATCAAAGCAAAATACAAATAATACAAATATAAGCAATATTTAAACACTCAAAATTCTTTAAAAAGTCTCCTTGTTCATGCATGGGGAAGTCTGCCAGGATGAATCCCTAGTAGAATCTGCTTTCACTCAGTGTCTAAAGCAGGGGTCCTCACCTAAGGCCCGGGGCGGATGTGGGTCTAAAGGACCCCCAGAGAGCCTCTGGAGCTTTCTAGCTGAGTTCCCAATGGCTGGGATGGAGAGAGGCAGACCCTCCCAGGCGCAGCAAGGGCATGATCCGGAGGCTGGATCTGTGTGCAGTGGTGCCAGCCTTGCTGCGGCTGCTGCTCCTCATCCTGTCCGCCTCTTGCCTGGGTTGCCACCTCCTTCCCGATGCAAGGAAGGAAGGAAGGAAGGAAGGAAGGAAGGAAGGAAGGAAGGAAGGAAGGAAGGAGAGCTGCTCCAGCCGCTGCCACTGTATGAGGAGGAGGAGGAGGAGGCGCAGCAGAGGGATCCCAGCAGTGGCACAACCCAGAGCAGGAGGCATTTGCGCGGGGCCCGGAGATGCACTGATCATGGGCTGATCATGGGGTGGTGGTGGCCCCACTTGCCCCTCCCTCCCCTGTGGTCCGGCCCCCAGTGGTGTCTGAGGGGTGGTGGACCGGCCCGCTGTTTAAAAACTTTGAGGACCCCTGGTCTAAAGGCAGAGATCTAGATTTAGAGTTCCCAACGACTGGGACGGAGAGGCAGACCCAGAATGATCTGGAGGGCAGTTTTTGCTGTTTTCTCCTGTCCCTCTCTGCCTTCACAAAATGTGCTCTGTGGGGTTGAGGAGACCTACGGACCAGTGTTGAGCAGTGGTTCCCAAACTTGGGTAACCCAGGTTGGTCTGCAACTCCTGGAAACCTCAGCCTGCACAGCTGATGGGTGAAGGTTTCTGGGAGCTGCATCTCAAGAACACCTGGGTCACCCAGGGTTGGGAAACACTGAAGTTGAAAGATGATGGCTGAGGGCTCTTAGAGGGTGGGGGATCATCCCAAATTGCCTTGGTCCCCTGTCCTCTAGCCAGAGCCTCTGCTGGAATTTGGTCTCCCCGTTGCAGGAAGGAAAATCTGGAGATAACTACAGGTCTTTTCCCCCCTTCCCCTTGAAAGAATTAGCATCAGTAAATGTGCTACCCAGATTTTGTGCCGTTCCTTGGAATGGTGGTTGCGCAGGCCCACTGTCATGAGCTAGTGGCATATAAGTTGAATGAATGAATAAATAAATAAATAAATAAATAAATAAATAAATAAATAAATAAATAAATAAATAGTGTATTAATGCTGCTATCTTTTAACGTTTCTTCTGTTACTAGAATCATTGGAGTCTCACAAGGTTGATTGCTTTTAAAATAAGTAAGAGAGGTTTATCGTAACACCCAGATGAAATACATTTAGCAATCACTTTGTATTCACATATACTGTACACATATACCTATCTAACTGGACAAACATTACTCTGGCTAACTAACATTATACCACTTCTGGTCCCTATCTAACTTATCGAGGCATGTACAAGGATATATAAGCACACCGGCTCCATCCACAAGCTGTTCTGTTGTTTAAGCAGACCTGACATTTGCATAATATTAAGAAATAAATATCCACAACCTAAGCAGGCCATTACACCCACATCTCAGAATAACTAATGAGGATGGGTCAAGATTTTTGGGAGGCTCTGTGAGCTTATTCTGATATTGATGGAAGAGCATTCTTGGTCAATGTGATAATCTCAGAGAGAGAAGGGACCAAGCTCCTGATGTTTGTCTTGATTTAGCTACTGGAAGACAAATGGAGGCTGAGAGAAGATAAAATAGTTTAATATAAAAGGGAATCCTGGCTGTGTGATCAGCCCCAAACATTGTCATCTTCAAGTTTTAGAGATTGGCTGTGACCACTGTTGTGTAATTACCCCTTTTAGATATATGGTAGGATCCGGGACCCCCCCCCACGGATACCGAAATCTGCTGATAAGAACGAACACTCAAGGAAAGGAAAGGAAAGGTAGAGGAGCCAATGGGTGAGCAGGTGGGGGAGCCAGGCCACCTCCTCTCCTTGCCGGCTGCTTTGCACACCCAGCTCAGCCAGCAGGGCAGAGGAAGAGGAGGAAGAGGCTCTTAGGAGCCTCCAGCCAGCCAGACCTATCGCCATGCCCACTGCACTCCCTTACCTATTTGCCTGCATGCTGGCTCTGGAGGTGGCTTCGGGGCCTGAGTGTACCGGTGGCGCTCTTGCTCTGGCAGGCAGCTCCTCTGGTGTGTATGGATTGGAGAAGGAAGAGGGGAGGGTAACACTGAGTGTCAAGGAGGACACCAGAAGAAGTAGTTCTCCCAAGGAGCCGCCACTACTGCTTGGGCCACCCTCCTCCTCTCCTCTTCCTCCTCCTCCTCCCCTGCACTCACCTGAAGAGCCGCTGCTCTGACCAAACCCCGAAGCTACCTCTTGCAACAGGGGAGCCCCATCGCTGGCCAGCAAGTCAAGCTAGAAGGCAAACAGGCAAGGGCTCTTTGGCTGGGTGGAGTCTTTTCGGAGCCTCTTCTTCCTCTTCCTCTGTCCAGGTGGCAGAAGGGCCCACCACCACCCTGACAAACCCCACCATGGTGCTGCGCCTTGCCTCTGCCTCCTCCAACTCCAGTCTCACGGGTGGGCACTCCCAAGCCGTGCAGCCTCCACCCTTTTCACCTCAATCTTGTGGGCGGGCGCTCCTGAGCCACATAGCCTCTGCCTTCTCTGCCGCCATTCTCACGGGTGGGCACTCCTGGCCGTACATAGCCCTCTGCAGCCACCCCGCTGCCCCAGGCGGGTGCCCTTGGGCCGCGTGGCTTCTGTACCCGTCACTGCTGTGCTGCCTGGGCCACTCCATTACCACTGGCCCAGCCCCTTGCACCGCTGATCGCCAACCGCAGATAACTGAATCCACAGATGGTGAATCAGTGGATACGGGTGTCTTACTGTATCCATGCTCAACTTAATTTTGAGATGAATGGCATTCCCCTAAAAGCCTTTGGACAGACCTGATCCTACTTTAAAACAAAAGATGTACCTCCTGTCCAACTTGTTCTGTGGTACATATAACGGGGGGCAGGGGGGGACTTTTGATGCTACCTTTTTGCCGCAACAAATTCACTGTTGGGGTGCAGGTGGTAATGTGGGGCCCAGTGGCTTCCAGAAGAATCCAGCGTGGTCCTTAGAGTCCCTGGAAGTTGCCAACCCCTTCCTTAAACAAAAAGTAGTGCACTTAAACCCAAGACATTTTCTAGCATTACCCGAAATCTCAGCTTCGGAACTATTGAAGTGTTTCTGCTAAAACGGATGCAGCTGTTACATCCCTTGGAGTCTTTAAACAAAATAATCTGCTCCCAGACAAAATATTCACCTTTATTAGACACTCTACATATGGCTGCTTGCCCCAATGAGGTTTTTCATTGGGAACCAAGTGTATTTTGGCAGCCATTAGTCACATCTTTTTCCTTGATTTTGCCTCTCTTTACTTCCTGTTTTGATGCTGTGGTACTCAAGAAGGGTGGCAGTAGCAACACCAGTTACGTTCGTGCACCTGTATTAGCATGTCTCTCTTTTTGCTTCTGATAACACATCTGCTTGCTCACTTGTTTCCAAAAAGACCGAGTCCCAAAAAGCCAACAGGATTTTGGCTTTTTAAAGGCATGTGTAATTTCTCCTTAGTTTATTTTTCAGTTAGCTTGATCCCTCCTTTTCTGTTTTTTTATCCTTATATGCTTTACTGTTTCATTCTCTCTCCTTTGAAAACTAAACTGTATGCACTTTGCAAAAACGAAAAAAGTAGTATGAACAGTCAACGTTTTTTTAAACCACTTTTCTTCTCATCTCCCCCCCCCCATTTTATCAATCTCTTGCCAATTTTAGCTTCATTTTAGCTTCATTTTAGTTTTTTGTTAGTTTTATGTATATTTAGTTTATTATGTACCTTGTATTTTGGTTTTTAAAATGTATTCCTTTGTTTGTTATCACATGTTGTAAACCACCCAGAGTAGCCCTTGGTCTAGATGGGCGGTATAAAAGTCAAATAAATAAATAAATAAATAAATAAATAAATAAATAAATAAATAAATAAAACTGAGGCCAGGCCCAGTAGAATGTCGCAGGCGTGCTCACTTCGAGTGGCCACACCCAGGGAGGCGCGGAAGTTCATTTACGCACAACCGTGCCTTCTCTGTAGTGGGTCCCTCGCTGTGGAATCATCTCCCGAGTGAGCTGCGCCTCGCACAATCCCTGCCCGCCTTGAAAAAAGCGCTCAAAACCATGCTGTTTAGGGAGGCATTTGGTGACCTTTAATTCTCCCCCTCCCCCACGCCCTTCTGATGCCTCTTGCTGAGGGTACTCCCTCTTATTGCTTTGCTTTATTTGATTTTGCCCTTGTATTGCATTGTCTAAACCGCCCAGAGTTAATCTTGTTGTAAACCGCCCAGAGTTCCTGTTGGAAGATGGGCAGTGTAGAAATGAGAAAAATTAATTAATTAAAAAGGAAAGATAGACAGCATGCCTAGTGCAATCGGGGAGTGGTTTCTTAGCGCTGTGGGTGGTGATGACCTAGCCATCCCAAAGGTCAACATTGGTAAGGATGGGCAGGAACAACTCAAGGGCCAAAGCTGGAGCACCTAGGAAAGAACAGGGAGGTGGATGGGGGGACTGCAGCATGCGGTGAGACGTGCCCCCTCCTTGCAACACACTTTGGAGGAATTAGTCATGCGCCAGAATGGTGCCAAAGGGAAGGACACCATTTCCTTTTTAGTGGTTCTTGTGCCTTCAGAGACGCAGGAGTATGAGCTCTCAGTAAGGATAAAAGCCATTAAATGGGTTGCATGAATATTAATCAAAATGATAACAGGGCCTCAGAGCAAGGCTGCGTCACTGCTTGGATGTCCAAAGATAGGGTGGAACGCAAAGCAAATGAAAAGAGATGTCTAGTTAAAAACAACTCTTTGAATAAATATCAGTGGGAAGCGTAACACTTGTTCCCTGTGGGCTGCCGCTGGAAAATCTGGTTTTGCTGCCTGTCTCCCTCCCCCCTCTCCCTAATTTTATTAAGCGTTAAATCCTGTTTACTGTGGGATGTGACAGTCATCTGAGTCATAGAGGGACTCTGGATACTGGAGTTTTGGACCGGCTTGTTTGTCCACAAGTTCAGGAATCCAGAAGTTGATCATACCCTGGTGGGGGTAAGTCTTTAGGGGACAGAAAAAGGTGGAGATGGAGGAGGCAACATTATTTTTCTGTGGCCTCAACATACACCCCCTCTGAATCTACAGTCCTACACTTTCCCATTTTGGAGAGCATATTCAACCCCACCACTCTGTGTGTGTGTGTGTCTGTCTGTCTGTCTGTCTGTCTGTCTGTCTGTCTGTCTGTCTGTCTGTGTCTGTGTGTTTCTGGGTAAGTTTTCTGGAAGTTCTTATCCCAAAAACGAATTTTTTTTCATTCTGTGTTCATTTCCAGCCAGCTGTGCACAGTATGCTAACCCAAATTACTCTTTAAATAACATAAATTATAAGTCTGGGGTCAAGGCCTATTGGATATCCAGATTCTTTGTGTTTATTTTTACTTATTGTGCAAATATACATAAACTCCCAGAATTCTAAGCTCAGATTGCCAATGGCAAAGGACTGTGGGAGTTGTGGTCCAAAACATCTGGAGGGCCAAAGTTTGACTTGCCTATCCACATTAATGTGGAAAAATTCCTAGGTGGAGTTCAGCTTGTATGCAGGAAGGCAGCTGTTCTGCTCACCCCCTACTCCCAGACAGGAGCAGCTTGGCCTCCTAGGTGTGTTTGTCTTACGGTGCCCCTCTAATGACAACCAGCATGCACTGGGATGGGAGCTGCAGGCCAAAAACATCTGGAGACCTTGGTTACCTTCTCTTGCTATAGGGAGATATGGATGGCCACAAAGGTGATGCTTCCCAGGCTCTAGCAGTGTCTTGTCTCTTCTTGGACTCTAAATTTTCGTTAGCTGGGAGCAGACAATGTTAGACTTACAGATATGTCTCTTCCCTTTCTCTCCATCTACCTCCATCCATCTCCCTCTCTTCCTCAACTCAGTAGCAGCAGGAGAAATTTATGTCCCTGGCTGGCGTGTATCTATTCCCTTTCACGCTTTTTCTGAGTTAGTTTTTACTTATTTTGCAAATATACATAAACCATCAAACATTGTCACAAGACAAAAATCCCCATGCTGTAGCAAGTTGAAATGTGTGACAATGTAACCAGCAGAGAAACCAAATAATCAAAATAGTGTACGTTAAATAGTTACATCTCAGTTGTTTCTGTTGCCCTTTCATGTTTCTGTTCGTTTTAGTAGCTGCTGGGTAGCCCAGTGGTTTAGGTATCTGGCTGAGGAGTCAGAGGCTGGAAGTTCAATTCCCCACTGTCCCTCACTGAATCAATGATCCACAGGGTCCCTTGCAGTTCTCAGGTTGCCTGACATGTTTTCTCCCAGGTAGAACAGTGAGCACACACTCAGTAGGATTGTATGTATGGCATTGTGTGTGTGTGTGTGTGTGTGTGTGTGTGTGTGTGTGTGTGTGTGTGTGTGTGTGTGTGTGTTGTGTCGTTACAGTCATGACCGACTCTTTGTGACTCCATGTCCATGGAGTTTTCTTGGCAGGAATACTGGAGTGGCTTGCCAGTTCCTACTCCAGGCGCCTACACCACCTGGTATTCCCTGGTGGTCTCCCATCCAAGTACTAACCAGGGCCGACCCTGCTTAGCTTCCAAAATCAAGCGAGATCAGATGTGCTTAGGGCATCTAGTAGTCTCCTGGAAAAGGAGGGAAGCCCCTCTTCCATTCTCCACTAGCCTGATGCCTTCAAGAAGTGGGGGACTCCAACTCCTATCATACCCAGCCGGTATGTCTGGAGGGGAAAGTACTTGTGGGGGGGGGGAGGCTGCCCAAGATACTTCAAGAAAAGCGTCAGCCATTCCACCACTGCCCCAGGAGAATCAAAGGCTTGTGCTTCTGACTCAGAAAGGAAGCGGCGGCAGCTGCTTCTCCAACTGCAGTTCAAAGAACTCTTTTTGAAGCAGCAACATTTCAATTGGTTTCAAGTTGAACGCTTCAGATGCACAAAGAACTTGCCAAGTTCTGCTAAGCATGTTACAGTCTCTGTTCCTCTTCCATTAGGACGTCAGCGCTCAAAATCCACTCGCCTAATGTTCCTTTTTTTTTGGGGGGGGGAGCTGTTTCGTAATTCAAGGTGCCTCCCTGACATCTCTGTTGGCTCTTACACAACTGTGTCAAATGGTGTAAAACTGTCTATTTTCAACCTTGTAAAAAGAAAGTGTCCTCTGCTCCCAGTTAGTTTTTGCCCGTTTGCCACTGAGCTCTGCGCTGCTGCTCTAGTTTCTGTCCCACTGTGGATGGATTTTTAAGGGAGGTGGATGCATACAAGACACCGTGTGCCCCTTGCTTTAAAGAGGAAAAGATGTACCTTTGCCCAGACGGGAAGTGTGAAAATCACACTGACAAATCATGACAGCATGTGCCAGTACAGGATCGGGGGAGAGCCCCATAGGAGGGAAGCTGGGCCCTCCCCTTGCCACCTTCTCCCATCCTGGCTCTCTTGCCTCGAGACAGGAAGCCCCACTCAACCTTAAGGTGTGGGGATTTCCCATGCATTGATCTCCATGCTACCAGTCTATCAACCTTGGAATATGATCTCCTAATTCTAGTGCTTGACCATTGTCTTGTGTTGACCTCTTTTTTTCTGTTTTGGAAAGTTCTGCAGAATGAATGATGGTGCTTGTCCTGGCACCTAGTTAAGTAATTGGCACCCAGTGACATTAGTTCGGTGCCAAAAAAGCCTGAGAAGCCTGTGGCATCGCTGATACTTAAGATCATTGGGGCATTTTACCATGTTGCATTCCTATGCAGGCAGGGACAAGGTTTCTGGACTGGGAGACCCCAGACTTTGCACCTGACATGGCTTTTCTGCCTTGGACCTGTGAAGAGTCGTCGTCCCTTGAACGTAGATCAGGGGTGTCCAAACTTTGGCCTTCCAGATGTTTTGCACCACAACTCCCAGAATTCCAAGCCTGTATTGCCAGTGACAAAGGACTGTGGGAATTGTGGTCCAAAACATCTGGAGGGCCAACGTTTGGACACCACTGACTTAGATGATCTATCTGGGAGTGAGGTTCATGGGAGTAGCTTGGATTGAGGGAAAGAGCCAAGCCATTGTTTTGAGGGATTCAGCAGTGGGAAGAACGTCCTGTGAGATGCCAGTGAACGTCCATCCCGCAACCACAGGGCTCTTTCAAGTCTCTGGAGATTTGCTTATTCCTCTGCCCAGCCAGAAAGTGACTGCAATGCTCAAGCTCAGTCATACTCTGGGAATTTCTAGCGACATCAGAGGGAATATCCCATGGTTTTGAAGATCTGACCCTGACATGACCTTCTTTTACTGGATGGATGGGAAGCAGAGGAAAAATGACTGGTGGCTGGGAAAGTGCTATGTTTCATCCAAACAAGCAAGACTGAAAAAAGAAATGGAAGCTCAAAGATGCTTTAGTACAAGGCACATTCATTGGAAACAGAAATTTTAGGCTTTTCTGTCCTGAAAGTAGGGGTTGCCTTCAAGTGTTTCCAGAGCAGAACTGTGTGTGAATACCTTCTGAAGTCAGAATTTTAAACATTAACATATTTTTAAAAATTTATTGGCAAAATGTGATTTATTATTATTATTATTGATTTTTTAAAAAAGCCCTACCTGATGATAATTTTAATTTCAAAATATATTACTGCTCAAATACTTCTTTATGGAGTAAGGATGATAAATTCAGTTAGTATATTATGAGGCAATGTATTCATATAGGGTTTTTTTTTTTTTCAAAGTTTTATGACTAGCATCTAACAGTTCTTGGAATGCAGTAGTTGCTTCCACTTTGTTGGTAGTCCATAGTATTTGGTGTAGCTTTTCCCCCCTTCGGTTAAGGTTATCTCCTCTACACATTCTACTGCATTCCATTATAGAAGAATTTGCCATTCCCAATCTGGATTTGCATCACCCGAAATCTTGTAGGTTAACAACAAATGAAGATGAGAAATAAAAGGCCTAATTAGTCCTACCTTCTGATATGACATAAGTTGTTTCTGCAGTTTTCTCTTTCCAGCATAGTAACATGTTGGAGAGTCTTGGAATTTTCAGGATCACTTTGAATAAGATTGCTTGACTGCAGGCCATCCCCTTCGAGTAGCAACTTTTGTTATCGTTCCTCTGCGACTTTGCATAGAATATGAAGTCAAACTCTTACCTCTGTCCCTGAAACTGTATTCTTTCAGACAGTGCCAGTGAACCAGGGAATAGTGAGAATGATGCCAACCCCCACAATTGAATTTATTTTCTAGAAAGCAAGATTTTTGGAGGGGGGGACCCCTTGTGATGAAATGGGGTCTTCCTGATGTGAATCACAATTAAAATTGATTTGATTTAAATCACAAGGTGGTGCAGTAAAAGAGAGCAGAAATTTTCTATTCTAGAGTATGTCTGTAAAGCTTTTTATTTGATATAAAATGCTTCTTGGAAACCTAAGAGGGGAAAGATATGTAGATAAGCCAGCCTGAAACACACTGGCTCCTTCATTCATCATGTTTGCTACCCATCTCCAAACAATGACAGTCCACCTTTCCCCTATGTTTCTCTTTCCTTTTTGATTGGGAAAAATGGGTGCATTTTGCTGCCTGTTTGGCTAGAAAGCAATTGGCCCTTCGGTGCCTCCTCGTGACCCTGGTTGTCTTTTCTCCTTCCCTTCCCTCTTGCTTCAGGTCTGCTGGCGATCCTGATCCCACGGCTGGACATTGTGATCTCTCTGGTGGGCTCGGTGAGCAGCAGCGCCCTCGCCCTGATCATCCCCCCCATTTTGGAGATCCTCACTTACTCCTCGGAAGGCATGCACCCCCTGGCCATTGCCAAAGATGTCCTGATCAGCCTCCTAGGCTTCAGCGGATTTGTGGTGGGGACCTACGAGTCTCTCGCAGAGCTCATCACCCCGACCGTTTCCAACATCACCAGTGCCTCCCCGTGACACTTCCACCTCTCCGCGGATCACCCTTCTTCGCCATCGTCCGACCTTTCAGCGGGATGCTGGCTTCCTCCGTGTTGTTCCTTTATCCCCCCCCCAAAATAAAGAAACAACACGGCGGTCAATACGAGAGGACTTGGATCTCTGTGGTCCACCTGCGCTTCTTTGGGTGCAAGTCTGCAGTGGATGCCAGAGCCTTCATAGGGTGACGTTTGCCGTGAACCAGGACGGAATGGATGGCTATTGTGGACTGTCGGCCCTCTTAAGGCTCAGAAGGGGTCTGCGAGAACCTTGGCAGCCTTTCACACTACATCCTTCTGCCTCCAGACCAGTAAATGTTTTGGAGGCCTACAGATCTCAGTGCTCCTTTAAAGCCACCACTAAGAACTTCTTTGTTGCAGCTCGGAAGCACTTCAGCTCACCATGTTATAGACTCCATGGTGCTCTAAATGCACGTTGCTGTGTACATTGCACTGTGTCCAATATTTATTATGGAAAGTGGTGCGAAAGTAGAGCAAAAAAGGGAAGGGCAGATGAAGGACTGGGAGCAATGTCTAAAACGGGGGTTGCACATCAGTACCCCCCTTTCCTTTGATCTGTTTTGCCTTCTGCCGTACCCCTTCTCTACTTTTATGTGCTTACTGGTAGCAACGCGTTGTGTCATAAGCAGTTTCAGTTTCTGCAGTACACAGAAAAGAATGGCATGGCACAGGCTCATGTCCCCGTGCATGGCTCCTTCCCAGGTTGGAACCAGGACACAGCGGATATCAGAAACCCTGGGAGAAGGAGCCTTGTGGAAGAAGGGCAGAGCATGTGGGAACGTAATTTCATCTACAGTTGTATCATCATGGGTGGGTGGGTGGGTGGGTGGACTGGCAAACTAACGCATGCCACCCTCTCTGGTCAAGGAAATGAAAACCAAAAGGTTAAAATAAGCATGGAAGTTTCTTACTTTAAAAATATCCGCTGCACCGCAGCTGCCTGTTGTTTCCTGACATTGCTCCTATCAGGCAACCTCCATGCTATGGCCTGTCTTGTCTAGCAGTGAAAGCGTCCAGCCGCCGGCAGGAGAGATTTCCCCTTCTGCCGTCTTCTGCCCCCTGCAAAGTTTGCTCCACAATGCTGGAAGACCATCCAGGAGAGATGGGGGAACAGTTTGCCTGCTGGGGAGATGAGATCAAGGGGAAGCCTGGCTGTGCATCGGACCCTGTGATATCATGATCTTGTCCTTCAGAGTAGCCTGAGACACAAAGCCAAAGGCCATATGCTCTGGCCAAGACCCGGGCCTTTTATCTTTTCAAATGGACTTGGCATGTGCAGATTTTTCCACCATAAAGTAGCAACTACAGTGCTACCCTAAGCACATGTGCTCAGAAGCAGTTCACTTGGACGTCAGCAGAGCTTATTTCCAGGTAGTTTTCTGAAAGATTGCAGCCCTAACATCTTAACAAGACCTGTTTTTAAACTTGCAGACAAAGGTTATTACTCTGTTTTTGTGAGAAAAATTCAATTGTTTTTATCGTGCATTTAATCTTTCCCCCCATTTCATTTCTTTTCCTGCTTCACGCATCACTTGCATTAACTTCATCCAGCTAGTCCGCGACTCCCATGCTATTGGCATAGGTTGCAATGCTATACCTGTTTACCCGAGAGTCACCTTTGTGGAATTCAGTGAGTTGACTAAACATACATACGGCTGCACTGTTAAGTTTTCAGCTAAGTAAATAAGGGGATCATTGATACAGGGCCAGAGGTTTCCACTTTTGATAGCAGTCAATCTGTATGGTGCAGGAAATTTCAGACTTCCCGCTGCCCAAGCACAGAGCTGGAAATAAGGGATTCCACAAGTGGCCACCTTTGTCTCTCCAAAAGTGGCCCTATTATGTTCCGCTGACATTTTTGACATGGATATCTTGACTCGGGCTTAAGTAGGAGTGACCTACACTCTTGAGTTGAAATGGGTCCTCTGAGATGAGCCAGTGTTCACTGGCCTCTTCCTGCATCTAAGCAGGAGATTATAAGTGCACTAGAGAAAAATCCACCCCAGCCACCTTCAGTTGACTGTCCTTGTCACTTAACTCTGAAACGTTACCTGCAATGACTTGAATGTTGCCCACTGAGTGCAGAACATCAGGGTTTTGGGTCCTCATCAGAGCAGAGCTGTTCTGTGACTCTTGTCTATGTTGGTGCCTGTTCGCATTCCGTTTGTTGTGCCACAAGTTTTGTTTGACTGAACACTTGCTAGGAATAAGACTAGAGCAAGCAGAGTCAGCTAAAAAAAAAAACTGTAACTTCACACGACCAACTCTCTTCTGAGCAAGGATATTTTGACAGACTCTTCCTCCAAGACTGTTTGTGAGGGGCATGCGTTAGAATGAGCTGTTTCTCTCTCATAGGTGGTGAGCTTTGACTTTTCCCATTCTTTGCTAACAATGCACCATGAGTTGTTGTGGGACCAGTCTTTGTATTAAAAGTAGGACTCTGGGGAGAAGGGGCTGTGGATGCCAACATGTAAAATGAAAGTCAGTGGTGCAGGGATAGCAAAACTATTATTATAGATTATGTTTTGCCTTCTATGAGCTCCGTTATTCTTTTGGCTTTTGAGTGTCAGACTCACCCTCAACCCCCCTCCCCACAAAAGCCAAGACAATAGTGGTTGTGTTCGGAATGCGAAAATGCCCCTTCTGTCCTCATTGAACCAGAGGGGTTTTTTTTGGGGGGGGGGATATCAATTTGTACTATGGTGCTCAGGATTACAAGATTCTGCAGTTCAATAAATTAATTTTCTATTTTCTTTGTGTAGATGTTCTACTGACTGGAAACTTTGCAGTGCTTTCTTGTATCTTGTAAGACAAGATAGTATTTGTTGTTGACTTTCTGCCATTCCTGCAATGTTAATGGCTATTGGCCAGAATCCTGTTGGATTCACTTACACATGTGTAAGTGAAATTGCAAAAGTCAGAAGTGTAAAGTCCCACTAACTAACTAACAAGGTGTTGCTTTCACTTCTGGCCATGTGGGACAGGGATGTAAACAAGGAATGTGACTGGTGCCTCATTAAATTCATGGCAGTTTGGCAGTGCAAACTATAGAATTTCACTTGCATATGCATAGATTACCAGTAGGATTCTGGCGGTTGTGTATCCATTAACGTTGTGCGCTCAAACAAACGGAAGACTATTGTTATTGTTGGTAGTCATCCCCATGTTGTCACTGTAATGCTTTTTAATAACTTCTTTATTGTGTCTTTAAGTACTTGAAGTATTGTTTTTGGTAAGAATAATGCATACACGGATTTTTAGGAAAGGGAAGAGACATGTAGGTATTATTGGTAATTGTAACATGTATCACTGGGACGGTTGGGTGGTACCAAATGATCTAACTATTGTAGTTGCATTAACATTGGTTGATCTGTGGTGGTCTTTGGGGATATATGGGTTCTGAAATCTTCTTTTCTCTTCTTTTTCATGATGCCACACAGCTAGAATAGTCTTTTGGAAACTGGCACCCTTTTGGATGTATTGAATCACAGTGAACTGTGCTGACTAGGGATCATGGGAATTATAATTCACCATATGTGGAAGATGGCAGGTGGAGTTTTGTCGCCTCACTGTTATTTCCCCCTGCATGAAACACAAATACTGTAGGCAGTTTTTGTTGACGGATTGAATTCCACCGGATGTACTGTGTTGCACATTTCTTGTTGCTTCTTTGTGAATTTTTCTCTTGAAGTTCGGATGAGGCTGGAACGGTGACCCATTTTCTGGAAAGATACGACTTGACCATTTTAAAAAAAATAGTTTGTTGCCAAGTGGAGACAGTAATCTGATCTCCTCAAGGGCCAACGACGTTGTGTCTTTTCTTGTTTTGCTAATGGGTAAAAGGGCATTTCTGACCTAAAACAAATGCATACTTGGATTTATTTTATTTGCAAAAAGAAGTAACGTTGGTTGTAAAGGTGGATGTGTGGAATATCTGACGGTACCTTGGGTTTTCTTAGAGATTCATGTGGGAGGAGAATCACTTGCCAGGTTTCCTACATAATGGGAGCCTAAACTTGATTTTACATACACATAGAACGACCACCACAACAGAAGACATGCACAGCAATCTGCACTTGAAACGGTGCATTTATGTGCCTCCCCTAGAAGCCCATTGGAAGGTCTCCCATTACAGTTGGGGAGGCCAGGCTAAGAGATTCCTTTGAAAGCCCATGAGGTCATTTGGGGTTTGCAGTTTTGTCTGTGATTAGCTGGAGGAGAGCCGTGGAGCCGCGGTCTTGTTTTAAGGTGCTGTGATGGGGATCCTGGTTTGTGTCCCTTTTATACGAGGCACCAAATTAAGCAAACAAACAGGACACATTAAATCGGGAGATAGTGACAAAGTAAAAGGAGCTGTAGCCAATTGCCCATAACTTCATTTTCAAATATAAAGAGACTTTGAAGTCAGGCAAAGGTTTTTGTCTGTCTGTCTGTCTGTCTGTCTGTCTGATGTGCACTGAGTCAGTCAGTGTGTATTTATTTGTGCCTAAATTTGTACACTTGCAAGAAAACTCTTCATATTACTGCTACATACCCAGGGGAAGAATTAAGTTGTATGGGGTTGTGCTGTACTGGAATCATGTACTTTCCAAGATTTTATTCAATAAATCTTATTTTATACTGTATAATGTTGTGACTTTATTTGTAATGTTTTTGGATGTGGCTTTTAATATCTAACTTCAGCTCCAATCAGAGCACAACAACGAGAATCAAAATTCATCAGCTGGTTCTTAACATACTGCTCAGATAACCAACAGGCTGAACAAAAACAAGGCAAATATTTTCATTAATTTTTCTTGCACAGACGTATGACTTCTATCAAGGCTTCATTTTGTTTTGGGGCATACTAATGTACAATTTACTTCCATAATTGCTACCTTAATATTAGTAAACATAATGCTTCATCATAGCTTTGGCAATACTTTTTTTTTTACAAAAAAAAGTGCCAGGTATTTGTGACCTTCTCAGTCCTTATGAACTACCGGTCTCACTACCCATCACCACTGACCAGCAAGGGTGGTCTTATGGGACTTAAAGTATGAGAAATCCTATAGAGCAATCTTGAAGTTGAGTCATGGCAACTGGAGTTCTTGTGAGACTGAAACATTTCACTACTCATCCTTGTAGCTTCCACTTGGATGAGTAGTGAAATGTTTCGATCTCACAAGAAAATAACTCCATTTGCCATGACTAATCTTCAAGATAATCCCACCTGAATGACTGAGAATCTTCACATACTATAGAGCAATGCTTCCCAACAAAGAACTATAACTCCCAGGAATCCTGGTCGGGACAGCTCATAGTAAAGGTTTCTGGAGGTTTTAGTCCAAGAACCATTGCTCTAGAAATAAAACTTTGTTCTGTGACTTAAACTTTCGTCTCATGAAATGTGACATCCTCTTCAAACACCATTTATCATCTGAATCACAAAAGCTCAGTGCTGTGAAGTGTAATGCAAGATGCATCATGGTGTGATTACCACGGGCAGGGTCTCTAAATTGGTTTTTGCCTAACCACTTCACATCCTGTGGAGATGAGGCTGAAGGCCACTTAAGGCTTAAATTGATTTCTCCCTGACTTGTCTCTTGTGATTTCCAGTTTAGAATGCAGGGCAGAGACATCTGTAGCTAATAGTCAGTGAAATTAAGTTTATGGCGGGGCCGAAGCTGAAACCTATTCCTCTTGGGTGTCACCATGATTAGGAAAAGACCTTTTGATTCTAATAAGGTACTTTACTGGCTGCTAATTAAAGGGCTTTCAAAGGATGGGGGCTTTGTGTGTTTTAAATTTGAAAATTGTTTTTGACTTTTATTTCAAAAGTGTTTTTATATTACCGATGGTCAAATTTTGTGTTAATGGGATAACCTTTCCAGCATTTTTGGTGATGTTGTCAGGGTCCACCAAGTTGCAATCAACTTACAGTGGCCTTGCTATGGTTTTCAAGGCATATGAGATATTTAATTTATTTTTAGAGTATTTTTACCCCATCTTTCTCCTTGGAAAAGGACTGGTTTATTTAAGGTCTGGCTTTACCTTTATAACTCCATGGCAAGTTTCCACAGCTGAATGTGGATTCAAATCCAAATCACCAGGATAATAGTCTAATACTCTATCCACTACATCACACTGGCAGCTTTATATGTTACATATTTTTATTTTGTCAGGAGACAGTGTACATTTCAATTCTTGGAGAAAGGCAAGCTGGCCAGGCTATGCAGGCCATCCACCCACCCAGCCAGCCAGCCATCAAACCAGACAAGAAAGATCACAACGCAGACTTGAATTCTCTGCCGGGACTTTATGTTTCAATGATCTGTCTTCTTGTTTTTAAAAATGTCAAACACAACACTTCTGTGGTGGTAATAGTTTACAGTTTCTGCCACAGGTTATCACATGTCAGATAACTGAGTGGCATCAATATATGTGCCAGATAATGGTCCTTTGTAAAGCTGAAGCACCAGCAAACCTGACACAGGGATTTTCCCCAGTTCTAGGTATGGGAAACTCACTTAAAAAGAAAAAAGAAAAATAATTTTTAGCACTGTTGCAGACTCTTCTCACACATCCCAATTGGTTGTTTTTTCTCTTCAGGACCATTCCCAAGATGTTAGTAAATGCCACATAATCCTTTCCAGCATCACTGATTACTCTCTGGGAATCTTTGTTTACGTCTTTATATAGGAATGCTTACTCTTGCCTTAGTGGGAAGATATGCACATCCATCATAAGTGATGTATCTGAAAGCTCTTCAGTATCAGTCTTGTCACATACAAAAGTAGAACAGGTGATACCTTTAGGCTACAAGAGAAATAACAAAAAGTTGCTAATATTTTGAGGGCAAAATCCCTCTTCTTCAGAGCTGCACCAACAGGTTAACTTGCCAGAAGTTATTTCTTCAATGTAAAGTCCTTGGCAAGATGGAAAATATGCCAGGTAGTTTCTTATTTGAGGCCCGGAGCTTAGATGTTTTGAGGCTGCATCTGAAGTAAAGGGTGGTGTTTTCATTGTCCCAGTCCTTCAAACAACATGTCAGGGCTCACGGGCACACGTTCACACATCCCTGGCCGTGTGGCTCATCAAGGCTAATGGCCCCTTCTTGGCCAGGGAAGTGGGAGGGCACATGAAATGCTAAATCAAGCAGTGTGGTGTGACTGTGAGAGATGGAATTAATTAATTAATTAAATTGAGTAGTTATAATGTTCTGCTGGAATTACAATAGTATGCTTCTCCAGCCTGGTGTACTTCATAAGAGTTGACCTTTAGGAGAAATCCATGGAATGCCCTGAAAAAATAAGAGTTCCTCTGATTTTTGAAGCTAAGTAGTGTCAAGACCTAGTTAGTATTTGTAGTGGAAACCATGAAGGAACTGACACAACCCTGGGTAGGATCAAAATGGCCAAAATTCCAATCATCTACATTTAGGGCTGTGGATTTCCATACTGGGAACAAGTGAACTGCAGTAAGAAACATGCTCTAATAACTCAGGTGAATTGTCTTCCGTTATGTAACAAACATGTTGTGTGGTCTTCGATCAGCCAACGATCCAACCAGCCACACACAGGGTTCTTTCTGGGTATGCGGTACAAAGCTGCTCCAGGGGTAGAATAAGATTTGGGTACAAATGTGGTAATGAAATAAAATGCATTTGGGTTCCGTAGCTTCCAGCAGATGGTTTTTCACCAGCAGCACCAGGCTTCATTTACTTTATAATCATCTGGGACACGAGAAACCCTGCTGTTGGTTTTCAGCTGGAGCTTTCTTGGCAGAAATGAACAAAGGACAAGCCAGATTCTAGCCCCGGTGAGCCAATAACCAGACAATTGGTTAAGTGATTTTTATATTTTATTAAAAAGAAGGGGAAAGGTAACAAAAAGTTACAAAAAAGGATAAAAGTTACAAAAAGAATTAAATACCATATTTGGAGCAAAATACTGTATAAAGGCTGTCTGAGACAATGCAAGAGTTCACCTAAACCTAACTAATCTATCTGCTACTCACTGCCTGTTCTGGAAATATCAGGCAGCTACTCAAAATCAATCTCAAACTCAGTGGGACATTGACAGCCACACAGAGAAAAAATATGAGAGGCTGGAGACTAATTCAAAGAATAAATAAAACACATTTACTAAGTGTTACTGGGCCCAACTCCATCCATAACCAGTGCAGTTTTACTGATAAGAGAAACCAGAGAAGTCAAGATTTGATACGCCGATTATGCCCCAAAGTGTCACTTTTCAAGTTCATTATGTTTAGATGGCAAGCTCTCTTAACATCCTGCTACAAAATAACTTTGTTCTCCATTCGCATCTTCTGGTTCTTCAAGGTCTCTGGGCCATTTTGTCCAGCTTTCTGTGATCAGATCCCGTTGGAGTCCAATTGTGTTTCTTCAGTCTGTTCTACAAACTAACTGACACAGAGTCAGTACAATTCTCTTGTACTCCTTCCTGAAATTGTGATTCAATGCCCCATAAATTACAGCATTCAAACAGCTATTAAAATATGCCATAAAGTAGCTGGCTGTGAAAAGCCACTCCGGTATAGAAGAATCCAGCGCTGGTTTCAGTGCCACCACGAAGCCAATGACGTTGAGTGGCGCCCAGCAGATGGCAAAGAGCACAAAGACCATAAACATGGTCAGGAAGTTCCGGAGGTCATGCGGCTTCATCCTGGGTTGGATGTCTGGCTTGACGCGCCGCCGCACTTGGAGAACCAGCACCCAGATCCGCAGGTAGCAGTAGCTAACGATGGCGATGGGCAGAAAGAAATGGACCACCACCACCATAATGGTATAAAGGGAGTTGGCCGACTGGGCAAAAGTGCACGAGTAGACCCGCGGGTCGTATTTCAGGGAGTCCACAAAGAGGTTTGGCATGATGGCCAGGACGGTGAGGGCCCAAACGAGGCCCACGTAGCAGAAGGTGTTGCTGAGGGAGAAGACCCGGTCGTACCTCAGGCTGTGGCAAATGTAGCAGTAGCGGTTCAGGGCAATGCCTGTGATGTTGAAGATGGAGCCAATGACACTCATGCCCATCAGGAACCCGCTGACCTGACAGTGGAGGTAGCCCATGACCCACTCGTTGTGGAAAATGGCAATCAGGGCGAGAGGGTAGGGGTAGAACGCCACCAGCAGGTCGGCAACCGCCAGGCTGACCACAAAGGCATTTCCTAGGAGCCAAACATGGGACAGTTTAAAGGCATCTGATAGGAAAGAGTGGCTCTGAGCATTATTTCTCACCCACCCACATACCCCCCAACCCTTTCACCCCAACCCATAACACAACTACTGGTTACTACAAATTCTACCTCTTGGCCATATCTCAAATAACCTTACTGCAGAGAGAAGGGCTTAATAGCATTAATTGATTTGTCCTCAGCAGCGGTGAAACAGAGGCTGCCAATCTGAGGAAAATCCCAGGCTTTCACAAGCCAGCCGTCCCCAGATACCCGCAAGCCACTTCACCAAGTAGAAAGGAAAAGAAAAAGAAACAAATGGACATGCATGCACACACACCCCTCTCGGTCCTCATGAGGAGCCTCTATGAAGCTCCATCCAGAAACCAGTCCACAAAGCCAATGGGAAAATCATATAACATTCAGGAACAGGTCCCTGAAATGTGTTGCCTTCCTTTTCTCTTTTTCTTGGCCTTTCTTTCTGTGCTGTTTCATTTTAGAGTGTAAGTCTGAGGCAAGAAATATCTTCTCTTTTTAAAAGATGCATATGAAAGCTATGCTGAGGGCCTTTTTAACTGTAATGTGGGGTACAAATGCTACTGAGAGAGAGAGAGAGAGAGAGAGAGAGAGAGAGAGAGAGAGAGAGAGAGAGAGAATGAAATGTAGGATGAAACTGCATGTCATCCCCTAGCCAACTTAGCCGATATACCATGAGCATTTAAATCCATCCATCCACACACACACATACACATTTTCAAATCAATAGATTTATTAGTCCAATTTAGAAGTAACAACAAAACAGAGTTCATTTGTTGTTTTGAACATGAAATACAATGAATCTTGGATTCAAATGCTCTCTTCTCATTTTCCCTGCTACTTTGTAGTATCCAGATGGACTTTAAAAAATAAAACAAAACAAAAAATAAACAACAAAAGGGACAATTATGACATCTGCCACTCTCCTCATCTTAGCTGCAATTCTCATAGTCGGGTGGAAATGAATTTCCCAAGCAATAATATATTGCTGTGCGCTACCCTGCTGGAAGCAAAATAGTTTGGGTGGCTAGATCTGGAGCTGGCAATTAAGATCCATGACCTTTACAAAAGACCAGCTGCTAGAAAATAAAGAAAATGTTAGAACTGGTGGTTAACATTGATATGAAGTGCTTCTGCCTACTCTGAGAACTGGAACTTGATAAGAGCCTGTGCTTAAAAAATGGAGCACTGTACCACTCATCCTTTATATCTTGGGAAGGAGGCTTGTATTTTCCTGGAGGAAAAGTCCTTCACAGGTTACAAACCATGATGGCGATGTGTAATCTCCAGGCTTAAAACCGGGGTACTTCCAAGGGCCGGATGCAGGGGAGTGGTATCAGGAGACAGATATCTAGTCTTGTGGGCTCCCAGACGCATTTGGTGGGGGCACTGTGAGATACAGGAAGCTGGACTAGATGGGCTTTTGGCCTGATCCAGCATGGCTCTTCTTATGTTTTTATGTTCTTATCAGAAGCTTCTGAACATGGTTTTCTGCATCAGCTTCCTTTGATAAACACAGATAGCCTTTAATCTAGGTCTTGAAACTAGAGTTTGTTATGCATACAGTACTTAGAATGAAATGATTTCAGGGGGGAAACAAATGTGTTTTTCTAAAATGAAAGCAAGGCATGGAATACAATATTTTGGCTATGCACCAAAGACAAAGACAAAGAATAGAGAACATGTGACAGCCCAGATGTTACTGGGTGAAGGGAGCTAATGTTGAACGCCATCTGGAAGAGCACACACAGTGGATTTCAAAGGGAAAACCAGTTTTTCTTTGTCACAGGAACGTGTAAAAACCAACCTAATTACACCCTGCAAACTATCTGATCACTGTGTCATCCGAGGATTCTCTCTGAACAATCAGCCAACCTAGCAAAGTCATTCCGGCACAAAAGCGTTGCTTGCAGTCATCTATAGCACATTCAAGACAAACGCGTTGCACGTCATTTTGCCCCAAGAATGTTTTAATTCCAGAAAAACAGGCAGATTAGTTTACAAAAAATGTCCTGGAGCCTCCTAGAGTACTTTGCGAGAGGATGTTTGGTTTGGTCCAAGAGCATGGGATCACTGAAGAAAGAACATGAAACACACCTCAAATTCAGCTTAGACTTGCCACCTTGGTGCCCAAAGGGTAAAAACTGTGTTCTGTATATGTGAGCAGCGATTGGTGGCTTGAGGCTAAATGCAGGTAACTGCCCAAATCCTGTTACTTTGTGCAGTAAATCACACTAGAGTTGAGCCATTGAATCAATGGGATTTCAACGAGTCAAGTCCTTCCTAAATGGCCACTGATTCTAGTTTCGTGTAGGCCTATTTGAATTAATGGAACCTAGGGTGGAGTTGACTCACTAAATCCCTGTAGATTCCATGGGTTTGTTTAGTCTAGTGCAATTTACTACACTAGCAGGATTTTGGGATAAAATAGCAGAAGCATCCAAACGTGGGTAAGACTGAGGAACCATTAGCCCTCAAGACATGGGGAATTTTGGCTCTCATTGTCCTTGACTGCGGGCCACATTACCCCAAGTAAGTGGTGGGACAAGTGTCTCCTGTTTCTAGAGAAATGGGTGGCATTAACATCCTCTCCTTAGTAACAAGGTGCAAGGCAGTGGGGACAAAAAAGAGAGGGAAATATGTTGTCTAGCTTTTAGCTGATGTATGAGATTGATTTCTGTGAAACTTCCTAAAACATGTTTGGATACTACTGAAAAACTTCAAGAGGTGATGGTACCTCCCTGGTTACGAGCCCAATCTATACTGCAGTGTTTTTCAACCTTTTTTGAGCAAAGGCACACTTGTTTCATGAAAAAAAATCACGAGGCACACCACCATTAGAAAATGTTAAAAAAATTAACTCTGTGCCTATATCAGTCTCTAAAAGGTTCGCCATTGCTGGTGCAGGGAGAAGCAGGACAGAGGGGCCACAGATTGAGGCAGCCCGCTCTCTAGCACCCAGTTCCCACTTACCTGTGTTGTTTTTTAAAAGACATTTTGCCCTGCATGGACTTCTGTGTCCAGTGGAGACCTGAGAAGGGGCACTGACTCTCCAGGAACACAAATAAGACCCAAAAGCCCATCTTGCTCTCCACACTGTGGCCAAGGCAGATGCCTTCAGCAAGTCCAGCGACAGGAGGGGAGGAGGATGAAGGAAGGCAGGAAGGAAAGAAGGCAGAAAGTGTTCTGCTTGTATACCGCCCCATACCACTCCAAGGAGTCTCTGGGCGGTTTACAGTTTTAATTACAGTAGGCAGGCTGCTAGACATACACATATGCAGGCTAGAAATGAGCACGTTTCTATGAAGAGGGGAAAGGGTACGAATGGAAAGAGAGAGGTGGGGAAAAAAAGAAAGAAAAGACAGAGAGAGAGAAGAGGGCGACCCAAGACAGAAAGAAAGGGGCAAGACTTCAAGGAACCCATCGCGGGGGCCCTCAGAGACGGCTCTTCCCCTCCCGGACCCTAAAGGCCAGCCGGCCGGCCGGCCAGCCGTGCCAGTAGCCCCCCCCGCCCGCCTCCTCAGCCCAGGCCCGGCGGAGGCCTCCTCCATCCCCTCCTCCTCGCAGCCCTGCCACGGTGCTCGTGGGGCAGCCGGGCGCCCCTCCTCCCCTTCCCCTCACCTGGTGGTTTGTTCTGGGCTGGGGCTCCCGGGCCGGCTCGTGTTGGCGGGTGGGCTGTCTGGCGGCTCAGTCCATTGGTAGCTCCCAGGAAAGGGGTGGTGGTGGTCCAGGGTAAAAAAAGGATGGGGGGAGAGGGAAGCAAGCCAGTCGCTGCGGCGGCGGCAGGCACAGGGCAAACACTAAGAGAATGAGCGGGGCCAGGTCCGGCCGGGGAGGAAGTGACACCAGCGCTGCAGGCCTCGGGGGGGGGGAGCCAAGCTGGCCCTTGGACGCTATTTATAGCGCCTCCCAGCTGTGGGCTGCCCGCCGGCCCTGGGTTGAATTTCTTTAGAATTTTTCAATTTTTCCCACGGCACACCAGGCAGTGTGCCGCGGAACAGTGGTTGAAAAACGCTGCTATACTGGATGTAATCCCTGTAATAAAATGGATTGCCCAACCTCTCACATTTTTACCAGGAATGTGACTTCATACAGATGCTGCTGTTGGAAATTCTCAGCATCCCTCACCATTATTAGCTAGGCTGATTGTAGCACATGGGAACTGAACTCCATAATATTTGGAAGCCCCCCACCCCACCCCATCCGGTTTTCCCTTCCGCTCTTGTTGCCATTAACCAGAAATGAACTTGGAAATATGGGCGAATACCGTCTTTAATGCCCTCCCTAGAGATAGTGGCATCATACTCCTCTAGACTAGGTAAAGCTGTTTGACTGAATGTTGCAGACATGCCATCGAAGCTACAAATCCCAGAATTCTCATGCCAGAGCCTCACCTACAGACACCGAAATTCTGTTAGAAAGGTTGCCCCCACCCCCGTGCCGGCTGGATACTCAGAGCTCTGTGATCGGGCAAAAAAGGTTGAATAGAAAGAGCAAGCAAAAACTGAAATAGCATAAAAAGTGGGAGTCACTGGCAACTGTTGAGTCTGAACTCCTCATTAGGAGCTTCTTAGTGCCTTATGGCCAGAGCCTGGAAAAGCTAACTTTTTTGGATTACAACTCCCATCATCATAGATAGGGTATTGGCAAACTCTGGGAGGTGACATTCTAAATTCTGGTTATATCTAGGGCATGTCTGGGGTTTTGTCATTTTGTAAGACTTTTAGCAAAAGGGACCTGCATACTTTCTCATTCCTGCAATAAAAGATATAGACCAGCCAAGTCCTCAGATGTGTCTAAGAGGCTCTATGTGGACAATGGCTTTAGCTATAACGGACAGGCACTTTGTACCCTATACTACTGCAGGTTCCAATGCTGCCGTAAGCAATACAGTGATATTGTGAGGTTTAGCTTCTCTGTACCAGAAAACACACAAGAATCATCACAGGAGAGTACTATTCTATCATTCCAATGGAAGAGTATTACAATGAGAGTACTTAGTTGTATCAGAATGACAGGAACATGTAATAAAATACAGTGCATAATATGTGGCCCAGATGGAAAGGAGACTTGCAGTCTTATTTTCAATAGAATGTGATTAAAAACAAACATTCTTATCCGCACACTCTCACAAGGAAATTCACATACAGTCATCTGGTCTGATGTGTGGATCTCCCTGGCAGAAATGAGGCCAATGGTTTCTGAGACCACACTGTGAATAAAAGATAGAGCTAGGCCAGTAACCTAGTTTCCAGGACTTTACAATCAGCTTCCCCAAGAATTTAGACAGAAGAATGAGTGAGGAAACCAGACCTTCTAAATGTCTTGTCTTTGATTACCCAAACCTGCAGTCAAGTCCCCACTAAAAACACACTCACTTCAAGACATATAGTAGGACACTGTATTTTTTTTTAAAGGAGTCACGTGTCTCTTCAAAGAATACCCCTGGAAAAATAAGATGTCATAGATTGCCTGCTCTGATGCAAAGAAACACCAGTGTCACATTGGGACAGAGCAGCATCATCAGTTTTCAATGTCTTGGTTTATCAAAACTGGAGCAGCCAGTTTGTAAGGGACCTAAGAGGATTTTCTTGTTGATTGATCGGACGATGAATTTAGAAGAGCCAGGATGTGCTTACTGCTCCAAATGCAGTGCTAAATCCAACTGTTAGTCCCAACTAGAGTGGACCCATTGAAAGAACTGGGACATAGGTTTGTACTTATGAAAGTCTCACTTACTGATTCTACTGTCAGCAGTTGGATTAGTGCAGTTTGCAGTCCAGGGACATCTGGAGACCCACAGGTTGAGAACCACTGGATTAGTGAATCGTGGCTTCTCAACGAACATGCTTCCTTTGCCCATGTGACTTGTTTATAAAACACTCATACACCCTGCCTGGAACCAGTTATTTAGCGTAAGAACACTTCAGTAACTGGGTAAAGTCCATTGAAGGATTATAAGTCATTATGGAGATATGTGTTATCTTAAAAGGAAGGAGGGTACTTCTAAATGCCAGATACAAGGGAGTGGCATCAGGAGGCAGGTCTCTAGTTGTCTCATGGGCTCCCAAAGGCATCTGGTGGGGCCACTGCAAGACACAGGAAGGTGGACTAGATGGGCCCTTCATCTGATCCAGCAGACATCTTCTTATGTTCTGTTTTCCTAACAGTGTGGACAGGATGATCTCTGACTGACCTTGTAGTAATCCAGCAAGGAATTATGATGCTCCATTTGACCATAGTAACAAGATGACTTCTGTTCCAAATTATATGACTGAACTACAGGGTATGGGGGGCAGGGTAAGTATGGCTGAAACCAAGGGGGGATTATTAGATGGAAGGACTAGGGAGTCTCTCAAACTCTGGTGAACAAAATAAACTGCTAGGCTCAGCATTCATTAATTCAATGGCCAGAATCCAATTGTCACTTTATACATGTGTAAGCAAAAGGATGTTATTGACATAATCATCTGCTGAGTTTGCACTTGATTGTGTGATCAAACATGTGCCCTGGAACACAGTGACCATAAATTGGTACCATAATTTATACATGCACAATTCAGCAATTGAGCTCTGATCAAGCTCTATACCAGCAGTTCCCCAGATGATCTTGAACTACAATCCCCAAACATCTGAGCTAGCACAGCAAGTAGCGAAGGCCTTGAGAGTTTAAGGCCAAGAACTTCTGGGGACCCAATATTGGTGACTCAAGATGAGGAACCCCTAATCAAACAGGTGGCACCTCTTTGATTCAAGAGCACAGCAAAAATAGTCACAGGTGCACACATAATAAATCCCTTTAAGATGCATTGGGGCATCTTAAAGACTAGGCAATTATGAGTTGAAATCATTACATATAATGCCCATTATACTGAGTGTGTGTGTGTGTGTTCTTTGCGATCAAGTTGGAGCCAACGTATAGTGATCTCAATAGGACAGTGATGGTGAACCTTTTAGAGACCGAGTACCCAAACTGTGATTCAAAACCCACTAATTTTTCGCAATATGCCAATACAGCAATTTAATCTGAATACAGGTGGCTGTGAAGGGGCTATGTCAGGTGCCCACAGAAAGGGTACCTGACATTAGCATCCATGGCATAGGTTTGCCAACACTGCAATAGTGCCTTCAAGGTAAAGTGAGATATTTAAGGAGTGGCTTTACCAGTTCCAGGTAGCATGGTGTCTCAGCGGGCTAGAGCACTGAAAAGTGTCGGCTGCAAGGTCAGCAGCTCAGCGGTTCTAATCCCAGATGCCATGCTGTGAACCCCAGTTCTTGCCGACCCAGCCGTTCAAAAGCATGCAAATGCAAGTAAATAACAAGGTACCTCTGTAAAAAGCGGGAAGGTAAAACAGTATTTCTTGCAGCCATGCCGGCCACATGGCCACAGACTTGCACAACACTGGCTCTTTGGCTTGGAAACGGAGATGAGCACTGTCCCTAGAGTTGGACACAACTAGCATGCATGTGCGGGAGGAACCTTTACCTTTTCACCTTTACCAGTTCCACTGGGTATTTGAACCCAAGACTCCCGAGTCCTTTAGCCCATCACTCGGTCCCCTGAACCACATTGAAAATCAGCATATCTGTATCTTTTTAGCCACAGACCATGATAATTATGCTAAGCTTCAGGTGTGCAAACATTCACAAAATAGATAAACTTGCTCAGTGGCCATGCCCAGAGTGGTGCTTGATGGTGATCCAAATGTGATGTTTATGGCCATGGGCTGTGCTTTCCCTAGTGGGCACAGCGATGACTACCAACCAACTTCAAAAGCTTTAAAAAGAGAGTTTAGATCAATTCAGCAGCAGAAAGCCAATGGCTAACAATCACAGTCATTCGGTTACCTTCAGCACGCTTCTGAAGGCACTCTTGGTAAAACAACAGCAAGGCAGGGTGCTGCCACCATCACAGCCTTCTTGCAGGAAACTTGCTAAAAACCATTTAGGCTTGATTTAGTAGGGATGTTCTTATCAGTTCTTAAAAACTCAGGATAATGATTAATGTGAACTAACTAGATGGAGTGGATTCTTGTCTATAAAAGCGTATGCCATAATATTTTGGTTCAGTTTTTAAAGATAATTCAGCGGCAACAAAGTAACCTAAAGTAACCTAACTATGCTTCTGGAAATTATCACTGCTTAATTTTTCCAAAGGGGAATCCTCTTGGATTCCCACCAAGCAATGGCAGATGTTTCCATGACATCTGAATGGCACAATGTGGGTCTGGAAACAAATGATAAGCCCGGCAGGGAATCTTGGGAAAAGATGTCTTCCCCTATGCTTCTCACTAGAGATGGGCACGACTCAAAAACATGGTGTTTCGTTTGTCGTTTAGGGGTCCGTTTTTGTTTTCGTGACGTTTTTGGAAAAAAAATCATTTTCGTTTCGTTAGGTAACGAAACGAAAAAACGAAAACAAAAAATTGCTGTTTCGTTAGCATTCTTTTTAGTTCAATGCATCTGCTGCAACAAAAACGAAAAACACGGCAAATTTGGTCGTTTCGTTTTTGTTCTGTTTTTTAAAAAAATCATTTCGTTTTCATTGCGTAACGAAACGAAAAAATGAAAACGAAAACTCGCTCGTTTCGTGCCCATCTCTACTTCTCACACAGGCAAATCTCTTCCAAATTTGACAGAAAAGAAAGCCCACATGGATGTCTTGATCTTTTGCTGCAAAGAGCCCACTTTGAGTAGGAAGACAGGCCACTGAGTGCAGGAGCCCCCTGAAGCTTAATGCAATGAATGCTAGGAATCCGACTAGATCTGTCATAAGGAGAGCCTCCCATTTGTGTTACTATGACAGTTCATCTCCTTGAATGAGCAAAAGGGGCTTCTTGGCAGCAGCATCTGCTCTGTTGTCACTGGATCACACACCCAGAGATCTTGTACTTCATCCCCATTTTTAGTCAACCTCATCCCCGCTTCCTGCCACAGCTCAGTCTCAGGAGGAATGGCGCTCCACTGGAGATGCCCCACTGGTGGTCGTGGTGTATGGGGAAGCACAACACCAAGGCAGACCCTGAGTGGCAGACCCTCCGGAGGTCCACTCCCCAGATGATGTGTGGCTGCATGTAGGGCTGAGCTGGGGAAAGAGGCTCTGGGCAGGTGTGTTCTTGAAGGCCAGCAGCAACGCCATTACCTGCTTTCCTCAGCTTCTTGTTGCTGTAGACGGAAAGGATCAACAGCAGGTTGCCCAGGATGTCCACAGCAATGGTCACGATGAGGAGGAGCGCAAGGAGGGTCATCACCCAAACGGGGTAGAGACCGCCTCCTCCTCCTCCGCCTCCTCCCCAAGATCGGTTCTTGTGCAACAAAAAACCCTCCTCTTCCATCCTCACTTAACTCTTGGCGAGGGCAACGGTCCCGATCCCGTCCACACCCCTGCGGGGAAGGAGCCACATTAAGTGTCCGCCCGAAGCAAACCGGGGCCAAGCGCTGCTATGAACCTCCCCGCATTGGGAAGCTCGAGGGCCGGATCTCCAGCTCCCACGAAAGCCAACCGGACAAATGAATAAATAAACCGAGAGGCCTCCCCAGACGACGCGCGGCCCCTCGACGGCCCGAAAGGAAGAACCGCTACCCGCCAAGTTTGCCCAGAAGTTGGTGGCGGCGGCGGCGGAGAGAAGCACGTGGTCGGGGCTCCTCCTTTCCCTCCTCCTGGGAACTTTCGTTTCGTCCTCGGCAATTCCTGGGCAGGAAGATGGTCCGAGGAGCTTTCCGCCTCCTCACCCCGTCCGGCCCAGACAGATCGCCGATGGCGATCTGGAGAAAGGCGGCGGCAAGACGGACCAACTCCACGCGAGGCGCCGGGTCTGCAACACTGGAGCAGGACGCTTGGCTCGGCTCGACCTCCTTGCATCCCCCTCCGCCCGGCCCAACCCCGCTTCCCAGCTTTATTTTGATTTTTTTTTTTCTGGAGGAGAGGGGTCGATCCAGCCGGAGACGCGCAAGAAAAGGGAGGTTCCACGCCAAGGGGCGGCGAGGACGGGACGCTCAGAGACTCCGGGCCGGTGGACCGGGGCTGCGGTCGGGCATCGCCCGTTTACTCGACTCCGCGGGCGCCTCCTTTTCTTCTCCCGAAGCTCGCTCTTCGCCACTTTTATTGTGGCTTCTCTCCTGACTCCCGTCCCTGGGCGCGATCGTCCGGACCTTGGACACGTGCGCGACGGCGCTCCTCCCTGGCGGGCCGCCGGTGGCCTTTTTTTGCGCCTGGCTCGGCCCGCAGCCTCCCGGGGTGAAGCGCCCGACAGGAGCCCCGTTCGCGGCGGACGGGAAAGGCACCGCTTTCTGCGGACCTTATATAGCCGCTCCCGCGCCTTACTTGTTGCGGCCGCTCGCTCAGCCCCGGCTGGCGATTTAACTCCGTCCTGCCCGGGCCGGGGAAACGGAGCGCTGTGGAGAAGTTGCGGCGGTGGCATCGGAGGAGTTGGTGGCATATTATTATGGATCTTCGTTGCCACACCCAGATGTGTGCGGGCACCTGGATCTACCAGCTGTAGGGGGTCAGGTTGTGGAGCTCCCTGTGGCGGAAGAGCGGTCTGGCTCCCTCCCAAGATTTATCTTGAATGTTTAATTTATCCCGTGTGCCTCCCGCCTCCCCCAAAAGGCGCGAAAGCACAGTCAACAATGTCCGAATACAGATTGAAGCAAACGTATTGATCAAATCATCATGACACCAAACATTAGGAATACATGCAAAATGCAGGGTTTTTTTTTTTAAAAAAGACTACATTAAAAGAAACCACTCCAACTGGTTTGAGCAAAAAGCAATGCAAAGTGTGCTGCTTATATACTGCCCCATACCAGTTCAAGTAGTTTCTGGGCAGTTCACAGTTTAATTAGAGTATGCAGTCTACAGCCCACCCCAAAGCTGGGTACTCATTTTACCGACCTCCCAAGACTGAGTTGGACCCCAGGTGGTGAGCACAGTTTTACCTGCTCAGGGGCTTCAGCCACAGACTACCAGGTCTGCCAGAGGCCACACAGGGAGGCCTTGTCAACCTGTTGGCTTCAATAAGAGGGAGCAAATCTAATCTCCATCTGCAGGGTCTGGGGCTGGCAACAGTACATCAGAGAAAATGACATTTCTTGCCCTCATTACTGGAAGCCGCCTTGGGTCCTTTTCCAAGGAGAAAGGTGGGGTAAAATATTCAAAAAAAATGAATGAATGAATGAATGAATGAATGAATGATGTTGCTCCAACTCCAGCCACATTGTCCACTTGGTAATGGGAGAAGCAAAATCTGAATTTTCCTTGTCACATTCCAATATTCTCTGCAAAATACACTTCTGTTCTCTTCAGGCACCAATTAAAGACTTTTCTTTTTGAAAAACCAATGAATGTAGAGAGTGACTTCCTGAGAGTCTTGCCATTTCACAGTGCTATGAGGGACGGAGGTGTGAGACTGCAAGCTTGTCATTCCCCTGTGGTAAAGGGACCGCACTGCTGAGGGAACACACACACACACACACACACACACACACACACACACACACACACACACACACACACACACACACACACACTTGCAGTCAGAAATTCCAAAACTCAAGAGAGGCCTTGCTTTTTAGATTTGGAATTAGTGTAATGTGCAGTATGTATAGTTTTGATTCGGCTGCTGACATTCAGGTGACTGCCAAGGTCATTTATCATGCCTGTTTCTAGGTTTTTCAGACACGTTTGCTTGGCCAGGGGAGATTTGTGAGACTCCAAATCCAAGACAGGAATGCTAGGAGGATGGGGTCCTGGTGAGGTTGTTGGGCTGCTACTTGGGAGATTCCAAGCTCAGTTCCCCACTGAGCCATGGACATTACCAGGTAACCATGGGCTAGTCATCTCCCCTCTGCCCGATCTACACCAGAGGGCCATTGTCAAGATACACTGGAGTGGAGGGAGAGCCATCGACATCACCTTGTTCTCACTGAAGGGAAGACAATGTGATTGGTATGGAATGGTGGTTTGTTTGTTTTAATGTAATAAAATCTGGGCATACTGATCAGAGCTAGAAATTGATGCAAATATTTTAAGATAAGATAAGATAAGATAAGATAAGATAAGATAAGATAAGATAAGATAAATCTTTATTGATCCCACATCAGGGAAATGTACTTGTTACACAGCTCCCAATACAAAGAACAAATAAAGAAGAGTAGGTGCACAAAAAAGTGTAAGGTGAGAAAGAAGAAGATAATAATAGATAATAGAGATTAAATAAAATAAAAATCCAATATAGAAATACACACTAGAAAATTTGGATATAAAAATTTAAATGTGAAAAAAGAAAAGAAAAAGAAGCTACAATATACGAATATGAGTATGTTAGACTGTAGAGTTGTAGAGTCTCACAGCAGTGGGAACAAAATCCCTGTGGTAGCACTCCTTCCCACACTGGGGACGTCTGAGTCTGCCACTGAAGAAAAGAACACATCCAAGGAAAGGAAGGAGGGTCAAAAGTGATCTTTGTAGTAGTGCCAGACTTGAATGAGTCAGGCGCGATATGGGATGCTGAGGACGTGCACTGTACAGGATGTGAGAGAGTCCCTTTTAAAGGGATGGTTTTGTCTGAGGAAGCAACAGTGGAAGGAAGCAATGCTTCACACCTTCTTGTTCCCCTCACAACCTGGTGTGCAGCAATTTTCCCCCACAAGAAGTGGACTTATTCTGTGGGAAACCCTGCTTCCAATCCAATGACAAAGGACTGCCATAGCTTTATTTTCATTGTCATTTCATTTCCACTTCGAGACCACCTGCTGGTTTAATACACAGGAAAATAAATTGTTCTTATAAAAAGCACTTCCTTCCCAGAGGAGACTCTCTGCTTGGGATCCTGCTACCCAACTGCTCTGACCTACTTCCTTGAATGTAAGTAACTGGGTAGTTATGTCGAGGGGAAACGACAATATTTTCAAAATGGATCAGTACCAACTGACTCTGGGTGTACAGATTTGTTTAAGTTGGCCCCAGGTAGCTACTATATACATAAGTTGTGGAAAAGAGATCAAACCAGTGCAGTCCTATCATTTCCTCTTAAACACATGTTGAAAAAAAATCCTATTATGTTGTTAGGAAACACTGCCAAATTACCCTAATGCCCTATTCAAACCCTATTCAAAATGGTAAATTGTTCAGTTTAATTTTGAATTGTAAGCCATCCAGTGACTGGTTAGTGGGCAGCATATAAGTTAAATAAATAAATAAATAAATAAATAAATAAATAAATAAATATGTTTCTCTAAGGCATTTATGTCTTTGGCAGATTCACATTCCTTTATGTATACAATTCATTGGCCTAAGAAGCTTTCACTGCCATTGCTATGCAACCATTTGTTTTCCATATTATCCTAGCTCTTGCATCATCTTCTGTCTCTGGTTCATCATTTTCAATATAGGCATGGACATGTAGGGCTATTAAATTAATCCGCACCCTGCTCTTCCATTGTGAAAAATCAACTGAAGAAAACATTAAAAATTTTCTATAATCCGGAATTTGAGTCATGGCAACTGGACTTCTTTTCTTGAGAGACTGAAAAGTTTCACTACTCATCCAAGCAGCTTCGTCAGTCTGAGGAAAGTTAGTGGTGAGGCAAAGTGAACTGTAAATCGGAGGTCTTGCCATTAACTTTCCTCAGATTGATGAAGCTGCTTGGATGAGTAGTGAAATGTTTTGATCTCTCAAGAGACGAAGTCCAGTTGCCATAACTCCACTCCCAGAAAACCTCACTTGGATGTCAGAATCTTCACAGACAAGTTTTCTAGAAGAATTTCCTTTTGCATTTTGGACTAAACTTTAAATTTTTCCAAAGTGCCCAATATTTGGAAAATCTGACTATCCCCAAATATCGGCATTTTTCCCCAAGAGCTTGATTTAACTGCCTTCAATCTGCAATTTTATATGGGCGTTACTCTGGCAACCCTTATGAAAACAGATGGTGGCCTTGTAATAACAAAGAAATTGAAACATTGAATCATGTCCTCTTTGTATGTAATTCTTATAGAAATGAGCATATTAAATTACTCAAGCCTATAATAAGTACCTTCCCGGGTAGGACTTTGAACTGGTATTTAAAATATTTATTAAGTGACACAAATAAAGGGACCACTGAACCAGTGGCCAAGTTTCTTTTCTCTGCCCAAAGAATACGGAAGACAACCTTGGCCTCTGTTAGCTCTTAATATAAGCATGAGTTGTGTGATGTTTGTGCAATTCTTTTTACTACCTAAACTGTTTTAACTATCTTGAAATTTTGTAATGATTTTATTCTCTTATCCTTTTAAAACTATACGTATATATTTTCTATTTTATTGGTTGGGTCTATGGCTGTAAATAAAGATTGTTGTTCTAGAAAAACTTCCAGAAAAATACATCCTTTATTTCTGAATGAGACTTTTAAAAGGCCCTGAACAAACAACTCTTTTTCTTAAGCTATTGTGTAGAAAATTGAAAGAGAAATGTAATACTTAGAAAACAATATTTATTATTATTTATTGGACTTATATACCGCACCATCTAGCAGCACAGCCACTCTGGGCAGTGAATATTTAGAAAAATATTGGTTAGCTATTTCTGTGCTAAAGTATTCAATTTGGGCCGCTAACCTATTGGGCTGTGTTGGTTATTCTTTTTAACTAGCAGAGAATGAGATATAAAAAAAAAAAACAGCACAGAAAATGTGGAGAGATCAGCTGAGTCTCAGTCGCTGCCCACCCCTTTGGTTTCCATTCTATGTGAACAAGCATTTTGCTTGATGAAAGTACTCTAGAAGCACTTAAAGTAGAAGAGTTACAGTTACTATTTTATAGTCAGAGATAGAAAAACAGAGGGGAAATGGAGTCTCCATCATTTGGCAGGGATTTTCCAGAGCTGGTAAAAATTCTGCAGATCAAGCTTGTGACAATCGTATCAGGCTGTAAAAGTCTCCTCTCATTGACACCCAGTATTAGTGCATACAAGATTGCTAGTGACCCAACAGTTGCCCACCTTGGGGTATACAAGGGCTCCATTTCACAGAATCCACAAATTTGATACTTCTGATTATCTGCAGAAAACTCATAGTCCCAAACCTGAAGACAACAACAGGCTCAGGGAAGTGTATTGGAAACAGAACAAATTCAGTATTAAGCAGAAAGATTAGCCTTACATGTGGGAATATGAAACCCCTACAAAAGCTTGTCTCTGGATATATTTTTTGTTTTCCTTCCTTCCTTCCTTCCTTCCTTCCTTCCTTCCTTCCTTCCTTCCTTCCTTCCTTCCTTCCTTCCTTCCTAGTACAACTCCGTTCAAAAGATAATATGAAACTTGCATGAAGAAGGGGCTGGAGGAGAGAAAGCACTTTCAGCCTACACTTCCACAGGATGGCCCAAAGGACATGTCCAGCCATGTAGATCTGTGCAGGGAATGAAAGTGGGGAGCCAAGTTCCACCAGCTGCTGCTTGGAGGCACAGACAGAGTGACCTGGCATCCCTCCTCCTTTTCCCCCCAGAAAGCCATAGGAGCAGTGAGGCAAAGAAAAGGCATTCTTGCTAGGTCCAGATGACAGGAGATAGCGGGGGATTGCCTGCTGTGAAGTAATCTTGGGAGAGACAACTGAGGGAGCAGAGCTGCCTGGAGACCTCTGCAGGCTGGTTGAGAACCTCCAAGGGCCAGACTGAAAGCTCTTCTTCCCTAAAGCAAAGCAAAGTGGTCTGTTTGTATACTGCCCCATACCACCTCATGTGGTTTCTGGGCGGTTTAGAGTTTTTTAAATTATAGTATGCCGGCTACATAGCGGTCCCTTTCTCATCCATTCCTAGAGATGCCAGGAATTCAAAATGGAGCCTTTGCCATGGGAAATGTATGCTCAATTGAGTGGCAACCCTTCCATTTCATGGGTTTACTATGGGTGACTGGCTGTATGTTCCATTGATTTCAGCACGATTTTGGTGGATTTTTTTTTAATATTAACAAGTTTGGTTTCTCTTGTGCTGCACTGCCATGCTGAAAAAGCTTCCATACATCCAATCATCCAAAGAAGCACGCAGACATACAATTTTGAAGTGGCCATGTCTATAATTTACAAAAAAATTCTATATGAATAGTAAAGTGGAACAGGTGATACCTTTAGGCAACTATAACACAAATGTTGCTAATATTTCAAGGGTGAAACCCTCTTCCTCAGAGCAGTACCAATAGGTTATAGTAGTAGTAGTAGTAGTAGTAGTAGTAGTAGTAGTAGTAGTAGTAGTAGTAGTAGTAGTAATAATAATAATAATAATAATAATAATAATAATAATAATAATAATAATAATAATAATAATAATAATAATAATCCTATACCGGCTTGGTCATCACCCGGGTTAACAAGGACCGTGATGGGTGTTGATGAACCTGGACATCCGTTGATAAATGGGATACAGGTCATGGGTCCCATTGCTGAGCAACAAGGGCATGGGCCTGTAGAATTACTGGAAGTTGAACAATTTCATAAGAGGCAGAAATATACTTTACCAGAGAATAGGGCAATCATGAAATGCTATTATAGAGCAGAACCTGAAAAATGAGGTTACCAAAAGTGGATGCATCAATTATGGAAACAAGAATATCCGAACTCCAAGATACCTGAATCACGATTAGCGGACCAGCGAAGATATATTATTAGAAACAAGGTGTTTAGTAAAGTTGAACTAGAAGAAATACAGAGGAGTTGTGAAATAGGGGGTCCACAAATTATCCAAATAGGAGGAGAAAATAGATTAATAACACCTGGGGACATCGAGCAGTCTGAAGTTGAAGAAAAGATGGATGTTGTGCAAAAATTTGAACCACGAGAAGGTTCAATTAGGATTGGAACACCAACAGAGCTCACTATTAGGCAGCAAGAACTGAAGAATAAAATACTGACACATGCTGCATTAAATGAAGAGAGGGGAAGGCTTCCGATTTTGAAGACTGTGCCTAGAAAAAAATTGGTACCATTGATGAATGACATAAACTCTGCACTTGCAACAATCCAGATAAGGTCAATTGAACAGATAAATCTGCTTGCTTATAGTGCAGCAGTATCAGTAACGGAAAAACTAGGGATTCCACCATTAAAGCCCCCCCCCCAATGTCTTGAGAAACCATGATGGAAGACCAGGCTGGAGCTTAAAATCAAAAGACTCCGAGCAGATGCGAGTAACTTTAAAAACCTGCAGGAGGACAAATTAAAGAATGGTAAAATCAAGAAATATTTGACTGAAAAATACTAAGTACAAGGAAATTGGAGAAGCATTGGAAATAGTGAAGCAGCAAATAACAGCAACAGCTAGAAAAATTGAAAGATATGATGTTAGATTTACTCAGTAGAAAGATAACAGTTGTTTCAATCAGATCAAAGAAAGTTCTATCAGAGTTAAACAGGTATAAAGGAAAGTTCTATCAGAAGACAGGTATAAAGGATGAAAAGCCTGAAAAAACGACAACCATTCAGTTTTGGAAAGACATATGGGGGACTGAGAAAGACTATAATAGAAATGCTGGTTGGCTCCAAGATTTTGAGAAGAAATTCTCCAGGTGCACAATAACAATAGAAATAACAGCTGATATGATCACCAAAAGAGTACAAAGAGTCAAAAACTGGACATCACCTGGCAGTGATCAACTGCATGGGTTTTGGCTTAAACACCTGACCAGTCTGCCTGGGAAAATGGTCCAACAATTTAATGAAATGTTGAGGACAGGTTATATTAATGAGTGGTTAACAACTGGCAAAACCTATTTGATTCAGAAGGATCCAACAAAAGGAACAATACCTGAAAATTACAGGCCAAACTCGTGTTTACCACCTATGTATAAACTGCTGACAGGCATCATAGCTGATAGAGTCCAGGATTATTTGGAAGCAAATGACATCATGCCAGTAGAGCAGAAAGGGAACAGACGGGGAAGTAGAGGCACAAAAGATCAGTTGTGTGTGTTGTATCATTACAGTAGTGACCAACTCTTCGTGACTCCATGTCCATGGAGTTTTCTTGGCAGGAATACTGGAGTGGCTTGCCAGTTCCTACTCCAGGCGCCTACAGCACCTAGTATTCCCTGGTGGTCTCCTATCCAAGTACTAACCAGGGCTGACCCTGCTTAGCTTCTGAAAACAGGTGAGATCAGATGTGCTTAGGGCATCTAGGCAACTAAAAGATCAGTTACTCATTGGTAAAATGATCCTAGAGAATTGTAAAGCCTGGAAAACTAATTTATATATGACTTGGATTGACTATAAAAAAGGCTTTGACTCAGTGGTGACTCTTTGTCACCTCTGCTATTTACTATTGTCCTGATTCCCCTCTCAATAATTTTACAGAAGACAAATTTAGGGTACCATACTGCTAAAAAGTCAGGGAAAATTTCTCATCTATTGTATATGGATAACTTAAAATTGTATGGAAAATCAGAAACTGAAATACACTCACTGACCAACACAGCCTGAATTTTCAGTACTGATGTTAGCATTGAGTTTGGACTAAACAAATGTGCCACAGTGGCACTGAGAAAAGGAAAAAATCATGGAGAGTAAAGGAATGGAAATGCCAAATGGACAAGCCATTAAGTATCATCAGTCAGAAGCCTATAAATATCTGGGCATACTGCAATTAGATAATATCAAGCATGGGCAAGTGAAAAATGTGGTCAGAAAAGAATATATCTAAAGGGTTAGAAAAGTATTAAAAAGTAATCTGAATGGTGGTAACACCATCAAGGCCATTAATAGCTGGGCCGTACTGGTAATCAGATATACCACTGGCACTATAAACTGGACTCAGATGGAGCTAGATAGTCTGGATAGGAAAACAAGAAAACTTGTGACCATTCACTATGCATTATATCCATGCAGTGATGTTGACAGGCTGTATTTACCTAGAAAATTAGGTGGTAGAGATCTTCTGCAAGTGAAGCAGACAGTTGAAGAAGAGAAGCATGCATTGGCAGATTATGTAAAAAATAGTACAGAGCCAGCATTATTGGAGGTTAAGAACAGGGAGGTGTTTAAAGTAAAGCAAACAAAGGGTCAATACATGAAAACAACGATGCAAATACGAGCTGATAGCTGGCATAATAAAGCACTGCATGGGCAGTTCCTCGAAAAAAAATCAAAGGAAAAGTAGATGAGGAAAAGAGCTGGTTATGGCTCACCAATGGAACACTGAAAAAAAGAGACAGAAGCCCTGATTTTTGCAGCTCAAGAACAAGCTATTAGAACAAATGCAGTTAAGGCTAGAATAGAAAAATCAACTGAGTACCCCACATGTAGACTCTGTAAAGAGACAGATGAAACTATTGACCATATTTTGAGTTTTTGCAAGAAAATTGCTCAGACTGATTACAAATAGTGTCATAATGTAGTTGCTTAAATGGTCCACTGGAATTTGTGTCACAACTATCATCTGCCCATAGCAGAGAACTGGTGGGTTCATAAGCCTGAAAAGGTGATTGAAAATGAGCATGCAAAATTACTTTGTGACTTCCGAATACAGACAGACAGGGTTTTGGAGCATAATACCCCGGATATTGTGATTGTGGAGAAGAAAAAACGTGTGGATCATTGATGTTGCTATACCAGGTGATAGTAGAGTCACTGATAAACAACTTGAAAAAATTACCCAATATCAGGATCTGAAAACTGAACTTCAGAGACTCTGGCATAAACTGGTACAGGTGGTCCCAGTGGTAATCAGCACGCTGGGTGTGGCGCCTAAAGAGCTAAGCAAGTATTTAGAAAAATTGGAGTTGACAAAGTCACCATCAGGCAGCTGCAGAAGGCCACCTTACTGGGATCTGCTCACATAATTTAATGATACATCACATAGTCCTAAATGCTTGGGAAGCGTTCGACTAGTGATTTGTATTACAAAATCCAGCGTAATTATCTTGTCTGCTGTGTGATAATATGATAATAAATAAATAAATAAATAAATCACTGCTTATAAAAGTATCATTTAAAACATTTTCTTTTAAAACCTCTGTATATAAAATATTTATGACAACAGGCAGGTAGATTTTGTTTTGCTGTTGCTGCCAAGCCAGAAGGAGACATTACACTAGTCCCAGATCTAAAACAGCTCCCCCAGGTTCCAGAATATCTGACTGCAAGCTCATTAGCCATCCTGGCTATGCATCTCATGTTAGTTTTGGCTACTGGGACAATCAGAATTCTCACTCATGCAATCTGTTCTACGATATGGGAACAAGTTCCCAAATGAGATGAAAGAGGAGAGGAGGAGGAGGAGGAGGAGGAAAAGGCCACAAGAAAAATAATTATGCTTCTCTTGTTATTCAGCTTCAGGAGGTGGTCCTTGAGTATGAGAGGAAGACAAATATCTACTTTCTGTATACTGTGCTTAGGTTTATCTAGCTCTATCAACCCCCCCCCGAGTTTTCTCTTGTTTGAGTTAAAACACCCTACATGTTATCATCTTTCCACATAGGGTTGTTCCTCAAGGTATGATCACCAAGTGAGGTACCACCACCTTCTTGTAAAGATGTTTTAAACAGATCATGTTTCCTAATTATCATCCAAATAGGATCTGCCTGCCCTGCATATTTTCAGTGGCCACAAGAGCTAATTTCTTTTGAGTTATCCACCACAGCAGCAATAGCCTTCTTTCTGATGAGTCAATACCATTTCAAATCTGATCTGTGTATATAGAAAGCCACACATTTTATTTTTGCCCAAAAGTCCATTGCTGTCATCTTGCTTACATCATAAGCACATAAGAGCAGCCTTGCTGGAACAGGCCATAGCCCATTCAGTCCAGCATTCTGTCCCACAGTGACTCACCATTTGCTTCAAGGTATTCCCAAGCAGATGTCTTCACCTGCTTAAGAGTCCTTGCAAATAGCATTGAGAGATATCCTGCCTATCTCTCCAACTCGGAGATTGTCCTTAGGCATCCATAATGATAGCAATCAATACCCTTGTTCTCCATGAACTTTTCTAATCCTTTCTTAAAACTGTCAAGGCTGACAGCTGTCACCACTTCTTCTGGTAGGGAGTTCCACAGACCAGTGATCCTCTGGGTGAAAAAGTACTTCCTCTTATTTGTTTGAGATCTGGCACCCAAAAGTTTCATGGAGTGCCCCCTAGTTATAGTGTTGTGCAATAGGGAAAACAGTTTTTCTTTATCTACTTTGTCCAGACAGTGTATGATTTTATCAACTTCAATCAGGTTACCTCTTAGACGCTGTCATTCAAGAGTGAAGAGACCCTGCTGTTACAGCCTCAGATGGTAAGGAAGGTGTTCCAGTACCCTAATCATTCTGGTTGCCCTTCTCTGCACTTTTTCCATTTCCATAATATCCTTCTGGAGGTATCATGACCAGAACTGTACACAATACACCATATGGCGCCTCACCATAGATTTATAAAGAAGCAAAATGACACTTGCTGACTTATTTTCTACATCCTTCCTAATGATCCCTAGCATTGAGTTTGCTTTTTTCACTGCTGTGGCACACTGGGTTGACATCTTCAATGGAGCTGTCCACCAGGACACCATGATCCCTTTCCAAGTTGGTTGCAGAGAGTTCTGACCCCATCAGTTTATAAATGTAATTGGGTTTTTTTTGCCCCAACGTGCATCACTCTGCACTTATAATGTTGAAACTCATTTGCCACTGGTTTGCCCACTCCCCCAGTGTCAAGAAATCCCTCTGGAGCTCCTCACAATCTCTCTCAGTTTTTACTACCCTGTATACATTTGGCTACCTCACTATTTACTCCTACTTCTAGATCATTTATGAAGAGGTTGAAAAGCAGGGGTCCCAGTACAGAACATTGAGGGACCCCACTCTTTATGTCCCTCCACTTGGAGAAGTGTCCATTTAGTGCTTCTCTCTGTTTCCTGACCCTTAGCCAGTTGATTATCCAGGACAAGACCTGTCCCTTGAGTCCAGTTTATTCCAGAGCCTTTGGTGCAGTACTTTGTCAAAAGCCTTCTGAAAGTCCAGATAAACAATGTCATCTGGATCTCCCTTATCTACATGCCTGTTGACACTCTCAAAATATTCCAACAGATTAGTGGGGCATGATTTGCCATTGCAAAAGCCATGTTGGCTCTTCTTCAGCAGCACCTTCTCTTCTATGTGCCTATTAATTTTAGCTTTTAGGATGATTTCCATCACTTTACCTGGGACACATGTCAAACTGACTGGCTGGTAATTTCCTGACTCACCACTGGATCATTTTTTTGAAGATTGGTGTTACATTCACTACCTTCCAGTCATTAGGCACAATGCCTGATTTGAGAGAAAGATTATATATTTTGGCTAGGACCTCAGAAATTTCATCTTTAAGTTCCTTGAGAACTCATGGATGGATGCCATCTGGTCCTCATGATTTGTTAGCATTTAGTTTAACAAGAAATGCAAGGACCTCCTCCCTGGTTATTTTTATCTGGCTTAATTCTTCAGCTCTTTTTTGGGCATGTAGTCTCTGTCTTCTTCATTGAATACTGAAGCAAAGAATTCATTGTGTCTGCAATCTCTGTTTCCTCTTAATAATCCCTTGTCTTCCATTGTCTTCTAATGGTCCAATGGCCTTCTAGCTGGGTTCTTAATATACTTAGAATGTTTTTAGCTATACACTCAAGGTCTTGCTTTGCTTTCCTGATTGTTGCCTTGCATTTGTTCTGCCAGAATATATGTTTCTGCCTGTTGTCCTCATTTGGACAAGCCTTCCATCTTCTAAATGAGCTTTTCTTGCTTTTGATCACTTCCCAAACAGCTGCTGTAAGCCACATCAGAATCCTGTTGGACCTGGCAGTGTCCTTTTCCCTTTTGGGTATGCATTCCAATTGGGCCTCTGTTGTTGTTTTTGTGAACAGTGTCCATTAGACATGGGCACGACTTGGCGAAATTCTCGTTTCCATTTCCGTTTCTCGTTTCCGTTACGTAACGGAAACAGTAATGACAATTACTCCGCCAGAACTCGAACTCGAACCAACTAAAGAAAAATTGGGTCTGATTTGTCATTGTCGTTCCTGGCATCGCAGTGATCGCGCGATGCCAAGCGGCACAGGAAAAAAGTTTTAAAAATAAAAAAACCCGATTCCCGGCCAAAAATGAGGCGAAAATATGCCTGCCTGAGGGCACCTACCAGAGGGGTGGTTTCTGGGGGAGGGTCCCCGGCCTCCCCCCCTCTCCTCTCCTGGGCTGCGCAAAGTGCGCATCCTCATCGAGTCGCAACTCGCCAAGCGGCGCGGCACAGAAAAAAAGTTAAAAAAACAAAACCCGATTCCCGGCCAAAAAAGCAGGCGAAAATATGCCTGCCTCAGTGAAGGCACCTACCAGAAGGGTGGTTTCTGGGGGGGGGGTCCCTGGCCTCCCCCCCTCCTCTCCTGGGCTGCGCATCCTCATCGTCTCGCCAATTCGCGCCATGCCATGCGGTGCGGGCGGGGGATCCAAAATGGGTCCAAAAACACACCAAAGCACCACAGAAACATGCGAAAATAGCTATTTTAAAACTGCCTGAATTTTTACAGTAGCAGCAGTGGGTTTTTCTTGCAACAAAACGTCTCCATTGATTTTATTTTATTTTATTTTATTTTTATTTTTTTACACCTGCGCAATGATGGGCTGGCCATGGGAGTGGACTATGCAAATTTTTGGAGCCATTCCACCAATTGCATGGCCACATGGCCAGGTTTTGACCGAGACTTCTGGGATGTGCCAGTCAGGCATAAAAAGCCACTAACCCTAGCCCGAACCCGAACCCTAACCCTAACCCATACGCCAGTACACTGTCCTTCTTAGTGGGTCAGAGAGGCACCCAGAGGTGGACCCCAGTAACTCACCCTAACCTTACCAGTAACCCTAAGCCTAGCCCTTGCGCTAACTCCTAACCCCAAGCCAGATCTGTGTACTTGCATTCCACTACAGCAAGTACACTTCCCTTCTTAGTGAGTCACAGCGGGCGCCCGTAGGGGTCCTCTCTCACTTCGTTCCCCAGCCCAAGTGCACCGCAGGCAGTGAGTCACAGAGGCACCCGAAAGAGAGGTGCCTCTGCCTGCTGTAACTGCAACTTAATGGTATGCATATCCAATTGGCTATGCATGCCATTTTGTAGCAGGCCAGAGGAGGCACCCACCCCAGAGAGGTGCCTCCAGGAGCCCCCCCAAAACCAGTACTAACGACAGATGAAAAACCGACAAACGAAATGACAATTTTTTGGAAAATTTCACGAAAAACGGAAACGAGCCGAAACGGGCCGGCTCCGACACACGACAACTCGAAACGTAGTTTTTCCTGGTCGTGCCCATCTCTAGTGTCCATGCCTCTTGGAGTGTTTGGACTCTCTTAATTTTCCCTTTCAACTTCTTTTTTTACTAGTTTCCACATCTTTGGGAAATTTCCTTTTTGAAAATTTAAGGTCTCTCTGCTAGATTTTATCAGTGATTGGCAGTCTATGATTAAGTTAAATGTAATTGTGTTTTGGTCACTATTCTCTATTGGATCAGTTACATTAACATTTTGCACTAAATCCTGTGTATTACTCAGGATCAAGTCAAGGATTCTTGTGCCTCTAGTTGGGTCTTCAACCATCAGTTCCAGGGAACAATCATTTAGCATATCTAGGAACTTTATATCTTTATTATGTGCTGAACAACATTTCACCCAGTGTATGTGAGGGTAATTGAAGTCCCCCCCATAACCAGACTTCCCTTCTTGGATGCCTCCTTTACAACATTCTCCAACTGCCAGTTTCCCACAGGGGGTTGGGTTGGAGGCCGAGAGGGGGGCAGTAGCGGGAGGCAGATGGGCAGGAGGCAGGCGGGCAGATTGGTGGGCTGCAGGGAGCTGGCCACGCCGGGGTGGGCGGCAAGGAGGATGCGGCTGAAGCTGGGCTTCCTTTTGCATGCGGTGCTGCTGCTTGGCTCCTTCCTGGGCTTGCTGCTGCTCTGGTAGTCGCTCTCGCCCTGCATGAAAGAGCCCAGCCCAGGAGAACAGATTTGGGTGAGACACTGCCACTGAAGGGAGGTCCATGCCTTATATGTGTGTGTGCATGTGTAAGGGTGCACATGTGTATGTGCGTGCGTGCATTGTCGGAGGGGGTGGAATGCCGTTGCCGCCCGCCCGGACCACGGACCACACTCCCACCCCCGCCTGGTGAGCGCTGGGTCAGGCCAGGAGGGGGTGGCTCGGAGTAGTGCTACTGTCCCTGGCCAGGCTGTGGCCTGTGATGTGGGCAAGGCCCTGGGAGGGGACATGGGAGGCTTCTTATGGGGACTCTGGCAACCCAGCAGTGCCCTCTGTCAAGGCATGTGCACGTGCACGGAGGTGGGATGGGGTGAGGTGAGGATCTGCTTGGCAGTGCCACTGAGTGCCTTCGGGAGTGCTGCCCCTTCTTCGGGCGATCCCCCCACTCACCCAATGCCCACCACACACAGTTTGCATGGGACGTTGCTCTTAAGAGGACTCCCAATGGCTGGGCCTTTGTAGAGATGTTAACTCTTCCCGTCAACCTCCCCTCCCCCAGCTCCCACATAACTGGAAGTGTTAAAAGTTGGCTGGGGAGGGAGGCCGGCTGCCTTCTTCTGAACTGAGAGCAAAGGGGCAGTGGATGGGGCTTGCAGTGGGGGGCAAGTTCGTGGAGCAGCCCCCCCCACATTCACAGGCACCAAATCTTACCCTCCTTACAAAGAGTTTGCACACCCCCTGACCTAGATATTCTAATTCTTATTATTTTATCACTTCCTTGTCATACAAGGCTACACACCTCCTGTTTGCCCCCCTCCTGTCCTTCCTGTCCAGTTTATAGCCTGGAATAACTGTATACCATTGGTTGTCATCCGTCCACCAAGTTTCAGTGATGCTAATAATATCAATATTTATATCTATTGCTAAATATTCCAGCTCCCGTATTTTGTTCCGGAGGCGTCTGGCATTTGCATACAAGCATTTATACAGTAGATGTTTTTCTGATGCAGTCTTTTGAGTCCAGTTGCATCGTTAGACTGCCTCTTGTATTCTTCTGCTGGAGTGCTGATGACTAGCTCCTCACTCTGCTCAGTAATTATTGCATCCTCATTGCTACTCAAGTACACACTTTCCAAAACCGGATGCTGCCCAGCTCCTGTCGGCTTTCTCCCGGTTATCTGTTTAAAAGCTCCTCTGCAGCCCTTTTGATGTTGAGTGCCAGCAATCTGGTCCCATCATGGTTCAAGTGCAACCCGTCCCTCCTGAACAGGTTTGGCTTGTCCGAAAATGTTCTCCAGTTCCTGACAAATGTGAAGCCCTCCTCTTGACACCATCGCCTCATCCACACTTTGAGGCTTCTGAACTCTGCCTGCCTGGTGGGTCCTGTACGAGGAACAGGCAGCACTTCTGAAAATGCTACCTTGGAAGTCTGGGACTTCAATCTTCTTCCTAACAACCTGAATTTGGCTTCCAGGACTGACCACTTTGCCCTCCCGACATCATTGGTATCAATGTGTACCATACTACTGTGTCCTAATTAAATGGCTGCTTTTCTTGTAGGTAACAAGTTATTGGCAGAAGTGGATGTAGTCTTACTCATCTAACTAAATTGAGTATGTTTTAATCATGGCAATATATTGCTGGTAATGCCACCCAAAATGTAGTATCTTTACTCTTATAAAATGAGATTATCTCATGCAGGAAAACACAGTGATGTGATATCTGAAAGATGGAATATATATTTTGAATTGCTTGCGGCACACACTGTACTAAGCAAATATAGATCTGTAAGGCTGTTGCTGGAAAAAGTATAATGCATATAACAGAATGAAATACTCTGAAGTTCTTTTTCATAAGATAAGAGTCAGTGAGATAACTTTTGTAGCCATAGCATGGATGCAAATTTGTTACCTGGCAACAAACTATTGACATTCTCTCTTTATCATACCTGGTAGGATGCTGCAGTCTAAAATCAATAATCCAAACATCAGTTATTTTTAAAAGGCTTTTGATTATAATCTATTGCACAAAAGAAAGAGAGAGAGAGAGAGAGAGAGAGAGAGAGAGAGAGAGAGAGAGAGAGAGAGAGAGAGCAAAAACAGCCATCCAGAGGCATATTCACATTCCAAATGTAACAGGACAGATGCCTCTTTTGATGTGAATGTAGAATGTGTAACCAGATCTGGGGAAAGATTGAAGGCAAAAGGAGGAGACAGCAGAGAATGAGATGGTTGGACGGCATCATCGATTCAACCAAAATGGATTTGACCAAACTCCAGGAGGTAGTAGAAGACAGGAGGTCCTGGCGTGCTCTGGTCCATGGGGTCACGAAGAGTTGGACATGACTGAACAACAACAACAAAATGTTAGGCCTGATAATAAGCCTCATGCATTTATAGCTGGTTAATGGCCACTGTCTTCCTAATGAGCCAAATAAGCAAAATAGATGGGAATGTACAGTGGACCCTTGTATAACAAACAGCTTGTATAACATAAAATTTGTACAACATAAAACATTCCAGAGATAGGGGAAATTTGCTTAACATAATTGCCTATGGGGAAAATCCGTACAACATAAAAATGGGATCACTCCATTTTCAATGCATTCCTATGGGAATTTGTATAAAGGAAAATTTGCTTAACATAATTTCATTTGGAATGAATGAATTCCTTTATACAAGGTACCACTGTACTTGGAATTTTCAAGATCTAAATAAAAATGCAACAACCAGCTCATCCTGCCTTTATCTTGAGCTATGCGGACAATCACATGATGGTTATCAAACTGCTTGAAATAATCTGCAAGTAGAACATTTTTAAAGCTCTTGTTTATTGCTTTTGATAAACAAATGTAAATAATAAATTCTTGCAGGTGTGCTGTGCATTAACAGTCCAGGCCAGCCTTGCATTAAATAATCCTCTGCACACCTGATTTTGGTTTTCTTTTTCTATTTTTGCCCATAAAGGAACACTCTCACGCAAATTCTTACACACAGAATCTCGTACATCTCTCCCTGACTTTCTATAGTATATGATTAGGTATTGTGGTTCATGGAATGTGTGGAATACAGTAACAGTTGGAATCAATACTCCTCTTTTCTCATGATTTCTTCTCCTAGGAATAAAGAGGCACATGGTTTCTAGTCAATCATGGGATTAAAAACCCCTCAATCAATTGTGTCTCTCAACTGCTATGCATTAATGCCTTGAATGGGTTAAAGCAGAACCTTTGTCTCCTGCTTTCTTAACAGAAAGTGTGCCTTTTAGAAAAATGTCTGAGGTTCACAGAGTAATTATTTCATCATCTTCCATAATCTACCAGTAATGCAGTCATTACTGTTCATTACCATTCACCATCAGTGACCTGTACTCATTTGTGACATAAGGCCACACATCTCTTTGTTTTGCAATTATGACAACATAAGAACATAAGAGCCATGCTGAATCGGGCCAAAGGCCCATCTAGTCCAGCTTCCTGTGTCTCACAGTGGCCCCACCAGATGCCTCTGACAACAGGACACCTCTCTGTATGGAAGGGGCAGGAGAAACAGAGCTGTGTGACATTTTGTCTCTATTTCCCCCCTCCCATATCTACTCTCATCCACTTTGGCAGCTTTTGGTCCAATGGGAACTGTTCATCTTGAATCGGAAGGCACCGCCAACAGAAGTGTGGCTGTCATTTACAGTAAGGGTGTGACTACACTGGAAAGCTGAATCGGAATGTTATCACATTCAATATGAATGATGAACTTCTGAATCAATCCATAGCTTCTGTGTAAGCACTGTAATTTTAAATGTAATCAGAGCAGTTTGGCTTTGCTGCAGTTTTGCTTCATAGTCTTCATTACATTTGATATCACCGTCAGTGCTCGCACAGGGGCCGTGGACTGATTCAGAACTTCAACATTTTACTGGATCTGATATGATTTGCATTCCAGACCCCAGATCCCCTTCGTCCCATCCTTCCTCTGGTCATACCTCTGCTGATCCTTTTATGGGGTCTAACTATAGAGAATAATAATAACAATGAGTCAACGATAATGTGATAGTGTGATCTACTGCTAATCCTATAAATGAAACACATTTTTAAAAGATATGAAAAACAACAACAGAGGAAAGATTGTGGGAGCATGTTCCCCCCAGTCCTGAACATTTCACTGCAAATGCTTGTCTCAGTGAAACACCACCTCCAGAGACTTCCCCCTCTGTATGTACAAGAATGTATCACATCTAAGCACACAGGGAAAAGCCCATTCCAGTCATTCAAGTTTCAAAATGTAGAAGGACCTAAATGGGAGAGGGGAAAAAGATTCTTTGGAAGGGGTGGGAAGGATGGATAGGGGCTGGACTGATTTAAATCAGACTTTACAACATGTCATTTAAAAATACTTCAAATTCACCCGTTTTACAAGTGGGGGTTATAATCCCACTATATTTGACCATGACTGGTGCTGACAACCACGAAAGTCTGCTGTTCCTTGGTTACAACAAGTGCTAGCTGTTTCAGCGTGACACTGGTTGGTGAATAGGTCCAAGCAAAAGACAGGGAGATGGTAATGAAGCTCTCTGCCTATAAAGCAACCACTTCTGCTTAAAGAAGAGGTTGCCACCAGAACAGCAGTCAATAAAATTTCTTTTACGTTTCCTGAAGGATCCTCTTTGTTCTTTTCTGGGAGCAGTCCGATTCAAAGCAGCAACAAGGTCCATCTGGAGTCTAATCCAACTTGAAAGTAGAAGCACCAGTGCTAGTTTCCAGTAACATTGTTTGCAGAGATGCTGCTGTTAAGAAGACATCAGGAAGCTACTTATTCAAAGAAAGGGATGCTCAAATTGGCCTTTCCTTTCACTTCATGCAACCTATATTTGGTACAGACAGCACCTTGTCATTTCAAGCAAGAGTTTCATTAAAACATCACCTCTTCGCAGCTCCCGTAGTCACTCTCCACCAGGTCAGAGCCCTCATAATTAGGAGGCAGTACTGGCTGAGTTCTGACATTGGAGGTAGACCTCACCTCACAGTCTGCATAGGAAGGCTGGGCCACACTAAGCCGCATACTTACTCTCTTGTACCCACTCTCTGGATGTATTGGTGGCCCTTCATTTCCCACCAGCTGGGAAGGGTAGTAGCTAATGGCAGTGTATTCATTCTGACACTGGGAATTAGACAAATCAGCAGAACCAGGGGGCAAGAAGTCTTCCAGATGCTGGTTGCTGTAACAGGGTGGGATAGGAGCCCGCTTGTTACTTTGGTCGAGGGGGAAAGGAAAGCCCCCATAAAGGCCCGTTGTATCTGGGTCCAAGGATGGAGGAAGCTCTCGTCGTGGAGAAGGTGGAAGGGCGCCATCAATGACTTCGTACTGATGATAGTCCTGCATATCTGCTGGCTGGTATCTTGGTGGCCAGTAGGTTGTCTCTGCTGGGTACACTGAAACAAAATCCGATGTGGATTAATATATTTCAAGAAAGAGCATCTCCCAATACCACAGTTATCACCTTATTGGCTGAAATCCAGTGGTAAGTCACTAGTAGAGTGGGCCCATGGAATCAGTAGACATTTGGTGAGTCAACACCTATGGTTGTTCCATTGATTCCATGACTCTACTCTAGCTATGACTTACTACTGCAGGTCAGCCATTATGTTCCAAAACATCCTGTGCACCTCCTTGAAGAGGCAGGCTAAGGTATCTAAAAAGGTTGCATTTGGAATCGGCAAAATATTAACTAATCTGTCTAGAAATCTGGCAAACTCTGCAACCATATCTAGGTAGTCACCATTAAGTCTGGAATTATGAAAAAATGTAAAAGGGAAAGCAGTGATTTGCTTGCTATATCTGCCCCTCCTGTTATCCCCACCCCCCAACACAGTGGAGAATATATTACATCCATGCAATCTCCTTTGGAATTTTAGAATTCTGCATGATCAATATGTTTAACCCATGCAGGATGCCTACACAAAGGTGGGAAGCTCCTCACAGTGGGCCTCCTACAGGAGGGTTAGGAGAGCCAGGCACAGGGATGTGGTAGAAATCAACTGTATCTCTTCTCCTGCCCTTGCACAGTCCTGATATGTGGGTCTGGGTGCCAGGATATGTCTTGTGTGTTCTTTCTATTTAGCTCCAGTAATGGGGTGGTGGTGGTTATTGCTTTGCGTGAGTGTCAGTGTTGCACAAATGGTGCTTTTCACTGATAATGGCTAAATGCTTGCAGAAGAAAGCACTCAGTGATTCCTTGTCCAAGTAGTGTAGGTATCAAACCACTTAAATTAAACTTCAACTGAAGAGGATCCTGGCTAAGGATTCTGGAGAACAGAATGGAGCTGGAGTGTGTATGTGTGTTAGAAAGGAATAGATACTTGCAAACACACTTCTTGTCTCCTGTCTAAGGTACTATTTTGCTCCTCTCAGCATTGACTTTATTCAGGCATGTGGGATGTTCTCAGGTAAGAGAAAAGAACAGACTAGCACAATCAGGACCAGAGCCAGTGTTGACATGATGGTTGGGAGACAGTGCATCTCCTGTGATATCACAAGCATATCTTACAACCCTTTCCAGTGAGAAGATTAGAAAATCATGGTGAGAACAGAAGAGGGTGGAATACAGCCTGAAAAAAAAAAAGGTTTTTCAAAATGGCATAACTGCTTATAATGGGATGGTCAGTATCATGATTATTTATGCAATGCTACCATTTCATATAGAAGTTCATGATGTCTGCACAAGTACATTTCAAATCCAATAAATAGGAGGAGGAAAGAGAAATAACAGCCCCACATGACAAAATATTATCCTTTGAATGTTGGGGGGATTACTTGTACAAGAACCTGTTTTTTTAAAAAAAAAACATTCTGAATAAGAACATAAGAAGTAGAGGATGTCAGAAGAGCCTTGGTGGATCAGAATAAAAGCTAATATCGACCAATACTTTTTTCCTACAGTGGATAATCAAATGCCTTCGGGTATGGCTACATTGGTGGCCTTCACCATGTCCTTAAAGTTCAATGAGGCATTCATGGAAGATCTATCTCCTTTGATCCATTCTGAATGTTGTATGATTCAGCTTCAATGGACAACTCCAGGAATCCATTGAGATATGCTTTATCACACATAATAAGAGAGTTTTCTGTATGAAAAGAACATTAATAGAGATGCCCCAGTGCTATAGAGAGAGAGGAGAAAGGAGAAAAAGTCACACAAACCCATCTTTTCTCCAGCCCAGTTGCTCTTGATGATGGATCCATTGTCTGAATTTGATGAGGGCACCACCATGGGGAGATTGGGAGCCACACTGCACACGATGGCACCCCGTTGCTTCTGGATGTTGTTTGTGTTGAAGGTGACACACTCTGAAGCCACAGTAGACTTGCCTGGATCTACTGCATTGAGATGGTTGGGGGGAACATCACCAAGGATATTGAGTTCAATGGGAGGAAGGCCTTGAGTACCAACCCCAACACTTTTGGAGAATTCACTTTTGGAGAGCAGGTCTGGGTCCTCTTTGGCCACCGGCTTGTGAACCTTGGCTTTGCGACAGTAACCTTTGCGGATGACTATAAGCAGAGCCACCAAGATGATGAGCCCAAGAACCCCAGCAGAAATTTTGGCAATGTCTTCGGGCGCCAAGATCCAACTGGATGGAGTAATATTGGGAGTCAAAACTTTGTGTGTACACAATGTCCCCTGGAAGTCGCCTGTGCATATGCAGTGAATGGAACCATCAGAATTCACACAGCGTCCAGAGTTCAGGCAGGGGTTTTCTAAGCACTTTTCAGCCAACTTTTCACATCTGTGGAGGAGAATGACAGAAGACATCAATAGATAGCATGACACATGAGGCTCTGTTTCTGAAACCAGCAGTGTTTTCAGATTGCCAGAAAACTGGTCTAGTCGAAGTTAGGGGTGTCAAAATCTCACTGAAGCCAGCAGAACATTAATTTATAGTACCTATATATAATTTATAGTACCTATATAGTGCCTTATAGTAACACTGCTCTGTATTGGAAACTAACAACTAAAACGATGTGAATCTAAGTTCTGGAATCTTATTCAGAAATGACAATTCAAAAGAATGCAAGAAACTGATATGAAAAATGGAGTTTTTTTAAAAAAACACACAAGTATTTTTAAAAGTTATTATTTTAATAAAACATTCTGCTTTATTAAAATTTTATGTGATAAATTGTTGTATTAAAAATTATACCATAGATATTACTTTACTTTTGCTGTTGTAGCCATTTTGTAGTCAACAGTGATTGCTATTAATATACAAAGAGTCAAAATTATTTTAGAAAGCATAAAACTTTGGAAAAATTGAGCCATTTTCATTTCAATATAAGAAAACAACACTAGTTCCAAATGCAAATCCTTTTCATTTTGGCTTCTTTTAAGTAGAAACACGGAATATAAATATTTTAAAGTGAGGCTTATATAGAAAATAAATAAACTAGAGCCAAAGAGTTTTCACAGATTGCAAACAATTTGGTGAATGCCATTAGTAAGACTTGCAGATAACTTTGGAAGATGACAAGCAACTTCCTAAAAAGACAGACCAACATTTAACCCCAGAATGTGATTCTATCACTAACGGTGACCAACTGCAGTGAGGTGGACACTGCAGTGGCATTCACATGCTGGTCTTGAGCCATCACCCATGTCCTGCCACACTTTATTGCTTTACCCACATCTTGTCCAACATATGAACAAATGGACCAGAAATGTTGGGACAAACAGTTTTTTTCTTTCTCCTGCCTCTGTTAGCTTCTGTTGCAGGGGAAGTAAGCCAGGGACTAGCCATCATCATTGGCATGGTTAAATCAGCCCTGGTAAGTGAAGAGGAAACCATAGCTTCCAACTTTTTGTGGCTGGCCAACATATTATACTATGGTTTTCAGCAATAGGTACAGCTGTAAAGTCAGAATTCAGCAAGCTACAACCAGACTTACTATTATGTGTGAATCCAGTCTACGTGTTTGGTCTGATGCATAGGACAAAATATTAAAGCTATCACTTGGAATGCCAGCGCTGGAAAAAGGCTTTCTTTTGCATATGCCATCCTAATGAGAGTTCTAAATAGTTTCCTTCTAAGGCCAGAGAGGTCCATAATTGGATTCTCCTAGTCCAAAAGGTGGGTGTCTGCACCCAGCCAGGAATAAACGCAGGAAGCTCCACATTTCCCTGTTTATATTTTTATTTCACATAGGAGACATGTGTCCCCAAAGGAACATGAAAAACCCTATGGAGCTGATGCAGTAGCACCACCTGGTGACCATTTGTGTAGTTTCCTAACAGCAGTACAGCAAGGATATTGATCTCCATTTTCATTATTGTTTTCCTATGGACATAAGAACAGCTCTGCTGGCTTAGATCAAAGGTCTATCTAATTCTAGACCAGGCCTGCCCAACAGGTAGACCGCGGGCTACTGTAGCCTGCGAAGGGTTCAAAAGTAGCCTGCTGGCCATCAATAAAAAAAGTGAGGGGATAAGTTCTCCATCCCTCCCTCCCCCATCCCAAGGACCACCATTGCCCCAGCAAAGTTCAAGATGAGCGGGGCAGTTCAAGGGCCATGGCGCATTGAAATCTGTTCCATCCAGAACAGATTAAATAATTTTCAGTGCATTCCTATGGGAAACCACTGCCCTACTTACAAAAGGTTTTTTTTGAGCATGTTCTCGGAACGGATAAAATTCGTAAGTAGAGGTTTTAGTGTAGTAGCCCTCAGGCACTTTGGGCCGGATAAAGTAGACCTTAGCCTGTTCAAAGTTGAACAGCCCTGTTCTAGACCATCATTCTATTCTCACAGTGGCCAACCAGATGCCCATGGAAAGCCAATGAACACCTTCTGTTCCACACCTTCCATATCTATTTCCCAGGGGAAATGAATATGAATGGCAACACCTAATACTTCACCCCAGAACCAGTTGAGCCACTTATAGACTCTGTGTGGCAAGAGCAACTCTTCCATCTCCCAGCAGTAGACATGTGAGTGTATACTGTCATTGCTGCTGGAGGCAATTGATAACCTTTCTGACTAGTAGCCACGGACACCATTGTCCTCCATGTATTGATCAGGTCCCTTTTCAAGACTTCCAGGTTGGCCGCCATCACTACATCTTTTAGCAGTGAATTATACAGGTTTTCCCTACAGTGTGTGTGTGTGTGTTGTGTTGTTACAGTCGTGACCGACTCTTCGTGACTCCATGTCTATGGAGTTTTCTTGGGAGGAATACTGGAGTGGTTTGCCATTTCCTACTCCAGGCGCCTACAGCACCTGGTATTCCCTGGTGGTCTCCCATCCAAGTACTAACCAGGGCCGACCCTGCTTAGCTTCCGAAATCAGGCGTGATCGGATATGCTTAGGGCATCTAGGCAGCTTTCCCTACAGTGTACAATTCTGTAAATGTCTACCATGTCTCTTCTTACTCATCTTTCCAACAGCAAACACTCATGATCTCAAAATATGATCTTTAAGTATAAAGACATGTGTATGGCATTCTCTGTTGATGAAACCTGAGCATATTTAGCCCACATAACAAACAGGAGACACATACTTTATTACTTGTCATCACATATTAGCGCTACAAATAAGAATACTGTGGGTCCAGTCTCTTATTCCAGTGTATGACACCACCATCAGTACAAGTGGGATGGAACCTCATGGGCATTCTTACCTTTCTCCCCAGTACCCCTCGGGGCAATGGCAAGAGTAGCCTCCTTTCTCAGAGACGGCACATGTCCCTCCATGAAAACAGGGTTTATTTTCACAAAGGTTGTCAGCCACTTCACAGTGATCACCAGAAAACTGAATGGGGCAGAGGCAGGAATAACCTGGGAAGGAAAAAGGCAGGAGCAAAACTATTTTTAAAAGAGGTGTCCGTCTCACACAAAAAAATTCAGAATATATTTCAGATGATGTTGTTTTTCTATTACTATTATTTATTTATTATTTCCTTTTATAGGATGTTCTGTACCTGAACACTCTGAACAACACAGACATACTCATTAGAAATGGGCACTTCCATATCTATTTCCCAGGGGAAATGAATATGAATGGCAACACCTAATCCTTCACCCCAGAACCAGTTGAGCCACTTAAAGGTTCTGCGCGGCATGAAGCTTTATTGGCCTTGTCATCGCACCAATTGTGGAAGGAGTCCCTTCCTCAACTCCTTACACAGGTGCCACAGTTTGTATTTATTTCCCCAGGGAAATGAATATGAAGTGATCTTTAATACTCTTTAAACAAAATACTAAAGAACTCTTGTTTCCAGTGATGCTTCTTTAAGTGAAATTCAGTAACTCTCATCTAGCTACAGCCCATTCACTCACACTTAGGGCACTGTTTTCTAGGGTCCATGCAGTGGAATATCGTGTGGGTTGCAAACCACACTGGTCCCTTGAGGCTTTAACGCTTTACAAATATACATCTCTTGAACCACAGAGAAGAGAGATGGGCAGGGAAAAATAGCATTTTGTTCCCAGCCCATCTCTATTCTCTATGGTTCAAGAGATGTAAATTTGTAAAGCATAAGGCCTTTACAAGTAACACCAGGAAATGCTATGCTCCCCTGAGTCCTAAAAGACCAAAATGGCAGGGGAGCTTCCTCAAGTGATTCTAGGTAACCCCCTGAAATTTGGAAAGGTTTGGGGTACAGGGGGCTGAGTTATGAAGCTCCAAAGGGGGGTGCCCCTAGGAAAAAAATCTTTCTATTAGTATCAGAAGCCAAGTTGCATCTCGCTCGTCGCTTGGCTTCCAAAGTTCAGAATCCAATTAGGAAGTTTTTTTACCCTAGGGGCACCTCATTTAGAGCTTCATAACTCAGCCCCCTGTACCCCAAAACTTTCCAAGCTTCAGGAGGTTACCTAGAATCACTTGAGGAAGGTACCCCTGCCAGTTTGGTGCTGAAACATGGCTGGGATCAGTATTTTCAAGTGCATATGGAGGTCAGGTTCCAATCTGACTCTATTCAAGGCCCTTGTTAGGTGACCACAGGCTTATCATCAAGTCTTAGCACAACTCTACTTTGCAGGGTTGTTATAATGATCGCTAAAGGGACAACCCTAAAGTCTTTAACTCCAAAAGGAGAGAGTATAAATATTAGACAGACACTGATGCTTTTACTATAATTTATTTACATTAGTTTATTCCACTGTTTCTCAGATACTCATGAAAGTGGAATATTTTGTACAAGCTGGTGGTATATAAAGGCTAAAAAAGTAAAGTATAGATAGATAGACTCTTCACTGCTGCTTGATAGCATGAATGTAGTAAATGCAAAATTATTCTTCCCAACACTTCAATAAACAAAATAAAATAAAATAAAATAAAATAAAATAAGGGAAGGGTAAATAGGAAGGGTATATTGAAACAACAGAAGAAAATAGCCTCAGTGCATAATGAAACAGAGACTAGTACAATACTTTATTACTTGATTTATTTTCTAGCTTTGTTAGAGAATACCACCAAACACTGAGGGCATCTAATAACAGTCAATTATTTTCAAATCCTATTGTAACATTTCTCTACCACTAGTAATCCTTCTGATAGATCAGGTATCCTCTTTGTGTATGCAAAATACACAAGTAACACCAGGAAAGAGCTGTTGGCACCAGACTTCTCACTGGCTGAGTTCCAAACTTCTGATAAGCAATGAGCCAGCAACCCTCCTCCTTTGCCCCATTCCATTTTTATCCTTTGCATGATGGTTTTGGTACAGAGATCCCAGCCTGTTTTAAGACAGACTTTCCTGTTATACACCAAACAGGCAACTTGGGTTTTATTCTGGTTAACTAACAAGACAAACCATGAGAGAGAGAGAATGATGGAGATGCATATAGGCTCCACAGTAATTTCTGGCTTCATAAACTACTATTAATTGAGTCAATGTTTCACCAGTAGAGCACATTAACAAGGAGACTGGACAAACCCCTGTCATTTCCATAAATGTATTTATTATTTGCATTTGTATACCGGCCAACTTTCCCACAGGTTTCCCAAGGTTGCAAGTTGGTTTCTATATCACTACCCCCTCCCCATTTCCATACAAACATGGCACTCACCGCCATTTTGCATCTCCATGCACAGCCCATCATGAAGGCAGGGGTTGCTGCTACAGGCACCTGTATGAGGGCAGCACTGCCGAACGCCTGCTTCTTCAACGACTCCTCTAGATCTCTTCTCCTTTGGCAGAACCATGATGTCCCTTCCGTCCACTCTGATGGCATCCAGGCAACCTCTAAACCCGTTTGTGACCCTTTGGGTCTGGTGATGCTGCACAAGTCCTCCAATAAGCAGGTCCCTCCTAGAATGAGAAACACTGCAGGCCTCGGGCAGCTGTAGAGACGCATTTCTCAAGCCATCGACATGCAAGTGGATGGAATGTCTTCTTACTTCCAGAAAGACTGAATGCCAGGCTCTGTCACTCACAAAGTGATTGGACGAAAGGTTCCCAAGGAAACCACTCCGACATCTGTACCCAAGGTGAGGCACCCCATTAACAAGCTGCAAAATAAACCCAACAGGCAATGCTTTAAACATGTCCTTCCTTCCTCTTAAAACTATGGAAGGGTTTCCCACACTGGCTATGTAAACAATCTTCTTTTTAAATATATGTTGAAACATATATTTATGAGGGGAAATGTCCTTCATAACGGCAATCATGCGGCTCCCCTCTCCCTCACGTCTTTCCATCTGTCATCTGTCTCCTTTTTTGAATTGAAGAAGGATTGTGGCAGCAGCATAGGTAGAATCTTACCCATTTAATGCCTATTTAATGCTGCATGGAACCTAAAGGAGTCTGGCTGTTAAGGTTAATGGGACCTCAATCAAGATTAGTTTTTTACAATGAAGTCAATGAAGCTTCCACGCAGCTCAGTCTGCTTCCAGATAAGCAGTTTCAGCAACACCTGGGCATTTGAGTTCCACAGATTTAAGCTGAAAGGCCATTTGACTTTCCCTATGTGATGCTTTTACTATAGTTTATTTAAATTAGTTCATCCACTGTTTCCCAGATACTCATGTAAGTGGAATATTTTTCAGCAACAAAACTGCAGCCTCCACCTACAGTTGAATAGTTTAGTTCCGAGTGAAGACTTCCAGCATAAGACTTTGGGATTGGTCACCCAGGGTGAAATGAATCACCAGGTTGATCAAAAAGATTTAATATAACATTTTATTGACTTTTTAAACATCCAGAATTAATAATCTAGTCAACTGGCAGATTGGGACATAGACAGGTCTGGCCCATGGATCCCAATGCATTAGGAAAATTTCCTGCCCATGCTGCAGATATTAATGGAACCTGTGCAGCTGCAGTGTTGTTCTTTCTAATTGTGACCACACAGGAAAACTTGCTAGGGCATTGTGTCCTATCACCAAGCAAAAAGTGTGATGTAATTAAACTTCTCAAATGCAAGATGTCTCGAGCCAGCCCTGCTTATTTATTTTATGGATTGATGTATTTATTTGTTTTTATACCACACCATCTGACCAACGGTCACTCTTATTGTACTGTAACTCATCTGACATGAAGTATAATGCTATACAGAGATTTATCCCACAGTATGGTTGACTTTGGTAATGGACTGGTTCATTCCTTTTCATGGCAGCTACATAATGTGCCTGTGTGAACCAGCAAGTCCTCAGAACCCATACCTTTCTGGTTTCTTGTTAAGGGCTATTCTCTTTTAGGTGTGGATAGGATCACTCTGTTTTGGTTTGATACCAGCATGTATGATGGCTGGGATGAAATGAAAGCATCTAACTGGCTGTTCCTTTGTTGGAGCCATTTATCTATCTTCCTTGCAGCTTGCCTTGGGAGGAGAAGGGAGAGGGAGTATTGCATTTCTTTTTAATTGTTACTAACATATCAGGAATGCTTTGAAATGGCCTTTAAAAAAAGACCTCTCAAAGAATTTCTGATAAGTTGTTGTGTCAGTGTGCAACAATCAGAAAGAAATGCCCAAGTTCCCCATTCTCCTCCAAACATAAGTGGCAAAGTTTTTTTCCCCACCACTGGCATCATATGGTCATGATAATCTGTAGCAGTGAGCTACCTGGGTGCTCTATGTTGCACCAACTAAAGGGAAACCCCACACATTGCAGTAGTCAAGAAGTGTTATAAATTGTTTAACAACAGTTATGAGTTTAAGACTTGCTCTGTCATCTATTCTACCTTCTGTATAACAGAACTCATCTTGTCATTATAGTTTTTTACGGTATTAACAGAGTGGGATACAAATGAATAAATCTTAAAATGGTATAGCCACCTTGCATGTATGTGTGTGTATGAGAGAGACTGTTTCTATCTGGCAGTTTACTGAACAGTTGTAATGAAATCTGCTAGAGACAATATGTTACAAGGAGTAAAAGATAAACAAGAAGAAAACAAGAAAAAGAACAAAACTAGCAGTGACATAATATAGCGAAAGTTAAGAACTGGAAAATACCATTGGTTTCAATGTGTCAGAAGTCTGAATTCCCTGATTAAAATAAATGGGATTTCAATATGCTTAACTTTGATGGATTACACATACAAACATTAAACTAAGTATTTTAGTTGATGACTCAGACTCACACAAATACAGTAAGAAGATCTAAGTGAAATTTAAATGTACTTATTTTAGTTGCTAGCAAAATTTTAGGAAATCATTATTTTAAATTAATCATATTCTCACTTACACAAAAGAGAGAACTACAGCAACAGGAAAAGAAATTCCTGGACCCTAACAAATTTATAGATTCTCATTTCTACATCACATAGCATGAAAACCAATGAGGTCTGAGAAAGTAAGAAAAAAACAAAACAAAAAGGATGCCTGGAGGGCAATGTTCCTCCTGTGTTGCCAAGGGAGTAGGAGGTGTATATTCATCTTTTGAATTCTGTATAGATTCCAAAAGTACAGCCAAAAGGAGATGATCTCAGATTAAGATGTTCCTGCTTCTGGCAAGAAGGCTTGAGTGATGAAACTCATCATGAGAAACATAAACCTGGGGGAGCACATGTTTGAGCTTGACTTGGTCTCCATTCTCTTCCTAATCTTTCAACATTCACCTTGGGATGTTACGTCATGTATGTTGTCCTTGGGGAAAAAAAGATTCATGATAATGAAAGATTAGGGCATTTAAAATTGTACTGCTTGACCCAGCACATTTTCCAAACATATGGACTTCTGCAGGCTTTTGACTGGGTCCATCTCAGTTTAAGTCTAGTTTGCTGAAGCCTTCTTTAAGAAAATGAAAGATATTCCCCTTGACTCAAAGCCAATGTGGTAACATAAAACTCCAATTCAAGGCTGCAGTTTGTCATTCAAGACCTCATCAGAATCATTTCCCAGAATGGGACAGAGCAGTAGGTTGGGCTAAATTTCAAAGACTTCTGATGTTTTAATCTGTACTTTCTTCTACTGTTGGGTAGTGCTTGAAAAAAAATTAAACAAAACCAAAATCAATGACATCTATTTAACAATTAATAAATTAAAAGAGCCAGTAGGGTATAATGGTGTAATGATTAGAGAGTTGGATAAAGAAGTCAGAAATCTAGCTCGAAATCTCAACTGAGCAGCAGAATTTACTTGGTGATCTTCAGCCGGTCAATTTCTTTTGGCATGATGTACTTCACAGTGTTGTTTTGGGGATAAGGAGAGCCATATATGAGCTTTTCAAAGGAAGATCAGGGAGTAAACATACTTGTAGTAAATATATAAAGGCCATCTTACTAGAATACATAAAATATTCAGATACATAAAAACTGAATAATGTAAAAGGAGTTAACTGAATATATATAGAATAAAGATGAGCATGAATTCCAAAATGAATTGCTAAAATTGTTTTAAAAATTACTAATTCATTGACACTCCCAATAACCCCAACAAATCCAGACATCTGAAACCTAGTCTTCACTAAACTTGAAGGGCTTGTAGAGGAGATTTGAAAGATGCTCTACAAGCAGTTTTGAAGTAGGCAAAGACCTTCCTCTTCAGGCAAGATTTCCCTGAATGATGGACAACCTATTTAGATGACTTTTAGATGGATTACAAAGCATGAACACCAGTGTTTTCCATGTTAGTTTCCATCCCTCATAATGGAATTTTCTTTTCTTTTCACGTGCTCTTTGTAGCTTTAATGTTACCTTTGAATGTTGTAAGATGCCTCTTCTAATTCCCTGTTCCTAACTTGAGTATGTCTTAAATGTTCTGGGTTGTATATTGTCCCTCATTATTGTAAGCTGCTTTGGGGTCCTTTTCAAAGGAGAAAGACGGGGCAAAAATGTTCAAAATAAAATAAAATAAAATAAAATACAGTGCTAAAAAGCAATAAGAGGGGTAGCCCAGGAGATGAATCCTTCTGATTCCTCCTGTCTCAATTTGCCGTACTCCTGCTAACAAGGGCAAGGGAAAGAGATTTTCCAGGACAATGTGAGTGACTGCCAGACAGGTATGGCCTTTTAAATCTCCAGTCCCAAGCTGTTTTGGAGTTTAAAGACTGTTATAATACTTTGTGCCTGGAAGCTAAATGGCAACCATTTCAATGGTTGTGTAAGATAGTTATAATATGGGCTTGTAGGCAACTGCCCATTAGCATAATTACAGTTACATTTTGTGCCAGCTGAAGGTTCTGGAGATCCTTTGAAGAGAAAGTGAATCATAATCATCAAGTGCTGATGCATCTAAGCAAGGGTTACCACAGGCAGTGCGGATCTTCCCTGGAAATGGCACCGCCGGCACATGAGCCTAACCTGGACAGGGCTCCCTTGGCTTCTTCTGGTCTCAGATCAGAACACAGACACAAAGCGGTCAGTGGAAGACGAGTGCTGGGAAGAAGGAAACAACAAAGCCCGTCCATGCTCAAGACACAGAAGGCTTGTGACCAAGGTGGGAAACCACCTCTCTGGAATTTTGGGGTGAGCCACCTCTCCCAACCTGTGCCCCAAAGGGAAAGGGGAAGGAAATGTATAAATATGCTTGCAGTAGAGTTGTTGTTACAGTCGTGACCGACTCTTCGTGACCCCATGTCCATGGAGTTTTCTTGGCAAGAATACTGGAGTGGCTTGCCAATTCCTACTCCAGGTGCCTACAGTACCTGGTATTCCATGGTGTTCTCCCATCCAAGTATTAGCCAGGCCCAACCCTGCTTAGCTTCCGAGATCAGGCGCAGGTGAGATCGGATGTGCTCAGGGCATCTAGGCAGCTGCAGTAGAGGTAGGGATATGCTAAATTCCAGCTGTATTGGCCAAACCACTGGCATCTCAGCTGTAAAATTCTATGTTGCTGTTGCTGCTACTTGCATTACACCCAGAGGGTGTGGTAGTCTTGACTTTAAGGTTTTGGTATTAACATACAAAGCCCTAAACAGTTTGGGACCTCAGTATCTGACAGAACGGCTCCTCCCCAAAAGAACTGCCAGGATCACTTGTTCAAGCCAGGCGGGCTATCTGCAGGTACCGACCCCAAGGGAGGCCCAGAAAGCATCAACAAGGAAACGAGGGTTCTTGGTGGTCGCACTTCACCTGTGGAACCAGGTTCCGCAAGAGATCTGCCTGGTGCCTTCAAGAAATCACTGAAAACCTGGCTTTATAGGTTGGCCTTCCTTGATCATTCTGTTTCAACCAACTTACATAAATAGGATGCTGTTATTTCCCCCCGCCTTATGAGTAATTTTCTATTAGTTATTTATTTTTCTTCTATTTGTTCTTATTTTGAATTGTTAAAAATCATTTTGATTTATTGTATTTGTGCTTATTTGCTTATCTTTTTATTATGATGATTTGATTATTTGGTCCAATTGATTAGTTTTTATTTACTATTTTAAGTTGTTTAATCTGTTTTTGTATTTTGTATATGTTTGTGAACCGCCCAGAGTAGCTTTTTTGCTAGATGGTTGCGGTATATAAATCAAATAAATCAATAAATAAATAGTCTACATGCACGCTCCAACTTCCCTTTGATCAACTTCCCCTATCCTGTTGCACAGCTAAAGTTTCCTGAAGATCAGAATTGATTGCTCTAATCACATTGCCCTACCATTAATGAGTCATCTGCACAGATCTCAGGTCTAAATTCAATTACCAGTCACATGATGGAATGCCATTATCCCCTAACCTCCCCCAGCATTGTTTGCTCCATAAAAGGGAACACTCTTATTTTCTGTCTGATTTGTTGTGCTTTAATTATGATATTGTTTTCATGGGTGTTTACAAACAGGTAGGGCTTTAATGATGCTACAAAAGCTCTGAAAAAAGATGGGCTTTTCATAAATCTAAGCATCTCCCCTCCTGCCTTTATCTTTCACAATGTGAAGGCAATTTATTTTGCCTCGTCCATTCATTTTCTGCTGCTTTGGTATGCTGGTTTATATTTGCTTTCTTAAGGAAAATGGACCTTTCCCCTAGTTTTAGAGATATTCCCAATTTGTAGCTCCAAAGTGCAGAGAGTGGCCCTCTGTTTATGAAATTAGATTGCTGTGAAAAGAAACATACGGAGAGAGTTACTTGCATGTCACACTCATCACATATATTCTGACCCAAAGTGTGAGGAACACTTTATTCATCATTAGTTTCATGGCCCATGACCATTCATTCTGCACTTATTCTTCTGAAAGACACAGAGGGGTCCTAAAAGGCAATGGTGGCAGGTCTCTTTTCTGGGGAGCCAGGAGGACAGAGGCTTGTGCCCAATTTGGCAGAAACAGAAGCCAGGATTGCTGTATAGATGTTGCTTTTTAGCACATTGTACATCTGCAGACATGCAGGCCTCATATTTTATGTGGGTGGAGGTATTATACATGTTTTCCTTTGATAGTGGCTTTCAAGTGTCAAGAAATGATGAATGGGAAGTGTGGCTGGTTGTAAGAAAATAAGACTCTTACCTGCAGAACGGCACTATTGCTTCCATTGGTCGTGAGAATGATGGCATGGAGCTGGTGGGTTTGCAGGTTCAGCTGCATCTTCCAGTCCCTCTTGCCTTGGTGATGGAACCACACGTAGCTGTGCCCACTGAACCTCAGAGCTGTGGCTGGAAATGTAAGCAAAGGAAGCTACGCTGGAGAAACAGAATCCAAGCACAAGCCAATGTTGTGCTTTCTCTGCATCAAACCTAGTGGCAGTTTTCAAAGTGATCCACATCTAGCCAACACAGGAGTGGTGGGCAACCTGCAGTTTGCTAGAGGACATTCATTTGATCTCCACTTCAGTCAACCCCAAACATCATAGTGAACAGTCAGAGATGAAGAATTATAAGCTTCCCACCCAAGTTTTAGAAGAACCTTTTAAGGAAGTGACTCCCAAATTCGGGTCCCCAGATGTTCTAGGCCAGGGCTAAAACTCCCAAAAGCCTTCACCACTAGCCATGCTGGTCAGGATTTCTAGGAGCTGAAGTCCAAGAACATTGGGCGACCCAAGGCAGGGAACCACTAATTCATGTAATTATTATAGCACGTACTGCAGAACAGGGCAGAGGATGACTGGTGCTCATAAAGATTGTGTTGTATAAGGGCCAACCCATGGTTTCAAAGAAATACTTGAACCAGGAACTTCCTAATTAATAGCTTAGTTTACGTACCCACTAAACCATCCCATCACTATCTCACTATTTCATACATTAATCTAAAGGTTCCCACACAGCTCCATATAAATACACGAGGGGGGGCACTCCTGCATTACTCCCAAAAGGTCCCTCAAAATCTGCACTTCAGAAGGACAGGAGGGTTAATCTGTTGCCAAGATTAAATTTTCCTATATCAGATGTGGATGTCTTATAGTGCTTGGCCTAGCTGGTGTGTCCCCCCCCCGCAATTTGGATGTGAACCTGATATCTCCCAGTAGCACTGGGACACCTACAGCACATAGAGAAGAGACTTCCTTTCCAGGAGCAACAACCCAGGGAAATGGGTGTGTAGGGCAGATGGAAAGGGGATGTGATAGGGTGGGGAGGAAAATCAACCCAGGCAGTTGAAGGTAGAAGACAGCTTAGATCTTCAAAAAGCTGGGAGCTCACACTAGACCAGTGGTGGTGAACCTTCAGCACTCCACATGTTTTGGACTACTACTCCCAGAATTCCAAGCCTGTATTGCCAATGACAAAGGACTGTGGGAGTTGCCCAAAACATCTGGATTGCTGAAGGTATGCCACCACTGCACTAGACCCTTTGATGACACCATCAATAGTAAGCTAGGGTTAGATTTCTTTTTTATGTGTACCTAAATCCAGTCTTGGTTGGGTGTGTTCTTCTCATTATTACAGACAAGAACATACATTCTGGGCTATGCACTGAAGACAAAACGAAGAAAATGCCAACAATGTTTTAAAAATAAAGCCAAAAACATCCACCGCAAGGTGAAGGAAACCAGTAGGAAACCCTTGAATATTTGTATCAAAGTGAAAAGGAAGTGATTCATAAGACTTTTTTCTCACCATTGCAAGAACATATCTGTTCCAAGTTATGCCGAGGGGTAAGGACACTGAGACGAGCAGTACTGTAGGTGAACACCATGCCCGGGTCAAGCTGAATCGTCTCTTTGCAGGCACGCAGAGTGGTACAGTCTGCCTCCTGACATGGGACGTGAGCCACTTTCTTCACCTGCAGCCCTACTCGCTGATCCATCTCTTCAGCTGACTGAGAAATCCTGCCCACAATGTAATTGGGCTTATAGAAGGCACGGTGAGGTTCTCCGATTGCTAGCAGAAGATCTACCCCATCAGAAGCAGCAGACGGTTGCAAACTAGCCATGTGAATGTTCTGCCGCTGGGTGTCTAAGATGCTTCCCAGAAACCTTTGGAGGTTGCGCCAATGGTCACCGATGAATTCCTCAGGGGTAAGATGGTGGAAATGTAGCACCACAGCCTTATCCAAAGCCTCCTGGCTGAAGGACCACACATGGATATGGACATTGGTTGTAGCTTCAAATGTCCCATCGCTGACAGTTATGTTCAGAGTGTAGTGGCCATGGGGGAGACCCTCACCAGCAATGATCTTCCCATCTGTGGCCCCCACTGAGAAGTGCCTCTTTGGTGGTGCTTCTGATGTCAAGGTGTACTGCAGGGCGTCATGAGGATCTCGATCGGTAGCATGAATTTTCCCCAGGACTCCCCCTCGGAATGCTCTCTCATTGGTAGTGATTAAAATCTCTAGTGGAAGCACGGAAGGAGGGTATCTGCTCTTCTGTGTCACCTGGATGCTTACGAAGGCCGAGGAAGACAGAGGAGGGATCCCACTATCTGTGACCTGTGAGCAGCCGAATGAGACAAACCATTGCATTAGCACTTGCACCCATCCTGTTTCTTGAAGGCTTCTTCCTTCTCTTCCTGAGCCCACGAGAAAGAAGCTTTTTCTGATGAAATAAGCATTCTTCTCCAAATAGCATGTTTCCATTGAACCTCCACTTACAAATCTATGCATCAAAACTGTCATATAGAGACTGGAGAATTGGAATATACGGGATGTTGCAAATGGGGTGTGAATTATCATCCCCCAATTCTCCCCTATTTTCTTCTCAAATTCTGAATGAAATTCTCTTTTGCTTTGAGCCTTCAAAAAACACACATTCACACAACCCTACCATGAAGCATCGTTCTCCCTCTGACTTGAGGCATTCCACAGTGACTGGGGGCCTCTGGTAGGTGCTTCCTCTTTAAATTTGTACATTCAGCTTTAATGCCACCTCTCCACTAGGCTATAGGAATCACCATATCTGGCAGCTGCAAATCTCATATAGGCTAACAATGCGCTGTATAAGGACACATTTCTATCTGGTTTTTAAATCCTGAATTTCTCACAATTCAACTTCATCATATGAATCCGAGTTTTAATAATCTGCTTGGTTTTTGTCCTCCTGAGTAAGTTTCTGCCATCAGCAAACAAAGCTACTAATTTAACCAGGAAACATCTAAAATATCTAAACTGAAAAAAAATGTAAAGGCACAAAAACACCTATGATGAACTGCACGTTCTTGGCAGCTTCTTCACATCAGATTTGCTTGCCTGGCTAACCAATGGTTTGAGTCAGCTGCCGGGGCTGTCGACCGAATTGCCCCCAAGCGTCTCCTCCGGGGCAGAGCCCGCGCTTCCCCGTGGTTTACGGGGGAGTTAAAGGCGATGAAGCAGGAACGGAGGAGACTGGAGAGCATCTGGAGGCAGAGCCGGACGGCGAACAACAAGACTGCCGTTGTGATCCAGACTAGGCGCTACTCGCGAGCGATCAGGGAAGCCAAAAGATCTTTCTTTTCCCTGAGAATTGGTGAGGCCTCGAACCGCCAGGCAGAACTCTTCCGGGTGGTCCGAGACCTCACCAATCCTAGTCTGGCCAGGCCTCCTCCTACTGATTTCAGTAGCGAGCACTTTGCAGTCTTTTTTAGATCCAAAATTGAGGCCATCCGTGCTGGCTTTGTATCCAATGACACTAGCCCTCCCTCGCCATCCCCAGCCCCCTCACCTCCCCCCGTTCTCCTCAACTGGTTGAGTTTGGGCCTGTTTTTCCTTTGGAAGCCTCCAGGGCTATTGCCCATTGCCGTCCCGCGACCACCCCCTTCGACCCTTGTCCATCTTGGCTAATCAAATCTGCCGGAGGGAGCATGCCCGAGTGGGCTGCAGCCATCGCCACCGCCTCCTTTGGCGAGGGGGTATTTCCCTCTCGTTTTAAGGAGACGGTGGTCAAGCCCATTTTGAAAAAACCGGGATTGGCTGCGGACCAATTGGCTAATTATCGCCCGATAGCCAACGTTCCCTTCATGGGCAAGGTGATCGAGAGGGTGGCCGCGGTGCGGATTCAATCTTTTTTGGAGGAACAGCGGTGCCTGGATCCTTGCCAGTCCGGCTTCAGGCCTGGCCGGGGTACTGAAACAGCTTTGGTCGCGCTGCAGGATGACCTTATCCGGGCGGCCGACAGGGGTTGCTCTACCTTGTTGGTTCTCCTGGATCTGTCAGCGGCCTTTGATACCGTCGACCACGGTATCCTACTGGACCGGCTCCTGGAGGTGGGGATCGGGGGCACTGTTCGCAGTTGGCTCCGGTCCTTCCTTCAGGGCCGGTCCCAGTATGTGCAGCATGGAGGAGAGTTGTCGGCCCCGTGGACACTCCCTTGTGGGGTTCCACAGGGCTCGTCTCTCTCCCCCATGCTGTTTAACATCTATGTAAGGCCGCTGGCTGGGGTCATCAGGAGATTTGGGCTGCGTTGTCATCAGTATGCTGATGACACGCAGCTCTATCTCTGTTTTTCCACCTCTGCAGTGGAAGCTGTCCGGTCCCTTGACCAGTGTCTGGAGGCGGTCATGGCCTGGACCAAGGCCAACAGGCTCAAACTCAACCCTGAGAAGACCGAGGTGATGTTCTTCGGGAGCTCTCCGTCTGGGTACGGGGGCCCCCTCCCCAGCCTGGAGGGTGTTTCCCTCCAACTGGCGGAGAGGGTTCGGAACCTGGGCGTGATCCTGGACCCGGCCTTGTCCCTGGATGCTCAGGTGGCGGCCGTGGCCAGGACCGCATTTTTTCATCTTCGCCAGATCGCCCAGATTCGCCCTTACCTAGATGGGGACTCCCTGAGAACAGTGGTGCAGGCGCTGGTGATCTCGAGGCTGGACTATTGCAACGCTCTCTACATGGGGTTGCCCTTGACTCTCCTCCGGCGACTGCAGCGGGTGCAAAATGCAGCGGCCAGACTGGTGGCGGGTGCACGTCGCTTTGACCGCATCACCCCGGTGCTGGCCCGGCTGCATTGGCTACCCGTTGCCTCCCGGATCAGATTCAAGGTCCTGGTTTTAGTTTATAAAACCCTCCATGGCCTGGGTCCGGACTACCTGGCGGAGCGGATCGCCCAGCGGTCAACATCGGCCCGACTGGTTCGGCAGTTGCGAGCGCACTCGCTGCAGGTTCCATCCCCCCGAGAAGCCAGGCGGTCCCTAACCCGGAACCGGGCTTTCTCGGTGGCCGCCCCATCCTTATGGAACTCCCTGCCCAGCGAAGTGCGCTCTGCAGAGTCCCTGCTGGCCTTTCGTAAAGCGGTGAAGACTATCCTATTCCGCGAGGCCTTGGCGACCTAGCTTAGCCCTCCCCCCCCCTTTTTTTAAATCCGCCATCGATAACTTGCTGAATTCTATAGCAGCGGCGAGTTCAGAATTTAAGGGTGCGCCTTCGCCTCTGCTTTTTTTAATATGTTTTTTTTAACTCCTGTTGACCTGTTGGTCTTGTCTCCTATTGCTCTGTTATGTATTTTCTGCCTGTATTTGCTGAATTGTTCAGCCATGTTCGCCGCCCAGAGTTCCCGTTGGGAAGATGGGCGGGATATAAATTCAACAATAAATAAATAAATAAATAAATAAATAAATAAATATGCACCATGCATGTAATTCCTTTAGATACTGTTACAGTAGAGTGGAACCCCTGTATCTACTGATTCAGTTATCCATGGTTGGCAGAGGAAAAAAATTAAATAAATAATTCAGCAGCCGCAAAGCAAGTTACAGTCACAAACAGCAGCTGTAAAGCAAGCTACTGTTGCAAAACAGCAGCCTTTAAGCAAGCTACTGTCACAAAAAAGCAGTTTTAGGGGTTTCTGGCGTTCTGTTTTATCCATGAGTTTTGTTATCCATGGGAAGGCCTGAAACCGATCCCCAGCGAATACTGGGGTTATACTGTACTAGATATGTTTGCAAAGTAACAGCAAAATCATTTTAGATGCGAGGAGATGTGTAACTAGATTTTGGTTGAAAAGCAATGTAAAATACTGTTCCATCGAAGTGTTGCTTATTTTTCTGCACTAGAGATGAGCACTTTGCACATCACATAGCTTTGGCTGGGCCATCCAAACCTTTTCAGGAAGCCTTCCTCCAGTGTGGAGGCAGGACAGTGGTTCTTCCCCCGAGCCGATGAGGAGGTGGGAATGGGCCAGCTGGGGTCCTAATTGGATTGGATGATGATTGATGCAGAAGGACCCTGGCACCACATACAGCCCAATAAGTGGATCGACCAGGTGGTGGGGGATGGGCCACCGTCCATGCCTCTATGAAGCACCAAGTGCCCACCTCTATTTAATATGCATATGAACCACTAATTTATTTCAATCCTTTCTGCACATCTAAACATCTTTGTCACTGCAAATTGATAACCAACAGAGGTGGTGGGAGAAGTGGCAGCAGCAATAAGAGTCACAGAGGAGGGGAAAGGAAGGGAGACTGTCAGGCACAGAGAGCCTGAGAGGGAGGATTCAACCAGTCCAGTGTAGGGCTGGAGCAGCAAAGAGCTGGCTTTGCACACAAAAATGGATCAGAGGCACAGATCCTCATGGATCCACATGCTTTTTCTGTAGCATCATCTTCAAGCCAATATCAATCATAGGCTCCCATGTTAAAACCAAGTGGGCCTATGAGGATCCATGCTTGGATCAGAGGCACCCATCATTTCTGTGGTGTATTCAAGGGGAGCAAATGGGATTTATGATTTGACAGTATTTGGGGACAGACCCCATGTTAAAATAATGCACATTCAGGAAAAACAGTGCAGACATTCTCTTCCCCAGAGCCACTGCTTTGATAGGATTAGAACCTTCACAGCATCAAATGAAAATGCTGGTCCAATGAGCATTCTGTTGTGTAAGGTTAGATCCTCCCCCAAATGGACTTACCTGGACTTGGAGAAGATATTGTTCTTTTGCTCTTCTGTTCAGGATGATTGAGGTCACCAACACCCCATCCTGGTTGATCTGAAATGCCTTTCCTTCATTTCCCTCAATGATCTGGAACGAGTACGGTGGGCCATTGCTTGGTGAGTCCCTGTCACTCATGATGAGTTCTAGGACACTGGTGCCAACTGGAGCATTCTCCTGAAATGTTTTGAAACAAAGTTCAAGAGAGGCCTTTAGATGCAGAATGGCTACTGTGATTAGAGGACACGGTGGGTGAGGAAAATGGGCCAAAATATATGGCTTTATCTATATACTGTAACATGAAAACAAAGGGCACTTTTACACGTCCTCTAAAATCCGCTGGCAAATTTAATTCGGACCAGAGATTGTGAGGTGTTGTTCCTCTTCCTGTGTTCCCACCCTTCCGACCTCCATCGCTCCTTTCTCCATCGAGGGGAGGGAGAAAAAAGGGAGAAAAGAATGCAGGCTCACCTCTGCCTGCCTTCCGAGCAGCCCCATAGGGATTCCTGTCTCTTAAAGGGGCGGTGGGGACAAAAAAACAAACAGAACGCGATGGGAGCCCGGTGTCCACAGCTTTACAATCTGCATTGGAAGATTTTTTACCTCCAGAGACCAGGTACTTCTAAAGTGGCCGCTTAGGTGGGCGTGGTCATAGTTTATTTTGTTTAAAGTCCACAGCTGGTGGGAAAACAATTTTAAACTCCACATTTGGGAGCCCTTTGCCTCGGATTTTAGGGTCGTGTAAAAGCAGCCAAAACCAGAAGTTTTAAGGTATGCACATTCAGAAGAAGCAAATGCAGTAAAATCTCCTGGCTTCCTTAAATAATATTTCCCCCTTGACTACTGATATGATAAACATTTAGTCTTTATTTTATGATAAAATCTTCTGACCAGATGTTGCCTTGTTGTTGGTATTTGTGAATTCAATTTAACTTAACTCAAGCAGTCTCTGATTTTCAGCAGGTCAATTTGTTGCTCCTTCCAAGCTTTTGTAGTCTCTTAAGACTCGAGGCAACCACATAAGTAGACCAAGCATGTCCAAACTCCGGCCCTCCAGATGTTTTGGACTGCAACTCCCACAGTCCTTTGTCATTGGCAATACATGCTTGGAATTCTGGGATTTGTGGTCCAAAACATCAGGAGGGCTGAAGTTTGGGCATGCCTGAAGTAGGCTATCTCTAAATAAAGCATTGCTAAGTCAGACTGGTGACTCTGAACTACTACTTTACCTGAACCGCCACACTGTAATTGAGCTGAAAGAACCTTGGTGGATTGTCGTTGACATCAGATACACGAATGAGTACAGCAGAGTCACTGGAAAAAGCTGTCTGTCCATTGTCTGTTGCTTGGACTTGCAAAGAATAGCTAGATACCTTTAAAAAAATAACACTTGTACTAAGACAGCTGGGCTATTCAAACAAACATTAACCAAAATCATAAGGAAGAAATAACGTTTCAGTTACACTCTTCTGATTCTTAGTTTCTATTATTTCATTGGACTTATGACACTGTTCAGTTTTAAGTTCGTGATGGCTATGCAGCTGTCAATCATTGGTATGAGACTCTTCATCAGTAGGCCTCCATTTAATTTAGAGGTTCTTCTTGGTACAAGGGGATTGTAAAAGGACCACTAGCACAGAAACAGTCAATAAATTCTTTCTATCTCTATCTAATAAATCAAATGAGATACATTTTAGAGGATGACAGATTACGTATATTGCATTATTCTTTTTTTCCTAAGCGAATACCATGATTCACAGAAGGTAGACAAGGGTTTTGTCCATTGAACCTGGAAAGTACATGCTGTATACATTCATGCGCAAGTCTGTATTCTAATCACTGGATTCTACCATTGTTCCATTTATAATGCAGCTCTTATTTTGGGGTGATTTCTAAGTTCTGTAAATGGCAAATGACTCTTTTTTTATGAGCTATGATTGTTGGGGCTGAACAACAGCATGGGCATCTCTTATAATTTTGGGCATTTCCTTTATTGCCTTGTAAATATGTGGATAAAAGATTCCATTTTTCAGCCTCATCCTCAACCACCCAGATCTCATTCTTGGGTCCTGCTACTTACCTCCTCCCTGTCCAAAGACTTGGCAGTACGTATCTCTCCTGCTTTGGGGTCAATGGTAAAATGGCCCAGTGAATTTCCAGCCACAATTGAATATGTGATCTGGTTGTTCATCATCCCATCTTTGTCATCAGCAAAAACCTGTTGAGAGAAAAAAATACCTGGATTATAATTACAAGCATACTTTCACAGGAAATGATTAATGGGGTCAATGGCTGTCATTCTAGAGCAAACAAAACTTTAAACAACAAGTTCCAGGGAAATATTTTTACAATTATTAGAATCTTAGGGAATTGCAACCCAAAAGATGCTGCAGCACCACCGTCTTTTGCCGGTGTGTGTTTTGTGCTATCAAGTAGGAAACAATTTATAGCAATGCTAAGACAGGGTTCGATGCTGTAAAGGTGCTGCACACGATATGCCAGCAAATTTGGAAAACCCAGCAGTGGCCAGAGGACGGGAAAAGATCGGTCTACATCCCAATCCCAAAGAAAGGAAACACCAAAGAATGCTCCAACTGTTGCACAATTGCACTCATTTCACACACTAGCAAGGTTATGCTCAAAATTCTACAAGGCAGGCTTCAGCAGTATGTGGAAAGAGAACTTCCAGAAGTGCAAGCTGGATTTGGAAGGGGCAGAGGAACTAGAGATCAAATCGCCAACATGCGCTGGATTATGGAGAAAGCCAGAGAGTTCCAGAAAAACATCTACTTCTGCTTCATTGACTATGCCATAGCCTTTGACTGTGTGGACCACAACAAACTATGGTAAGTTCTTAAAGGAATGGGAGTGCCTGACCACCTTATCTGTCTCCTAAGAAATCTATATGTGGGACAAGCAGCAACCATCAGAACTGGATATGGAAAAACTGACTGGTTTAAAATTGGGAAAGGAGTACAACAAGGCTGTATACTGTCACCTTGCCTATTTAATTTATATGCAGAGCACATCATGCGAAAGGCAGGTCTGGATGAATCACAAGCCAGAATTAAGATTGCCGGAAGAAATATCAACAACCTCAGATACGCAGATGATACTACTCTGATAGCAGAAAGTGAGGAGGAATTAAAGAACCTCTTAATGAGGGTGAAAGAGAGTGAAAAAAATGGGCTGAAGCACAACATCAAAAAAACAAAGATCATGGCCACCGGTCCCATCACCTCCTGGCAAATAGACCGGAAAGAAATGGAGGCAATGACAGAGTTTATTTTCTTGGGCTCCTTGATCACTGCAGATGGTGGCTGCAGCAACGAAATAAAAAGACGCCTGCTTCTTGGGAGGAAAGCAATGGCAAACCTAGATAGCATCCTAAAGAGCAGAGACATCACTTTTCCAACTAAGGTCAGGATAGTCAAAGCTATGGTTTTTTCAGTAGTGATGTATGGAAGTGAGAGCTGGACTATAAAGAAGGCTGATCACCGCAGAATTGATGCTTTTGAGCTGTGGTGCTGGAGGAGAGTCTTGAGAGTCCCCTGGACTGCAAGGAGATCAAACCTATCCATCCTGAAAGAAATCAACCCCGAATGTTCACTGGAAGGACAGATTTTGAAGCTGAGGCTCCAGTACTTTGGCCACCTCATGAGAAGAGAGGACTCCCTGGAAAAGGCCCTGATGCTGGGAAAAATCGAAGGCAAAAGGGAAAGAGGACGACAGAGAATGAGATGGTTGGACGGTGTCATCGATGCAACCAACATGGATGTGACCAAACTCCAGGAGGCAGTGGAAGACAGGGAGGCCTGGCGAGCTCTGGTCCATGGGATCACGAAGAGTCGGATACGACTGAATGACTGAACAACAACAAAAGACAGTGTTCAGGGTAAGTGAGGTATTTACGGAGTGGTTTTATCAGTTCTAATTCCCCAGTGAGATTATATGCTGAACAACAATTTGAACCCTGTTCTTCAGAGCTCTATCCACTACACCCTAAATAATTGTTCTTTGTTCTCCTGTATTCTTTTCTGCCTCCCCTATTTCCTTCATCCAACAGAAAACAACAAATAAATAATAAATTGATTTTTACCATCTAAGGCAAGGCCCCATTGTTTAATGATAAGCATATAAAATGCCCAATGCATTGGGCTTCAAAGAAGCCACTGGAATACAAAAATGTAATATAGCTCTGCCTATGGCTGGTTAAGCAACAATGAAATTTTCAACTTGCCGTGAGCACCATTTCACCGATGGCAGCATCCTCGCGGATGTCAGCAGTATAGAGGTCTTGGCTGAATATTGGTGCATGATCATTTACATCTGTGATGTTGATCACAACCATGGTTATGTCACTGAGAGAAGTTGAGCCTTTTCGTATTCCCTCAACAGACAAGTAATATTCATGGTTAATTTCAAAGTCCAGACTTCTATTAACATACAGGATACCTGTAGAGAGATAAGACACAAAAATAAGCAATGTTCTAAACATGGGAAATACCCTGTATGATTTTAGAGACCCAGAGAAAAAGTGCAGAGGAACTCTCTATTGTCTCGTTGTCATAAACAGATCACTACCTGGTTCAGTCTAGACTTACTGGAACTCAGACCCTCTGTGGGGATTGGGGGACATAGTAAGATGGCATTTCTGGACAAAGTACTGACTCATGCAGGGGTTTCATACCTCTAAGGATTTCCAGATGAGACAGATTATCTAGATCAGTGGTTCTCTACCTGTGGGTCCCCAGATGTTCTTGGACTGCAACTCCCAGAAGCCTTCACCACTAGCTGAGCTGGCCAGGATTTCTGGGAGTTGCAGTCCAGGAACATCTGGGGACCCATAGGTGATACTTAGGATTCTTCTGGGCTATCTCTTTGGGATGATAGTAGAAGGCATGGTTTTGCATTGGCTCTGGTCCCTTCCAAAAGGGGGAACCGAGAAAGTGGTGCTGGGAGGGCTCCTGTTTAACACCCTGGCTCTTGGCTTGTCGCATCCCTCAGGGTTCTGTTTTGTCCCCCATGCTGCTTGACATATACACTGGGAGAAGCTGTCAGATGTTTGGGGGTTTGGTATCACCAGCATGTAGATGACACCCAACTTTATCACTCATCTCCATCAAAAACCAAGACAGCTCTTTAGATTTTAAATCGCCATCTGGTTTCAGTCAAGGATTGGATGGGTGCATGTGAATAATCTGAAGTTTAGTCCAGACAAGACATAAGTGCTCCTCATCATCTGAAAGGCAGATAAAAGAATAGAGATTCTGCCTGTGCTTGATGGGGGCTACACTCCCCCTGAAAACACAGGTGTACAGTTTGGATGTGCTCCTGACCCTTGATGCCTTGTTTTCCATGGTGTCCAGGAGTGCATTTGCACAGATAAAATCATTGTGCAACTATGCCTATACCTTATGAAGTCTGATCTGGTCATAGTGCTACATGCCTTAATTACAGTACATCGCATTTGGATTACTGTGTCACATTCTTACCTGTATTTGAGTGCAGCCTGAATATCCCATTGTCATTTCCATTTGTAATTTCATACTTGATCTCAGAACCCTGAATGTTGTCCCTAGTCAATAAAGATAGATTCAGAATCTCTGTGCCAACAGCCACATCTTCTCGTACCACAACCAAATATTCTGTGTCTAGAAACACTGGCAGATATTCCTCCAGGTCCACTATTGAAACTGAGACAGTAGAAAAACTGGAGAGAGTATGTGGGAAACCCCTGTCTGTGGCACACACAGTTAGTTCTAGTGCAGATGCCTGCAGCTCCCTTAAGGGCTTCTCCAATCGGATCACACCAGTTGTTTCCTCAATTGAAAAGTGGCCGTCAGCTGACTCAGCAAGAGAGTAGAGTACCTCTGAATTATGGCCTGCGGGGAACATGTAAGAGACAGAAGCATTAATGGATAGACAATTTATTTGGGAAATATTATTTAACAGAGAGGGCAGACTATCTGACACTGAAACATCCCAGTCTCAGAAACAAGAGATCAGGATTTAACCTGGGACAAAAGGGAAATTTTTGGAAAATGTTGATTAACTTCTAAGGATATCTTGAATAAGGATACCTTATGATCCTACATCTTTAAATTAAAGAGTAGCCTTGTAGCTAGATGGTGTGGTATACAAATCTAATAGATAGATAGATAGATAGATAGATAGATAGATAGATAGATAGATAGATAGATAGACAGACAGACAGACAGACAGACAGACAGATAGAAAGATAGATAGACAGGCAGGCAGGCAGGCAGGCAGACAGGCAGGCAGACAGGCAGGCAGGCAGGCAGGCAGGCAGGCAGGCAGACATAGATAGATAGATAGATAGATAGATAGATAGATAGATAGATATCAAGGAGCATGATCCATGCATACGTTCTTTATGCATTTTCAATGTCATTTTTATACTCAGAATTATTTACATTAGACATCCAGCCTTCCGGAACAGTGTGGCTATATCAAATCTATGAAACAATATGGTTTTATGGTCTATAGTTGTTATCATAAACAATGAGAAAAGATAGTTGTCTTCCATATCAAATGGATTGCTGAAGCGAGATGCATTTTGATTATTTAGTTGAAATGTGATACTGCATAAGGGTAGTTATCCATTTAAATGCTACCATCAGGAAAATGGGGCAGACTCCTTCTCAACCCAAGCAGAAATGCGACTTTCCCTACAAATCTTGATTATTTTTGTTTAGCCACAACCACTCACACAACTGGACAGCTACTTTTCATAAGTATGTAACTTCCAGAACATATTTCCATACTCTCATAACTTAGCCCTTATCTTTGTTCTATACTGTAAATACAAAGGGTGTTTTGGAAATACTGCAAATTTACTTTTTTTTTAAAGTAAAGTAAGCTAGGTTACACAACACACTCAAAATCCACATGCTTCTAAAAATAATAGTCACACAAACAAGCAAGCTAAACTTCTTGGCTTGAGGAAGCAATCCATCCAAAAGGTTTTCAAAGCACTTGCTCCAAACATTAAATTCTTGTTTACCTTTATCAGGGTCCCTTGCGAAGACCACTGCAACTGGCGTCTTTATGGTAGTATTATCAAAGATGGCTACTGCACATTGACTGGGAAAGAACCGTGGAGGATTGTCATTTGTATCCTCAATGTCCACAATTATGTCCATTTGGCAAAAACGCCCTCCTCCATCTGTCGCCTTGGCAACGAGCTGGTACTTAGGTATGAGTTCCCGATCCAGAGATGCAAAAGTGGTCAGCTCCCCTAGAGAAATATTTAAATACAGAAAAGTAGCATAGAGATTTCACTGGGTCATAGACCCTCATTTTTTTAGTTTCTTGGAAGGTTTAAGAAATGGCTGAAGTTGTATAGAAAAATGATAAATAAATAAATAAATAAATAAATAAATAAATAAATAAATAAATAAATAAATAAATAAATACGATGCTCTTTTGACTATTGTAAACCCAATAGAGAATATTCAAAGAGTAAAAACTCATTTAGAAGAATTTGGAGAAATAACAGGATTATGTGTAAACTGGCAAAAATCAGAGAGTTTATTCTTCAATTATGGAAAACATGACTTAAAGATGATTGAAAAATCTGGACTTAAACCGGGAAAAAGCATTAAATATCTAGGATTAGAACTCCATAAAGAATTTACTAAAACTAAAGAAAGAAATATTTCGAAATTAGAAGAGGAGATGAAAAACAAATTAATATCCTACTCTAAACTAAAATTATCGTGGTTTGGCAGAATTGCATTGATAAAAATGAAAATACTTCCAAAAATTAACTTTATTTTTAAAATGTTACCGGTTCAGTTTTTAGAAAGGAAATTAAAACTCTCCAAGACATGATAAATAGGTATTGTAATGCAGGGAAAAAATCAAGAATAAATAAAAGTCTATGGTATAGATCTCAGAAAGAAGGAGGAATAGGTATACCCAATATAAAAAATTATTATATAGCCAATCAACTTAGTTCTTTGGGGAAATTCTTTTTAAACCACAGAAGTTAATATGGTGGGAGCAAGAGTCTTTGGATATAAAGGGGGAAATAAACACATTTTTATTCACGGAAGTTAAAAACAAAGTAAAGATTGACAACCCCCTATTGAATAGTTTAATTGCTACATGGAGAACATATAGGAAAATCTTGTCTCCGAAGGGATCCCCACTGGCTTTAGTTACTGACTTGGAAAGCTTTCCAGACAACTTGAAGCATTATTTGGAGTTATTTAAAATTAAGAAAATAGCTAGACTAAAGGATTGGATGCTCAAGATTAAAACAATTCAGGATATAAAAATATTTTGCAACCCAGTGATCTAACATGGTTAAATTATATTCAACTAGGAAAATGGATAAAGGACTGGGGAAAGAGAAATAATCAAATCAGAGAATGCACAAAATTTGAACATTTCCTACTATCGCTTGAGTCTGAACAGGAAAATTCAGAGAAAGGAATAACACGTAAAATATATAAAATACTAGGGGAATTATCAGAAATGAAGGAGTTAAACACCTTGAGAGAAGTTTGGAACCAAGACCTTAATGTACAGATAGAAAAGAAGACTGGAAAAAAATTTGGAATATGAGAATTTTGAGATCATTGTCAGTCAGGATAAAAAAAACTACTTCAAATTTGTTTCCAGATGGTATTTAACCCCAGTAAGACTAAATAGAATGAATCCTGCTTACTCTAAGATATGTTGGAAATGTGAAAAAGAGCTTGGTACTTACTTGCATCTTTGGTGGGAATGTGAAATAGTCCAAAGGTTCTGGAAAAAAAGTGTTTTTAGAGCTAAGTAATATGATTAAGATGGATATAGATTGTAATCCAGAGATAGCATTATTATCATTGTTAACAAGTAAAGATTATGTTGTTACAACAAAGGAACTAATAGCAAATTTTATGACAGCTGCTAGATTAATTATAGCAAAAAATTGGAAGTCAAAACTAGAATTCAAGATGGAAGACTGGTATAATGAACTTTGGGATATAGCTATAAACGATAAACTCTCCTGCAGTTTAAAGGTTAAACGAGGAGAAATGAAAAAAGACATTTTCTACGATATCTGGGGTAAATTTTTAGATTATGTACTAGTCGAAGGAAAAGGGAAAGAGTCCACGAATATCTCACAACAATTCTGGAGAAGAGAACTTTAAGAAGACTACTAGAAGAATAGAAGATGGAGCAACGAATAAGAATGTATGGATGGACCCGTGGGATGGGGGTGCACTTATATTGTTTGTTGTAGTTTTTTTTTACTTTCATTTTTTATGTCGTTGTATGTAGTTTAAAATTTAATAAAAAAACATTAAAAATAAATAAATAAATAAATAAATAAATAAATAAATAATAGAGTATGTACTATTAAAAGGCAAAGGGATACAACCGACCTATAGTTCAAAACAGTTCTGGAGAAAAGGACCTTAAGAAGCTAACTACAAAAAAAAGAAGATGATGAAGGAAGAGAAGATTCAAGAATACTGGATGGTCCTGGGGGGTGGGGGGCACTTTGTAGTGTTTGATGATTTTATTGTCCATTATTGTCCATTATTGTTTATTGTATGTTTGTATGTCTGTAAAATAAAAAGATTAAAAAAACTAAATAAATTGATCTTGAGACATATTCTCTACCTCCTAAGATGTAGCAACTCAGTCCTTAAGGGAAGGGTGAATTTATTAACTTATGCTGGAAATGCAATAAAGATGAAGAACCCAGAGGTCTGTCATCCCCCAAAAGTTCTTTGCATAGCCTCCAGAAAAATGAGAGTCAACCTTTCTTTATGAGTTGGTAGAGTCCCAGCACATCTGATCTTGCCTGATTTTGGAAGCTAAGCAGGGTTGGCCCTGGTTAGTACTTGGATGGGAGACCACCAGGGAATACCAGGTGCTGCAGGCGCCTGGAGTAGGAACAGGCAAACCACTCCAATATTCCTGCCAAGAAAACTCCATGGACGTGGGGTCACAAAGAGTCGGTCACGACTGTAACTACACAACACACACACACACACACACACACACACACACACAGAGAGAGAGAGAGAGAGAGAGAGAGAGAGAGAGAGAAATAGTCCCTTCCTACCTGTATGGGGGTCCAACCTGAACTCTTCAGCACCAGGTCCGTGGAGACTATATGTAATTTGGCCATTGCTGCCAGCATCTGCATCTCTGGCTGACACTTTCAGAACAGAAAACCCTTGTGGTGCATCTTTCTGAAACTTTCCCTTGGTATGGTGTCTGGAAAACAAAGAAGGAGCGGGGATCTCATAATGCAGAATGTCTAATTTTATCCCAATGTCATGGAATGCCTAGTGCCCTACCCCAGATTTGTTCACAGATGTGAATCCAAACAAAGATGAATTTGCCATTTCTCAGTTAAATCCTCATGTTTCTAAAATCAAAGAATCAAAATGTGAAAAGGAAGCAATGAATCATAAAGAACGAGTCTAACTCAGATGCTCAGAGTCAAGACGATCTATTCCCTCCGGCTACATATTGCTCTAGTTCAGTGTTTTTCAACCACTGTTCCGCGGCACACTTGTGTGCCGCGGAATGTTGCTGGGTGTGCCGTGGCGCGCGTCCGCGGAAGGGGGCGAGAGCAGGGCAAGGCAAGGCAAGGCGGAATGGGGACTGCTCTTCCCCCTCTATATTGCCGCGGGGAAGAAAAAGCGGACGGACTTGCCGCCCGGACGGAAAACAGGAAGGGAGGCGGGGGGGAAGCATGGCTCGCAGCGACTGGGAGTGGGGCCAGCGTGGGAAGTGTCCAGCGGCCGAGCAGGAGGACGGGGGGACGAGGAGAGCCAGGAAGGGTGCAGCGCCCTGCGTTTCCTCCCTACTTGCGCACACCTGCGCGCGCAAGCCAACTCATAATGGGGCATCTTTGGCGGGAAAAGGAGCCGCTTGCTCCCACCCGCAGATGGCTGGCTGGCTGGCTGGCTGGCCGGCCGGCCGGCCGCGGCGCTCGGAACAAAAGCGGGCGAACGAGGGCCACCCTCCGCTGGTCCCGCGGCCGTTCCCGACTTAGGTCGCCCGTCATGTTTCTAAAAGCGCAGTGGCGCTGGCGTGTCGGCCGTCCCTTTGCTCCCGTCAGGCACCAGTTCCCCTTCCTGTGCGCCCGCTCGCCCACTCAAAGGACGCCCACCAAGAGGCTCTTGCGCCGGCCGGTGGATGTCCTCCCACCCCGCGCGTGCGCTCCCGCCGGCCAGTCGCCCCCACGCGTTGTTGAGGAGGAGGAGGCGCTGGAGGCGAGCGCCGTTGTGGTGGCGGCGCAGGGCGTCGGTGGCGTCCCGGGCCACATGCTGCAGCCCCTCGTCGGCGCCCAGGTCGGCGGGCAGGGCCTGGACGCGCAGCTCGCCCTCCAGCGCACCCGCCGAGCGCGCCGCCAGCAGCAGGAGCGAGCCTGGCACCAGGCGCGCCGCCAGCAGCTGCGCCACGCTTTGCCCAAAGCCCTGTGACGCCCCCGTCACCAGGCACGCCGCCCAGCCCCGGCTCGGCCCCGGCGACGACGCCTCCGGTGTGTGTGCGTGTGTGTGTGTGTGTGGGCTCGGGCTCAGTGGGTGTGTGGGTGTGTTGGGCTTCCTGGTGCCGCGATTGCCCGCCCGCCCGGTGCGTCCTGCAACCGTGCAGCCCATCATCCCCTGGTGCAGGGGGGGGGTCTCGAGCCACGGCTCGATCTACTCCTCCCCCCCTTGTTAATTTTTTTAACATTTTCTAATGGTGGTGTGCCTTGTGATTTTTTTCATCAAGCAAGTGTGCCTTTGGCCAAAAAAGGTTGAAAAACACTGCTCTAGTTGACTATGGGTGTAATATTTACATATTAATCCAAGATGAAAGGTGAGGCTAGGGAAATGTGAATCTAATAAGTGCTTGATAAACCTCTGGAAGATCCAAATAAGCTTCCTTAGTTATCCAAGATTGGCCCTACACCACATTTTGACAAAAAGTAGGCTGTCTGGGAGCACATAATACCTAATTTCAGTTCAACATATGTCTATACTCATGGACCTAATTTAAGTTCTTCTTTGCCCCCTTTGGACTATTCTAGTCTCCATAAGTAACAACTCCATAGAAAATGCCATTACAGAGAAAATACCTCAGACTATGTCAAGTGATTTAAGGGAGCCAAACAGGTCTTTTTTATAGGTCTTCATTTCAGATATTGCTAACTGACAAGTTTTTCTCTTGGTGTTTTTTCCACATGCATTTTATATTTACAGTAATTACAATAAGCAGTTGTGCCAAAGCTAACGTTCTACATACTCAGTGTCTCAAGTAGCTGGCCTACAATGCAGTGTATCCACTCCTGGTCTGCTTTCAGTTCAAATCACTACAAAGTGTAGACATACACAATCACCTGCTCGCATTCAGGGCTGTTATCATTGACATCAAGGACTGAGATCTCCACTTCTGTTGCTGCCTGAAACTTTCCATCAGATGCCATGACTTTGAGAAGGTATTTTTCTGTATCTTCCCTGTTCAGAAGCTTCTTAGAAAAAATTCTCCATTCTCCATCCACCTCATTAACACTGAACTGTCCCAGAATGTCTCCTTCTAATAAGACAAAGACAGGATATGAAAGGGAAATGTGTTTAAGAGTTTGAAGGAGAAAGCTTATATAAAAGAGGGAAAAATCCCTAGGTCTACTATGTGCTATTCAATACAAATCATAGGCAGGAAAACTAGAGAAGATGCCTGTCCCAGATGAAATATATGGTAAAAAGCATGAGAAACATTGTCTCATTGATCTCACCTAGCTTCTTGACTGACGTAATTCACAAAATTTTATTACTTCATGGAGATTACACATTAGAGAGACTGACTTTATGAAGCAGTTATTCCACTATACACTTTAATTCAGAGTTATACATTTATCATTCCCTCTCAATAGGTTTGGGGCATACAGTAGTTGAGCTTCCTCTCAGTCTGGGCAAGAGCAGTGGAGATCAAATTGTTATCTCATGGAATATTCCCATTGACTTTGTTACATTTGGGATTTATGAACCCCCAAAGAATGTTAGTAATAGATCTGGCATATAGCCCTCCAACTTGATAGAGCACACATCACATATTACTCAGTGGCTGGAAATCACAGTTAAGATTTTTATCCTTGCAGATTATCTTTACAATTTAGAACTTTGAAGATGCCTGAGAGCTTTTACCCTGGACTGTTTCAATGCTCTGCCTTCAGCCATTCTAGAGGAAAGATATTCATTTATCCTTTATGATTGGCACCTTTGCCCCTGCCAATCTGCTATGTTGGACTCTATGGAACATGTCCTGCTGCATTGCGCATTTTATAAAGATTCATGCAATCCATGTATTACCCAGATGGACCCAATAAATTTTATATCTCTCTTCTCCTCTCAAATTCCTCAAGTGAAATTTACAGCTCAAGTTGCATAATCCTGTGCACCAGTTTACATAATAAGAACGCAGATGATTGATCCACTGCAGTAATCAGATTAGAAACTTACATTTAACTGAAATCTGAATTTCAGTCTGCTTTGCATTGCTTATAAATACCATATGATTTGTATTTTATTTTAGTTTTGAATATCTAACAATGATGACCTATGCTTGAAATGACAATAAAGTAGTTGAGCTGTGAGTGGGACATATTTGGAAGCAATCATGCAAACACTCAACAGTGTGCTATCCACACAGCTGATTTACCAACTGGTTTATTTGGCACTGGTTATTGTGGCATATAAGTCTCCCATCTCTTTGATACGAGGCGTCTGCAAAGGTTAGATGGTAGGTGATGTAGAAATGCCTCTGCATTTTATATCTTCCATGGAGAAATAGACATGGCCACTTAATTTCTGGATAGCTGAACACATGGGTGTAAATATTTATGCATAATAAGTGTTTGATTCCTTGACTTTTGGAATATTTCCTAGGAATGGTATTCATAATACAGTTGTAAAAGAAATTAGTGACATTTGATTGACAGCAGTAGTGACTAACTACGGAAAATAATGTGGCACAAGAGTTGGCTAAGCACTAGATCTGTTCTGCAGGTCTCTGCTTTCAAAGAGCCATCTTTCCCCAGGAATCATGGCATGCAGTATTCATGTCCATGATTCCCACAATAGGTCTCAATTAAAAACAGGTTGTATCAAGTGGCCCTTCTTTGATAATGAGCACCATCTTACATTCAAAATTACAGAAACTTCAAAAAGGCTAATTAATATTACATGTCACCTCTTAGTGCCAAAAGGAATCTATCTGAAACAAGTAGATCATCCAATTCATCAAAATGTCAAGAAAGGTAAACTCTTACCAGTGATGTAACACGTGATTTGTCTGTTTTGCTCTGAAATATCATTGTCGATAGTTCCAAGAGTGGTAATAACCTGTCCTGCAGGAGCATTTTCAACCACTGAACCTTTATATATTTTGGAGGTGAACTGTGGAGCATTGTCATTTTCATCAGTGACTGTGACCTCTACTAGGGCTTGAGAAGAAAGCTGGACTTCCCTGCCGTGGTCTGACGCTACAACGAAAAACTTGTAGGTTTCCTGAAGCTCACAATCCAGCTGTTTAAGTGTCATAATCCAGCCACTTTCACTGTCAATGGTGAAGAGATCTCTGATGTTGCTTGCTTCTGATCCTAGGCTGTAGGTCACTTGCCCATCACTTCCAGTATCTTGGTCAATGGCAGTGACCTGGATCACAGTAGTTCCTGCTGGCATGTTCTCCATGACAAAAGCCCTGTAGGGATTCGCTTCAAAAATGGGTTTGTTGTCATTGATGTCTTTGACATGGATGTTTATGGATACCAAAGAGACCAGGTCAGTATCTTGATGTGAACAATGAGCCAAAACATCAACTTGGTACCATTTCATCTTCTCGTGGTCCATCGCTTTTTGGATAGTTAAGGTCCCTGTTTGCTTATCCAGAGCAAATATACCTTCTTTATTGCTCTCAGGAGTTTCCCCTTTCACCAGGCTATAGATGATGGGGTCTTTTGCCACAGCTCTAACTGACCCTATTTCTGACCCCTCTGGGAGATCTTCAGATGCTGAAAAGGTGTACAGTGGTTCAGAGAACCTTGGCAAAGACACTTCTTTTGGAACCACTTGGAGGTTTACTGGCACAACAGAATTCCAGTGGGGAGGTCTGGCATCTTCAGCCCTGACTTTAAAATTCACGGTACTGTTTTCTAGTCCACGGAGGGCTTCTTTCACTTTAACCACCCCTGTGACAGTATTAATCTCAATCACATCTTCTGCAACAACCTCCTCCACGGAATCAACAGAGTAGATGACGTCGGCATTCACCCCTTCATCTGCATCATAGGCTACCACCTGCATGACTGGGGACCCTTTGCTCACATTGGACTGGATAGACAGGATGTATTCAGAAGCTTTGAACAGAGGCGGGTTGTCATTTTCATCTGTCAGTATGATTTTAACAGTACAGAAGGCCACTTTCCCTCCCCCATCTTTGGCCATGATTTTAATAGCAACAACCCTCTCGGTGGAATTTTCTCTGTCCAGTTTCTGTCGAGTTACAATGTGCCCCTTTTCATCAACTGCAAATTTCTCTTGACCAAGTTTGTTTATGATGGTATAATCTACAGTGCCATAAGAACCATCATCTGGGTCAGTAGCTGATAATTCAATCACCCGGGTTCCCACCTTAGCATTTTCAGCCAATACGGCTTCATAAACATCTCGCTGAAATGATGGACTATGTTTATTTTCATTTGTGGTATTGATGTACACTGGCACAGTAGTCTTAAATACTCCATCTGAAGCTGAGACCCTGAGATTGTAAAAAGGCTCCAGGTCCTTTCTGCAACGATTCAAGGTAGAAATTATTCCAGAGGTGCTGTTGATGGCGAAATGCCTTCCCTCATTCCCTGAAAGAATCAGATATTCCAGTCTAAGTGTATCTCTACTATCAGGGTCAAAAGCCTGGACTTTGATCACAGTATGGCCACAGGTCACCATTTCACTCACATTAACCTGATAGTGAAGCTGACTGAACTCAGGCGGGTTGTCATTGATGTCCAATACACTGATTATTATAAGGGCTTCACTGCTGAGAGCAGGCACCCCATGGTCTGTGGCTCGTACTTTAATGGGAAATTCTTGGTTAGCTTCATAGTCCAGAGGCTGAGTTGTTGTTATTTCCCCTGTGCTGGAATCAATGCTGAAGAATGTTGACATGTTTGAACGATCCTCCAAGATCTGATATGAAACAAGCTTGTTCCTCCCTGAATCTCTGTCAGTAGCAAAGAGCTGTACAACAGGAGTCCTTGCTGGCATACCTTCAAAGACAGAAGCAGTGTAAACTCCCTGAGAAAATACAGGCAGATTGTCATTGACATCCTCAACTTCTACTTCTACCACTGCCTCTGAAAAAGCACCCATTGCTGTTTCTGTGGCTCTGACAGTCAAGATGTGTTTTGTACTTGATTCATAGTCCAGATGGCTAGTGACCATAAGTACCCCAGTCTTGAAGTCTATGCTGAATAGTTTAAGGGCCGCTTCTTCCACAATGTTGTATATTAAGCGCAGACCCTCAGGGCTCCGAGCCTGGATATGGAGGATTGGTGTGTTCAGAGGAATGTTTTCAGGCACTCTCACAGTATAGAAAAGGCTTTGGAACAGAGGGTTGGATTTGTTCCTCACTGTGATGAGAACCTCTTCTTCAGCATACAAAGGAGGCTCACCGGCATCTCTGGCAATAACCAGGAGTGTGTATTTATTTAGGGTCTGATAATCAAGGGGCTTCTTGAGTGAGATGTCCCCTAAGTAGGGGTCAATCCAAAAATATTTGTAATCTTCTGCAAAGGAGTAAAAAATGATTCCATTATTTCCTAAGTCCTTGTCGGTGGCTGAAACCTGAAAGACAACATCGCCTGGCTCCGTGCCTTCCTGTATCGTGGTGTAATAAGGCACGTGTTCAAAGTGAGGGGAGTTATCATTAACATCATCCACATATATTTTTACTATTGCTTGAGCTACCCTAGGTGGATTTCTCATGTCCTTTACCTCCACGGCAATCTCATGCATCTCCTGAGTTTCACGATCAAATGCCAAGCCCTTGGTTTGGAGTACCCCTGCTGTCCTAATCATCCTGAACCTCTCGGTGCCATTCAAAACAGAGTAAAGGAGAGGTTCATTCAGCTGATTCCCAATGACACCAAGGACAACAAGCGTCTGAACATCTGTTGAGTTTTCCTTCACTGTGGCGATATATAAATCTTGATCAAATCTTAAAGGGCTGTCTTGTGGTTGAATAAAATTAATTCTAACCAATGCGCTAGTCACATATAAGCCATCCCCAGCTCTAACGGTGAGTTCATGAAAGCTGGCCAAGGCAGTCGCGTTCTGCACAGAGATGGCACCGGTTTGAGGGTGGATGTAGAAGGCATTGCCATGATTCCCTTCTATGATACTGTAAATTATCCTGGAGTCCAAATCGTCTGCATGTACTGAAAAAAGCTCCATACCATGGTGGATAGGAAGCTCTGCGGATAGCTCATATACAGCTTTGGTAAATACTGGAGGACAATCATTTACATCCTTGATATAGATGGTCACCTCAGTGGGTTTTGAAGCAAATAAAACAGGGTCACCGCTATCATGGACATGAACAGTGAAGTGGAAAACTGGGGTGTGCTCATAATCAATATCAGCACATGTAGTCAGGGTACCCATGCTTGGATCTATTTTGAAAAAATTCAGAGTCTCTGGTTGTAAAATTTCATAGACCAACAGAGCATTAGCATCCTTGTCAACATCTGACGCATGAATTACTAGTGGGGTATTGTACTCATCCATAACCATGCTTCCCAGCGGACTGTTTTCACTGATCCAACCCACAAAGGAAGGCTTGTCAAAGACAGGAACATTGTCATTCTCATCTGTGATGTAAATAAACACTGGAACATGTACAAAGGATCCTGCCATGTTGGTACCACGAATTTTCAGCTGATACGATGACGACTGCTCGAAATCCAAATGTTTTCTTGTAGAAATAAGGCCAGATTGGTAGTTGATGGAAAACACGCCATCCTCATCTCCTTCTTTTACTTCATAAGTAACACATGAAAGGCTTGTGGCTGAAAGAAGAATGACAGAAGAGCCCGTGATAGCAGACTCGCTGATCTCTGTGACATATTCCTCCTTTGTAAATTGTGGAGGGGTGCTGTCAGAGGGCTTTACATGAATGTTCACAGTAGCTGAGTCCTTCATTTGGGGAAATCCTTGATCTTCTGCTTTTACAGTGAGCGTGAATTTCTCCTGCTTGGACTGACGGAGCTTCTTAGAAACTGTAATAATTCCAGAGAACTCATTGACAGTGAAAAAGTCTCCATTGTTCCCTGAAAATAAATACAGAGAACTTAAATGTAGGCAGAAAAATCAACATCTGAATTACTGTTATATTTACTGGTTTCCATCTAAGCAACAATTGTGGGAGATTACAAGGTAGACCAGGCATGTCCAAACTTTGGCCCTCCAGATGTTTTGGACTGCAACTCCCACAGTCCTTTGCCATTGGCAATCTAAAGAATTCTGGGAGTTGCGGTCCAAAACATCAGGAGGACCGAAGTTTGGACATGCTTGAGGTAGACATTTAATCGCTAAGAAAGTGTGTGTGGGAAAGAGTTGCTAAAAGCATCTGATGATGAAATTGTTGGAGATTTTTGAATTTTTGCTGAAATCCCTTTAGCTGCACAGCGGAGAGAGGGAGAGAAAGAGAGAGAGAGAGAGAGAGAGAGAGAGAGAGAGAGAGAGAGAGAGAGAGAGAGAGAGAGAGAGAGAGAGAGAGATTTACAAACAGACCAACAGACCACTGACAAACATGATTGTTTTCAGAAAACAACTGACTACAGCAGACTGTTGTAATCTGCTCTCCATTCTTTCGTCCTTGAGAGCAGACAGCCAGGTCTCTGTTTGAAGAGGCAGGGAGGGAATGATTGGTTAATGCTGGGTAGGTTGATAGTCACCCCAGCTCAAAAAAAACCCTTACAGCCACATCTTCTTCAGGCAGCATGCGAGACAGTAAATCATCATAAGCACAATCATTCTGTACTCTGTGATGTACACTGGAGGTGCCTGTCTAAACCAGGGGTGGGGAATCTTTGGTGCTCCAGATGTTTTGAACTGCAACTTCCAGAATTCCAATTCTATATTGTCAGTTGTGGTCGAAAACATCTGGAGGGCCGAAGGTTCCCCTCCCCTGGTCTATACCATATATCAACAGTATTACAGCCATTCTATAGGCAGATGGCAAATTAAGGATAATAAGGGAGTTGCTTCTGACTTAAATCACTCACAGGCAAGTCCCATTAATTTCACTTATGTCTGATCAATGACTGGTGTCAAAACATTCTACTCAATAAAACAGTAACAATCCCTCAAAATGTGAAATTGGATATGCCATGTGCAACCATCAGTTAAGAAAGGTTAACAGACATCTCTGCTACAGTTCAGTTCTGATGGTGTGAAGGTAAAGAGGCACCAGAAATTGTCAAGAAACAAAGTCTTTGTAATGCATAGCAGTCCTAATCCTAACCCTAAACTCATCCAAGAAATATGCTTATATTCCTGAACCCGTGTCTGCAGTTTGCTCAGCAAGGGGTCTAAAGCAAGTTATGTTCTCTCTTTTAGAAGTCACTCGCATTTAGAAGTCACTAACCCTAGGGATAGTGAATGGGTCTGCTGAACACGATATGCTCCGTGTACTACAGTATATAACAGTACTTGGGAGGAGAGAAAGAGAAGACAGTGCTATATCGGCTGCTACTAATAAACAAATAAATGCTTAGGAACACACACACACACACACACACACACACACAGGCTTTACTTCTGTTCTTGGAGGGACAGACTGAAGTTATTGTATCACAAACTGAAAGATGTCGCTCATAGATACAGCAGACAAAAGACAACCTTTCTGTACATTTGATCCTAAGATAACTAATTACAAGCTTCAGAGAGTCTGAAGCAAACAGCTGGTATGCAATACAGGAATGACTAAGTGGCTATGGATGATGTGACTCAGCCATTGCAGATAAGTCTGTGATACCAGAAGATCACAGACAATTAAAACCAAAAAGAAAAAGGCTCATGACTTTGATGAGGCAGTGATGGTAGTTGAGAAGCCCCTTCTTCGCACATAGTCTTTAAGATTGATAAAAGCATGGGGGTGGAAAAAAACACAGGGCCGTTTGCATTCCTGTTGCTTTCTTACGCCTATCTAACACACATAGATTCTTGAGGAATAGCTAACACACACAACTGTACTCATTACTGAGGAAAGCAATTGTAAGCACACAGAATGAAAGATGACTTCAAGTCCCTCACCTGCCTCAAGGTAGTAGTGGACTTCAGCATTCATGCCTTGATCTTGATCGAGGGCTCGGACTTGAAGAACCTCCGTGCCTACTGGAGCTTCATCCACAACTTCTGCATTATAGTGGAGGCTTGTGAACTGGGGAGGATGGCTGTTACAGTGCTCTACGTGAATAACCACTCTGGCAAAGTCTCGCTTGATCGGGCCCTCCTGATCTCGTACCTGAGTAGCAAACAGAAGAGAAAGGCACGTGATTTCCCCCAAGCCATCAGAACCTTTTGGCCCTTCTGGGGTTCACCCACACCAGGATCATTTGGCTAGTGTGGTTAGCATGGACCTCTCTGACCCATTTAACTGTGATACTGTTCAACTACTGAAAGGTAAATTTAAATAACTGATACAGTAGGACCCCTGTATCCACTGATTTATTATCCACTGATTCGGTTATCCACGGTTGGCAGAGGAAAAAAATTAAATAATTCAGCAGCCACAACGCAAGCTGTAAAGCAAGCTGTTGTCATAAATAGCATCTGTAAAACAAGCTACTGTCACAAACAGTGGCCATAAAGCAATCTACTATCTAAAAACAGCAGTCATAAAGCAAGCTACTGTCAGGAAAGAGCAGTTTGGGGGTTGGTAGGCAGGCGTTCTCTCTTATCCACGGTTTTCATTATCCACGGGAAGGCCTGGATCCAATCCCCAGCAGATACCAGGGTCCTACTGTATTCTCAAAGACAGCCTCCTGAGCTGAAGGAGGACCAAGAAAAACACCCACCAGTATTGCTGTCACCATCAGTCATCATCACACTGGAAAGTAGGATACCAGTCAGATGAAATGCCCGTAGCATGCTCATTTATGTAACACTCAACACAACTCACATAAGAACCACAGACTGATGCCTACAAAGCATTGGATGGAAATATCAACTGCTGCTTGGAATGCTTTGAAGTTCAATAGAGAACTACTTCCTGGCCAGACATCCAGAGACCTTCACTACCACATATGAAACTGAATGTTGCTCTCTATCTGAGCCCTTTTTCCAGGGGTTACTTAGCACTAACAGTTGAGATAATCTTCTGCCTTTTTAATCATTAATATGGCATCAAATCAATTCTGACTTATGGCAATCCTTTTTAGGGTTTTCCAGATAGAGAGGACTCAGAAATGGTTTATTGTTCCCTTCTTCTGTGGTCATGCTGGGATTGTGCTGCCAGGTAGCTAAAGTTACACATGCATCCACATAGCTGAACAAGTCTTGTCTTAATAGGCACACATCAAGATGAGCACGTGTAGGAGCTCCTTTGCGAACGTCTTTGCTCACTTGGGAAAAGCAGAGTTAGCTTGGCCACCCAACATCATCAACAGCAGGTCCAGAGGCACATTCCTACACATCGTTCAGCATGTGAGTCCCTTTCAAGCATGCAGCATATGAGCTGGACAGTGGTAGTCCTGCTAGAGACACAGAGCATTATAGAATCCAGGGTCTTAGGAATAGCAGTCTTTAAGATCGGTTTCCTGCACTGACAGGGGATTGAAGTGTATGACTTTTTGGGCTGCTTCTGGCCCTAGCGTTTTAAGATCTATATACAGTGGTGTGACAAAACCCTGGAAACAGGAGTAATGAATATACAAATCATCAGCCAATCCCAGCAGGAGGGCGGGGAATGGTATGATATAAAAAGGGTGGAGCCTAGTCAGTTCAGCGAGTTCAGTTAAGTTGAAGGTTTTGAGAGTGAGTGATGGAAGAGAGCACTGCTCTGTGAGAGTTCTGTCAGGCAGTGAGGGCTATACTGTTTACTAGTTATTGAAGACAGGGGGCTGGAAGAGTTGATGAAATCTATTATATGTTAAAGGCAACGCATACCATCCTTAGATATTGTTATATTTATTATTTTCTCAATAAACTTCGTCATTAATTTTATATTATATATCTCTGAGTCGGTCCCAATTCATGAGGCGACGATTTTAAAAGGTGGCAGCATTACCAAGTAAATAAAAGGTGGCAGCATTACCATTTCCATCACAATTCAGTGTGAAATAGGGAGGTGTAGTCACATTTTGGTGGCACAGCAGTGGGATGTCGAAATAAACCCAGATGTGCCTTTGAAAGCTCAGTCTGTGAAAGGGGTGACGTCACAAGTGGTACCTCTACTTACGAATTTAATCCATTCCGAATGCATGCTCTTAAGTCGAACAACTCTTAAGTAGAGCAGCCCTATCTAATAAATAAATAAATAAATAAATAAATAAATAAATAAATAAATAAATAAATAAATAAATAAATAAAATGTAAGTAGAGCAGACTGCACCTAAAATTTGTAAGGCAGCGGTTAAAATGCCAAAGGCTTTTCACTCTTAAGTCGAATTGCTCTTAAGTCAAGCTGCTTGTAAGTAGAGGTACCACTGTATTTCTCAAATAGAACACTTGGGATGCTACTGCCAACACACTTTGACATGAGCTCTATAGTTCATCCAGAGCAGCCTACTTTGAAAATCCTTCTTCTTCTATGTGCTTAATTAATTCAGTGTTTAGGTTCAAATAAAAAAGTAAGAGAAGATGGAAAAGAAATGTTCAAAAAGAGAAAAAAGTAAAAGAGGGGTGGAAGAGGCATAGACTATAATAATGGATGAGGTGTACACACTAAAGTAAGCTGACCATATTTCCAAAAGAAGAGAGACTGATCTAATTTGGCACCTATAAGCAACAAGTTCATTCATAGAAAAAACTTCAACATAGGTATTTTGCAGGTTTATGCCTGCATAATATCACAATCCTTTGGGTGGTTTTCTGGTCTGGATATTTTATAGACTGTTAAACATAAACTTTATGCTTATAATGCTATATTTACTTCCTTTGACCTCTTTAATCCTCCAAACCATTTGGATACATTAGCTGCAAGCCACTTTGACCCTATAGGATGTATATAAAATACATACACAAGTTGATGCCGTTCTGTGACTCACGTACCATTACGATCAAGGTATGCAGTGGCATGGATAAGGAATTGAGACCCGCCACGGTTATGAGTGCCCCACTGTTTGGATCCATTTGGAAAACCTTCATACTTCTGGGATCCACAGCACTCTGAAGGGTGTAGATCAGCCCTTTCCCATGGTCTTTGTCTTTTGCACTGACTCGAAGGATTTCAGTCCCAGGACGTGTGTCTTCTGGAATGGGTTTCTCATATTGTTGTTCCAAAAACCGGGGGCCATGCTGGTTAATATCAATCACACGGATATAGGCCTGTGGGAGAGTTGAGAGAAAGTGTGGAGTAGAGAAGAAAGGGGGAAGCCTGGTATGAAAGTACTGTAATTTTCAGACAAGCATGCCATTTATTCTACAGAAAGGCCTTTGTAGATATGTCAGCCTTAGGGTAGCTGTGGATGCATCTTTAGCATACCAAAGGCTGCAAGAGCTTGGATGGGTATGCCTGGCCATAGAAACATACAAACACAGACCTTCCAGCAGGCACCAAGGAACCTTTATGTTCTATTCTCATTGTGTGTTCTCTTGAGCTACTCACTTCAAATGTATATTATGCTTTCTGCAAACAAAACCCCATCTGTGAACACGTCTAGATTTTTTGGATGCTCTTTTCCTTTTTCCTACTTGCTGTCATTTGCCCACACTGCCATTTAAACATAGCCTAGAAAAGTCTAAAACTCTCAGAATAACTAGGGCCCCGTGGCTATAACCCCATGATGCATGGAGATTTGGAGAGCTGTCATTCAAAACAACACTTTCCCAAGCTTTGCATTTAAACAGATTTGCTGCAGTGACCTATATGACTTTTCTGAATGACTGAATGCAAAGCTGGCTTCCAGTCCTGGCAGGCAGGAAGGTAAAATGGCCGACAATAGGTTCCCTGCACTCTTGATGGACCCAACTTGGTTTGCCTGGCAGCAGTGACAGGCAACAGCAGAGCTATAAGCAGGGGTCCTCAACCTAAGGCCCCGGGGCTGATGTGGCCCCCCAAGGTCCTGAATCCGGCCCCTGGGACCAATTGCACCCCCCACCTACCCCCTTTTTGTGAGCAAGCCAACCTCTGCAGCTGCTTTTGGACTGTGATCCGGCCCCCAGTGGTGTCTGGGTGGTGGTGGACCGGCCCGCTGTTTGAAAACTTTGAGGACCCCTGGCTATAAGCAAGACTGGGAGGCTGATGCCATCATTTCAAACATTCACAATATTCCTATATATTTAGAACATCGTGATAAATTAAAATGACAATTAAATTCTAGCTGTTGTGTGCTGCTTAGAGTGCTGGAGTGGAAGTAAGTACACAAAGGGAGCCAGGGCAGGTGTTAAGGATCTTAGGTGCAGATGTCAGCTCTGATGCAATGACGTTACATTTCATGGGAGTATTCTCTCATAAAATCACATGGGACACCACAGCCAATCAGATTAGATGGAAGTGTGGACAAATATCTCAGGTCTCCAAGGGCAACGAGTAAGGTGAAGAAAAAAAAGCTGCACGGGGAAACAGAAGTTATGGGAGCAATGTTTGGGGGTGTTTGGATGTTGCACTGGTTACCCTGGGACAATGTTCAGAACTGTAGACTCTGTTGCGTATATAAATTCCTATTCATTTTATTCCAATGAACAATCAGAATACAGACTGAAATGGAATAGTAGAAAACATACACATATATCAGAAAGAACATGGAAACATCTCTGCAAAAGTTTTCTTTTATGAATGGAAAAACAGCTTGCTGTCATATGTGGCAAAACAGATCTGACAGTTTTCTTCTATTTATTCTGACTGCTTTCCACTGTGTCACCACATCTTGAGAAAAAAAGGAATAATCTGATGTAATAACTTTCTTTCTTTGGTGAAATCCAGCTCCCTGTGATTTTGCAATAGCCAGTTCACTGACATGCACAACAGGCATCACCAGTGCCAAGGAAAACAGAGAAAGAAGTTACTGGGGGCTGGGAGCTGCATGTCGGCTGAGGTGAGAGAAGATGACTCCTGGTGTTAAAATATATTTCTAAGACAGTGAACTGCCTTGTGTCTTTTTTAAGGAGAAAGGCAGGATAAAAATATTTTAAACAAACAAACAAATGCTAGAATAGTATTTTCTTGGTGAACCTTTCCCTATACCCTTCACAGCACTAGATAGAGGTGGTAGTACCTTACTAATATTTATGTCTGTCACATAAACATTAACTTTTTCTTAATCTCTTTAATTCTCATAACTACTAGCTAATGATTAATAATTGTGTGCCGTCAAGTCAGTTCTACCACCTCTACCAGGGTTTAATATTATTCTCTATGTGCTAACAGAATTAATGATGACTATGGCAGCTACAGTACATCAATTCTGAAGAGATAAAATGGTTTCCTTGGAAGCTATTTGATTGTGTACTAGGGAAAGAGTACCCTTTTGATCCCTCATTCCCCCGGTTTTGTCTATCAGCAGGACTTTATAAATTCTCCCAGATATGTGCAGTAAGCAGATAGGCTAGATCAGTGATGGCAAACCTAAGGCACGGGTGCCAAAGGTGGCACTCAGAGCCCTTTCTGTGGGCACCTGACATGCCCCTTTATAGCCACCTGTATACAGGTTAAACTACTGTGTTGGCACTTTGCAAAGAAATTAGTGGGTTTTGAATTGCAATTTGGGCACTTGGTCTCTAAAAGGTTCACCATCACTGGGCTAGATGTAGAGGGGAAATGTATCTACAGAGTCTTTGACTCCTCGGTTATCAGAGTCCACCAACATCTGATACAGAAACGATTTAAGCAAGGATGACATCTATAGAAAAAAGTGCTCCTCTCCCTTTTAAAATAAATTCTTTCCTGATGTTCTCCAAAAGAGGGCTTTGAACCTGACTAAAAGAATGAATTGACAAAGGACCAAAGAAACTGAGTATTGAGTTCTGGTCATTCTTCTGCCAAAATGCTCACATCAAAGAAAACATTGGCTGAAATATTGCTGCTTAGTTTAGCTAGGCTCAGTGAATCCAGTCCTGTTAGTGAATCAATGGAACTTATAGAACACTTGACTCATCAAGTCCCCATTACTCTAGTGCAGGGTCCTCAAACTTTTTAAACAGGGGGCTGGTTCACTGTCCCTCAGATACTGTTGGAAGGTGGACTATAGTTTGAAACAAATATGAAGGGGCAGAAAGGGGGGAGAGTTGGGTCCGCCTCTACCACCGCCTCTATTGTTGGCCTAAGACCTGGGCTATGGGGTGCAGTGAGGAAGAGCTAGACCACCGAGGCCATCTCTTTCACGCCTCGCTCACCAGAGTGAGCAATCCAGGCAGCACAGCAGCGGCCATGTGGCACAGGGGTGCCCACCCAGGACATCAGAGGTGGGGCCAGGAGCACCTGCCTACGAGATTGTCAGTAGAGGAGGCAGAGGCAAGGCACACCACCATGGTGGGGTTTGGCAGGGTGGTGGTGGGCCCATCTGCCACCTGGACAGAGGAAGAGGAAGAAGAGGCTCTGAAAAGACTCCACCCAGCCAAATAGCCCTGCCCACTGCACTCCCTTGCCTGTTTGCCTTCTTGCTTGACTTGTGGGTCACCGATGGGGTTCCCCTGTTGCAAGAGGCAGCTTCGGGGCTTGATCCGAGCAGCGGCTCTTCAGATGTGTGCAGGAGAGAAGGAGGAAGAGGAGAGGAGGAGGGTGTCCCAAGCAGTAGTGGCAGCTCCTTGGAAGAAGCAGTTCTCCAAAGGAGCCACCACTACTGCTTGGGACACCCTCCTCCTCATCCCTCCCTCCCTCCCCAATTCCCCCACCACTGCACTCAAGCCCTGAAGCCACCTCCACAACCTTCAACTGCCTTGGAGGAGGAGGAGGAGGAGGAGGAGGAGGAGGAGGAGGAGGAGGAGGAGGAGGAGGAGTAAGGCTTCCTCCCTCCCTCCCCTTTGGGGTCTTCTGGCACCCCTCTCTGCAAAGCCAAGCCAAATCACTCACTCACACCCACCCACACCACAGCACAGCCCCGTCCCTGCTGGAGGCTCGAGGGGATGAAAAAGAGGAGGCACCACAGAGAGAGACAGAACAGAGAGAGAGAGAGAGAGAGAGAGAGAGAGAGAGAGAGAGAGAGAGAGAGAGAGAGAGAGAGAGAGAGAGAGAGAGAGAGAGAGAGAGAGAGAGAGAGAGAGGAGTCTTTAGGAATGAGGCTGCCTTTCGCTCTCTCCTCCTCCCTCCTCTGCAGGAGACGCTATAGGAATGACACTGCCTCTTGCTTCCCCCCATTCATCTATCTTTACCCTTTTCTCCTCCCCCTGCCTTCCCTTTCCAGCATTCAGCGGAGGGTGTCCATAGAGAGGGCCCAGTGGGAGTGCCACTCTGTCCCCCGGACTCTATGGTCCCCTACCTGTTCCTCCTGCCTTTCCCTCCTCGGGACCGGGAAGAAGGTGAGCGACCAGGGGTGTCCCGGGTGGTGTCTGTAATTGCCAACCAGGCTGGGTTCAGAACCCTGGTGGGCCGGATCCAGCCAATGGGACATAGTTTGAGGACTCCTGCTCTAGTGCCACTTGCTCTGCTAAGCAACAGGATTTCACCGGGTGGTTTTGTAGCTGCTCATCCATAGGGTATGAACTGAGTACATCTGAAATGGCAGTAGTATCTAAATTGCAAAATATGATGAGATAGGCAATTCAGCCAACATACTGATGTTCAGCATTCTGGCACCAACAAAATATGTGAGAATGCCACCCTTGTACCTAAGGTCCATTCTCATTCTTGCATTATCAACAGATTGTAGAAGGCTCTGGATGAGGCTTTGTGGGTGCTGACCTGTGTCTTGATGATGTGTGATCCATCAGTGACTTCTACTGTGAGGTTGTAGTTCGATCTTTTCTTTGCGTCCAGGGCTCTTGCAATCACTATGCTGCCAGTGCTCGTTTCAATGTCAAAATCCATTTCATCATTGCCACCTTAGAAAAGAGGGAAGGCTTAAGTAGGTAACTTTGTGATATAGGCCAGGGATAGGAATACAGCATCTCCTGAGGGAACTAGAAGCAAAAACAATCCTTGTAGCAGCTGGTCGTATTTGAAATGAATTCATGAAATCTGTTGAGAAATACCTGGAGGGAGGTAGCACTGTAGAGAAATATAAAAATGGGTGGAGAATTCCTCTATGAAAGGCTTCTATTGTCATAATTGATCTTTGTTTATTTATCTCTACTTTTGCATTGGCTTAAGAATATAATACCTAGTTCGTTGATGCCATGTCATTCAAGGTAAAGAGAAGGAATTCAAATTAACAGGAGGGCATGTCCTCCTGCAAAATAAAACAAGAAGTATCAAGGCAATTTGGCAGGGGAAAGTAAATCTGTTGACCTCACCACAGGGTGTGATACTTATAACCCATTCCCCTTCCCCTATTTCTCTCGGCCCTGCTGAAACTTGCCCCATTCCCGTGTTCCAGCCTCCTTTCTTCCTTTAGATTTCTGTAATATGTTGAGCAAAATAATTGAAATCTAGGTACTCCACAAGAAGTAATAAATTGGCCAACATGTTTCTAGCATTATGGATACCCTACAATTATAGGAAATAATCCCTTGGCTGTTAGGATTTAACTGCTCTAAGCATCTAAGTACATAGTATGAGGTTTTTGTCACCTCACGTAATTTAAGCATATTAAAGATTGGGGGTGGGGGTGGATCTGGTTTCTTAATATGAACATCTACCTGAATCGCATCTCACCAACACTAGCATGCTTTCGTCTCTAATCATGAGCTGTCTGTACATCAGCCCACAGTGGAGGGGAGCTCTTTTTCATTTTTCCATCACTGGCTATTGTGGAAAAAGCAATTAAAGTGCAATTGCAATCATCAGAAAGCAGCTTTATTTTTTGCCAACCCCTGCACAGGAAGAGGGTAAAATATAAGGACAGGCACGTGTACAGTGGTTAAATATGGTCAAGAGCCACACAGCCTGGTTTAAGTTTGCAGAGTCCATGGCATACTGAGTTAAAATGCAGAACACCCCATCACCAAGTCTCAATATCTAATCCAAACTACACAAATGGGAAGGAAACTGTTGCTGGCAGTTTTAGGAAACAGTGAGCTGTTTCGGCTTGGAGGGTTTCACTTTGTGCAAGTTTGTCTATAATGCTATACAGTTACAGACTACTAAACCCTGGCCAAGAGTTCTAAGATGAAGACATATCTTTGTGTGAATGCCTATACCAACACCTTGTGCGGAGAAGGCTGGTTCCACGATGGCCATGGCTCAACTCACTTTCTAAAGGCCATCTTTTATCGGTTCCTTCCAACTTATTTACTTCCTACCTCAGAGTTCAAAAGTCCATCTCTTTCCACTAAACAATGGAATAGACAAGATAACTGGTAGAAAACAATCCCCCACAAAACTATTACATGACTCCCAATCTTTTACTGTGTTGCACTGTATCAGTTATAGCTGAATCAGGCTGCACTGCTTCATTCTCTCTAGGAATTGACATAAACAATTCATTACATTAATGGGGTGGTAGATAAACTGAATGAATAAATTAAATACCATATTAACATTTTCCTTTTAAAAGCACTGTCTTTATCTCAATCTATTTTCTTGTTTCCTCAGCTTACAGGCATGATACTGCTTCTGGGTACTTAACAATGGATGCTATTCTACTCCATAGTGGTAACAAAAATCCTCCCAGTTATTTCATACTGCAAGAAGATCAGAGAAAGAAAACACTAGTAGAAGAAATAGTCTGCTTCTTAATGTTGGGAAAGTATGTCTCAAGAAGAAAGGAGGGATGACTGTCCTGCTGTAATTCAGGAAATAAACTGTGAGAGACACAAGGAAAGGGAAAAATAATAGCCAGACAGAAACTTTTCTATGGGAGTGCGGACATTTATATCAAAAGGAGCAAAAGGGATGGATGGGAAAATGGAGCCACACAATGTCAGAGGAAGTGTTTGTGCAACTGAGCTCTCCAAGCAGACATTTAAGGATACTAACTCAACTTGCAATATAGCCATTCCTTGAGCAGAGCAATGAAAGGGAAGAGTGACAGCACTTATGTTAGATTTCAGCTTGGAATTCAAGGTCAACACTGTGTGTACCTGTGCCACATCCGCTGCTGTAATTCTACGGAAGCTCCACACTTTCCGGGGATACCGTGCAATGCTGGACAGCTGCATAAACAGACTGGATCCCAGCAGGAACTAAAGATTTGGCTCCAGCAGATGGCCTGAGCAGAATAGGGAAGGGTACTCACAGAGGGCTGCTATGTCAGTTCTATCTAATCTAAAGGGATGCGGAGATTTATTTCTTGCTCTGCTTATCTCTCTATTGTGGGAAAATACTTCAGGAATATTAAACAGCCTCGTCCACATGCAGACAAACCTAAGCTGTCCTCTCTGAATAAGTTGGATTATTTTGCCACATATTTCCCAAAAACTATTTCATACATTACAATTTTCTACATGAACATTAACCTTCATAAAAGGAAGAAAAGCTGCACAGACACTTTAGCGCAGAGGGAGAGAGCCCGTGGCCCACTCGTTAGACTGACTGGGAAAATGGGATTTGGAGTCCATTGACACCTGGATGGCCATCAGTTCTTCTCCTCTGCTATAGTGGATAAAATGTTGCGCAAGGTTTTGTTTCGTTTTCTTGGCACAACTGGTTTTCAAACAACTATAAGTCCTTCCTTTCCCCTTCACATGATTACACTATTTGGCACCTGATCTACTTTATTAACAGTTAAGCTGTTGCAACATAGTTCATATGCAAAAATGCATGTTCCAGATGTTCTCTTCTGCAGAGACTCATTTTTATGTAGGCAAAATATTTGGTGGGATTGCAGAAGGTTTCAAGCAAAGAAGCAGAATAAACCTGGGACAAGCATGATGGAAATATCTACGCAGCTCTGGTGGCTTCTTTTCAGTCTCCTTTAACCTGTAGTGGCTTTTGACTTCAATTTCAGTTGTGATATATAAATCCCCTCTGAGTTTTCATTTGTCATTTTACAGAAGCTATGTAAGGTGCTGAACTCTATCCACAAAATAAGTTCAGCATATTAAATAATTATTGCAAAAAGCAGAGTAACACTTGCAGTGGATTCACAGCACACCTGGAAAGGATGTCACAACTGAAGAGCTATCTCCTATATAGAGGTATCCTGTAGGCAGTCAGTTTTATGTTATTACTTGTTTAATGCAGGATAATTACTGGAACAATTTTTGCAACACTGCTTTGACTCTTTTCCTAGCAATTAGCCCCTTCCTCCACTATCCAACACATCTACCTAGAACTGGGGTGTACAGACCAGGTACCGTATATAACACAGTTCTACCCCAATTAATTCTGGAAGCTATAAAGGCATTTTCGGAAAGGCCACAGAACCGGAACAATCACAGCTGGTATATGTCCTGTGTTAATCAGCCCATGTGCAGAACATTCAAGGGAAAATATTAGCAAGTGAAAATGATGTACTTTCTCCTCCCAGTTTCCCTGTCCTGGACTCATTTCTTTCAGTGTTAAGGTGTTTGAAAAAGAGTCAAGAGGTATTCTGCAAAAGATCAGCATGACTCCCACCCAAATAATGAGAATGGAAAGATGCTGAAAAGCAAAAGAACAAAACTCACGGAAGGAAGGAAAGGCCTTGTTTTCTATGGCTGGGAAATGTTTGAAGTAAATAAGAGGTCACTTTGGCACTGCTTAACACACGATGTCTTTGAAGCTCAGAAACGAGAACCTATCAAGCTATTCAGCCATTTCCTGGTTGAAAGAGACCTGCTGAAAAAGGTGGCCAGCTGTCTCCAAAGCATGTAAAAGAGCACCAGAACCTTCTCATTTCCTAAAAAGAGAATGATAGGTAAACTGGCACATTACATCCAGGCCAGTCAAAGAAAGTACCAGAGTACAGTAATGGTTAGAATGTGACACTTGCATCAGGGAACCCAATGAGCTGTGTTGGGAATTTGCCAATACAAGCAAGCAAATGCGATCTAAAATGCATTGGCAAAAATCCGATGGGGTGACACTCATGATTGGAATGTGGTAACTGAAGCATATAGCTTATTCAAAAGGACTAAAAAACTAAACAGGAAGAGAAGAGGAGGAGTGTTACATGCAAAAGCAGGTGTATACCATGACTTCTTTGCAGGTAAAATTAAAGGAGAGAAAAATTAAAGGAGAGAGAAATAACAGTGACATTCATATGGTGCATCTGGAAGACAAACTGAACACTTGGATAGTTTGGCTTTGAAGTCTGTTGCAGACCTGCCACAGTGAAGTTGAGATTATTTCTCTCTTCTTTAATTTTTATTCTCTTTTCTGTCAGATCACCAAATACTCATAGAGAGATGCAGTAATAACTGAAAATTTCATGTAATCTTGGAAATCCAATTCAGCCAAGAATAGAAGGTCCAAAAATTCCTCATTTCCTTTGTTGACAACTTCATCTTCCAGAAAGTTGAAGATGCGACCAGGGAATCCATTTTCCTGGACCTGGTTCTCACCAACAAGGATGAATTATTCAACCAGCTAGAATATTGGGAACTTTGGGCACTGGTGAAAGGAAAAGCCAAATGTTGATTATAGTAAACTCAAGGCCATGCTGAGGTGACAGCATGGGTTCTTGAAAGTGGGGGATTGAAGACACACCACAAACAGTCCCCTTGAGAAAAATAGGCTAGTGGCTGAATATGATGGTTCCAGGTATGAGATTTAAGGAGAGGGGCAAATCACCATGGAAGACTACAAGATGATTAGTCAATATCAGTAGCATATCATGGATTGGGATGGAGAGTGCCTAATCCCCAGATTTCAAGAGATCACTCCTTGCCTCAGTCGCAAGCACCTCCTGGCCTCGTGGAGGGTTGCCCGATGACTTCCCCCCCCCACTTCCAAGCTGGCTGGAGTGTTCATATCTTCTGAACTTTCCCCTTGGCTATCTGGCACTTTGTGGCCATAGGGGCATTTGGGATTTGTATGTCTACAGCGGAATTTTGCCCAACTTCCCAGGGTGGGGGTGGCCATTTTAACTAAACAACATAAACTAAAGCAAACACAAGATGGAGTCTATTCTGTCACATCCAACAAGCCAACCCTGTAAAACAACATCATTTTCCAATCTAATTTTTTTAAGTATATAAACTCCCACAATTGCCAAAAAGGTTTAAAATAATCTTCTCCAAGACACATGAAATCAGCAGGCTTGAAAATGATGTGAAAACATAGGTTAATAAATAACTATAATTTCTTATCTAATAATTCCAGCAGCAGCAAGCTCCCATGCAACAATCAATAGTAGCCTTTAAAAAGGCCAATTGCCAAAAAAAGAGCCAAATGCCCTGAGTCTCATAAAGTTGCTGGGCTTGAGATGGCATCCCCTCACATTAGGTCTTGAGTTTGCAATTTTGGGAGAGGGGAGACTGACCATGGGGAGGGGCAGGGCTGTGGAGCCCCCTCCCCTAGATTTAGAGATGAGGCCCTAAGCTTCATCCTACTTAGTCTATACATTAATCCGGCCCTGTCTGGAATACAGTGTATAGTTCTGGGCTTAAGAAGGATCTATTGAGACCATGTCTAGAGAAGAATGCCCAACACAGTGCAAGGTCTTCAAACCAACCAAGCTCTATGAATGATGACTGTGTATGATTTGCTTCAGAAACAGAAGATGAGAGGTGGAATGTCAGCTATCATAGAAGGCTGTCTTATGGAAGATGGATAAAGCTTGGTTTTTGCAGCTCCAGAAAGGAAGATGCAAACTAAAGGATTCAAATGACTGGAAGGGTGATTTCCTCTAAAGAAAGCAAAGTGTTCTGCTTATATACCGCCCATACCACTTCAAGTAGTCTCTGGGCCATTTACAGTTTTTAATTACAGTATGCAGGCTACACATTGGTTAAACAATAGAATGATCTGCCTGCCATTAAGAGTTGTTTGACACTGCAAAATATGGTGGCCTTTTATTCATCAGTTTTTAAAACAAAGGCTAGATTTCCTACTTTGTCAAAGACTGGATTCCATGCTCCTTGGAATTCATTCCAGCTCTACAGTTTATTATTCTGTGATTCTCTTCTAAATGACATCCATATTACTTTATTACTTCTTGAGTTTCTCAAGCAGAAGACTGCATTCTACTCTGTTTGTGTCTTTGTTATTACTGATGTCATTTTGAGTGCACTCTGTCTGTAAGCAATATTTGCTATAGTAGAGGAGCAACTAAAGGAGTAATTAATAAATGCTGTGAATCACTGGGTGAATCTGGGATGCTAGTATGCTAGTATCTCATACAACAAAGAAAAATCTGACTTAAAAAAAGATTAATACTAGATTAAATTCCAAGGGGACACAATGCTTGTAGACAGTCCCAAAACAACATAAACTTCCCACAAGCATTGAACTGTGTTGATTCTTGTTCTACTTTAATTGTATTTGCACTTCATTATCCATGCTCAACTGCACCAGACAAAGAAGTATTCTTGGAGCTGCCTTCTGAAGGGCAATCCTTTTGCATGCCTGCAGACGAAGTGCCTTCAGGGATGGCTTTACGCTATTGTGGTAAAATAAGTAGTCTCCAACATGATGCCAGGAAATAAGTAGTACTTATCAAAGATTACTGCTCAAAGATACAGCGACAATTATGGAGCAATTATATAGCAACCCCCTGCATAGAGACAACATTCAGCCTAATTGAACTACCTTTAACAAATTAACACTTTAGTGAAACAATGCAGCCTATAATAAAGCCATCTTATAAAGTTATAATATCATACAGCAGGGTTTAAGAAGGATCAGAACCAGGGACAAAAAGTAATAATGAATGCTTTGTTTTCCATGCTAGATTCACGTATAATTTCTTTAAAATGGCATGATCCTTTTCTACTCCATTGTTAGTTTATTATTTATCGCAATTAGGGTAAATCATTGGGTTAAACTTACTTTAGCTCCATGCTAAAACTAAAAGCAGGCCCACTGGGTTTTATATAGTCTCCGAAAACATTCTGTTATATCTACAAAGCTACAATGTTGTACCTAGGGGAGCAAAACACAGGTGTATGGTAGTTTAATTTCCTTAGTTCTAAGGACAAGCGAATTGCTGACCTGCACACTGAAGACATAGTCAATTGACAACGTAGTGTTTCAGAATCTGAAAAGTGGACCTCGTGATTGTGGAGAAACAGTAGGAAGCAGAAAGAGTATTCCTTAGTGCCTGACCACAACTTAAAAATCTCATATTTTCTAACATTATAGCATCCAACACATATGCAGTGACTTGAAAATCTATGTTTTTGACATTCTACCATTAAATAGACACAAAAACCTGTCCGTTCCTCACCCTGCTTTCAACGAGACAGAGGTGCATTTTATCTATTGACTCCATTGTAATCTTACAACTAATCAGCTTCTTCTCCAGTACCCACTGTTAGCCATGTTAATGGTTCCCCCATTTAGCTTCCACAGTAACACTGTGATTCCTCAGATCATTTTCTCAGCTCAAAGGCTGACTTAAGGTGGGGACAGTTTACTTCATTAGTGGCTATCTGTATGTTTTGGACTGCAACTTTGGACTGTTTTCCTGAGTAAACACAATTCCTTTTAGCAGTTTTAGCTTTGTCGTTGTGCTTTGTAAACCAAGGCCATTAAGCCAACATGAAGGTTTTACCCCAATTCCTAAATCTTTCCCTACCTACAGTTAGTTCCAGGGTGGGAATGAATTCCAGACATCTTTGACTACAATTCCCATAATCTCGTACCACTGACAGTGCTGCATGTGGCCTCTGAGAGCTGCAATCCTGGATGTTTCGAGAACCGTGCATTCTGCAGCCCTGCTCTGATAGCACCGATCTCATGTGTGATAGGGACCCCATCACTGAACAAAGCTCCACACCAGCCAGCCACCATTATTGCAATATATTAAATACGGGTTAGGTATGATGTCCACTAGCTGCCTAGATGCCCTAAGCACATCCAATCTCGCCTGATTTCGGAAGCTAAGCTGGGTCGGCCCTGGTTAGTACTTGGATGGGCGACCACCAGGGAATACCAGGTGCTGTAGGCGCCTGGAGTAGGAACTGGCAAGCCACTCCAGTACTCCTGCCAAGAAAACTCCATGGAGTCACGAAGAGTCGGTCACGACTATAATGACACCACACACACACACACACACACACACACACACACACACACACACACACACACACACACACACACACACACACACACACACACACACACACACACACACACACACACAATGTCCACTGCAGCAGGCGCATTTTGCCCTTTGCTTTAAAAATAAGAGCCCTTATTTTAAGTTCACCTTTAAAATAATAGTTGTTACACAGATGTTACACATAAGGATTAAATTAGCATGACAGGAAAGGAGGCTGCAAACTCTGTCTCTTGTCCCACTGTAGCTCTCCTCATAGGGAAAGTGGCCAAAAGAAAAGAGAATCTTCCACCAGAACCCTGAACTGCAACTACAGTGATCTCACAGGCAGCTATTTATTTAATCCTATAAGAAATCTCATGAATAAGTCTAGAAATCTATTTTTGTGAACATCTTGTGAATATTACAAATGAGAATACTGTCTAATATATGGAACCATAGCCAAAACTGTGCTCATGAACCAGGGTTCAATCCCAGATAGCTGGCTCGAGGTTCCCTCAGGCTTCCATCCTTCCAATGTTGGCAAAACAAATACCCAGCTCACTGGGGTGGGCGGGGCAATGTGTAGCCTGCATAACTAAATTTTAAACCACCCAGTGAGTGCTTTAAGTGCCATGGAGCAGTCTATAAGCAGCACACTTTAATGTGCTAATTATTAGTTGCTATGTTTTGCCAATAGGTATCCTGTTCCCAGTAAACAGACTTAGCTTATCCCACCAGAAGATGTGAACTCATACAGATCTCTTTTATTGCTGTCCAAAATCCAGTCAATTATGCTGGCAGTATAATGCACTTGGGTTAAATTTTGATTTACAAATCATATTGTGATTTACTACAGGTAACAAAGTTAGCATAAGCATTTGCGTTTATGTGCCAAATTACACAACTTGCCACGCAATAGCTCATGATTATATTAACCTCTTGTGATAGTTGCCCACCAATATTTATGCTAATTGCATTATGATAGTATAAAAACTCAATAAAGTTTTGACCTATATACAAATATATACCGTAATACACATACAAGCATATAAAGTGTATTTTCTATGGCTGTACATCTATTATATATTTATTTACTTATTTAATTAATTTATATGAAACCTGTTTCTATTATCAGTGACAGACCTAAAAGTATTAGTGGTATAAAAGCAGAATACAAGAAAAGAAATAGAATGAAACAGATTTAGCAGAAGCAGTGTCAACCACGGATGGTTAACACTTTCCAACTCAATATTTAAGGACTTAAATAAAATCCCTTCACTTTGTTCCCTCTCCCATGAGCATGTTTTTTTTTTTTTGCGGTGGGGAAAAGGTATGATTACCACATATTTTCTGTGAGCCACAAAGATGTGTTTTTGCCCGTTTGCTGTAGAAGAATTTTCATTACAATTGGAAGAGTGCCAGAAACACAATTTTGTGACTTGTGGTGGGTAATACAAGAACTGCAGAGAGGCCTAGGTAGGATACTTGCTTGCACCAGCCTGAAAAACTGCTTAGTTCCAGTGCTGAGGCTTTGACTCTAATATACCTGCCACATACAATCAATTTGGCCGTTAAGCCCGTGCGAATCGATTGTCCGCACGCTCCTCTTTTTGGATTCGGCGCCACCCCGACCACGCCCCTAAACCGTGCTCCGAGCCGGAGGCCGGGAATCTTCTTCGCCGCATCCCGCTTCGCATCCAAAGTCACGTGTGGCCAGTTAATAAATATATTTTTTTTAACTTACTTTTTCTCCGAAATGCCGATGCATAGATATTTCGGTTAACCCGTTCTTTTGATCTTGCCTTCTGTACACGGGGCAGGGGCAACAGAGGGGGGCAAGCGTCCCGGGTGACGTGAGCAGAGCCCCTCCGCTGGCAAGGGATGGCGAAGGCTGCGCAGAGGGGAGGGGGGGGTGTCGGGTGCGGTGCCGCGCTGCAAGACACTCCCGCGCGCCCACCCAGAGAGCGGCCACACAGGGCGATAAAGCTGAGAGAAGCCTCTCCCCGCCCCGCCCCCAAAAACCCAACCCAGCTGCTCTGCTTCAGGGAAACACGATGGCCGCCCACAAGTCCTCGGGACAACCGCAGGGGCCTTTGAGCGCCGGGCTTGACCACTGGATTGTGCGCCTCTGACCGCAAATGACAGCCGGATATTGATGCATCGATACGCCGTGGTAATTTTTTAAAAAAAATAAAAGAAAGCAGAAACCGGACGTTGCAAGTAAGCTTCCGAATGCGAAGGGAGCACGTGAGGTACTAATGGATTCGATCCTAAAATTTCGCATGGTGAGGACAGAGAAAGAGGGGTGGGGGCGAAGGGAGACCACGTGACCAGCTTCGCATTCAAAGCGAAGGCAATCCCGCTGCGAAGCGAAGTACTTCGTGAAGTAACGGCCTTTGTCAGCTTGAGTCATGAGTATGCCAGATGCCAGGGAACTGGGCCAGCACTCTCTCGAAACAGAGTCCCTGAAAAGCACATTTCCTGGTCATGTGTCACTCACCTGTGATGTTAAACCAGAGTGGGCTGAGCCCAGCCTCCACGCTGATCACGCCTACCATGTGGTTTACTGGGTCTGTCTCCATGACTGCAAAGTTGAAATGAAGCTCATCAAAAGCTAGGGGCTCTGAGGAAGGAAGGGGCTTAGTGATCCAATTGACGTGGAGTCTCACGCTGGAGGAAAGTGGAGGATTCCCACGGTCAGTAGCTTTCACCTGGTGAGAGAATGACATCATGACAGCACAGATTTATGAAGGCAGAAGTAGATGATATATGGATAGCACATCCTTAGCTAGGGTCAGAATGCCCCAGTAACAGAAATCATGTCCATTTACCCAAACAGGATATCCTCCCCTTATAATTTTTGGTCATGTAGTCTTATTTTGAGCTGCCTAGATGCCCTAAGCACCTCCGATCTTGCCTGATTTTGAAAAGTAAGCAGGGTTGGTCTTGGTTAGTGCTTGGATGGGCAACCACCAGGGAATCCTGTACAGGGAATCCTGTACCAGGTGCTGTAGGCACCTGGAGTAGGAACTGGCAAACCTCTCCAGTATTCCTGCCAAGAAAACTCCACGGACATGGGGTCACAGAGAGTCGGTCACAACTGTAACGACACAACACACAGAGAGAGACTTATTTTGATCCTTAACCTTTATCTTGTCTGTTGCCACCATACTGCTTTTTTGATTTGTTGTCCTTTTATGCTATATTCTTTTATTTTATATTCCTGAATTGGGTGGGATTTGGCTGTATTCTTTATATTTATTTTATTGCTACAAATCATCCAGAGTAATGGAAACACCACTCGATGGTTAGATATAAAATTATAACTCATTAAACATTAATTAATAATTAAAAGTTTAAATTCATTAATAAGAGGAGTTTGCCCCACACCACATGCTGCAAATTAAATTGCTGCTATTTTGTTATTGATCACTGAGAAGTAAACAGAGGCTTTATTTGCAACTAGGATTTCTCAGGCTTTGAAAGAATTATGAAGCTACAGGGAAAAACATACCAATACCAGGAAATAGACCTTGTGGTTAGTAAGATCTACATCAATCTCCTCTTCCTTTGTAATAGGTGAGGTTGTTCTAGTGCAAACCAAGCCTCTGGCTCAAATGATTCTTTTTGAATAAACAGAATGGGAGGATAGATTCTGGCAAAGCATTTCCAGTCTGTGGAAGAATCAACATGGTGGATGCAGTACCTTTCGGACTTACCCTGAACCTCCAGGGTTCCACTTTCCTTTTGTTTCCTTCAAGGGGCATGGGTGCCATTCTTCATCTTACCATCTAATCATTCTCCAGTATGAGATTATGGATACAGAATGCATTTAAGAGAATTTTTTTAACTGCTAAATGTTTATTTGCCAGTGTACAGCTTGCAGTGGTCAAAAGACACTCTTCTAAAACAGTACAAAAACCTGCAATCCCCTTTTGCTGTAGCTGGTAGAAAAATGAGTGCATATGTCATAGTTAACAACATGCCTACCATATTATTTCCAACATGTTGAAAAAACACTCATCTCTCTTTCACTTCCCCACCTTCCCCTCTTTCACTCACCGTCAGTATATTGTATTCTTGGGCAGAGAAAGCCTTCTTGGAGAACACCACCCCTGTCACTGGATGGATGCTGAAGAAGTCCTCGCTGTTTTCTTCGAGGCTGTACATCACTTGGCCGTTTGGCCCCTCATCGCGATCCACAGCAATCATTCTGTAGACTGGCAAAGGAATCCCAGAAGCTGATTTTTCTGGGAGTTGAACCATGAAGAATTTTTGGGAGAAGCTGGGAGCATTATCGTTGACATCCACAACCTGGATTACTACTCTACTGGTGGATTTAAGAGCTGGGTTCCCATGGTCTGAAACGGAGACCTACAAAGATATCAAACAGATCCTTTTCACAACTTGGAGGAAGACAGTTTCCGTTTGTGACACAATACTTTCTCAGTCAGCTCCTGCACTATGCACAAATCATGCTACAAATTAATGCCCACGTGCTTTTCTCATGTGCTTTTATAAGAGGTGTCTCAGCACAATGAGAGAGCAGTTGAAAATGAAGAATAATTATCTATTTATTTAAAATATTCTACCCTGCCTTTTTCCTTAAAAAGAATCCAAGGTAGCTTCCATCATTAAAAGCACAATACGGCAATAAAAGCTAAAAACAGTACATTATTCAAATATTAAATTTTTCAATAAACAGTAAATTACTGAAATATTCCAGTATAACAGCAAAAATACCAAGACCTTTCGGCAGTGGGTTTTGGGGAAAAGGGGTTTGCACAAAAAGCTATGTTACATTATGCACCAAGCAATTTCTGAAATTACGGTACTACTCACACACTTAGCGACCCCCCAAAAACCCATAACAACACTCATAATTGCAAAATGAAATTAAAAAAATAATAATATCCAGATTCTGGAGATTCATATGAGGCTAGGCTGGTGCTATCTTTACTGTTCCTTCAACAAGTAGGCAAAGACCTTTCTCTTCAGGCAAGCTTTCTCTGAGTTAATGGCTGCCAAGTGACAGTTTTTTAAATGGATTGTTGTACTTCATTGCATTGAATGTGTTTTGGCGCTGCTTATGTTTGTTTTTGGTATTGTATTCATTCATCCTTTTAGCATTTTATATTCAGTGTTAAGTTACTTTGGGACCTTTTTAAGGAGAAAGGTCTGTTAAATTTATTTATTTATTTATTTATTTATTTATTTTCAATCCCCTACCGCAATCTGGCTACCAAGGCCACTATGGGCAGTTCAGAATATAAAACAGAACAATAATCAACAACAATAAATTAAAATATAATAAAATAAGGTCAAATAATATGGAAGAATAAACATACACTAAACATAAATGAATTATAAACATTATGGACTCAAAATTACAGCACACATTCTTTAAGTAAATAAACAAATCTATAATACTATGGTACTAGTACACCAAGATCTGGCAGATTCCTACTGTAAGTTTTTTTTTAAAATGCCTGAATCTCAGACTATTTTCAGAACTTTCACCCTGCCCTCAGTGAGTTTCCATGGCTGAGTGGGGATTCAAACCCTTGTCTATGTCTCTGTATCCACTATACCATACAGGACACTATCACATGTAACAGTAGGGCACATTTTTTTAGGGATATTAATCTCCAATGTGAATAAGCAGCATTCTGGTATATACAACCTGTTCAGTCATACTTTGCCCTTCTCTTTACACAAGCTAGTAAGCAAGTTGTGCTGGGGATAGCTCAGCGTGACACCTGATTTTGGGATTATAATTTACAGTGTCCATGTCCAAACAAGCCAGATCTATAAACCAGTTTTAAGCCGTCTTTTACTATTACCATATGAATCCTAGCTTCCTTTGGCAGAATCTCAGGCTGAGATGTCACAGCCTTGGGCCCTCTAATCTGGTTTGATTCCAACACACTTTAGCTGAAATAATTGGACATTCATACCTGGAGAGGACAGACGTTACAGCCCAACAGATGTGGAGGGCAAGGGTTGGCTTTGGCAATGGAATTTATTAAGGCAAGTGTAAATTTTCCTAAAGGTCACACATCTACTGGCCATTCTTTATTCTGCATGGTTCTGCTGCAGAATTCAGTTAGGAAGTTAAATTATAAGGCTTCACTGAAGCTGCCACTAAGGAACAAATGCTAAAAAATGCAGAACAATTATTTTCCTGAATAATTTTGAGCCAATGGAATGAGGCCTCTTCCTTCTTCTCTGTGTGCTCTGACATGCAAGGAAATGTTCTCTGAGGACTTACCAAATGCACACACACACACACACACACACACACACAGGGAAAAGATCCCAACTGCTTGCAAGTAAATACAATTAATTGCAGCTTCGTCATCTCTCACCTCCAAGATATGTTCAGTCTTGTATTCACGATCCAGTGGCTGAGATGTGGTAGAGATCAAGCCTGCCAGGACAGAAAAGAGCAATTGTGGGATTGGAACATAACAATCCACATGATGCCCTGCCATACTCATCAAACCCTAAAGGAAATAAATGCCTTTAAACAAGAGAAGCTGATCATTAAAAAACAATTTTTTAAAAACATACCACTTCCTGGCATACCTTTTACAAAGGTGATTTATTTATCTCTTTCAGATCTTCCAAGTTAATCTTATTAAACAGTGATGTAATGAACAAATGTTTTAGATCTTAAACCCCCTGAGATGCTATTTCATATTTCAAAATATGCATAACATTCAGTCCTTTCCATCTCCCATGAAGTTCAAATGTGTGCTTTCATATGCCTAGGTCACCCATACATCATCAGAAGCCCAATGTGTGGTCTAGTGGTTGCTTGGACTTTAGGAGGGGGGGTGAGGGTTTGCATGTCTAAACATTTGCTAAAGGGGGAGGCAAAAGTAGCACCATGCAATAAGAATTCCACTACAGCTTTATCTGGCTAGCTGACCTGTGACTGAAAGCATTGGAAAAGGGCCTGGGGACGTATCCATATTCACAGGAGAAGAATCCTCTTGCAGAATCTTGGAGTGAAGCATACTGGAATCTGCAGACAACTGCACTGGCCTTCATAATATACACCTCCAAGGGTCCACACAGTGGTTGACTAGTAGCCACTAGCAACTGTCTTCTTGGCACCCTGTGATTTTCCAGCATGTGGATTGAGAGGAAGTGAGTTGTGGCAAGTCAGATAGTCATCCAATGTGTCCATTTGGTTCTCTAGGCTGTCCTAAGGCTATTCAGCTGCAGCCAGATGCAGCCAATAAACCAATGGCCTGGATATACCCATTTGCTGGGTAGCTGGTAGATAACACAAGTGTTCTAAACGCTTCTAATTATCAAGATTTTATTGGGTGGCAAAAAGGCTTCTAAAAATTAGATCTTGGATTCTTCAGATTGCATTATGAGTTTTTTGGCATTGATCCAGATATACCTAATTTATGAAGACTTATTTTGATTACCAATTTAACTAATTAATTTGTTGTGATTGCACATGTTCTGGTCTTACCAGAACTATAAGTATAAGGAAAAGGAGCTGGTAAAACTTTCATGGGAAACTGACATTAGTTGAACTTACAGAGTGAGTTTTGCTGTAATATAATTTTAGAGAGAGGCTTGTCATTTCAAAATTGGGAAGAGACAAGGGAAACTCTTCTTCCGAAGAACATATGTTAACTTTGGACCTATTATGCAATAGGTCATTCTGGCAGTGAACTTGTTTAAGGCAATTCTAATTATTTCTGGAACTCAGCTCTCTCTCTTTTCTTTTATTTCTAAAAGGTGTTTAGACATATATTCACTTAAGATTCTAAATATCCCAGATGGTATGCCTGAATAATTGTCTGCTCCTAAAATTAAAGATCTCGTTTCTAGATCTAGAAAGGTAATTAGGATTCTTCCAATTTCTCCCCCTTTGGATTTAATTGCTATTTGGTTTGCTTGCCCATTTTCACACCCCTCATCCCTGACAGACTGCTTCTATCAATCAAAAGTATTAAGGACATTTTTCCCAGGAGCTAACTGCTTTGAGGGTGAAATCCAAACTTGACCAAATTTGGCAGGAACAAGGAGAAGAATCAGAGGAAACGTCCTTATGATTTTGGTTTTTCCAGGTGAATGAGGGGCCATTCTATAACTAATGAATGTCCAAACCATAATGAACCAATTCATCATTCATTTTCCTTCAACATTTCAGGAAATTCATCGTTCAAAGACTTCACTGACCCATGAATCACAACAAACTACCAATCTGCTGGTTTGTGCTTATCCCTCTAGACCAGTAGACTCTTTCAATGCTGTTCTCTTCCAACACATACCATGGCACAAATGATTGCACAAGATGAGCAAGCATTTCTGCACATGTTTGCACAAGTGCATGGACTCTTTCTTGCATAACAAAACCAGAACTGGACTTCTTCTAACTGTGAAGATGGGCAGAATCCTTTTCAGTGTAGACAGAGTGTAAACATTTTTCATTTTCTGAAATTTGCTTTTCCTTTGCCTGGGCACAATTTTTTCTCAGAAACTAGGGTAACCTCCACCCTTAAATATAACTGTGCCTTCATTTGTGCATTTCCATCTTCTTGGCCCTAAGTTTCTGTTTTGAACGACAGTATCAGTAAAACTAAGAGGCATGTTTTATACTTGGGGGTGGGAGGAACTATCAGCATTTTGAAGGATGAACACCAGATTTATATTTTTCCTGCTCTATACATAGGTTGCAATGTATCCTGCTATTTTCAAGTACACGAGGTTCTGGAAAATGCCATAGTTGCTGTTTGCCTTTGGCACAAGAAGGACCATTGCATGGAAAAATCCTCTATACAGAATTAGAGATGCTCCCCGACATGAGAAATCTCTTAGATGGTAGATAAGACTCAAGGGAGTTAAAAATACATCAACATCTCCACATCTAGTTCACCAGGTCTGACTTTTCCCCTGTTCAGATTATTCTAATTCCATTAACAACAACGACACTAATTTCCTTTCACACAGGCTACACCACTTTGCTGTCAAGTTCCTAGTCATCTTAATATGGGAATGAGTATCTTCTAACCAATAATGGAAGCATTGCTTTTTTAAAAATTACACGTCCTAGAATTTCCTAGCTATCATACAATTTTAAAAGATGTCCAGAGGAATTCTGGGAGTTGTAGTCCACAAATGTAATGCCCCCAAATTCTGATTTCTAGCAGGGAGGAAGTCCAGTGGGGTTATTGGGAAGACAAAATATTAACAAGAAAAAGAGTCAAAGGAACCCTATTCTAAGGGCGTTTATACACGACCCCTAAACTCCGGGGCAAATGGCTCCCAGCTCCGGAGATTAAAAATGTTTACCCACCAGCTCCGGAGTAAACAGGAAATTAAGTGCGACCCCGCCCACTTTAGCACGTCCCAGCGCAGCTTTCAGGTACCTGCTTTTTGGATGTGACAAATATTTGATCCGGTGTAAGGATAGTGAGTGTGGGCTCTCCTGGCTTCTGTTTGTTCTTTTTTTGCACCCCGCCCCTTTAAGAGATCTGAATGCTGCCGGGAACAAAACGGAGGTAAACCGGCATTCTTTTCTTTCTTTTTTCTCCCTCCCTCAGGCAGCCAGCAAACAGGAAGTGCGGAGGGGGGTGGGGACAGAGGAAGAGCGACGAACCCCTAAGATCTCTGGTCCGAATTTAAGTGGCCAGCGGATCTTAGGGGTCGTGTAAAAAGGCCCTAAGTCATACTTGATCATCGCAGTATACCTTCAATTACACATTTCCTGTCTCTCTGCATGTAAACAATACTATAGACAATTCAAAACAACATATAGAAAGGCAATGCATTAAAGGAACTTAAAGGAAAGTATTCTATTTGTGGAAACAATCTTTCAAGTAACTTTGCAAAATAAGACTTTTCTATTCTTTTTGCCTGTCTTTCAACCAAATGCAACTAAGGGCATGACTACACTGGGAAGACGAATCAGAGGGGCTTGATTTGCAGCCTCTTTTATGGGTGTGTTGTAACCAGCCAAATTTAACAGATCCTGTGTAGAGCTTTGTGTAATAGGTTGTTTTGTTTTCCCCAGTCTCCTATAAGAACATCCCAAGAGAAACAATGACACTCTAAAGGAATGTCTGGATATATATCTGCTACTGGCATTGAAAGGCTTAGGGTATATGGCCTCTGAAGGACAGACCAAAGGTTTTGGGGAAACTGTGAAGTCTTTGAACCATGAAACTAAATAGTGTGCCATAACCTATGAGGAAGAAAGGCCTAACAGAGGACATAAGCACGACGATACTTATCAATATGTGAGCCTTCTGCATATGTTCAAAGTGTGTAAAAATGTAGGCAGGCAGGATCCTGGCACTGTAGCAACAGGCTCCACATAGCTTTTGAATGGATTGCTTTGTTATTGTTTTTTCAATTTAGTTCGGAAACATATTTGCCAATTTTTTTAAAAAAGGGCCCCAGTCCATATTTGTTCATTATGATCAGGGCCAGACAATATGCATTATTAACATGTTTAGCATCTGATGTCTCATTTTTTAAAGAGAAAAATGTAAAATGGGGTAGGGAGGTGGATGGGGATGTTACTGAGCCAGCTTTGAAATCATGATACAGGAACAGGACTTTTAACTGTTTGACCGTGCTGAGTTCCTGACTCAAACTGAGAAAGCGGGTGGAGCATCTATGACTTGCAAAAACGTCACAGCTGACCGGTTACATCAAAATGGTTGAAAAGAAGCTGGAAGAACATTTGTAGGAAAGAAACAGCAGGTGAAATAAGGCTGCATGTCTGGTGGCAGCTTCTCCCATGCTCCAACCTTTTTCTCCTTTTAGTTTATTCTCATATCTTTTGCATTTTAAATAGATGCCAGTCTTGATGGGTTCATTATCTGACTGTACAGTTTCCTTAGTACTATGGGGCAACTTTGTTTGGTCACCCTGTGATATGAAACCAGTGGCCCAGATGCACATTTGTCCACCACCGAATTTCTTTACCAGTTCTCTTAAAACACTCAGTAATGAGATCTGGGAGCAACTGTGGTTAATGGTTAATTATACTAATTCCAAAGCAGAGCTGTGGTATTTTTCCTCTTGCCAAGACATGCAGATGTGAAATGTGTTCACATGGATCTCAGCAGTAGATCTCAGAAGATGCAAAGAAAAGAGGGCTTAGAATGAAGAAGGCAGATATTGTGCCCCTGGTGCCCACTGTGGGGGGCATAATTTGTCATTCAACATCATTGCTCCCCATCTCACCTGTATTTAGGCCCTGCAGGGGATTTTTTTTAAAGAAACAGAGGGAACTGGTTTCTTCATGAGTTCCTAGCTTTGGCAAATTGTGTTATTTTTAAATTTAAAATTGCTAACAGGAACTTTTTATTCCCCTGAAGAAATAATACCTGCTTCTACATTTTTACCCTGCTTTAGGAAAGCAGCCTTTCTAGATCTAGCAAACACTTCTGTTTCTCTTCATTGAAATTTGTTTATTTAGGTGTAAACTAATAACAGAATTACATAATACTGAAATGAGAAGGGGGCCTACAATGGCATCAAGTCCAACCCCCTGTTCAATGCAGGAATCCAGATCAAAGCAGATGCGGCAGAGGGGTCCCTGGTTTTCCCTCAAATGCCTCCAGTGTAGCAACGCTCAGCACCTAATATGCTTTATATGCACATATATTAAAATGTGTACCCAGCAACTGTTGGAGTAGAAATGTGAATTACACCGAATTTATGAATATCTACCTTCGCACAGAGTCCTTTTCAGACTTTAATACCAATGGGGGAAAGGGAGCTGGACCATTCATGTCTCATCCTAGTATATAGGAACTGTAAAAGTGAAAAGGACTGTTACATGTATAATTGTATAAAATAATGAAGGGTTTATTCTACACAATTAGAAGAGCTCTCTGCACATATGCAATTGGATGCATGCCGAGGCTTTTTCAAGCCTCTGTGAGGAATTTTTTAAATATAAATATTTGCAAGGAATACAGAGTTGGAAGCAACCCAGTTTTCTAACGAACAAGCTACTGAGTTACAACAAAGTTACTATTTAGTGTAATTTACAGTGTTTGAGAAACTAACAGGAGTGTTTGCCTGTTGCTTGTAGAGACCTGATCACTGAAAGAGGAAGGGGGAAAAATCACAAGGGTGGTTCATAATTATATTGCTAAGTCTTCTTAATTCTCTGGTGGAGTAGGCATTGCAGAAAATGGGAACTAAAGAGAGACAAAAACAGCAGAGGAAGGGACCAGGGGACCAAAAGTCAGGGATGTGCCCCAGTGTGAGAGAGGGGGGTCTGTGCAAGACCAGGAGAGGGTGAGAAAGTGGGCATATGAGAAAGCAAAAAGTGAGAGGGAAGGTTCATGTGCACAAGTAAAGCTGAAGGGGAGATGCAAGAAGGAATAAGATCAGGTGTGTGAAGGACCAAGAACATGAGTGAGAGAAAGGAAGGGTGGGTATGTGCTGGTGGGTGGGTGAGAGAGAGCAAAAGAGTCAGCAAGTAGGTGCATGAATGTGCAAAAAGGAAAGCATGCGTGAAGGTGGACAGGCAGATGCTAGCATGCCCAGAACAGAGTGTGGGCAAATGTGTGGCCAAAAGAAAAGCTCTGGGTGAGCTCTCTCTCTCTCTCTCTCTCTCTCTCTCTCTCTCTCTTTCTCTCTCTCCAAACACACGTGCATGTCTGACAAAGACAGTGAAAGAAAAGCGTATGTGTGAGAGAAGGCAGGTAGGTGCCCTAATAGTGTTTGTAAGTAGAATCAGCAAAGCCTGCAGAGATGTATTCTGTACCCCAGTCTAGCGTTTATGAATGGGAAGCAGTGACTCCGCTGCACAGTTACGTTTATGGTGAAATCTCTAAGGCTCTTTGTTCAAAATATCTGGTATTCAGAGATATGCCACTTTTGGTCGTTGAGATTTCATTTAGGATGACCATCACCAGGTCCTGCAGTTTGTCATCCAGCTCAACAGGGACATCATTTTACATTCCTGGTGTTCGTCCACTTAAGAAAGTGCCAGTGAACAGAGTTCTGTAGAAAGGCATATTATTATGGCAGTTCAATTTGTATACTAAATAATAAATGCCTGTTTGTAGAATTCCAGGTTCTCTATGTACGAATCCCATCCTACCTCCAACTCAATTGTGTATTGGGATCTGGGAAGGGCATGTCAGGGGAGGTTTGACTTGTAATGTGTTTACCAAACATTTTTAAAAAGCAATAAACAGAAATGGCCACTTGAGGGTGACAATTTTCAGGTACCCCCAAAGGGTACAACCAGCAACACTGCAAGTAACACTGACTGAAAAGCAGAAGAATGAGTTTCTTTTTGCAGCTTGGATTAACTATAATTGTAGCAATCTGCACCCAAAGTAGCTAGTAATGGAGAAAGTTCCTTTCAAAAATAACATTCTGTGAGCTCTATGTGAGGCTCTAGCAGCAAATGTAGGTCTGTCTTGGAGAGTGAGTAAAATGACATCCAATGAACTGCCTTTTTGGTAAAACTGAAGCAAGCTGTTCCTGGCTCTTCTAATATGTGGGGTGTTGCATCTTGAACTTATTAAGGCAAAATCACTGGTGGGTGGAATAAAGGAATAGGTGGATAAAGTTGTCTGGATCTATGTTATCCTAAAAGCTGAAAGCACTTCTCAATTATTGTCTCTACACAGATGTAGCAATAACGTAACCTAGCATCTCCACATTAGACATGACCTCTGCCAAAGAATACATCTAGGGCAGGCCAAGGCTTCAATGTAAGTTATAGCCTTTAAAAGAGCTGTACATGCACAGGCCATTATGCAACAACTGAGGCAGTCTGGGATTTGTAATTGGGAAAAAATAATATTTTCTAGCTCTTTATCAAAAAAGTACAAACATATTGTTTTAATTACTGTAAATGATCTCCAGATATCTGGATAAAGAGTAGTATACAGTACAAATCTTCAAAACAATCAAATCAAAACAAAATTCACTGTTGGATTAAATTATATCAAATCAAATCAAATTAAATTGCTGGCACAACACTGCATGTTTTCAAGTACCTTTATACAACAGTACATTAAAGACTTTTGAAAGACTGAAGGCTCCTTGCTTCCTTTTCTGTACTTTTCCCCCCAGCAATGTAATGAGTTAATGGAGTATCTGCACCAACGGTATGAAACAACAAGAGAAATGTTACTACTGGAGCTGGTCTCTTAGATGACTTACGCTTATTCTTTCCCTAGTTTACTGCCCTTGTTAATCAATAACCCAAGTGGCTCATTACTAGATTCCTGAAGAGTGCAGCACAAATATGTCTATGCTGATCAACAATTTGAATTACAAATAAACTGATACCCAATATTAGCTTTAAAGTCTACTGCTCAGTCACTGCCCAATTAGGATCAGGTAGCTGTATGTTTGGCATTATTCGTTCTTCACCTACAGAAATACAATACAGTTGTCTGGATTAAAATACATATTGGTAGATTTACCTCCTGGAGTCGTTAGCATCATTATTCACAGCAGCAGCAGTATTTATTTATTATTTATTTATTTTGAATATTTGTATACCATCTATCTTCCTAGGGGAACTCTGGGCAGTTCACAGCAAACACATTTATATCAAAAAAGATTATATATAAAACATACAATCCAAAATAATGTACAACAAACAGAACAAAACAAGACAAATACTAATAAAAATCTGATGAAAATAATCAACTAAGACATGCACATGCACACGCACACGTGCGCGCACACGCACGCACGCACGCACGCACACACACACACACACACACACACACACACACACACACACACACACACACACACACACACACACACACACACACACACACACACACACACACTAATGGTCACCAAATGCCTCTCTAAAAAGCAAGGTCTGAAGTGCTTTTTTGAAGGCTGGCAGGGATGGTGCTAGGCGAATCTTACTTGGCATATGGTTCCAAAACATGGGGCCAGCCACAGAGAAGGCCCAATTTTGAGTAATCGATTTCCAGGCCTCCCCCCAGGGAGACCAAGGGGGTGCAGCGCTTGGGATACTCAAGGGGAGGCTAGAACAACCGGAGTCCAGACTGACTCAGATGGCCTCAATTTTAGATCTTTAAAAAGCTGCAAATGACTCACTAGTAAAATCACTAGGAGGCGGCCGCTACTGACCAGATGGCCTTCAAACTTTAGAACAATTGCAACTGGCGGTTCGAGGCCGACTCACTCAAGGAGGCAAAATCACTCCCTGACCACCAGGACATAGCGCCTAGTCAGTATACAAACAGCAGCCCAATTGAAAGCCGAGCGGTCCTTTCTCCATCTGCTCTCAAGTCTTCTATGTTCTTGCTTCATTGCTCTCAACTCAGTCATAAACCACGGTGAGAAACGAGCTCCACAGCGAAGAAGACGCTTGGGGGCGATCTGGTTGATGGCCCAGGTAGCATCCTCATACCACCTTTCCACCAGGGCTTCACCTATCCACTAAACTCCAGAAGATTACCCCCTGATCAGGATAGTATTTGCATTAAGTAAATTAGCAAATAATTTAGCCATTCGAGAGACTGCTACAGAACAAACTGGCTGTCATAGCTCCTCCACCCCACCCCAGTATCATGGGAGAGCTGGATTTTCCACTCCAAAAAGACTGTGTCCAATATTCTAGACAGCTGATGCTAGAAAGCCTCAGTTAAGGCAGCTCCTTGTGTTCTTAAAAAGGTATTGTCTGAATAAAAGATAGCCCAGTGATATAGATATCTGGCCAGAAAATTTCACTGTAAGAAAAGTCAGGAGTCTGGGCAAGCTGCAAAAGTGACAGTTCAACATCCTCCCTTTTGGAAAGGCTCATCCTTCTCTTTTAACGCCATGTTCTTTGCCTGTCTGAGCTCACACATTGAGCTTGGGTGACCTACTATTTCTGCTTGAAGTTGTGAAATACTTGCTTTTTGATAGGAAAGGGTGAAGATTAAGTCATGTCATGTCAGAACAGGAGCAGTAACACAACCACTGGATTACATCTGTCTCTCCCTCCTCTTTGTTTGTCCATATGTATATCTATTCATTATGTATGCGCACACTCACATGCGCGCGCGCACGCAGGCACACACACACACACACACACACACACACACACACAGAGAGAGAGAGAGAGAGAGAGAGAGAGAGAGAGAGAGAGAATATATTCAATACACACATATCCTGGCAGTGTGCTCGTAATCTAGATGGATCTTTTAATAGTCAAAATTGCACCATGGCAGGGGTAAAATCAATAATCAAGCATAGATAAGAAAATAAAACAAATTAATTAAAACATAAGATAAGTTAAAAGCAATTAAAACATATCAAAAATAATAATTCTCTCTGAAATTAAGAGCCCTTTTCTACTGTCATCCAGCTTATTCAGGGAAAGCCCATTGCCAAAGGATTGTCTGAATAAAACAGCCTTTGCTGGCAGAAAAACAAAGGGAGGGGCCAGTTCACCCTCCTCCTTTGGGTAGTTCCTCCGCAAAGAGTTCAACACAGTTCTAAGCACAACTCAGACAAGTTACAGTTGTGTCTTCCAGAATTCACCAGCCTGATTGGCGAAGTTGGGGGAGGGATTTTTTTTTGGGGGGGTCTCCTTTCTCTAGAAGGAATTCAATCAAGCTTTGGTTGTAGGTCATAATCACTTCTGAAGCGAAATGGAAAGGAAAAAAAAAGGAAAAAAAAAGGCCAGTACTACAGATGGTTTTCTAAATTGTTTGGGCCAGGCTGTGGTATAGCACATGTCTATGGCTAGTTCAAGTTCACTTAGTTCAAGTACAGGGATCTAAAAACCAGGAAGCATATTTCACCACCTGAAGCCACTGTGGTGCAGTCACACATCTGTCCTGTGCCAGTTACATTCACAAACCTAAGACAAGTAGACTAGTTCAACGGACCTCACCCACATTCCTGATATACATCTACTGGAGTATAGGTGTAAAATTCCACTGGTTTTATTGCCACTGCCAATTCAAGCCCTGGGACTGGGACTGCCATCACCAATCTGGCAGTGGCTTTTGGCTCTTAAAGTCTCCCCATCCATTCTGAGCCTTCCAGAAGGTTTCTCAAGGCAAAGGGGAACGCCAGGGAACCCTGGATCCAGATGCCAGGGTGTATGTGTGTAGTAAGCGTTAAATGAAATACATAAACATTACCTTCACAAGTAGATGATGTCAACCTACTTGCACAGAGTAAACTTATGCCAACAAGATTTCAGCCAATACATTGGTCTGTGATACTGCTTTGTTTAAGGCACAGACCTGTGAACGCCGACTCAGAAAGAAGACCCACTGACTCCAAGCACTTTTATGTTTACAGGCTCAGAATGGGAATGCTTCGCTTTAAGACTGGCCCCACACCAGACCTAAAATCTTAATTCTGAAAAGCAGTTTACATTAAACACCAAAAGGATTTTAACAGCCTGGAAGGATCTGTAACCTAAGCTAGGGATGACACAAGCATAATAGTTGTAAAAAGACAGAGAAAGGCAAAGTTGATACTTTCTTTGCTAGCACTGACAAAAACAAGAGAAGTGATAAACACAGCTCAGGTTCATGGAAACAAAAATACAAGGAAAATTTAGTTAGTGCCGACAACTGCTTGCACTCACTGTGAAGCCAGAGGCACTCAAGCTTCTAAATATCTATTTCCACCAGCATAATAACAAACTATTGTTGTTTTCTTTAAAAATCTGTTTGTTCTGACTCTCCTGGTGACCCCTTTTGCACAAGCATGCACTGTAAAGTGGTGATCATGGGGATGACTTGGAGGAACAGCCAAAAAGTTCCTTCAAGTTCCAGTAGCTTGGTATAAATTGATTCTCACCCCATCTGCGATTGCTTTGCAGAAGCTGAGTGCATGTAAGTTACCGGGAGGTGAGGAGAGCCAGGTGGGGCTGTGGTGATCCCAGCCTGCCAGGGAAAACACCCCCCCACCCCACCAGGGCATATCTAGGGGAGGGACAGAAGGGTACATCTTCCCCAGGTGCAGAAATCTGGGGGAGACTGGAGGGAGAGGAGGAGGAGGAAGCCCTGCGTCCTCCGCCACCGCACGCTAAGCGAGCGGCAAAGCAAGCAGGCAGGCATGTGAGAGCAGTGGCTGTGGCTCCCTCCTCCAACTCTTCGTTGCCACTCTTCGTTCAGTAGCTGAGCACGTCCTGAAACAAACTGGACATGAAATCCTCTTCCAGGAACCAGAGGTACTGGACAACATTACCAGTCACTATGTCAGACTACTCAGGGAAGCCATTGAAATCCACAAACATAAGCACAGCTTCAACAAAAAAGAAGAAAGCCTAAAAATTAACAAAAGCCTGGCTTCCAGTACTAAAATCTGTAGAGTTCAAAAGATCAAAGCTCAATGATTCCCCACACAGCCACAAGGGTGATCAGTTCACACAACAGAATAGCTCACTACACCCATCTAGGATTGTTGCAACCCCTGATTGCATTGAAACATCTTATTTATTTATTTATTTATTTATTTATTTATTTATTTATTTATTTATATAGCTTGTATGCCGCCCACTACCCAAAGGTCTTAATCCCTTCATCACAATACAATGACTAACACCTATTTTCCTCAACTTTAAAACCCCAGTCTCACTCACTTTATAATCCAGAGCACAGAGAGAACTCCTGGTTCCCTGAGCTCCTTGTACTCTGAAGATGCCAGCCACAGAGTCTGGAGAAATGTCAGGAAGAAAAACTTCCAGCCCGAAAAACTCACAACTACTAAAGGAAACAATACATAGCTTATTAATCACATAGAAGTGAAACCAAGTCAAGCAGCATTTGCTAGACTAGTGTTTATATTATAAATTCACTCTATCCAAAAAGCTATATCCAGATAATAATCTGCCCATTCTAATGTAAATTGTGAACTGCCTCAGGTTCATCCATTGGGAGAAAGGTGGCACATAAATAAGCAGAATAATTAAATAAATGAAAAAGTATACTCCCATAGCACTTAAGAAGTTGGATCAAAAGTTTCATGTTTATCCGATCTTCCTTCTCAAAACTGAGAAGTCAAAGTAAGAAACATCTATCCCCTCCAGGCATTCAGAATTCCTAGCATGAGGGCTTTAGTAAATTGTAATTATTTCTTGCAAGCAAGGATTACATTTTGAAATTCACTTTGGAAATTGTAGGCATAAGAGAGCACTTTGGACACCCTAAAACAACCCAAATATAGATATATACAAATATACATTCCTAAAGGGACTAAAATTGAGAATTTTACTGTATCAGAACAAATCATATATATATTTATATATTTTTACATAACTTACCGGTGGTAGGATTAATAGCAAAGAATCCTTGATGGTTTCCATTTATGATGTGGAAGGTCAGCTTCCCTTGTGAATCGGAATCTGGATCCGTGGCTTCAACCTGAAGGATGTGGGTGTTGGAGGGTGAATTCTCCACGACAGAGGAGTAATAGACAGGACTGGACATCTGTGGTGGGTTGTCATTTACATCAGTGACTTCAATGTAAATTTCAGCCACAGAAGACAGAGGGACTGTTCCTAAATCAACAGCTAACACTGTCAGCCAATAATGAGATCTGGATTCTCTGTCTAGCGCTCTTGTGGTAAAGATTGTACCTAAGAGAAATAACATTGATAACATTCTATGGATTCTATAGAAACAATTTACTCTTGAAAATGTCAAGTAAATTGATTTCTTACTCTTAACACACACACACACACACACACACACACACACACACACACACACACACACACACACACACACACACACACACACACACACACACACAATTCAAGCCTTATTTTATTGTTACTGGACATAAATCTATGGTGTTTGTATATGTATAAGGGTTTTATAATGATTGCTGCCAATAATTATGGCTAATTGGCAGAATGCTGTGGTGCACGTCAATTGTGCAATGAAGGATATGAACATGTATACCATGAAGACACAACCTGGCAACTCATCAGGCAGCAGCAATGACCAAAGTATATTAAACAGACCTAGCATTAGTAGAATTCTGGAATCAGATGTTAGGGAAATGTGTATTCTGTACCATTAGAACATTTTTCTCTCAGACACCAAGACTTCCTTGAAGCTCCCTGTCTCAGTGCATAAAAATGCAAATTAAGCCTTTAGCTATCTTCCACTGACAAATCAGAAATAAATCATGCTAAAATACAACGAAAGTTGGTAAGGAAACAAAATATTTCACTACTGGAGGGAGCACTACTTCTAAACACATGGCAAGTGTATTATTGTCCAGTTCAATCCACATGTCTCCACTCCTAGTATTTGCCTTGTACTTCCATGAGATTACAAGTAATGTGACCAAGAAGTACGTTTGCCTGATACATTGCAACAGCCATTCCCTTAATGATCAAGCCCTCTTCCATCAAAGCTACAACAATTGTTGCAGAAGAGCTAAATTTATTCTACAGAGTAGGAGTTAATAAAGAACTTGCGAACACAGATAATATTGATTGAGAATAGGAAGTGGGAAATACTAGCAAATCAACATTTCTGAACAAATTATCAGTACCATTTCATCCATTCTCCTATCGTGCACCCTACAGCCCCATTAATACCTGTATCCTTTTCAATGCTGAAGACAGCCAAATCTGTTCCTTCTCTGATGAAATACTGTATTTCTCCATCTTTCCCTTTATCGTCATCTTGAGCTGTCACTCTTATCACAGATGTTCCTTCTTGAGTGTTTTCCTCCACTGCCCCTTCATATACAAAAGAAGCAAAGCGGGGAGGATGCAAGTTTTCGTTGACATCCAAAACCTCAATCTCGATGAAGCAGAGAGAAGAATGAGAACGGGGCTTCCCAGAATCACTGACCTTCACGGAAAGATTATAAAAGTCCCTCCTCTCGTAATCTAATTCTGTGTCCAAGAAGAGCGCTCCTGTCATCTCATTCAGTTTAAACATATTCTCACCATCACTGAGCAGGGTATATTTTAGCTCCACCCCAGGGATGATATCTGGATCAAAGGCTTCCAGGAACAGCAGAGTAGTCCCAAGGGGCAGATCCTCGGGAACCTTTACCTTGTTCAAAGCGGGAATGCAATAGGGAAAATTGTCATTGACATCTTCCAAAGAAATAACCAGATCAACAATTGAAAAGAGCTGGTGTCCCAACAGTGTTTGGTCTCTGGCTTCAATTTTCAATACATACTGGGGCCATAGTTCTCTGTCAAGGGGACCAGTGACTTCTACTTCTCCAGTGACACTGTTGATAGCAAATTTATCAGTGGGTGTAAGAAGGGAGTACTTCAACCTCCCGTTGTCATCTGTATCAGCATCTTCAGCTTTCATGACTATAACTCTGGTGCCAATTTTTACGTCCTCTGGTATAGTAACCAAGTATGAGCTTTGCAAAAATGAAGGAGCATTATCATTTGCATCCAGAATATTTACTGCTAGTAATTTCCATGATGACTTCTGAGGACTGCCCAAGTCATACACAGTGATGTTCAGTACGTAGAAACTTGTTCTTTCATGATCTAAAGGTGACAACACTTGAAGGAGACCTGTTTCTGTGTCGATATAAAAGCAGCTATCTTCATTTTCAGAAGATATTACGTAAACCATCTTTCCATTAAAGCCGGTATCATTATCTATGGCTGTCAGCTGAGCTATAGTTGAGTTGACTGGGATTGTCTCTGCTATATCAATAGACCTTGGAAAGGTGTCATCAAACTGTGGTGCATGATGATTTATAAGATGGGCATTCAAGGTAGAATATTCATCCAGGCTTACTTCTGGAGACTGGGAATCAATGGAGTGGATTATGGTCTTTGCCACCTCCTTTAGTACACCTGTTTCTTCACACTGAAAGTGAATGGGGACGTCTTGGTTGACCACGGTGATGTTGACATATGTTGGGAAGGCATAGTTCTCTCCATCTGTAGCTGTAATTTTGAGGATGTGGACATTTGGTAGTCCAGCATAGCTATCTCTGAGAGAAGTTCTAAGGGAAATCACACCAGATACAGAATCCAATTCAAAAAGGTGCCTTTCGTTGCCAGACATGATTTCGTACTTGATGTGTTGCAACTCATCAATATCAATAGCTGAGACTGTAACCACAGGTTGCCCAATGGGTAAGTCCCATGGAATACTTCCATTGCAATTAATCTTCTCAAACACTGGTGCATTGTCATTGAGATTATTCAGAATAAGGGAAACATAAACCTCTGTCTGACGGCGAAAAGGAAATCCTGAATCTGATGCCCAGACATGAAGGTGATACCACCGCTGCATGAGCTCATAGTCCATTAACTTCGATGTGAAAATGACACCTGAGAATGGGTCAATAGTAAATGGAACAGCTCTCTGGTTAGCTATGGAATATGTGATTAAACCATTCTCCCCAGAGTCCCTGTCGGTTGCTTTTATGGAGAGGATGCTGGTGCCGGAGGGCAGATTTTCATCAAAGCTGCCATGGTATGAAGGCTGGGGAAAACTTGGGGCATGGTTGTTGCAGTCAATTATGTCGACAATGACAGGGACAGAGGTCTTGCTGTAACTGGTTGCAACCTCAAGTTCAAAGTGGGACTGTTCTTGGAAATCTATTATTTTGTTTGTAGTTATCAGACCAGTTTGAGGGTTAATTTTAAAGCTTGAGCTGTCAGAATTGGGTTTCAAAATGTATTTAGGATTAGGAAGGACTGGAATAGTTTGAACCAGAGCAACATGACTCCCAGAAGGTGCAAACTCAGTTAGCTGAACTTGATACACATCTTTTTCAAATCTGGCAGAGGTGTATTTTGGAGGTGGGATCTGAATAATGACTATTGGTGAAAGAAGTGGTGGTTCATTCTTATCCTTCGCCTGCAGGCTAAGATTGAAACCAAGAGGACTGTCATTCCAGTTGATCTCTTTGACTGCCACTATCATGAACTCATTACTTTCTATGTATGACCTGATAGATCTGAAGTGCCCTCTTGGGTCTCCACCCAGAATTTCAACTGAATCTATCCCAACTCCTGACCCATCTGCTTCTACTCTCAAAGTAGCATACAGAAGGCCCTCAGTGGAATCGGATGACCTCACCATCACCAAATCAATGATAGGGGGCTTCTTGATTGATGGTTCCACCTGGATAGTGAGACTGGCTAAGTTTCCCAAGCCGTGTCCTTCAGAGATCTTCCTCATTCTGTCCACAGCCAAGACCTTTAACTGATGCTTCCCTCTGTGAGTGGCATTCAGTTTCACAGCAGTCATCACAGCTCCACTGGTAGGATGAATTGTAAATAGTGGAGATCTTGCATTTAGTGTGTAATAGAATTCTGAATTCTGGCCTATGTCAGCATCTGTGGCACTGACCACGCCAATGATGGTTTGGAGGGGTGTGTCTTCTTTGACTGCCATTTTATAAGATGGAGGAGAAAACAGAGGCTTCAAGTCATTTCTGTCCAGGATGTGGATCAGTACTTTGGCCCAAGCTTTATAAGCAAAGGTTTTCTCCATGGCTTGGATTATCAGTGTGTATTTGTCTCTGAACTCCCTGTTCAGCTGGTCGGTATAACCACTCCGGGTCCTAATCCTCAAAAAGCAGAAATCGCCAGTAATATGATCTTCCACTTTGAACAGGCCACTTGTGTCCCCAGAAGCTATTTTGTATTTGATATCCCATGCTGGGTCAGTGATGTAAATGCCCATTTTGACATAGCTTTCCACATAGGTCTTGGGAGGTGAATTTTCATAGATGGTCCCGTTGTAGAGAGAGTAAGTAAAGTGAGGCAGGGAAGCATTGCCTTTTACTGGATTCCCTTCGCAAGCCAGAAAGGTCATCAGACCAAGTGCAAAGTTCACAGCAAATCTCTTCATGTTGATTTCCATGGCAGTTCCTGAATGGAAGAAATTGAAAACAGTCAGAAGGAAGAATGGCTGGGGGTAAAATAATCCTTTTAACTCAGCTTTGAGACCCATCTATACAGACACAACACAACCTTCCAAACTTCAGTATTCAGACCATGCAGCCAGAGCAGCCAGCGGCTCTTTCAGATTGCTGGTGTCTGTTGATGTAAACTGTAGTCTATACAGTTCTCTTCTGATTCTTTTGCTGTCACTATCCTAGAGTAGATAAAGGCCTGGTTGCTAGTTTCCATGGATATCCACTTGCCCCTCCCTTGACCATTGTGAGAAATGCACAAGGAGCTTCTAACTATGTATATCTATAGGCTGAGTGCCCAAACTGTGACTTGGCAATTTAACCTGAATACAGGTGGCTGTGAAGGGGCGATGTCGGGTACCCAAAGAAAGGGCTCGGAGTGCCATCTTTAGCACCCATGCAATAGGTTCGCCAACACTGATACTGTATAGGCTTTTCCCTCCCATTTAAACAGACATGTACATCAGAGTCCCTTTCACACTTCCAGTGAGTATCCACAACATGGGAAGCTTTGTCCACTAGTGAAATACCAGATGAAAGGGGGATGTAATGAGGAATGATATTGTCTGATATAGCTTAGCAAGTTGGAGCACCTAGCTGTAAATCCAGGAACAGGGCCCTCAACTCCTCACAGTTCTTTCTGAGACTTGGCCGGGAGGGGGGGAGGGGGCAGAGCTGTTGAGGTCAACTGGATCATGAGTGGCTGACGGGGTTAGTACAGCATGGGACAAGCTACTGGGTCCCACAGTACAATCAGAACCATGGCATTTCAAGTATTTTATATCTAGAAAACCTTGGAAAGGAATACCTTAAGTCAGGCTTGACTTGCTTGCAGATACTTATTACTGTAATGATGAAGAGTGCCTAGTATTAACCAAGATTTACTGTTTTGTGATGCAAAACATAGAGTGAAAAATATTTCATACAGTTGTTAAGAGTCCAAATAAGTGAAAAAACATTATTTAACTCAATAGTCACTATGAGCTTCATGGTAAAACATCTGTACTAGAGATGTAAACTTTTTGGAAATTTTGAAGCTTGGAAAAATGCTTATTTTTCTGGGGGTTTTTGGGGGAGATGGAAAATGTCGGGAAAATTGAAAAAAGCTACATTAGTACTTCCTCCCCCTATTTACAGCCTGAAAGTCATTGTTACTTTAGGAACATAAAATATGACTATGGACAATTTGACATGGCATAAAATTATCACAATTAGCATATTAAAGTATAGTATACAGTAAACCCCCACCGATCGCGGGGGTTAGAGACCCACCCCACCTGCAATCCATGAAAATCTGCGATATGCGGAAGCGGGTGGGGGGCCTGGGGGTGGGGGCCTGGGAGGAGGGGGGGCTGCACAAAACCCGACCTCGGAGGAGCGCGCTCCAAGGCCCTCCGGAGGCGCCGGGGTGGCTGCGGAGGGGGACGCCGTCTCTCCGTGCACCCGCCCCGCGTGGCTCCGAGGCCCTCCGGAGGTCCCGGGGAGGCTGCGGAGGGGGACGCCATCCTTCTGCGCACCAGCCCCGTGCGGCCTGGAGGCACTCCGGAGGCACCCGGGATGGCTGCGGAGAGGGACGCCTTCCCTCCCCGCACCCACCCCGCACGGCTTGGACGCACTCTGGGGGCACCCGGGGCAGCTGCGGAGGGGGACGCCATCCCTCCCCGCCCCCGCCCCGTGCGGCTCGAAGGCACTCCGGAGGTGCATGGGGCAGCTGCGGAGGGGGATGCCGTCCCACCCCACCCCCGCCCCGTGCGGCTCTGAGGCACCCGGGAGGGCTGCACAGAGGGACACTGTCCCTCCCTGCAGCCCTCCCACGCGGCTCGGAGGCCCTCGCCGTCCTCCCATCCCCCCGCGGATCCGAGGCCTTTCGGGCTTCTCGGAGGTGCGGGGGGCGCATGGAGTGACCAGATGGCCCCCGTGCCCCCCCACGGTGTAGCGGGGCTGCGGTACCTGAACCGTGAAATGGCGGGGGGGGGTTACTGTATCCAAATAACTATTATAAACAGAATTTACTTTTTAATAATATTTAGTTGTAAATGTAAGTAACAAATGGAGTAACTATCTCCTGAACTGTTTACTAGTTTATGGGAAACAAAAAACCCCTCTACAAAACAATGTTTAAAAATCCAGAATTAATAATTATTCATATTTCCTCTCCATAGTATTAAATAAAAATAAAATAATAACTTCATTCTCATTAAAAGAATTGAAGAGGGAGGAAATGTATAGAAAGGAGTGGGTCTAAGTTTCAATAAATGGACATGAAATTTAAACAGAATCATTTTTGTTTTGCTGTATTTTCTTCCAGTACTTTGAGGCCTAGTGAAGAGGACAGAACAGAACCAAACATACCCACGCACTTGCAAAAACAAAAGTGAAACTATTTTCTTTTTATTGTGACAATAGCAGCACCTCCTAAAGGAAGAAATGCATCTTGTTCTTGCACTGGAGAATTCAGTTTGTAACCTAGGACTTGCTTGTCCTCAGTGCACGGAAATTAGAATAGTTTGATACTATGCATATTTTTAGAAAGAATTTGCAAAATATTTGAACACCCTGTCTTAATATATTGTATTCATCATTTTTAAATAAAACATTCAATAATAATTTTTTTTCAATTTTTCCAAATTTTCAGGGAAAAAAAACCAAAAAGGCTTAAGGAAAAAAAGAGAAAAAACCCCATCCCCCCCCCAACATTTTCTGTTTTTTTTTTTTCTGGGCCTTCTCATCTGTAGTCTGTACTGCAGCTAAAACTGTACTCACAACCTGGGGTCCAATCCCAGGTAGCAGGCTGGGACTCAGCTTTCTATCCTTCTGAAAATAAGTACCCAGCTTGCTGGGGGTGAAATTTGTAGCCTGCATAATTAAAATTGTAAACTGCCCAAAGAGTGCTTTAAGCACCATGGGGTGGTATATAAGCAGAACACTTTGCTTTGCTTTAACTTTTCAAAGCCTTGGATTTACTTGCTTGTGCTGGCCTGAACATTTTTTACCATACACCACTATCCTTTGTCCTCCTTTCCTCATTCTCCAATCTTGAAAAAAATACCAAACAAACAAAACTGTAAACTAACTGCTGGTCAAAGTGGGGACATGGCCAAATTTTGAGTAATAGCTCTCCATAGAAGACCAGTGATGTAACTTAGCCTTGTGAGTCAAAGTGAAAGTAAGTGAAGGTAGGCATTTGATGACTTATCCTGTAGGCAACAAAGAAATTGTTTTACTATCCCACAAGAGTCATGAAGCACACACTGTTGTGAATATACATGAAACACACATTAGTAGGTCAAATTAGGAAATATATCCAGAGGTACAGCCTATGTCTGTGTGTCCTGCTCCCCACCCTCACGCCCAGTGCAAAGGCAACAATAAACAGAAATACATACTTAATAGAGACACTTCAGAGAATAATTAAACACAGCGTGTCAGGATAAAGGTAAAGAAATGTTATGCATACACATATATGTAATGATACACAAACATTCTTCTAATGCATATACTACTGAGAATCAGATATGCCTAAAAATGAATTACAATGAAGCACACATGAATTACCTTCAGTTGGCTAACAGACGCTACAGGTTTGCAGCAGGATGTTGTTTCCTGTTACTAGACAATCTTTGTGAAGCCTTCTTCATGAAGAGTGTTTGGCACATGCTAGAAAACCAGTGGTTAGGGATGATTTGTGTTTCACGACTACCCAAGAATCAAGACATTTCATGACACCCACACACTCATGTCCCAAATGAGCCATTCTGCATTTTGTTTTTGGGTTCTTGTTAGGGGAGAAGTTTCAGCTCTTCATTTCAGCAAAACAAGATCCACAAACCAAATGAACAAGCCCAGTTAATGTCCCCCACCACCACCTCTGGTTTATAGTTAAGTGTGTGCCCATCTCGATTCATGAATCCACTTCCCATTACTACTTTGTCCTGGCACATTGTGTTTAATCATTTTATGTAATCTATTTTGTCTGTGTTGTACATGCATCTTATTCTGCATTTGCTCCTAGATATATTTATTTATTTTATTATTTCCACTTCCATACCACCCCATTAGTTTTATCACTTTCTGGGCGGTTCACAACATACAATAAAATCATTCAATAAAAAGCAGAGTGTAATAACTACTATAAAAATCTAATAAAGTACAATAAACCCTGTTGCTAGAGAAAACAAACCTACCTTAAAATAGAAATGCAAAAAAATTAAAACCAAATTGAGTATCTCAGGTCAATATCCACCACTAACTGTCTATGAAGATTCTCAGTCATCCAGGTGAGTTTATCTGGAAGTTGTGTCATGGCAACTGGACTTCTTTTCTTGAGAGATTGAAACATTTCACTTCTCATCCAAGCAGCTTTGTCACGAACCTGCTAGGATAAGTAGCGAAACGTTTCAATCTCTCAAGAAAAGAAGTCCACCACTACCAGAAGGCAGCTTAATAAAATTTGATCTTAATTGGCTTCCTAAAAACTGAGAGGGATATGCCTGGCAAACCTCCTTAGGAAGCTTGTTCCAGAGGGAAAGGGCCAAAGCCAAGAAAGCTTGGGTCTTTGTTTCTTTGTTAGGCAAGGATTTGTTGGCTTTATTATTGCCACATTTGTTTTCCAATTTAACACATGCTCATATTTATTTACTGTGCATTCCCAGCAGTGTGTGCCTTTGTAGCACTTGTGTAACAATGAACTGATGCTATCATTTCATAGGGAAAAATTCTCCTAGTGTTAAATAATACTTATCCAGGTTTTGGAAATACAACAAATAATTGTAATGAGTGTGAACCATGATTTTCTGTTCCACTTGAAGCCATGGTTTTGCATCTTGGCTTGCAGATGTTTCTTAACTGCAGTTTAGGTATTTAGATGTAATATTCAAACCAAACCATTATTAAATATTAAATATTATGGATATACAGTGAAGATTAGAGATTGCTTGTGATGGATGGATGCTGCACTTTAGATAGAAGTCTTGCTCCCATTTCTCACACTCTGTTTTCATTTTAAACCAATAATTAATCTCTGCTTTGTTACAACTAGCTCCTTCTCCTTGATATGTGCTATTATTTGAAGCCACTGACTTCATTTTATTTATTTAATGTCATTTTTATGCCAGCATTCTCCTAGTCAATGGGCCCAATCAGTGCACAAACGATTATAAAACAAACCAACTTCAATGATAAATTCTTGCATTTGAAAATGGGCTTGGAAATAGAGTGGCAAAACAGGGGAATTATATGCTCCCATTCAAAACCACTGAAAGGTCAGCAGAATCAACATAGATACACAGTTCCCCTTTACAGTTCTCAGCATAGGCAACAAAAGCTACCTCCATCATATATGCAGCCCTGAAAATGGACTGAAATATATCCAAGTAATCCATGTAATCCAGGAACTCCTGGAGTTGAGAAGCCACCATGCACTCCAGTGCCTTGCCCAGAAATGTAACAATAGGGACTTGGGATTGTCCTGTATAATAAGATTTAAAGAGGACTTTTTGAACAGTGCTGTCACTATTGCCTCCTTAGGGTTGGCAGAACCCTATTTTACTGCAAGGAATTATTAAAAAGTCCTTTACAACCCATTGAAAACATCACAGCCTATATTTATTTATTTATTTATTTATTTATTTATTTATTTATTTATTTATTTATTTTTACAATTTATATGCCGCCCACTACCCAAAGGTCTCTGGGCGGCTTCCAATCAAAGAATTAAAAACAGTTAAAAACATCAAACAACAATAAATAATTAAAACAATAATAAAAACCTTATACTAAAATCATCACACTAAAATGGCCATCAGAAGACCCACAATCTAAATTGTATCAATTAAAAAACTTCTGGAACAGGAAGGTTTTTACCTGGCGCCGAAATGTCATCAGCGTTGGCACCAGGCAGATCTCCCTTGGGAGGGCATTCCATATCTTGGGGGTAGCTGCCGAGAAGGCCCTGTGTCTGCAAGCCATCCCTCTTACCTCCTTGAGAGATGGCTCTTTCAAAAGGGCCCCCTGGCTTGATCTTAATTGCCGGGTAGGTTCATATGGAAGGAGGCGGTCCTTCAGGTATCTAGGTCCTAAGCCATTTACGGCTTTATATGTCAAAACAAGCACTTTGAATTGGGCTCGGGCAGCAACTGGTAACCAATGTAGGCTACGTAGAATCAGCGTGATATGATCCCTAGCGGCCCCACCAACTTGCTAGCCGTGCCGCACGATTCTGAACCAGTTGCAATCGCTGAACCGTCTTCAAAGGCAGCGCCATGTAGAGCGCATTGCAGTAATCAATACGGGATGTTACCAGTGCATGCGTAACTGTCATGAGGCTATTACCGTACCTTACTTTAATGTAATTATTGTGACACAGATGAAATCGGATTTTGAGCAGTCCTACTAGAGAAACTGCCTCATTATGAATTTAATCATCTGGAAACTATTTTTGGATCAAGACAAGTGAATGTTTTGGAATGAAAATTGATAATACAGTATTTACAGTCTGTTTGGATTAGTTATAGGTGCCTAAATATCCCATGGATATTGAGGGAGATGACAATCAGCTGGTGTTCCTTCTCGTGCAAAATTAAAAATAGTGATCAAATGTTTGACAGTTGATTGTCACAAACAAAACTTGTTTTAGACACAGCTCCTCAAGACCTAAAATCCAGAAATAGTTGTATTTTCACTTTAAATTGAATATTAAATTGAATAACCTCAATTTATAAATCTGCAGATTCTGCATGCGGCCATGACTTTCATTCAAATGCTTAATCATTGTGACAGACAAAACAAAATGAACTAGGAACAGTCACTCATATCTGGATTTTGCTGCTTAATATAGATCTCCCAACCCAGACAAGAAATGGAATTAGGTGTTTGAAGTTCAAATTGAGGACTGATTAGAATCAGCTTCTCCTACTTCATCCAGGCATGTGGGTTGGCAGTAATTACTTCAGTGTTTGGGGATTCCCATAATCATTACTGCTTGTTAATGAGCAATGCAGTCTAAGCTATGGTAAAATCACTGCAGGATAAAGTCTTTCAGGGTGAAGCTATATGTGGCACACTTGTAGTATTACATTCAGAGCACCAGGTAGACATTCAGCAAATGTCTCCCCCAACTTGTCACTTTATCCAGACTACTGCACTTTATGCTTTGGTAAAAAATAGCAAGACTTTGTACCAAAGCACCAATTAAAATGGATCTATTGCTAACAATATTGCACTGTCATGAAGCTCATATCTGCTATATGCTGAAAATTCATGATTTTGTGTGTGTGTGTGTGTGTGTGTGTGTGTGTGTGTGTGTGTGTGTGTGTGTGTGTGTGTGTGTGTGTGTGTGTGTGTGTGGTGATACTCTGTAGCTCTTAAACTCGGCATCACTAATATGTACAAGAGGATCTTATGACATTAATTCCATGGTCTAGACCCACTGGGAAAACAAACAGTCAACAGAAGTGTAATTTAATTACTGAAGTTTTATATAGAAGGAAAGAAGACTTCAATTCCTTAAATGCCTTATGCTCATTTTATGCAAATATCAGAAGGCATGAATGTACTGCTTACTCCCAGCCAGAAAGCCATGATCTTAAATCTACAGTTCATGCCTTTGACAGGGCGAAGAAGTCAGGGAGCAAGCATGGGCTTGTCACAAGCTCCTCCTCCCCCTCCTCCTCCATGCTTCAGCCAGCTGAACCTAAACAGAAGTAATGCAGATGCTGGTACACTCAAGTCCTGCAAAGCAGGAATGATTCCTTCACCCCTACAACAGAAGAAATTTTCAGGTGTGCCATGTAATATTACCACAGATGAATGAAGTTGCAGAAACCGAGATGTTATGGGAAAACGTATGTTCTTGTAATGATATTTCCCCCTCCCCAACAACAGCATTCATCTTCAGAGGTGAGTAGTTCAGCATGCAGACGTGCTAATAAGTTCATGTTTGCAAATTGCAATCAGAAAACAAAGTATAGCTAAGAACAAGGGTGAGAGTAAGGGGGGAAATACACCCTCTGGCAAAAGAGATAACTTTTGCCACTTGAGGGATCACCACTTTTGAATATAGACTAAGGGTATGGTTTAGTTTGGCTTGAAATAGCTCATGTTCGCATCAGGGCTTCTGGTGATATAAAATGATGCTGTTTCTATTTTGGCACAGGCACAATTATCCACCTGCCAGTTCATGTGTAGTGAATACTGTATACAGAATCTGGAAGTTGAGTCGTGGCAACTGGGCTTCTTTTCTTGAGAAATCAAAACATTTCACTACTCATTCAAGCAGCTTCATCAGTCACTGAATACAGAAATGCCTGCAGTGTGAAACACAGTCCCTGGCATTTCCAGTTTTAAAAGATCTTGGATAGTTCAGCAAGACTGAACCAAGAGACTTCAAAACTGGGACAGACAGGGTAGCAGTCTTTCTTAGTTGCCTTGTTTAGGCATAAAAAGTATACTTCCAGTTTTCTAGAGCACAGATTATATGAATGAGAATCTATATACCTTTAAGGCCCACACCCCAACCCATTAGAAAAGGGAGAGTCTACAAGCTTTAACAGTACCTTTATTAAGATGTAACATAAATGCTAGAAAATTGTGCAAGCTTTGGAGCTCTCCATAGATTTTCGCCAGAAGAGTGGAGTACAAAAAACATTGCCAAGTCCAAAAATACAAGGCAATGTCACCTGATTTCTTGTTCTGCAAAGTGCAAAGAAGCCACATCTGTGTAGAAGTCAGAAATGTTTGGGGCACTTCTCTCCTGAAAGGAAGGAGCATTCCCATTGACCTTCGGATGAGAGAGCATTCTGCTTCATCCCATCCACACCAGCCTTCAAAGGGCTATTTTTTTCCTGGAGGCTTTATTCTCTTCAAAACTCTCTCCACATCCTTGTCCATTCTCTTTTGAAAGGTCTGAGGACACCTTGTTTTTGAGAAAAGAATGAACTTGGGCTTAGCTTTTCTTGGACTACACTGAGCATCAAAGCCATATTAACAAACATTTGCCATGCTTAAACTGCAGACTTGAAAAAGAACATCCTGCTTCCAAATGGATGCCAGGCTTCTGAATGCCTCCCCACGTTTAAAAGTCTCTGTTATATAAATCATGCATCAGTACATGTGGAAGGGGACTGATGGGCCCTCAAGACGAGGGCTCAGCAGGCACCCCCCCCCGACACCACCTTGTGTTTGCAGTATTCTTTCCCAGGCATAAGGCTATATACTCAAAAGGAAAAATTCTGAAGGATAGTAAGTAGTTGGTGGGAATGGAAAATCTGGTAAATAAGGTATGGTTTATGCGGCAAATATCCTGAGCAATTAATTGCTTCTTCGCTTCGGGTTCTATAACACAGATTTAAGGCAGGGAAAAGATGCTTAAGGGTGTGGCCCATCTTCTGTTCTGCGTCACAAGAAGCAGCAGAATGCCTAAAAGGCATCCTAGTTTTTATTATGGAAACAAAACACATAGAAGACTCTTGTGCTTTCATCTCTGAGATCTCTAAAGAATTTCTTAGCTTTGGGAAAAAATGGATTGAAACCTTTTCTAGACCTGTTAGCATCTGTTATTACTAGATACTGTACTCTACTACCTTAACAAAGAAGATGCCAAGACATGGAGAGCTCTGGGCACTCAACAGTGTGCTTTATCCCTTGCACATTCTTTGTAGAAGGGGCTACTGCAGGAATAACATCAATTCATAAGTGAGCGACACTAGGCTATTGTGAAACAATAACCTCTAAAGCAGGGGGCCACCGGTTCCTGGGCCATGGACCAGTACCAGGCCTTGCCAGCACCTCATTGCCCTGCAGGGTTTTTTAATGACCAAAATAAAAATAGTTGAGACGGAAACATTGGGGGGGGGGTTGCATGTATGCATTTGTGTGTGTCTTGCACATGTACACACACACACAAACACACACACAACATGCCCCAGGCAAAAAAAGGTTTTGGGACCACTGGTCTAAAGGGAGGAGTAAGAAGAAAGGTGCAATAATATACTGTATTTCTGAGCTTTCATAAGCAACTCAAGGTTTAGATAAGCATTCCCAAACCTGATGTCTGTACTACTAACTAGACCATAACTCCCATCATAGCCAGTGAAATGGTTCTGATTTCACATTGCCAAAGATCTATTTGGATCAATATGCAAAACATGGATTCACAATATCTATTAAACAGAAACCAGGGATGGGGAAACTCCGACTTTAGGCTGAATCCGGCCACCTTAGGGGCCCAATTTGGTCTTCTTGAGGTCTCCCGGATGTTTACACTGCCTTCTTCATGAACCATCTCTTGGTGGGTTTCTAAAACCAGAACGGGGTATGGGTGGATGCGTGGGACCTTCCCCATTTGCAAGGAATAAATATCTCTTCTTAGGCTTAGTTATTGGAAGTACAATCTTTATGCTACTATAAATTCATATGTTTAAGTCCCACCCATCACTGGAATGCAACCCACCCCACACACAATAGCTTCTCTGAAATTGAAATTCAGCCCTCTGGCTTCAGAAGATTCCTCACCTTAAAAGTAAAACAAAAACCACTTGATAAAAACACATTATAAGACTGGCAACTGGAATTTAGCCTAATGGCACAATCTTCATGTTAGCTGAGTGTATTGTGAAATGAAAAATAAACAGTCTGCAAAGCAAAATCTTCTATTATGTCTTTTCTGCAGGTGGCCAACTGGCAGTCTATGGGATGGATTCAGCTCCCAAAGCAATTCATCTGAGCCCTGGCAACCCTACCAGATTTTAATCAAGGTGTGTGTTATTGTTTTTGTTTTTATTTAATGACTGTATAGTATATTAGTTCTCAAAGGAGAAACATATTTACCGTTGTGAGTAGAAGCAATTCAGAAAGCCTGTTCTATATGATTACATTCCGTGTCTAAAGATTCAGTGGTGCCTGATTGCACATGTTAAGCAAGCGTGAAATCCTCTTTCTTAGACCTGAGTGGTGCCAAATTTATGAGCATCCATGAAGAGACCACTTGGTATACCAAGACCTGGAATCTGAGACGGATTGACTTATTTTGTCCAACTGTTGGGGGTGGGTGGGCTCCCAAGCCCCTTTCTCTGACTCCATCAATCTTATTTGCCCCTTGTCTGTGCAGAGACAGGTTCAGACCAGGAGATTTACAAGTCCCCGGCTGGTTTTGAGTGGCTGCTGTGTCTAGTGCTTTGTTTCATTGTTATGGACATTTTTAATTGAGTTGCATGGTTTTCCATTGTGTTTTATTTTAAGGTGGTGGTGATTCAATTGTGCTTGATATTGATAATACAATTGCTTCAAATTGTTTTTGTGTTATGTTCCATTGTCGCTTTTAACATATGGTGACCTTATGAATAAATTAGCTCCCAAAGGCTCTGCTCAGGTTTGCTGACTAAAGGCCATGATTTCCCTTCTTGATTTAATCAATCTTTATTAGATATCTCCCCTTTTCTACTGTCTTGTAGTTTTCTTAGCACTGTTGTCTGTTCCAGTGACTCCTCTCATGTCATAACAGCCTACGTCAGTGTTGGTGAACCTATAGCACGGCTGCCAAAGGTAGCACTCAGAGCTCATTCTGTGGGCACCAGACATCGCACCTTCACAGCCACCTATATTCAGGTTAAATTGTTCTATTGGCACTTTGTGAAAAATTAGAGGGTTTTGAATCACAGTTTGGGCACTCAGTCTCTCTAAAAGGTTCACCATCACTGGCCTAAAAGTTGTCTGTGAAGAGTCTCACTTATCCAGGTGAGGTTATCCGAAAGTTGAGTCATGGCAACTGGACATCTTTTATTGTGAAATCGAAATGTTTCACTGCCCATCTAAGCTTGGATGAGCAGTGAAACATTTCGATCTCTCAAGAAAAGATGTCCAATTGCCATGACTCAAATGTCGAAGAACAACCTACGTTTTGTCATTTTCACGAGTCTTTCTGGAAGTTCATGGTATCTAACATTCTTTCTCCTCTGTATTTCAAATAACTCTCTTTCTCTCCCCCTCCACCCATATATTACCTTATTTACTAGTTACACTGCATGATGCATTGGGTCCCAAGTGGTGTGAAAGGCAGGGTATCAATTCCATAGATTTATACCCAAATTGTGAGCCCAAGGAAGTCCTTTTGAACAGTAAACACAGTCTCTGTCCTGCATCTTCTTTCTTCTTAGAGAGTGAGTGAAACTTCAGAGAGGTGGCAGGGCCTCCTCCCCCTCAGGCCTCACAAGCCAGACGGGGCAGCTGAAGCAACCAAATTTACCCCATGAACTTGAATTCCCATTCTTGTTCTACATGATACTGATCCTAAGAACGGAAAAAAGGCAGTAACTCACTTGTGAAAGCTAACTACAGTACAGTAAAACCACTGAGTCAGTAGGTTTTATATAAAACGGTTGTCTTGTGTTTCAGCAGTTGATTCAATGTGTCTCTACTCTAGCTGGGACTAGCAATTGGATTTAGGTTGTGATCGGAGGTTTGTATTTGCTGCCATAGCCTAGTCACCGTGCCTCAAAGAAGTGAATATAAGCAATGAAAAACTTGACAAACCTGTCTTCATTTCTTTATTCAGTGTTCATTGTGGTCTTATGAAAGATGCACTTTTTATTATTGTTTGTAGCCTTCTTAAAAGTAATTACATCACTGTTAACACCAAAGACATGCAGAACAAATCAACCAAGCCAGATGATTTAACAGTATTTAACGCAGTGCCAGGCATCCGATGGGAAAAGGAGAAAAATGAAGAAAGAAAGGCAGACATAGAAAGCCTGGGGCAGGTCTACCTGCTGTACTTCATTATAACAGGCTAAATCAAGGGAAAGGAGGGTTTTGCTTTATGACTGTGACAGAATCAGCGTTACTAATCTCAGGGCTTGTTCCCACTGCCGGAATAAACTGGACTTTGGCCCAAATTCAAAACGTTTGTGGCAGTGTGTGCGTCGTCACCATGATGCTGACACTGCCAACGCCTTGGGATCTCCTCTGCTTCTGCTGCTGCTGCTGCTGTTGCCGCCGCCACCTCCATCTCCTATCATGTGGGCCCAATGGGGGGGGGAGTGCAGGCAGAAGGACTGAATGAATGAGTGATTGAGGAAGGGTCACCAGGCAGGCAAAGGAGCAAAGGGAGGCAACTGGATAGGGAAAGAGTGGATCAAAGGGGTGATCAGACACATGACGGGTGGACACCATTTTTTTTCCACCAAACGTGGCATTTTTATTACTGTTATAATTTTAATTTCTGCTATTTGCCTACATAATTTTTTTAATTGGATGGGGCATTCATATGTATAGAATCAGCCCTAATGAATCAATTCCACTACATAGATGGACTTCTGGCAAGGGAGAAGAAAAACATGCTCTCTGCCAACAGTGCTCTTCATATCTACGTACTTCCTGTACACTCTAAAATGTAAACTATTTTCTTTTTTAAGGAGAAGTTAGTAAAAAAGCAGGAATGTTGTTGTTAGTAGGATGGAATCTTCAGCCATCCCCCTTGTACCTTGCGGTAAAACAGCTACTGCTTCCCCTCATTTTGCAACTTGTATGTAGTGAGATTCCCCCTTCAAGCCCCCAAAAGCTTCCTTGGCATTTTTTTTCCTGGAGGAAATGCTGAGCTGCACAGGATTTTTACCATTCCTGAGCAGAAGAGCATCTCTTCTGTGCTAGATTTACCTGGAAAGAGCAGGAAAAAACAAAGCTCTAAGGTTGTTACAATTCCTGCACAGACTGGCAGCTTTGTTGAACGGGTTGCACTGGAAATGGCACTTCCTGTGCAGAACAATAGGAAAATGAAATGAAATTAGGAAACTGGGAAGTTTAAGGGATGCAAAGGGGAAATCTTCACAGGGACCTTCAGGATGTTAACCCTTGAAAAAAATCACAAAAGCCAAGAAATTATATGATCAAATTGTCACATCTCATCTGAAGGCACATATATAGCACTCCCCATAATGTATGCAAAAAAATTGTTGTTCTTTGCCATTATGTTTGTTGCAGAACCAATATAGCAGTGGTTCTTAACCTGTGGGTCCCCATATGTTCCTGGACTGCAATTCCCAGAACTCTTCGGCATTAGCTGAGCTGGCCAGGATTTCTGGGAGTTGCAGTCCAGGAACATCTGGGGACTCACAGGTTGAGAACCACTGCAATATAGGAATTGCTCACTGTTTGAAGGTCCCATATAAAAGTGGGTGCAAGTGTTTTTCCAAAAGAATACTGATCAGCACAATTTCTTTTTAACTAATTTGCCTGTTTATTTTGCACAAATGAAAATGTATGACTGACTGCCCAAATCCTAATAAAATACAATGGAACTTCACAATAATAGTCTTCCACACTTCATTTCAATACTGCTTGAATCACATGGAGAGTTACTAGGAATAAAAGGAAAAGAAGCCAAGACCTCAAACTGCTCAACTTGTTCTGCCATTGATGAAATCTGGATAACGCCCTATATCATTATCACTGACAACAAAAGCAACCACAATAATTTATAAAAACTCTTAAAAGTGCCTTGCAAATCAACCCGCTCAAGTTCCTCACTAGCAAAATGTTTTGCAATCACACTAGGAGTCTAAGGACCCCATCCTTCTAGTCTGCATGGAAATCCCGGATTCATAACACTCTGAAAGCTATTTAAAAAGCAAGGGGAGAGGGAGGCGGAAAGCAAGAAAAAAACCTAAGCTGATTTGTGGAGGAGGCAGATGTAACTCCATCTCTCTTGTTCTTGTGTTTCCCTGTTGATGTTGTAGGAAAAGGTTTCCCTTCTTCTGTGGCAAAACAGGCACTAAATGTTTTAGAACCTGAAGAGTGGGGTAACTGGTTGGTGGGTGTTTTTTTAATGCATGTTGAAGGAGGGACTGGTGGCTACCTCTCTGAAAGTTCAGAAAGTAAACATCTCCCATATCAAGGTTAGGCCATATATTCAGGGAGAGATGACTGTGTGAGCAGAGTAGAAATTCATTTTCAGCTACTTCTAAACATGGTTATTTTCATCTAACAAATGTATATATTATCTCTTCCTACCCATCTATCTGCTAGGCAGCCATACTAGCGCTGGAGTCCCTACCTGCTGAATTGGTGCCACTTTCACAAAATTATGGCATGGCTGGTATAAAGATGACTCTGGAGGGCTGTGCAGATAAAGCTTTGTGTGTGACATCACTCTAACTAGGAAGTTTAAGACACAGGGCTGTTAAAATTTGGAGGTACAGAATTTGGCTGACAGGAAGCAGGTACGTTGCCTCCAGCTCCAGTCCTCCTCTCTGGGCAGAAGGAAATAGAAACAGGCTCAGTGTAAAACTATTTTTATGGCTGTTGCACAATCGGACCCAGGCATGCCTCCCCATTCCTCCCTCCTCTCCCAATATGTGACAATAATATGTGACTTAAATTTAGCCAGTAAAGCACCCAGTTGCTATGTAGTTATGATGTGTAATTCCCATGGGGAATCAGGCCTGGTGTTTGAGAAATAGCGTAATTAATGCCCTGTGAAGAGGCTGATCACCAGAAAGTTTCACATCAAATGACAAATTTGCTTCAGCAACTTTGAAAGAGTTGGTTAAAGGAGTTTTCAGACAGATGACGGGAGGACACCATTTTTTTTTCAGCAAGCGTGGCATTTTTATTATTGCTATTATTTTATGCTTGTGTGATCTCACAAGTAGAGATGGGCATGAATTGAAAAAATGACGTTTCGGTTTTTCATTTTTTAATTGCAGGTCCATTTCGGTTCGTTTTTGTTTTTCGTGAATTTTCATTTTTCGTTTTTACCCCCTTTTTGTGCAACGAAAAGCATTTCTGCACACGGACGTTCCCCAAAGCCCCAGACCAGAGGGAAAACACTAAAAAAATGATGCTGCCAGAGACACAGTATAGACTAGGTACGCAGGGAGGCTGCAAAGGCAGCGGTGGGCGTTGCCCAGGGTTTAAGGCAGCCGCAGAGTGACTGCACTGCGGAGCAGGGGAGGGTACTCACTGAGAGGTATGCATGCACACAGGGAGGCTGCAAGAGAAATCTCTTCTTTCTCTCCCCTAAGAGCCAGGCTGTAGCCAGCAGGAACACAAAGACACACACCTGCCTGGCTGGCCTAAAGTAACGAGTCGCAGAGACAGCAATCCCACCCTAACTCCCACCGCAGACTGCAAGGAGGATGGGAGCTACCAAAGCTTTTTATGCCCTCTGTGGCTGCCACACCTACCCAGTCTGCAACCTGGGCATGCTATTGGTTGAAATTATTCAAGAATTTACATGATTCCCATCACATGGCTTGCATCCATCTTGTGGCTGGAATCCATTTTGTGTCATCCTTAAAGGGAAAAGAAAAGGACCGCAACCCCCTAGTAGGTAATAATTTCAAATAATTATCACTGTGTTTTTATGGATGTCCAGGGCGTTTTAATACCCAAGAAATCAATATTAGGCATCTGGGAGCCATTTTGGGTCGATGTCTCCTAACTCCCCTTAAAGGAAAAAAATACAGCGATCTGAGAAAAGACATAAATGCACGTTTTAAGGACCCCAACCCCCCTGGTAGGTATTATCAGGCAGAATAAATAATTATCACTGGGTTTTTATGGATGTTCAGGACGTTTTTTTAACATTTCAAAACAGCACATTTCATTGCACGTTGCCATTAACGAAAACGAAATGTAATGAACCTAATTTTCATGGTTCTGTTTGGTTCGTTCTAATTTCATCACAATTTTCGTTATTCGTTTCGTTACGAATAACAACTTTTTTTCATTTTGTGCCCATCTCTACTCACAAGATGGAAAGACCATGAAGCTTGGATGAAATCATGTATCTCCACAAAGTATAGAACTAAAGCTTTCCTCTGCCCCTTCCTTCTAACTTCATTTCCCCTTGCTCTCTCTCTCTCTCTCTCTTCTTTTGTTACCCCAATGATCTTTGCACTTTACAGCCCCAATAAAACTGACCCTCTCCTGAGTTATCTGTAAAGCTGGAGGCCTTATTTTTCTTCTACCTTTTTTCTTTTTGTCTTCAGCAAGAAGACAGGCATGCCACTGCATGTGGGTCTTTGGGACCACAAAAGCCGCCTTTGTCCAGGTGAGTGGGAAAGGCAGGGCAGGGAAGAAATGCCTGAAATCTTATGAGAAGGAGCCTCACTCAGCAATTTGGATATTACTCAACTTATCATTTGGCTCCCTTAGCCTTTGCAATCAGTTGCTATAAATGGTCCATCACAAGCCTATTCCTTGTTAGATCTCAAAGAAAACCTCTGAAGATCTAGGTCCTTTCAGTTTAATGGGCTCCTCCTTTTGCAACTAATTCTGCCCCCCCCCCATCAAATTGCAGGGAAGTGGATTAGCTGAAATGCCTGGAGGACTGAGAACCACTGATTTTGCTCCCTACTGTTGCTCATCAAGCTTGTGAAATCAACCAGAACTGGGCAGGGTGCTTGAACCTTCGATATGATTAATCCATCCCTCAGGGAAGGGTTTGCTCCTGTCAGTATAAAGGAAGAAGCAGTGAAGCCTATGCTGAAGAAACCTAGCTTAAATCAAATTGATACTAATAATTATTGTCTAATGCCAATAATTAGCTATTGTTGTGTGACAGTTTGTGGTGGCTTCCCTACTCCAGCCTGTCTCAGACAATGCTGATTTTTAAAATATCCACTCCAAACAAGAATCTGTCCTGGTTTTAGAACATAAACAAATGTAGTCACCATGGCAGGTAAGGATACATAAGTTTCCCTGGTCGTCACAACAGGTTTCAGTACTATTGGAAAGCAGTAGCCTTCTGGTCTATAATGTCTATGTACTACAGTGATTCCATGCTGCTTTCATGAATGGTCCCAGGGAGGATGTCTGATTGGTTCTGCTGCAGACAATAATCAAAGACCTGTGTGGCCATCTTCCTGTCCTCTTTTCAGGACTTGAATCTGTTTGGCTGGCAGTGTGCTTCTGGGAAAAAACCCTGAAGTGATGCATTTCACGTATAGGCTTGATCTCAAGTTATTTGAAGAAACAGTTGAACCTGTATCAGGCTGCCTGCACTGTGAGATCAACAGCAAAGTCCCATCTCATGTGTCCCCTTGCCAAGGGTGGTCAGGAGGACATTCTCAATGGTGGCCTGACCCAGGCCGTGTCAGCTTCCAGAATCCCTTCCCACAAGCAGTATGGACGTTGACTAAAGAATGTGGTAATGACAATCTGAAAGGGCAATTTTTCAACATTGTGCAGACTTCTTTAATATTCTGCTATATTGTACAATAGGGACCCTTGTGGTGCAATGGTTAACCTGCAGTTCTGCAGTAAAGATTCTACTCACAACCTGAGTTTGATCTCAATGGGCTCAAGTAGCTGGCTCTAAGCAAAGTCAGCCTTCCATTCTTCTGTGGTCAGCAAACTGAATACTCAGCTTCCTGCAGGGGCAATATCTAGCCTGTGTAATTAAATTGTAAACCTCCCAAAAAGCACTTTAAGTGTTCTGGGGCATATTAGCATCACACTTGGCTTGGCTTTTTGCTTCATTCACCAGATGAGCCTAATGAAAGCTCTGAAGATCCACATCTTTTTGCTTCCCTCTTCCTCCTTAAGCTTGGGAGGCTCCAACTATTACAATTAATTTCCATAGTGTTGTTGATTTTTTAAAATTAAATTTGATTTCTTATACACTGTTTTATCTAGTATGCCACCAGGGAATAAGTTGCACGCTTAAGAAGCAGTGCAATTTTTGAAATGGGTTAATAAATAGCAGGAGCAAAAGAAAAATATTTTGAAATGAAAGGTGAGGCAAAATGATACAAAGCAAAGTAAAACTGTCATTCTTCTTTAGGGAAGAGTTTGCATTGCTAGTTTGGTCACAGGCCAGGTGAAAAGATTGGTGTATCATGGCTTTTCATAGATACAGCACAGTCTTGGTAACAATATTAGGCTTTCCACACACTCAAGTAAGTTTCCAGTGTGTGTAATTATACAAAAGTCTATGGCTCTGAAACTGTAAGATGTGTTTAGCTGTCAATGACCAAGGCGTCAGCCATCAGCAACCAAGGGATCAGTAATGGATTAAGTTTCCTCTGGTGAAGACGCTTTGATATTTCTAATGTCAACTCAAGCCTCTGATAAAGACATTATCAGATAAAGAAGCAAATAACAGCCTCCTTTAGTTTGTTTTTTAAAATTTCTTTTATATAAGGGTTGGTCCCTATTCTCAAGTCTGAATAGAAGGTGTGCAGTCTGTGGAAGTGTGTAGCTTACTTAGTTTTGACACATTAACCTTCAAGAAAATGATGAATCCCACTGAGTTTACAGGAGCCAAATTCTTATTAGTACAGATAATGTTAAAATCAGTGTCAACCCATTCTCCACTGGATTTATCAGAACAGGTGGTGCCTTGTTATGATACATTCATCCAGGAATGGATGCGGGAGTTTGGTGCCTGATCCATCCATGATAAAGGAAAATCCACAAAATGCAGATGCCTGAGTAAACTGACCTTGGGCTGCTCCTGCGGGTTGCGTTTCCAAAGAGAGGTTTTTAACCCCCTCCTGACACCTCAACAAACCTTGCTGCCAGGAGCTCAAGGTCTGTTTGCTGAGGTGTCAGGAGGGGATTAAAAAAACTCTCTTTGCAAACACAGCTGGCAGGAACAGCCCCAGGTCTGTTTGCTGAGGTACCAGGAGGGGGTTAAAAACCTCTTTGGAAGCCTGCTTTTCTCAAGAAAAAAACTACCATATACTGAGACTGTAATATATGAACCACATTGTGGTGGGGGACTACTGTAGTAAGTGAATCATAAACTACAATGGGAAGCTTTTTCCTTATGGCTAATAATGCTTAGAGGCAGACATTTTCATGGATATCATACCTGCCATTGTTATATCAAGTCATAACTGATGCCTGTACTGCAGGTACAACTGTGCTCACGACCTGGGGTTCAATCCCAGGGAGCAGGCTCAAGGTTCACTCAGCCTTCCACCCTTCTGAGGTCAGTGAAATGAGTACTCAGCTTGCTGGGGGGGGGGCAATGTGTAGCCTGCATACTGTAATTAAAACTGTAAACCGCCCAGAGACTACTTGAAGTGATATGGGACCGTATATAAGCAGAACGCTTTGCTTTGCTCTGCTTTTTAAATGAGAAGTTTTAAGGAAGGGTTAAAGAACCAGGTCCAGGCACCCTGTGAGTTCCCATGGGGAAATCAACCCCTGGTCTCCTGAGTCTTATCCACTGACTACACACACACCACCTCCAATTTCTTCTCTGTGCTACTCTAGGAGCACTAGGCACCAAGGAACCAGCCCAGTACTTTTACCAAATTCACAACTGTTTTTTCATCCCAGGATGCATTTGTAGATGTCATATGATTCTTGCTTACTGATGAGTAACTCATTCAATTTGTAGTTTCTATTCTGGGTGAAGTTCCAATGCAGATTTCTTGGCTAAATCATCTGGTCAACTTTTTGGACTTTTTTGCTTCTTCTCTGCTAACAAGCTAACAAAAATAAAACATAACAATAGGCTCCCATCATCGTTCCTTGTGATTTGCTTACTATCTGCTTTATTCCTGTATTTGGCCTGCTATATTACAGAAAGAAACCCAATATTAAGACTCAAATATAAAGTATCAGTCAATCCAGTGCTTTAAGCTTTGGGTATCCTGCTTCTTTGAGGGTTGGAATACATGACCCTTGTGATGCCTTGCAAATCTAAAATTCTCTGGTTCTCTCATTTTCCCATGTCTTAACTTTAGCTTTACCCAATGAATCATGATGAAGAGTTCTAGAGAAATCAAAAGGTTGCAAATGTTGGGAGACTTTAGGTTTTTTTTTCCTATTTAGCTAAACACAAATTTTGACTTTCGTTTAGGCAAGTCTTTCATGGAACAAGTGGTTTAAATTTGGATAGGGTGGAGTAATTTTGAACGTTTTGTACTTTAAGAGGGCCTTCTTAGTGGCTTTTGAACTCCCTGCCAAGAGAGTTAAGGTTTGAATTCTCCCTGCTTTTCTTCTAGCAGCAGGTGAAAACCCATTTTTTTTTCAGACAGCCTTTTGGAAATTAAGCACCTCAATCAATAGTATTTTATGCAATGTCCTGGCTGTGTTTTTTAAAAGATAAATTATTGTTACTGTGTTTCATCAAATATTTTAATGTCTTCAAACTTTAATATTAATAAAAAATTACTGTGTGCCATTGAGTCAATTCTGACTAACCCTTTTCAGGGCTTTCTAGGTAGAGAATACTCAGAAGCGGTTTGCCATTCCCTTCTCCTGAGGCACTTTCCCAAGGCCACACAGTCTTCTCTGGAGGGAGAAACAAGAGGGAATTTAACATCCAACCTCTAGCTTCGTAACCCAATACCTAGCCCACTGAGCTACGAAATCATAATATTATAACAATCGCATGTATGTATGTATGTATGTATGTATGTATGTATGTATGTATGTATGTATGTATGTATGTATGTATGTATGCAAATAAATAAATAAATAAATAAATAAAGTTTTTATTGCTGCTGAATGTTATAAACTGTTTTGCAAGGATTTATTCTAAAAGGTGGCATAAATAAATAAAGTACATTATGTCTTCCATACATGTTGTATTTCCTTCTGCAAACACTGGTGGAGCACATACAGTCTGGATAGAGCAAACATGTATGTAAAGTGTAGAGTTGTTCTCAGCCTGTTTGTCAGGCTCTTCTCTGCAGTGGCACGAAAGTCCCTACAAAAGGGGGAACAGGTGAGCAGAAAAGCAACAAACCCCTTTTACACTACTCAACACTAGCAATATAGTTAAAAAACACCCATACGTATGTATTCATGTGCTTCCATCTTACTCCACCCAGCCCACAATTAGATACCCTGTATACCCTATAAAAAGTGTGGGTATGCTCTTGGAGATGAGGAATCACTTGCTCACCAACTGTGAACATTTTTATATTTGAACTGTATATATGTTGAAGGTTCTTTGCAAGAAATGTGAGCCCCATAGAGTAAACAAGGAGGGTGAGGTTTTGTGTTCCTACCAGAAAAACTGAGCCCTGTAGCAATAAGAGGAATAAATGGAGACATTAGCAGATTAGATAGCAGACAGGTTGCCTGAAGAAATGTTGCTGCTCCTTTGCATGAAGATGCCTGCCTGGGTGTGCACAAGTTAGTCCTGGGAGAATTTCCAGCAGATTAGGGTCTTTCCATCTCAGTAGGATAGAAGGAACACACAAAGACCACTCCTCCCAGCTCAGACACAAAAGAGATCCATATAGCAATTGCAGACAGTGGAATGGGGCACTGTGTTAATTAATAGGTCTCTCCAAGGGGAGGAGACACTCATTAGGCCCATTAGAAAGCAACCAAGCTTGGACAACATTGGCAATTACAGACCAATATCCCTTTTATGAACAAGGTCATGGAAAGGGCGGTTGGCAATTAGCTTCAGGTGCTTCTAGATGAAACTGATGCGCTCAATCCATTCCAGTTCAGGTTCAGGCCATACCATAGCATGGAGACAGCTTTGGTCACCCTGAAAGATGACCTTCTGAGAGATACCAATGGAAGCAAAGTGTCATGTTCCATCTCTCCTTTTCACCATCTGCCATGGATGCTGTCCTGTCCCTTGAGTGCTGCCTGGGAGCTGTTCTGGAGTGGATAGGGGCAAACTGACTGAGTTTGAAACCAGATAATATAGAAGTCCTGCAAGTGGTGTCTGTGGGGAAACTCTTTTTTTGGGTGACTAATTCTCCCTGCTAAAGTTGAGGCCTGCAGCTTGGGTGTCCTTCTTGACCCAGTGTTGTCTATGGAATCTCAGATAGCATCTGTGGTCCGCTCAACCTGCATCCATCTTTGGCGGATTGTTCAGACATGTCCCTACCTGGATACCAGGGCCCACACTATGCTGATCCATGCATTGGTAATCTCGAGATTATACTACAGTACTGCCGTGATCTCTATACAGGGTTGCCTATGAGACTGATGTGAAAGCTTCAATTGGCCATACTATTGACTAGGGTGAGAAATCACCAACATATTTCTTCCACTCTTGCCATCTTACACTGGCTACTAGTCCACTTCCACATGACTTCAAAGTGATGATGAGAACATATAAAGCCCTAAATGGCTTAAGACCTCAGTACCTGTCAGAGTGTCTTCTTCCACTGACATCTGCCTATGTTACCTGTTCCTCCCAGGCAGGGCACTTCAGGGCTCCAATCCTGAGGGAGGCCCAGAAACAGAAAACTAAGAACTGGACTTTCTTAGGGGTAGCCCCTTGCCTCTGGAACTCTCTACATCCCAAAATATGCCTGGCCTGCTCACTGCGAACATTTAGACAGATGTCAAAAGCTTGTCTATATGGAGGCTTTCCCTGAGTCTGGGGCATAGCTCCCAGCGGTATACCTCATGACCTAATATTTTCTGCCACCACCTCTTTTATCAATTGTTTATTTTTATTGTTTTACCTATTTTTGTTTGTGTTTAGTTTACTGTTTTTGTTATGAGTGGCCTTGTAGATTTATTTATTTATTTATTTATTTATTTATTTATTTATTTATTTAAATCTAATACTTACTTACTTACTTACTTACTTACTTACTTACTTACTTACTTACTTACTTACTTACTTACTTACTTACTGGAACATAGCTGCCCCATGGTAGAAGCAGGGGATGAAGTTCTGGGATGATGCACCTTTCTCTTGAGACCCCCAAAAGTTCCTGCTTCAGAAGATCTTCATGGCCTATGTACCACTGGGAAGAAGTATTTGTGAGAATCTGTTCTGTGGCATGTATGGCTTCATAAACTCCAGCTCTACATTTGAAGGCAGGAATGGACCATAGAGGCAGCCCATGACTAGAAGACAAAGATATTCCCAATAAAGGGAGCATCTAAGTATCACAGCCTTGGCTTCGCCTCACCCAGGGGATTATGCAAACCAGCTTGGTTTGTCCAGTGATTAGTCTTCAGGATTCCAGTACTGGTTTCTTTGATAATTCTGCTTGCATAAAGAATGCTTCAATCACCTTCCCGCAATATTAATTGGCTTTCAGCTCTAAGGATGGTCTGCCTCTAATATTTATTTCTGGCTTGAATGCAATCACTGAGCCACATCACTGGTGCAGCTTATTACTAATGACACCACTGACTGGAATATGCTTTTAAGGGTTTGAGCTAGGAGTCTTTCCCAGCATCATCTGGAAGTGCTAGGTGTGATGAATTCTAGAAAATTCATCTTTTGGATCTGTCCTGTCATCTGTATAATCTGTTGATTCCTGGCCATGCCATGTCACACGCTATCATTTCTTTGAAGTCTGATGTGAAAGGAAGGCACTGACTTTTCACAGATGGATGCTAAGTCAAAAGGGAGCACCAATGTTAGGTTTTCTCATCATCCAAAATGTTTGATGTGATTGGCAAAATGTTTGAGGTGATTGTAAAATAGCAAATGGGAGATACCATGTATTACCCTGTATTACCTCTTCTGAATATCAAAGTTTAGCCTCATCCATCTGAATATCAAAGTTTATCTTCATCAAAGATGTTATGAAGGGATAGCAAATGGATAAACAAGGTTTTTACAATGTATTTCCCTTTAGATCAAATGGTCCCCTGGACCTCAAAGAGTTACACTCAGATGATAATAGATGGCTCCTGTCTGTTAAAGGATCCACTTGTCAAAATACACATCCTATTCAGATGATGGAACACTTGAGATCAATAGGCATGTGTCGCCCTTTTGTTCCCTATCAAAGTAGAAAGTCTTTCCGAGTAATTATGTTAATCGATGAGAGAGTCTACACCTGCTTGAGCCTATTTTGCATTTCTGAAGAACAAAGGCAGGTTTGGGGTCTATAAGAATTGGCTGCTTATCCAAATAGAGAGCTTCTTGGGGAAACAGTTTTGGCAGCCATGTAACTTCTGTGCCGGGCTGGCTTTTCGAGAGAAAGCCAAGCAATCTTTTCCGTTCCGAGTGTGAGTATACTAGCCAGAATTAGTGAGCGTTATTATTTTCAGTTCTGGGATGCAAAATTTCACGTTATCTTCTTGAGACTGGTTTTCTTTTAAAGTTACTTTTAAGCTTGCCTTAGAAACTTGCCTTTATTTGTAAAGCTCCAAAGGATCTGTAACTCTTGTCAGATGATGCTGACAAGAAGAGAGTTCTGTTTTTACTCTTGCTTTTTCTTTTTAAAATAAATTTCTTTTCTTTACCTTTTTTACTGGAGTCTGTGTGTGTGCCTGAGGGGGGAGTCATTGCTAAATTAACCAGAGCCTTAGCCAAGGCTGCACGCTACTGACTTTTCTGTGAGCACGAAAGTTTCTCTTGATTGAACTCTATGGGACCTGGAGCAGAGTAGATGTTCCAAGGCTCCCGGGCAGAGGGTTGTTCAGAGGAGAGAAATCCCTTTTTAGCTGGGGCACTGCGGGAGTCAGCTCACTCTCCCAGGAAGGCGGTGTTGCTAGTTAAACCGAGAACCCTTCTTGAATAGTCCTGGGGCATGCCTGGACCGCAAATTATTATATTTTTGGTGGCAGCGAAAGAATGGCATGTGTTAAACGCTCCGAATGCATGACACTAGGAACTACACCAGGCATGGCTGCACTATTAATACTAATTCTATTTTTTACAACCTTCCCCTCTTGTTGTCCACGACACTGCACACTTATTTTAAAGCGCTGCATCTCTACTAAGGCTATGGTTATGAGCACTATCCAGTCACATGATGGGCTTCCACATCTCACTAATTTCAGTAAAAGAGATTGTCCCAAATTATGTAATTCACACTACATCCTAAATATGAATTTTGCTTTGATTGTGCCCAAAGAAAGGACTGTGTGTTGATGTGACTGTAGCTTCTAGATCAGGGGTATCCAAACTTTTTGCAAGGAGGGCCAGATTTGGTGAGGTGAAAATGTGTGGGGGCCAACCATTCAGCCACATTTGGCCCCTGGGCCGGACTTTGGACAAGTCTCTATAACTGGCATGTCCAAACTTCGGCCCTCCAAATGTTTTGGACCACAACTCCCACAGTCCTTTGTCATTGGCAATCTAAGCTTAGAATTCTGGGCGTTGTGGTCCAAAACATCAGGAGGGCTGAAGTCTGGACATGCCTACTCTATAACATGCAAGGAGGCAGGGAGGATGCTGCAGCAACGGTAGGCTAGGCAGGTGGCTGCAGGGATGGACAGAGGCAGGGAGGGCAGGCAAACCATAAAACTGCAAACTGATGCCTCCATCCAGTATGGGGAGGGGCCAGGTGGCGGGGATGTGTGACAGGCTGAGCCAGTGGGCAGAAGAGGCCGCGGGCCGCTCAAAATTTGAAAAGGGGCTGCATTTTGCCCCCGGGCTTGACTTTGGACATGCCTGTTCTAGACGATCTCACCCAGCAGCATCACTGGCTTCCCTTGCCTCTAATGTGTTCCATATCAATTTCTGCTCTTTTTTTTTAAAAAAACCCTTTATTTAACTCTACTCCACAGTCAATTAAATGTCTGCATGAAAACTTTGGCTATTTTGCTATTCCCCTCACCCACCTACCTCAAATGGTCTCTTCTCAGTTTTACTGGCATGCAAAGCCAAAGTTCATAGGGACAAAGAATGAACAGCCCTTGTGTCCCCATTCCAAGGCAACATAGAAAGCAATTGCTGGAAAAGGCTATTCATGGCCAAACCACAAAACTCATAACTCCAGCACCAGGGAATTAACTTCACTCCCACAGTCTTTCAAGCAGTGCCCCTCAAATGTCTTTCACTCTGAGGAGCAAAACGCCACCTGCTCTACCCATTCTATGACAACTTGCAGGCGTGGCAGGCACAGGGTGCCACAACAAGGGCATGCAGTTCATCAGCTGTCTGTGGAGGGGAGTGGCTTTAACACTCCTTCCTCTGCTACATCTCCATATTCCCTGCCAGCTGCTGCCATCACATAGGTGTGATTAGCCTCTTGAGAGGAATGACTGAGCTCTACCCAGATCTGGCTGGCATGTGATTGCATGTGACTACACTGGGGTAAAAAAAAAACTTCACAATATGCTCTGGAATTTGCACATATGATCTCAAGGGTTTTTCAATAAACATATAATGCAAAGGTTAGTGCAACCTAGCCCATCCTTCCGTCCTATCCATATTGTTTTCAACCTGCCATTGTGGACTTCTAGTTTTTTTCTAAATGCAACAATTCAAATTGTGTTTTGCCTGTGTGATCTTCCATGTCTTCTACAAATGAACTGGGGCTATGTTTTGGGTAGTTTTCTGGTGATGTAGAAAGTTGGGGTGTGATGTTTTGATGTCTGCAATTTTTCTCCTTAATTGTTCTAAAGCATTTATTATTATTATTATTATTATTATTATTATTATTATTATTATTATTATTATTATTATTATTATTAAAAAAACACCAAACTATTGAGCACTGGAACACTGTATTGCTGTATTTGTTAAGTGATAGATCACCTCCACACAGAAAAAGAAAAGAAAAGGGAAAGTAAATATAAAATCAAGCCAATTCTGATGAACTCCAATAGACTACAATATTTCCATGACAATGGGTATATGTTTATATACATATGGAGAGCCAAATATTATTGGACTACATCTTCCATCACTCTGAGCTGACCTAAACAACAGTGAGAGATTATGGGAGCAACAGCAGTCCAACAGTATCTGAAGGACCATATGTTACCTCCCCCCAAACCACTGCAAGAAAGACTGAAAAGTGGAGGCAACTGAGTTGATCCATAAAACCTATACAAAACACCTCCATACCTTGACCAAACATGACTTACAACCACAAATTAAAATTTAATTCAGCTAAAATAGAGATGTTCTGGGTGAACAGAGAATATTAAAGAAGGCAGGTGAAACCTGGGCTGAGTGGGGATATATTTTCCCCTGAGAACGTGAGTTCACATCACAGCTTGGATGTGCTCCCAGAATCAGTCCTGAGCCTGGGCACGCAGGTTTCAGTGGTAGCCAAGAATGCAAAAGAATAACGAAAGCTAGGGCATTGATGCATTTGTTGTTGTATCCTCTTATGTCTAATATGGCTATGATGATACAATACTGTAGATTCATTCCATATGAATCACTGGAATATGACCCATGTGGGGCTGAATTTGAAGCCAAATTGACTGGTGAAGACAATTACACGGATCATAGAACTCTGTCACAACAGCTCCATTGGCTACTGATCTTCCAAATGCTATAGCTCTGTTGTCCTCTTGCAGTGAAAACAAGTTTTAAATCCACTGGTCTTTAGGGTATCTCAAGATTCTCTGTAGTTTTATCTCTTATTGGCCAATCCAGTGTCCCTATGAGACTGTGAGAAACCCTTGAAATTTGGTTACAGACTTTGATCCAGAAGTTGTTAATTCCTATCTCCTGATTTCTATGCAGAGGTTCTCCTAGGTTGAAGGACAAAGATATCCAGGCGTTATTGCAAGAAAAAGACTGCCGATTCAAACTCACTGGAATCTACTCTTGTACCATTTGTAGCAGTGTTACATCAACTCTTAAGCTGCAAATGAAACTTGGATAGGTTATCTGTGGAAAGATTTGTACATATTGGAAAACAAAAACATTTGGTGGGGCCACTGTGAGATACAGGAAGCTGGACTAGATGGGCCTTTGGCCTGATCCAGCATGGCTCTTCTTATGTTCTTATTGGAAAAGTCACAGTAAATGTGGAAGACGTCATATACATCAGTAACATGTTCACACTATCGAGAAGGGAAAGGAACATAATAAACAAGGATAGGATAAACCTTTCCTGCCATCTGTCCTCCTTCTTCCACTTTCTTCCCACCACTGAGTTTATATATGCAAAACAGGGTAAAGGTGTGAGTCAATAGAGTCAACAATGTGTTAGACATCCTCATAGTCCTGAAGGGAGATGAGAGCTGGGTGGAGATATGCAGGTGCCCTGGCATACAGAACCGTACAGAGGTGGAAATTCATCAGGAACACCTTTCCTTTCTCCTGCACACCTTCCAAAATGTAACCATCTCTCTGATGATGCAATTATTAACACTCTTTAGAGCTCAATAACTGTAAGTGTAACTGGGCAATTCTGAATTCTAGATTCTAAAATTACTTGATTTGCAATACCAAACAGTTGCAATTGCAATATATATTCCGTTACTTACTTCAAAACATGACAAGCCAGCCTATTGGAGATAATTCCAAATTCTATTCAATGCAGTCCTGATTGTCTGTCTTTTAATAAGGCTGGAACGCTTTATTGAAGATCCTGGAACTACCTATAAATTGCAGCTAATAACCTTATGAATGCCACAACAGTTCTATTACACGTATCAGGCAAGGCATTTCATTCAACAGAAAGAGTTACCATAAAGTCCAAAATTCATGTGTATTACCCTCCCATTTCCTATAACTTAACTATTGGACACTGCAGAAACACACACATCCTTTGCCCTAAAACCTGAAGTTCAGCTAAACACATAACAACTTTATTTGGCTGTATCAGGATGTTAAGAAAATAATCTCTCAATCTGTTTTCTTTTTTTCCTAAATTGTCATATAAAAAGTGAACACTGGTTTCATAACTTGGAAAGACTGATTTCCTAATTCTGAGGCATCTAAATTAGATACTTCTTTCAGAATTGCATCTATAGGCCAGTGATTCTGAGGGGAAATGTTCTGCTTATATACCGCACCGTAATGCTTCAAGCACTCTCTGGGCGGTTTACAATTTAATTATGCAGGCAACACATTGGGTACTCATTTTACTGACCTGGGAAGGATGGAAGGCTCAGTCAATCATGAGTCTGCTACCTGGGATTGAACACCAGGTCATGAGCACAGTTTTAGCTGTAGTACGGGCATTTAACTACTACACCACGAGATTCATCTTGCAAGCAAATGTCTGGTACTTTTTTAAAAATTGTCTTTTAACTCCTAACTTGTTTACATTTGGGGAATCTAAACTATTATGGCTAGCATGTAAAAGATGTTGGAACTATTTGCATGTTATATGCCTGTGATTCTCAGTCATCCAGGTGAGTTTATCTGGAAGTTGAATCATGGCAAGTGGACTTCTTTTCTTAAGAGAGTGAAAAGTTTCAATGCTCATCCAAACAGCTTCCTCAATCTGAGGAAAGTTAGTTGCGAGTCCTCCATTTTATAGTTCACTTTGACCTCATGTCACCCTAGTCTGAAATAAGCTCATAAGATGAACAATGGCCTGAATAAGCTTGTTAGGTAGACAATAGTATCCATAACCTTAAGTTGAACAATGGCCTAAAGTGCTGAAACCTCTAAAGAATGGGTTGTTAGCTATGGCCTTGGTGGTGAAGGCTTTTTGATTTGTCTGGGTACTGTTGAAATCACTGCCTGATAAGTAGCAGATAGACTATGCCTGAGGCCGCCACCTCTGTTGAGGGAGGGGATTTCAAAGCTCACATGAATGGCTTCCCTGGCATCTCTCTCAAACCACCAATCTTCTCTGTCTAATATGCGTACATCCTCATCTTTGAATGAGTGCTCTTTGTCCTTCAAATTGAGGTGTACTGCTGATTCTGGTCCTGAGCTGTTGCCCCTCCTATGTTGGGCCATGCTTCTGTTTTTTTTTTTTTTTGTTGTTTTTTTGGTCATCCGCCATCCGCCTCCATGACTTCTTATTATTATGTCATTGAATTGATTTTATTATCTGTTTATTTGTTGTATTTACTCATTTGTTGTTTGTTTGATGTGAACCGCCCGGAGTTCCTTCGGGAAGACGGTGCGGTATATAAGCTTTATAATAAATAAAATAAATAATAAATAATGGCTCTTTAGGTATTTGCATGTACATTTGCATGTACAGTAGTGGCAAATCTCCATAGCAGGCTTCATATCTAAAAGTTTCTGCACCAACATTATCAGTTGATAGGAATGTGCAGGATAAAGATGGTCTGTTTTGGGCAACAATGGTCCATTTCTAAATTCAGTGCCACTGGAAACTGAATCCCATCTAGGGTAGAGCTGAGCTAAACATGGATCCTGACATCAGGCCATGATGACAAGCCGGTCAGTACTTTTGTCATAACAATAGCATCAAAATGATTACTAGAGCAATCGGACAAAGTGGTCAAATTTTTAGGATCCAAAGAATGCACCCCACATTGCGAGAAAATGCTAAGAAGAACATTCAAGATGGTCTGTTTTCTTTTTAAAAATCTATACAGCATACACAAAAATCACTTGAGGAGCTCTCAGATCCCCCGCCAATTAGTTTCTCTTGAAGTACTCAAAAAACTTCTTCCAGTTCTGCAAGGCCTCTTTGAAGTACTGTGATGTAAAATACAGACTACAAGACATTACTGTAAAAAATTCACGTTGTGCCCCCAGGGACATCCAATTGTATTTTTCCCCTACAGAAATAAGGCAAATTATTTTAAAGACAAAAACGATTATCATTCAGAAGTGTACTTTTTTCCTGAACTGTTATTTCAAGAATGGTACAAGTGAGCTCCATATGCTCATTAATCAGGAGGAGTCAGGCAGGATGTAGGATTCTAAGAGATGAACTGCTCAAAGCAGTTGTTTGAAGGTGTAGTAGAGAGCTCAAAAGCAGTGCAAGAGAAAGGGAGTTCACGGGAAAGAAAGAGGGCACTGTAAGGGTTGGACTCATGGGATTTTAACCAGGTGAAGCTGCTTCTACAGGCTAGCATGAAATAAAACTGCCCCGTTTCTGTTTTGTCTTTTTCGAGCTTCCTGTGTGTGCTTCAAAATCTCATGCCTCTCTGCCTTCATATAGCTTCTTTCAGCAACAGGGAAGGGAAAGCTTATTTGCTATAAGGAGTCCACTCCACCCACTTCAGAAAAACCACAAAAGAAGGAGAGGAGACTCAAGCTGCCTGCTCAGCAAAACCAGGTTTCTTTCTCATAGCATAACATCTCCCATTTTTGGGGAAAAAAATCTTATGTTGATGCACCAGTGAAGGTTGAAATATGCCCACTGCTGTGTGGATCTCTGCATACTGGATTACCTGCACCCAGGTAGATACGTAAACTTAGACAGAGATGGGGGAGGGGGAGAGTTATACCTGTGGCCAACAACTGGCAAGAACGATCCTGTAGACTTTATGCTGGCACCAACAACTGTTCACAACAGAACAGAACAGAAGATGTATTTGCTGCCTGCAGCACATCTTGGATTACAGGGGTGTGTAATGTGCCCTTCTCCCCCTTTGTGTGGTAAGAGCAACAGTCATTTATGCGGCCAACACACTCAAGTAGCATCTGCAGAAATCTCTTACCAAAACATATATATCAGCCCAATGCTGAAATAAATAAAAATAACCTTGAGACTTGTTCAACCTATTAGTCATACTTACACTGGTTTTGAGAGGTCAGGCTTTATATTTTACACAAGATACAGCGATGCAAGCTAAAACAAATTTTAGTGGAGGGCTTTGAAACCAGGTCATCAGGATGCAATTCCAGCATGTTTGCTCGTTGTTCCCAAAGAAGGGAAGGGGTGAGCAGCAACTATGTAGTAGCTCCAGTTGTTCCGATACTGCAATGCCCATGCTTCTTCATCACCTTGGGCAGATGAGAGAAGCAGTCTAACAACACCCACTGAAAGGTTATGGTTCAAGCAGCAATGGCACCTCATCTATTGTGTAGCGATACAATTCAGAACATGGGTTGCCCGGCTTTACAGTGGCCAACGTCACCTGTCTGGTTCTAAAGTAAGGTCAAACTGGTGATACTGCACCTTAAACACTAGAGAAAATAAGCAAACCATTTTAGCATTATTAGAGAGAACGTGTTTGCTTTGTTTATTTTGAGCAAAATAAGAAGATAGCAAGGCTCAGATTCTTTACTTATGTGAGAGTATTTTAATTGTCAGTAATTTGGCTTTTTTTCTCAGACACACATATCATCAAGACTGTTGCACACAGCCCATATCAACAAAAACATCTACACACTACCATGTATGTGTGTGTGTTCTATGTTTTGCATGTGTGTAAAAGGGAACTACTACCAATCCCAGCACATGTGCTGCAATACTTCCTGAATATGTCATATGGTATGTGAAGTCGGACTCCATGAATTCTGTCTTTACAAGTACACTACCTCCTGTGTTACATTTCAATTTACATTATATATGGGCAAGCACTAAGTGAAAAAGCCTTATCTCCAGATTTTTAAGATGGAGGTAAAAGCTACACCTTTTAAAGCAACTTTTAAAATTAATACTGAGTTTGAAGCCATTTAATTGTCTATTTTAGTTAAGTTGGCTCATTTGTGGTATGGAATTAATTATTAGAGATGGGCACGACTTGAAAAAAAATTTTTTCGAGTTGTCGTTAGTCGGGCCAGTCCCATTTCGGCTCGTTTCCGGTTTTCGCGAAAATTCGCAAAAATTAGTCGGTTCGTTTTTTCGTTGTCGTTAGTACTGGTTTTTTTGGGGGGGAGCGGGCTCCTGGAGGCACCTCTGTGGGGTCGGTGCCTCCTCTGGCCCGCTATAAAGGGAAAGTGGGCTCCTGGAGGCACCCGTGGGTGCCTCCTGCCACTAGGAAGGGGAAGCAGGCTCCAAGAGAGACCCCTCTACATGGGGGTCTCCCTTCCTCACCTGCTGCTGCTGCAAAATGCTATGCAATAGCCATATGGATATTGCATAACATAATGTGCAGACGTGAGACCAGTGTGAGAGTCATAGGGTCATACCTTCCCTGCACAGGGCTCCCGCACCACCATGTCTCACACAGAAGGGAATTGTACTTGCTGCGTGTAGTGCAATGCAAGCAAGTAGATCTGGCTTTAAGGTGGCTTAGTGCAAGAGCTAGGGTTAGGCTAGTGACGGGTAAGGTTACGGTGGGCTAGTGGGTTGCACCTCTGGGTGCCTCTCTGACCCACTAAGAAGACAGTCTGTGACGTATGGGTACGGAGTCAAGGGTTAGGGTTAGGGCTAGGGCAGGTTTTAGGGGGCTTTATGGCACATCCCAGAAGTCTCCATGGCCAAGTGGCCATGCGACTGGTGGGATGGCTCCAAAAATTTGCATGGTTGTCCACTCCTACATGGCTGGCCACTTGGCCAGCCCATCATTGCGCAGGTGTAAATAAAATAAAATAAAATAAAATCAATGGAGGACAGAGGAGGAGAGGAGAGACATTTTGTTGCAAGAAAAAACCCACTGCTACTGTGAAAAATCTGGCAGTTTATATATTTTCGCGTGTTTCTTTCTGTTGTGCTTGTGTGTTTTTGGACCACGATTTCAAAAACAATATTGCGTTCGCCGCCCCATTTTGGATCCCCGCCCGCACCGCATGGCATGGCGATGGCGACTCGCGAGTCCGGCTGCCCAGGATGGGGGAGGCAGGACCCCCTCCAGAAACCACCCCTCCGGTAGGTGCCCTGCGCCCTTAGTCAAGCAGGCATTTTTCCGCCTGCTTTTTTGGCCCGGGAATGGGTGGGGGGAGAGTTTAAAAGTTTTTTCCTGTGCCGTCCGTGCCGCTTGCTTGCGCTTTAATTGCGGCGGCCGGCGGCGAGACTGGGCTTTTTGCTGGCTGCGAGCCTGCGGCGAGTCCCACCAGAGCAGCCCAGGACGGGGGATGAGGGGGGAGGCCGGGGACCTCCAGAAACAACCCCTCTGGTAGGTGCCCTGAGGCACGGCAGGCATTTTCCCGCCTGCTTTTTGGCCGGGAACCGGGTTTTTTTAACTTTTAAAAACTTTTTTTCTGTGCCGCGTGTGGCATCGCGCGATCTCGCGATGCAAGGAACGAGCACGACAAATCAGACCAAAATTGTTCGTTCGTCGGTTCGAGCTCGAAGTCTGGGGGAGTAATTCCCGTTACCGTTTCCGTAGAGTAACGGAACCGAGTAACGGAAACGGAAACGGGAATACCGCTAAGTCGTGCCCATCTCTATTAATTATTGTTTTTATAAATTGTATGTTTATTTTGTTTTGTTTGATTTTATTCAGAGCTGTAAACCACCCAGAGAGTGCCACACCCTTTGGAGTAGTATACAAGCTAAATAAATAAATAAGTAAGTAAATAAATAAATAAATAAATAAATAATCTCAGAAACACATGCTCATGCACACACTTGCCACCAGAAAACAGGGGGTAGAGAAAGGAGTGAACTGAACTTGACCTGAGTTATACAATCAAATTTCACATGAACTAAGCCAGGGTGCTACAATGGTTAGAGACTTTGAATTGTAATGTAGGAAAACCCAGCTTCAACTTATGAGTTCAGCTATGAAACTCACAGAAAAGCCTTGGGCAAGACTCTCAGCCATTCTGTCTCAATTTAAATTACTACGTTGGCTACTATAAGACTAGATTTGTGGCACTGAGCTCTTGTGGGAGGTGTGGGAATTAAATAATCAAGTGTCCTGATATTATGTTGAAGGAATATTCATTACAATCTGTGGAACATCTTTTTTTAAAAAAAGGCAAGCCACCACCTGAACCAGGTATTGTCATTCAGAATCAATATTCTTTCAGAAGTTACTCATTTTGTCATTTCCTGCCTTAGATACTACTGTTGTGTTCAGTAATAATCTAGCTAATTCTCTACAGAATAATTATGCAGACAATTATTTAGATTGTTACAGAATACAACAGAAGTCTCTCCATCCTGAATTATATGACTGTACGGTCATCTTTTCTGGCATTTCCAGATCTGGTAGAGGGTGCTGGTAGTAACCGTTTGGGACATATGTATGTGTGCAAAAGCACACATGCATGCACACACATGAGCATGCAAAGGCACACACCCAATTTATACCCCACAACTGATCTGCTGCCAGGGTGTATTTTCACATGACCATTAACCAGAATTGTGGAGAATCACAGCTGCTTGTGAATAGGATGTGTGCTCATTATGAATGACTCCTCACACTTTCTTTCTCAGGCAAGCAGGGGCAAATACTTAACGTCACAACTATCACAGTGGAGTGAGAAATCTGGCTTGCCAATTTTGCACCTAGGCAGTTGATTCTTAACTCACACAATATCCTGACTTTTTTTCAGAAACAAGAAGCCAGGGGCTCCTGTTCAGATATAACATTAAATTCATGAAAAATAAATAAATGCTGCTAATGTTCCTACAGAAACCTGTGTCTCTTGTTTTAAGGCCAGAGGTGGAGCAGCTCATGGGCCAAACAGGGGGATGAATGCCTCCAGTCTGGGAGGAGAGGACATCCCTCTGCAGCAGTCATGAGCGACTTATGGCTAGATGGCTAGATAAAGAAGCTTGAAGTTGTCCTTGTGTTCCTAGAGAAGATAATTCTCAACATTTCCTTCTTGCCAGGGGGTTTCTGGCAAGAACATCTCCATGACTTACAACACCAAGCACGATTTTTGGACTAACATGACTTTTTCTACTTTCCCCCCCATCCAACCAGATGAAGAATGATGGCAGCCTGCACATTTTGCCAAGTTATATTTCAACCTACTACAGATTCTGCCCCCACCTGTGAATTCAGGATTATATCCAACTCCATTGGTGGAAGCAAGCAAACAAGTATTTTCTGTATTCTGGCTTACTCCTGTTGATAAAGTGCTGTCACAGTCTATAGTAGATAGTAGACTGGCAACCTAACTTACAGGCGCCAAAAGAGCTTAGAAACATTACTTCTTTGAAGCATTACTCACAGGATCTCACTCGCCCAAGCAGCGCTGACAGCCCAAAACCAAACCTCTACAAGGTCTGCACATGCATCAAAGGAAGGCAGATTTGGACAGGTAGGCAGGGGCTGTTCCTTACCCAGCACCCTTCTGATCTGTTTTGGTGTCTAGCATCAGCTGGCTAAACAGCATTAAAAGGCTCCAATTCCTTTATAATAAATTGAGAATTGTATTTCTATATCTTCTTGCATATGATTAATTCAGAATACTTTGACCTAATCAAGTTTACCTCCACTTAAACTAAAGGGACTGTCCCTGATCCAGATATTCCGGATACTCCTGTGATGGTTCCTCCAGCAAAGCTTGGATAAACTACTGTTTCACTCTGACATGGTACAAAAAGAAGATGTCACCCAGAAAATGATCTTTGTCCTTGTGGTATATCCTGCATTTCAGCTAGCTTGCATTTAATTCTTCAAGCTAACTCCCTGCATATGTTATCTTTGCTCTCCAAATGCTTGGTTTATCCCTCATCTCCCTCCCCCCCTCCCCCAAGCACACATCTCCACCTCTGTTTTTTACTATTTTCTGGCCGTTGAAAGAAACAACTATATCACCTTATACTTCATTCTACTCAGAACGGTGTGTGTGTGTGTGTGTGTGTGTGTGTGTGTGTGTGTGTGTGTGTGTGTGTGTGTGTGTGTGTGTGTGTGTGTGTGTGTGTGTGTGTGTGTGTGTGTGTGTCAGTCAGACTTCTGCAATGCCATATTTGTTTTCTGCAACTCCCATAAGTCCTCATCTCTGCCCATGCAAACTAAGATTTTGGTGTCCTGAAGTCCAACACCTTTGCAGGGTCAAAGGTTCCACATCTCTGAGACTGACATCCTGCAGAGTCAGCCATAGGAAGGCAGAGAGGGTGTCTGTGGACTGGATATGTATTCACAGTCTCTGGCAGCATAAACACAGAGTGTCGTGTGAAACGGGACCAGAAATGCCTTCACTCCACAGCCACAGCTCTGTCAGTAAGAGCTTAGAAAAGGTGCCTTTTTAACAACAACTCCCAGCATCCACCAGCCAGCAAGGCCACTACTGGCTGCAGTGTTTTAGGCAATGCAATCCATAACAGTAACTTTTCCAAATGTTCATTCAGAAGAGGGGAAGACATTTATGGCAGCAAAATATCCCTTTCCCTTGACTATTCTGGGGCTACTTCACTTGAAGCTCCAAGCCACAAGAGTATGACCAGCAATTGTGAAATAATACTAAAAGTTTAACTAATATAGACCCTGCCCTTCATGCGGCATGTACACAAACAGGCACCGGGTGAAAGAAGTCATCTGCATTGTTCCATTACTACATTCAACTTTCCCTCCACATTCATTTCACTTCTGACCAGTCAACATAAATGTACTATTATAAATTGTGATGGATTTTTTTTGCTATGCAAAAATCAGAACTTGGAATTCTTATTTGTTTGGACTACCACTCCCAGAATTCTCTCCCTAGTGATGCTGGCTGATGTATGGGGGGGGGGGGGTTGGGGGTCCAACAAGATGTCCAGCCTATAGGAAACATATGCATTCAAAAACCTGAAGCTTCCTACAGAAGCACAAGGAGAGGCAGATTTTGCCCTGCTGAAGTCAAGTACTTAAATCTATCAGTTCCTCTGGTATACGGATTACCTTTCTGGCTCCACTCTGAGCCATCCCTTAAAGCCCAGGCTTCTGATTCCATAATTTATTGCTCTGGCTCAGAGCAGGCAAGTGAGCAAATCTGAAGAAGAAGGAATACAATAAGTGTGCCAACTATTCCAGAATTCTTGTCAATAATAATAATGTTAATTAGCAACAATAATAAAGTTAATCATGACATAAATCCAGCTGGGGAGAATCCGTGGCTACAACTACTCTGAAGTCCAGGAGAAAGTGGTGTACAGCTGAAACAAGTAGGTCTCAAAATCACTTCCCACCTGAGCCATTCTTACAACAGCCTTACAGAGAAGGCTGGTAGTGAGAAACTAAACGAACACACAGAGAAGGCTGAAATGAAATTCTGTTTGCATGGGATTTCACAGTCCACCCCTCACATTCCTGCAGCTCAGCCCCAAGCACATTTCCTCAGATCTTTGACCTCAGCAAAGCTTATTTCTAAATAAATAAGCATCATATGACAACCTTAGCCGATTTGCAGGGCACTGTTCCGCTGTTCTCATGACAGCCGCTCATCCCACATTTCTTCACACATTTCACTCCTCATTCCGTATCAGGTCTACTTCTTCAATGGCAAAACAAGGCAATACAGTGTGATCAACACCCAAGTCTTGTTACAGCGCCAGGCAGGAGAAATCAGTCACTTGACTGACTCAGAAGAGAGGGCAGCAAACAGAGATGAAATAAACCCAATAAAATAGGTGTGACACTCTAGATGTCAAGCTATAATTTTCCAAACAAACCAGGAAAAAAACTTTGGGGGTAAATCAGGACCAGAGTGCCACTACTTTGCGATTCCTTACCTTCCAACCGGGAGAAAAATTTAGAGTTGCAACTGGCCAAGTTTTTAAACATTTTAAACCACACCAGCTTCTTGCGCGCCCTTAACCAAAACGCCCCCCGAGGCTTAAAAATGAAGAATGAAAATAAGCGTGGACATCGCTTCCACGCGCGTCGAGCAGATCGTGTTTAAAGCACGTGTACCCGTCCTTCCACTTCCTATGCAGCCCCGGCGAGTCTTTTGGACAAGTTTGGGAGAGGAAAATGGAAGCGCGCTCGGCTCGCCCCGACTGCCTCTCCTTCGATCCGCCAGGTTCTTCCTCGCCCTTCCTAACCCGGGTCCTCACCTGGCGCGCCTGGGCCGGATGAGCACCACGATGAGTGCCAGGATCTTTTCCCCTCCTTCTCCTCCCCGCCGCCCGGCCAACTTGCTGGACCCGGCGCGCGCGTCCTTCCCGCCGGCCCTGAGCTGAAGCTCGTCCCGCGCCCTCCTTTTTTTTTTTTTTTTTTTTTTTTTACCTCGTGCTCCAGAGGAGAAGGGCTCTTTCCTCGCGCCTACTTGGGTCACCCGCTCGTTCCGGCGGGCGCTTCTTCTTCTTCTTCTGACACTCGCGACGGCCGAGGAAGCGGCATGGCAGCGGCGCGCGCGCGGCTGGAGCAGGCGGGCTGCAAAGAAAGTGGAGAAAGGGAGAGAGCGGCGCCCGGGAGCTGGGACGGCGGGCGGGCGGGCGACTGGAGCTGGTGACTCGCCTGCCTCCTTCTCCCTTTCTCCGGCTCCAAGGCGGGGGGAAAGAAGAGGACGACGGAGGAGGAGGAGGAAAGGCAGCGGCCAGCAGGTGTAGCTGTAGGTGTGAGTGTGTAGGTGCGCTCACGAGGAGAAGGGGAGTGCCCGCCGGTTGTGCGTGTGGGTGGGTGGGTGTGTTCCTGTGTGAGGAGAACGCGCGCGCCGTCGGTGTGGCCAGTTCTAGGTGTGCCGCCGGCACGCGCGCGAGAGAGGAGGGGGCGGCCTGGAGCGGGAGACCTCTTGGCCCTCTGAGGGAATCCCCCCGTGCGCGCGCCTGGAGGAATGAAGAGAGAAGGAGGGAAATAAAGCTTGAGGGAGGGAAATTTATTTTATTTTATTTATTTTTATTTTATTTTGAATATTTTTACCGCACCTTTCTCCTTGGAAAAGGACCCAAAGTGGCTTACAATAAGGAAGGACAATATAAAGCCCAGAACATTTTAAGACGTATTCAAGTATGTCTTGAATATGTCTTAAATATTCAAAAAGGCAGAATTAATACAGCGAAGAGCTGCCCCTCTGAGTGAAAAAAATCAAAAACATTGGTGGGCGTGAGTGGAAATAAGGAAGGGTTGGCTGATGTTAAGAGGAGTGCACACTGTGGGAGGCTTGGCTTCCAGCACCCTTCCACAAGGAAATACTGAATTGCTCACATTTCTCAGGGGCAGGTACCCCCCTCCCCAATTACTGTAATATATTTAGAGGCACTGGGATTGCAGAGGACCTGAGTTCTAGATGTCAGGGGCAACCAGTTCAGATGAAGGGAAAACCACTCTCCTGTTGCAAACAGGTGTTAAAGTGGATCTATGAAAAGTTTGTGGATGGACCTAAAGTATACATTTTGGTGGGTGAAATCTCCCTGACAGCTCCTACTAACCTTTGAAGGGGAGGAAAGCAATGGCTTATGTCTGAAAAAGTAAATTATAGATGTGGTGAAATAGCCTGCTAGTTTTTCCTAAGGCCACCCAAGGAATGCCATGGTCAAAAACTAGTTGAAGCAAGCAGCCTTTCCATCTTTCAGCCACAGGATTCCATTCCCCAAGGGTGATATGGAACTTGGAGGGCTAACAGGTTTATTATCTTGGGACAACTCCGGCCACAGTGCCGGAGGACTGGAGGATAGCGGATGTCACACCAATTTTTAAAAAAGGAAGGAGGGGGGACCCAGGAAACTACAGGCCGGTTAGCCTTACATCTGTCCCAGGGAAGATGGTGGAAGGCCTCATCCAAGAGAAAATCTTAAAACACATAAAAGTACAAACCTTGCTGAGAGAAAATCAGCATGGCTTCTGTAAGGGTAAATCTTGTCTTACAAACCTCTTAGAATTTTTTGAAAAGGTCAACAGGCACGTGGATTTGGGTGAACCGGTGGATATAGTCTATCTGGATTTTCAAAAGGCTTTTGACACAGTCCCTCACCAAAGGCTGCTGAGAAAATTGCATAGTCAGGGGATAAGAGGGCAGGTCCTCTTATGGATTGAGAACTGGATGAGATCCCGGAAACAAAGAGTAGGTGTCAATGGGAAATTTTCACAATGGAGACCCCGTGCAAAATCTGTTCATAAATGACCTGGAGACAGGGATAAACAGTTGGCCAAGTTTGCAGATGACACAAAACTTTTCCATGTGGTAAAAACCAGAGAAGATTGTGAAGAGCTCCAGAAGGATCTCTCCAAACTGGGGGAGTGGGCTGAGAAATGGCAAATGCGTTTTAATGTAACCAAATGTAAAGTAATGCATATTGGGGCAAAAAATCCAAACTTCATCTATCAACTCATGGGCTCTGAGTTATCCGTTTCATCAGGAAAGAGATCTTGGTGTGTTGGTGGACAGCTCCATGAAGGTGTCTCCCAATGTGTGGCAGCAGTGAAGAAGGCCAATTCCATGCTAGGGATTATCAAAAAGGGGATTGAAAATAAAACAGCCAACATTATAATGCCGTTATACAAAACAATAGTAAGGCCCCACCTGGAGTAAAATGTTCTCAAGAAAGACATAGTGGAACTGGAAAAGGTACCACCCCACTGGGCTGGGGCACCTCCCTTATGAAGAAAGGCTAAAACTTCAAAAAAGGCGCTTGAGTATGATTGAGACATACAAAATAATGGGCTATGAGTAAAGTGGATAGAGGGAAGCTCTTCTCCCTCTCTCAAAATACCAGAACAGTTGGGAAGTAAGAACTGACAAAAGAAAATATTTTTCACCCAGCGCGTTGTAAGTCTATGGAACTCCCTGCCACAGGATGTGGTGATGGCATCTGGCCTGGATGCCTTCAAAAGGGGATTGGACAGATTCCTAGAGGAAAAGTCCATCACGGGTTACAAACCATGATGGAGATGTGTAATCTCCAGGCTTTAAACCAGGGTAGTTCAAGGGCCAGATGCAGGGGAGTGGTATCAGGAGACAGATATCTAGTCTCATGCGCTCCCAAACGCATCTGGTGGGGCCGCTGTGAGATACAGGAAGCTGGACTAGATGGGCCTTTGGCCTGATCCAGCATGGCTCTTCTTATGTTCTTATGTTCTTATCAGAGGAGTTCCGTGTGAACCTGAACATGGGTGTGCAGCAGTGTAGGTGAAGTGGGGGAAGAAACAGAAATATATGGGCTTTATATGTGATGTGGCAAAACATCCCACACATTATTCCACCCCGGCACTCTGTACAAGAAGTGTGTTTGGCTTTAAAAAGGCCATGTTTACACAAACATTTCAAAAATGTCGCAAATTAACTGAAAACACTAGCAGATAACAAAGCAAAGTGTTCTGCTTATATACCACCCCACACCACTTCAAGTAGTCTCTGGGCTGTTTACAGTTTAATTACAGTATGCAGGCTACACATTGCTCCCCCCACCAGCAAGTTGGGTACTCGTTTTACCAACCTTGGAAGGATGAGCCGGCTACCTGGGATTGAACCCCAGGTTGTGAGCACAGTTTTACCTGCAGTGTAGGCATTTAACCACTGCGCCACGAACAGGGCCAGCACTTCCATTAAGGGGAACTAGGCAGTTGCCTAGGGCGCCAAAATGGAAAGAGGGCGCTGGCCAGCCTGCTGCCCCCCTGCCGCCGCACCCTGCCACTGGCCACCGCCGTCCGTCCCCCCACCGCCCGCCAGCCGCTTGTCGCTGTCCACCCATCACTGCCTGTTGCTGTCCGCCCGCCGCCTCCTGCGCCCATTGCCATCCACCCCCGTGCCCGTCGCTGCCCCCCGCCATCCACCATCCGCCGCCCCCACCACCCGCTCTGCCCGCCCGCCATCCACCCCACCCACCCCGCCCCTCACCTAGGGCGCAAAAAAACCTAGCACCAGCCCTGGCCACGAGTGGTTCAACAGAAGAGAGGTCATTTAAACTACTCAAGAAGAGGAATGTGGTTTTTTAAAGTGTTGCACCCATAATTGAAAATGGTTCCCACTAGAGGACAACACATGCTATCAGAAACAAGTTAAGATGATCTCCCCTGTTGATAGAAATAGGAATAAAACTTCTCTTTTCACAATGGAGGGTCACTTATGGATCTGATTTAGGACCCATGGTGTGGCACAGCCAGAGCTTGCTTTGGGTCAAATCTCCAAGACCTCTTGATTAGTGGAGGTTATGAAATCACCAGCCACTATCCTCTCACCTCTGTTCTCTCTTTGTCTAGCTGCAATCCTCACAATAACTGGGGGAGAAGTGGATTTTTGCAAGAACAGCATATTGCCACCAACTGTCTGTGTTGTAATACAAAGTGCTTGAATGCAATTTGATGTTGAAGAGATAATAAAGAGGCATAACCTGTATGAAAGACCTGCTCAAACTGGAAACCAACATTGCAAGAACTCACATTGATTTGAAGAGTTCCAGCTGCCTGTGTTTAGAGACTGCCCTTTAGAAGGGACTGACTGTAGGGACAATAATGTGTGGCACCTCCAAGAGCACTGTGGCACAGTGGTTAAACTGGAGTATTGTAGTTAATACTCTGGTCATGACTTGCATTCGATCCCAGCAGATTTAGGAAGCCAGATCAAGGTTGACTCAGCCTTCCATCCTTCCAAGGTCAGTAAATTGAATGCCTAGCTTGCAGTGCATGTGACAATGTGCAGTATATATAATTAATTGTAAACTCCTCAGAGAGTGCTTTTAGCACTATAGGGTGATATATAAAGCAACATGCTTTGCTTTCCAGATTTATGACTATACCATGAACTGGGACCAATGCAAATATTGACCAATTGTGTGGCTGTTTTTAAAAAGGGGAGATTATGCGTTGGACTCTGTTAGTGAAGGGATAAAACTATCAGTATCATACAGGCCTTATACTTTCCAGTGGGTTGGTTATCACATCTGGAATACTGTGTACAGTTCTGATAATAACATCTGAAACAGGATATTTTAGATTCTAGGTTAGCTCTCTTACGAGGAAAGATTATAAAGTCTGAGGCTGTTCAGTTTAGTAAGGGACGCATGATAGAGATCTAAATGACTGTGTATAGTGTGAAGAAAGTAGATCAGGAGAGGATGTTATAACATGGGAACCAGAAGTCATGCACTGAAGCTGAATGAAGATGCAAGATAGATAAGGCTTTATAGTAACATAGCAACAGTGCATAGAAACACTTCCAAATATTATAGTATACATGGCTTCTAGTTAGATGCAAGGTGATGAGGGCCATCTGTAGCTGCTAGCCAGGGATGTTATGTATCACCACAAATATGAAAGGCAGTATGCCTCCAGATATTAGTTGTTAGGTGTGTGAGAGGAAAGGTCTGCTTGTTCTTAAATCCTGCTGGTAGGCTTACTTTCTTTTGCCAAACGATTAGCTGCAATATGAACAAAATGATATGTTACATAGGTCCTTCGAGGCTCTACCTAGGAGAAAATGTTGTGTGGCATTTTGCCCAGCTGGCCCTATGCCCACAGTCACCAGTCTCCCCCGCAGAGGAAAATCCACTGCTCTGGGCTACAAGAAGGGAATAAGTCAGGAGGGTGAAGATTCTGCATGCCTAGGCACAGACCCCAAATGCCTGTCACTTTGCTGGTGCACATTCATGTTGCCAGGCCTTGCTAGCACTGTAAGGCATGTGTCAGGGCTGCCTGATTTGACCAAGGCCCTTACCACTGGTACTAGTGTTCTTTTTGCTGGAAACCCATCTTCAGGGAAAACAGGAAGGACTGGCATGTGCCTATTTGATGGCAAACAACCTGCCTTCCAGAAGACATGCCCCCTTCCCCTCCTCCGGGCTCACCAGAAACATGGCCAGATCCTTCAAAATTTCAACTCCAAATTTGCCATTAGATTCTGGTGTGTGTGTGTGTGTGTGTGTGTGTGTGTGTGTGTGTGTGTGTGTGTGTGTGTGTGTGTGTGTGTGTGTGTGTGTGTGTGTGCGCGCGCGTGCGCGCGCGCTTACTGGGGAGACTGGTTGAGTTCATCTGTAGCTAGTAAAGAGAATATCAGAACATTCTAAAATATAGGGCGATAAATACCACTGAAACACACTGTTTCAGTAACATGTCTTGTTTTGTTGGAAGATTGTAGGGATGAGAGGCCAGGAAAGGATAACTGTAACTGCAAATCAATGGAAGACCTCCAGTAGCATTGCCAAAACAAAATAGTTGCCACAGGGAAACATTGGTTGTTTTAAGTTACCGCCAACCCTCCTCTTTTTGTGGTTGTTCATGTTGGAAATAATTGGGAAAGCAGCTGAAAATAAAACTACTACAATGGCAACATCTAAGAATTTATATACTGTATATCGTTTTCAGAGGCAAAGTGCCTCTCAATACTAATTGCTTGGGAACAGCAGAAGGACACTGCTATAGCCCTTCCATCCTGTTTCTGGACTTTTTCCTCTCCAAGGCATCTTGTGGGTTCCTGCAGGGAAGCTGAGGGCTGGATTAGAATGCCTTCTTGTCCCATCCACCTATCACATTCCTATGTTTTGTTCCTTTCACAGGTGTACTCTGCATTTCGGATGTCCATAGCAATGCATTAGACTGTTATAGCCAGCTCTAAAAAGAAAGAGCAGGTGTAATTATTGATCATAGATACATCAAGAGAGCCACTGAGGCTCATGAACACAGAGATGCCTCACCCCAAAATTTTGGAGGATCCTCCCTTGCCTTGGTTATGAGCTATTCATGAAAGGAGCACCCCATTCCACCCGAAGGGCCTACTAGGATGACCATGGCAACACACTGGTCTCTCCTTCCGAAAAAGAAAAAGAAATTCTGCCAAATGGTCATAGAAACAAGTTGGGCTGATTAAATTACTTGTTGCTTTATTTATTTTATTCTATTTTATTTTTGAGTATTTTTACCCCACCTTTCTCCTTGGAAAAGGACCCAAGGTGGCTTACTGTAAGGAGAGACAACATACAGTCCATTTCAATTAAAACACATTCAGTTTGAGAAACAGGGAATTGAGGGGTATATTACAGCATTAGAAGGCAACATTAAAACTAACAACTGATAACATAGTGACAATGCAATCACAGAGGGAGAGATAAACACAAAGTTGTAAGTGGACATAAATGCAAAGACTGTATAGCCATGTATGGTAGATTCATTAAAAGACACATAATAGGTAGTCCATCATTCAGGGAAAGCTTGCCTGAAAAGAAAGGTCTTTGCCTGTTTCTGGAAAGACCGAGGTAGAGAAGTTGTGCCACATGGAGGGCAATACACCAAGAGAATTCCTATTTTGTTACTGGCTCCTACTTTTAGGAACATACATTCAAAACCATGGAATCGGGGAACATGACATCTAGCAAGAGGGATGGAGTTGTAATAGACTATTGCCACTATACCACCACATCCACCTGGTCTAGTCTGTTGTTTAACAAAGAAACCTGGAGGGCAGAGTTGAGTGAGGTTGACTCCTCCGGCCTCATCCAGCCAAGTCTCTGTGATGCAAGTGAGATCAGCATGTTCTTGCAGGATCAGGTCCTGAATGACTGTTGATTTCCCATTCACTGATCTAGCATTTACCAGCAAAATTTTCATTTCAGGGGTCCTGTTATCAAGTTTTTAAGAGCAATTTCAATGTATAGATACCTTGGGAGTTACCAATACCCTGCAAGCCCTTCCTTCTTTGTAGTGTTGAGGAACCTTATGATGGCCATGTCTTCCCTTACCCAAAACAGTAATAATAGGTTTCCCCCAATAGTCTTGCATATTCTCTTTTACCTCGGTATTCAAGCAATGTCTGCGGCACCAATTGCGGCGCAAATAATTCCTTTCCCAATGTAACTGTATTACATAGAATGTATCCCCTTTAACTGTGGATAAATTTACTTCTTTTGACGATCCATTTTATAATCATGCCAACAGATTTTTTTATATAATTAGCAAGTATAAGGCCTCACAAAATGGTAAAGGAGGAATGTCCAAGAGCTGGGTCATGTTGTACCATTTTGCTGCCATTTCATGCTCTGTTGTGGAAAATGAGCCAACAGTGCTCATTTTGTATCACAGGCTAGTAATCTGAAGCATTCAAATATTTGCAAAATATTTGCAAAAGTATTGAATTTAGTTATTGAATTTAGTTATTTCTGAGAAATAGGAAAATAAGTTGTTATTTTCTAAAATGGTAAGTAAAAAATACAACTGTGGCCACTGCAAATTCCCTTCATGGGGCCTAGGAATTACAGTGGTAAGTAACTACTTACTGGCCAAAGTCCTGTTGGTTAGCATAAGCGAAGTAGTAACTTTCAGTCTCTTTCTCCCAGCTAAACAAACTGTTCTTCTGTGACTCCTGAGGGAATATATGTGTGCATATTGGCTTAGTATGTTCGTGAGCATCCCTGAAGAGTTACAACAGGGACACTTTGTTTGCCAAAGAGAAACAGACCAAAAGTTACAATTTGGTTTATGGTAATCCACAGGATTTCAACCATTGTTTAAAGATGACTTTGAAGTACTGAAGCTGATAGTACTATATCCAAAGGGAAGAGCAGGCCTCCCATTGTTGCTTAGGGTGCACAGACAGAGTAGCACTAAACATGCCAAGGATTTCATTTGTTCGTTTGTTCATTCATTCATTCATTCATTCATTCATTCATTCACCCTATTTTGCAGGATTTCACAAAAGGTTGCCAAGTTGTATAAAACAATTTAAAAATTAAAACCAGTTTAAAACACATCAAAACATTAAACCAGTTGCTCTAAAACCTGCAAAGGTCACTATTTGCTACCCTGCAAAGGCTCCAATAAATATGCTCCAATTTGGCACTAAAATGATGCCAATGTCAGTAGCAATCGAGCTTCCAATGGGAAGACATTCCACATTCATCTGCTATGGCAGAAAAAGTCATTCCCCGTGTCTACACATAATGAACTGACCTTGTTGGTGGGTCTCAGAGAAGGCCCTCCCCAGGTTTATGTAGAAAGAGGCACTGTTTCAAATAATCCTTCATAATTAACTGGTTTTTGTCAGGAATCTTGTTTGTCTTCCATCGTTGTATATACAACATTCTAGCTGCCGTGATAATATGGATTATTACATTTTTTTACCATCACCAATATTTTGTTGTATCATAAATGGTAAAAAAAATCTCTGGTTTTACCTCAAGATTAATTAAGATAGTTTGTAAAATAAATTTTTGTACCATACACCAGTATTTTTAGCCCTCTTACACACCCACCACATATGGAGAAAAGATCTCCGCCCTTTGTTACATTTCAAACAAACATAAGATATTTTATACATTTTAGCCAGCTTATCAGATGTTAAATACCACCTATAGAACATTTTATAAAGATTTTCTTTAAATGTTGTTGACTTGGTAATTTTAATATTAACTTTCCATAATGTTTCCCAACTGAATTTCTAACTTTAGATCCTGTGCCCATTTTATCATACATTCTTTTATTATCTCTTCTTCTACCTGTCTAACTAATAAGCAACTATAAAATTTTAAAATTAACTTTCCATTAGAAGAAAAAATGATTTTATCCAAGTCAACTTCTTGATTTGTGAAGCTATATTGCTTTTTATTGTTCCTAAACCAAGATTTCATTTTAATTTCCAACCACCAATCTATTCTAATTCCATGTAGCTGTACTTCTTCTTTTGATTTTAGTTGTAATTTTTCTGTTAACAAGTCTTTATATCTCAGATTTTTTCCTTCCTCTGTTATAGAGAGTTTTGTACGTGCCAGTTGTGGGAAGACCCAGAGTGGCATTGCTGTATAGATAGAGTTCTTCAATGAGTCCCAAACCCACAACAAGGCACTTCTTATACAATGATTTGCAAAGTCTTTTTGAGCTTTAGCTTTTCCATACCATAAATAGGCATGCCATCCAAAATTCAAGTTAAATCCTTCTAATGATAGTAGTCCATCTTCGAGGGTCAGCCACTCTTTTAGCCACGTCAGACAGCAGGCTTTATAATATAGAATCCAGTTTGGTAACGCAAAGCCTCCATTTCCTTCTTGTCATGCAGTACTTTAATTTTGATTCTGGGTTTCTTTTCATTCCAAATAAATTTTCTTATTTTTTTTTATCCAAGTCTTGCAATAATTTAGTTGATTTAAGGACCAGTAATGTTTGGAACAAGAATAATAGTTTTGGTAATACATTCATTATTCTCATAAAAGATAGTTGTAGATTTTTCGATGAGGTCTATTTCTATTTGTATCTCTTTTATTACTTTGGTATAGTTGTCCTGAATAAGATTGCTAGTTTTTTTGATGAGATAGATATCTAGATAGCGGACTTTCTTAACCACCTTGAAATTAGATTTTTGTTTCAGATTTTTGACTTCTGTCTTTGTCAGATTCTTTAATAACATTTGAGTTTTTTCTTTATTTATTTTTAGGCCTGCTACTCTTCCATATTCCTGTAAAGAGTTCAAATTTGAGATTGTATTTATTGGGTTTTATAATATTATCATCAAAACATCAGCAAGGGTTTATATTTTAAATTGGTGTTTCTTAATATTAATTCCAGTGATTTCAGGATTCTTTCTAATATTTTGCATCAAAACTTCCAATGTCAAAATCAATAATAATGGGGAAAGTGGGCAACCTTGCCTTGTACCTTTTGATATCATTATTGTTTTAGTTAGGTCCCCATTGAGATTTTCTTTCATACTTTGATGTTCATATACACCTGAGATTACTCTTCCAAATGTTTCCCCAAAGTCTATTATTCAAAGTTGTTCACGTAAAGATGCCTAAGATACATTGTCAAATGCTTTTTCTGCATCCATTAAGATCCAAGCAGCAGGTTTGTTGACTTTCTGTTCATAGTATTCCAGAGAATTGAGTGCAGTTCTTATGTTATGGCTGAGTTGTCTTCTAGGAAGAAAACCATTTTGATCTTTATGGATAAAATTAGCTAAGACGCTTTTTGATCTCTCTGCCATGATTGATACAAATGTTTTGTAATCAATATTTAATAGAGAGATTGGTCTATAGTTTCAAATAATTCTAGTCCCAAAATAGGATTCTATGATGTTGCTGTAACAGGGGCTCATCCTTCCAAACAGTTGAGATCCTTCAGAATGAACACAGGACAGGAACCAGCTAAAGCACCAATATTTCTCACAGGTACTTGGAGAGAGGATGCCTTATCCTACAAACTGATGAAGTCCAAAAGGTCCTCTCAGGTTTTATAAACTAAAAACCATGACTTTCTTTATTGAATTAGTCTAAGTTGTTCCTTTTTTTCTTACTGCTTTCCACTTTTGCTAATATTATTTCCCCAAAAAAACATCATGTCTTCTCATGATATGTCCAAAGTATGATTGCTTTCAATTTTGTTAGCTTTTGTCGAGAGGTCAGTATTGATTTGACCTAGAACCAATTTATTTGTTTTTGTGGCAGTCTTCAACATCACATTTCAAATTACCATTATTTATTTATTTATTTATTTATTTATTTGACGCATTTATATACCGCTGCCATTTTCTGAACTGGAACACAGGGCGGTTCATAAAGCATAGCTAAAATAGCTAAAAGGCTAAAAACACAGTAAACAATTAAAACAACAACCGCGGTAGAAAAGGCAAGATAAGAATAAAAATGTTTAGCAATGAGGGAGACCCTCAGTGGGGGGGCAGCAAGTGAAGAAAAGGGGAGGAAAAATAAAAATAAAAAAATTAAACAGAAAAAGAGATGAGGTCACCATATGTCTCCTTAAAAAGCAACGTTTTCAGTGCCTTTTTGAAGGTGGGCAGGGACTCTGCAAGGCGCAGCTCACTCGGGAGTTGATTCCATAGAGAGAGGTCTACAACCGAGAAGGCGCGGTTATGAGTTGCCGACTTCCGCACTTCTCTCAGAGTGGCCATCCTGAGTGAGCGCACCCGCGACGATCGAATGGGTCTGGCCTCAGTTGGTCTCTGGGGAATCTGTTCTGCCAGGTATTCAGGTCCCAAGCCGTGGAGAGTTTTGAAAACCAAAACCAAGACCTTGAACGGGCAGCCAATGCAGGCGTGCCAGAACTGGGGTGATATGTGATCGTATTTGCGAGCACCCACCACCAGTCTAGCAGCCCGCATTTTGCACCCGCTGCAATCTCTGGACAAGGGTCAAGGGCAACCCCACATAGAGTGCATTGCAATAGTCAATCCTCGATATCACGAGGGCCTGCACAACCGTTCTCAAGGAGGACTCATCGAGGTACGGATGGATCTGGGCGATCCTCCGGAGATGGAAAAAAGTGGCCCTGGAGACCGCCATCACCTGGGCTTCCAGGGAGAGGGCTGAATCCAGGACCACGCCCAGATTCCTGACCCTGTCCGTAGGCTGGAGGGAAACGACCCCCAGGCTAGGTAGGGGGCCATTGTACCTAGACGAGGGCGCCCCAAATAACAGTATCTCAGTCTTCTCCGGGTTAAGCTTGAGCCTGTTCATCCTTGTCCATTCCAAGACCGCCTCCAGGCACAGATCAAGGGAGAGAACTGCCTCCACTGCAGAAGAAGAAAAGGAGAGATAGAGCTGCATGTCATCAGCGTACTGATGAACGTGAACTCTATGTCTCCTGATGACCTCCACCAGCGGCCTCATGTAAACGTTGAACAGCATGGGAGAGATTGCAGACCCCTGGGGCACCCCGCATGGGAGGGTCCAAGGAGCTGACAAATCCTCCCCCAGCGGAACCCACTGAGTCCAACCACCAAGGAAGGAGCGGAGCCAAGCAAGCGCCAAGCCCCCAACTCCCGCCTCGGCAAGTCGGACCAGCAGGTTACCGTGGTCGACGGTATCAAAGGCTGCTGACAGATCAAGGAGGAACCAGCAGGGTGGAACACTCCCTGTCAGCCTCCCTGAGGAGGTCATCCTGCAGAGCAACCAGGGCAGTCTTGGTCCCGCGAAACGGCCTGAACCCGGACTGGAAGGGATCTAGGATATGATTATCCTCCAGGTAGGTCTGGAGCCGGACGGCGGCCACCCTCTCAACTACCTTGCCCAGGAAGGGAACAATGGCGATCGGACAATAGTTGGCAAGATCGTCCAAGGCCAGGCCGAGTTTTTTCAAAGTAGGTCTCCTTCAGATGGGAGGGAAAAATTCCCTCCCCGAAGGAGGTGGTTGCAATGGCAGAAGCCCACTCCAGCATGTTCCCTTCGGCAGATTTAATAAGCCAGGCTGGGCAAGAGGCCTCCGCAAGTGAAACAGGCCCAAACTCGACCAGGCGAGGTGACCGAGGGGGTAAGGCTCCCTGGATAACCGGGGATAGGCTACTGCAGCTGGAGTCCAGGTCCGAACGGATGGCCTCAATCTTGGATCTAAAATGGGCTGTGAATTGCTCACTAGCGAAATCACTAGGAGGAGGCCCCGGCTGACCAGGATTGGAGAGGTCTCAAACCACCCGGAACAACTCAGCCTGGCAGTTCGAGGCCTCACCAATTCTCAGGGAGGCATGTGCTGTTCTAGCGTTCCTGATCATGTGAATATAACGGCTGGTCAGCTGTTTCAATGCAGCCCATTTATCTGCCGCTCGATCCTCCCTCCATACGCACTCAAGCTTCCTACGTTCATGCTTCATCGCCCGCAACTCATCCATAAACCACGGCAAGGAGCGGGCTCGGCAGCGGAGGAAGCGCTTGGGGGCGATCCGGTCTACAGCCCCAGTGGCACCCTCGTACCACTTCTCCACCAGAGCCTCGACTGGATTGTCAGCCAAAGCACCAGTGAGCTCTCCGAAGGCTTCCATGAACCGACCAGGGTCCAGGAGCCTTCGGGGGTGGGCCCAGACAAAGGGCTGATGCTCCCCGTGGGGCGGGGCAGTGATCAACAGGGAAAATTTTAGCAGATGGTGATCTGACCATGACACGGGTTGGGAAATAAGATTCCCAACCCTCAGAATAGAATCTGACGACATGGAGGAAAACACCAGGTCCAGGGTATGGCCAGCACTATGGGTGGGGCATACAACATGCTGGGAGAGGCTCATGGAGGTCATGGACTCCATGAAGTCCAGAGCAGCACCAGACAGTACCCCCTCAGCATGCACGTTGAAGTCCCCAACCACCAATAGGCGGGGGGACCTCAACAGGGCAGCCGAGATGAACTTGGTGATCTCTGGGAGGGATTGTGCTGGGTTGCGGGGAGCACGGTACACCAGCACAATGCCAAACCTATCCCGCTGACCCACCGATAAGTGGAGGCATTCAAACCCGGGACGCACCAATGTCGCAGATTTGCTAACAAAAAGGGATTCCCTGTGAACGATGGCCACCCCCCTACCCTCTGACCTGCCGGCCCACTGGACTTGATACCCAGGGGGGGGCAAAACAGGGAGAGGGAAGTCCCTCCCTCCGCACCCACCCAGGTCTCAGTGATACATGCCAGGTCAGCTTGCTCATCCACGATAACATTTCTGTTGATTTTCTTCCAGTCAACTTTTTTCATTCATACCTTGTAACTGAGAATACCATAGTGTAATTGTTCCCTAAAGACAATTTTGTAGGCAAATATTCTGATTCAGAGGTGGTACCCTAAAAATAACAGATGCTTCCCTTTGACAAGTAATTTCTTTTAGTGACAGCATCCTAATTATGTTTGAGAAACCTCCCAATTATTTCCTACAGCTATTGAAAATAAAACAGTGTACATCAATGGCCATTTTTGTTTGTCTTAGGAAGTGTCTGTGAAGAATTTCAGTCATCCAGGTGAGGTTATCCAAAAAGTTGGATGGCAACTGGACTTCTTTTATTGTGAGAACGAAATGTTTTGCTACTCATCCAAATACTTCTTCAGTCTGAAGAACCTGCTTGGATGAGTAGCAAAACATTCTGTTCTAAGGAAGTCTGAGAAACTCTCAAACCATGCAGCTATGCATTTTTAAGAATTGAAATTTTCACCACAGTTTCAGAATGCTAACTCAAAGGCCTAAATCCTTGCACTTAACATAAGCCAAATAATCAGAACTTTTGGTACTTTCTTACTTTCAAGTAACACATGCAGGAATTACTGATTTCTGGTGACATATAGTTCTAGTTTATGTCACCAGAAAACTGTAATTCCCGCACATGTTACTTGAAAATAAGGGAGTAACAGATGGATGTGGGAAGGGAGTAATTCTGAATGGAATCATTCTGAGTTGTGAATCGTGATGTATTTTCCAAAATTACTGTTCAGACTTTTGATGTTATGTATTCTGAGACCACGAAGTACATTTTCCACATTTTTTCTATAGAAAGTCCCCCAGAAATGCAGTAGTTGGAAAAGCTTTAAAGGAAAAAGCAGTTTCACTAACTGACCACACTCATGGTGCTTTGCTTTTGAATGGCACCTCACACCTCATGGCCTTCTTGGTGGGAAGGTGTTTGGGGGGGGGGGAGGAATAAGTGGCTTGGCGGAGAAGAGGCTTTGTGGAGAGAGGCAAATGCTGATGCTCCAGACATGCCCCCATCTTTGCAACAAAGTCTTCAGGGGGAGAAATCTAATGAATCATGATGGCTTGAAACAGATGTAGCCCTCTAGAGAGCCATTCTCATTTTTACTCTGGCCTTTTAAGGAGCTCTTCTCAGGATCCAGGGCCTCCTGTCAAACAGGGACACAACCCAAAAGGAAATGTTTCAGAAAAATTATGATATTTTTCTGTCTGTGCCACCTTCATTTGTGCCAGTGCCCCCTCTCCAGGGGGCAATGCAGCCCAGCTGAAAATGGCTGCTCTAGAGGAAAAGGGGGGAGCAGTCGCTTTGGGAGCAAATAGGCTGGACCAATCTGAATCAGCTTTGTATGTAATGCAGACAGTTAAAAAATACTTTGAATTCACTCATTTTATGTGTAGAGCAAATCCTGTCATATCTGACCAAGTAGTTGTCCTCTTACTCTCTCTCTCTCCCTTCCTCTCAGTGGGCATGTATATCTCCCCCCCACCATCCTTTCTCCCACATATTTTTCAGAGAAGTGAGGATTTTTTTTACAAGTAAATCAAGTCTGTTTTGGCACAGCTGTTACATTCCCTGTCAAGGATAAAGGAATCAGATGTTAGCTTTTGGATTCTGTGAGGAACAATGGTGCTACGTTAGACATGTTAAGGCAGGAAAAAACAGCTTTGGGGCTCCAGGGCATCAGCTCATGGCCACAGAAGCCAATGAACAGTTTCCCATCATTGACTAATTTTTTTAATATCTAGCCCAATACTACAGGATCAGGGACCAAGCTGGATTGTCATACATAATGATACCATTGGATCTGGCATTGTATCGGATAGTGTTCTGTAATGCTGCACTGCGTTTTGAGATGGTTTGGTGACTGCTTTCTTTTTTATTCTTTATTTGATGCAAAGTTTGCTGTTTTGAGGGAAGACGAGTCTATAAAAATCCCCTACCACCCTTCTGCAATTTATTTTTATCTACAGACCCGTGTTCCAGTGCTACTGTTTCAGTGTCTTGGGTTTTTTCCCCACCCTACTTTGCTTTTTCCTTTGTTTGTTTGTTTGGGTTTCTATTGGTCTCTGGAAGGTTTTTTTCATGGTAAGATCCTAGGAAGTGTAGAAATTAATTAAGTGCTCATGAAGTAGTAACTATGGTTTTTAATTTTTTCAATTTTTTTCAATTTTAAAACTAAAAAGATACAAAAAGAAGAGTAAAAAAGAAAAGAAAATAACTCAACATCCTCCAAAACACCTTAATAGCCAACAACACACAAACATGTAATAACAGATAATGTGCTCCCTTCATAACTGAAGATAAGATCAATTTTACTCCAATTTGTGGTGCCTCATTCCTCTTCCAAAACTGCATTGATTCTTGCAAAGGCACATAACCTTCCCCATTTACTGATACAAGGTTGGAAAAATCTCCCCAAATATTAATACATTATTATTTGTCTCAGTCTTCCTTAGTTTGATATTACACCTTAATTTATCATTAAAAGCTATATTCCAAACTTCTTTATAGCATACATCTATTAGAAAATGTTACTTAACTTTCCATTTCCTTGCTATTATCACTCTTATTATCAATTCTTTCATTGTACAACTTCATTGCTCCTTATTAAATATTGATAAGAGAGCTATCTTAAGGCAGACCATAATATTTAACTTAATCATTTCATTTATTTCCTTTGTCATGATTGTGATTTTACAGCACAGTATAGCAAGTCAGGATCCAACTACAGTGAAATTGACCCCACTGATTCTGCCTGAGTTAGCACAATTACATGTTGTGCATTTTCTGTAAACTCTGCAACTACTTTTTATTTATTTATTTATTTATTTATTTATTTATTTATTTATTTATTTATTGCTCCAATTAGTGCTGAGGCACTACCCGTAAATGCACTATGTAATGTTCATTCTAACACAGAATATATCACACAGAAAGCTGAACTATATTCTGATGAGGAAGGAGTGAAAATTGGTGGAAGAAACATCAATAGTTTAAGGTATGCAAACAACAAACATTAAGAAGACTGAAATCAGGACTACAGAAGAACTACACAACTTTAATGATGACAATGAAGAAATCAAAATAGTCAGACTTGGTATGTATTGGTTCAGTCATCAATCCAAATGTAGACTGTAGCAAAAAACACACACCAGAAGAATGAATCTCAAAAGGGCTGCAATGAAGGAGCTAGAAAAAAAAACCAACAAGTGTAAGAACGTGACACTGCGAATCAAGATCATCCACCTTATTGTGTTTCCATTTGCTATATACGGGTGTAAATGCAGAACAGTTAAGGAAGCCGACAGAATGAACATTGGTTTGTTTAAAAATATGGTGTCATTGATTATGATTGGGAATTCGTATTGCAGGGGCCAGTATTATTTTGTAGTGCTTTCTCTTTTCTGTTTCTGGCATGTATGATCATCCATAATGGTTCCCAAAGTGATGGGGAGTGTCCTAAGTTGGTGGTGGACCATCTATTTTCAAAGTGATACAGCACTGAATTGATACAACTATTTGTAAAGAAGAAGAGATAACCAAATATCGGGATTTAGAAATAGAAATAGAAAAACTATGGAATAAGAAAGCAAGAACAATACCAATAATAATAGGTGCCTTGGGGACAATCCCAAAAAACCTGGATCAACATCTGAAAACCCTCGTCATTGACAAGATCAACATTGGTCAACTACAAATGGTGACATTATTAGGAACAGCATATATTCTACAGAGATATCTCCAGTCATTCTAGGCTCCTGGAAAGAGCTTGTTCAGTTATACACTACGTCAGGTTTCACAAGCTAGTTATATCAGTTCAGCACTCTGTCCCTTGTGAACTTCTTTAAAGAGGAAGGGAAGAAGGTGGTGTTAATGATAGAAGAACTGGCAACCTCTCCCAATGAGAACTGTAGTGATTTGAGATGCGGTGTGAACTCTTGCCTCAAAAAGTGTCAGGGATAATTAAACATTCTGTGAGAACAACAGCTATTTAAACTTCCAGCTTTGAATCAACCTGTTGGAGGAACATGTAGATGTGATGCAATGCATATTCAGATGCACCAGACGTTGAGTAATGTGTTAGAAAACATGTATTCCTTAATGCCCATCCAGATGAATATGCTGTCCATCTCTCCTACAGTAACTTTTGTTTTGATGTTAGTAACCACTCCAGTTGCTTTACTCTTCATGTTGTTGCTGTCTTCCAACCTGTGGTTTGCTCTTCTCGGCTATAGGAATTATGTGCAGTGGCCACAGAATAACAAGCTTGGTGAGTTTCTTGGCTAAGACTTCATTAAAAATCATGAGAATAAGAGTTGAAGGCATTTAAATTCATTGGAGGTTTGAGTACTAAGGAAGGCTGTAAAGAAATTAGTACATATTTGCATTCCTGGTGGCATTGCTCAAGAATATATAATTTATGGGTTATGTTGTTTGAAAAAAATTAGAACTATAACAGCACAAAGTGTGGTTGTAAGTCCAGCATTGGGATTAATGAACTTAGTTTTATATTCCAATGCATCACTACACCATAAAGAGCTGATTTATTTTCTGTGTAGCAGCTAGACCAGGCCTGCTCAAAGTCCGGCCCGGGGGCCAAATCCGGCCCATCAGGCCATTCTGAGTGGCCCGTGGCTGGCTGGCCCGCCCCTCCCTCCCCCTCCTTTGCCCCATTTTTTTAATCTTCTGCCAACACTGACACCGCTGGGAAGCTTGGGCGGATGGGTGGTCTGCCGCCACTGGGACCACAGGGGAAAGTGTGGGGGTGGGCAGGCCAGCGGGCCTCTGCCACAGCCAAGGAACTTTTGGGTGGGCTGGCGGGTGAGCCGTCACCACTGCTAGGGAGCTTGAGAGAGTGCAAGGTCGCACAGATCACCTCTTCCAAGGGGCGACCTGTGGCCACGGCTCCCTGTGCTTCCTTTGGTCCCCACCTTTCTTCTTTCCTCCCTCCCTCCCTCCATTGTTCCCCACCTCCCTTACTTCCTCTCATGGTTTCTACCTCCCTCCCTCCCTCCCTTGGTTCCCACCTTTCTTCCTGCGGGTGGGGTTGCAAGGGGTCAGTGGGTGGGGTTTGCAGTGGGGTGGCAGGGTCGGGGAGCAACCGGACCCTGACACATTCTCAGCCACCAAATCTGCCCCTCCTTACAAAACGTTTGGGCACCCCTGAGCTAGACAATTGGTCAGTGTTGGAACACAGTGGCAGAAATTTCAATGAATGTTTGTGAATTTCAGGTATGGAAATTAGTTTTGATGGAAAACTCACACCCAACTCACATCTGAATTACCAGCATTCACTTTATAACATTTGGCTACCTTTTAGTCAGTATTGTTATAATCATACAGATTCTTTTTTAAAAAAATTATCAGTATGATACTTCTTATTGAGAAGTACAGAATTATTTTTTTCAAAGATTTTTGACAACATAAACTCATTCAGAAGTTAAAGTAATCAAAGTTCATTTTGACAAACAATATGAACAGTATTACAAACAATGCAGATTTTTCTGCTCAAACAAATAAAATTAGTTGTGAATGGAGTGGATAGATTAAAGAGCTTGAGTATTACAGCTTCTGATTTGTTCCATATTTGGGCCACTGTCCAAAAGCAAATTATGTCCTTAATATATAGGAGTGGTTTGGATAAATGTCAACTGATTGCTAGTAGTGGATACTTAATTATCGGAACATCTGGCCAATTACAGATACCATGAATATTTAAATAATTATAAGAACATAATTTGAGAATAAAGACATGGGAAGGAGTTGGATGAGTACTAGTTGACGGGTCTTGCATTTTTCGCTTCATGCAGAATATTCCAAGTCCAAAGCAGGTTGCATAAGGCACTTGAGAACTTGGGCAGAAAAACTCATAGTTCCATGATAGTCTGGAAGTAATACCAACCAGCAAAGGGCTGTAAAAGTTCCCATACAGAGTGCCTGTTTCCTGTACAGGAGTCACTGGAAAGGACATCCAAGCTATGTAGAAAATAGAAGTTTCCTGGGTAGAACAATAAATGTGTGTGTGTGGAGCGGAGGGGACATAAAGGAATTGTCTTTTTCAGAAAAGTGGGAAAATCTCACTTGCTAGTCTTTTTTGGGAGGCTTGGCCTAGGAAAACACAGAAGACTGTAGATAACAGCAATAAAATAAAAATAAAAATGCCAAGTACCCATCACATCCATAATTACAATATATTATGTTGTTCACAGAATTTACACTTGTCATTTGGACCCTGAATATATGTTTTGTATTAAGTTATTCTGCATATTACTTGTCTTTTTCTGACTTAGTGGTCTCTGTTCCATTTTAGATAAAGATACAGTGGACCCTCGTATAACAAACAGTTTGTATAACATAAAATCTGTGCAACATGAAAAAATTCTGGAGATAGGGGAAATTTGTTTAACATAATTGCCTATGGGGCAAATCCGTACAACATAAAAATGGGATTGCTCCGTTTTCAATGCATTCCTATGGGAAATTTGTATAAAGGAAAATTTGCTTAACATAATTTCATTTGGAACGAATTAATTCCTTTATACAAGGTACCACTGTATCTTAAACTTAATTGGAATTTACAATACCCAGAATGCATTGCAACAAAATGCATCATTGCCTTTTTCTTTAAAGGCAATGAGCTCATCTGTATACAAAGCCATCTGGTACTAACAGGACTTCAGGAACTTGGTGAAACAGAAGGCTTAGTGCAAGTTGGGATGCCAACGTCATGCTGAGGGGAGGAATGTCATCTCTTCTCTGAGCAGATGGGGCTCTAATAGGAGAAAAGGAGACTCTACAGCAAAGTCTAAGAGCGCAATGAGTTTGGTTGGTCTGCAGTCATATTACAGACAGTCAGTGTGCTGGCACCCAAAAACAAGGTGAATCACAATGTCTTTTCTATTAAAAACTGCCTTGTGACAGGAAGATGGACTATGACTGCTGTTCTCCCAGAATGGGGTAGGTGGGACTGAAACCAAGCATGGATGTCACCGTGAGAAGTGTTGGCCAACAGTATGCATATAACTTGTCTAAGTCTTACTTTTAAACCATTAGCTCACCTCGATCAAATCAGCCTCCATCTGTTCTTGACACTCTTATGTCATCTCTACATTTTGGCTCTGGAAGCAGCTCAGCACCTGCAGTCAATGTGGGGAGGTGCCAGAGGATCAAAAGAAAGGAAGCAGGAAAAGATGTAAGTTCCACAAATGTCTCTGTGTCAGCATCCCGAGGATCCAGGTATGAGATCATTCTCACCTATATATTTTGAAGGATGATGAAAACTAAAGATTGACTGATCTTTTAAAATAATATGGAGATCCAACTACCGCAATATGTTTAGTTCTGACTTTGAAAACAAGCTCAATTGTTCATCCAGGCACTCAGATACCATTGCAATCACTCCTAACATGCTGGGTGCCAAAAGGAGTGAAGCCAACATGACGCCACTGAGAAACATGAATCAACATGTTCAGAGGTTCCAGGATGATGCTCAGCAGCTATAGACTGTTTCTTGACATTTCAGGTAATAAAATCATGAAGATCTTGGCTTTTGTAAAATTTTACCACATAATCAGCAAATATTCAGTATCTCATCATGGATATTGTTGGAGGTCAGCAATTTTGCTCACATGCAGACTGAATTGTGAACATGAATGTGTCACTTATAATGCTCACTTTTTGAACCAAACAGAAAAGATGATAAATTAAGATAGGGGAAGAGTTATAAAAAGAGGTCAAATGGCACAGATTGTTTATGATCTTTCATTATTTATGTATGACTTGTATTTCTATCCAGTCTTTTCTCCAGGAAATTCAAAGTGGTGTACACAGGTTTCCTCTGCTACTTTATCCTCACAACACCCTTGAAACGTACCTCAGCCTGAGAGATGGTGACTGGCCCAAGGTCACCCAATGAGTTTCATGAATGAGTACGGATTTGAATCCTGGTCATCTGAGCAATGGTCCCACATTCTAACCGTGAGACTGTACTGACTCTTTTACACGATCGTTGCACCAATGCTACCACAACAGTTATCCAGTCAGAGAGCTTTGCAAGTGATTCCTTCCTGTATGGAAAATGTGTACCCTGCTCATCCAAAACTTGTATCTCCATGTTTGTGAGAGTGTTAGATATACAGAGTGTTAGATATATACATACATATATATATATAGAGAGAGAGAGAGAGAGAAGAAAGAAAAACAGTAGATATATGTTAAGACAGCAGATGCTGAAATGCTCAAAAGAAAAACTGTCATCAACAAGTTCCACAAACTGCAGAAGAAGATGTTTTCCCTCATGTAAGGTGGATATAGATTTGCACCCTGATATACCTGTGTACTAGCTGCCCTAAGCACATCTAATCTCATCTGATTTTGGAAGCTAAGTGGAGTCGTCCCTGGTTAGTATTTGGAATACCAGGTGGGAATACCAGGTACTGCAGGTGCATGCAGGGCTGGTGTGTCCATTAAGGCAAACTAGGCAGTTGCCTAGGGTGCCAAAATGGACAGGGGGCGCTGCCCAGCCTGCTGCCCCCCCCTGCTGCGCCGCCTGTCGCCGTCCTCACCCTCCCCCCCACCCCACCCCCCCTCGCCTAGGGCGCAAAAAACCCTAGCGCTGGCCCTGGGTGCATGGAGTAGGAACCGGCAAATCACTCCAGTATTCCTGCCAAGAAAACTCCATGGACGTGAAGTCACAAAAGGTTGGTCATGACTGTAATGACACACATACCTGTGTACTAATAATTTCCCACAGTTGTGATTATTATTGGGAAGAGTGGGTGATGTAGCCTCAAAGGGCAAGCAAGAAAACTGCCAGAATAACTAGAATGTAAAAAAGCTGGCTGTTGCAAAGAGAAACACAGAAAGAGTAATGCCATTATATGTGGGTAGAATAGAATTATTGATGCATGGGGGGAAAGTAAAGAAGATAGGGTTGAATAAGGAGGCAAAAGGGAGACTGAAGCATTGTCTAGAGTTAATAATGAAAGACACAGAAGACAGGCTGGACTTCATTGGAGCAAGTAAGGCAAGCCAAGCACTGGGTTCCTGTGGAGTGCATGTTTATACCTGTCATTCTGCCTAAACCCCATGCCTTGGGTCATATGTGATGTTGGCAGATTACCCTACAGAGAAGCTGAAGTTTTGCTAGGTCATGTGGTTCCCATTGAAGAAATGATGATACATTGGATTATTGAGCAGACTGTACAATGCTTAAAAGTGCATTTGTAGGAGTAAAATAATAATAATAATGCAGGTGACCAAGTAATGTTAAAATGCTAAATAAAGGAAATACCTATTTTTTCTCCTATCTTTGGGAGGTGAAAGCAACCTGTTGGGCACCATGCTTTAGAACTGGAAATATATTTGACCAGATAGGTACATTTTAAGGACAACCTGAGAACTTTATCTTTAACTTGCATCCTGTTGTGTTTTTCTTCCAACTGTGTTCTCTAATAGGAGGTCTCTGTAAATGTGCTCAATGTCATGATGTGAGCAAATGTAATTTGTGTACTCTTTCACTAAAGAGTGACTATGGGGAGAGAGCAGAATGTGACTCCCTGCTCTGCTTCCTGGGAGAGGGGCCAGATAAGGTGACACAAAGCATATATGACTGTTAGGGTTACATGCCTTCCTCCTGTGTGGCTGTGGGAAGTCCCAAAGCACTACCAGAAGGAAGGGACCACAAAACCACTTCTGAGTACTTGGGACTTCAGAACCTTGGGAAAGGTCATAATAAGTCGGAGTTGTATTAAGCAGCTATTGCTGGATGCGTTGTTCTAATTATGCTGGTGCTAATTTGAAGCTAAGCCTCAAAAGCAGAATCCAATTGCTTTACAACATAAGCACAATCAGGTAAGTTCTGTTACCAGATTCCTGGTCTGTCCATCATGTAGCTGGTCCTCTGTTGATCTCACAAATAATGACACAATCATGTGTGTATGTATACAGGTATATGACCAGCAGCTTGAAAAATGAAAAACCAACAACCATGAAGCTTCAGAAGGGCTGCCTTGCTCTGTAAATGATGAAGTTCTTTGAAGTCCCAGCCCAGCATTCTAAGTATTAAAGTGCCCTGGCTTTTGTGGAGTCTTTTCACTCTGAAAGGGACAGGCCAATCTGGCTTCAACTTGCACCATTAGATATGTACAGCTTTCCTTATGGAGGAGATCTGGTGGAGGAGGTACATGATAAGGAACTCAGTGCACAAAGAAGGATAGGGAGAAGGGAGATATGAACGCAGCAAAGGAATGGGTTGCTCGTTAGATTTTGAACACAAGACCGCATCAGAAACAAGTGTACTCCTGGGAATCCATTCTTCTATGGAACCATTCTAATACTGTGTGGAAAGCCTGAAATGTACTGACAAAGGTGTTTGGACCCAACATTTAATGTTCCCTTCTTGGCGAATGTGATTGTGAATCTGTCACTGTCGTTCTGCCTGTTCTGCCTAATTAACAGGTTTGTTGTGAGAATCAAGAGGAGGAGGCTTGTAGCCTATCATTCACTCCTAAGAGGAAGAGCAGAATAAAAATGTAATACTCTCATCAACATTTGTTACATACTATGTACATTATAAAAAGATGGTTTTGCATTGTGCTATACTGTAAATATTCACCGTATAATTATTGGAGTATACTATATATGATTATCATGGCTCCAATTAATGCATGGCACATGATCTTATAAAATAATAAACATCTAATTTATTTATAGGGCCCCTTCTATACAGTATATCCTGCTTTCTACTCCACAATAACTGATGCAATGGGACTGATTTCCTGCTATATGTTTTCATCCCATTTAGCCAGTTTTGGTCTTCCAACCTGAAAAAGGTAAAATTGTTTCTGCTTTCTTTTCAGGGTCTTAGCAGATGGCTGGAATCTCACTTAGAGGCAAATGTGTTCCTGGAAAAACAACAACAATGTGCTGTCTCTCAGTGTGGGTGATTAGATGACATTAGTGACACATCAGTGATCATTTCATAGGATGAACTAGTACTTCTTTGTGGGCTAAATATATTTAAAGGCACCTTAAATATATATTTGTGTGGGTGTTTGCCAGCAGTTGTTTAGCCATATGTGACTGTCATTTTAATTTCAAGCCTTAGCCAATTAGACTCGTGATCTTTCATTATGAACTCAATTCACCTAGTTAGTTAGAAAATACTTAGCATATGTTTCTAAACATTAGTGAGTGTGACCACCTAGCACAGAGGCAGTGAGCAGGGCCTCATTAATCACTGGTGGTTACTTCACGTCCTATCTTGTTCCGCGATTACGTACTGTGACAGTGTTGTTCGTGATCACGTGGTTTTGTTCCTGTTCAGTCCCTGTTTCCATTTACTCGCGGGCGTGATTACTTGTCTTGTGACAATATTTATTATTATTTATTTATTTATTACACTTATATCCCACCCATCTTCCAAATAGGAACTCTGGGTGGCTAACAATAAAACAAAGCAAGGGAGATAAAACAAAACCAATAAAAGAGGAGGAGCGCAAACCCAACAAGGATGATGCAACGGCAAAAAAAAAAAAAGAAATAACTAAATAAAAACTTAGGTAAGAAGGTTGCCAAAAGCCTCCTTAAACAGGTAGGTTTTCAAAGCCCTTCTAAAGGCGGGCAGAGACTCTGCAAGGCGCAGCTCACTGGGGAGATGGTTCCACAATGTGGGGCCCACCACAGAGAAGGCGTGGTCAGGCGTACGCGATTTCCGCGCCTCTCTGGGTGTGGCCACCCTCGGTGAGCGCGCCTGCGCCATTCTCGTGGGTCTGGTCCCAGTTGATCTCTGAGAGATACACTCCGCCAGGTACTCTGGTCCCAAGCCATGGAGGGCTCTGAAAGTCAAAACCAGGACCTTGAACCTGATCCGGAGGGCAACGGGTAGCCAATGCAAGCGGGCCAGAACTGGGGTGATGTGCTCGAATCTACGAGCACCCACCACCAGCCTGGCCACCGCATTCTGCACCCGCTGGAGCCTCCAGACAAGGGTCAAGGGCAACGCCACGTAGAGGGCATTGCAGTAGTCGATCCTCGAAATCACTAGGGCCTGCATGACTGTTCTCAGGGATGACTCGTCAAGGTACGGACGGATCTGGGCGATCCTGCTGAGGTGGATAAAAGCAGCCCTGGAGACCGCCTTCACCTGGGCTTCCAGGGAGAGGGCCGAGTCCAGGACCACACCCAGATTCCTGGCCCTGTCTGTAGGCTGGAGGGAAACTCCCCCAGTCTAGGGAGGGGGCCATTGTACCCAGACGAAGACGCCCCGAAGAACAGAACCTCCATCTTCTCTGGATTCAGCCTGAGCGAGTTAGTCCTGGTCCATTCCAGAACCACCTCCAGGCACAGGTCGAGGGAGCGGACTGCCTCCACTGCAGAAGATGAAAAGGAGAGATAGAGCTGCGTGTCATCAGCGTACTGATGACAGTGAACTCCAAATCTCCTGATGACCTCCGCCAGTGGCCTCATGTAAACGTTGAACAGCATGGGAGAGCTTGCCGACCCCTGGGGCACCCCACAAGGGAGAGTCCAAGGAGCCTACAAGTCATCACCCTGCTGAACCTGCTGAGACCGACCGCCAAGGAAGGAATGGAGCCAAGACAAAGCCAGGCCCCCAATTCCCGCCTCAGCGAGCCATACCAGCAGGTTACCGTGGTCGACGGTATCAAAGGCAGCTGACAGATCAAGAAGAACCAGGAGGGAGGAGCACCCCCTGTCAGCCTCCCTGAGGAGGTCATCCTGCAGAGCGACCAGGGCAGTCTCGGTCCCATGAAGTGGCCTGAACCCAGACTGGAAGGGATCCAGGATACAATTTTCCTCCAGGTACGACTGGAGCCGGACAGCAGCCACCCTCTCAACTACCTGTTACTTCATGGTCTTGTTCCATGACAAATTCTGAATTTGTCTTGCTTTCTTTATCCCTTTTTTAAAATATCATAAATAAAACTTTTTCGATATTTTGATTTACTGGTCTTCTGGGATTTACATATCAATGCTACACAATTTTCAGTACTTTGTTTAATAAACATTTGCACTGCATGGTGTTTCCCATAGGGAAACTGTTGAATGCTGCTTCAGCCGCCGACCACTAGGTGGACACTGGTTGTTGTGTGACAGTTACCACACAGTCCCTTGTCTCGGAACAGGAACCAGGAACTAACCGTGACAGGAGTATTCCCCAGCTCAGGGCCAGGTACAGCTTGTCACGCTCTGTTCCTGGTTCCGGGGGCGTGGTTGAGATAACTTTTTGTTGTCACACTATGGACGTGAAGTAAGTTTTTTTTTTTTTGGTACTGGTCCCAAGTGGGACAGCAAGGAGGGACAAACGGGATGTGAAGTAACCACCACTGTCTCCTTAAACGGCAGAGTTCCACTTGATTTTGTTACAGCCAGGGAGTAGGGTACAAAGAATGGGCACCAGTCTATCCCCACCACAAATAGTCCTGGAGGGGGGAAATTGAGTCTCTTTCACTAGCCACCTTGACAGCTCAGTCTCTGCTGGAAATCAGGTTGCCATCCCTGTGGTTAGGGCACCTACAGTCTGCTGCTGATGTTGGGGCTTTAATGCAGTTCCAAGATACCAGACACCCTGAAGACTGAAGAGACCCTCATGGTACAGTGGTTAAACTGTTGTACTGCACCGAAACTCTGTCCATGACCTGGGGTTCAATCCCAAGTACAATGCATGCTCATAAGCCGAACAACTCGTAAGCAGAGTAGCCATATCTAAAAAATAAAAAAAGTTGAAAACATATTGTAACTAGAGCAGACCACATCTAAAATTTGTAAGGCAGCAGTTAAAACGCCAACAGCTTTCCACTCTTAAACTGAATTGCTGGTAAGTAGATTTACCACTGTAGTTAGCTCATGGTTGACTCAGCCTTCCATCCTTCCAAGGTTAGTAAAATGAATACCCAGCTTGCTTGAGGGGGATGTGTTGCCTGCATAAATATATTGTAAACTGCCCAAAGAGTGCTTTAAGTTCCATAAGCAGCACACCTTGCTTTGAAGGCAGCATTCCTCCTCCCAGCCCTCTCTTTTTGGCCACAGAGACCTCCACCAAGATCCTGGTCCAGAGGTTCTCCACATGCTTGTAGTCCACATCTGGTAATGTTCAGAAAATGGGGTCTAGCTCCTCTGCCACCTCACCCCACACTTCCTCATCTGTCATGGCCATTTCTGTCTCCATCCACCCACTTCCTTCTCTCCCCCCTCCTTTAACCTGCTAGCAGATATTTGATCCTTTGCTCTTTGTCCAGTTGGGCCCTATCTTCTGCCTCCTCCTCCTCCTCATTGGCTCTGCCTGGGAGCTGTTGTCTCACCTCTGTCCCCACCTGTGACCAGGGGTTGCAACGTCCAACAATTCCTCCAGGCTGCCTAGGGAAAAACAGGATGGCCGATTAGAGGAGTCAGTAGTTACCCCTCTCCCCATGAGGTTGAAAATCTAATCTATTTTGGTTAAGAGTGGAAGGAGAAATTTATGATCTTAAAGTTGTTAAGTCAGTTGTTAATGTTGGAATCCCTACAGTTGTTTATGAAAACAGCGTATAAAGGTTTGGTGTGACACCATAAGTAAAATATTTTGTTGTTAGACCTGTCAAAACTGCTGTTTAGGAATTTTAAGCTGTTCTCTCTTCAGTCTAGCACTTCCCAGATGTTCAGATCAATTTCTGGCTGTTGACAATAAAATCTGTAGTGTAGAGAGACTAGGAAGATCTTACATTGCTTTTAAAAAATCATATTTAATTTTAGTTTAGTTTTTTTTTTTTACTCTCCGTAATATCGGGTTGCTCCATGACACACATGTAGAAATGGAATAATTTGATGGGGAGCCTTCCTTTTCGGAGCAGCCCCAGAGTGTTATTTTACTCTTCTGCCAGAGGTCCGCTTATTTTAAATGAGGATGTGCAACTGACCCATTCTAATTGACCCCGCCACCCCATTTGAACACCGTTGTCTGTGTTACTCAACCACTTGCCACTGCTCCTGTTGTGTTAAAACTAGCAGTGGTGTAAGAGAGAAGCCTGGCCTCCAGACAGACTGCAGGAGCAAACTTGGCACTTGCTTGCTAACCCACATTTTCTCCCATTCCTGGATTGAGGAGTGATGGAGATGGATAAAACCAGATCAACCCAAGGAGGCGTCTCTTCACTGAGCTGGCATGTAAATCCCTAAAACAGTGGCCAAAAGACAGGCAAGCAAAATGTTGCTGTTGCCTCTCTCTTCCCTGCTCCAGCCAGCCAGTTTCAGCCCATGTCTCCTCCACCCCAGCTAACTCTCTCCCTGTGTGTGTTTTGTTTGTACATTTGTGGCACTCATCAGCCACCTGTTGTCACCAGGCTCTCAGCATATGCAATCAACATAACTCTCAGCAGCAAATTGTCACATGCTAACACAACAGCAGAAAATGTAGGCATCAAATGCATCACAAAATTACCTTAGAACAACTTGTGAAACGTAATTAAAATATGCTGTGCCCCCAAATTTAAGTGACTTTGTCTCACTTTTGAAATTTCACTGACTTGTGTGCATGATAAAAATAATTACCTTGTTGCAGATAGTTACTTTCATCAGACTCACGTTACTCACATACCTTTTGAGAAAGGGACCGAAAAATTGCCCTTGCTCATACTCTGCTGGCATTTCAGAACAGTATACAAACAGCACCTGACAAGTGTACTAAACAGTACTGTAAGCTGTCTCATGTGTATTGCAAGAATGGAAATGCAGAGAAATCAGATTTTCTTTGTGAAAATCTCAGATAATGCAGAAATACTTAATCATGGGAAATTTAGCAATAAAGTAATATAGTCATCAACTTCATATTTGCAAAGGCAATTCTTGTGTCTATACCGCCTGCTGCAAGCAGGTTTTCTGGGCATGTATAGGCATGGCAGCATGCCTTTGCTATTGTCTTTCTTCATTCCCAGCGCACTGGCTGATGGAATGGCCAAAACATTTCTCAAGAATGCTGAGCCGACTTCAGGTTCTTGCCGAACTGCCCAAGGGTCACATGATTCTCATTTGCTGTACTCCACAATAAATACAAAACATTCATTTCACTGAGTGCAAAATAATTACACTGTTCACCAGTGGTCACACTCATGAATAACAACCAGCAAAAGGGACTGCAGGATAGGGAGGGGATTGAGAGAACAGTTTGTTTGTTAGCACAATTTTCAGAGTTCAGACGTGCTTCTGCAACATAGCATGCTTGGCAGTGTATAAGCAAATACTAAATAAATGTAAGATTTCAGGAACAGGAAGCACCCCCTCCTCCCCAACACTAATGACAACTAATGGAAATATGAGTATATTGCAAGCGACACATGTATATTCACACTCACATGCCAATACTCCTATAAATTAAGCATGATTTTTGAGTTTTAAAATAAGAAACTGTATGGAAGTGCAAAAGCAAAAGCAAAGCAAAGTGTTTATACACCACCCCACAGTGCTTAAAGTTATTTGCATTGGCAGCCAAGAGGCTGAGGTTTGGCTTTCTCAAGGACTTAAATGACAGCCAGCCTAAAGTTCCTTAGTCCAGTGGGAGTTGCTGCAAAGAATTTTAAAACAGGTGCATTCAAACACTGATGGTAATGATGCTTAAAGCACTCTCTGGGCGGTTTACAGTTTAATTATTCAAGCTACACATTACCCCACCCCACCCCACCCCCAGCAAGCTGGGTACTCATTTTACCAACCTTGGAAGGATAGAAGGCTGAGTCAATCATGAGCCTACTACCTGGGATTGAACCCCAGGTCGTGAGCACAGTTATAGCTGCAGTACAGCTGTTTAACCACTGCGTTATGAGGCACAGTGCTTTAATTCACATTTCAGTAAAATATTATTTCTTTGTTAGACGATATGGTAAAGTATTAGCAGTCTACCAGTAAAGATATATATTAAAATATGTATCTTCAAAAGCTACGCCGGTCCCAATTTCTGTCTGTTTTCAAAAATATATATAGCAACGTAATCTGGATACTTTTCTCAACATACCCATCATTCCTATTGCTCTGTTGCCTTCACAATCCTTCATTCCTAAGGAAACTTGTATCACAGGCCTGAAAACAACCTGTAGCATCTTGAACCTTCTGGACTTGACATATGGCAGTGTTCCCCAGACTTTTAGGCATTGCCTTCCCTGCTTTCTGTTCGTTTATTGCAGAGGTCCTCAAACTTTTACAACAGTCTGAGTTTGATCTTTCAAATCAGTTTTTCCCTAGCATCCCTCTTTTACATTTGTCTATGAAAATTGAGATCCACCCAGCATCTTCTCAATTAGCTGCAATTAGCCACAGCCAGTTCAAACCCTTTTGTGTTGTACTGAGGCATATTTCAACTAGGATACTTCTCAGAACTGAGACATTCTAGAAATCTATTTTAATGCCTATTTGGATTTCACAAATCCTCTTTATTTGCTTCATTTAATTCATTAAAGGATTACAACTAAAATGAAGAGGAAGATAGCGTAATTTAGGTGGCTCTGATTTCTTAACTGTCATAATGGTGTTCCAAACAATCAGCCAATTACAGCAGAATTATGGGAAAAAAATGCTTTTCATCCTTTTATACATCTGTTGAAGGTGCCTTCTTAATGTCATTTCATGTCTTAATAAGTTTGTTGTTCATGTATTAAAATTTTATGCCTCACCAAAATAATTCTATGGAACCCTCCAGACAGCCAAAAACATACCATAAGACTAAAAAAAAACAAGACAAAAAATAGTTTTGACAGAGTAAAAATCAACATTCACCAACTACTAATAGGGTGTGTGTCAAAAGACTAACAAAGACAAAAGGATAATGTACAATATTTCTCTTTTCACTGTTCAGTATTCTGTTGGGTTAAAAAGCAAGCCATTTGCCATCTAGGTATTGAGGCAAACCTCTGTTAAAACGAATTAACTCCCCCTCTCTTTATGATACACTGTAAACATGCAATGCATGCAGAATCAGTACCTCATCAAATGGAGTTTCTAGTGTGTTTGGCTGTACTGAAGACACCCATATTTAAATCACTGCTTAACCATGGAGTTCATTGGGAGTCCTTTGGACAATCATATTCTCTCAGCCTCATTAAGGCTATTAATACACTAATGATCTGATTTGCACCCTGTATTATGGTTGAAATTTCAGTCAGTGATCACACAGGGGCTGCAGATTTATTCAGGAGTTTGGTGTCCACACTTAGTGAGATACAATTCAGATTTCACCCCACAGCACACTTCTTTCCTTCACCTGATCCCACCTCTGTTGTATTGATCTTTTTATGGTTTCCTGTTTACTTACTGGATATTGGTTGTACAGTATTCCAGAAGGTAGCAATTTCAGAATTCTTAACGTCCACAGAAATGCCACATGTCATCACAACAATGTCTTTTATTTTATCTGGTCTGTTTCTGGGTTGATCATATTTTAAATACTGTACTGTATTTCCCCCACCTGGAGGTGATCTAGCTTTAAATTACTGGTGATAAAGTATGCTAGGACTAATCTCATATATGTAAAAACAAATGTAAAAGTTAGAGGACAATCAAAGGGAAAGAATATGGGGGGTAAGTATTCTTACAGTCCTGAACATCATGCCTCAACAGCCTTTTGTCTTTACAAGAATAAATCCGGTGGGGGAAAGTCTATTCAAATCATTCCAGATTGCAATTCAAATCAGCCTTTGTGACATGTGGTCAGTTTAAAAAATAATTCAAATTCATCCATTTTATAAGAGTGAATCCTATAGTATTTGACCATGTAGTCATAGTCTATAGAGTTATGGGGGTGGGGGAGTAGGAGGGACCTGCACATTTCCTTGAGTTATTTGGTAAACAGGCTGGAGGTGTTTCTACATCACTGCCTCTGCTTATTTCTAACTGGATCAGACACTTGTGGCTACTGCAGTATGCAGGGAGGAGAAGAAGAAAAAGCTGAACTTGGTCTGTGCTGGGAAATGCATTAAATAAAAAAAACAGGACATGAAAGGGTAAAGACTTCTGTTTCAATCTAAGCTTTTGGATATCTAGGGAAATGGTGAAATGAAGGGGTAGAAAAAGACAATCTGTTGATAGCAAGAACTTAGAAAGTAGCACGACTGATCTGTTGAGCCTATGCACTCTACCACTGTACTATGGTCCCTCACTGATCCCTTCTCACAGTACTCATTGACAGTCACATTTTCTAGGTAATTTCATTCCAGACTAGCTTTATTTATTTATTTATTTATTTATTTTTACAGCTTATATGCCGCCCACTACCCAAAGGTCTCTGGGCAGCTTACAATAAGGAATTAAAACAGTTAAAACATCAAATATCAATAAATAATTAAAACAACAACAAAACCTTATACTAAAATCATCACTAAAATTGCCATCAAAGGACCCCAGTCTATGTTGTATCAATTAAAAAACTTCTGGAACAGGAAGGTTTTTACCTGGCGCAAATGTCATCAATGTTGGCGCCAGGCGGATCTCACTTGGGAGGGCATTCCATAACTTGGGGGCAGCTGCCGAGGCCCTTTGTCTACAAGCCATCCCTCTCACCTCCTTGAGGGATGGCTCTTTCAAGAGGGCCCCTGGCTAGATCTTAATTGCCGGGTAGGTTCATATGGAAGGAGGCGGTCCTTCAGGTATCTAGGTCCCAAGCCGTTTAGGGCTTTATATGTCAAGACAAGCACTTTGAATTGGGCTCGGGCAGCAACTGGTAACCAATGCAGGTTATGTAGAATCGGCGTGATGTGATCTCTGGCGGCCCCACCACTCACCAGCCGCGCCCCGCACGATTCTGAACCAGTTGCAATCGCGGACCGTCTTCAAAGGCAGCCCCACGTAGAGCGCATTGCAGTAATCAATACGGGATGTTACCAGCGCATGCGTAACTGTCATGAGGCTCTGCTCGTCTAGGTAGGGGGGAGCTGGTATATTTTCCGCAGCTGAAGGAAGGCGCCCTGGCCACAATCCACCTGGGCTTCCAGAGTTAGACCAGGGTCCAGAAGCACCCCCAAGCTGCGGACCCCGTCCCCTTAGGGGAGTGCAACCCCGTCCAAGACAGGGAAGTGGCCCTCTAACCTGTCCGGCGAAGCACCCACTAACAGCACTTCCGTCTTGTCTGGATTGAGTTTCAATTTATTAACCCTCATCCAGTCCATTATCTGGCTCAGACACGAGTTCAGGACAGAAACCGCCTCACCTGGATTGGTGGAGAATGAGAGGTAGAGCTGAGTATCGTCAGCATATTGCTGACTCCTCAGCCCAAACCTCCTGATGACCTCTCCCAGTGGTTCCATGTAGATGTTAAACAGTATGGGAGACAGTATTGAGCCCTGAGGAACCCCATGATGTAAACGCCACGGGGCGGAGCAACTGTCCCCCAGCACCACCTTCTGGACACGGTCAGCCAGGAAGGAGCGGAACCACTGCAAAACAGTGCCTCCAACTCCCAACCTGGCCAGCCTATCCAGAAGGACACCATGGTCGATGGTGTCGAAAGCCGCTGAGAGGTCCAGGAGTATCAACAGGGTTGCACTCCCCTGTCTCTCTCCCGGCAAAGGTCATCGTACAGGGCGACCAAGGCAGTCTCTGTTCCAAAACCCAGCCTGAAACCAGATTGAAATGGATCCAGAAAATCCGTTTCATCCAGCAGCGCCTGGAGCTGTCCGGCCACCACCCGCTCCAACACCTTGCCCAAATAAGGGAGGTTCGCTACTGGCCGGTTTACCCACCAGCCCTGGGTCCAGGTTGGTTTTTTTTTAGGAGTGGCCTAATTACTGCCTCCTTTAAGGCAGCAGGGACCACTCCCTCTCTTAATGAGGCATTTACAGCTTCCTGGACCCAGGTGCGAACCCCCTGGCAGATCTTTCAATTAGCCAGGAAGGGCAAGGGTCGAGCAGAGTGGTGGTAGAACGGACAGATCCAAGCACCCTGTCCACATCCTCGGGTCTCAATAATTGAAACTCATCCAATAATACTGGACCTAAGCACGGCGCACTGGACACATCCCTTGATTCTGCACCAATAGTGGAGTCCAATTCCCTGCGAATCTGAGCGATTTTTCCCTCAAAGTGAACAGCAAACTCGTCATATGCCGAGTGGTCCAGAACCTCCTCCGTATTTCTCAGTTGAAGAAGGTCCTGGACCACCCGAAACAGCTCTGCTGGACGGCACTCTGAGGAAGCAATACGGTTTGCAAATATTGCCTTTTCGCCAACCGTATTGCCACAGAATAGGCCCGATAATGGGCTCTAAGCTGTGTTCGATTGGACTCACAGCGGTATTTTCTCTCACTTGTGCTCCAGCTGTCTCCCCTCTTGCTTCATTGCCCGCAGCTCAGATGTATACCAAGGAGCCGTCTGGGCTCTGCGCAAGGGGAGAGGGCGCTTAGGTGCGATCGTGTCAACTGCCCGGGACATTTCCCTATTCCATAGGGTGACCTGAGCTTCGACAGGAGCACCGACCATATCAGACGGATAATCCCCAGAGCTTTCAAGAAACCATCTGGATCCATCAGTCTCCGAGGGCGGATCATCTTAATAGATCCCCCACCCTTGCAGAGGGTTGGAGTCAATAGCCTAAACTTGACCAGGAAGTGGTCTGACCATGACAATGGAGTCAGGACCAACCCCTCCACATCCAAACCACCATCCTCCAATCCCGTTGAGAAAACCAGGTCTAGAGTGTGGCCTTTCTCATGTGTCGGGCTGATGACATGTTGAGACAGCCCCATGGTTGTCATGGCGGCCATGAAGTCCTGAGCCGCCCGGCCAAGGCAGCCTCAGCATGGATGTTGAGGTCCCCAGTACCAACAGTCTGGAGGTCCTCAACACCAGGTCCGAGACCACCTCCGTCAGCTCAGGCAGGGAGACTTTTGGAATGCAGCAGGGTGGGCGGTACACCAACAGAATCCCCAGTCTGTCTCGTGAGCCCAGCATACAATACAGGCCCTCTAAACCTCCTCTCAAGGAGACAGGAAGCCTGGTCAAGGAGATAGAACTCCTATAGACTATAGCAACTCCCCCTCCCCGACCTTCCGGGCGACACTGGTGCTGGACTGAATACCCAGGTGGGCAGAGTTGGGAGAGGGGAACCCCACCTTCCTCTCCCACCCAGGTCTCAGTAATGCATGCCAGGTCGGCACCCTCATCCAGGATGACATCATGAATGAGGGCGGTCTTATTTTTTACCAACCTGGCATTCAACAACAGCACCGTGTGGCCCCCCTTCGCTGATATGGTCACCTGATACCTTCAGGTTGGAAGTGGAACCAGAAGAGGGGATAGATGTAAGATATCTAACCTCTCTTCTCCTACGCGGGCACGTTCCACTCCCACCCCCATACTCAATGGCTCCCCCCTCCATTGCCCTCCTTCCTTCCTGTTCCATCAGTTCCATTGTGAGTCCTTATCTCTATCTCAGATGGTAAGAAAATGACAAAAAATGAAATAAAACAAAACAGAATAAGGCAGATAAAAACAAACCACCCCACCATTCAGCTTCAACATCCCACCACCCTCTCCCCTTCACAGGCAAATAATAGAGGTTGGTATCAGCCCGATGCCCCTCCCCCCGCCACACCTCTCTGATGGCAAGCCAGCTAAATTGTCTCTCGTGCCTCTCACTCACGAGGAGACCCAGCAGCAAGCAGGTGGAAACAAAGGGTTGGTGGTTGAAGCAGGGTCTGTTTGGAGCAGCACTTGCTGGATGATGGAACCACAGCACAAGCTTGCAGACAGCTAGAAAGCTGCAGGGCGGAGTCCCAGCTCTCCAGTCCCACCCCTCTATTGGCAAGCTGGCTAGGTTGCCTCTCGTGCCTCTCACTCACGAGGAGACCCAGCAGCAAGCAGGTGGAGACAAAGGGATGGTGGTTGAAGCAGGGTCCGTTTGGAGCAGCACTTGCTGGATGATGGAACCACAGCACAAGCTTGCAGACAGCTAAAAAGCTGTAGGGCGGAGTCCCAGCTCTCCAGTCCCACCCCTCAATTGGCAAGCTGACTGGGTTACCTCTCGTGCCTCTCACTCACGAGGAGACCCAGCAGCAAGCAGGTGGAGACAAAGGAGTGGTGGTTGAAGCAGGGTCCGTTTGGAGCAGCACTTGCTGGATGATGGAACCACAGCACAAGCTTGCAGACAGCTAAAAAGCTGTAGGGCGGAGTCCCAGCTCTCCAGTCTCACCCCTCAATTGGCAAGCTGGCTAGGTTGCCTCTTGTGCCTCTCACTCACGAGGAGACCCAGCAGCAAGCAGGTGGAGACGAAGGGGTGGTGGTTGAAGCAGGGTCCGTTTGGAGCAGTACTTGCTGGATGATGGAGCCACAGCACAGGCTTGCAGACAGCTAAAAAGCTGTAGGGCGGAGTCCCAGCTCTCCAGTCTCACCCCTCAATTGGCAAGCTGACTGGGTTACCTCTCGTGCCTCTCACTCACGAGGAGACCCAGCAGCAAGCAGGTGGAGACAAAGGGGTGGTGGTTGAAGCAGGGTCCGTTTGGAGCAGCACTTGCTGGATGATGGACTTTACCATCTTCTCCCTGTGCGCATTCAGGTGTGCTAAATGGCCTTGCACAGGATTGCAGCCTCTGAAGAGTCAGCTGCGTTCCTAGCACTGGGTAGAATTAACATGCTTTGCCTACTTATCTTTTTTTCCTTTTTTGTCCAACAGTCCTGTGGAATGTACATTTTTTAAATATGCCAGGTAATTCCATTCTACAGTAATAACACATGCTCTAATTGTGAGCTTCCTACTGCAACAAAGTTTTGTGTATCAGCTTTCCAAGACGGCATTCTTTTCCCCAAAAAATGTACAAAATGTCTTTTGTACTATAAGAGCCTTACCCCGTAAACTGCTGAAATGCCATGATATTGTGAAAGTGTGTGCGTGTGTGGTGGGGGGAGGATGTGAAGCAATTTGGGATGCCTGGTTGCACTGGATGTGTTTCTTTCGAATCCAGAGAGTGCTTTAAGTGCTGTGGGAATGTATATAAGTGGCACACTTTTTACTGCTTTTTTCTGCTAATAAAACAAGATGAACATTTAGTGGGTATTCGGGCATTCAAGGCAATTAGGATTTTCAGCAGAATATAGCTCTGCCAGCAGCACCAACAGCGAGACTTCTTCCACTGTCCAGAATTTACACATAGTGTGCACGAAGAATCCGGACTCACACATGGAACTCTTTGTGTCGTAGCCTATTTACAATATAACATATAAGTCAACATTACGACAGAGTAGTCTTGTGACAATCGTGACACAGAAAGAGATATACAGAGCATGAGACTTAAATATGTATAGCCACTAATGACATAGGTGTTCAACTAATTATAAAATCTATCAATTCATCCCAACTCTGTTATGTGTATTTCGGTACAGGACAAATTAACCCTTCATACACCAACAAAGGCATTGTCTTAGGCTTGTTTCACAGCAAACCATCCAGGGGATCAAATTAATTTTATTTTTACACTAATAATAATGTAACTACATCCTTTTGATTATTGTTACTACAAAAAAGAGGTAACAGGTGTGACATTGGAAAGTAGACATCTTCCCATTATATAGCAGGGCTGTGTCTAGAGTGAAATGGCTGAGGCTTTGCCATAGGGCACCAAAATTTATAGGGCACTGAAAGAATGAGTCTGCTTATGAATCTTAGGGAAATTAATGGCAACACCTCACTTTCCTCCCCACTTCCCCCTTAAAACATTAGCTCTATATTTTTTGTGGATTGGGACAACACATTTTGCTCCTTTTCTTTTCTTTTTTTCTTTTTCTTTTGTCCTGGGCAAAGTGCTAATTATGACTCCTAATCTGAGGTGGAGATAGCGTGTTTCAGGTTGAAACCTCTAAGAAGAGAGGTGCAACCCCTTCCTTTTCTAGAGGCTGCCTAGTGGTTTTAGTGCAGACATACAAAGATTATCATGAAAGTGAGTTATTCGTAGACCTTATCCAAACGAATTATGCTTTCAGTCAAGTCCCTAACCTCTTTGTTACAGAGGTATGGATGAAAAGTCAGACCGCTCTAATCCTGCAAACCAGCAAAACAGTTTAAATCCAACAGCTCTCCTTGGCTTTAATCCATCTGCTCATAAAACTTGTTGGAACAGTGGCATTTCCACTATTGCCCTGCCTATGAGGCAGAGGGGGGCTTATTGCAATGAATCTATGCTTCGTTCCTAAATAAGAATGGGTGATTGGTAGGATCACCAATTTTCTAATGGGGTGACATGCTCTGTGAACACCTGCAGCCTTTGGAAGGCACTTGTGCTGGGGTGGGTGGTGGTGGTTTGCAGAAATGGGAGCATAATATGGCAATTACATTATTTGGCCAATCTGTATACGTGTTTACCTACAAGTAGTAGTACTAGCAGGCTTCTATGGCATATCGTTGTGGATGTATGATATTAGAGTAAAGTTGAAGAAGAGAACTAAAATATTGTCAAAATATAATTTAACAAACATAATGAATTTCAAGTCCAAATGAAGGACAGATTTGCATAAACTCAGTTTATGATGAATAAGAAGTACTGTGGATTGACACCTGAGATAAGTCTAGTAACCTAGATGGATGATGAATGCAACACTTGAAATTAACAACAAGAAAGACAACTATGATAATGGGCAGTGCAATGAAATAAAAGAGAGCAATAAAAGTGAAAAACAAAGGGTGATCATAAATGGCTTTTCAGCATGGAGAGAAGTGACTAGTAGAGATGGGCACGAAATGCCAAAATGGCGTTTCATGGTCGTTATTCGGGCCCTGGGGTCCGCTTTGTTCCATTTCCATTTTTGGGGCCCCTGGGCTCGCTTTGTTTTGGGTGCGGCAAGCTGCGGCTGCAGGGAGCCCTCCCAGGGCCGGGTGCCACCGGAGCCAGCGGCATGCAGGCCGGGAGAGCGATCCCGTGGCCACAGGAAGTCGTCCCGGAGCCGGGCGCTGCTCCGATCACCACCCCCAACAGGCCGGCACCCCCGAAGCACCGCCGAGCGCCACCCTCCCTTGGGCCCCCTCCCAAGGACTGATCCGCCATTCCGTCTGCCACCCCCGTCGGGTCGCTACCCCCGGAGTTCCGTGTAGCGCCGCCCTAACTGGGGCCCTTCTCCCTGGGAACCACTCTGCCCCAGAAGCCACTGCCCCAGCAGACCACCGCCCCGCACCCCCCCCAGGCCTAGACCTGGGAAACCTGTGGGGGGGGTTGCCGCTGCACTCCCTCCCCCGTGCTCCAACGATGCCCTCCGCTCCGGCTTCTGAGCCAGCTGCACCGTCGCCGCTTCGCCACGTGGCCGAGATCCCGGTACCCAGTCCATAAGGGCTCGGATGCCACCTCTTCTCGCTAGACCGGCAAAGTCTCGCGTCGGATTCGGTGGGGAGGGGGCAAAGAGGCTCCACCAGGCCCAGCCCCCTCTTGCCGCCCTCCGCTTGTTGAATGACAGCCTGGTGGGCTGTCATTCACCAATCAGAGATGGCTGGACAGGGGGCTGGGATCCCGCCTCCTCGCATGGAGGTGGGATCCCAGCCCCCTCTCGCCGCCCTCCACTGCTCCATTTTTCATCGCACAAGCAACGTGATGCCAGCAACAGAAACGAACAGAACCGAAGAAAATTTTCTTGGTTCTGTTCGGTTCGAGCCTGCCCCGTCGCAACAGTTGTTATTTGTACTGTTACGTAATGGAACGAATCATGGAGAATGGTAACGAATAAATGGTCATTTCATGCCCAACTCTAGGCTAAAGCACTAGTGGGGTGCTTTAGCATTCTGTTCTGGGTCCAGTGTTATTCAATATCTTTATTAATCACTTGGAAGGAGGAATAGAGAGTAGATGGATTAAATTTGCAGATGATACCAAATGGGAGGAGTTGCTAATTCCCTAGAGGATAGGATAAAAATCCAAAATGACCTTGACAGATTAGAGTGCTGGGCCAAAGCTCATGGAATGAGCTTCAACAGAGAGAAATGTAGGGTCCTTCATCTAGGCAGAAAAAATGAACTGCATAGATATAGGATAAGAGACACATGGCTGGAGAATAATACCTGTGAAAGGGATCTGGGAGTCTGGGTTGTCAACAGATTGAACATGCATCAGCAGTGTGATGCGGCAGCCCAGAAAGCCAATGTGATTCTTGGTTGCATCAACAGAAGCATAGTATCTAGATCAGGTGGTCAGACCTGACCTGGAGTACTGTGTCCAGTTCTGTGCACCTCAGTTTTAAAAGGATGTTGACAACCTCGAATGGGTCTGGAGGAGAGTGACCAAAATGATTGAGGGTCTGGAAGAAATGTCTTACAAGGAGCTGGAAATGTTTAGCCTTACAAAAAGAAGGCGGAGAGGGGACATGATAGCCATGTTTAAATATTTGAAAGGATGTCATATCAAAGAGGGGGCTGACTTGTTTTCCATGGCTTCAGAGACTAGGGCTTGGAGCAATGATTTCAAACTGCAGGAAAAGAGATTCCACTTGAACATTAGGAATAACTTCCTGGAATCTGACTTGCTTCCTTGGGAACCATTCTTTCCTATCCTGATGGGCATGGAATGATTGCTTGTTTTGGTATAATGTTGGCCTCTCTTCCTATCTTTAACAATTTATTTCCTTTTCTTCCCAGTTTTAGCTATGGGCGCCTCTCTTCAAACCAGGACAGATATTCTTCTTTAACTCACAGTCTGTTGAGATGTTCTTTCTTCAGCTTTGTAGCATTAGCCTTGTCAATGTCACACAATCTCCTCGTGAGCCACATCCTGACGTGCAGAAGCCCTTCTAGGATTCAGTGACTCATCCTAGATCACGGGCCTTCCAATAGGTTCCTGTGTCTGGTGATATTTACTGTATTTAAGAAAGCCCCTGGGCAATGAATCATTCAAGAGTGGCGCAACTGTTCCTGTATAAGACAATCAGACTGAGAATCTGGGGGTGGGGGAATGAACTTTATTGGATGTAGAATGAGAATTTATGCTGAGTTGGAAAGCCCCACTTCTTAAGACTGTGAGGGCACAGGTGTCTATAAAACAACTTCCCCAGGGTACAGGGATGGGTGTGATGTTTCCTGCCAGAACATCTGGGCATTGATTCGTATCCAGTTGCATGAACTCAATGAGTTGACTATCAGTTTTTATCAGCTATGCATGTGCTGCTTCCTTGGAAGAATTCTTGGAAATCTGAGTGCATACCCTGAGTGAGAGCCATCTTTTTACTTTGTGTAGATCCATTCCACACAGCACGGAGCTTGCAGGTTCTAATTGATTGATAAAAGGAGTACAATTAACCTGGTTTCCATTCTGATGGACTTATTAGATGGTTACTTAATGTCCACTCTCGTCCCGGAAGGAAGTTCATTGCATGTTGATGTCGGTTGCGGTCACATGGTCTTCTTGCGGTTCTGTCCCTGTTCCCGTGTACGCACGGGCGTGATTGATGATACCAGCACGACTGTTTCTGCACGTCCTTGTTCCGTGATGAGATGTGAAATTCCATGCCTTTGTTCTCTGGGGTTTTTTTCGACCCGACCTTCCGTTTTTCGATGTTTTGATTCTTCGAAGCCTTGCCTTCAATGCGTTACGGAGCTAAGTTTGAGGCATTTGTCTTTCAATCTCTCTGCACTGCATTGCTGACTCTATAGGGAATGTACTGGCGTACGGCGCTTCGCACTCCTGCCGCTAGATGGAGAATAGCACGTTGCGGGAGGAGACTGACCTCACAGGCTCTCCTATCGGAACGAGAAGCGAGATGAGGATATTCCCGAGGCCAGGGAGGGGAATCTCTCATCCCGCTTAGATCGCAGTTCAGGGGGCGTGGTCGGGACGAACTCCCTTCGTCCCACAATGGACGTGCGGGTAGATTTCTTCGTATCGGTCCCCAGCGGGACCGCGAACAGCAATGAGATGGGCGTGAAGTATCAGTAAGTATCTTCCAGGTGAGTTCGTTTCTTTAGGATCCTTTGTCTGCTTGGTTATTTTTTTCTGAGAGAAATCTGGATGAGGCTGTTGCCAAATCATTCCCAGACTTAGTAAGTGAACAGGAAAATGATGCAGAATTCTGATAAGGATGCAGGCCTTGTAGGTGGTTCACTGATTCAAGAATTATGTGTACAGCCTATTCTTGATAGTTTTGTGCTCAGTGAAAGAAAATATGTCTTGTTTGAGGGTGTGCCTCTATAGGAGTATCTTCCACTAGGGTCATGAACTCTTCCTGGATAAGGCTGGTAGTCAAGCCACACTGATACATATTCTGACACCCTGCAGATTGGACTACTGAAATGAATAGCACAGGGTTGTGCAACTTTGAACAGGCCGAGGTCTACTTTTTCTAGCCCAAAGTGCCTGAGGGCTCCTACAATAAAATCTCTACTTAGAAATTTTATCCTTTCAGAGCACATGTTCATAAGTAAAAAAATTGTAAGTAGAGCAGTAGTTTCCCATAGGAATGCATTGAAAATCAATTAATCCATTCTGGAGGGAACAGATTTCAATGCATTCCTGTGGGAAGGCTGACCATGCACACACTTCCCTTGCACCCGCTTGAGCCAGTGTGGGCAGGTGCAGGAGGCATGTGCATGCTTGTGCAGATTGCCCCTTCCAAGGGCCATCCACACGACCATGCACATGCCTCCCATGCACCTGGCTCGAGTAGGTGCAAGGGAGGCATATGCATGCTTGCAAACGGCCTGGATCTGCCACCGCCGCTTGCCTGGGCTGCTGGAAGACATTTTTTAAAAAGTGCACTTCCCTTCCCAACCCACCCAGGGCCTGACTCGACTCTCCTCCCCTCCGGCCTCCGGCCTCCGGCCTCCTCCTCTTTCCCTCCTCCCTTCCAGCACCCTTGCTGCCGCCACCCATGGCTCTCACTCACCTGCACCATGTTTGCCACGCAGCTGGGGTGGGCTGAGCCAGCAGCAGGGCAATAACATCACCATGGTGACACAAGGAGGAGGGAATGGCTCAGAAGGAGGGCAGGAGTGGTTGTGGCAGTGGGTCACAATCTCTGTTAGGCAGCCGTGGGGTTAGGAGGAGGAGAAGGAGGGGGGAGGAAAGCGTGGGAGGAAGGAATTCTTCAGGAGAGAAGAGGGGAGATGTCACTGCACAAAGGAGGGGGTCACATGTGCAACCCCACCTCTCGCTGTCCCCTCCCTTCCCTCTGCTGTGCACAAACAACTCAGCTGGTCACAAGACAGTGGCTCACCAATCATATGGCCTGCACCATGACCCTTGAACTGCCCCATTCAGCTGAGACAGAGGGCTGGAAGACCCAAAACTTTGCTGGGGCAGTGGTGATCCTGGGGATGGGGGAGGGAGGGGTGGAGAACTTATCCCCTCACTTTTAATTGATAGCTGGCAGGCTACGTTTGATCCCTTCGTGGGCTACCGGTTGTGCAGGCCTGTAATAGCATATGGGGCTGTACTTGAAGATGTCTTGGGAGTATTGAGGAGTGCAGAATGCAGCTGCTTGGAATTAGACTTCTTGGAATCCTCTAACTACTATTACCGACACAAACCTCTACATCCAGGGCTGGCATGTCCATTAAGGCGAACTAGGCAGTTGCCTAGGGCGCCAAAATGGAGAGAGGGTGCTGGACAGCCTGTCGCCCCCCTGCCACCCTTCCGCCGGTGGCCACCGCTGTCCATCCCAACGCCTGCCAGCCGCCCATCGCCGTCCGCCCATCGCTGCCCGCCGCCCCCAACCGCCGCCCTCCGCGCCCATCGCTGTCCACCCCCCTGTGCCCATTGCCGTCCCCCGCCATCCACCGTGGCTCGACAGGGTAGGAGGGGCAAAGCAAGCTGTGTGCACATGCATTTGTGTTTATTTGTGTGTGTGTGTGTGTGTGTGTGTGTGTGTGTGTGTGCACGCGCACACATGCACTACACCTCTCTCCTCCCATCCCAGCTGGCACCAGGAAAAAGTTGACAGGTATGCCTGAAAGTCCTAGAAGAACCTCCCCTAATTTGCTGCTTCAGGGATGTGGAAGGACCATGGATGTGGAAGGAACAATTTGGAGTGGTCAGAGGCAAAACGGAGGAGAAGAAGGTTAAAAGAACAACAGTGCTTACCTGTAAGTCCCATTGAGTTGAGTGGGGCTTATTGAAAAATAAATTTGCACAGAATTGCATCAGTGCATCTTGTTATCTTTTTCAAGGAGAAAGGTGGGGTAAAAATGCTCTAAATAAATAAATAAATAAATAAATAAATAAATAAATAAATAAATAAATAAATAAATAAAAATTATCAAACATGGAACAAAGTCAACACAGTGGCTTTTATGCCTTATGGTGTGGTATGTAACTCAAATAAATAAATAAATAAACTTCAGTTGCAAAATGTAAAGTGAGACATGCTCTCCAGAAGACAATGACAGGTCTTTTATCAATTCAGGATCTCTGCTTCTAAGGATGTGCTAACTGTACTCCATAGTGTGAGCCTAAGGAACTACAGTATTCTTTCCCTCAAAAAGATTTTGTCCCTTTTTCTAAAGGAAAGGCTTAAAGACAAACTGCCCCTGGTCATGGGCTGTGCCTTGTGGTGGTGAAAGGAAGCCTTCCTTCCTCATCCACCCAGTTCCTGTCTGATCCTGCCCTGGCTTTTGGTATCTTGTGTCATGGTTTTCTCATTAAAAAGAGCATTCCATCACCATAGAAGTTCTGTGTGCATGTATTTCCATATGCAGCATATTGACATTAAGCCACTGTTCACATTTGATGCTTTGCACAGAGCACTATGAATTCAGAAGCAGCAAAACTTGGGCAAACAGAGTTTATTGAGCGCTGCAAACCTCCAGTTCAAGCAATATGCTGAGAGAGGCATATTCTGGTGGAAGGCATACAGATGTGGATTGCCAAAATATCCCAGTGCTACTCTCCCATAATACATTCCATTGCACACACATCTTTTTCAGCCTCCTCCTGATTGCTACAGACTTGCTCGAACAGCTGAGATAAACAATGGAGGACTCAGCATTAACTGGAGGTGCCATTAGTACTTTGCAGCCAAGGAGGAAGAGCTTGGGCATGTTACTACAGTTCCCTCGGTCTTCCTTACCACATACACAAAAGTAACACTCACATACAAGACGGGCAACAGAAACCTCAAAACAAACCCGGACATGCCTGGAGAAGTGAGGAAAGACAGGGAAATGTGAAGGAGGCGGGGAGTGTTCTGCGTGAGTGATAGGTTCGCGTAAAAGATTGATTGGCAGGCTGGTCTTCTCACCATGAGCCGATCCCGATAAGCACTCTGATTTGAAAGGAGGTGACCACATCAGGGTTCAGGAAGGGGCTAAGGAAGGTGTCCCTGTGTTGATTTATAAGCCTTGGGAGTCGCTCCAGTAACAATTACCTTGCATGGATTATGCCACCCAGCAAGCGGCTTTGGATGGCTTCCCTTCCTTCCTCCCCCCCCCCACCAGGTGCGCTAAAGCAATGTGTCCCACACTTTCTGCTGCCAGCCCCCCCCCCACGTTTCACCTCTTTTCTTGAACAAAATGGGAAACTACTTGCTACTGAACTTGGTCTGAGAAAGTCAGAGAGAGGGGATAAGATTAGGAGGGTTCCTTCCAGATGTATATATGATTCCGAGACAGATGTATTGCAATGGACTCAGCAAAGGTACATACCTGTTACATTTCTGGGAAACCTCACAAAAGGTATCTGGAAGTTGAGTCATGGCTACTGGACTTCTTTTTTGAGAGATAGAAACATTTCGCTGCTCATCCAAACAGCTTCATCAGTCTGAAGCTGTTTGGATAAGCCTGATGAAGCTGTTTGGATGACCAGCGAAACGTTTCTATCTCTCAAAAAAGAAGTCCAGTAGCCATGACACACTTCCAGATAAACCCACCTGAGAATCTTCACAGACATCTCGCAAAAGGTAGCAAAATATAAAATTCCTCCTGAACACCCAGCCCATTTGAAATAAGGCTTTGCACTGAAGGAAGGGGAAGAGAGAGCCCTCAGCTGGTCAGATTTTAGCTGCTCAATAACTTTGTTTTGACAATATAAGCATCTTCCAATGGGTACATTAGCAGAAATGATTCTTCACTACATTCAGAAAGATTGGTATCCTTTCTTCTTCTGCCTTTACGTTAATAACATGAAATTACAGGTGAATATTTCCTTAAAAGGAAATAATTTAATACCAACCTATTACAGGATATTTAACAATTGTATATATTCTTCATGGAGTTTGTACACCTGCTCAAAGCTCGCTGGAATTTCCCAGACTGAACCTGCCAAATATAAGATGCCCCCTGAAGTCGTTTTGTTTAAAAATACCAAACTATTTTGTAACTGTTTTAATGCAAAGAAGATATATTGATCTCAACCTAGAGAAGCTGATTCATGTCCCTTTGAATTCAGTAGGTCTAAAATATAGTTTATTGTCTGTGTACTGATCCCACTGGACCGAAATTAAGGCACAAAGTCTATGCACTGTTTTTAAGCAAATGTGTACTTCCTGGATTATTTTGGAACAGAAACAGACATTATAGGATAGCCTCTTATCAGAGATGAAATCATTTTGGAAAGTCTTGACCAAGGTAGACTTCCAGTGGCAAGATCAGGGAAACTGATGCCTGAACCTCCTCCTTTGAGTCCTACAGAACTTTATAGACCTTTAGGGAAAAATCAGAATGCTGTGTTCAGCAGAGTTGGCATTTATCTCCAAACAGGGTTAATTCCAGAATGAAACCAGACAATTCGAATCACATAAAAATTCATTTGAGTATCCAGGTATAAATCTATTACAACAATTCCAGGCAACATCAGCTTGTTTAATTCTACAAGCTTTAATTATCTATATGCTTCCATGTTCCATATGCATAAAAATAGTTCAACATTTGAAAATATCCAAAAATTGATAACTATGCTAAAATTGAAGGCACAAATGCTTCGAAATAGATGAAAGCTGAACTTAGCTTGAAAGCAAATGCTTAAGTCAGAATTCAATCCAAAAGATAATAGCATTAAAGGTATAATAAAATAAAAATAGTTAAATTCTGAAAATGCAGGAATGTATAGCCTAAAATAGCACAGTAAACCATAGAATACATCTATAACAATACCAAAATTTGTAAAAGAAATATATGAAATAAAATTACTTTCTTAGTGTCTATCCATATCAAGAATGCAAACAAAAAGCTCTAAATGCTCACCCAGCCAAATCAGTCTATGGAGAAAAATTAACATTATTGTATTATTGGGTTTTGGAAGTGAAGCTTGCTGCTTCATTGCTGCATGATTATTGTTGGTATTTATTGTGTATGTCATAGTAAGAAGTTGCCTTGCAATGATGATTTCAATGCTGACTTACAGTGTCTTATCTCCCCGTATTTATATTTTTTCAGTTGTTTACTTTTCCCTTCAAACAATAATCAATATTTTTTTCTGGGGGCCTGGAACATGAAGAAAAAAATTAGTAAGCATTTATATTGGTTCTGCGATATTTGTAACTCCAAGGGGTTGAATGGCAGTAGCTGGCAACCTGCTAGTATGATAATAATATCATTGTTTTGACTAAAACGTTTGCAAAACTTTGCAGACTAAGGCTCTGTAGCATAAATCTTTTGATTTACCAGGAGAGTGTACCACCAGAGTATTGTAGTATCAAGGTCCTCGGATGCCAGAATACTGTAGTTGTACGTTCTATAGTTGGAACATGGTTGGAAATGTCTGTTAAGATTCTCATTCATCCAGGTGAGGCTATTTGGAAGTTGAGTCATGGCAACTGGATCTTTTTTCAGACTGATGAAGCTGCTTGGATGAGCAGCAAAACATTTTGATATCACAAGAATGAAGTCCAGTTGCAATGATTCAACTTCCAAATAGTTGGAAATGGAACTCCCTTAATTGCCAAAAGATGTGTGCTTCTAAATCTAATACTGCAGAGTTTTATCCTCAGTCTCTTGGAAATTTTGGCACTGTCCACAATTTTAGTATCTATTCTGCACACAACCCCTCTTACACTTTGAGTATGAGGGAAACTAGGAAATGGACAAGGTGGCTGAATAATAGTGGCTGTTAATAAAAATAGAAAGGGCCAGAATCTTTTGGATGTTCATGAGAAATTTGTGTATCTTGATACAGCTTACTGATGAGGTGCTGTGGGCATGTCTTGGGCACGTGCCTGGTCACACACCTCATTGTGCCGCTGAAATGATCCCCTGCACTTTGTCAATCAGCTGCAATTAGCTGTCAAAAGTTGTGCCGCCCTTACTCCAAAGGCATCCCACATTGTGTGCATCCTTGCACCTGGCCTTTGACCTTTCGATTGATTGAAACAATAAGTAAAGGAGCAACAGCACAATATTTTTCCATTGCTCTGGTTTATTTTAGGCCTTCTGTGCATCAACTGCTGTCACTTAAATCAGCAGTCACCAACATTTTTGTCATCAGGGACCAGTTTCATGAAAAACTAATTTTCCACGGACCAGTTTTTCATATGTGTGCACAGCTCCCTCCTGTGCTGGTTCCATCATGATTGGGGGGGTCCTGACTGGTGCACAGGGGAGGAAAAGCTCTGTGTGGAGGCAGGGGTGGGGTTGGGGAGAAGCTTGCACATCCACTCTGGTGTGTGCCTTAAAAGGAATTTGCCTTCAAATCCTTATTAATGCAGCTCTGTGAGGCCCGGTTCCTAACAGGCCACGGATAGGTACCAGTTTAGGGGTTGTGGACCTTTGACTGTCTTAAATGAACCAATAACACAATACAATCACCAGTAATGGGAAATAATGCCAATTCTCTCAAATGTCTACACTTACCTGTTTTTCACTCTCTCTGTGTCTCTTAGGAGCTTCATGGTGCATTGATTAAACTGTGCTCTTGACTAGAGGTTTAATCCAGGTAGTCGACTCAAGGTTGATTCAGTCTTTTATCCTTCCAAGGTTGGTAAAATGAGACCCCAGCTCACTGGGAGGGTGAGCTCAATGTGTAGCCTGCATAATTAAATTGCAAACACACCAGAGAGTGCTTTCTTTAAGCATTATGGGGTGGTATATACACTCACACATTGCTTTTTCTCTGTTCTTACTGTTTTCATTTTATCTGCATCCCAACATTTTTCTTTTATTTTCTTCTTTTATTATTAATAAGTCAATTCTGACTTTTAGCAACCCTTTCTGAGATTTCTTTGTAGAGAACACTCAGAAGTGGTTTACCTTGTCCTTCTTCTGAAGATGTCCTGCGACCGCACAGCATGGCTGAAGGCTACACAGACTGGCTGTTCTCCCAAGAGGCCCACAGGGGACTTGAACTCCCAACTTATGGCTTTTCAGTCAAATATTTTTTTAAATGACAAACATTATTTCATTTTAATTTTGAAGCTTTCAAGAGGTGGAATAATTTATTGTTTTTAAAACCACAGGCTTAATTTGCTAGTATTCTCCGTGAAGAAAGAGAATCTGTTAGACAAAATGGATCAATCGTACACCACTTAATGTCTAGTTTGACCCCATGTTGCCCCTTACCCACATGAACATCTGCTAACTCAGTATGCATTGTCTGACTCCAAATTTATCTTTTGGGGACAGAATTTCAAACAAAATTATTTGTTTACCACAGTGTAAATTAGTAAACATTCCAATTTGGGGGAGTGGAATATAAGATAACAAAATATATCTACGTTTTAAAATTAAAAATGCTTTCTATATGATTAAAAAATGTATATTATTTATTTATTTATTTATTTATTTATTTATTTATTTATTTTAATACTTATATACTGCCTGTCTTCCCGAAGGAACTCACGGGCGGTTTACAACAAAAGGTGCTTATGAGGTTATTGTGAAATTTCCATTGCCACATGCCAAATTCCTTGTTGTTAAAGAAGCATATTTTGTTCATTTCTTTCCTGTCTGTGGCTGAATAGGGATAAGATTTTTGTCAATAGATAAAAAGGACAAACAACTTCATACATGAACTCTAACATATAATCAGCTAGGAATTCTCAAACTGCCTGGCTGTGGCTACCGTTGTGGAAGTAGAGCGCAGCGTTACACAAATATGGTATGCATGAGCAATGGAAAGAATTGAGCAATCAAGGGTAACAACTGTTTAATTTGGAGCTGCTTTTTCATAATGCAACACAGAGAAATGTGCTGTACCTTGAAATGTATTCTTTATAATTCAGCAATATTTTACTCTTCTGAGTTCAGAAAGTATGAATCAGATTCTGTCCTTGAATCCCACGCAGTGCTGCAGGGGCAAGATTGTGACAGCATTGGATTCTTTATAGACCTTTTCATACCTCTAAGGAGTCAAGTTAAAAATATGACAAAGTGTGCTGCTCTCTAGAAGACAGGAAGCGGCTTTATATTAAACCAGAACTTTGGTCCATCCAGTTCAGTCTTGTCAGTTCTGATCAGCAGCATCTGCCAAGAATTTCAAGCAAGATTCTTCCCGAGTACCTTGAGTACCAGGGTTAAGGTTAGGGCTAGGGTTAGGGTTGGGGTATGGAGATGGAGATGGGGGAGGGTTCTGCCCCCATTGCCCACTGTACTCCCTGTTTAACCCCCACCCCCAGGAGGAGTGGTGGCAGGGGAGAAAGGAGAAGTCAGGCAGCAATTTGACTGCTGCCTGGCTGCAAGGTGCTCTCTAGCCACCCACCTCCCAGCTGGGATTTTTTGACAGCTTGAGCTGTCAAAATCAGCTGGAAGGTGGTGGTGAAGAGGCTTTTGAATCCCCCAGGCATCAGCTAGAGTGCTGGTGCTGTGGTGGATTCATTTTGTTTCATTTCATTTTGTAAGTAACAATCTTTTAAAAAACATTTTGTTATGAAATGAAACGCATGTGTGTGGGGGGGGGAATGGACAAAACGAAATGAAACAAAATTTTGTGCCCATTCCTATTGGGGACAAAACCCTCACTATTTCAACACTCCATTCAGCATTCTAGCCACTCTTTTTCACAGAACAGCAATGCTGAAATGTCATTTCAGAAGTACAAACTGACCTGAAATAAAAGTTACCCTGCTTTGGCTATCAGGAAATGAACTGACAATAAATTATTTGGAAGGAAACCAATCTTGTTTGCTTTCCCATCTCCCCTTTCCACCATTTCAGTCAACAATATAACTTATTTATTTATTTATTTATTTATTTATTATTATATTTATACATCTTTCATCACTGAGCGCCAATAAACACAAACAATAATTATAAATTTACAACAAATAACTAATTTGTTGTAACTAATTACAACAAACTTCCATCACTGAGCTTAATATTGCCTCCTGAATGGTTCATGGTCACATGCCAGATTGCACTACCTAGTTCCACAGGAGATTATAGAATCTGTCTTGAACAGAATTCTCTGTTATCTCTGAGATGAAAAAACAAACAAACCTTGATGTATTTATATAACACCACCCACTGTTTGTGTATAGCACCCTTTCATCACTGCTGAAAGAAAGAGAAGTGTTTTCTGCGAAGTATGGATCTCCATATGTGGATGTTGTAACACCCATCAGCCTTACTCAGTGTAATTAATAGTGAGAATGTTGGGAACTACTGTATCTAGCAAGCCATGGGTTCCCCATCTATGCTTTACTCCATTTTAATAATCTCAGAGAGTTAAAGAGATAAGATAAACTAGAGCAATGGTTCCCAACTTTGGGTCCCCAGATGTTTTTGGAGCAAACTTCCCAGAAGCCTTCACCAGTAGCTGTGCTGGCCAGGATTTCTGCGAGTTATAGTGCAAGGACATCTGAAGACCCAATGTTAGGAACCACTGAACTAGAGATTCCTAGCATGTTATCTACCATTGTTGTCTCTTCCCATCAAGAAAATAATGCTGAAAAGATGCTGTGTGAGAAAGACATATTTCTCTTTGCAGTTTGGTGGGGAACTAATGATATACTGATCTATACTGACGATGAGTACGTGCCTATGCACAAGCCCATTAAAAGCAACTAGTTATGAAACCAAGAAGCCCAATAAACTCTCTCCATTTTATACAACTCAATTGACAGGAATGATTTTGACTGCTAGAAAGTCCTGCTGGGTCAGACCAGACATTGCTCTAGCACAGCATACCAATCAACCAGTTGTGTAAGAACTTCAGCTGTAGATCATATTTTTCGTCTTGGCTCTGCTTAGCTGTTTGTACCATGACCCCATTTGTGAAGGTTGCAAACACACACACGTTGACCTGAGAGTAAATCCAACTGAACTCAACAAAATGTACCTATGAAGAGACACACACCGAGTTTTAATGTACTTAGCATACCTGTGTTCTCCCTTCTTGTCCCAGTGCACCAACTGAGTACTGTACAATGTTCTTCCCATAACAGCACAAACAGTACTGACATGTGCAGCATTTTTCAAAATCTGTGTAGATGTCCAAAACCAGCACAGATTTAAAGAGGCTGTGCAGAACACCCCAAACAAAACAATCTCAATTTGTTTCCTGATTTCTTCAGGCTTTTCATGTCTTGAAAGTGATAATTGAGGGTTCTTTGTTTTACATGTATTACAACTCACAAATCTTTCAGCAGCAGGAGGCATGCGGATGGTGAGAATGAGGAAAAGTGGAAGTGGGGAGAAAGCAGTTCCTAAAATGTTGGCCCTAAGAGATTTCCAGAATTGGAATTCAGAGTTCTTCTTCTTCTAAGTGCCATGTCTTTGTAGAACGTTGGTGATCAGTAGCCTGAACTGGTTTCTATCTACAGCTATTCTAAACAGAGCAGCTGTGCTCACTGCCGACCTTTGGCTTAAGTTCTTAAACCAGAATGTTCTTCTATGCTCCGGGCCATGCTTCCCATTTATTTTTCCTTGAAGGATAACTTGCAGCAGATGGTATTTCTTATTGCTCATTATGTGTCCAAAATACCGCAATTTTCTTCTCTTTACAGTATTGAGGATTTCTAAGGTTTTATTCATGCACTGTAATACAGCCACATTAGTAACTCTGGCTGTCCGAGGTATCTTCAGAATTTGTCCGTACATCCACATTTCGATTGTTTCCAGCTTCCTGCATAATGCAGAATTACCAGCTGAAAAGGAGGAGGAAAGGTACTGCTATCAGGCTTGAAGAGCAGGAATGCATATCAAGTGAAGGAAGCTTTGCAATGAAGGGGCAATTTCAGTAATCTTGACTGGGCACAGAAATACAGGAGGAAGAGATTGGCGGTCCCACTGAGAGCATCTGGATCAGTGTAGTTGGGGTGAAAAAACAAAAGTAACATGCTAGCTTGGTGGAAGAAGTGACAGTAAGGGGAATTTACTGGGCAAGAGTGACCATATTCTACTGGGACTCGTAATTTCAAAGGAACCCGAAGCAGTGTCACCATACATATATGCTGGATTAAATAAAAACAATTTTAATAAACTGGGAACAAGGATTAATCAATTCCCATGGTAGGAGATCCTAACAAGACAAGGCATCCACAAAGGGTGGGAGTTTCTAAAAAATTACATTCTAAGGGCACAAGTACAAGCAATTCCAACAACAACAACAAATGTGGGAGATGGGGGGAGAGGCTAGAAGTGCTTCACAGAAAGCTCAGAGAAGACTGGGAAAGAGCATGTACTGTATAGGAAGTGGAAAGAAGGCTAGGCTACAAAGGTTCAGACAAGTAACAAAAAAATACAGGGATGGCATTAGAAAGGCAAAAGCAGAGAATGAGCTGAGCTCAGTTAGAGACTCTAAAAGCAATAAAAATATGTACATAGCAAAGGCCAAAGTGCTCAATTCCTATTTTAGCTCAGTCTTTTCCCAAATGAGTTTGAGAAGTGGTGGGTGGCCCAACACTGGAGGCATTTAGGACAAATGTAGACAACCCCCTGGCAGATATCCTTTGATGTGTATTCCTGCGGTGATTTGGGGGTGGTGGTGGACTCAATGGCCTTGTAGGGCCCTTCCAACTTCATGATTCTATGATTTAAAACCAACCAACCAACAAACATTCTGCCTCTGGAGTTTTCCTGGGAATGAGGTGTTGGGATGTGCCATGAAGTTGGAACTAACAGCAACCCTAATAGGACTTCAAAGGTAAGTGAGATATTTAAGCAGTGGTTTTATCAGCTCCACACCCTACCATGGTTTTCTATGGCTGAATGAGATTTGAACTCTTGCTCTTGCTTTGAAGCCTAGTCTGTCAATCTAGCTACTACATCACACTGGTTGTTTTCCAACTTGTGGGCCATACAAATGCCCATGAGATGGGTGCATGTTGCCCATCCCGCTTCAACAGGCAAGGAGAAATGATACTTGGAAAAATGAATCAAAACCATTAAATCTGTGCTGCATATATTTTAAGGACCAACTAGGTTGCTATAAAATACACACAGGGCTGCAAGTTCTCAACAGTGCTTCAATGTGATTGGCGGACGGGTGCCAAAAAAATAAAATAGCAACAGAAGCAACAATTAAAAACTGGGCCATATTTTATAACTATGATGTTGACAGTAAAAATTAATCCTAAACTGGAGGTTGCAAAATGAATAATTGATACCAGCACTGTAGTAAATACAGTATGTAGGTATTCATTTGCATCCCAGCAATGTGCACAGGGGGCGGGGTGGGGGGAGGAGAAAACTGAGGATTGATCTTCATTTCTGAAAACACAAAGACTGGTTGCAACTCAGATCTTCCCAGGTTCCTGGGAGGAAATAGAGCACAAAAACATAACCCTCCTTAATATGGGGAAATTATAGACATTTACAAGAAATCAAGTGGTAAGGATTATGTAGTGGTTGGAGGGGATGAAATTCCCTGTGTGTGTCAGAACAAAATTTTTCTACCACCTGAAGAGGGAAAGCGGACTGTGGAGCATGTTGACAAATACATTTATAGTGGAACTGAGTTGAAGGACCAGTGGGATCCTGGCTATGCAATAAAAAATAGAGGTGAATGAAAAAATAACAACAACCAGAAGCATTTGAAATATCAGTTTATCAGACTAGAGTAAGAAATTCTTGAATTGAGAGAGTAACCACTGAAGAACTAAAACAAATGAATAAAGTTTAGGCCCCTATCCCACATCCCTTTAAATGCAGATTAAATTTGTAGATAAACTGAGGCCAAAAATGCCGTCCCCACGGCCACCGGGCTTTTTGAAAAAGAAAAAGGACAGAAAACCTGGTAACGCCCCCTTAAGTGACGTTTCCAAGACTTACCTGAGAGGTAGGGAATTTTTTGTCTCGCTTAAAAAATCCACCTTTTAAAGAGGCAGACGTTGTTGGACCACGTAGATGATCTGGTTTTCTCCCCCTTATAGTGCCAACTGGCTTTCCTGGGGCCAATCGGATGCTGCTTTTGTTCTTTTCATTTCCCACCCCCCCACCCCTAGTGCCAGTTAGCTGGTCCTCTGGCTGGTCTGGTGCTGTTTTTTATTTTTTTTATTTTTCCCCACCCTCCTAGCACCAGGCAGCTGTTTTTTTAACTTCCCCCACCCCTAGTGCCAGTCAGCTGGTCCTTTTTTAAAAAAATCCTAGCGCCACCTGCTGGCCATGGGACTGAACTGCACTTTTTAAAAAAACCTTTGTACATGGGAACTGCTATCCCACATCTTCAGTCACGTGACGGGAGGAAGAGGAAAAGCCGGACCTTCCAAAGATCAAGATCTTCCCCAGGTGAGATAGCAGCCTTAAAGCATGTATGAAGCAGAAAGTGAGAAAGTGCTTAAAGTTAATCAAGGTACAATAATGGAGAAAATAGGTGCAGAAAGGAGAAGAGTTCATTGGTTGAAGAACACTGAAGACTGGCTTACATGCAGAACACCACCATTATCTGGAACTACTGGATCCAAATTCAGAACAATTATGATCATGTTCAATCTCCAATGGAAGAAGAACAAGAAAGAGGAGAAGGAAGGGTCGCATTCATATTGGCCAACCATGGATTTGTGCCCTCTGCCCTCGTTCTGTCATGGATTGGGAGAGCTACACAGTCTTCCACTTTTAAAAGTAAACATGGCCCTCTGTTATTCAGAAGGGGAGAGAGCCATTTGTAAAAGCTGATCACTAGGAAGAGGAAAAGCATTATTCTGGTTTTGCAGCTATTACTTAACTTGGAAACATTGCCCTTACTGAGACCTTTGAAGCTGCACAGAACATTTTAGACATTGTTGGGGAATTCTCGACCTTCATCCCGTTCCCCACTTGTTGCTCTACTACCTGTGATTTTCCAGGCTCCTGACTCCAGTGGGGAATCCAGAGGTTCTTCCTCTTCAAACTCATCCACTTGCATATGAAGGGTGGCATTAGGAAGGCCAGAGTGTTCCTCTCTATGTGTGAGTATTCTTCCTAGTTTTGTATGTGCGAATAGGGTTGTCTTGACAGGAGGCCATGCTGGTATATAGGGAAGTTCAAGAGAAACAGACCTGGCGAAAGGCAGTCCAGTCATCGAGTGCTTTTCTCCTTTGTGGGTGGTTCATGACAGAACCATGGGGGATGCCTCCCTTCAAAAATTCTGGGGTGTGGCACACTCTCCAAGTCCATTAGCCAGCTCAAGCCAGAATAATTGTAAAAATATTACTCCAAAAAGATAAATATAGTTAACCACAAATGCACGATTTCAGTGATTTACATAAAAGCTGAGACCAGTAAGTCAGGATCAAAATTAATCCATTGGGATAAAAGCTGAAATTCTACCTCTAATCCTTAACCTGGCATGCAGGCATCAACATGGTGTGCACAGATTTAATCCAGATCTAGGCAAATCCTCACAAGAACACTGTTTGTTCTCTGCCACATGGATTCCCCGTCCCCAAAAACAACAGGTTTGTTGATGAGAAGGTGGAATAAGGAGGGAAAGCCATGCAATAATTCATGGTCCCATTCAGCATCATTTCTAGCCCTCTGCTAGAACGTATATGCAGTGCGGGTTTCTAATATATGTGGAATTCAAGCCAAGGAGATTTCTGTACAATTTCCACACATGACCATGAGTGCACAGTCTGTACAAAGTATCTCTGGTCAACACACATAATAATAAGAGATGTTGGTCATGACCAAGTCATTTCCAACTCTTGCTGAGCCTAGTAGGGCTTTTGCAGTATGTCAAATGTTCACATTCTCCTTTTCAAGGTTGGCCAGCTTCATATCTCTCAGTGTTTTGTTTGCAATTAATATTTGCAAACTACTTTGTTAGGTGTAGAGGGTAACACCTGCTGAAACTAGGTATAATAAGTAATGCCTAGTCACTTTCAAATATTACATTTCTAGATCAGTTTTAGAGGAATTTTGATAGCTGTTTTTCAGGTTTTACTCCATCTTGCCAGTCTCAAGTGGGTCCTTTTTTGGGGGGGGGTCTTTTATATATACAGTACTGTATTTCCAAGCTGCAACATCAGAAATAGTCACTAGAGGGAACCAGAAAGCTTTCCTCTGTATTTTTTTGTTAGGACAACACAACTTGTTAAATGTGCAGCATAATAAACTACTAGTACAATTGTAGCTACAATTAGAGGTTTCTAAATACTGTACAGTATTTTGAGCTCTGGTAACTAAGGGTATGAGTAACTAAGAGAAGGTGTTGCAGGTTGGATTGGTTTATAAAGAATCACTTCTCTAGTCTGTGAAGATTCTCATTCATCCAGGTGAGTTTATCTGGAAGTTGAGTCGTGTCAACTGGACTTCTTTTCTTGAGAGAGCAAAATGTTTCACTACTCATCCAAGCAATTTTGTCAGTCTGAGGAAAATTAGTGATGAGTCCTCCAATTTATAGTTCACCTTGATTTCACATTACCTTGGTCTGAATAGGCTTGTTAGGTAGACAATGGCCTAAGATTTATGAAAGTTCCACCTGTGCAATCTTTCCCAACACCCATTAAGTGGGTTGTTAGCTATGGCCTTGCTGGTGGAGGTGTGAAGTGCTTCTGATTAGTCTAGGCATTGATGAAAAGGCAGCTTGTGTCTGGTTGTATCTGAGTTCTGACTCCTGTGGAGAGGGGTTTTCAATACGTACATGAATGGCTTCCCTGACCCCCCCCTCTTGAATAACCTGTCTTCTCTGTCTAATATGTGTACATCCTCATCTTTAAATGAGTGCACCGCACAGAGAGGCCTCCACCAGGAAGGCCATAGCTAATGACCCATACTTAATGGGAGTCGGGAAAGGTTGCTTAGGTGAGACGTTTGTGCACCCCACCATTGTCCAGCTAATGAGCCTGTTCAGATCAGGGTGATGTGAAATCAAGTTGAACTATAAATTGGAGGATTTGCCACTAACTTTCCTCAGGGTCACAGCCAATAGTTGCACCCTACTATTGGTACATTTTTTAAAAAAGCATTCCCACCCCTGTGCTTTGTCTCTGTCTCCATTTTCCTCTCCTTCCTGTGTTGTTTCTTTTTATTTATTTATTTATTTATTTATTTATTTATTTAGCTTGTATGCCGCCCACTACCCAAAGGTCTCTGGGCGGCTCACAATCAACGTAAACAATTTAGACAATTAAAACATCAAATTGCAATAAAATTAAAACAATAAAACATTTAAATACAATATATTAAAACACTGCACTAAGATCGCCATCAGGACCCACAATAATCAGTTAAAAAGACTTCTTGAACAGGAGCGGCAGATGACACCAGACTCTTCACTCACAGGAGCTATGTTCTTCAGGTCCCAAGCAGCCCAGCTTTTCAGTCCTTCCTTCCCTTGGCCAGGTGGTAGGTGATTGAGGAGGGAGGCGGGGCAGCTCAGCAGCAGAGCAGCCAGGGGCCTGGTCCTGGAATTGCCACAGAGTCCTTAGTCCCAACTCCCCCAGAAAACCCTGCCTCTCACTCAGGGGCTGTGGGAGCGGCAGATGACACCAGGCTCTTCACTCACAGGAACGTGAGTGTCTTTTGAAAGTGCAACATATATAGAAAGAATCATTCCTGTCATTTTAGAGCCCTGGCCGTTGCCCAATATTTAATTCAGGTTATAGTACAACCCTTTTAGAGGCTTGAGAATATATCTGAGAAGAAATATGTAACCAAATCATGCAGATTAGAAAGTGTGTGAATCAGTACATTTTGAGACGGCTTAAGGAAGAAAGTAGCAAGACAGAACTTGTTAGCAAACAAGGAGAATGAAAACATGTGGGCAGTACATTTATTTATGGTGTGAGTAAATAAGGAGTAAAAATTAATATTTGTGGTATAATTCTGAACAAAAGAAGAGTAAACACTTTCTAACTGCCATTATAATAGGGACTGACAAATTGGTTGCCAAATTGGTGCACTAAGATGTTAAGATACCAGATTCTGCTTAGGCCACTGTAACTACAAACACTTCCACAACTCATTTCAAACGTCCTCCTCTGTCTTCTTTAGATCCATGTCCTTGCGCGCGCACACACGCACACACACACACGCACACACACACACGCACACACACACACACACACACACACACACACACACACACACACACACACACACACACACACACACACACACACACACACTAGGAAGAGCTTTGTCACTGGCCATAGGGGGCTTTTGCAGATGTGGATAAGAAAGGAGGTGCAAACTTTTCCCCCTCACAAATACCGCACTCCTGTAAATGTTTATTCATAAGTAAGAGAAGTGGAAGTGGCGTACACCCAGGGGAGTGCAGCTTTATTGCCTTCCAGCACAAATTATGCCCTTTCTTTCATCATGGAGCTGGGTTAAGTTCTGCAGATTCTTCTTCCTTGTGCCCACACCCGTTAAAGGTGGAGCCAGAGGCTAAACGTCTAGGGAAGTCAGCCACGGTTCTGGCTTGTCCTGCAGAAACCGAAAAGGTTCTTTCACACTTTGAAGGGAAGCTTAGCATGGAGCATTCCTGTAAAAGGTATGTTAGCAAGCGGTTGACTATGGTTTACATTTTTTGTTTCTTTTCATTTATATGCTACCTCTCTCCCAATTAAGGGACTCAAGGCAGCTCAAAAGTAATTAAAAACAGACTAATTAGATCTACAATAAATTATAAACCTGAGAAAGCAATTAAGCATGGAACAGTATTAAAACAATATGTTGAAATTGCAAAATATTGCAAACACAATAAAATCGATGTTTAATACACAGGGTTAAAAAATGATGAATTAGTTAAAGGCTGGTCTAAATAAGATCAACTTTGCCAGCTGCCAGAAGGATAAAGGATTGGGGATCTGCCTAGCCTTCGGAGGGAGGGCATTTGGCTATCTAGGAGAAACCCTCTCTTCCACCAAATGTCTGTGGAGATTCTCAGTCATCCAGGTGAGGTCATTCAGAAGCTGAGTCATGGCAACTGGACTTCTTTCTTTGTGGGATCAAAATGTTTCACTACTCATCCAAGTAGCTTTATCAGTCTGAGGAAAGCAATCCCCAGACAAATCAGAACAACTTCACACCTCCACCAGGAAGGTGACTGCTAACAACCCATACTTAATGGGAGTTAGGAAGGGTTGCATTGGTGTGACTTTTCACACACCCAAGGCCATTGTCCATCTAGCCTATTGCAGCCATTGTCCACTTAATGAGCCTAATCAGACCAGGATGGGATGAAAACAGGTAAACTATAAATTGGAAGCCTCACACCACTAACATATAATGCCCTAAATGGTCTGGGACCTCAATTCCTGGCAGAACACCTTCTTCTACTGAGTTCTGCATGTCCTACTTGTTTGTCTCAGAAGGGGCTGGTGAGGACACTGACCCCTAGAGAAGTATGGAAGGAGAAGACAAGAAACAGTTCCTTCTCTGCAGTGGCACCACGGTTGTGGAATCAGCTGCCCTCTGATATCCATTTGACCCTTTCATTCAATGCCTTTAAAGGATCACTAAAAACATGGCTGTTTAGATATACCTTTCCATCTGCAGAACAGAGTTTCACCAGCCTCTAAACTAACTCCACTACCCTGACTCTTTGACCCCTAAAATCCACTGCAAAACACTTGCAGATCCGGAGCATAAAATTGTTTTCCCACCAGCAGCAGACTTTTAAAAAAAAAGTACGACCATGCCCACCTAAGCGCGCCCCAGTGCACTTTACAAGTATCTGGTCTCCGGAGGTAAAAAAAATTCCGATGCGTATTGTAAAGCTGTGAATGCCTGGCTCTCCTCCGCCTTCTGTTTGTTTTTGTTGTCCCCCGCCCCTTTAACAGACTGGAATCCCTAACAAGACTGCTGCCAACGGTGGGCGGAGGTGAGAGTGCATTTTTCTCCCCCCCCACCACAGAGGGGTGTCTCCATCTGGCTCAACGACTGGTCTCCAGATACTAATACCTCCAACTTGTACACATCTTGGGCATTTCGACGATGTGATGAAGGAGGGGAGGTGGTGAAAATAGCGGGCCCAACCCAACCTCCCTCACTTCTCCAAAGGAGAGTCTGGGGGGGGGGAAGCCACTGCGAGCAGTCCCCCCCCTCGCCTGTCGCCACCACCCCACCACCCCACCCCAGAAGGATGTGCAGGACGCCTCCCGGTCATGAGTTCTCAGTTCGGAAGAGAACGCTGCAGTGTTAGACCCGGGTGGCTGCAAGACAAGTCAGCAGGCATAAGCAAAGAGACAGCGAGGGAGTGGGGCCACGCTTCCATTCCGAGGAGGACCCTCCTCGCTTCCTTCCTGTGCCATCCCAACGCAGACTTGTCCCACCTGAGAAAACTGCTTCGCTTCGTGCCAGGGCCTTTGCAACACACACACACACCGAGGGGGGGGGGAGAGAGACAGAGAGAGAGAGAATCAGAGTGCGGAAGGGTGGGAACACAGGAAGCAGAACAAAACCCACATGATCTCTGGCTGGGGGGGATCCGAATTTAAGTTGCCATCGGATTTTAGGGGTCATGTGAAAGCAGCCTCATTTTTTATTTTGTTGAATGCTCATCTGATTTTTAAAAAGTCATTTTTATTGACAAACTGGCAGGGGCAAAAGGGGGCAACGAAGGGCGTTTATACACGACCCCTAAGCTCCGCTGCAAATGGCTGCAAGCTCCGGAGCTTAAAAATGTTTCCCCACCAGCTCCGGAGTTTGCAGACAATTAAGTGCGACCCCGCCCACCTAAGCGCGACCCAGCGCACTTTTCTTGTACCTGTTCTTGGGAGGTGAAAAATATTTGATGCGGATGTGCTGGGCTCTCCTCGCTTCTTTTTGTTTTTGTTTTTTGCCTCCAGCCCCTTTAAGAGGAACCAGGAAGTGACCGGGGCTCCCCCGGCAGCGTCCACCAACACCGGGAGGTAAGGCTTTATTCTTCTGTCCCTTTTTTTCCTCCCTCCCCTCACGCAGCCGGCAGCCAGGAAGTACGGAGGGGTGGAGATGCACGAAGAGCAACAAACCCCTAAGATCTCTGGTCCGAATTTAAGGGGCCAGCGGATCTTAGGGGTCGTGTAAAAAGGCCCAATGATGATTTTTGTTTCTCCTTTTCGCCTCTCTTCCTGATGCTGCTCCCCACTTGCCCCTTGTAAAAGCCCAAGCCACATACACTCACACTCACAGGCACACCCGTCCAGGTGCGCATGAGAGTTTCGCTTCCTCACCCTGCCTCTGGAAATTAAACAATTTTGTGGAGCAGAAAAAGTGTTTAATTTGCCTACATAAGACGCTTCACAATACTCTACTGTATTGTGAAATTCAAACTAGAAGGCTTGTTTTGCATCAGTTCCAGTGATAACATGCACTGGAACCAATTGAGACAAGAGTGGTTCTACTCACTCCACCCCACCAAAAAGTAGAAACCTTTTAACGGTGTTAAGCATGGTGCAGGTAGAAATGCTCTGGAAGTTATCTGATCACTGTCTTTAAGAGTGCACCAGCCCATCCCTTCAGTGGTCCAAAGGGCAGCCTGAAGCCCCATCAACTTTGGGAACTATTGTGTTATTTTGTAAAATATGTCCTTAACACTTACTGACATCTTGTGGATGTCTTTTTGAAGAAGAAGAAGAAGAAGAAGAAGAAGAAGAAGAAGAAGAAGAAGAAGAAGAAGAAGAAGAAGAAGAAGGCAAGAGGACATAGGTTTGTATAAAGCACATGCTTAGCATCCACAAAGCATAGACTCTCTTTCCTTTTGCATTTGCAGTGAAAATGAGTTTGTTTGTTTGTTTGTTTGTTTCTAAGCTGTAAAAAGCGTTTAAAGCTGCAGGGAGCTCAGCATTTGCACATGAAAAAGTAATTCTTCCACCATGGTTTCTGCGGCTCTGTTCTCTAGGTTCTCTCTGTTATACAGAAGTACCTTGTATAAAGGAATTAATTCGTTCCAAATCAAATTCTGTTAAGCAAAATTTCCTTTGCAAAAATTTTCCATAGGAATGCATTGAAAACAGATTAATCCCTAATCATGTTTTTTCTGTTGTACAGATTTGCCCCATAGGCGATTGCAATTTCCCCCTATCTCTGGAATTTTTTTCCATTAAGTGGATTTTCTGTTAAACAAACCGCTTGTTATAGCACTGTATTTGTTTGTCATCACTGTAAGCCTGTTGTTATTTTCACTTATTTATTTGTTGTATATCCTGTTCTTCTCCCAAAACTGGGACTCAAGGCAACATTCAATAAAATTAACAACAAAAAGGAAAAATATATACTGTACTGTATATCCAAGCAGAAAGATTTAGTACCAAAAACATATTTGACAACTATAATATTTTTAAAAATGAGATCAAAGTAATTTTATGAAAAGCACAGCGTCCCCTAATTCAAAGTTGATTTCCCAGTAGACAGTTTGTGTATTATTTGGCTGGTGGTATGGAGCGAGTCGAGGCTATCTTAATGCCTGAAACCTGTAGGCAATGTTGGTTTGGAAGGCTCCCCTTGCTATTTCAGGATGCTTAAGAGCTTCTTAATTTACTTGGGAAGGAGGTCCATGGAGCTATTGAGAAGACCTGCCTTTATTTGTTTGTCCTGGGATTGTGTTACATCACATCAGGAGGAAAATGAGGGTGAAGACTGGCAGTGTATTCTAAATGTGGTACAAATTGTTTGGGCACACATCCTCGGCTTTGAAATGTAATGCCTTAAAACAGATTATGTTAAAAACCATTTGTGCCAAATGTTACAGCAAGGCAGGAGAAGCTGGACTGCAACTTCCATCAACCCTCACAAACAATAGCCTATGCTGGATAGGGCCCAGAAACATTTCAGGACAACATCATCTAGCTTCCCTCCCCACTTCTGGTTTAGAATGTGTGTTTTCCTGATGAACAAAGGTGGACGTGATCAACATGTGTGATGGTGGAGAGTGAGAGTCAAGCTCCATTTGCCCTCAGTGTGTGTGTTTCAGTCCTTTCTTGCAGCAACATTTCCCTAATGGGTAAATTCTGCATAAGCTCTGTATCTATTACATGCAAAAATGCAGAAAACAGATTATGGAGAACAAGCCTATGCCCGTATAGATTATATTCATACCGGATGTGTCAGAGACAGTGAAGGATGCTAACCCATACAGTGTTTCTCCATTTTCCCCACCTTATTCCCCAAATTGGAAATCATTACATCTTATGACAAGATTAAAATTAGGCCAAGAAAATCATAGTAATAAAACAAATAATAAAACAATAAAAATATATAAAATTTAAAAGGTCAATACAGAAAGGCAGGGCCCACTGTTAAAAGCCGTTTTCCCAACAACCCATTCATCACCACTCACCAGCATCCCACCTGAGTAAAAAACATTCTTTTTCCAGCCTGCAGAAAGACAAGAGGGAAAGAACCAGGCTATCCTTTCATGGAGTTGGCACGATAATAACTCAGTGGTTTAGGCATCTGTCTATGGAGCCAGAGGTTGGGAGCTCAGTAGAGCCACCCTGTGTGTCCTTGGGCAAGCTGCACAGCCCCAGCGCACCCTCAGAAGAAGGGAACGATAAACCTCTTCTCTGTGTTTTCTAGCTGGAAAACCATGAATAAGGGTCACCATAAGTCAGAACTGACTTGACAGCAAACCATTATTATTATTATTATTATTATTATTATTATTATTATTATTATTATTATTATTATTATTATTATTATTATTATTATTATTATTATTATTATTAATAATAATAATAATAAATAAATAAATAAATAAATAAATAAATAAATAAATAATCTTTCATGGAAGGGGATTTCCCAGACTTGGGGCAGCTACTGAGCAGGCTCCCTCTTGTATTGCCACTTCCCACTAAACATGCTTTCCAAGATGTTCCCGAAGACCTCAAGACCTGGATTCAGTGCAGAACACAACAGTAGCCCGGAACCAAGTCAGTCATCTAGGGCTTTACGGGTCATACCAGCCCTCTAAATAAACAACACGTGACCAATGTAAGATCCATTAAGTTGGTGGGAATGACAGAGAGATTCCATCTGCATGTAATACCCTGATTGTTCCAGGCTAGTTATATAAAATGCAGGCCTAACCCTTTAGAGTGGCTTTGTCATGAACTTTGTTTTTGTTATGCACCGACAATTTCCGGCTCTATGAATGGGCTGTCTCTAAAATGCTCTGTCCTCAGTTGCCTTGCTCAGCCACAATTTTGTGGTTCCTTGAGGGAGTCAGTCTATCTCATATTTAGTCACAAACTTCATTCATTTCTGTTTTAAAGGTGAACTTTATAGATTGTGTATTTGGCCACTATTATTTTTATTAGATTTCTACACTTTTTTAATATGAGGCAGCATGCACGGCCAGTTATAATCAGAAAACATAATAAAACAGCAGGCAAAGACAAATTCAACCATTGAATTTTAAAAAGATAAATACTGCATTAAATTGCAGGATAGAAATTTGTTTGGGACTCTGTTTAGAAGAAGCTTCTTTAAGTCAGCATGTTTTGTGCATCTCTCTCCTCAGCTAATATCAGACCTTATCTATATATCTCAATTATTTCGGGTGTATTTTAGGTTTGTTTTGTTTAATTTTGGAAGAGGACAAGACAGGAGAAACTCCACAATCCCTCCTCTGTGTGCATGCCTTAAGCCAGACAAGACATTTACGAGAGAGAGAGAGAGAGAGAGAGAGAGAGAGAGAGAGAGAGAGAGACTTGACGGCCTCCTCCACGAGAGGGCGCGCGCTGGCTTTCCGGGGAGAGCAGCTGTCCTCCTTCGCTTCGTCGGAGGCGGCTGATGGCGGGGCGAGCGAGCCTCGTAAGGCTGTGCCTGAGAGGGCGGAGCAACGGGGAAGCGCTGCTGAGCGGCGGCGGCGGCGGCTCCGCGGCTCTGGCGCGAGGGACGCGTCCGCGTCAGGGCGATGGAATGCCGCCGGCGGGCGTTCCGGCGTTCGGGCAGGCAGGCAGGCAAGCGGCTGCTGCTGCTGCTGTGGACGAGGCAGGGAGCGCGAGGCGGGGCGGGCGCGCCTGGAGAGCAGGTCTCGCGGCGGCTCTTGCCCGCTCGTCTGTCCTCCCCTCTTCTCCCTCGCTGCTCCAGCTGCACTAGTAACCCGTAGTCGGAGAAACGATGCGGGGGAGAAAGTGTGCCTGTTCCTTTCCTTAAAGCGTTTTCACCGGTCGCGCGACCCTTTAAGCAAGGCTGCTTTCACCCATTCCCTCCCCTATCCCGCAGTCACTTTGCATGGCGAAGCAGGGGATCGAACCAAGGGCTCCCCATCCCTCCTCCGTCACCCCTCTCCGGCCCCTCAAGGGGAGAGGGTGGAGACATGAAATGTACATGGAGCCTTCTCAGTTCCATTTCTGCAGTCTTCCCATAGCCTCCCTCAAACCGCCATGTCATTAGATAGATAGATAGATAGATAGATAGATAGATAGATAGATAGATAGATAGATAGATAGATAGATAGATAGATAGATTCTTTTCCCCTTGCCTGGATGCTCTCAGTGTGAAAGTGTTCAGATTGTTCTGAACTCAAATTCCTAAGCGTAGCAGGGCATATTCGCCATCTTAACAGAGGTTGGCTTAGAGTACAGTATTGAGAGTTTTTGCAGTCAGATGCGTAGCAATTGAAAGGTACTATGCTGCTATTTTATCTCTCCCCCCCCCCTTCTTAACAGATACTAAGGAAAAAAGCAGTAGAAGTGATGGAAAAAATTGTTTGCCTGTCATGAGTTGTCTTGCCTCTTGCAGGGCATTTGTTGTTGGTGGTGTTATTTGTCTTTGTATACTGTTTCCCCCACTTCATTTGTTTTGTTTTCCTTTTTATTTTCTTCTTATTATGTTTTGGGTGCTGTTTTATAAGGTCCCGTTTGAGGAAAATCGGACTGTAGTATAAAAATAAATAAATAAATAAATAAATAAATATAAAGCCTCTGTAAAAGTCAGTGGAAGAAGCAGGGGGAGGGCATGATAATAGCCCGACATGAAGCAGCTCTACATTTGTATTGTCCCAACTCTTTCAGGTTAGGGTTTGCCATGCTGAGACCTCTCGGAATCCTGGAGCTTGCACTGCACAAGGAGGAATCTCAAGGGTTTCTAAGAAAGGAAGTGAGGAATATGTATATAGCACCATGGTTAATTATATGTGGTCAAGCCAGAACCGATGGCAACTCTAATAGGGCTTCTAAAGTAAGTGGGATAATAAAGGAGTGGTTTCTACCTGTTCCACCCCTCCACTGTGGTTCCATGGCCAAGTGGGATTTATGACATGGCCATCTTTTTGGTGGGGAGTGTTAGGTAGAGAGCAATCAGAAGTGGTTTAGCATTCCCTTCTTCTGCATATGTACAATGTACTTTATGTACACTATATACTATATAGCTTGCTGTAAATTGTAGACTTACAAGCAAAAGTTTGTGCTTCAACAACAGCAAATCTAAATGTTTTGTTTTCACCGTGATCCTTTAACCTTCAGACTTCAAACCCTGATACAGACTGTGTATAGTCATGTTTGTTTTTTATTAGCTGCTGTTTGAAATCATTTTTAAGAACATAAGAACAGCCTTGCTGGAACAGGCCACAGCCCATCCAGACCAGCATTCTGTCTCACACAGTGGCTCACCATTTGCTTCAGGGTATTCCCAAACAGATGTCTTCACCTGCTTAAGATTCCCTGCAAATGGCATTGAGAGATATCCTGCCTATCTCTTCAACCGGGAGGTTGCCCTTGTGCATCCACAATGATAGGCATTGATACCGTTGTCTCCATGAATTTGTCCAATCCTTTCTTAAAGCTGTCAAGGCTCACAGCTGTCACCACTTCTTCTGGCAGGGAGTTCTACAGACCAGTGATCCTCGGGGTGAAAAAGTACATTCTCTTGTTTGTTTGAGATCCAACACCCAAAAGTTTCATGGAGTGCCCCCTAGTTCTAGTGTTGTGCGATAGGGAAAACATTTTCCTTATCTATTTTGTCCATACCATGTATGATTTTACAAACTTCAATCAGTTCACCTCTTAGGTGTCATCATTCAAGAGTGAAGAGGCTCAGCCGTTGCAGCCTCAGATGGTAAGGAAGGTGTTCCAGTCCTCTAATCATTTTGGTTGCCCTCCTCTGCACGTTTTCCATTTCTATAATATCTTTCAGGAGGTATGGTGACCAGTACTGCAGATGGAGCCTCACCATAGATTTATAAAGAGGCAAAATGACCTTTGCTGACTTATTTTCTATACCCTTCCAAATGATTCTGATCATTGAGTTTGCTTTTTTCTCTGCTGTGGCACACTGGGTTGACACCTTCATTGAGCTGTCCACCAGGACACCAAGGTCCCTTTCCTAGTTTGTTGCAGACTGTAGACTACAATTCCTTAGGCAACATGGCTGATGACCTTGCTGCCTTGGGAGATACCTGAACTGTAGTCCAAAACACACCAAAAACATCAGTCTACTCTTAAATCTATTTGGTTGTGTAGAAGATTGGGATATGTGGTAACTACAGAACCAACTGTGCTCAAATATTACTGTATCTCAAACACCAACATCTTTGTCATAAATTCAGAGGCTCTGTACATCTAAATACATTAGATGTGTAATGCCTGAGAATGATACATTTTTAGTCAATGATCATTGTTAGTAACTCATAAGTATATTACTACCCAGGCCCAGTCTCCTACCAGCTTAATTCATGTAATTCTTCCAGACAGCATTTCAGTGTTATGATTAATAAGTTCTTCACCCCCAGGTGAAGAACAATACAGTAGGACTCCAGTATCCGCTGGGGATTGGTTCCAAGCATTCCTGTGGATAGTAAAAACCGTGGATAAGAGAGAACGCCAAAATGTGCTCAAAACTACTGTTTTGTGATAGTAACTTGCTTTAATGGCTGCTGTTTTATGACAGTAGCTTGCTTTACAGCTGCTCTTTGTGACAGTAGCTTGCTTTGCAGCTGCTCAGTTATTTATTTTTCCTCTGCCAACTGTGGATAACTGAATCAGTGGATAATGAATCAGTGGACATGGGGGTCCTACTGTAAAGCACATGTGCCTGTGCAATTCTGGAAATGATCTCATTCTGAGGCTTCCCAACAAGTACCTTACTTCTGCAGATTTGTACAACTGTGCAGTTGCTGTGATAGGCAAGGCAAGTGATCTAGTTATATGTGTGGAGGAGGCAATGATGAGGAATTTTCTCCCCAATGAGATCAGACAGGCTTCCAAATCAAGGCGTTTCTGCTGGCGAGAGAGGCCTCATTTATTTGCTCAGGCATTAGTCTGACCTTGCCAACTATTCAACCCTAGTGATGGTAATGATTTTAGTATAAAGCTTTTGCAGTTGTGCTTCCTTATTCTGCTTCTTTAATTACTGGATTTTATTGCACTTTCTTGATTTTCCATAGTGTGAAATGCTTTGGAATTTCTTCAGAATAAAAGGTAGCGTAGAAGTACATTCAATACACACATCCTGTGTGATGGTGTTCTGATGCAGTTGTCATGTAAAGTAGTATTTACCCTTGCTGCAGCTGTGGCTGCTCATACTGAACTTGGCTGGCTTTTGGACATATCGGCCCAAATTCAATTGCTGCTTTGTTACACTAGACCCATGGAATTAACAGGAACTTGATAAGTAAACTCTTACATTAATTTAGTAGGTCTACTCTATTTATTGTGAACAATAATTGGATTTTGGCAATAGGATTACCATTAGACACAGCGTGTACTAGGCTGGTTGCAGTGTTTCTTGCATCCCCACAGTTCACTCATTTTGCTTCCCTTCTCCTGAGCATGGCCTTTTGCATTGTGTCTGAAAGGGATAGGTGTTGCTCCATTAGCAGTGGCAACCATGATGTGGTGACATGCTGTTTTTATTGTCAAGGTAATGTAAGCACGTGACCTTATTGGAAATATTTAGTTGCTGCTGGTGCAACCACAGATTGATTCTGGCCACCAACAACACTTAAGAAACATTGTTACTGTAGTTGAGTTTGTCTGTTTAATGCGCTGTTGAATTCCTGATGATTTAACTGGGAAAATAGCAGGCACAGCTCTAATGTTAAGCAAGGGGACACAACAGAAAAAGAAGCAACACATTATTTTGCAAATGATAGTTCTACCACATAGCAAGACTGTTTGCATTTTCAACCTTGGAGGTCAAAACAGACATGAAGAAGGATTTACATTATGTTGGATTAACCTGTTTCCTTCCCACAATGGGGATCCCATAGAAAGATGTGCCTCAGCAGTTAAGAGTTAAATACTGAGTTTACTTTCGTGCCTTGTGGCACAGTGGTTAAACTGCTGTGTTGCATCTATATCTGAGCTTATGACCTAGGGTTCAATTCCAGGTAGCAGGCTCAAGGTTCACTCAGCCTTCTATCCTTCTGAGGTCAGTAAAATGAGTATCCAGTTCACTGGGGGGGGGCAATATGTAGCCTGTATAAATAAACTGTAAGCAGCCCAGAGAGTGCTTCAAGCACTATGGAACAATATATAAGCAGAACACTTTGCTTTGCCTTGCTTTTCCAGTAACCCAGTGGGTCCAACTTTGGGTATAGGACTTTATCACTAGTTGTGCTGCCAGGCTTTCTGAGAATTGTATTACAAGAACATCTGGAGACACAAGGTTGTGAACCACTGAGGCCCTTTGTACATGACCCCTAAACTCCGCAGCAAATGGCTGCCAGCTCCGGAGCTTACAATTGTTTCCCCACCAGCTCCGGAGTTTGCAGGAAATTAAGTGCGACCACGCCCACCTAAGCGCGTCCCAGCGCACTTTTCTTGTACCTGCTTTAGAAGGGTGAAAATCCCCAGGTCCAGATTTAATCTGGTGAGTGCGGGCTCTCCTCCTCGCTTCTGTTTTTTTTTTTTTTTTCCTCCCGCCCCTTTAAGAGAAGGGGCGGGAGGCAAAAAAAAAAAAAAAAAAAACAGAAGAGAAGGAATCAGGACGACCGGGCTTCGACCGGCTTCGGAGGTGAGCCTGCATTTTTTCCTCTCTTTCTTCCTCCCTCCCCTCACGCCGACAGGATCAAGGAAGTGCGGAGGGGTGGGGACGCAGGAAGTGCAACGAACCCCCAAGATCCCTGGTCCGAATTTAAGTGGCCAGCGGATCTTAGGGGTCGTGTGAAAAGGCCCTGAGTTACTGAAAATGGTTTCAAAGAGGTGTGCCTTCTGATTTCCTAGGGTTGCCCTGCTTTTTTTCAAATCTGCACAATTTGCTGCACAATTGCCTTTGTTTTAAAAAGTGAAAAAGAGGAGCCGTTTTCTCTGCTTTTGTCCTTGCAGGTGAGGCAGGGCTTGCAGGGCCAAATGGAGAATTACCCAAGTCTACCGATGATGGTGTGCCTTGCTTTTGTTCCCTCTTCCCACCCTTTCCCCACAGTGAAAAGGCAAACTGGGTAAAGTGTTCTATTCCAGAGTAAACATCGAGTGTGGAAGTACCCACAGGTTTGGTGGATGAAGTCTTCACTAAGCCCAGGAAAGCACAGTGTGAGGGGAACTTCTCTGATGGGAAGAGAGGGACCCCTGCACGCCCAGCTGAGGTGATGGAGGAACCCAAGAAACCTGAGAATCTGATTAACCTTTCACCTGTAGGAGAGGTTCATGGCCCTGAAGGGGTACTATGATGCCCTTAGAGCTAAGAAGAAGGAAGAGAACCGGAGGGCGGAGGAAAAGAAAAAGAAGGACTTGGCGGGAAAGGGGAACCAATCCGCTCCCGTGGAGGTGCGGTTTGCAGCCTGTAAAAAGGGAGGGAAGAGAGAGCTCCCAGAAGGATGGGAATGGGTGTGGATGGAGAACCCATGGACGGGAGATTGGGAACAGATGATGATGCCACACAAAGAAGCTGAGAGCTACCGCTGCAGAGCACACCGTCAGAAGTGCTCTTACTGGGGTGAGAGAGAATATAGAGAGAACAACCGTAAACTGAAAGAGATCTGAAAGGACTTAGAGCTAGAGAGATGGCTGGAGATCGAGGCCGGGACCTTGGACCCACGGGAGGAGCTGAGCAAGAGGCCCGACTACACCTTGCACACACCCAAGCCGAGACCACGTGGGCCCAGATACACTTTGGAAGTTGGGATTCAAGTGGGGACCCCCCCAAACCTCCATGAAAGAGACTGGGATGCAGGTGGAAGGGCTGAGGCTTTCGGAGAGGGGGGAAGAGAGCCATGGTGGAGCCGAATACCCACAGGTAGTGGTGGGGAATTTGATCACTTTCTAGAGACTCCTGCCTATGGAGGAAGGAACCCGTTTATATCTGATGTTAAAGAAGTTGACTCTGTTGTTAGAAGAAAAACCTCGTTTGCTGTTGATGAACAAAATAAAAGTTCTATTTCTTTGCTACGTGAGATGCCTTCTTTGAGACTGGAAGGGCGGGACGCCTGGGCAAAGACTGAACCCTCACATACAGATTTTCAAAATGCCATTATTCAGGAAATCTAGAGATGATATTGGTAAACTGAAATGAGCTTTGACAGTAATATGTTCTTGAACAACTGGTGGCATCAGGGTTTACCATGGTCATGGGAATCCCAAGCAAACACTCTGGGACTTGGTATTGGCCAAAATAATCAATGTTCTGTTTTTATAACTTTTGAGTTTGTTTTATTTTTGAGTGGTCTTTTTGTATGTATGTATGTATGTATGTATGTATGTATGTATGTATGTATGTATGTATGTATGTATGTATGTATGTATGAACATCAAGAGCTTGCAAAACATAGGAAACTCTGTTTAAGTTACACTCTACTCAGTCACAAGTGGCACAACGGGGAACAAGCCAATGGTGCTTCCTTCTTTTCTTCTCTGCACCTCTGATGCAACGTCAGCAAAGGGAGAACAGCGTTGTCTTCCCACAAAGGGAGACACAACTTGTCCTCATATCTGCCTCCCTCCTGTAGGGGAGAATGAGACTCCCCAGTGTACAAAGTACATCAGAAATGCCCTCTTGATTAATATTTTTCCCTGAATTGATCTGTCAGCAGCCTACCCTGTTCTACTGAAGAGCTCTCTGTTGAGTGTTGTGGTGTTATTAGAGGTTTGTGTTGTTGTTTTTAACATTTATGGTTGACGTTTGGGACATGTCTAGTTTTCCATGAGAGGTGTGCTTGTGTGTTCATTGTCTGAGCAGTGCTTGGAAAGCTGCTTTCAAGAAGAATGCCTGTATTCACACACTGAAGCAATCCGTAGCTATGCAGGGGTAGGATGATATTCTAGTACTCCAGTGCATCATTTTTTTCACTATTTGCGGAGAGCTTCAACCTCTCCGTTTAGTAATTCTTTCTAAACATTACTTTCCAGGCTCTGCTTTGCAGACTTTTGTTTGTGTAAAAGACTTAAGATATGATGGAGTCTTCCTTCTGAATAATCTGAAGCAATCTAAGACACAGGAGGCTTTTCATTTCCATAACAACTTTCAGTTCTGTGTTTGTATTTGTAAAAGGCCTTTATCTTTCTTTGCAATTAATTTCAGCAAGATCGACTAGACAATGAACTGAGTGTTTCAACCACTTCTGTCCCTTGTTCTTCTTCTCCTTTGTATGTTCTTATCTCTTGCCCTGTAAAAATTTAAGAGGGAAGAGGAACAAAGCATAGCATCATAAGGGCACATCCAGAGCAAAACTCTGGGACCATTTATCTCTCATGTGCATGGTGGTACCAATTTCCTCTCAAAGAGTCCAGGGAATTGTTGTAGGTAAAAATCACACCATTTTGGTTTGATTCCAAATGTTTTGGTTGCTGGAATTGAACCAAAGCAGCTGCCCTGGCTCTCCCTTGGTTGATGCCACTAATGAAGTTGAATAATAGAAAACGTCCTTGCTGTTTGCTTGTGGAGGTGAAGGAAGAGGAAGTTTTTCATTTCTTTTTAATTGTTGTTAATGCATCAGTAATGCTGTGAAAATACTGTTTTTAAAAAGCTCTTTCAAACAATTATTGATGTAGTGTACCAGTGAGCAACAACTTAAATCAAACAGAAAAACCTCGTTTCAGTTTCTTTCCACAGCCAAGTAGCAAGGAAGCTTTCAGTTTCTTAACATAATTAAGCAGTTTATGCAGACCATGGAAGAAGACACAGGAAAGGGATTTTTCTCTTTCCCTAAAGTATAAAGAAAAAGAAGATCATTTTAGATTGTGTCAGACAAGGCTGTTTGAGATGCATTGTAGTTGAGATCCCGCCTGTACCTCAATGTGACCCTGCTTAGGAAGATCTCTAGACTGAGCCAAGCTGGGATAATTGGGCCATTAGATTGTCACCCTGTCCACTACACCACATTGGGTGTCTCATTGCTATGACAACTATTTAGTTATGCACCATCAAGTTGGAACCAAGTTATAGCCACCCGAATAGAGCTTTGTATGAAGATTCTGTTCCTTCAGTTAAACAAAATTCAACCCAGCTAAACCTCATATGGTTGATAATCTGCACTATGTACCACTTGTTTGTACTCTTCTTTATATCTTGGGCTATTTCCATGTCTATTCAAAAAGCCCGTTGCCCGGTTAAGATAATGATCCCTTGTGTTATGCATCTCTAGAATTTTGAGTAAGAGCATCATTTACAGAGTTAACTTTCTAAGATATGACAGAAATATTGGAGTGGCTGTTGGCAGTTATGGAGAAATGATATCATAGGAAATATGATTTTGTGTTACAACATATGTTTCAGTTGCAAATAAAGCACAGTAGGGTAAAAGACCAAACCAAAAAGAAGTACAACAAAACTTAGGTAAGAATGAAATCTAACTTTTAAGGCATGCCAAGCAAAGCAATAAACAATACAGTCATGGAGTAGCACTGAAGCAGGTAGCATTTTTAACTTTTTATTTTATAAGGGGTGGGTGGGTTACAAGATCTTTTTCCTCCAATAGGCCTCCATTGATCTCTTTTTACTACTTTTGTTTGAATCTGTGCCCAGCTATTATGTTCAGGAACTGTGAAATTAATAAAGTCACCTTTTTGAATTTTTCAGGCCTCTTCCACTGCCATCCGTTTCCATCTCTTTGGATAAAATCCAAGCCACCTACATTTTCATAAAAACAGTCACTCCACGTGAGTCTGTAAAGCCCTGTCTGACAATACTCCTTTTGGTACACCTTCTTTTACTTGTCATCTATTAATTTGGGACTTTGGACTTCCTTATCTTGAGAATTAAATAGCCCAAATTTAACTAAGATTGAAAAAAGAAAAAGAGTAGATCAATGAAGGGATAGATACCTTGAAAAGAAGCAGAATTTTTTCCACTGTACTGATACTGTCAAATTAAAACATCAGTAGAAAAACAGATGAGTGCGTGAGCTGAATAATCTAGTGGTATAGATTAGGCTACTAACAATTTTCTGGTTTTTTTTAGCACCGTTAATATATATGTTTTTATCTATATTAGCACCTTGTCCCCAGTAGAACAAATCAAAAAACAAGACCCCCTCAAACTGTTAAAAATGGAAGAAAATGTTGAGTTGTGTAGGTAACAGATTGTGAGGCCCCATTTAGATCACAAGATCCTTGTCAATATCCTCTGTAAAAGAAAGAAAAATATGTAAGAACAGGTTTGCTAATTTGAAGGCAAGTCTTGTCAACCTTAGTGTGAGATTTTGTCCTCTTCTAGAGTTCAGAATAGCTGTTCCCTCTAAGCCAATTGCTATAGACTGATTGGCAGAATGCTGATCAGGCATAGAGCTATTTGGTTTCTTGAAGATTTAGCAATCAAAGCATGTGTGAATTACTTCTACTGTTAAGTTGCTATGCAGGAAGAAAATCTTACACTCAGTCCAATGGCATGAATTTCTTGGAAGCAGAATGAAGTAAAATAGTAATGATGGATGTCAGCTAATATTATGATTTTCTCCACTCGTTGTTCATCAGTTAGATCACCAATGAAGGAACTCAGTCTGGAGTCCCATCTAGAGTTAACTGGCAGGAGTCATGAATAAAACTGTACTATTGACATTGCTTTGTAATCTTGACACCTCTCCCAAACCTGCTTAAGTCAAGCAGAATTAATTACAGATAATTGGAATTGGGAGCACTTTCCAGTAGCCCAAGGGTGGGGAACATGTAGTTTTTCAGGTTTGGCTGGCCCAGTTTTGCTTGTATGGCCCATGGTGAGGAACCATGGAAGCTGTAGATCATCAACCTCTGGAGAGCTTCCCCACCACCACCATACATTCTTCTCCCATGCTATGACTTAGGGACGGACATGTGGTACTTACTTTCCTTAATGCCAAAGCAGCTGCCCCATTCTTCAAGGGCAATGTATTTGTCGTTGTCTAGATCGCATGTCTCAAAGAAACGAGTGGTGCAATGCTCCATGGGGATGAGGGGAGCTCTCAGAGGAGCCAGCTCAGTGTGGGACAGGTACCTCAAAAGAACAGAAAGGTAATCACAATCACAACCTCACCCAGAAGATAGCATGCATTTGGACTTTCCATTGAATGGGAACAGTTTCCTTTGATGACAGTGGCTGTGTAAGTGAATCAGAGAAGGAGTAGCTATGAAGCGGAGTTGTGGGAAGAGGCAAGAAATGATCTCATCCCTCAATGACATCCACCTGCTTGTACTCTTCTTTATATCTTGGGTTATTTTCCGTGTCTATTCAAAACACCCATTGCCCCAGTTAAGATAATGATCACTTGTGTTATGCATCTCTAGAATTTTTTGCACTGGAAAGGACCTCAAGGTCATATTACTGATATACAACATTTACAGCTAAAATGCTTGTGTGTGAAAGAGATACCCAATCTCTCTGTCGAAACCCTCCCAATGAACCCAGGCCCAACAGGTTCCAATAAGTTTTGTTCCTATAAGCCAAACAACTCTTATAGTCAGAATGTTACTCTTGTAAACATGAAGTCTCTTTTTGTGCAGTTTAGATCTATTCATTAGGAGACTGAGGACTTGGGCTCCATATCCTGGGCTATTATTTTAAGCCACAGTCACCTGAAGGCTAAAGGTTAGCGCCTAACAAGGATGTTTGCTTGTAACCCAATACAAATGGTTGTGTGTGGTTTTTTTCCTAACATAAGAGTTTATCAGAACACAGGGAAGGAAACAGCTCCATTTATAAACAGATTCTTACCCATCCACGGGATGCTGGTCCAGCTGACCAAACTGCCAATGAACAGGGAAGATGTACATGTTATAGTTCTTCTCAAAGTCACGGGCCAACAGCTCCATGGTGTGGTCGCCAGCTTCCAGGCGCTTCTCATTCTCATAGATCTTCTTCACCTGTAGAGTAATGTGCATTTTTTAAAAAAGTTTAAGGCCTTGCCCCACCATTGGATTTTCCTCCCTTCCTCAGAAGAAGTACAGAGATGCTTTGTACAAATTATTGGCAAAAATATGCATTATGGGGGCATGGCATGAGGTCATGGCACAAATGACATCACAGGTTGCTGGAAGTGTATATTAAGCACAGAATTATAGAACTGTGGAATAATGAAGTTAGAAGGGGCCAATAAGGCCATTGAGTCCAACAAGGCAAGAATATAAATCAAAGGATACCTGATAGGTCTAAATCTCTCTTGAATGCCTACAGTATTGGAACACTCAATACCTCTCTTGACGCAATTGGTTCCACTGCCATACTGAGAGTTAGGAAGAGTCCCCCCGCCCCGGATATTCAACCAAAATCTGGCTTCCTGTAACTTGAGTCCATTGTTGCATGTCGTGTGCTCTGGGTTGACTGAAAACAGGTGTATTGATTGCTTGTATTTCTTGCTCTAATACAGAGGAGAAGGAATGTGAGGCTTTCCACATGTTGCTGAACTAAAACCTCCATCATCCCTAGCCAACATGGCCTGTGGTGAAGGACAATGGGAGTGGCACTCCAACATCATCTGGAGGGCTTGTCATAATGGCTCTATCAGTGTGATACACATTCAAAAGCATATGCATGTTACAATATAAAAAACGAAATGTACTTGGATAGATTAGCTTCCACCAGACCAATCTGTCCCAGTCTGATGCAATCACTGGTCAAAACACAGCCTATACAAGCAAGGACTAGTGACAACTATAGTTCCAAACATCTGGAAGGCATCACGTTTGGTAAGGCTACAGTAGCTGTGTTGGCCTTGCTAAGATCTGCAGTAGTTGGTCAATCTTGACCCTGAGGGTCCAAACTTCAGGATGATTCCTCCTCTGTAGAAGTTGGGATATGTGCATATGAGTTGTCCATGCTCACCTTCAGTTTCTGCTTCTCAGTCAGGAGGTTGTTATCTTCATCACGCTCATACAGGGTGACCAGAACATTCTTCAACCAGTCACGCATGCGCAGGGGGAATTCGGTCAGCTCAGCATCAAGGCAAGGAGGAATCACTGAAACACAACAAGAGGCTTATTAGTATAGTCACTGTCAAGCACAAGCTGGTTTTGTTGTATTTAAACTTGAAGCAGGTGTAACAAAATATGCTGCCTTAGATCAGTGGTACCCAGCTTTGGGTCCCCAGATGTTCTGAGCCAGCACAGCTAGTGGTGAAGGCTTCTGGGATTTTTAGTCCAAGAACATCTGGGAACCCAAGGTTAGGAACCACTGTACTAGATGGTTAGATACAACATCCCATCAAATATGAACCACAGCATCACTTCTACAGTTAACAATCTCTTCAGTCATTTTTTCTTCTCTCTCTCTCTCTCTCTCTGGGCATTTATACACGATCCCTAAACTCTGGGGCAAATGGCTCCCAGCTCCGGAGCATAAAAATGTTTCCCCACCAGCTCCGGAGTTAACAGGAAATTAAGTGCGACCATGCCCACTTTAGCACATCCCAGCGCACCTTTCAAGTACCTGCTCTTTGGAGGTGAAAATTATTTGATGCAGTGTAACCATAGTGAGTGTGGGGCTCTCCTTGCTTCTGTTTGTTGTTTTTTGGCTCCCGCCCCTTTAAGAGCTACTTTTACAGAGACTTTTACAGAGACTGGAATGTTGCCGGCAGGAGCGAAAGGCAGAACGGAGGTGAGCGGCATGCTTTTCTTTCTCTTTTTCTCCCTCCCCTCACGCAGCCAGCAGCCAGGAAGTGCGGAGGGGTGGGGACACAGGAAGAGCCACGAACCCCTAAGATCTCTGGTCCGAATTTAAGTGGCCAGTGGATCTTAGGGGTCGTGTGAAAAGCCCCCCCCTCTGTGTGTGTGTGTGTTGACATTGCATAAAGCCCCATTCTGCCAATTGCCAGTTTGTCTCTCATATTGAAAAGTGCTGACCTTTTTAATGACAGAGCTCTGACTTTATGCACTCAGCATCAACCAACAGTATTAGGAGAGGCAATAGGACTAAATGTAGTCCATTATGGTTTATTGATTTATAACAATTTGGAGTATATGAATATTTCATTTTGTATGGCACACAAGGAAAGCTACTATCTTCTACAAGCAGCAGATTTTGGTGGTCCAGAAGTATCATAGTTTCCTTAACCTATGAGAGACTCCTTGATTTCCATTCATGGGATTAAATATTTCAAGCATCTCAAATCCTACATGTAATTAGAAGTTGTAGTGGGTGCCATTTCCTCCTAATTCAATCTTTCCCACCTGGGTGCCACCCAATGTCATGAACCCTCTTCATTATTATTTATTTATAATATTTATTTATGCCACCTGGCCTCATGGTCATAGTGGCTGTGGATGGTGGGAGCTATAGTCTAACATCTGGAAAAAGACAGCACTTGAGTCAGTAGGCCATCAGTGGTTGGGTTAGGGATTTAATTGTTACTCTACTAGATTCAACTTGTTTAGTGGCCCATTTGTTATAATGTCAGCCACTGCTATTCATCAGGTATATTAGGAAAGGAAGTCTTAATGTATTGCTTGAAGATAGAATCAGAGACTGCTGCTTGCTTTAAAATTAGGGTCCACATGAACTGAAAAATAAAAAATATCCTTGCAGCAGCTAATACAGTAAAACTGCCTCAACCACACATTTGTTGTTCTGACATGATCTAACTCAGCCCTTCCTGCTCAAAATTTTGGCTAGAAAAATATTCATCATTTATGCCTCTTTGTGTGTGTGTTTTTATGCCACACTCAGTCTTAGGGAGCTTGTTAGTCAGACAAGACAGTTTATATTGGAATACTGGGAAACAGGAAATGATCGTAGCCACTGTCTGTTCCACAAACATCAGGAGCGGCTGCAGATTTCTTGAGCCAAGACAGGGGAAAGCCAGAGAAACACTTGCTAATAAGAAGCCGTCTTAACACTATGTGTGTTCCTTAGAACCAAAAACAGCAGGCTGCTGAAGATAACACTGCCCTTGAGGGTGCATTTTGTCCCTTACTAGACATCTAGGCCAAAAACCTCCTGTAAGAAATATCAGAAAAAACAGAGAATGCCTATCAGTTGAAATATCTAGTACAGTAGGACCCCCGTATCCACTGATTCATTATCCACAGTTGCCAGAGGAAAAATAATTCAGCAGCCGCAAAGCAAGCTACTGTCACAAAGAGCAGCTGTAAAGCAAGCTACTATCATAAAACAGCAGTGGTAAAGCAAGCTACCATCACAAACAGCAGTTGTAAAGCAAGCTACTGTTGTGAAATAGCAGCTGTAAAGCAAGTTACTATCACAAAACAGCAATTTTGGGGAACATTTTGGCGTTTTCTCTTATCCACGGTTTTCATTATCCGCAGGAAGGCTTGGAACCAATCCTCAGCGGATACTGGGGTCCTACGATACTGCAAATGAAACAATTCAACAGGGAAAGGCCGATTTACAGTTAGGGAGAACATTAAACTAAGCCAACCGGGAGGAGAAAAGGGAAGAGGTCCTGCACTTTTAACAGTGACGTAGATCAGGGAAATTGATTAGCAACGATTATTGTGTCCCTTAGCGTTATATAGATGCCCTAAGCACATCCGATCTGGCCTGATCTCGGAAGCTAAGCAGGCTCAGCCCTGGTTAGTACTTGGATGGGAGACCACCAGGGAATACCAGGTGCTGTGGCGCCTGGAGTATGGAACTGCCAAACCACTCCAGTATTCCTGCCAAGAAAACTCCATGGACATGGGGCAACAAAGAGTCAGTCATGACTGGAACAACACAACACCACCACCACCCCCACACACACATTGTGTCCCTTAAGAATAACCATGAACCATCAAGTCAATTCTGATTTAAGTGATACTTTTTCAGGGTTTCCCAGATAGAGAATATTCAGAAGTGGTTTTCCATTTCCTTCTTCTGGGGCACTCTAGGACTGTAAAGCTTGCCCAAGGCTTCATAGGCCGGCTCTACTCAGAGGAGGTACAGTGGGGAATCGAACTCCTGATCTCTAGCTCCACAGCCAGATAGCTGAACCACTGAGCAATCCTGCCAGCATTGTGTAACTTACATAGGCTGTAATTCCTTTTATACCACTGATAATGATGCAAGGGCTGTGCTCCCCCTTTCGCTTTGGCCACTCTGCAGGATGTTGAACATATCTGGCCAATGTCTAACACAGTAAAGCCACCTTTACCACACATTTAACCACTGAGCCTCCTGGCGCAGTGGTTAAATGCCTGTACTGCAGATAAAACAGTGTTCACGACTTGGGGTTCAATCCCAGGTAGCAGGCTCATGGTTGACTCAGCCTTCCATCCTTCTGAGGTCTGTAAAATGAGAACCCAGCTTGCTGGATGCGTGTGTGCAATATGTAGCCTGCATACTGTAATTAAAATTGTAAACCGCCCAGAGACTACTTGAAGTGGTATGGGGCGGTATATAAGCAGAACACATTTTGTCAGATCTGAGCTTTACGGATGCTCCAAAGCCATCATTAGATTGTGGTCCTTTTTAAAAGCCTAAAGAGTTAATGCTAAATATATCTCTGTGTGGGAAGATTATTTCATTCTTTCATTCTTGAAAAAGCCAGACTGTCTGCTGGCTGAAAAAAAAGAAATTGAGGGAAACTGGAAAACAGAGGATGGCACAACACAACACAGTGACTGGTTTATAGTCTTCTGTGGCTCATGGAGAGAAGGTGAACAATACAAGGCATTTGCTTACTACCTGTCTATTGTGGAAGCACCCTTGGTTTCCAGTCCTTCTTCAACATCTCATGCAATGTATTCACTAGGTTGCCTCTGCTGACTGTTCAGCTACATGCACACATTTCTTGTTGGTGCAGCCTGGATGTCTGCATTGTTGGGCCAGTTCCCTAGCATATGGCTATCTTTGTTCAGTGTGTGCTTTCTACGCTGTGAACTTTTTATGATTGAAAGTGTTTGAAGGGAAGATGGGGTGAAGGTCATAAAATGGCAAGTGTCCTGAATTATGATGCATTCACACTCTTGATACACCCTTGCCCACATTAGGATTTTAGAAAGTTCATGAACACAGGCTGTTCCTGGAGAGTTACTATGTTCTGAAACCTAAGGATAAAAACTTACACTTGCAAGGCCCAATGTAGTCCAGGTGGAGCTTGTGTCCCTTCTTGGTCCCCTCCAAGGCACATTTGGTGGCAAAGAAGTGGCAGGAGGTGTCATAGGTCTTATTGTCAGTGCCACATACCTTTGTGAAAAGAGGAGTTGTGTTAGTGGCAAGGTTCATATGTGTTCATATGTGGCAAGGATCTCTTATTTGATGCAGGATGGGGAAATCAGCAAAGCTTCAGACCTAGGCTAGTGGTAAAATCTCTCATGTCCAGACTTAAGTCTCAATATATTAGCTATTATCCAGGCCATAAGTGAACTGAAGATGTGTTCAGGGACGGAACTGCTATTTCTTTATCTAATGCAACTAAAAAGTTAGAGTTGGGTGCCACTATATTGATGTCAGGTGCTGCACCCTCATTTGATGCACCATCTTCAAAGTGACTTGTTCTTGAGTGGAAAATTGATCCATTACTTTTACAAAATACTGGTGTTGCTGAAAATAGCTCAAAACACTTCCCTACATTTTTGGACCCTCCATGGGGAATATGAGCAAGGGAACTGCACTGAGTTTAAACTCTACTGTACCAATCTATGAGTGGCTACACAAAATCTACAACTTGCCTCTAGAGCAGTGATGGCGAACCTATGGCACAGGTGCCAAAGGTGGCACTCGGAGCCCTGTCTGTGGGCACCCAACATCACCCCTTCATAGCCAGCTGTATACAGGTTAAATTACTGTATTGGCACTTTGCAAAAAAAAATTAGTGGGCTTTGAATTGCAGTTTGGGCACTCAGTCTCTAAAAGGTTCGCCATCACTGCCCTAGAGGGTCGGGTGTTGGTAGTGTGTTAGAGAACTATGTGATCAGCTCAAATTATATAAACGCAAACTGGAATGTGTGGGCATCACCAGAAGCAAACTCAGATATGGAGTAGCCACTCTGTGCCACGTCAAGTATAGATGGCATTATAAGTCATCACTACTCAAGGCCTCCACTTGTGACTGTTTGCTGCGTGGTCCTCTGTTCACTCTTCCTTGCTATAAATCTAAAGCCTCCTCTCACCTTCTCAAACACTGCCGCGCTGGCTGGGCAGCTGGAGGGATCCTGGCACACACACATAGGGGTGTTGTCCTCGTCCAATTCACAGACTTTTCCATGCTTGCAGTGATGGTTCTGGCAGGGATCTAAACAACATCAGAGAAGCCATTTTGGAACTCAAAGCAGTATCATTGGTGTTTCATAAAGAACTGGAAACTATTCATGGAGAGGTGTTTTCCACCTTTTATACCCAACCGAGCCCTCCTGCTCAGTATTTGTTTGGACCACCTAAAATGGGACAGGCTAACAAGAATGTTTATGGAGTAAAACACACCATGAAGTCCAGCTTTCTATGTTTGTCACAGATGGGAGCAAAAAAAGAATTAAAAGAAAAGCTGGCTGTTCAAGCGGTAGCCATTTCTTCTGCTAGGCTGTGAATTTAGACTATTAGGCTCTGTGTGTTGGAATATGTTAGATATTTACATTTGTATGTGAAAGCCTTTCCCATGCCTGTGAAGCAGATAACCATAAATGAAGAGCAAAGTTAAATCAAAGTGCGGGGAAACTTTCCTCAAAGGGAGTGTATCTTCTAGAAGTCATTCCCTTCCCTCACCTGCCTCTGGACCTGATAGCTATACCTATATTATACAGTATATAAAAACAAGGTCTGTATATAGAAAACACGCCTTGTGTAAAATTCCCAAACCACTTACTTTCAGCAACAACCTGCTCCACTTCCACCACAGGCTCTTCAAACTCTCCGACCTCCACCTGTACAGGGTTGATGCCCACGGGTTCCTGAGTAAGGAGATGGAACGTGTAAAATGAGAGGTGTGCTCTGATTGACCCCCGGCCTTTAACAGAAGGATGCCCTACATAAACAGTTAGAAACTACTAGTCAGACCTACTCATCACCAGTGTGCCCTCTCCCAATGGGGATATACTAGCTTCCTCAGCCTGGTACACTCCACAACACCTATCATGCTACAGCACTACAGCTAGTGTTTCCTTTAGAACGGTTGTCATACCCTTTAGAGCGAGAAAGGCAGCATCAATAAAAGAGAAGGTAGTCAAAGTCTCGTGGAAATATTTGTAACTGGTGATGCTACAGGCAATGAAGACTGCTAATCGCATGTATAAATTTTCATCTTAAAAGCAAGGGCATTCTGAGTTATTTTACTGCTTTGAATGAATATTAATCTGTGAAAATATTGTCATACTGTCAGAGCTTATAGGTTACTTTTAAAAAGTAATCAATTTAGTAACTCATGACAAGAGTTGCCTCACCCTTATCAGTCATAACAGTTAAGGGAGGACATTTTAGGATTGATTAGAGGGTGGCATACAAAAGTTCTGTTCAAAGTGCTTCTGAATCATACCTCTGTTGCAGGATCCTCTATTACTTCCATCTCTTCTGGCAGAGCCTCCTGCTGTAAAGGAGAAATAAGAAATTACAGCATGGCTGTTTCCAGAACAAGTACTCTCTCTCTCTCTCTCTCTCTCTCTCTCTCTCTCTCTCTCTCTCTCTCCTCTGTTCCTTAGCATAGTCATCACATGGTTTTTGAGTTTCTATTTTGGAGCCCCATCCACGTGTTGTTAAACCCCTTTGCATCACGAATTGGGAACACTTGGCCCTCCAGTTCTTGTGTTGTGTTGTGTCATTACAGTCGTGACCGACTCTTCGTGACCCCATGACCATGGAGTTTTCTTGGCAGGAATACTGGAGTGGTTTGCCAGTTCCTACTCACTAACTCCATTTATATTTTGGGAAGAAACCGAGAAAATGGGAGGCCGTGAATTCGGGGAGCTTTTTGGAAAATCCAGTCCCTGGGAATGGCTGGCTTCAGAGAAAGGAAGGAAGCATATTTTGTCCACCATGGAATGGAAGCGTCACCTGCAGTTGGCCTGTTTCCTGGTAGAGATGGGCACGAATCAGAAAAATGGCATTTTGTTTGTCGTTTGTTGTTTGGAGGGTCCGTTTCGGTTCATTTCTGTTTTTCGTGAATTTTTGCAAAAAATTCGTTTTCGTTTTCGTTCATTTTGTTACCATTTCGTTACCATTTATTTCAATTTTTGTGATTTTTTTTAGGATTTTAAGCAATTCACTCATATTGCAGTAACGGAAACGAAAAGCACGACAAAAATTCCGGTGTTTCTGTTCATTTCGTTTCATTTTAGAGACAAAATTTGTTTGTCGTTTTGTTATGTAATGAAATGAAAAAATGGAAACGGAAACGAAAAATTGTTCGTTTCGTGCCCATCTCTATTTCCTGGCATTGCACTAACTGAATGGCTTCAGTTGTGAAGAGAGGGGCAGAAACTGTTCTTGTGTTTGGGAGCATTTGAGGAAATTTGAAGTGTGGTTGGTCTCAAAAGGCCTGGAAGGTGCTGATGAATAAGATTTAAAAAAGAAGTTTGGGAGTTACTGTAGTGGGATTAGTTATCTCTTTAGAAAATGCTATGATGTACTATGTGCATGCTTTGAGATTAAACTGCTGCTACACCAGGGTGTAGTTAGCTTGTTTTCTGTTATGTTTACTCTGTACGGTTCCTGCTTTGGATTCTTGGAACCCTGTGTATTTTGTATGTGTGTTTGCAGTTATGTCTTGCAGGATTGGCATGGGAGCCAAAGTGCTTTAACTCAATGCATTTTGGGGAAGCACTGCTGAGTTGGGTCACACTAGACCAGGGGTGCCCAAACTTTTTGTAAGGAGGGCCAGATTTGGTGGCTGAGAATGTGTCAGGGGCCGGTTGCTCCCTGACCCTGCCATCCCACTGTAAGCCCCACCCACTGACCCATAAGCCCCACCCACTGACCCCTTGCAACCCCACCCGCAGGAAGGAAGGCGGGGACCAAGGGAGGGAGGGAGGAAGGTAGAAACCAAGAGAGGAAGGAAGGAAGGTGGGAAACAACGAAGGGAGGAAGGGAGGAAGCTGGGGACCAAAGGAAGCACAGAGAGCCTGTTTAAAAAAACATGGGGCGAAAGAGGGGGGAGGGGCGGGCCAGCCAGCCGCGGGCCACTCAGAATGGCCTGATGGGCCGGATTTGGCCCCCGGGCCGGACTTTGGGCAGGCCTGCACTAGACTATTGGAAGGTTGCTAGCATGGTTGGGTTCCTTAACTATCACCACACTTAACTCTCCTGAGCTCACTTACTCCAGGATCAACAGGGTAATATGGTTAAGTGGTTAGAATGGGACTCACTGAACCTGGTGACATACCTTGCAACGGATTGGCTGTGTTGGCTAAGCCATAGGGCAGCCCAGCCAAATTTGGAAGGCTGCATGTTCCTTAACCCTCATTTATGTTATGTTATGCTTTCCTTTGGCATACTAAGACACAAGCAGATGTAATCAGTAGAATTCCTTTGTTTTGGAATATTGCCTGAAGTTATCTCATTCCTTACCAGATAAGAGAACTACAGCTGAAGGCACTCAAATATCTTTGACTTAACATAATAAAAACACCATGAATGTGCTTCCCACTGTCTTGGTAACAAATAGGCCCTGGTTAACCACCTTTATTTGCAAAAAGAATTATCTTGTGCTGTTTCTCCTTTTTAAAAAAAAAAAAAACACAACTTGCTTAGTTTTTGCAAACAGAAATCCAACAATTTGAAGACTTGTTTCTGAGATTGGGATGTCATTCTGTTCTGAACAACTTTCGTGAGAATGCAAAGAGTTAAGCTTCATGAATTCGTACTGTTCCGCTAACGGGGGCCCCATCCTAGGACCTTTGCCAACCCTTCTCACAACACTCCTTTCCCTAAGGGCATGGTTTGGGCAGAGACTTGGATGGGGTTGGGTGGCAAGGAATCTTTTGAAAATAAATCATTCGAGAAAGGTGGAGCTGAGGGGAATGCATGCATCCGTGCTTTGTCCTGTTGGCAGATTTGTTTGCCTGTATCTTGAACTTCAAATAAGTTTTTTTGTTTTTGTTTTTGGGCTTGTTTTACTTACAATGTCCAAACCATGCCTTTAGATTTCTGAGTTGTAATAATAATAATAATAATAAAACCCCATCCTTTCTAGGTTTTGTCATTAAGCCACACATAAGTCATTTCCCTTGTTTCCAAAACTGTACAAGCTTCAAAATGCATTCCAAAGCTGAACAAAATATCTGGGTATAATGAGGTGGTGGCAGGAGCCAAGAGATTTTTCAAAATTGTTTTGATGGCCTTGGAGCAGTCAAGGGACATCCGTGCATGCACCCATTTACCAACTAGTAAGAGGGGGCATGCACATATGTAAAATCCAATTTCTCCTGCTTTGCCTGCCTGGGGCTGAACAGGGGATATCTGTGCATGCCGCCACTTGCCATCTGGTAAGCAGGGACATGCCTAGATGTCCCCAGCCAGCCCCAGGTTGGCCAAGAAAACAAAAAGGGTGAGGAATGGATGGAGCAGCAGCAGACAAGGTAGGGGCAGTCTGTGGGGAATGGGGGCAGGGCTGGGGTTGAATGTCTAAAAAGAGAGAATGTCTGTGAAGATTCTCAGTCATCCAAATGAGTTTACAGTGGTACCTTGTATTAAGGAATTAATTCGTTCCAAATGAAATTATGTTAAGCAAATTTTCCTTTATACAAATTCCCATAGGAATGCATTGATAACGGAGTGATCCCATTTTTATGTTGTATGGATTCTCCCCATAGGCGATTATGTTAAGCAAATTTCCCCTATCTCCGAAATTTTTATGTTGTACAAATTTTATGTTATACAAGCTGTTTGTTATACAAGGGTCCAATGTATCTGGTAGTTGAGTCATGGCAACTGGACTTCTTTTTCTTGAGAGATAAAAACGTTACTCTGCTCATCCAAACAGCTTCCTCGGTCTGAAGAAAGCTAGTTGCGAGTCCTTCATTTTATAGTTCACTTTGACCTCTTGTCACCCTGGTCTGAAATAGGCTCATAAGATGAACAATGGCCTGAATTGGCTCGTTAGGTAGACAACAGTCTCAATAGCCTTAAGGTGAACAATGGCCTAAGGGGCTGAAATTTTATGGGTTAGGTAAAAGGTAAAGCCCCCCCCCGCACATGCGTGCTAGTTGTGTCCGACTGTAGGGGCAGTGCTCATCTCCATATTCAAGCCGAAGAGCCAGTGTTGTGCAAGTCCATGGCCATGTGGCCGGCATGGCTGCAAGGAAACACTGTTAGTTTCAGGCAATTAAATCAAATGTACAATCTTGCAAGTTTGGAAACCTGGAAGTTGAGTCATGGGAACTGGACTTCTTTTCTTGAGAGATTGAAACATTTTGCTGCTCATCCAAACAGCTTTGTCAGTCTGAGGAAAGCTAGCTGGATGACTGAGAATCTTCACAGACATAAGTTTGGAAACCTCTTTCTTAGTATAAACATAATCACAGTTAAGGAGCGAGCTACTGATTGCTAACTTGCATTTTGTTCCCTCCAGGAACTTCTGTGAATGACCAGACATTCAACAGATAGCATTCTCCCTCAGGTCAAAAGGTGGTGGCCCTATTGTGAATAATGTCTAAAATTTGCAGGGCTGATTATGATACTCACTGGTGCCGCCAGGACATTGCCTGCCAGGCAGAGGAAGAAGAAAATCCAGGCACGCATCTTGCCAGGAAACCTAGGTAGAGAAGAGAGAAAAGGGTTTGAATTACAGTCTGGGGAAATCTTGTATTGTTTTTGTATGATACAGTATTTTGTATTTTATGGTATTGATAGATTTTATTGCATGGCAAATTCATTATTTTCATTTCTTCCCTTTTATTAAATCCTTTTTTTCCAAAGGGAGTTAGGAGCACACACTGGTTCCTCTCATGCAGTCCCCTGCCCCTCTATGAACAGAATTGTTTTTTTAAACCCATATGAGGTAAATCAACCTAACAAGGAGTACATGAGTTAAGATGAGTTTACAAACAAGTCAGATGTCATGTTAAGGGAAATATGTATACAGTGTTTTCTCTAGACGCATACAAGGTCGGCCAACAGAGATGAGACTTGCTCTCAAATCCTATGTTTACTTCTCCAACACCAACCACAATAATAATAATAATAATAATAATAATAATAATAATAATAATAATAATAATAATAATAATAATAATAATAATAATAATAAAAAAAAGGCAAAAGGAGTCAAGCTCAGTGCTGGGGACAACCAGATGTCTTTCATCAGGAAGCTCTCCTAATGACATGCAAACTGTGCTGTTTTCTTCAGTCATGACTGAGGCTTCAAGTCCTGGTCCAGCAGAGTAAGCACCATAGTAGGTTTATGAAAGTAGGATTAGTTGTTTCTCTTATAGTATGTGGGGCTGTGCAGTCAACAAGCCAGGACTTGGCATATGCCCGCCAAGCCTTAAATGGTGTTCATACACACCCTGCCAAGTGTGAGTAGTACCCTAAGGCTTTCCACAATGTTGATGATACAAATGATCTCTGAAGAGCTTTTTAATAAGCACTTAGCAGTTGCACTGCAGTGCTCAAAACGGAAGATTTGCCTCTTCCCATAAGTTTTGATAGGTATGTCCTCTCCGTATCACACATCTGAAGCAGTTAAAGTTATACTGTATACGCTTCCTATTCTCTCTGCTATGTAATGTCCAAAGCTCCTCTGAGCTTCGGAGCTCTTTCTTTACATATGCGCTCTGTATGTGTGTTTGTGTGTGAAGAAAAAGTATGCATAACAAACAATAGAAACATATCCTGTACATCATAACTTTATTAATCCAGTATGAAGAGAAAAGGAAAACGGATAGTGTTGCCCCCGTTCTTACCAGAAATATATTGAGTCCTCACTGGGAATATATCTGTTTCCTTTCTCAAGTACATATGCCAAGAATAGGTTCAATATATTGTTAAAATCCATGGTATGAGATACACCTTTGCTTGTTTTCAAACTGACAAGTTCAATTTGTCATTTACATCCATCCTGCAAAGCTGCAGGGAATCAAAGAAATTATTTTCTAAATTCAATTCCCTCCCTGCCTGCCTAACTTAAATCCTAAAGCCTCCAGCCTCCCTCCTCAATCTCGATCGGATCACACCAGCACCAGCAGCCAGCCCTCCTCCCTCAACCACATCCATACACCCGACTGCGATTTCTGGAAGGTGCCGGCATCCAGAAGTGTCAGTCAAAAACCTGCCGATGCCATTGGTGGAATGGTTCAAAAAATTTGCATGGTCCCATCCCATGCCCAGCCCAAATGTGCAGGTCTAAAAAAATTAAAATAAAAAAAATAAAATCAATACGACGTTTTATTGCTATAAAAAACCCACTGCTGCTACTATAAAAATTCAGGCATTTAAAATAAATAAATTTCACATGTTTCTGTGGTGATTTGGTGTGTTTTTTGACCACGATTTCAAAAGAAAAATTGCAGTCGCCATTTTGGATTTCCCCCCCACCGCATGGCATGCAGCGAGACAGACGACAAGGATGACCCCCCCCCCAGCCTGGTGCAAGCAGCCCAGGACAGGAGAAGGGGGGGGGAGGCCGGGGACCCCCCAGAAATCACCCCTCTGGTAGGTGGCAAAGCCTCAGACAGGCATATTTTCGCCTTATTTTTTGGCCGGGAGTCGGGTTTTTTAAAAAAACTTTTAAAACTTTTTCTGTGCTTCGCATCGCGCGATCGCCATGATGCCACAAACAGAAATGAAAAACCCGACCAAATTTTTCTTTTTTCGGTTCGAGTTCGAGTTCTGACAGCTTAATTATCGTTACTGTTTCCATTACGTAACGGAAACGATAATCGAAAACAGAAACGACAATTTCGCCAAGTCGTGCCCATGTCTACTTAGAAGTATTGAACACTGAATCATATTTCAGAAGTGACCTTCCCTGCTTGTGGCAGATTTGCCTGACAGATGAAATATAAAAACAAAGCTGACAGGAAATTTCTCAAGCCACAAGCCACATGTATCTCTCTGTGTGTTTTCATTAGAAGCTGGGCCTCTAAATATTACAAAGGGGCTTATTTCTTATAAAAAACTGAGATTTGACAGAAAAGAAAAATGTTTGAATTTTACATGTAGCATGTTTATATTGAAGAAGTCATCATTTGGGTGGTGGAAACTTTGACATGATTCCCAATGCATATTTATTTGGCAATTATTCTTACTGGGTTCAGTCATCCTTACCTATATGTAAATGTGTGCAGAGTTAAAAGCTGATTCATCTTAAACATAGATATGTTGCCAAGTTATCCAAACGTTCACAAAATGCTGACCTTCAAATGGGGATCTCAGCTTAGGTTGCACTTCCATCAATAACTACATTAAATTTGAAAGATGTGCAGGCAAATTTTAACATGATGGATGAATGCACCCCTGCTGTTTCTATGACCAACTCTAGGGTGAGTTATTGCCACCGGCTTTGCACCTTAAATGTGCCTTTCAAATTTTGTTGGTGAAGCCATTGGAATCTACTTACAACAACCCTAACAGGGCTTTCAAGGTGAGAGATTTGAAGGGATGGGTTTACCAATTTCACGCCCCATTGAGTTTCCATGACTATTTGGGATTCCCAGGACTCCTGAATACTAGTCTAATTAGTCCACCACTTAGTCCACTACCCCGCACCGAGTATAAGCATTGGGTGCCTCTAAAATGTCCAGTTCAGCCTTTGCTGAACATTGAGTTTAACAGGCTATCCATGATGCTGAGAGTGAAACTGACAAAATGTTCATGTCATAGCCCCATAGCAGGATGAGGACCTTACGTTTTTGCATGGTATATCCTTGGGGACACAGTTAACAGCAGGGTTTCCAACAGGGCTCCCTCCAGGCATGTTGGATTGCATCTCCTACCACCATTGAGTCACCATGGCCCACCAAGAGAGAAGCAAGGGGGGGGGGCTAAAAGGAGAAGATGCCCATGCCTTCCTTCAGTTTACCTACTGTCTTCTAATGCTTGCATAATCTTTCTCTCTTCTGCCCCCTCCCTCTTCCTCCTTTTCAGTACATCGAGTCCCCCCCCCCTCCTTATTTGCTCTGGAGGCAGCTGAAAGCATCCTCCTCCATTGCCAAGACCTGAAGCTGAGGTCAAGAGCTCTTCCCCTTTCAAAGGGCATTTTTGGGTGGAAAAGTACAGCTGGATGCAGCTGTTTTCCTGATTTATAAGAGCTGTTCTTGTGCTTCGCCCAACATGGCTTGGTATTTGCTTCATCTCCTAGTTCCATTTACGACCCAGACATAGCGCTGAGAAACTGTGTTTTTTTTTTGGGGGTGTGAGGGAGTTGACAACTCCCTAAATTCCCCTAGACACTATGGCCAATTCTGGGAGTTGTAAAAATAAATAAATAAAAAGGGAACATGCCTGTGAAAGATAGCTGCACTGTGCTTTAGCAGCGACCTGTGGGGTTTCAAGCCAAGGCAAGGAGTGCATTTAGAAAACGACACTCCTCCAACTCCCTTTGGTCAATATTGGACTAAGATCTCAGCCATATGCCTTGTGCCAGAGAAGATGAGATTTCAAAGCCTGGGATTTCACTCTGGGGTTTGGAGTCCATTTGACAACAAGCCAGTCAACATCAGTGCTGCCACTGTTGCATTTGGAGGGGGACAGGATACAGAGCAGCCCTCTGGGCAAACAAGCTTGACGTAAACATCTGTCAATGGAGCCAAGAAACAAGTTTATTTTAAAAACAATGTAAAGTCTACGTAAGGGGCTGCATTAAAGCTTTGCCTTACAGATCCTCCCCAACCAATCCCCTTGAAGCTCTCTAATAAAAACTTGTAAAGCCTTATGTCACAGTCTTTATCTGCATGTGTAGGAGTCGGGGTACAGGACCCAAAGACATGCTGCCTGGAACTTAATTTCAAGCACAGGGAGGACTGTCACTGTCTCAGCCCCTCAAAAACGTGTGGTTTTTTTCTTTCAATTGCAAGGTTGAGACCTGGAATGATACAACAAAAAGAGCAAAAATGCATTTGTGTGAATGCCAGGGCAAACGTGGCTAGCTCCTGGTTGTGGCTTGCCCTGGGCAAATGGACACTCTGTAGGTTCTGTCAGTACCAACAGTTCGGAACTGTATCAGGTGCCAGAGGGCTGCCATTTTGTTTTTCCATGGCTCCCAAGAATACCACTGCATGAAAGACATTAGGTATAGAAATTTTGGTCTATTTTCAGGGTTAAATCAATTTAATTCCTTGTCACTGCCAACAAGAAAATTTAAGTTTTGTGTGATACCATTGAGATACCATCCTGAAATGTGGAGTGATTGGCTACAAGATATGTATCTTTAAGTGTGAATTTTTTGAATTTTTTTAAAAATTCTGTTTTTCCAAAAATTCAAAATTTATATTTATTTAAATGTGTAATTTTTTTTGAAAATGTCCAATTGTATCATGTTATATATCAAATGAAAGCCCTATTCATAAGCTTCAAAATAACATCTGTCCCAGGTCTGTAACTATCACAGGTATCTATTAAATAACATTTGTAGTTCTAGTGGGTAGTGAATTTTAGCATTTTTTGCAATTTTGAAAATGCAGTATCTCAGAAAAATGTTTTTTAAACATCTCATGGTAAGGTGCAAATGTATCAAAAATGAACCAAATCCAAGACATCAAGTTCCTATATACTGGGATATTTTTCCTTCAGTATGTTATGGGAGAAACAGACTGCTTCTAAGCATGTCCAGGGTTTCTTTTTCTTGAGTACAACAAATTATTCCTCACACTCTTCACAAACTCTATCTTCCTGTAGAGAATACCAAAAGACTATTTTAGGCCTTTGCATTTATTTAATTGTTTTTCAAATTATGGGAAAATATTCCTGTGATAATTGTTATTTGCAACCCTGGGACTGAATCTGGAAGAACTACAGTTAGTCTGCACATTCCATTAGCACATTGTTAAAATGCTTCCTATACACTTTGTTTCACTTTGTGGTTCAAGGATCCCAAGAATGTCAATGTCCTTTTTAAGAAAAGGCTTCTTCTCATTAAGGTTATGAATATAATCCTCAAAGGTAGTGGGAATACTGTTTAGTCAAACTTCAGAAGGACCAACAGGCTAAATGGAGTTTCAAAAGGCAAAACTGGTTAAAAAATGTCGCTCCAACAGAGTGGCAAAATTAGGTTATGTGAATGATCCCAATCTATTTTATTGGTTTTACATATGTTGGTTGTCCATGGTTGTAGTTAGGATTACCTTAGTGAAGCCCTGCCGATAACAGATGCAAAGACATATGGTAATTCTGTGACGAACAGGGAACTTATTTCTTCATACATACAGTGGTACCTTGTATAATTAATTAATTCCAAATGAAATTATGTTACGCAAATTTTCCTTTATACAAGTTTCCAATAAGAATGCATTGAAAATGGAGTAATCCCATTTTTAATTTATGGATTTTCCCCATAGGCGATTCTGTTAAGCAAATTTCCCCTATCTCCAGAATATTTTACGTTGTACAAATTTTATGTTATACAAGCTGTTTGTTATACAAGGGTCTACTGTAGTTAGGCATGATGGTCTTCCATCCCTCCTTCTTTGATATACCAGGCTCTGCACATTTAGAGTTATCGCTCCTCCCTCTCAGCTGACGAGGCTTCCAGTCGAGAGCAAGGACCATTGGTTCCCAGGAGGAGATCCTAAATTTATGTCATTTCTACTTTCTCTTGCTGTTATTACTAATGTCCTTTCAGACGTGCTGCTCTCAGAGTATAGAATATATTTCTGTAATTATACCTCCAGTGTCATAGTCCAGAGGAAATTTTTAAATGAAAGCTGGATGCGTGCTTACCAATCACTGCATCTCTTTTGGTGTTGTTAAAGTTTGAAGGTAGCCAGGCCTCTGCATTCTCAGTGTTTATCAATATATGCCTTTCAACTTGTAGAGAATGGAGGAAAACACAAAGGCGGTATTCTTTTGTTTGCTCAATGTGGAGTTTGCTCAACTGGAGACCAACTAGAAAGGTGCATTAGAATTCTGCTGTCCTTAATTGATTTTAAATTCAACTACACCTTCATCCATGCCTGTTTCACACTCACTACTGATACACGAGTCCTGTATCATTCAGCCTTCTTTTCAGGAATGGTCTGGCTTTGTGGCTCAAAGAACAACATACATCCTGACTGCTTCATCACCTTGAGCCAGGGTGAGGAAATGTCCCCATGTGGGTCAAGTGTATAAAATTTAATTTGAAGACCCACAGAAACCCAGCTCCACATTTGATTCAATGCTTGGAAATGTTAAGTTATCTGGACTTTGTTGACCAGGGAGTTCTGGACGTTGTAATCCAAAAATGTAACATCAGACCAAAAAGCTCCTCTAGATTTGCAGTTTATTCTTACCGTGGCTAACAAGTTGCCCCGTGGAAAGCCACAAGCAATCCACAAGGGCAACAATACCTTTCCTGCTCACATGCATCAGCCACTGACATGCAGAGACCAATGTTCCACCATGACAACGTATATTCCTACATCTTCTGAAAGTGAAAGGACACCATGTGGCGGCTGCATCCTTAAATGATTGCATGTCTCATCCCTGCAATTAAAAACCTCTGCAGCAATTGGAGGTCCACAGGTTCCCTGGCTCTTGAAGCTGATCTTTAGCCTGCAAGCAATTGTATTTTAACTAGTCCTCATTCTAAACTGAATTTCATGTCTATAGGGCTTAGATTGGTAGCAGCTTCTGGACAGTTACAAAAGATTGAACAAAACCAGAATATGACCAAATTTTTATTTTCTCTAGCAGGTAGCTAGTGCTGCATCAACAACAAAACCTTCCTTGCTTTTTTTCTTTGTAACTTTGATTCAGTTATTCCTGCCGGTAGCAATGACCCTAAGGTTTTCTGCTTCCTTGGCTTATTTAAACCTGGAGCTAAATTTTAGAACATGTGCACAGGGCCACCACGTTTTTCAAAGCAGCACATGATCAAACGATGATCAAACTCTCATGTAAATAACGATGATCAAACTCTCATGTAAATTTCTTTGAACCATAAAAGAAATTAGTACCAACCTTAACAATTGTTACAGGTTATATTATTTCTCTTTTTGTCTTGGATTTGTCCCAGATGTTAAGGACAACAGTCTTTATTTTCCAACTGCCTGCATCTCCCCTCTTTCCTTAATACCTGAGTTCTGCTACGTAAAGGCTTTGCTTTCTCTGATTATTAATTACTAACGTTAGCAAGCTGTTTGCTTCTTGGGCATTCTAGTAGCCGTTTTCTCCCCAGGGAAGACTCATTTCCTGGCTTTCACACAGTTGTAGGTTCATTTGACTCTGCTGCTCCTTGTGTTTTATGTTCCTTCATTAAACATAATCCTTGCTATGTGTCCCTTTCTTGTGGTATACATACACTACCTAGTTTTAGGGCTGACACCCTTGAATCAGAAGTGCCATGTCTTAGGAAATAGAAGAAGTTTGGTGGGTGGGTGAACTCCTTGTTTTTGCTCTCACAAGGCAGTCAAGAGTGGACAGACCCTTAATTAAACCCCTGAGGGCTTCCTTTCAGGTAAGTTCTCTATGGATGTTTTCCAGGATGGAGGTAGGGGCAGGGCCAAAGACAAAAGAGTAGGATGAAGTAGACCCATATGTTTTCCTTGAGAGCACTGGATGTGAATTAAGCCTCAGGAGAGTCATTTCAGTCATTCAAAATGGGAACAAACCTCAGTAGCCAGCCAATGGTGTCATGCGAAAGCAGGGTGTGACCCTCTGGGGAAGCCTGGAGAACAGATTGGGATCTCAAGAGAGCAGGATGCAGTACTATGATTCAGCATCCCTGCGTTAAATCATCTATTCCCCCTAAGGCTCTGTCTCTGTCTCGATTGCAGGCACGTGTTCTTAGAGAATTTCTTTGAGGACCAGGAGTAAGTCACTCGGCCAACAACGCCCTTATCCATAGTGCTTTTATCACCACCTGTACATCATTGTGAGTTGATGTGACAGGATATTAATCTTGGAGCACCTATCCATGGATTTTTTTTCTAAGCACTCTAATCTCTTAGATGGCTTTCAGTATTATACTTAATAGTGGCCTTTTCATTCTTGGGAACAGATGAGTAACCAGGGAGCATGAATTAACATAGTGCTCTTACACTAATATTGTTAATATGAATTAACAATGAAAACATATGGGGATAGTGCTCTTACACTAATATTGTTAATATGAATTAACAATGAAAACATATAGGGAGAATATTCATTAAGGTAAGAGCACTTTCACATCCAGTATTTCAGTTGCCATTACTACTTTCCTCTTCCTATCTTCATATGGCAGATCATACCTGTATTATCCCCATGCTGCAAGCCAAGAAATAAAGCATTAAAAATACATCAATTTTCCCAAACAACAGTGTATTTTTTACACATACCCCACCCTATCCACACAGATGCACTCAGTGAGAAAATAAAGTGATACAGGTGCTTTGTAGTAGAAATAGTAGAAAATAGTAGAAATCAGAACTGCAACCCACTGAATTCACTCAAGATGTATCTTCCTGAATTTTGCTGTGCCTCCCATTTGAGGTATGCCGGCAGGTGGACATGATAAAACAGAGTGCTCAGTTAGATGTTTGGCCTGAGCCAGCAAGGTTTCAGAGACAGATGTGAGAACTTGGAAAAGCTGACAGTGGATCCAATTCTGTTAAAGCATAGGACAAGAAAAATCGCCAAGGATCTTGCTTGTTTTCTGAGAAAATTAATTAATAGGGAGCACTTAAAATGCCATGCACAATAATCATTAATAGAAATTAAGAGAGGATTATGTGGTGTTTTGGATATGACTCAGAAATTGAACACATTTAGATTTAGATGGCTTATATTTCTCTTTGTGGAATATTTTTGGACATGCACCACCACAAAATCCATGCAAAATCTTTGCTGGTTATTGGTCCAGAATCTCAGAGCCAACAGAAGGTTTATTTTTCTTTTCAGCAATTGAAGAAAGTAGTCTTTCCTTTATTCATTTTCTAACTGCTCCACATCCTCCTGTATATTTCCACTTGATGGTTTGCACATAAACAGGGGCAACGTCTGAAGTCATGAAAGAGCTTTTGACAAATGCCATTTGGAAAGGTCACCCCAGTACATACATGGCAGAAGTCCTGGGTAAGCTGATGTAATGGGTATCTGTGCAACATGGTGGATCCATACTTAATCAAAGGTTAACAGTAGATTCCTTAAACGAGTCATAATTAACTGACATCCCACTGGTTTCATTGGATCTTTGCAATGTGTCACTAAATGTAGATCCAACCAGGTAAATCTTGCTATTTGTATTAATAAGAAAGAATCTGTGCCAACCTCTCTGTGTTCATCTGCCATGCGTCCAAGACAGTGAAAAGGATGTTTTTTAACTGAGGGGTTTTAATTCATTTAGGTCTGATTGTATCTTGCAATACGATCTTCAGCCACTAGGTGGCAGTCTGCTGTAACCATCAGCAGGGAGGCTGCAGGCAGGACTAGCTTTACCTGGCTAGAGGTGCAGTAAATATGCACGGCCAAGTGGCTGCCAGGCAAGAGGAAGACAGTTCTGCAGTTTGACCTCGGTCCTGCTTTGTGCCTAGCCTTGGCCACCTTTTGTCTCAGAAGTATGGTAGTGACCTCCTCTTCCCCTTGCTCCTCCCTCCTTGCTCTCTCAGTCATTTCCCCTCTGTTTGGCACAACTTAAGCGTCTTTTTCTTTCACCTCCCTTCCCACTGATCTCAAGAACCAACACTTCCTTTTCTTCAGGTGGCGTTGAGATGGCTGTGTGAGCCCAGAGAGCTATTGGAAAATCCATTCTGCAGGATTCCAGAGCTTGAAAAGTTTAAAAGAAGAGAAAAAAAAGAAAAAGAGCTACATTTTGCTGATGTGGTAGAGGCAGAATCACTGGTGTTGCCAAGAGGAGCAAGGACAGAAGCGGTCATTGCCTTTGAGGAATTTATTCCTTTTCCTTCCACTCATAATTCATTTCCCCTAAGATGAACTTTAGCTGCCTAGATGCCCTAAACACATCCAATCTTGACTGATTTTGGAAGCTAAGCAGGGTCGGCCCTGGTTAGTACTTGGATGGGAGACCACCAGGGAATACTGTATCAGGTGCTGTAGGCACCTGGAGTAGGAACTGGCAAACCTCTTCAGTATTCCTGACAAAAAAACCTCCATGGACATGGAGTCAAAAAGAGTCGGTCACAACTGTAACAACACACACACACACACACACACACACACACACACACACACACAGATGAACTTTCTCTTATCCCTGTGGTTGTCCTAAAGCAACAAGCCAAACCTATGTAAAAGAAAGCTATAGTGACATCTAATGCATGCCTACCCAGCAGTGGGTGTCATGTTGTTTTGTGAGTTCTTCCTCCTAGGAGGGTAGATGCCAAACTTGCAGCACTGACAATATTTTCAGAATTTGAAAGGTATTTCTCCCACAAGAATTGGTGGGAAATGTTAAAGACATAATCATGCCCATAATTTTGAACATATTATTTAAACTTGCGTCTCATAATTGACTATCCTGGGACGCTGAACATGATATGTGCTCTTTTATTTATTTATTTACTTACTTACTTACTTACTTATTTTTTATTTATTGCTCCTTCATGTTATTAGTGGACATGATCATCAGGACACATTTGCCATCCTGATCCAATGCATTCAGTAGAACTTATTTCCAGGCAACTGGGGGTTGGCGTGCAGCCTTTAATACCTATTTGCTCTAAGGCAGCCATTGAAATTGTGGCCAAAATAAAATCCCATAGCTGTGTACTTTTGAGAAGTTTCAGTCCAAATTATCCTTAAGGCTATGCTTTGTCTTCTCTCTTCAGCCCTTTTCCTTAATTCTCTGAAGGGGTATCCTTGACAACTGACTCTCAATACACTAGTTTCTTTTCCCCTCCACTCCTAAGTAAAAGGAACCAGCTCTTTTTGAAAAGCTATGTAAGGCCATGGCAGAGATCACTGGTGCATGCTGCTTTTTGTGTTGGACTGTTGTGGTTTCCATGAAAACACCTGTAAAGTATTGCAGCCAATGAGTTATAAATGGGAGCAAGTGGGGTGTTTATTATTTATTTATTTAATATAACAATAAATGGTAGTGCTACAAGCATTTCTTTCAGTAAGGATGCATGCTGCCATAATCACCAATAGACATATTTTTGTTTCGCATGCATCCATGTTCAGTGAGCTGCATTGAATACAAGGTCTAGGGATACATCCATTAAGGGTAAGCATTGTGGTTGGCTGGTTGGTTTAGTAACAACTCTAGCTTTTTGCCAGTGCTGGGACCCAAGATGGTTATCTAATCCCAGTATTCTACACTGTGATGAGCTAAAACACGTTCCTACATAAACTGTGTACTGTAATATTTGTAAGCCACCATTATTGTAAGCCACCTTGGGTCCTTTTCCAAGGAGAAAAGAGGGGTAAAAATAATCAAAATAAAATAAATATTGATCTACTGTGATTTTATTTGTTTTATATATAAACGAGCATATGCAGATTTAATGCCAAACCTTTTTCTTTTTTTCATGATAGGTGCCCTCTGTTTTGGTGATTGTTATCCTCTGCATTCTTTTTTTTTGGGGGGGGTGATTGTGCACACTATAGCGGCTGTTTCTCTGTGCATTGTCTCCTGGATTCTTCAGAAACAGTGCGAGGTCTGTTTCCTGGTGAGATGCCGTGAGCAGAGGGAAAGGTTTATGGAGCACCAGTGTAGTTTGGGAGCAGGGGAGAGACGATAAAAGATGATGGTGAAAGGGAGGAAAGATATTAGGAAGAAAGAAAATGAATACTAGGGTAGGAGAGATAAAGACCACCTGGGATGGGACTGGAGGAAGAAAGAACACTTAGTTCTATAGGAATCAGTGATAGGGGAAAGGCTACCTGAGACTGCTGGGTGAAGGAAGAGAAATCACTGGCGTGTGTGGAAATGAAATATCATTGTGGGGAAGGGCAGGACAGTGAGAAGCTTCTGGGTCTTGCAAACAATATGTTTGGACCAGTCATGGAAGAAACAAGATTTAACATCCCACACTTTCTCTGACCTGAAACAAATACTTTGTGTGCTGGGCCAACTTAGTGCATATAACGTTCAATTCAAGAAAGGGAAATCATCCTGAAAGTGTGAAACTTAAAATCTGGGAATGTGGCCATTTTAATAGGGATTATACTGGGCCAGTCAGCTTTTCATCAGTGGATTTATCAACTGAATCTTTAGCTTAGATAACTACTCTGGGCCAACTTTAAACGATGAATTCAGATAATGACAATGAATTATGAGCAGGCTGGTCTTTAAACCTTCTTGGATTCTGATGATACTGTGACTAATTTAAAGATGGAACTCATTTGTGTGCTTCACAAGCACTTCAGTTAAATTTCATAACTTGATATTTGTTTGAGAATGCTTATTTTATTATTTTATGCCTTTCTGGTTGTTTATGTGTATTTATGTTAGATGCCAAATAATATTTAAAGAGTGTTTTGATTTATGTTTTATGCATATAGCCTGATTGGCTATGAAGCAATTAAGTGTTAACATATACATCTACTGTGATTAAGTATTTTCAAACAGGCAACCTTTCATTTTAACAACACTTGCCAGCCTTTGCCTATTAAATTCTCAGAGATGAGAAACATGCCCTTCAACATAGACATGGGCACGACCAGAAAAAATGACGTTTCGAGTTTTCATTTGTCGGAACGGGTCTGTTTCGGCTTGTTTCCGTTTGTCGCAAAAAATTTCAAAAATTTGTCGTTTCTGTTTGTCGTTTCCACCGCGATTTAGCGCGATTTGACTTCCCAGAGCATAGGGGTGTCCCGCAATCAGGGCTGGCGCTAGGTGTTTTTGCGCCCTAGGCGGAGGGCGGGGAGCGGGGGGCGGCGGCGCGGGCCGCGGGTGGGGGGCGGCACAGGTGGACAGGTGAGTGGGCAGTTAGAATATCACTTAGGATAGAGGTTCTGTTCTTGGCTTGCACCCCAAATGTGTGTGTGTGCAAGCAAATTGAAGTTGGGAAAATAGAAAATAAATGGTAGTATATATTTTTAAAATAAATCCACACCTCCCACTCCTAGTCGAACCTCCCCCTTTATCCAATATCAGAAAAAAAAATCCTCACAAACTGCCAGAGAAGAAATAAAGAATAAACTGCTATTCCCTTCAGCAGACAAAGCTGCAGGGAATCAAAGAAATTATTTTCTAAATTGAATTCCCTCCCTGCCTGCCTAACTTAAATCCTAAAGCCTCCAGCCTCCCTCCTCAATCTCGATTGGATCACACCAGCACCAGCAGCCAGCCCTCCTTCCTCAACCACATCCATACACCCGACTGCGATTTCTGGAAGGTGCCTTGGCTTTTTATGCCCTCCGAGACATCCAGAAGTGTCAGTCAAATACCTGGCGATGCCATTGGTGGAATGGTTCAAAAGAATTGCATGGTCCCATCCCATTCCCAGCCCAAATGGGCAGGTCTAAAAAAATAAAAAATAAAATAAAATAAAAAAAATCAATACGACGTTTTATTGCTATAAAATACCCCACTGCTGCTACTATTAAAATTCAGGCATTTAAAATAAATAAATTTCACATGTTTCTGTGGTGATTTGGTGTTTTTTTTTTTACCACGATTTCAAAAGAAAAATTGTGGTCGCCATTTTGGATCCCCCCCACCGCATGGCATGGCGAGACGACGAGGATGACCCCCCCCCCAGCCTGGTTCAAGCAGCCCAGGACAGGAGAAGAGGGGGGAAGGGCTGGGGACCCCCCAGAAACCACCCCTCTGGTAGGTGGCAAAACCTCAGGAAGGCATATTTCCGCCTGCTTTTTTGGCCGGGAGTCAGGTTTTTTTAAAAAAACTTTTAAAAACTTTTTCTGTGCTTTGCATTGCGCGATCGCCGCGATGCCACAAACGGAAACGAAAAACCCGACCAAATTTTTCTTTTTTCGGTTCGAGTTTGAGTTCTGACGGCTTAATTATCATTACCGTTTCTGTTACGTAACGGAAACGATAACGAAAACGAAACGACAATTTCGCCGAGTCGTGCCCATGTCTACTTCAAGATATTGTGAGACTACAACTTCCAGCATCCTTTATTTTAGCTGTGCTCACTAGTGCATATAGGAACAGCAATCCAGTATCATCTGGAAGGTTGTATATGCTGCTCTGATCTAATGCTCTCAAATTCTAGGTTCATAGTATAGAAACAAATGCATGTTTTACTCTCGTATCCTATCCCTTCCTCCATCATCACCCCATGATGGCATTTTACAGATTGTGTACTTGGAGGCTGAGACCAATTTAATTGTACTGTGGCAAGCTATGGCACAATATTTTTATTTATAACATTGTTCTCACAACATCTTAGACCTAGAATTCATTTACCACCTGGCCTTTTAGAGTGACATTTAGAATTGGTATCACTTACATGTGTCCTGGTGATTGTACAATAAATTGACTAACATGCTAATAGAAAATTAGGGACTTTTCTCTACAAACCAGGGACTGCAGATTAGTATCAGAGACAAGAGTGAGACTGCACTAGAACAACTCCAGAAAAGCCTCTTGATGCTTGTGTTTGGAGTAAGTGTCACCTCTGGGTCTGAAAGCACACAGATAAGTGTCCCCTGGTAAGCCCCATCACTTTCACCATGCTTTGCCAGGATGATCTGATACTGGTGGGATCACAACTGTTGAGCACCTTGTTTTTCCACTCAAGAGCCCCACCCAGTAATCGCTATCTGCCCACCCATCATGACTGGGGATGATGGGAGAGGTTGGGTGCCAATGAAGACATCGGGGGAGAATGCCAAGTAGGGGAATGCTGGCCTATCTGCCATTTTATTTTCCCATAATGCCCCAGAGAAATGCTTCAGTAGGTAGTTTTATATTTCTCGACAATTAAGTAGATGATAGACTCATCTGTTTGGCACTGCTTCGAGTGCTAGAACTTGGATAGGGAGAACAAAAGAGACCCTAAGACAGGTATGTCCAAACTTCGGCCCTCCTGATGTTTTGGACCACAACTCCCAGAATTCTAAGCTTAGATTGCCAATGGCAAAGGAGTGTGGGAATTGTGGTCCGAAAACATCTGGAGGGCCGAAGTTTGGACATGCCTGCCCTAAGATAATACGCTAAGGCTCTGGATGGCAATCATGTCAGCTCTGCAATCATTTTAGTTGGAGTTACATATCAGGGGATAGGTATCATCCTGCCTCCCTGTCTGATTGGCCAGCACCACGGAGAAGCAAAGATGACATTGGAGCCTGCCTCCTTATTGGAGCTCAACTCCGTGTGGGAGCAGAACAAGGTAAGAGATTGGCTGCTTGTGTGTGGTTAATTTATTGCAATTTTCCCTGCATTTGTTTTGTAAAATTTTTGTAAGTCCATATGAGTCTGTTTATTAAAATCACGAAGGGATATAAAGAAAGTGAATGTTGAAAAAGCAATCCATCCTGCTACCTACTTGGATGCATAGAAATTTCTGTTACTACCTACAGTATTACCATTAAAACAACAACTTAGAACATAATAGAATAGTCAACTTCTGTCAAAATGTTTCTAAAAAGAATTAACATGCCCTTCCAAATAATTTTTGAAAGTAACGAATACCAGTAATTTTGTTCATACTAGTTATACTACTTTTACAGTAAGAATTCCGAAATGTAAGTACATTCCTTATAATCCTCCCAAAAGTAAGTTGCTTTAATGAACAGATACTGTAAGTCATTAGTTCCAGTCTCTGACCTGTGGCTACCCATACCACTTTAAGACTACAGATGGAACAGTTTTAGCTTTATATATTTGGGATGCTCTGGAAAAATGCTCTTGCAGTGCGTGCATGGGAAGAGGGGCATCTTATAGTACAAGAGGGAGGATCACTTCTTTGCTGATGGTTCCTTTGATAATCCCTACGCTTCCCGGAGCGATCTAACACATCCTGACTTGCCAGCAGGGGAACAACTGCAACAGAAATCCCTTGTTCTCCTTTCGGCCCAGCTGACATGAACTTCTTTGCTTATATGGCAGAATGAAACATTTTTTTTAAAATTCAAATTTGTCTGCTGCCTTCCATTACCCTCAAACTCCTGGTGGTGTCCAGTAGTGCATCTGTACAGTTAAAACTAATGTGCCAGATGTACCTGTTCCTGGAAAGGTCTGACCTGAGCAGGATGGCACGTGCCTTAGTTATGCCCTAGTTGGGGCTGCCTTTGGAAAAAATGTTTAAAAACTTCAGGGAGTCTAAAACACTGCAGCCCAATAGTTAACCAGAGCTGGTCACTGGGTCACACAGTCCCCCCCCCCCGTTGTAGCAGCTGCTAATCTATTTCCAGGCATGATTCAAAGCCAGCGGTGTAGCAAGGTTTTGGGGCGCCTGGGTACAGAGTTGGTTTTGCGCCCCTCCAGCCCTCCCCAACCCCATCGCATCCACCCAGCAACAGGGGCAATCCTGCGGGCGTGGGGTGCGTGGGCGCATGGGTGGGCATGTGTGCGCGCGCCTGCGCCTTACCTCTCCCACGGTGGTGGTGGCGATGAACAGTTGGAGGAGGAAGAGGAGAGCCCACAGTCACCGCGCTCACACACCTGCCTGCCTGTTTGCTTTGCCGCTCGCCTGGCATGTGGTGGCGGGAGGGTGCAGGGCTTCCTCCTCCCCCTCCAGGTACCCCCAGATTTCTGCACCTGGGGCAGATGAACCCTCCCCCCCCATACGCCCCTGTTCAAAGCCTTAAAATGGCTTAGGATCCAAACTTTCTCAAGGTTGTCCAAGTGTTGAGGTAATCAGGGGAGCCCTTTCTCTCAATCCCACCGTCCTCGCAGGCACGCTTGGTGGGGACACTGGAAAGGGCCTTCTCGTCTGTTGCTGCTCCCAGACTCTGGAACTGTCCTTCTGCACGATGTCAAGCTGGTCCCATCTTTCCTGCCCTTCTGCAAGCAGGCCAAGACTTTTCTCATCTTGTGAACTTTCATTTAGCAACTGGCTGTCTGAGAGGGGTTTTTAAAACAGTGTGGTTTGTATATATTTTTTAAAATTTCCCCAGGTAAATGGACTTCCTTGAAGAGGATGGCTTCCAGATCAATTATGGTAGGGGAATCCCCCACACAACTGAAAAACCAGGGTTCTGGGTAGTATAAGGAGGACCTCCATATCTGTCTCTTCAGACAGACATTCTTTAACTGAGTATAGCAACTGGCAGAAGGTGCACTATAATTTGTTCCCTGGTCATGCTTTAATATCAACTCTTTTTTGGAATCCCTGTTGTAAGCTGCCTAGATGCCCTAAGCACATCCGATCTCACCTGATTTCGGAAGCTAAGCAGGGTCGGCCCTGGTTAGTACTTGTATGGGAGACCACCAGGGAATACCAGGTGCTGTTAGGCGCCTGGAGTAGGAACTGGCAAACCACTCCAGTATTCCTGCCAAGAAAACTCCATGGACATGGAGTCACGGAGAGTCGGTCACGACTGTAACAACACAACACACACACACAGGAAGATTTTGTAATTATACTCTGCTGCTGCTTCCCGACTGAAAAACAGAGATTGTTCCAGAAACACCCTATGTCATTCCAGGGGCCTCTGTGAACCTGTCTTATGTTAAGGATGGTTGTTTGCCCTACTTTAAAAAGGACTGCCCATTACAAAAAAGCATATTCCATTTGAAAAACAGAGGCTTAGAAGAAAGAAGAACGAGGACCCTGAAGTTGCTTATTGAGCACTAATAACTGGGTAGGAGCCTGAGCACCCACATACCGCTCAGCTGATCACAGCCTTACCCACTATACTGCAAGATACTGTTTTTATATTTATTTATAGCCCTTACACCTCAATATAAATCATCTCATGCATGTCATGTTAAGTCTGGAATACTGATATAATTATATTGAATTGGGAATTTTGCCATTAACGCCTGCTGTGCATAAAATCTGCACAGTGAAAAAGCTTGGAGAGAGAGGTAGCAGACAGTGGAGTCTTGTCCCCTGTGTCCTAAGGGGAGAGTGACCGGAAATTTGAATTGGATGGAAGCCCAGATGGCTACCACCTGTGAAACACCAGTTCTTCCTCTCTCCCTCCTTCTCTTGTCACACACAAATGCAAATGTGCAGCACTGCAAAAATTAATAATGAATAAAAATAAAATAAAATACAATACAATATACACAGCCTTCTTAATAGCTAAATTGTTAGTCACCCAGCCGTATATAATTAGGAAAAAGTCTGCTGAATCATAATCCTTTGTTTTAAACCACCAACAGATAGTGTGCACAAATGTGTGTGTGCATAATTGCTGTTCTTTCAATGTATCTTCCAAAAAAGGTGTCTGCTTGGAAGAAATTAACCTGTTGTTATTGAGCTGCAAGGAAGCCTGGAAACTGCAAGCAGGCTATAATTAGAGGCAGATACTTGCTTTCTGCTCAGGATCTTTATTTTTATTCTATATACAGTACTTTAGAGCACCTCTGCGCCAAATGCAAAGATTCAGAAAGTGACCCATGACGATACCTGAGCTCAGGGTCTAAGGTGACAAGGTCAAACTTTTTTTCTGATTGGCTCAATATATGTGGTACATGTGGTAAAACTCACAATAGCTGTCTTGAAGGTATCCAATTTTATTTATTTATTTATTTAACTCAGGGGTCCTCAACCTAAGGCCCTGGGGCCAGATGCAGCCCCCAAAGGTCCTGAATCCGGCCCCTGGGACTAATTGCAACCCCCCTACCCCCTGCTTTGCCAGCAAGCCAGCCTCCACAGCTGCTTCTATTGCTGAGGCAGTTCAAAGCAGTGGGCTATGACACTTCTCCCACTCCCCCCAACTACCACCCAGATAATCAGCATGCTGGCTAGTGGGGCAGTTCAAAGTGGGAGGGGTCCAGCAAGTTCCCCCACTCACCCCAACCACCGCCCAGATGGTCAGTGCGCCGGGTGCAGCCCCCCTTTTTTCCATGTCGGCCTTTTTTTGGGACTGTGATCCGGCCCCCAGTGGTGTCTGGGGGGTGGTGGACCAGCCCGCTGTTTGAAAACTTTGAGGACCCCTGATTTAACTAAAGTATACTCCATTTTTTTCCTGTCAAAAATTGCTCAAGGGGGCTAGGAATAATAGGCAGAAAGGACTCTTTGTGAAGAAGGCAAGAAAAATCAAGAGACTCTCTCTTAGGGTCTTTCATATACTCTTGGATGCTGTGTTGCAGAATAATTCAGAATGAAATCAAACACAGGCCTTTGAACTTTTCAGGCACTAAATTCTGCAAAAGGTGGAAGGAGGAGGAGGAGAAGGAGGGGGAGGAGGAGGGGAGGAGGAGGGGGAGTTCTGGCTGAGCCCATCTTCCCCTCTCCGCATCTTAGGCCACAAAGGCTGTGCATCTCTTGACCCAGAAGGCCTTGAAAGGGTTTCCATGGGAGCCGACATTCCATTGAGGGAGAGTCATACCAGAGAAGGGGGAGCTGTTCCTCTTGGAGGTGGAGCTTGGCAAAAGTTTGAAAAGTTGATATCTCCCCCGCTCCCCCTCCCTTCCCACTTTGCTTATGTGGCAGACAATAGCTTTGTTTGAAGCGTTCCAAGTGCATGAATTTACTTTAATCCTCTTCTCACACATCTCTCTCTGCCTCTCAACTTCACTTCCAGACTAAAATAAATAAATAAAGTATCTCTATTGCAATTTTTTTGTTCCCATGTTTGATCCCTCAGAGAGAATCAGTCCCCCCCCAGGAATTTAATCCTTTTCTCTTTGCCTCAGATAAACCTCCTCTTCCCCCCCCCTCCCACCGGCACTGACATTTCAGTACATTTTCTAGTTCACTGTCTTAGGAAAGTTGCTGGAATAAAACACTGCTCAAAGGAAAAGAGACGGGGTGGTGGTGGTGAGAGTGATTCAGGACTCCCACACAGCTCTTCGAAATGGATAAGAGCAAGGAAAGCACCGCTGCCTTTAAAGGCAGTCGTTCGTTTGAACCACCACCCTTCATTTTTAATAGGCTCACAATATTCTGTCTGGAAATGAATCTTTCTCCTGCTACGCTCCCTTGTCAGCCTTCCAAGATGTGTCTTAAATGGGCCATAATAAGGATGGGGAAGGGAGTATATCCCATTATACTAATGGGCTATTGATGAGGTTCAATTTGCCCCTTTATAGTCCTCTCAACTAATTCAGTTCCTCAGAAACCCTGTAGTGGCCCTTGACAGGGCATGTTCTGAGTGCCTGATCTAATTAATTAATGGGGTGGAGGAAATTAATTGTGAAATCCCAAAGACAGAGCAACAACAGGCTCAAATGCTATTGTAGCCTGCTGCAAATAAACAAATGCGTGTGTATGGTAAGAAAAGTCGATTGCTATAAGCAGTAAAGTCTTGCTTATTTTTAATGCTATTAAATGAAGCCATTAGCATAAATTGCAGAAGAAATTTAAGCCATAGCTAGAAAAATATTCATGAATATATAGCAAAAGAGAGCCAATAACATGCAGAATATTCCCCCACACCAACACAACTGTCTTCTCATCTCCAGATAGCTTATTATGAAAATGCCAGGATTTAATCTTTTGTAACTCATGACTTCATTACTTAGCAACACAGAAAGGAATCTCAGCAATAAGGAATCACAGAAAGTAGATAACAGAGAAAAATGTGATGGCATACCTCAAGAACAGTCCAACAGAGCTGAGAAAACTTCAGCCTCTCTCAAGGGTCTGAAGGAATCTAAATATTTCAGAAGGTGGCAACAGGAAAGCTCCAGAGCTGGGCTGGGCTGAGTTTCTGTTTGGCTGCTTTTCTTTCTCCTCCTCCTCTTCTATTTTCCAAATTTGTTTCTTTCCCTCTGACTCCAAGAGGGCTCTTTCACCTCCTCCCTCTGAAATATATTCCGAGGCTGCAGCCAAAAGCTGAAATGATAGACCAAAGCAATCAAGTAGGGGTGGGGGTGGGAATCCTGCATTTAGAGAGCCTCTAAAACTGGAGTTCTTAGAAGTTGAGAGTCACTTTGGTGGTGCAGATACTGACAGGTTTTTTTTAAGTCCAGAAAGACAAAGGGAGCTAGGTTGAGTTTTCAGAAATATTTTTAGGTAAATGGTTGGGCTAGTAAAGTTGTTCATACAGATAAAGAAAATATGAACTGATGGATAATACTTCTATATTGCTGTACAAAAATCCCATCATGGCATGAGCTGTGACAATTTGCAGGACAAGCGGCTTGACCAACCAGCATGTGATGATTTTTGTTTGCCTTTGTAGATGTCTTTTACTGATTGCTTCTTGTGTGTTTTATTTATGCATATATTTATTCAGCATCTCACTTTTCTCCCAGTAACCTTCACCCCTCCAGATGTTTTGCACTGCACCTCCCAGAATTCCAAGTCTATAATGCCAATGATAAAGGACTGTTGGGGGGGGGTTGTGGTCCAAAACATCTGGAGGGCCAAAGGGTTCCCAGCCCTGCAATAAAGGAACACTTAAACATTGATGTCATATATATGTGCTCACATGATAAGGGTAGAGGCTGACCACCCTCCCCCAGCTACAAAAAAAAGGAAATAAACACAGCTGGTCCTGAATATGGGAGCTGAATCAAATTACTTCCTCCCCTTCCACTACATGTAGCTCAACTTACTTTGTATTCGGATGCCATTACATGGAATGTTTGTTTCTATTCACAGCCTCCCCTCATCCTCCTGGCTCAGCATGCAGTGTAATAGCACCATGACGTATCTCTTGAGCCCTACTGAGAGGCAGCACTTGACATGAGGTTGCCATTTCTTAGTAACAGCTCTGTGAATTTTAGAAAGGAATGAGGATATCCCTCCCTATAGATTAGGAATTCAGATACCAGCTGGATCTAAGGGTACAGAAAAGCAGCATATCATTTATTAAAGGAGGGGCAATTCATCCAACCCAGGCAGACAATTCTGGACTTGTTTACATGCTGCAGATTCCTGGTGGCAACAATCCAGCATACTGACTTCAGTGGTGGGTATAAATGCACTAATTCTGTGATGGATTTGGCTGGCAAGTATGTGGGAAGTGCCTCAACATTAGCTGTAATAGGAATTAGAAACCATAAAATGTACTATTAGAGTGCTACTTAGGCTGCCTTCGCTGTGAATTCGGAGGCGGTCACGTGGACGTTTGTTTCTCAGTACTCACGAGCTGCAGTTTAGGACCGATTCGAGCACAACCTCACGTATGTGCCACTTTTCAACGTTCCTTATTTCCCATCCGCCTTTAAAAAATACCTACCGACATGATGCTGGACTGTCAGTTGCAATGGCTCTACTGATTTCAACTGTTTCCTGGCATCATTGGCAGCCCCCGCCGCCGCCGTCGCTACTCGGGAGCCCCGCATGGCACAGCCGCCCGCCCTCCGCCGCTTGCACGCTGCCTGCCCCGGGTGCCCTGCTCTGGCCGGGCGAGGCGGCAGCGGCTCCTCCTGCTCCCGCCGCCGCCGCCGCCGCCACCGCCGCCGCTACTCGAGCGAGGAAGTAACAGCGCAAAGCGATGAAACGATATAGCGATGCATCGATATCCCTGTTTGAATATTTTTAAAAAACTTGAAATAAAAGCCAAAACCGAGACCACACGTCACGTTGGGAGCGAGATGCGAAGCGAAAGATTCCCGGCCGCTGGCAGGGGAACCACTCACCCCGCTTGGAGCACGGTAAAGGGGGCGTGGTCGGGGGTGGCATCGCAGCCAAAAAGGAGGAGCGTGCGGACTTTGATTCACACAGAAATGAGGGCTTGCCAACAGACACGATTGGTAGCTTTCTCAGGTTCCAAGCAGAATTGTAGCATTTGACCATTGTAAGTTATGGTTCCTTTCTCTCTCTTTGGAGGCTTGGGGGTGTTAAGTCAGATGGATGGCTATGAACATCCAAAGACAGAGGCTGCAACTCCCAGCAGTGTAAGCCAACATATCTAATAATTCTGACAAAAATGTTTGTTGGGCCACAGTTGTCCTAGTGGACAGTTGTACTTTTTAGTTAAGTACTGAATCAAACATCCCTTCAGAACATGGGCACATTCAGAACTACCAGGTCAGATGTTGCCACAACATTTCTGCTTGCCTTTTTCAGGTTGTATGTCACCAGCATGCATCAAGAAGTGGGCTTTGAAGCCAATATTTAGTGCAGGCATGTTCAAAGTCAGGCCCGGGGGCCAAATGCGGCCCGTTTTCAAATTATGAGTGGCCCGCGGCCTCTTTTCCCCACTGGCTCAGCCTGTCATGCATTCCTGCCAGCTGGCCGCTCCCCATAATGGATGGAGGCATCAGCTTGCAGTTTTACGGTTTGCTTGCCCTCCCTGCCTCTGTCCACCTCACCAGCCCTCCAGCCCAACCTACCCGCCCCTGGCTCCGTTGCTGCAGCATCCTCCCTGCCTCCTTGCATATTATAGAGATTTGTCCAAAGTCTGGCCCAGGGGCCAAATGCTTTTGAATGGTTGGCCCCCACACATTTTCACCTCAACAATTCTGGCCCTCGCAAAAAGTTTGGACACCCCTGATTTAGTGCCTTGCAGCCAAGGGCATCTTAAATGACTGTCCTGGCTACACCAGGTGATGAGGGTAGAGGAAGGAGGCTGGACATCAGCCTTTTAGACAAGTATGGGGATGGAGCAGCCTCCTGGGGCCTGTTCTGTTGATTACCATTTCTCTTCTTCCTTGTTTGAGAAACATTTGTAATTGTGGTGACTAACCATGTATTTGTGTGGTTAAGGATAGTATTTTTTTTTTAAAAAATGGTTTAAAATTATTATACTTTTCTGTGATAAAGTTGCACTTATTTTTGTTTCTACGTAGCCAGCACTAAAGTGATAGAAGCCAATTCCATTTTATTCTCTCTTCCTGGTTTTCCACATTACATTATCAGGACCAAGGCAGATGTTGATAAGGGAATTATGGTGCTCATTCCCAACATAAACTCCCCTTACTCTATAGATGTACTGTCAATGTGTTCAGAAGTCCAAATTTCAATAACTACGGCACACATAGATGAAAAGAGAGTTTCTACTCTCTGGGAAACTGCCTCTAGTTCTTCTTGGATCTTCTTTACTTGTGCGTTGAAAAACAAAACTGGAGGAGGAAGAAATTCCCTCAAGAGACATTCAAGTTAGACTGAATCATAATGTCTAGTCTAGATTTAGCATGACCTTTCTAGTCACTAGATAGTTGTGAGTCTGAGCAGCAAAAAGTACTTAGGAGTCTTAGCAGCAAAAGTTAGGGCTGAACAGATAAGAGATGCCATCTTAGAACACGTGGTATTGATTATATAGCTTGTAACATACATGCAAGGGGATTGTGACCACTGACTCAATAGACTATTACTGTACTGTACAGTACATTCTTCATGCAGTATCAATTTTTATTGTAACAATGATGGTTCATGTGCCCTTTTTCCTAACTTGGCAGCATATTCTGAGTATTCCTGTAAATGTCTGCTCAGCATGGTGTCCAATGGTGGTTCAAAAAAACTTACTCCCAGGTCCAAGTGCACAGGCTGAAGTCCTAACGATGAAGCAGAAGCCTTAATGCTTTTGAACTATCACTCCTGTTAGATCCAGTCCTGTTACTTAAACTGCCAACAGTGAACTGACTTTAATAGACAAGGAGAGGAACCCCTTTTAGGGTCTATGGTGCCAACTATTCACCACTACTTTCCAGATACTTTATAATAAACATGAAAAAGTATGACATTTTTGAAAACATTGGGGGGAATAATTGGCATATTAATGAGGAACAGGAAATTCATTTTGTGGTGGGGATCATATCATGTTCAGAAGAACTGGGGTTAGGCAACTTGTGCCTGTCCCCTGTTCCGATCCCCTGGCTCAGTCCCACATGCCAGGCAGCCTTTCCATCTGTGCCGCCGACCTGTCCTGTTTGTTGGTTAATGCCAGGTCACTCCATAATAAGATCCCCATCATCCATGATTTGATCGTGGATGAGCGGGCCATCCTGGCTTTCCTTACCGAAACCTGGGTGGGCGCAGAGTCGACCACAGTATCCTCCTGGGCAGGCTCTCTGAGGTCGGGATTGCGGGTCTAGCCTTAGACTGGCTCCGCTCCTTCCTCGGAGTGAGTAAGCCTCGGAGGGGAACTATCATCTCCCTGCTCCTTCTCTTGTGGGGTGCCCCAGGGGTCGGCAATTTTCCCCATGCTTTTTAACATCTATATGAGGCCGCTGGCTGAGGTCGTTTGGAGATATGGGGCTTGCTGTCATCAGTACGCTGATGACATGCAGCTCTATCTCTCCTTTTCCACCTCTGCAATGGAGACTGTCCAGACCCTTAATCGCTGCCTGGCTTCAGTTTTGGAGTGGACTAGGACTAGGAGTGGACAAGGGCATCATGACCTTGACGAATTAGAGTGCTGGGCCAAAGCTAACGGAATGGGTTTCAACAAAGAGAAATGTAGGGTGCTGCATCTAGGTAAAAAAAAAATGAATTGCACAGATATAAGATGGGAGATACCTGGCTGGAAAATAGTACCTGTGAAAGGGATCTGGGAGTCTTGGTGGATCACAAATTGAACATGAGTCAGCAGTGTGACATGGTGGCCAAGAAAGCCAATGCGATTCTTGGTTGCATCAACAGAAACATAGTGTCACTGTCTAGATCAAGGGAAGTGATAGTACCACTCTATTCTGCTCTGGTCAGACCCCACCTGGAGTATTGTGTCCAGTTCTGTGTGCCTCAATTTAAAAAGGATGTTGACAACCTCAAGCGGGTACAGAGGAGGGTGACCAGGATGGTTGAAGGTCTGGAAGTAATGTCTTATGAGCAGCGGCTTAGGGAACTGGGAATGTTTAGCCTTTCAAAAAGAAGGCTGAGCAGGGATATGATAGCTATCTTTAAATATTTGAAAGGATGTCATATTGAAGAGGGAACAGGTTTATTTTCCATGGCTTCAGAGACTAGGACTTGGGGCAATGGTTTCAAACTACAGGAAAAGAGATTCTATTTCAACATTAGGAAGAACTTCATGACGGTTAGAGCTGTTCGGCAGTGGAATATGCTGCCACGAAGGAGGGTGGTGGAGTCTCCTTCTTTGGAGGTTTTTAAGCAGAGGCTGGATGGCCATCTGTCGGAAATATTGTGATGAGGGTTCCTGCAGGGCAGAGGGTTGGCCCTGAGGTCTCTTCCAACCCTATGATTCTATGATTCTATGATTCTAATAAACTCAGGCTCAATCCCAAGAAGACTGAAGTTCTGTTCTTCGGGGGGGGGGGGTGATGGGTACATTGGCCCTCTCCCCAGCCTGGGTGGGACTGTCCTCCAGCTGGCTGAATGAGTGAGGAGTCTAGGTGTTGTCTTGGATCAGCTCCGTCCCTGGAGTCCCAGGTGGCAGCCGTTTCCAGGTCAGCCTTTTACCAACTTTTGTTTATCACACAGATTCACCCGTACCTTGACGGTGACTCCCAGGAGTCATGCAAGCACTGGTCATATCGAGGATAGATTATTGTAACGTTATCTGCATGGGGCTTCCCTTGACCCTTATTCGGCAGTTGCAGAGGGTGCAGAATGTGGCACCAGATTGGTGTTTGCTGTGGGCCGTTTCATCACCCCAATTCTGGTCTACCTGCACTGGTTACCCATTGCCTCCCGAATAAGGTTTCCAAAACCCTCCATGGCTTGGGACCTGAGTATCTGGAAGAGCATTTATCCCAAAGGCCTGTGTCAACCCAGCCCACCAGAGCATCGCTGGCACCCTCGCTCTGGGTGGCCACTCCACGGGGGACCCGTAACGTTTCAATCCACAGTCGGGCCTTTTAGGTGGCTGGCCTGGTCATATGGAACAAACGGCCTTGTGAGATTTGCCAAGCTGAGCCCCTAACAGTCCTTTATAAAGCACTAAATCTGGCTTTTTAAAGAAGCATACAGCAATCGGTAATGTTGTGTTCCCTCCTATCTTTGTTGTATATTTGCTACCCTTCTGCTTTTTAGCCTCTTGCCAGTTCTGTTTGCTATTGTTTGATTTATATGTCATTGATTGGCCTGTTTACTTATTTTAACTGTGGATTATTTATTTGGCTTTCGTGTAAACTGTCCAGAGTCCCTCTGGGAAATCAGAGCGGTCTAGAAATAAATAAATAAATAAAAATAAATAAATAAATAAATAAAATGAACAAACCAATCTATAATGGGTACAATTGTTTTCACATATACACACACATCTTGGAGATCTGGGTAAAGGTATGAGAATCAAGTTCTGGTATTTGGGGGTTCTAGACCTAAATAAAAAGTTATACTCAACAGATGATGAGATAGATTTTACTATTACAATGTAAGAGAAGATTGTTAGAATTATTTATGTATACAAAATATATTGGGTAGTGGTTTCCCATTTAACTTAACTGGTTAAGTTAATGCCCGGGGAAACTAGAACAGTAATGAGTTGGTGAGCCAAATGTGTCAATTAGTACAGTTAATGTCTTAGTCAATACTTTTTAAACAGCGGTCAGAGCGGTGAGTATTTAATAGATCTTTTAAGTGTGTGAAGATATTAAAAATGTCACCTCCAGAATGTCCACAGTTTTGGAGAAAAATGCCAAAGTGGGTCCTTTTGTACAATACGATGTTCTTTTTTGCATTTCATTTCATTTCTTTTTTTTTTTTTTTGCACCAGCAAGGCTGAATGTTTTCAACAGTAGATTACTTTTGCCTTTTTCTGTTAAAGCACTGAAATGGTGCAGCTGCCGGGACTTGTCCTGTTAAGACAAGAACATCTGGAAAAGTTTAAAGAGTGGAACCACCTCTCATTATACTTGCAACGTGGCAGCTGTTCCCGTACACAGGCCTGTAGTAAAACCTTCCCTGAAAGAGCACAAATGACAGAGCCAGCAAGATAATTAGAATGGTAACTTCTTCATATACGTGGCAGCTGAATGTAGAACTCCCAAGAAAAGCACAGTGCTTTGTTTTACAGTTGCATCAGAAAATGTGCAATGGAGGCTCCTAGTCAAACACAGTCCTTTGTATATCCCCACTTGCTGTATCTTGTTCAGATTTAGGATGGGCTTGCCTAATGCAGAAAATTAGTTGCACTGACTCTACCGAGAGGGCAGTGCCAAGGTCGTTAGACCCCAGCCCGTTTCCTCTTTCTTTGCATAATGCTGGCAAGGCAAAAACTGAAGCCTGGTTTTCATTTTTGCTGCCATGCAAGCAAAAACAAGCAACTGACAAAATTGACTAATGTCTTGGCTGCTGACAGAATAAAAAAAAATACATTTGGGTAGCATGAAGGATTCTTCCCAATAATCTGAACATCCCTCCCCATATAAAATAGATCACTAACTCAATGCAATGATACAATATGGTTCAGTTACCGTGCAGCTGCTTACACAAGACAGAACATGACACCGTTTTCCTATAATGTCAATAGCTGGAGCATTTGATTCACACACACACCTCTCTCTGTGTGCTTCTTTAAAATATTTCTACCCCACCTTTCTCCTTAAGAAGGGACCAAGGAGGCTTACATCATTCAAAGACCAATATTTAAAGTTAAAAACAATAGTTACGCAGCATAAAGATGGCAAGCAGAAGCGACATCAGAACATATTCAAAGCGGTAAGGCACAAGAATCTATTTAAGAATTACCCGTGGGCCGCCAGTAATTAAGCAAAAGCTTGCTTTGTTTGGAGGAGTATGCAGAAACACTAGGATTCATGCAGGACTTGCAGCACTGTACAACCTTACATGTTGAACAACATGGGTTGTTCTCTTTTGGGCAAGTTGTCTTCTCACGATTTGTTGTACACCCCCCCAGAGTTCCTGGGGAAAATTGGGCAGTTAATAAGTACAAATATAAATAAATAAATAAAAGTATCTCCTCAGAAGTAAATTCCCCTGCATTTAGTGGGACTTAAACATAATTCCCGAATAGATACATGCTTGGAGGGCTGGTTTTTACCTGAGTGTTGGCCTTGAAGCATGTTCTCTTGAACAATTAGCAATCTAGTTGGGTACCTCCCACTGTGAGGTAGTGGATGGAAAGAAAGACCTGGACTTAGGAGGCCTTGGTGGGAATCCCACTCTGTTGTGGAAACTCACTGGAGGTATGGGACTGGTAAAACAAATCCTTACCTTGAAACCCTATTAAGGTTGCTATACATTGGATCCAGATTGATGGCACATAACAACAATAGGAATCTGGTTGCATTTGCAAGGTAGAAGGAAAACTGCACATGTCCTAAGTTAATCCATCATCATAACATTTGTCCTAACCTTGCTAAATACTGATGATATTTGGTGGCCCAACAGACTATGTCTGTGCTGTAGACATGCATATTTGGACAGCCTCAACAGGATCACAAAACTAGTCTGAATTTCAGAATTCAAAGAATGGCAAGTGAGTGACGCCCAGCGAAAAATAGACATGGATATTTTGGGAACAAAATTAGTCAGGTGGCATTTATGATCTGGTTGGATAGCTCAGTGAATGGGGTATCTGATTGCAGGGCTAGATGGGAGCTCAATTGAGAGTTCAATTCCCCACTGTGCCTTTTGAAAGAAAAGCTACTCTTGTGCAGCTAGCTGGGTGAGCTGCACAGTCTCAGAGCTTCCCCTGCCCTTAGAAGAAGAGAATAGTAAGCCATTTCTGAATATTGCATACCTAGGAAATTCTGGAACGGGTCACCATAACTTAGAACTGACTTGAATGCATGATGTGACTTATTGTCACTAGAGATGGGCACGGAACGAACATTTTTTCGTTTCCGTTACCGTTTGTCGTTTCCGTTACGTAATGAAACGACAAACGAAAATTGTGATGAAAATGCAACGAAACGAACAGAACCACAAAAATTGTGGTTATTACGTTTCGTTTCCGTTAATGGCGACGCACAATGAAATGAGCTGTTTTAAATGTTAAAAAACGCCCTGGACATCCGTAAAAACACAACAATAATTATTTATATTGTCTGATAATACCTACCAGGGGGGTTGGGGTCCGCAATGTATTTTTCTTTTCCCTTTAAAATGGATGTCACCACCAGCCACAAAATGGAGGCAAGACATGTGATGGGATCACGTTCAACCAATAGCATGCCCAGGTTGCAGACTGGGCGGGCAGGTCTGGCAGCCACAGAGGGCATAAAAAGCTCTGGCAGCCCCCGTCCTCCTTGCAGTCTCTCTTGGGAGTTAGGGTGGGATTGCTGTCTCTGCGACTCTAGCTTCAGTCCTGCAGCCTCCCTGTGTGCGTGCGTGCGTACCTCTCGGTGAGTACCCTCCCCTGCCCCGCAGTGCAGTCACTCTGCGGCTGCCTTGCACCCTGGGCAACGCCCGCCACTGCCTTTGCAGCCTCCCTGCATACCTAGTCTATACTGTGTCTCTGCCAGCATCCATTTTTTTAGTGTTTTCCCTCTGGTCTGGGGCGTTGGAGGATGCCTGCACACAGAAATGCTTTAAAAATCGTGCAAAAAGCGGGTAGAAACTACAAACGAAAAACGAAAAACGTAACAAAATTTTTCAAAAAATTCCCGACAAACGGAAACAAACCGAAACAGACTTCTCAATGACAAATGAAAAACCGAAACACTATTTTTCTGTTTCGTGCCCATCTCTAATTGTCACAGCTGCTCTATCAGGACGATTGGAGACTATGATGATAGCTAGAACAAGAACTTCTTCTGAATGTGGCAGAAACCTTTAGTCCTCCCCATAATGTGGAGTTCCCAGGCCCATTATCCCTCACTGTTAGCTCCATCTGGTGGGAACAGGGAGTTGTATAACATCTTGTAGTAGGCCAAAGTTTCTCTGGAAGCGCCCAAAGCTTTGAAATCTTAGGGCCTTTTTACACTACCTCTAAGATCCGCTGGCCCCTTAAATTCGGACCAGAGATCTTAGGGGTTTGTCGCTCTTCGTGCATCTCCACCCCTCCGTACTTTCTGGCTGCCAGCTGCGTGAGGGGAGGGAGGAAAAAAAGGGACAGAAGAATAAAGCCTTACCTCCCGGTGTTGGTGGACACTGCCGGGGGAGCCCCGGTCACTTCCTGGTTCCTCTTAAAGGGGCTGGAGGCAAAAAACAAAAACAAAAAGAAGCGAGGAGAGCCCAGCACATCCGCATCAAATATTTTTCACCTCCCAAGAGCAGGTACAAGAAAAGTGCGCTGGGTCACGCTTAGGTGGGCGGGGTCGCACTTAATTGTCTGCAAACTCTGGAGCTGGTGGGAAAACATTTTTAAGCTCCGGAGCTTGCAGCCATTTGCAGCGGAGCTTAGGGGTCGTGTATAAACACCCTTAGAATAATAATTTCAAAGGAAGGCTCATTGGCATTTCCCTTTGAACGTGAAGGAGAATTTCTCGTTACATCTAATTCTAGTTACAGGCAGGAACAAGTAAGTGCAAGGAGCTGGGGAAGTTTTCATCCACTTTCAGCAATGTGTGGGGCTGGAAGGAGAGTTCTATAAATGCTTTAACTGGCAAGGAATCATGAAGATCTCTCACACAGCTAACAATTTGAGATAGCTTATAGCAAGCAAAAGGGAAAGGTAGATTTTGCATAAATTCCCCCCTCCCCCAGTGACATTTTGAGTTGGGGTGATTTGTGTGGCTGTGTGAGTCAGGGAGTGAAAAGAGTGGCTATGAGTTACACGTCCCTGACGACAATCCTCAGTTTCAAGAGGTCCTCTGCCTGAAGAACCCTCTGATGCCACGGGGTGTCCCAGCCAAATCTATTGCAAAAATAAAAGACCTGCATGAAGGAAAGATATATCTTGAACTTTGTGGAATATATTGGACCCCCCATACAATACTTTTAAGAGAGTTTGGCTGGGGGGGATTTTTCTGGACCTGGGTTGCTGTCAGTCAACTCAGTAGCAGGCTATTGTTTCCCTCTCTAGAGGCCTCTATCACATGACCACTTAAATGCACCTTTTTCTTTTACTGATTTTTTCATCTAAAGATCGTGCCCCCATGGCCAGCCACATCTTCTGATGCAAATGTTGTGTGAACTCCAAAAAGCCGCATCTTCTTCCGGTGTCACCCGTTTTGCAGCAAACAGCTTTTCAAAACAGCGCTTTGATGTGCATTTGGCAAATAGGGACACAAAAAATAGGTTGAAAAATGCTACCGTGGGGGCGGTATCTGCACATCTAATGCCATGTGACCACTCTCAGAAAAAGTGCACATTTTATCATCATCCACATTTAGCAGTCCTGTGATAGAGGCCAGATTCGTTTTCCTGTCTTTTCCCAGTCAGGTTTCAGTGACTTTTCTGTCTGTCTGTAGTTAGAAGTGAACAGCCATAGTGAAGCGTTCTGTCAGTCAGCATCGCAGTGCAACTAGTCAGTTTGTGAAAATGAGGTAAATCAAGCAGATAAGCTCAGTGAGGTAACAAGTTAACAATTCCACACATTATGATGTTTGTTTTTATATAAGAATTGTGAGCACACTGATTTTTTTTTCTTTTGTACTACCAGAACGTCTGGGTGAATGCATCGAAATTAAAGATGGGCACGCATTGGAAAAATAATTCATTCTGATTAGTGATTGCTGAATCACAAATCACAAATTTATGATCTTTTCCTGATGAATTGTTGATTCATTTTTCCTATAAAAACCATATAAAATAATCTCCAAGGTATCTAGATACACCAAAATCACAGAGAAGCTTATTTCCTCTACAATTTCACCAAGCCTGTTGAATATTCAGTTTTGGACATCTGAGGTACACCCACAAAGTGACTCCATATATTTTATTTTTATTTATTTATTTATTTGTTTATTTATTCACCCACAATCAAAGTGAAAACTTTAAAATATTATAAATAAAATATGGTCATCAAACAGTAATAAAAACCTTCTTTAAAATCCTTCTTTAAAATATTCAATGGTCAGTGTCACCAAAATTCCTCAGTGTCATAAAATCTATCCCATCTTCCCAGCTTCTGTTTTGTTGACTGCACTGGACTGGGAATGTCTATTATATATCTCTGTGGGGACCCCCCCCCTTTTCTCTCTCTCTCCATCTTGTGCATCTAGAGGCCAGCTAAAATGTGGGACATGTGCCTGGAGTAAAATGGGTGGGGTGATGCTGCAAACAGGGTTGGGGATGTTTACGCAGCATCTGTACTCAGGAAGGAAGGGAGGCTGTATTCTGTTGGAATCTTTCCCAGCCACGCTTTTGCATCCAGTGTTAGCATTTGTCTGTGATGGTTGGCTTGTTCCATTTTAGGAAGTTCACATTAACTCTTCCTGAACTATAATGGAATATTGTAAATATAGTTAAATGTACAGAATATCATGGATATTTCTGGTGCCTGTCAGAAAAGATTGATGGCAATTTGTAGAAAACTTATTTTAAAGCTTTTTGTGTGCAATAGGTACCTGAGGATGCTTAAGGAGTGACAGTTGAATGTTGGGAAATGTAGGAAGATGGGTGGTATATAAATAAATAAATAAATAAATAAATAAATAAATAAATAAATAAATAAATGTGGTCTGGGCAATACAACACCCCTCAATTTAGGTAAACAATTGAACCCCAAACACACAAGGTCTCCGAAGAATGTCTAAGGTCACAGACATACTGGCCAGGCCACCCCTAACTTGGAGATGGGTTAGCAGCTGACACCAGAAAAGCCTGTCAGCACAAGAGAGAACAACAGTATCGGCTGTTAGTGAAACACATATCATTTATAACATACCAACCAATATTGAAAAACATCTCAGAATGGGACGTACAAGTTATGGTAAGTATAAAAGTGGGCCTTTTGCTATAAGGAAGGCAAGGAGACAAATCTTAAAGTTCGAGGATGAAAATAACAGCTAAGTTACTTAAGTAATGAATATTTGGGACTTGCCTTACATGTCAAGAAAGACTTGGTGACTGGGATCCTGTTCACATGGCTTGACAAACATAAGACTGATGCTTCATCACCACACACTTCAATCTTTAGTTACATTTCCCATCTCTCCCACTGCCCGCCTTCAGATTCTAAGGTTCCTGAAGGACCCCTTCTTCAACCTGAGCAAGCTTTTTGGGGTGGTCAGAAGCCCTTAATGTTGAAAACCACTGCCACTGATGGCAATGAAAAGCAAGAGTGATGGACAATATTGGAATAAAGGCCTGACAAGGAGCTGCTGAAGATTTAAGTTGCAGTTTTCAGTTTTGAAAACCTGGTGTTGCACCAGAAATCAATCCGGGTGAAAGTTGGCTGAATCGCTCAATTGGGCAGAGGGATCAATTCCCTACTGCCTTTCCTGGGAGACGATCCAGGCTGTATAAGCTGCACAGTCCCATAGCACCCTCAGAAAAAGGGGGTGGCAAATTAGAAAACCCTGCAAAGGTTCAGCAAAAGTCAGAATTAACTTGGCAGCAAGTTATTATTTACAGGTATTAAAAACGGGATAAAACTTCTTAAATGATTATACCGTATTGTGATATACTTTGTTGTTCCATCCTGATTCATTTAAGGATTGATGATTATACTTTATTTTATAAACATACACTTTATGCACATGTAAAGAACTGAATATAGCTATCTTACCAACTCTCTGCCTTTAATAATGACTTCTATTTGAGTACCTTTTTGGGGAACTAGAATCTCTCACTCATGAGGTAAGGATAGGTACAGGTCAATTGGGAAAAGTGTGCCATCATTGTCCTTAGAATAAGCAAACCTGATGGTTTTATATGTGGTGACACCCATGCTTCCAATGGATTTGAATTCATTCAGTCTTCTACCGTAGCAGATTGTGGGTCAAAATGGCTTTATGTAATCACTGCAGTGACACAAGTGTTGCTTGTATAGTTGCGTAACATGCCAGGCCATGAACAAAACTGTAGTAAAATGGCATCACTTAGCCTTCATCCCTATAGTTCACTCCCTGGCATAATGAAAGTAGATTCCTGAAATGAGCCTTACTCCCTGACCATAAAATTAATTGCCATTTTATGAGTACTGTTGTCCTTAACAATGTCCCAAGGTAGCTTCACTGTGTCTTTCATAAGGTATGTTTCTATTTTTGTATGTAGTAAGATTGTTACTAAGCAAGTACCCAATGTGTGTAGTGGAAAGAGAAACAGACTAGCACCCAGGAGATGTGGGTTCAAAACACTGTTCAGGTATGGAGACGCCTGGGGAGGAAGGTGGAACTGGTAAAACCACTTCGTAAATATCTCACTTACCTTGAAAGACTTATTAAGATTACTGTCAGTCATTTCTGCCTCGACAGCACATAGCATCTTCATATGTCTTACATAAATTTTGTTTTGTGTTTTTTATATGACTTAAGTTAAGCTTGGCGATTTATTGAGCGTCACCTGTTAAGAAGAAATAGCAATTGTTGGTTTACATCAACAGGCCTTACGTAATGTCTTTGCAGTGTTGCTGCTCATTGTGATATGAGAAATTCCCAGCTGATGGGCTCTGTTACTCTGTAGCTTGTTTCAGACTTACTAAGAATTATTGTGAGCTGCCATGCACAAAGGGATATGCAAAACCTGTTTTAAAATTTTATGAGATTCCTTTCTGTCAATACTTACTGTCAATAGCCAATGTCTCTGTTATTGCTCCCCAGCTTTGGATCTCCCTCCCACAGTAGGCCAGACTAGCTCCATCTTTGCTGTCCTTTCACAAGCAGGCAAAGACCTTTCCCTTCAGACAAGCTTTCCCTCAGTGACTGGCTGTCTGAGTGGGAAATTTAAATGGATTGTTGTACTTTACAGGTTTGAATGTGTTTTGGTGTTGCTTTTGTGTGTTTTTTTTAGTGTGAAACTTGTTTGATCCTTTTTAGTACAGCACACTTACTGTTTTTAGCTTTTAATATTGTATTTCAGTGATGTAAGCCAACCTGGGTCTTTTTTAAGGAGAAAGGTGGGATCATCGTTGTTGTTGTTGTTGTCATTGTCATCATCGTCGTCATCATCATCATCTTTGGGCCTTTTTACACGACCCCTAAGATCCGCTGGCCACTTAAATTCGGACCAGAGATCTTAGGGGTTCCTCGCTCTTCCTCTGTCCCCACCCCCCTCCGCACTTCCTGGTTGCTGGCTGCCTGAGGGAGGGAGAAAAAAGAAAGAAAAGAATGCCTTCTTACCTCCGTTTTATTCCGGGCAGCATTCAGATCTCTTAAAGGGGCGGGGCGCAAAAAAAGAACAAACGGAAGCCAGGAGAGCCCAGCACTCACTATCCTTACACCGGATCAAATATTTGTCACCTCCAAAAAGCAGGTACAAGAAAACTGCTGTTTGGTCTTGCTAAAGTGGGCGGGGTCGCACTTAATTGTCTGCAAAGTCCGGAGCTGGTGGGTAAACATTTTTAAGGTCCGGACCTTGCAGCCATTTGCGGCGGAGCTTAGGGGTTGTGTATAAACGCCCTTTCTTGTGAATACTTCAGCAGATGAATTATAGTCAGGTACATTCAGGGTAATTTCCAGGCACACAATTCCATGTAGGCAGAAGTGCCCATTTCTGTCAGGATTAGAATGCTTTGAGAGGATTTCCCTTCTCAGCTTTTGCATCCAGCTTTATGTCATGGGACATGACTTCACCCAAGAGAAAGCTTGGGGATCCAATGGGGACGTATAGCTATTTCCCACATACAGGGCTAGTTTTCTCTGCCTTCTGCCTCTGCCTTCTGTCCTGTGCTTCAGCTTGCTTTCCTCCACTTACATAACCTGCCTTTGAAGTCATCAAGCTCTTGTGAGGGTCATGGAAGCTTCCACTGCTGTCATGTCTGAAGGCTTTTCCTTTTCAAAATAAGCCTAAATGTGGGAACGCTGCATTTCTGACCAGCACAAAGGAGGTTCTTCAGTCTGTAGTTTTCCAAGGGAATCTTGCAAGCCAACATGTTCTCTCTCTCAAGCTCCCCAGAGTGCACCTATGTTTGCATTTCATTTTCCGAGAAATTAAAAACAGACAGTGTAGTTGACTAAGCCAAGGAGTGGGGAAAATCTGTTTTATTGTTGGACAGGAAGTAATGGTGGGGTGGGATGGGGTGAATATATATTTTGCAGGGGGATGCCAACTGATAGGAAAACTATGTCCCAGGCTTTTCTTACTTGGTTGCAACTGCAGGTAGCAGCAAGTGAGTCTTGGCAACGAGGTAAATATGTGCCTACTGCTAGGTGCTGCTGATCACATGGGTATCAAAGGCAGATCAGCATGGGCCAGCCGGGCTGACAGAAACTGTTTGCTGCTTTAAGCAAAGGGCAAAATGCCCTACTCTCACTCAATGTACACACATCCTGTTGGTTGGATTGTACACAACCATTCATGTTCACAGGGCAGTAGGCTTGCTTCCTCCTGGGAACAGCAGGCAGGGCAGGATACACTTACCTCACTCCTCAGTTCTCCATGGCCACATCACTGCTACCACTTCCCCAGGCAGGCTCCAGTATCTCCCAGCTGAGAATGCCCTCCCTAATGGTAGGATGTGCCCTATGTTCTATTCTCTTCCCATCTCTCCTTCCAAATTCAGTGGAAAGGTGTGTGTGTGTGTGTGTGTGTGTGTGTGTGTGTGTGTGTGTGCCATAAGGATAGAAAAAGTGCATTTTTAGCAACTCCTTTTTTAAAAATTGAAAATATATCATTACATTTTTGAAAAAGACAGACAGACAGACAGACAGACAGACAGACAGACAGAAAGAAAGAAAGAAAGAAAGAAAGAAAGAAAGAAAGAAAGAAAGACATCCCCAAGTGCAATTCTCAGAGCAGTTCTGACTGAGCCAATTTTCCAGGGAGACAGGGAAAGAATTTTATCTCTCTTGCGTTCGCCTCTGTCCAAGTGACCCATTTGCATCTGGAGTAGAAAGCAGGCCACTCTGTTCACAAGCTGACGTGTCAGAGAGTTGACTCATTGCCTTTCCTTTTGAGATTTTTTTAAAAAAGCTTTAGCCTAACAAAATACTGTATGTGATTTGATTCCCCCCCGAACAATACTGAGGCCCTGTTTGTCCCACACTGTTGGATTTATTTGTGCTGTGATAAAACTAAACTTGAGTCCGTCTCAGAAACAACTTGAACCCAGGAGTACATTTGCTATAAAATGTTGGTTATATATATCCTCTCTTCCGCAGCTGCAGCTAAATTACAGCTGCTATTTTTACTGGATTATCCTGTTAATTAAATGCAAGGAGTGTCCTGGTAGAGAAAACCTGAGGTTTATCTCATGAAGCTTTCTGTTCTTCCCACTTCAGCAGAGTCCTTTGGAGATTTAACCCCAGAAACAGAGCTCAAAAAAAGTTACTTTTTTGGACCAGATCTCCCAAAATTCCCTAGCCACCACAGCTCCTGGGATGTTCTTACAACTGTGGTCATGAAAGTATATTGTTGTTGTACTTCTTCCCTGACATGGACCATTCAGCCAGCAACTTGCCCCATAAAGTGGTATCTCTCTCTCTCTCTCTCTCTCTCTCTCTCTCTCTCTCTCTCTCTCTCTCTCTCTCTCTCTCTGTGTGTGTGTGTGTGTGTGTGTGTGTGTGTGTGTGTGTGTGTGTGTGTGTGTGTGTGTGTGTGTGTGTGTGTGTGTGTGTGTGTGTGTAGGGGGGGAAAGTTACCCAGAGGTGATGAACCCTTTGTATTCTAGATATTTTGGACAACAACTCCCAGAATCCAGAGCATAGACTGCTAATGACAAAGGACTGTGGGAGTTGTGGCATCTGGAGTGTCGAAGGTTCCCCACCAGTGCTCTTATCATAGGAGTGCAATAGAGCCATTATAACGGGTGGGGGGATATGTAGAAAAACCTTCTCAAATGACTTCCATGTGGTGATGAACTAAAACTACCATCATCTCTAGCTTCTGCACTGAGTCATGCACAGACCACTCAGACTGAATTATTCAGACCTATGTGATGATGAACTAAAACTACCATCATCTCCAGCTTCTGTACTGAGTCATGCACAGACCACTTAGACTGAATTATTCAGTTATGTTTGCACAGTTCCTAATGAAAAGGAGAAGAACCATGTTAGGATCAGAAAGGGCTGCGTCTGTACCTTGATGAGTCCTCCCTGAGGACAGTCGTGCAGGCCTTCGTGATTTCAAGGATCGACTATTGCAATGCCTTCTACGTGGGGTTGCCCTTGACCCTTGTCCGGAGGCTACAGCGGGTGCAGAATGCGGCGGCCAGGATAGTGGTGGGTGCTCGTAGATTCGAGCACATCACCCCAGTTCTGGCCCGCCTGCATTGGCTCCCTGTGGTCCTCCGGATAAAGGTTCAAGGTCTTGGTTTTGACTTTCAAAGCCCTCCACGGCTTGGGACCAGAGTACCTGTCGGAGCGTATCTCTCAGAGATCAACTGGGACCAGGCCCACGAGAATTGTGCAGGTGCACTCACTTCTCTGTGGTGGGCCCCATGCTGTGGAATCATCTCCCCAGTGAGCTGCGCCTAGCACAGTCCCTGCCCGCCTTCAAAAAGGCTTTGAAAACTCACCTTTTTAAGGAGGCATTCAGCGACATTTCTACTTAAGTGGTTTTTTTTCCTTCTTCCCTCCTTTTTTGCTGCCTGCGTCATCTCCTCTGGAGGGTATTGTTTCCCCTCTTTTTATTGGGATTTGTTGTTTGGTTTTCTTTTGTCTTGTTTTATTGTTAGCCGCCCAGAGTTCCAATTTGGAAGATGGGCAGGATACAAGTGTAATAATAAATAAATAAATAAATAAATAAATAAATAAATAAATAAATAAAAATTCAAACTGCCTTTTGCATCAGGTGATTATTATATTTTTAATGTAATGATTAGGACAAATCCCGTGGTATTGACTGTGTGATCACAGCCTGACACTATAACTACCACTTCACTTTGAAAAGCGAGCAAGCACAGGGTTTCAGATTTAATCCCTGGCATCTCCAGCTGTGGTGGCAGCAGCTTTGGCAGTGACAACCTCTCCAGAGGGCCTTTATCCTGGCTAGTGGATGGTGGTGAAAATACTTGTGATTGATCAGGTACATTTTGGAGAAAAAATGTAACATCTGTAAGAAACCCATACTGCTTTGCATCTAAGGTCCTTTTCACACGACCCCTAAGATCCGCTGGCCACTTAAATTTGGACCAGAGATCTTAGGGGTTTGTCACCGTTCCTGCGTTCCCACCCCCTCCACACTCCTGGCTGCGTGAGGGGAGGGGGGGAAAAGGAAGAAAAGAATGCCGCTCTCCTCCGTTCTGCCATCTCGTTTTGCTCCCGGCACTGCATTCAGATCTCTTAAAGGGGCGGGGGGCAAAAAAAGAACAAACAGAAGCAAGGAGAGCCCGGCAGTCACTACTGTTATATCCGCATCAGGAATTTTCACCCTCCGAGAGCAGGTACATGAAAAGTACGCTGGGACGCGCTTAGGTGGGTGTGGTCGCACTTAATTATCTGTAAACTCCGGAGCTGGTGGGGAAATAATTTTAAGCTCCGGAGCTGGGAGCCATTTGCCGTGGAGTTTAGGGGTCGTGTGAAAAGGCCCTTATTATTATTTATTTAAAATATTTATATGCTGCTTTTCTCCTAAAAAGCGCCCAAGCCAGCTTTTATTGTTTAAAAAAATATTAAAAGAAACAGAAGGTAGCCCCTCTCTCCTCCAATCATATGGATGTATGTGGAGGGGTCTAAATCACAACCATCGTTGGACCACCATTCCCCTTGGCGAGTTTTCAGACTCCAGCTTCCTCACTGGCATGTCCAGTTAACCTTGAATTATCTTGGTTTGCTCACAGCTGAATGTCCAGAATCTTATTAATGGCTATACTCGCCTGTGTGCCTCCACTGGTGTGGATCAGAACTGGAAATTGCTGTAAGTTAAGCTGGGGCAGGCTTCTGCTATTGTACATGTGTTACATGACCAGGTACACAGCAGCAAACACCCATGCTGGCATTGCGTGGCCACTGGACTTCAAAGATGGTGTTAAAAGTATCTTATACTAACTGATTCCGTACATAGAAACAATGTGCATCAAAGTTGTCTTGGGGCATCATAGGTGAAAACAACATTAGCCTCTATATAGTGATGGAAAACTTGTGGCCTTCAAAGTATCATATTTAACTCCAGTTCCTGCATGGCCCAATGTTAGAGATGATGGGAGTTGCAGTCCAGCATGTTTCTTTTTCTTTTTCCATGGTAAATTGTATATTTGGGTGGATATTGTTGAGGTAGTTTAGAAATTCTTCCAGTTTATGTTCACTGTAGCTCCAGATTTAAAATCAGAACCAGACTGTGAGTGCAAAGGGTGCCGCATCCAGAGCTTGTTTTTCAAAATGTTCCATGTAGAAGTTTGCTATTACCAGGCTGAGGGGGCTGCCCGTGGCAACTCCCTCTGTCTGTTCATAGAAGTCATTCTCCCATTGCAAGTAGCTGGTCATTAGGAAATGCTGGAATAGGGCCTTAATGTCTTCTGGGAAGATCTGTTTGATGAGCGCTAAAGTGTCCTTTATTGGCACTTTGGTGAAGAGGGATACTACATCAGAGCTGATCAGCCTGTCCCTGGGGTTGAGTTTTAAGGTGCTGATCTTGTCTATGAAATGTCCTGAGTCCCTGATGTGGAATGAAGTTTGTCCAATGTGGGCCTGAGGGGGGTGGTTAGGTCTTTTGCTAATTCATATGTCAGGGAGCCAATGGTGCTAACAATGGGGTTGAGTCTGTGGATTTTTGGGAGTCATTTTCTCATTGAACATGGGTCAAATAAGTACTATATACAGTTACTCCAGTTGAGCAATAGCCCTAGACATTTTGCTGCTTGAGATAAAGGGCCATAAGGCTAGACAATGACTCTCTTGTTCCAAGTACAAAGACCACCAATAAATCAGAAGTTTAGATCTTATTTCAGCAGGTCGGGTTGTACAATACAGACAAGCCATCATTAGAAGAGGGAATTCCTCCAGTACTGAGAAGGTCTGCTAGTCATTGCAAGAGATTTCACACCTTTCACAGTTTGCAAATTAATTTACTGTACTTAGTTGTGTGATTGGTCATTGAAAAATAAAGGCAGGCTTTATTTGTCAGTAGGACTGCTCAGTCACAGAGGTCTGCTGGAATCATCTCTGGAAAACAAATGGATTTCAGCTTCTAATGATAGGCTGTCAACAATGTGTAGTTTGTTCCAGTGACAGGAAAGCAGTCTGCTTTCTCTGAGAGCTGATTTCAGGGATGCAGGGCAAACTGTGCATAGAGTAATAGAACCATAGACTTGGAAGAGACTTCAAGGGCCATCCAGTCCAACCCCCTGCCATGCAGAAACCCCCATCACAGGACTCCCAATATATGGCCACACATAGCTCTACTTTCCAGCATCTGTGGCACCTGGGTCAGCATCAGTCACTTTGTTCTGTCAAATGGTTGCTTCAGATGAGAAGTTGGCAGTTGTGTGGCAGAAATCAGCAGAAGTCAAGGGATGGTGTCCCTAGACATGCCTGGAGTATCTCAAGTGCCCCAAAGCCTCTAGATTAGAAAGATTGCTGATGGCTGTGCCTGGTGAGTTAATCTTGGGACTGTAGAGTTATCAACGTTTTATGACCAATAACTCCGATAAGCACAAGAGATGCTGTCCACCAGAAATGGACATGACGCTTGTCATCTGACTTTGTCAGAATGTCGATGGAGTGAGATGACTCCAGTCATGCCCATCTCTACCCTCCGTACCTTCATACCCATTAAGGCTCTTTCATAATGGGGAAAGTTTTTACCCACTGATTTCAGCTTTTTACACATATCACAGCACCGGTATTTATTAAAGAGAGCCACACTCTCTTAGAGCCTACCCAGCCCTCTTTTCTGGATACAGTGGCTGAAGCTTTGCTTAAAGTACCATCAGCAGAAAAGGGCATAAGCTTTTGCCAGTGCCACATCTCTGTTTTCCTTGGCATCTATCGGGCAAAAGAATTTAGGGAATGAAAGCAAGAGGAAACCAGAGAATAATGGCAGTGGCCCCAGGGTTTCGAGAATAGCTCAAGTAGCTCCTGAAGCTAAGCAGACGGCTTCCTGGTGGTGGTTTTGGTTGAGATGAATTTTGGAATGGATTTGCCAGGCTAGCTGGCTGTGCTGCCTTTAAGAGAAATGTTAAACCTCTGCTTTTCTTGCTTATATAATTGACTGTCTGCACACTGGAGATGGTGGTCGCCAAACAACATGAACATATTTGGGGAAAAGCTTTAGAAGAGCAGAGCAGTCTTGAGTTGTTGGGGGGGGGACAGGGGAAAGAAACTCCAGGGCACCTCTACTGCTTCCTTTATGAGGAGACCTACTGTATATGATTCTGGCTGGCTAACGTCCTTCACACATGCCGCTTCTATATACATTTTCCAAGCCTAAGAAGAAGCCTGTCAATGGATTGCATCCAGAAGTTGGAATCCAGTAGAAAAGTAAATCTGTTGTCAAAAATTTCAGCTGGAATTGCTGCAGGCTAAGAAATTAGTATAGGCATTTGCTCATGCGTGTTGGGTGACTCTTGTGACAGCAGATGCCTACAGTGTTTTTTTAATCTACGTTTGCAGCTGAGATTTATTACCAGTCAAGTTATGCTTATACTAATTAGATTCTGCCCAATAATGCCGAGGCCATGGTCTCCCTGGAAGATCAGACTCTATTCATTCATGTTTTCCACAATCTGCCAAACTTTGAAGAATCACTCTGGAGACACAGTGTGGTTTAGTGCCTTGTGGACTGTCTTTGACACTTGGGAGACCCAGATTCCTGGCCTGACTGTGGAAGTGCTTTTGGGTCAGTCACTCTCACTTCTCTGGATGCCTGACCTGACAGGACAGTGCAGAGAAGGAGAGACATTTCTACTGGCTTGAGCTTGCCACAGGAAAACCAGGATATACATTGAATGAGCAAATGATAATTTTAAGACAAAAAATAACTGCACAAAAGTTTGCGTAATTATCTTTTTTTGTATCTTTTGAGCAACTGAAGATGTTTAATAATAATGTTCCTTAATAAAAAGGAATGAAGAAAACATTAGGCTTTCAGCAGCTTCCTGTCAAGTTTCCAGTGCAATAGAGCTCCTAAGAAGTGGATCAACATATTTCTCTAAATATCATCCTGATACTCCTGGAAGAAGACAAATGAGAAGAAGTCTGTGAAGATTCTCAGTCATCCAGATGAAGTTATCTGGACGTTGAGTCATGGCAACTGGATTTTTCTTGAAGGACCGAAATGTTTGACAACTCATCCAAGCAGCCTCATCAGTCTGAAGAAAGCTAGCGGCAAGACCTCCAATTTATAGTTCACCTTTATTTCACATCACCCTGGTCTGAATAGGCCTGTTACATGGACAATGGTCTGAATAGGCTCCTTAGATGTACAATGGCCTGGGGTGAGTGAAAGTCCCACCTATACAACCCTTCCCAACTCCTATTAAGTATAGGTCATTAGTTGTGGCCATGCTGGTGGAGGTGTGAAGTACTTCTGATTTGTTTGGGGACTGATGTAAGAGCAGCTTGTTAAGTAGCAGACAGACTGTACCCCAGCAAAGGTGTGGGACTCAGGCACTATCTGTCTCCTACTTATGAAGTTGCCCTTTCATCAATCCCCAAACAAATCAGAAGCACTTCACACCTCCACCAGTAAGGCCACAGATTACAGCCCATACTGAATGGGTGTTGGGAAGGGTTGTGTAAGTGGGGCTTTCACGCACCCCAGGCCATTTGTACATCCAACAAGCCTATCAGGTTGTTGTCCACCTAATGAGCCTATTCAGACCAGGGTGGTGTGAAATCAAGATGAACTATAAATTGGAGGCTTCTCTACTAACTTTCCTCAGATTGAAGAAGCTTCTTGGATGAGTAGTGTAACCTTTCAACCTCTCAAGAAAAGAAGTCCAGTTGCCATGACTCAACTTCCAGACAATGAGATAAAGGGCTGATTGCAGGGAAATGCTTCAAAAGAACTGGAAAAGATGCTGATTAAGTCCTGCTGAATCACTTGCTCTGAATAGATACAACTGAAAAATCTTTCCAGATGAAGTTCCAGCCAAATTCTGCTGCCAGTTTCCATCCCACCTTTGCCATTGTCTGCATCCAGTCACATCGTACCAGGGTGTGAGGTGAAATATTGTGGTGGACACAAGAATGGGCAAGAATCAACGGATTGATTCAAACAAATGCTCATTCAAGAAGCAGACAACTGACTAGCTTCTTGACCTATGTTAGGAGTCACTGTCTCTTGGCCAGCCTTTTGGAAGCATTGGACTGCAACTCTTGCCATCCCCACCTGGTACTATTATAGGCTATCCTGGCTTGGTTACATACGTCTGGAAAATGGCATGCCCGCATGGGTTGGGGATGATGAGAGTTATGCCCCAACGCATTTCTAAGGCACCAGTTGTAGTCAATTTGTGGTCCGTGTGAGGGAACACCTCAACCCAAACGTTTATGATGAGCTGTCTCTCATGTTTGAACCATAGCCCACCTCTGGCACCAGGTTAGGGAAGCTGGCCTTGACACTAAGGCAATCCTACTTTGGAGTTGGGGGTATGGATGTGAACAGATGCTGGGGGGGGGGGAATCTCCGTGTTGCTAAATTCCCCTTGATGCAGTGCTGAAGGAGGCAGACCTGCATCTTGTGTTGATTGCCTGTGCTGGCATCAATTGTGGCAATCTTCTGTTCATTGTAAATTTCCGGTTCTCTGTTCTTTGGGTTGCCACATGTTTCTGCTTTGATTTGTCTGTTCCCCCAGCTACAGATGGAAAATCATTCCCAACTATTTTTGTTTATGCAGCTGGGTTGGGGGGAGGCACACATTTCCTTTCCTTCAAGGGAAGATTAAAAACTGGTTCTCATGACCCGTGATCCAGAAGCGATTCTGGACATGTGGCAATCTGAATGCAGGTTTACCAACACATGGCCCAACCGATCTGAGCTCCAGAGCAGTTTTTAGTTTAGGACTGTCTCCCCAAACACAAGACAAGGAAACAGAACAGTCATTAGAATATTTTAATATTATCCCTGCCTCCAAGATGTTTCCAAATTGCAGGGGCCTCTGGGCTGGTTTGTCATAATATGCCTACAGTCTGGCAACAGCTGCATTCTGATCATAGCTTTTAAGAGATTTTTAGTGCTGGTGTTGCCTATGGTAGAAACACATGGCCATTTGTGCACATGTCAAATTGGGCTGCTCAGGTTTTCATAGCCCTGTTACCTGAATTTTGTGTAAGCCAAGAACAAGCCCAGGTGTGCCTGCCACCCTAGCCCTAACATATGTGTGGAACTGCCTAGACAAAGGATGATATATTTCCATTTATATATACAGTATATCTCCCCCCCTTTATTATTTGAAATGACAAAGATTTTATGTAACCCTTTCAAAAGAAATCGAAAAGTGCAAATGCTAACTTCTCCTGAGTAATCCTCCGGATTCCACGTACATTCCTCTATGCCCATTTGAAGATTCTTCCAAGTACTGATTATGATTACATCAAACTGGTCTATTTAATTTTGCCACCCCATAGCTTTACGTGAGCAGCTGGAATTAGGAAAAGGGAGACCAGAATCCCACTGTGATTTTTACTCTGGAGTAAATGAAAACCCTGTAAACCAGAGTAGCAAATCAACAGGCAAAGAATACAGTTTCTGTCATGTGACTGGCTTTCCCCCAGTCAAATACCCCCATGCGCTTTGTTTCATAGGATCCATTCACCACTGTGACCTTGGTGATTTTGTTTACTCCAGAGCAAAATCCTAATGAGATTTCGGCCAGCGTGGAACAGGTTTTTGCTTTCTGTTTTTCTTGTCAGCTTTCATTCACAAACATCACGTCTTGATTCATACGTGCATGATCACTGGAGTTATTTCCATTCACAGATGTGAGCATTCTTTTTCTCATAAGGTAGATGGATTCTCAGACAATATCATGCCTTGTACTCCCTGCACCTGACAGCCTGGCCGATCTTCTAACTGGAACTGTGTCTTCAGCCATCATTCTTGACCAAGCACACACGGACGCTCTCTTCTAGCTGTCAAAGTGTATATTTATTAGTGCCCCTCCCAGCTCAAGAAGGGCAAGATGCTTTAATTGGGCTCCCCTAATATAGAGGCCCACAGGAGCAAGATGGTGACATTTGAATAGCCTTCATTGATGAGGTTACCTATAAACCCTCCGACAGGTATCCAAATATTTTTGTTTTGGAGGAATACTATAAAGGGCTCAGGGAAAACTGGTCAGGACAAAGCTAAAAATAAAAGGGGGAAAATCTGAGCTCTCCGCGGCTGTGGAATGCAAAGGCACCACGAAGCTCTGTTGAGTTGCTTTTGCTTCCGCGATTGGTCCAAGCTGGCTCCAGGGAACAAGAGAAGCCATTCAAGCTGTTTCTGTTTTCCAGTGAAAGTTCTTTTCTCGGTTTGCAGGCAAGGAAGAAAACAAGTTAACATGAGAGGCAGGGGTGGATGCTTCTGTGGCTGAACAGTCACATTTACAAAAGGGCCGAGCAAAAAGCCCTGCAGCCCTTTGGTCTCTTGTTTCTCGGAATGAATTTGTCTGCTTTCCTTGAGCTGATGGGGACCTTAGAAGCACAGAATCGTACAATAACTGTGTTGGAAGGGGGTCTACAAGGACAGTCCAACGACATCAAATCAACCACCAGCTGCACCCCAGTGAACCTTGGAGGGTGCAGGATTTCTTTTGTGGGGGACAAGGGTTGTCCACTAGGGCCAAAACTTTGGAAGTCCCCCCAGCACCTTGTCAAGGATCTGGCTCCTGGCTCCTGTTGATCCTGAGAGAGATATTTCAGAGGTTACTTGGCAGTGCAGAACCTATTCTGCTCAACACCAGGTCCTGATTTCTCTAAAATCAGGCATATTCAAGGTCTGCCCATCCCTCTTAACAATCATGGAATGTTTCTTTTTTTGGTGGCAGGACCAATCTGGTATGGTTATTCTTTATTTAGACACCATTTGGACCAGGCTACCCTGACTCATGGCAGTTTCCTCTGTGCAGATTGAGGCCCCCATGTGGATAATCGGTGTGTCTCTGAATCTGCGTCTCTGTCTGCTGAAGGGTGCCCTCAAAACTGCTTGAGATCATCTCTTAATACTAAGGGATCTGAGGCTCCATAGTCCACATGACTGGAAGTGAACTAGGCCAAATGTGTTGGGTGGGGCCCTGCTGCAGAATGGTGCTCTTGGGTCCCCTAATTAAATGCTCAGCTGATGTTGCTAGCTGTGCTATGTGGCAGCTGTGCACGTCCTATATAGCAGCACATACCCCAGTCAAGCATGTGGAAGCGATTACCTCGAATGGTAATGTTCCAACAATGGAGGCCTTCAAGAGAAATTTAGACAACCATCTGACAGATATCCTTTGATTTGTATTCCTGTGTGGAGCATTCACCACCTTGGTGGCCTTATAGGGCCCTTCCAACTTCTCTCTTCTATGGTTCTACAGTACCTTGGATTCTATGATTCTTTGAGTCTATGTTGGATTACAGCTCCCATCATCCCCATCTGGGATGGCCATTGTAGCCACACAAGTGAGTATGAGAGGCTGCTGGAGAAACAAGATTTCTGCAGTCAGTTAAATGGCCCTAAGTATGTACTTTCCCCAAATGTTGCTGTTTTCCCCACCAGAATCTCTGCACTTTCTTTAACATACCTGCCTTCTGTTCTCCTCCCATCCCTTCTGTTCTGTGACCAGAGAAGTTTCACTGGTTACTTTGCAGATCTTTTTAAATAGCTCAGCCTTTTCAGCTCCTTATAATTTACTGTAACTGGTAATGTGGTTTATGTGTAAACGGGGTGGTGGCGGAGTGGTTGCAGAAAGCGCTCTTCCACTACAGTGGTGAGTCAACTTCCAAATTAAGATTACCCCATCTGTGTATAAGACATCAGCAGGCGCTTCTTTAAGATAATTAACCAGACATCATAGCTATGATTATAGAACAGAGATATGTACGTACAAACAAAGAATCTTGAAGTACCTCAATACTCTTCCATAGCTATATTGTTTAGGAAAACCAGCCTTACTCTATTACACATATTTGTTTCTTTAAGACAGTAGAGCCAGATGAAGATTCCGTATGGGCCAGTGGTGGGGAGCAAGGGATACTTGGTGAGGCTACAACCAGCTGCTAGCTATGTAGCCCCCAATCCATGGCTGATCTGAAGCTTTCTGCTCACAGATCAGCCCTAAGAAAGAGGAGATGTATGTATGTATGTATGTATGTATGTATGTATGTATGTATGTATGTATGAGATTTATATACCACTCCACCTAGCTACCCGGCTACTCTGGGTGGTTTTATAACAAGACTTTATAATCAAATGCATTAGATGGACTTGGAAGTAAAAGAAGAATAAGAGAGCCAGTGTGATGAATGCTAGGCTGAGATTCATCAAATCCAGGTTAAAGTCCCCATGAAGTTCCTGGGGTGAATTAAGCCAGTCTATTTAAGAAGTAAAATGGAAGTATACAATGTGGTTGTGTTTACGGCAGCTATTTGTGTATTATTGCTCTTCTTTTTGGTGTTCGACCCTAAATAAATGTATTACTTTACTACTAGCCAGTCTATTATTGCCTGACTTATTTTAGCCTGACCTAATTCACAGGGCTGTTGTTAAGATACAGTGTATGGGAGAAAGAGGGCCAGGCACACTCCCTTGAATTCATTGGAAGGCAGGCAGGATATAAGCATATCAGACATTCCATCAGTTGCTCCCAGCTAGTATATGATACAATGCTACGACTTCCAGTTTTCCCATACCCTGTATGCAGCATCCTGTGAACTGAAGTGGAGCCAGGGCTATGAAGAATATATCATTTCCTGTAATAGTTTCCAAAAAGGAGATATGAAGCTGTGCATTGTGAGTCAATGGCAACAGCAATATTTCATGATGCATGATCCATTATGCACGGGTTACTACTAGGTCGGTATAGCTAGATGTGTACTAGGTGTGTATATCAGAGTGGAATTATGGAAGGGCATTATATATTGAGCACAACACTGTCTCTAGTATAAATTTGATCCATGGTGACTAAATGTGTTAACATCTTATTAGGGCTATTCCTTTACATCCAGTGCTCCGTGGTCAGTATACAGTATCTCATAGCTGCACCTGCATCTGAACATCCACTTGAATGTTTCTCAGGGACATGGACTGCCTCCATGACTTTTTATACTTCACAGATGATTATTTAAGCCTCATCATTTTGTTTGACTTTTCTCCCCCTTTCCCCCTGGTGTACTTAAAAGGAAAACACCAAATAAACGAAACACCAAAGAAACCTTTCATTTCCAGTACGTTACAGCTACTCTTTGCATCAGTGCCTGAACTCAACAGCCTCACTCTGCTTAATGGTAGTATCAGCCTTGCAGTGGTATGTAGCCACTAATCCCAGTAACTCTCTGCTACAGATCTTTGCCACCCCTCCAGCAAATTTGGCATGCTAGGGAAAGGGAGAACAACCTTAACTCAGTGTAAGCTTTCAGTGTAGATATGCCTATGAAGTGGAAAACACCAGGCCATGTTGTGGGGTCATATCGGCTCCCTTCCTTGGTGGTGCACAGAACCGTTCACCGGTCGAAGAATGCTAGGAATACATCCTCCTGGTAAGACAGCTTGGTCTGTATATTAGTGGAAGATTGGCATGTCTTCCTTTGATTTGTTTGCTCACAGTGCTAATCCCCCACAATCCTTTGAGATTTGTAGGGACATTTTTGGAATGCCATTGTATTTCAACAGCTGTTAATGAATTCCCTGTGAGCTGCAGCTGGTCTCTGCTCTTCCAGATCCCTGCCGTAGCATTGGGAAAACTCAGAGTGACTTTAAGGAAACATGGGTAATTCAGGAAAGAGGACCAAAGGGGTGGGGAGAAGGAGGAGGATGGATAGATGACGATGAAGGATAGCAAGTAATGGAAGAGCAACCGTGTTGCTGTTTTTTCTATATCAAATTTCTGGACCAGGTTTAAGATGATCAATTGCACTGAACCCACAACTCAATAAAATATCCATAGGTTATTGTAATACTAATAGGGAAAAAACACATATATTCTAGATTATACTCTAACAGTACAAACAAGGTAAGATAATGCTGCATGCATCTTGGCAGGCCTTCACAGTTCCACTTTCTGTGGAAAATGGAAAAAGGTGGAAAGAGGCGTGCCAATAACAAAGAACGTCATTGTGAATGCTTACTGTTCTGCTTTGGAATAATAACCCCAGATAGACAGTCCTCCATAGGCCATGATTAGGCCCGGGCTTGTTTTCACCTCTGTTTTCCTAATTTGAAAGAAAGCAAATGTCTGTGGAAAATATTTGTGCCCAAGTGAATGCTGAACTGTTCTAAAAGGAATGCTGTCTCCTTAGGACTTTTAGTTGCTTGCCTGAGAGCCTAATTAAACCCTGCATGAAAATTAAACCTGAGGGATGTTATTTTAAAAAAAGGAAAGCTGCTTTAGAAGGATGGAGATTAAGGGGAAGGAGTGGGGCTACTCTATGTTACTTAAGTCTTTTCTCCTTGTAGAACTCCACCTCAGCATGGGTTCAGTATGCATTTCTCATATACATTTAACATGGCAAATAGTTGTATAGTGGAGTCAGAGCTCAGAGCACAGGGACTAACATGTGATCTGCCACCCACTTCAGACTTCCATTTTCCCTTCTGAATTTGACTGGAGCCCTTACAGTACCTGGAGGAGTGTGGGAGACTGGATTTTCCACAGTCTCGTGTTGTGATGGGCAATGTTTCTGGCTGACTTGGCCATGAATGTGTAATTTAGACTCCTTGACTTTACAAAAGTCTCACTCCGGGTGACTTCAGGAAAAAACACACACAGAGGACTACAGTAGTATGTTTATATGGATCAACACAGCTGCCAGCCTTGTTGGATGCTTCTATAGAGTGCAGCTATGTGGACTCCAGTGCTAACTTCAAAATGTAGTAATATAAAACTGCTGGCAAATATGTACTTGATACCTTGAGAGAGGAAAAGTGCCTTGAGGACCATTTGAAATCAGGGAACTAGGAAAGGCCAGGGATAAGTATCATACACACACATTGCTTCTGTGCATGAAAACATGTTTTCAAAAATCTGTTGCAGGATATATTTTTCTGGCATTTCCCCCAAACAAGTATTACGGGATTTTGTTGCATGTATGATCATGTAACATTTACTTATGTCCTCAGCACAAGCATTTAGTGTTGTCCCAGATTTGTTGTTGTTGTTGTTGAGTCATTCAGTTGTGTCCAACTCTTTGTGACCTCGAGGACCAGAGCACGCCAGACCCTCCTGTCTTCCACTGCCTCCCGGAGTTTGGTCAAATCCATGTTGGTTGCATCGATGACACCGTCCAACCATCTCATTCTCTGCCACCCCCTTTTCCTTTTGCCTTCAATCTTTCCCAACATCAGGGACTTTTCCAAGGACTCCTCTCTCCTCATGAGGTGGCCAAAGTATTGGAGCCTCAAGAAAAATCTTTCAAATTGGAATCAAAACTTTGGAAGCCAAGCTGCAGGCGAGCCACAGCTTTGCTTCCAATTCCAATTGAATTTTTCCCCTAGGGGCAACCCCTTTAGAGCTTCATAACTCAGCTCCCTGACCTCCAAGCCTTTCCAAATTTCAGGGGGGTACCTAGAATCGCTTGAGAAAGGTACCCCTGCCATGTTGGAGCTGAAACATGGCTGAGATCAGTATTTTTGAGGGATCAAATGATTCTAGGTAACCCCATGAAATTTGGAAAGGTTTGGGGGATCAGGGAGCTGAGTTATGAAGCACCACATTTCCAGTGGTGTCTGATACACATATCCAATTCTGCTATGAAGTCATCTCTATCCCAGATCAATAGAAGGGGCATAGACCAGTCTACTTTGAAATACATTCTAGCCAGTTTTTCCTAGCAATCACAGTGACAGAGAGAACTTCAAACATCTGATGTCCTCCATTTGTTCTCACCGGCATATATTATAATTTCATTTAGCTCATTTTCTGAAATTCTGTCACTACTATGGAGCATTGCCCCCTTACCCTGGAACAATTCCTGGGGATGCACATGGCTCCCATGCCTGTGTGCTCCACGATAGACTCCCTGCACCATGGCTTTTTGTGCGCTTGATGTTATGCAACGATCATAGCTCAGCTAACTGCATTCAGATGAACTGACGGCATAAACATGAGGAATGTGAAGTGCGGAAACAATTCAGGAAAACAAGGGTAGGATGATATTCAGTGTTTGCTACAATGGCACTGGAGAGCAGACTGTATTTGTAGATTCCAAGCTGATGGTGTCAACAAAAATGGGTTTTGCCTCTTTCGAAATGCTACTGTTATTTTTTTTTTTTTCAGAATGGCACATTTTGGACTTGGTTCAACTCTCAGAGGAATTCAGTGGTGGAAAAGCATAATGGAAAAAACTCTGTTTGAACTTGCCATTCAAGGAGATACTGCCCATGGACATCAGAGACGTGTACTGTAAGAACTAGACTGGATGGAAAGGAAAAACATCCATGTTCGGCACAGATATTATTGGTATTTTTCCAGCCATCCAATGATGTAAGGCTTGTCTTAATTAGTTCAACACGTTTTGGGTGCCTTTCCATGCCATTTGAGAGAAGCAGGGTGCTTGCTTGCTTGTTTGTTGGGCTCTCTTTGTTCCAGATATGGAGCATAAATTATCATTAAGTTGCTTCCCCCGTTGAAACTAACGTTATTACTTTAACATGTAAAAAGTTCCAGCAGGGACATGGATTTTAAATCTTTAAAAAATTCTGAATGATTTTTTTCTCTCAAAAAGAAGAGAAACTGGCTTTTTGGGAACTAAGTCCTGGTCTTTTGTTACCAAGCAAACACACAAACAAACAAACAAGCAGTTGTGGGTGGGTTTTGCAAACCCAACACTCTATCCAGGAGATCCCTAAGTTAAGCTTTATCTCAAAAGCAGGTTTTTAGCTGTGCTCAAATAGTAAGATCGAAGGCGAAAGAGCTTTTGCATCCTTTCCTGCTCTCTTTCTGTTCACTGTCCTTTTATTGATCTACGGTGAGAGGGATATAATTTCAGTCAGCAAATGCTGCCTGCCGCCTGCCAGTAAGGCATATTGTAACTACTGTATTTTTGAAGGCTTTCACAGCTGGGATCTGATAACTGTTGTGAGTTTTTTGGGCTGTTTGGCCGTGTTCTGGAAATTTTTCTTCACAATGTTTTGCCAGACTCTGTGGCCGGCATCTTTAGAGGTCAAGGAGCTCAGGGAACTAGGAGTTCTCTCTGTGCTCTGGGGTATAGAGTGAGTGATTGCTGCCACCCCTGAATGCAGTGAAACTTCTTAATCCCTCCATCACAATACAATGACTAACACCTATTCACCTGTATAGGACAAGTTTCCTCTTTCCCACAACTTTAAAACCACAGGGTCTCACTCACTCTATACCCCAGAGCACAGAGAGAACTCTTAGTTCCCTGAGCGCCTTGCCCTCTGAAGATGCTGGCCATAGTGAGTCTGGCGAAGCATCAGGAAGAAAAATTTCCAGAACATGACCAAACAGCCCAAAAAGCTCACAACTTTCATACTGTAACTCTCAAATGGTTAAGGAACAAATGTCATGTATAAGAGTTAGTAGCTTAAAAACAAAAAGAAAGCAAAGCAAAAACCTCAGCAAAGTGAACTCATGATCATGTAATGCAAAGCGATGACACCACACACCACCAAAACCTGTAAGGCAAAAGATTCTTGTTATTTAAGAGCTGGAAAAAAGAAAAGGCTAACTGAAAAGGCCACACTTAGAGAGAATTGGGAAAAATTACTGATGTAGTAAAGACAGGGTTTTGGAACACATTAAGAGGTAATGACAGAGGAAAACAGAACTGTGGGTCCTAACCATAATGATATGTTAACAGTCCCGAAAGGACATTTGGCTTCAGGGAAATCTGTCAAAATCCAGTAGAAGAGGCCAGATCTCCAACGACCACACCCAGGATCCATGGGATATTTGAACGGTGAGATTGATTTCCTTGAAATCAAGCCTTAAAAGCTGACAAGATGGTGATCTTGCAATTTGATAAGTAGAGTAGGCATGTAGGTGTCACTGTGGATGGATGGATGGAAGGTGGATGAGGCATCACCCATCATCAAAAGAGGATACAGATAAAATTGGCATGTGCTTACATATAATTGCTATACTTTAAATAGAGATATACTGTAGTAGATATCATCACAGCAAAAGAAGACTGTAACCGGGTGACCTGTATGTCCACATATTCTCTTTGCTGTTGAATGGCTAATACAAGTTCAAGGCCAACTGCAAGGTCTCCTTATGGTTAAGCCTCCTTACAACTCCTGATATTTGAACGGCAGGGTGATCATTCGGATTGCATGCTTGCAGCAGGTCAGGACCAGCCATCTTTGGCAAGTCCAGGAATCCATATTTTTTTTTGTTCCCAGGACACTTGACAGCTGTGAAGATACCCAACAATGCCAAATAAAATAAAATACAGTAAGTTATTAAAAATACAAAGGAAGGGAAGGGCAACTGAAACGTGGGTATTTTGAGGTTCTAAATCTTATGAGTGGACTGCTTAGCTGGTGTCAAGGGTTGTTATTCAGACTGACAAGACTGCATTCCCAAGACAGTGTTGCCAAAGCAGGAAGAGGCTCCACCTAAACAGCCATTTGGGTTAAAAATCTTCTACTATATTAATACAATATTTCATCCTTTTAATATATGTAGACTCACACGCAAAGGCCCTGCACAGAGCCCCATTCAGAATTCACGTGTGCGGTGCTGTACCTCAGCTGTCAGTTCTGCCATCGATAAAGTTTGCCATCGATAGAGAAAGAATAGAGTGAATAATGGGCTGTGGAAAGGAAAATGGGTTACATCATGAGTCAACCAGTGTCTACTGGAAGAGCTAGAGTTATATAAGTAATCTGCTCATCTTTGTAACCTCTTAGTTACTTGCACTCAGCCAAAACCGGAGACAGGACAGCATCACCCAAAGAAGCATTGACCCTGGCCGAACTACTTTGTCTGTAGTGGACACAGTAAGTGGACACAACTTGTGGCAGCTTTGTGGATGGCTGCCATGATCTGGGCCACAGCAGCTGCAGGGTCAGGGCTGGGAAGGATGTAGTACTTGCAGACTCAGCTCGGGCCTGTGTAGCAGCTGTGGGTCCACTCATGAGCTCCACCTGGCAAGTCTGATGGAAGGCTGATTTAAGGGAGTGGCTTTCCCTCAGAGAACTTGCCTCAGCAACTAAGCTCTTTGAGTGTGCTCTGGTTAATGTCCTGCCTTGCCTGATTTCTTGCTTTGCTGTGTCTGTCTGCCTCATTGTTTTTGCTGCATTTTTTGCCTATCTACCTCCTGACTCTGTGCTCCAGTCTGTGATTAACTTTTGGACTTGGGACTCTGTGGTGGTGGACTGGGCCCCATGCCCTTACTTGCAGCTGAAGGCCACCTGGTGTACCTGGAATGTGACAATGGCAGAAGAGGGGATGCCTTTAGCAACAGTGGTGGAGGAAGTCACTGTTCTAGTATAAAGTTTACAAACCTCCTCTGGGACCAGTAAGTGAGCTAAGAAGCATGGAAGATGAATTGTGACCATTATTATTATTTGCCAGAACGTTGACTGGAGACTAGAACATCCTTCTGAGTCCAATAGAATCATAAAATAACGCAACTGTAGGGCAATCAAGTTAAATCTCAGCTCAGTGTAGGAATCCAAATAAAAGTATGTTTGATAGATGGTTCTCTAATTTTCTCTTGAATGTCTCTAGTATTGGAATGTCTGTGAAGATTCTCAGTCACCCAGGTGAGTTTATCTGGAAGTTGAGTCATGGCTACTGGACTTCTTTTTCTTGAGATATAGAAATGTTTTGCTGCTCATCCAAGCAGCTTCGTCAGTCTGATGAAGCTGTTTGGATGAGCTGTGAAATGTTTCTATCTCTCAAGAAAAAGTCCAGTAGCCATGACTCAACTTCCAGACTAGTAGAATGCTCACCACCTCCTGAAGTAACTGGTTCCATCGTCATACTGCTGTGACAGAACTTCTTTCCTGATAGTTGGCTGAATTCTGGTAGCAAACCAACAGTCTGGGGGATTTTATTTTTTATTTTTCCTGTTTTCTAAGATATAAAGCTCAAGCATGATTAAAATCTAGAGAACGGGGAAAGAAATTCCAGAGAAGTTTTTGAACTGAGGAAAAAGTTGGAAGAGCATTGCCTTGATTCATATTGAACTCAGAAATTACTTTAGAATGATGCATCAGAAAGATGAAGAGACTTGACTGATTTTTTTTTAAAAGGTGGTCAAAATGATAGTTCTCTGTCTCTTTGAGTAGACCTAATGGCATTTAGAAAAGCAGACAGGGATGAAATTAGCATAATGGTCTTGGTGGGTGCAGGTTTCAAAACCTTGAAAGAACATTCTTATAAGCAAGTGGAAGACCAGAAATGAAACAAGCAACTGGCTGATGGGCAAACTATGGCAGCAACATATATCCTAATAGAAGAGAAAGCATGTTTTCCTTCAGGTGTAAACAAAAGAGAAGGAATACAGATATCATAGTGGGTTGAGTGGGAAGGTTTTAAAAGCTGCAAAACTAATAAAACATTTCCAGTTGTAGGCAAGAGGAGTATTGTGAACCACAACCAAGATGACCACTATGGAGTAAGGAGGATACCATCGTCCCTGGCCTCTCTGAGCTTCCCTGTAACCCCAGGGATGAGAGAAAAAGAAGACCTATAGAAACCTTTTGGACCATTGGTGTAGACATTAATCTCTTACAGATGGAATTTGTGGTTCTCTTGTGAAGTGAACTACTTGTGGACTGCCCCAATGAGATGCAAGGCCCAATAAACGGGTAAGCTAGCTCCCGTTCGTGTGATGGAGCGTACTGCCCAGTGACACAGTCTGTTAACGTGTCTGCATTGGTGACTTGAACTGTAATCAGGAGAACATGCTTATTCACCCACCACACCCAAAATGGTAGCCTCAGTCAAAGAAGCTCCAGAGGATGTGTGCCCCTGCTGCTTTTGCACATCAGATGTGTGTGTGTGTGTGTTTGTGTATGTGTGAGTGAAAGGTGGGACAAAACATACCTGCTTAAGGTGCTCCCTGGAGCTTCCTTCGAGACAGCTGCTCTCGGGTCTGGTGGGCTTCTGGGGAAGGGGAAGAGGAAGCTTTTTTTCTTTGCCAGTGGTATGGTGATCCCTCAGAGAAAATAAAACTCATCTTCTATTGTGCCTCTTCCAACCTTTTTACATTTCTTACTATTTCTCCAGCTCTGTGTCATTTCCAACAACATTAAAAAACACACAGAGAGATGCTTTTTCTCCTTTAAGGCAGACTTAAAATACATACACTTGTGTTTGGCAAATGGATGCTGATTAGCCTCCTCCCCCCGCCTAGTTTTGTGTGTGAACAAGATAATTGCTTTAAATGCTTCTGTGTCCAAGTGACTGTTTTGAGCCCTGTTATGTCTGCTGTTTCCCAGGATAATTTTGCTGTGTAGCTGCCATCTTAGTTAAGTTGTTGGTATCAACTCTTGACCTGATAGTGGAACTCGGTCAAAAGCCAAGGCTGAAATATTATCCTATGAAGATGAGTAAGGGAGATGAAGTGAGACTGATGTACCAATTGGTAGGCTAGAGAATGATGCCCTGGGGCACACACTCCTTTCTGAGCTTAAAATGCTTCCTAAATGCAAAACAAAAATGCATTTGTGTTCACTGACACAAAGACTTGAGACTGACCAAAGAAGACCATAAGTGAAGCAGAGACTTTTGGTAAGAATGTGCTAGGAATCTACTACTGACAGACAGAGATTGATATATGGGGAAATTATAATACTATGCCCATGCAGGTGAGCTACCACTGTTATTTTCTGTATATGTGGGCGAGCTGTTGTCTTAGAAGAACAAAAGGAACAAGTGGTAATGGGTGGGGATGTGAAAGTATACATCCTTCAGACGGATCACTGCAAACTCTCTGCCTTTCTTTAAAAATAGGTGAAATTGAGAAAATGATCAACAGGTTTTGCCTGTTGCCATTGTTGCACACCAGTTCCCAGTTCCTTGACAGTTTTAAACAAGTGTTCCATGGACTCATGTGCACACGTTAGAGGGTTTCGACATAAAAAAAGGAAGTTACTTACCTGTAACTCTGGTTCTTCGAGTGGTCATTCTGTGATTCCACACAATGGGTTAATGTGCGCACGCACAGTAGACCTCGGAATCTTCTAGAAAGCTGTGGAAGCTGAAGGACCTCCCCCCTATAAAGGCAGGCTCTGCCCTCCTCCTACCTCAGTTCCGCACCTTTTACGCCGCTGTCAAAGATACAAGTTAAAATAGACAGACTGACGCGACGGAAGAGGGGAAAGGAGGGCGGGTTTGTGTGGAATCACAGAATGACCACTCGAAGAACCGGAGTTACAGGTAAGTAACTTCCTTTTCTTCTTCGTGATCTTCTGTGATTGCACACAATGGGTGATTAGCAAGCTGCACTTACCGAGGTGGGTAGTCACGGCAGAACTGCAGCCAGCACAGATCGACCAAAAGTAGTCTCAGCACGAGCCCTGGTGTCCAGCCGATAGTGGGAAGCAAAGGTCAAGGAGGAAAACCATGTGGCGGCTCTACAAATGTCCAGAATCGGGACACCTTTCGTAAAAGCAGTGGAAGTGGAGAGGGCTCTGGTGGAGTGTGCCCGAATTCTGGAATGTAGTGGAGTTTTGGCAAGCTGGTAAGCCAAAGTGATAAGTCAAACAATAGTCTTGGAGATGGTCTGGGGAGACATAGGCTGACCACGCTTTGGGCCGTAATAGCAGGTAAAAAGTCGCTTGGTGGTCCTGTAGTGTTGGGTGCGATCAAGATAATATGAGAGGGCCCGTTTGACGTCCAGGGAATGCAAAGCACACTCTAGATCAGTCGAGGGGTTAGGAAAAAAGGTAGGCAAGTGAATCGGCTGAGACATATGGAAGTGGGAAACAACTTTAGGCAAAAATGAAACATCAGCAAACAGTGTAACTTTGTTAGGATGGAACTGCAAAAAGGGAGCGTCCATGCGCAAGGTGGCAAGCTCTCCTGCCTGCCTAGCCAAAGTGATGGCAACAAGAAAAATGGTTTTGTAAGTAAGTAGCTGGTCAGAAGCCTTGGCCAAAGGTTCAAACGGAGGCTTCATTAGTTGGTGTAAGACCAATGAGAGGGACCACTGAGGTGTAGGGTGGATAAGGCAGGGCGTGATATTGCGTAGGCCCTTTAGGAAGTCCTTCACCCGAGAGTATTTAAAAGGATGTATGGAAGGAGAGTCCGGTGGCTGTTGTGCCACAATGGCTGCTACATACACTCTCAGGGTGGAAATTGAACGCCCCATGGCAGCCAGGTGTCGTAGAAAGGTAAGAAGAACATCCACCGAAGTGCGTAGTGGAGTCAAACCCTGAGAAGTAGCAAAGGATAGAAAAACTTTAAACTTATACTGATAGAGAGTTCTGGTGGACAGTTTCTTAGAAGAACGAATTATATCCTCGATAGAGGGGAAATCCTCCATGCTGTGAGGTGTAGTATTTCCGGCTGTGGGTGTAGGATTTTGAAGTTGTTCTGAGAAAGCAGGTCGTGTCGGGGAGGCAGGTGGAAGTATTCGGACGCCATCGCTCACAGAGTTGGGAACCAAGTCTGACGTGGCCACCACGGAGCTATTAAGATGGCATTCACCCCTTCCTGTCTGAGTCTGATGATCGTCCTCTGGAGGAGGGGGATTGGTGGGAACACATAGAGGAGGTTCTGATTCCATGGGATCATGAATGCGTCGCTGAGGGACCGTGGATCTCGTCCTGCTCTGGAGCAAAAGGCAGGGCATTTGGTGTTTTGCCGGGATGCGAATAGGTTTATCTGCGGTGCTCTCCATCTGTCTATGAGTTGTTGGAAGATATTGGGGTGGAGGGACCATTCATGCGTGTTGAATGTCCGTCGGCTGAGTGAATCTGCAATCTCGTTGTCTTGGGTGGACACATGAATGGCCACTGGGGTGATCTGGTGCCGGATGTACCATATCCACAGATGCAAGGTGAGGTTTAACAGTTGGGGGGAATGTGTGCCGCCCTGCTTGTTTATGTAGAACATCACCGTGGTGTTGTCGGTAACGAGCTGTATGGTTTTGCCCTGTATGATCGGTAGGAAAGCCTTGAGGGCATAGATGACTGCTAGAAGTTCTAGCTGGTTGATGTGCAGGGACATCTGAGCGGGTGACCAAAGGCCGTGAACTCTCAAGCTGTCACAGTGAGCGCCCCAACCTATGGGACTGGCGTCGGTGGTGACCTGCGCTTCGAGGCGAGGAGGTGTGAAAGTGATGCCTTTGGAGAGGTTGGTCTGATTCGCCCACCAGGACAACTTTTGAAGGATAGGAGATGGTATGCGGAGCAAGGTTCTCAGATCGTCCAAGACAGGGTCGAAGACAGAAAGGAACCAAGATTGGAGAGGCCTCATGTGGAGGTGGGCGTGTGGCACAGTGGATGTGGTTGAAGCCATAAGGCCAAGTAGTTTTTGAACAATTTTTGCGGTGACTGTGGGATGTCTTTGAGCTTGAATAATAACAGCAACAAGTTTTTGTATTCTGTCCATAGAGAGGAAAGCTCGTCCTGCGACAGAGTCCAGAAGAGCTCCGATGTATGGCATCGCTTGAGAGGGGGTAAGAGAGGATTTTTTGTAATTCACTTGTAGTCCCAAACTTGCCAGGAGGGAGAGAGTAAAGCGGGTATCCTGGAGCGATTGGCGGTATGAGGATGAAACCAGGAGCCAATCGTCCAGGTAGGGAAAGACTGTGATGCCTTTCAGTCTCAAAAATGCCACAACAGGGGCCATGGCTTTGGTAAAAACCTGTGGTGCAGAGGCCAGGCCGAATGGTAGAGATTTGAACTGGTAAATGGTATTGTCCAAAATAAAACAGAGGCAAGGACGATGGGCAGGGGCTATGGTGATATGGAAATAAGCATCCTTTAAATCGATGACAATGAACCAGTCGCCCTGTCGCAGGAGGGGAATAATAGAGTCCAAAGAAGCCATGCAGAAGCGGTTTTTTACAAGAAAAATATTCAGCCCTCTGAGATTTAGAATAGGGCGAAGGCCCCCATCCCTCTTCGGAAGAGCAAAATAACGGGAATAAAACCCGTGCCTGAGATGGGTCATGCTGACGGGTTCTATGGCATCTTTTTCCAGCAGTGCGCGGACCTCTTCTCGAAGGGCCGAGGATGGAGAAGTGGTGCAAACGTGGCCCCATAGGAGGTAAGTACTGGAAATCTAGGAAGAAGTTGAAGGCGATGGTGTGAAGTACCCATCAGTCAGTAGTGATAGCCATCCAGGTGGAGAGATGGGGGCTAAAACGGGTCGGATGCAAGTGAGACAGAAAATGGCAAGCTTGGGTGGGAGTGAAGTCAAAAACTCTGTTTGTTTCTCCTATGCGGTCGACGCTGAGAGGGACGGTTGCGGGACCGTGCTGCAGTATTGCAGTTAGAAGAACCAGCGTTGGATTGGAAGCACTGTCTTTCAGGTAGGTATCTCTGGTAGAAGTAAGGTCATCGCCAAGGTCAACGATAGGACCGGTAGCTGTTCTGATAAGAGTAAGATCGTGAAGTTCTGGACAGCTTGTTCAGTTTATCAAGAATGTCATCAGTCTGGGGGTCAAACAGTCCCTTGCCATCAAAAGGCAGGTCCTCTTTGCGAGCTCTGGAATCGGGACAGTTGTAGAACGCAACCAGGCATGCCTGTGGAGAACTATTACTGTAGCTAATTGTTTGGCTGCCACATCTATGGTATGTCTGGCTGCCAGCCGCTGATGTTTAGCTAAAGCCATCAAGTCCTGGTAAGAGCCAAGAGCTCTGGTGCGATGATCCTCAGATAACAAGTTGAGGATGGGATGCATCTTGTTCCAGACATTGCACAAATAAGCACCCATAGCAGCCGAATAATTAGCAACTCTAATAATGAAAGAAGACAGTGAATATAAGCGGCGACCTAAAGCTAGACCTGTTTTGGGTAGAGTTAACTATAAAAGAATTTTGGAAGTGGGTGCTTCTGTAGGAAAGCAGTGTTTTCGCCATGGGTTTTGTATAGGTTCTCCACTCTGTGTGGCATTTGGTAGGAAGACAATGGTTTCTCCCAGGATTCCTTAATTAGACGTAACATAGGCTTAATGAATGCCAATCTACAAGGTGGAGCCTGATCAAGAGAGATGTCGTTGAACACTTGATCATCATCGTCAAGGGGTGGTTGTACAACCGCCAAATTCAGAGCTTTAGCTATTTTTGTAATAATCTGTGAGTAGGATTTATAGTCCTCAGATGGAGATGGTGCATGGTCGTCGCCAACATTTGAATTAGGGGTCGGGGAGTGAACTTGAGAGTCCCCGGAGTGTGTAGAGTCAGTGTCGAAAGTGTCTTAGTCCAAAGTCCCTCTTGAAGGTGAGTAGGATGGGTCCACGTCTTGTGAAGCCGAGAGTGAATGGTGATCTGAAGGTGTAACATGACGATGGTGTTCTGTGGTTGCTGGGGCTGTCGCAGTTGATTGCTGAGCAGAGCGAACTGATCGGGCAGGTGGCGCTGTGTCTGCCACATTAACCAAAGCAGGCCTTGAACGGGATGGAGCAACGGCCGTGTCAACAACAGGCGAAGAGGGATGCGGTCTGTGGAGCGAGCAGCCGTGTTTGAAAGTCTAGATCGACGGCAAGGTGGAGAAGCATGATGAGCAAAGGTGTACGAGGAGTTGGTAGAGCGGGAGCAACGTCGATGCCTGTGAGGGCGGGGTGGTGGAAAGCCCATATAATCTGGAGGTAGATAGAGCCACGGTGGGTGGTCATAACGGTGTAGGCGACCATAGGGGGCACCATCGGAGTAAGAGTCGCCAGAGTCCTTGTAGTGGCGACGTCACTTCCTGCGGTGGTGTAAATCACGGTCGGCAGAGGACGAGGTAGAGTGATAGCGCTGCCGACGTAGGCGGGTGGCCGGCTGGTGAGCGGTATAGTGGCGATCACATGAAAGTGCGCGAGATCGATCTGTCAAGGCAGAGGTGCGGCGCGGCTGGCGGCTGACCATAGTTGAAAAACGGGAGCGCGAACGGTGCTGCAAAGAGGAGGCGGATCGGTGGCGGCGGCGATGACGGCCAGTATTAGAGTGTCTTGCCGTAGGAGAGTGACCCCGTCTCCTGCTGTCACGGCCGGATGAGCGCGAGGTGGAGAAAGCGCTAGAGCGATGACGTCGCCTCTGAAGCGTGGGCGGGGTGGCACGCTGCGACTGCGAGGCAGGAATGGACGATGTCAAGGAGGCGCTGTTGCGGGTGACAGGCATGGAATGGGTGCCTTGCAGGAGCGGTGGCAGTTCCGAGGAATTATCGCCCCAAACTAGTGAGCCAGGTGGGCTGCCGGGGAACGCGGCGTCTCACTCAGCTCTGCCTTGGTCAGCCTCAGTGTTTTCCGGAGGCCTTGGGGTGGCTTCAAGCTGCGGCGGCAGCAGGCTGGGTCTGGCAGCCGACTTGTGGGGTCTTTTATCTGCCTTAGATGACTTAGTTTTGGCCGAGGAACGTGATTTATTCCTGGGTGCCGCTGACTGCTCTCCGGTGGAAGTGGAAGGCTGGGCAGAAGCCACAGGGGTAGGTTGTAGATCAGAGTTGCCAGAGGCAGTCGCCATTGCCGGCGTTAGAGATTGTTCCCAGAGATGGTAACGGAGCCTCTGGAGGCGGGAACGCAGGGTAGCTCTGGTAAAATTGCGGCAATGAGCACAAGAAGTGTGCGTGTGGCTTTCTCCAAGACAAAAAAGGCAAAGAGAATGTCCGTCGGAGATGGCAATTTTGTTTTGGCAAGAGAGGCATGGCAAAGGTCATAAAAATCGGGCGGGGAAAAGAGTCCTTCCCCCGAAGGGGAAGGGGGGGAAATAACAAACACAGGGAGGGGGAAGGTTCCTTCTAAATATAAAGTATTAAAAATATATAAAAAATAAGAGTAAATATGTTTTTTTTTTTTAAGAACTCATGGAGAAGAGACCACGAGGTGCTACTGAAGCAGCGGAAAAGAAGGAACTGAGGTAGGAGGAGGGCGGAGCCTGCCTTTATAGGGGGGAGGTCCTTCAACTTCCACAGCTTTCTAGAAGATTCCGAGGTCTACTGTGCATGCGCACATTAACCCATTGTGTGCAATCACAGAAGACCACGAAGAAGAACTAAAGTTTTTTCTCCATATCTTAGTATCTGCACTCATTCCTGCTGATCTTAGTCACGCACGGTTTCCCAGGACTATAACTGCAATACTATGGGGTGACCAGGTGCTGTAGTGGGCTGCCAGGGTACATGCCTCTTCCTGCTCCCAGGAGAAGTATATTTTGTGTCGGCCCCTAACAACATACCCACCCACACAAGGCTAGGCGGATCCTTTTGGAACAGCCTTCCTTCCACGATCGAGTTCTCCACACGGCTTGTGGCAAGAGGGGTTGTAATACCACACACCTGGAAGATACCTGGGTGGGGAAGTCTGCTTCACAGTCTTAGGGTACAATGCCTGTCAACAGGTATGGATGAATGAGGCCCAGCATGGTGCTGGAGTTTTGGGTTCTAGAAGATGTTATACAAGAAAATAATAAGCTCTGCATTCTTGCCACTTCCAAAACAAAGCAAATGAGGGTGGGGAGGCATGGAGCATAAAGAAATACACCAACAGGCACGGTATTAACTTGAAAAATGGAAGCATCTCCTTCTCTTTATTACCAGGCAAACCCAAAGCATGCACTGAGGCTACATTTGTAGGAGGGGACTTGGGCACCTGCGCTCAATAGTTCTCTTTTCCTACCAAAAGCAGCTTCCTTTTCATCCATTCCCTGTTCTCTTAACATCTGGTAGAGCAACAGTGGTGAAACGACAAGGGCTGGGACTAAGCAGCAGCGGATTTCTTACCGAAGCCATCTCAGGGGCTGCAAGAAAGCAGAGGGAGAAGAAAGTTAGACAAGTCCACCACCTGCTGGTGGAATCTGGAAGGGAGACTAGCTTGTGATTCCATCTGTGCCTGGATCATGGATTTTTTTATCAAATCGCTCACGTAGTATCAGATTAGGTGATCATATGTCGTCAGCCCTCACTCTCAACATGGGTACCCCACAGGGTTGTGTGCTGAGCCCACTATTGTTCAGTATTTACACCTCTGACTGCACTCGTTCTCCTCCTGAAAATAAAATCATCAAGTTTCCTGATGAAATGGAGAGAGAAGTTTAAAAAGGAGAGACCCTGGTATGTGTCCAGAGCACTTCCCTGTCTGTTGTTTAAAGTACTGCCTGAAATTTCTTTTCTAGCTAACTGGCACTGCTTGTGAAATGAATGGCCACACGGGTCCAAGAGGATAGAAATAACTCCATGAGAGAATGAGTTATTCAGATGCTTTAAAAAAATGGGTATGCAACCATGGCTAACAAAGCATAACTGGTTGCTAGTATTTCTCTCCCAGGCAAGACACCCAATGCTATATAACACTAGCCACTCTTTGTTAGAAGAATATCTAGATTTATTCAGACTGTCTTGTAGGCCTGGATAAATACAGTAATACCTCGTAAGATGATTGCCTCTTAAGATGAAAAACTCATAAAATGAATGCAAGTTCCAGGGATAGAAAAAACTCGTAAGACGAATTTTTCCTTCCAGTTTCCATTCATCTTAGGAGGTACCATTGATCTTCGCCCAGCCTGTGCTACTTGGAAGGGAAGCAGTGGTGGCGATCTGCCACTGCCAGTACTTGAGTTGCAACCTTCCTGGAATGGGCAAAGATTCATTTTAAAAATGTCCTGCCATGAGCGCTCTGCCCCCCAGGCATTTTGACATTTTAAAATGGATGTTTGTCCAGCCCGGGAGGGTTGCAAGGCAGGCAATGGCGGCAGATCGGCACCGCCGCTTGCCTTGCAAGCTGCCCGGGCTGGGCGAAGATCCATCGGTCCCTCCGTTGTGTGAATGGTCATTTATTTCAGTAAGTCAGCTCAAAAGGTGAAAATAATATATGAGAGACTCATTACATGCAATGCAAAGGGGGCCCAAACCAAGTACTGAATACATATGCATGCTTATACTTTTCAGAGGTCCAATATTGTCCTATTTCCAATCCTTGTGTTATTGATGTCAAGTAGTATTCTAATTTTCTGAGATTGTGAATTTGGAGTTTTCATAAACTGTAGGCCAGAATCATCAAAATTATACCAAAGTAAGGCTTGACATACAGTAAATCCCCACCTATCGCAGGGGTTAGGGACCCGACCCGACCCACAATAATTGAAAATCCGCAATATGCAGATGCTGAGTCAGGTCGGAACTGGGCAGGCTCTCTGGGGGCTCTTGTACTTACCCCAGGCCAGGCCCTGCCCCAAACGGGCCTGCAAGGGGCTTTCCAGTCCCCCAGAGGCCCCCCAAATGCTTTCTAGTGATCGGGAGGTCACTTCTAGTTTACCAAAAGTCACTTCCAGTTTGCGGGGAAGCACTTTTCGGGCCTCCGACGGGCCTGGGAAGGCCTTTTCCCCTTACCCCAGGAGGCCTTTTTTCATATACTGCGGACCCGTGATATACCGGGACTGCAGTAAATGAACCGTGAAAGGGTGGGACACAACTGTATCTTCCTTTGCATGTAATGAATCTATCTCATATATTGGTTTCACATTTTGAGTTGACTTACTGAAATAATTAAACATTTGCATGACTTTTTATTTTTTTCGAGTTTCACCTGTATCCTGCCTTCTCTTCCTTGTAGCACACATGGATTGGATGCTACAGGGAAGGAAAGGCAGGATAGAAGCTGCCTCCTCCTTTTCACCTGAGTCTCGGCACAAAGACCTGGGCAAATAGGATGTGGCTGTCCCCTCAATCACCGGCAGAAGGCTCCTCCATGCAGCCGACACAGACATCTGATTCAGACAGCTCTGAGCTGTCAAAATCAGCTGTCTTTTGGCTGCAGGGGGGAACAGCCTTCTGCTGTCCCTTGATTGAGGGGGGTTTAGATGGCCTTCCCATAGGAATAAACTGAAAATCTATTAATTCGTTCCCTCCAGAATGGATTAATTGGTTTTCAATGCATTCCTATGAGAAACCATGCCTTGTAAGATGAAGTTTTCATAGGACGAATTCATTCGTAGAACAAATTAAATTTGTCTTAGGAGGCACAACTGTATCAGGATCTTGGCACCAAGGCTGCTTTGATCACCTAATGTAGCCATGTCCAAACTTTGGCCCTCCTGCTGTTTTGGACCACAACTCCCAGAATTCTAAGCTTAGATTACCAATGACAAAGGACTGTGGGAGTTGTGGTCCAAAACATCTGGAGGGCTTAAGTTTGGACATGTCTGTTGTCCAGTACGATCTCCAGAAAAGCCCCCCTGCTGGGGACTCCTGGTGCCTGAGGGACAGCATCTTCCTTGGAGAGGATGTTCCTCATATCAAGATCCCAATGAGAGCAAATTGGGGGCACACCAAAGACATCTTTGTAATTGTGTAATTGTAGTTGTAATTGTAATTTGTTGTTTTTATTACTTAGCCGGCTATCGGGCTTAAATTATTTAATTTTGTTATTTAACTGTGTTATTTAACTCCTGTTTTTGTTATGTTGTAAACCGCCCGGAGTTCCTTTGGGAAGATGGGCGGTATATAAGTCTAATAAATAAATAAATAAATAAACAAACAAATAAATAAATAAATAAATAAATAAATAAATAAATCTGGTGCTTGCCTCATTCCTCTTTGGGCACCAAGCATAAACCTTTGTATTTGCTTATGTTTTTCTGATGTGGTTTTAGCCATGCAGTTTGCTTTTCTGGATCTGTTAGGATCACGCTGCCTTGTCTTAGTTGTGTTGTTCTTTTCCAGCAAGCTAACATGGCCTTTTTGATGCCGCAGGACTGCTGCTCCCATCAGCACAACCAGGGGTAAGGGAGGATGTGTGTCAGAGTTCAAAAATAGGTGCCAGGCCACAGGTTTCCCATTCCTGCCTTAGAGTGAAATTCTACCAAGAATTTTCTGGACTGAGAGGGTGAGTAATGGAAAAAAGCACTTCACTAAATCGGGGGTGGGGGGGCAAAACACATAAAAGGCAGATAACTATTGTACTTTAGCTACATGATGAAAATGGAAAGTACAGATTGTCACTGCAGATCATTCAAGACAATATAAATCTGGAAAGAATTTCAGGAATAATATTGGTAGGGATGGAGATTTGTGAATTGTTTTGGAATACAAAGCTAGTAATACTTGATCCTAGGAGATCGACCGGATAAACAAGATGCCTTAAATGTAGTTGCCATCACGGAAATTGTCCAACAGATACCACAACAGGAACATCACAGCACACAAACATCTTCTGCAGCAGTGTTCCTTATGTAGCTTTGGTTATAAGGTTACTCTCTCTCTCTCTCTCTCTCTCTCTCTCTCTCTCTCTCTCTCTCTCTCTCTCTCTCTCTCTCTCTCTCTCAAGTATTACAGAAGCTGGTAAAACTAGTTTTTATGAGAGAGACAAGATTTTAAAATGAGCATTAGCTTGCAACAGCTGAACCAGACTCTTAGGAAAGTTCCACAACCCCAAAGCACACTTCTTGGGTCCACATCCTTTGCTAACATTCATCCTGCCAAGCACTTCATTCCATGGCTTTCCTTGGTCCACAGGGGCCACTGACTGTACTGGCTGAGGAGGAAGAGTGTTGTAAGAACATGAGAAGAGCCATGCTGGATCAAGCCAAGGGCCCACCTAGTCCAGTTTCCTGTCTCTCACTCTGGCCCCACCAGATGTGTCTGTGAGCGTACGAGACTAGATATCTGTCTCCTGATACCATTCTCTACTACAGTTATAAATGGACACATCTCAAGAGCACCGGGCTGGGGGAAACCTGCAGTCCTGTTTAAGAATATATTTTGGTAACTGACCTCTCCTGCAGCATAGTGGCTTTCCTCGGTAGTTACTTCGCTCCAATGTAGGAGGCGTTTTTCCCTGTTTTCTTCAGTGTGTCCAGCAAGGTGTCAACACTGTGGTCTGACTCAATGCTCACTGTCTTGCTGGGCAAGTCAATTTCAAACTGAACACCTGAGGAGAGAGACACAATATATCAAAGTTGCACTGAGAAGTAGATACCTAAGCAAATTTTATTATTATTATTATTATTATTATTATTATTATTATTATTATTATTATTATTATTATTATTATTATTCTACCCTGGATTTTGTATTACAAATTACTAGTTGAATGCTTCCCAAGTGTTTAGGACTACGTGGTGTATTGGCGAATTATGTGAGCAGAATAATAATAATAATAATAATAATAATAATAATAATAATAATAATAATAATAATAATAATAATAATAATAATAGTAGTAGTAGTAGTAGTAGTAGTAGTAGTAGTAGTAGTAGTAGTAGTAGTAGTAGTTGCTGTTCTATGTACACTGCCCAGAGTTCCTGTGGGAAGATTGGTACGGTATAGAAATGTAAAAATAAATAAATAAACAGTGGTGGTGGTGGTGGCGGTGTGCCAGCAGGTTAATTCTGACATATGGCAACCCTTTCTAAAGTTTTCTATCTGTAGCATCCTCAGAAGCTGCTTAGCAGTCCATTCTCCTCAGAGTCTTCTAAGGCTATGCACCTTGCCCAAGGCCACACGTGTTGCTTTCCCCCCCTCCCTCAGGAGGCACAAAAGGGAACCCAACTAATGGGTAACTTCAGCTGTTCATTTGGAATGGGCTAGTTTGGGCTAAAAAGGGTCACTTGAGATCAGGTTCAAAAGTGAGATCAGGTGGAGGTGTGATATGCCATTTGATGCAGACCTCGCATTTAAAGGGCACATTAGAGTTCAATTAGCCCTATTAGCTCCAGCTCCTTTTCTTTGGCTTGGCCGAAGGGCAGTTTCTCTAATGACCCAAAGCAAAACATGTTTTTCATGTTTATATATGTGATGCAGTGCATCAGTGATGGTCTGACACTCTTAATCAGTACATCAGGCTGACTCTCATTCATTTTTACTGCTCATAAAACAAGGCCCAGCAAATATAGTTCTAATTAGCTGTTGCCATGAGTTGCTATCCTGAGGTTTCATGAAAACTTTAATGAGGTCGAGGCACATACCTGGTCCCTGCCATATCCTACTGCTGACAATGGTTTCCATCCTGAAATGGCAAAACACCCCTGACTTGTGTAGGCCTTTTAGAAAAGGCCCATTGCTGCTAGCCAGTGCTCTGCTCAGTCAGCTGCCTTCTACCCCCCCCTGCATTTTGTCAAGGTTCTCTCTCTTTGAGGACCAACCAATCTACCCGCCCAGAGCCCTCCTGTTTCTTTGCCACTGCTTCCTCCGTCCTGCCTGTTCCTAGTCTTGACCTGCTGTGACTGGTTCTCTTCTCTCTCTCTCTCTCTCTCTCTCTCTCTCTCTCTCTCTCTCTCTCTCTCTCTCTCTCTGTGTGTGTGTGTGTGTGTGTGTGTGTGTGTGTGTGTGTGTGTCGTCATTACAGTCATGACCGACTCTACGTGACCCCATGTCCATGGAGTTTTCTTGGCAGGAATACTGGAGTGGCTTGCCAGTTCCTACTCCAGGCGCCTACAGCACCTGGTATCTCCTGGTGGTCTCCCATCCAAGTGCTAACCAGGGCCGATCCTGCCTACCTTCCGATATCAGGCGAGATCAGATGTGTTTAGGACATCTAGGTGGGCCCCTTACTGAGCTTCAGCTACAGAAGCTTGTCAACCCTGTTTTCTCTCTCTTGGGATACTGAACTGGAAGGTTCCCCCTTCCACAGCAGCATGGCAACTTTAGTTGTCCAGCAAGATATCCCAAGTTTCCATGCAAATCTGTGCTTTCTACAGGAAAGATCCACTGGATTCAAAGAAAGATTACTTTGGGCCCTGATCTATTTTCTGCAGTGTGTTTCTACACACAAGGTCACTTCCACTGATGCAATGCTTTCCTACTGAATACTGTACAAGTCCCTAAAGCAATGGTTCCCCAAACCACCACCACCCCCTGGCTAAGGGCCCAGCCAGAGCCCAGACCAGTAGGTGCAGGTGGGAGGGAGCTGCCCACCTCGAGAGCATCTACCAATCTATCCTCTACCTGTAGCTCCCCCATAGACTGGGGCAATGATCTTAGGATGGAAGGAGCAATAGTGATGGAGGTGATGAGTGTGGCTTAAGAGGTCTGTCTATACAAGGAGGACACCAGCTCTGGAGAGGGGGTTTTGTGCATGGACACCCAAGACAAGGAGATCAGCAAAATGGATACGGAGGTGAGTATATGCAACAGTGTGGAGAAGAGAACTGGGAGGTCATCAGGTGGCGAGACCCAGGGACTGGCCACTGGGTCAATCTCTGTGCCACCAGACCAAGTAGGCAGCTTGTATCAGGACAGCATGAGGTGACAAGGGGCTTGGCACAAGGCACAAAAGTACCAAAACTGGAGATGCCAGCATAAGCCTCAGACTAAGTTTTCCTAACTAGAACTTTGGCCCCTGCATCCCATCATGTCCCCAACCCGCTGTCAACCCCCAAAGTGAGCTTCCCATCAGGGTGCAAGTAGCTGGAGGTAGAGCACAGCACCAACAGGGCTGTGGATGCCACTAGCTGGTGCACAGGGCATGGCAGTCTTTCCTTTCAGGCTGATTAGAAGGCAGAGACTACCTATGCCCAGACCCACATCACTGTAGCCATTCAACATCTTTGCTGAAGCACACCTTGCACCACACCTCTTTGGGGTACTGAATCTCATGTTGGAGAAGGTGCTGTATCCCCCTGTCCCAGAGAGCCTGTGAGATTCACCCATCTAAGGATTGTTCTTAGGAGAAGCACATCCCACTGACACATGTTTACAGACATCCCCACTGGCCACCTGTTCTTACCCAATTTCCATTAATAAAGCATCAAGGTAAAGCAGATACTTGGTGTTGTGATGGAAGGGGCAACTTGGGTTGTCCATGTGGGCCCTCAAAGATGGTTGGTCTAAAATTCCTTGACTCCCAGACCAATGGCCATCCTGGCTGGAACTCTCAGCAGCAGAAGTCCAAGAAGTTCTTAGGACCTCAGTGTGGGAACCACTGGCTGTGTGATTGAGTCCTAGCTCCACTCTTGAATCAACTTGATTGGAAGCTCAGCTGCTTTAGTGTAGCCTTTCCTTGGAAGCTCAGTGGAAATAGTTACAGCCAGATTCCCTTTGGGAGATCCCTTCTGGGCACCTGCGTTGCTACTAAAGATCTCCTGTTTCATCATAATGAGAGGAAAAGATCCCCTTTGCTGAAAGGGGAGGTCACTGCCTTTTGATATGTCCAACTTTTAGTTCTGCACAGTCATTAAATGTAACTGTGATCCCATTGCAAGTTAGTCAGGTGCCTTCTCTTAACCTCAACTGCAGTTGGAAATGGACCACGCTGAAACAATACAATTTCCCCAACCAGTCTGCTGTACTTGTTCCAGCATATTCTTATATTAATTCTATGTCCCCCTCCCCACATAAAAGAGGGACATTTGTTGTCATGGATCTCCTTCAGTCGCTGCTGGACTGAAACCGTCATCTCCCCTTGCCATTTGTAGCTAGATTGGGCTAAATCTAGAGTTGATGGGAGCTGCCGTCTAGCAACTGCTGGGAAGCCACACATTTCCAGCATGGACCTCAAGGAGGGCCTTTCCCATGAAGACGTCACATCATTCTCTGTTGCAGCTAAAATGGGAAGCAGCCTCTTGAAAGCCGTTTCCTCCTACTGCAGGTAGTTGGTCAGTAACTAATTATTGATTCCCGAGAAGAAAAAGTTTAACCAGCACAGCTTGATTCTTGGCAAGAAACAGAGTACAGATCTCCTTTACAATAGGCAAAATTCTTCTTCTAGACTAATAAAATGTCTGTTCAACTTCATTCCTTTTACAACAGCAAAGCCTTGCTCCTAGACTCATGTAGTTCACTGGTAGTTGTGTAATAACTTACGCAGGAAACTAATCTCCTGCCTGAACTGGTTTTGATGTTAGGCACTGAAGGGTATTCCCAGAAAAGGCTACATCACACACGAAAGGTTTTCAACACAGGAGTTCCCTCTGCTCTATGGACTGAGAATAACAGAGTGTAGTTCATTCCCTTGGCATACCCTCAGGAGCCACCTGTTATCAACTGTGTATAAGGTAAAATGTAAAGCCCCCCCCCCCGCACATGCATGCTAGTCGTGCATGACTCTAAGGGGCAGTGCTCATCTCTGTATTCAGCCAAAGAGCCAGGGTTGAGCAAATCCATGGCCACATGGCCAGCATTGCTGCAAGGAAACACTGTTTTACCTTCTCACATTTTATGGTGGTACCTATTTATCTACTTGCATTTACATGCTTTCGAACTGCTAGGTTGGCAGGAGCTGGGGTTATCAGTGGGAGCTCACTCCTCTGTGTGGCACTCGGGATTCGAACCGCCGAGCTGCCAACTTTGCAGCCAACAGTTTTCGGAAGCCTTAGTCCACTGAGCCACCATGCATACATCATCAACTGTTTATATGTAAACACATATATGCACAATGGCTCACTACCCATAACATACATGCTGTAATATGTATTGGTAATAAGCCATATGTGCAACAACCAGCCACTGCACACATTTACTTTTATACATGTAGAATATGGGCATCATATGTCCAGGAAGAAAGAATGGTGCCACCCTATACAAATGTGTATCATCGATATCAAGGTACTATATTCACATCATCTCCCTATGTAAAAGAATGGTGTCCATGTCCAGATTGGTATCTGTTCTCTTGTTATCTGGTGTTCCACTAGCAGCATATGCATGAATGTATATCCATTCTGATATATCGATACAAGGGATCTTTGAACATTGACAGCAGCACATGCTGCCAGTTTTGGCCCAGGCATGTGTGAGCGGCACGCACGTGTGCGCATGCACACACGCACACACACACAATTCTTCAGGGGACTTCCATTTAACACACATGGAACTGAAATTTTTAAAACCCCATAATAAACCCTTTGAGAATTAGCTTGGAATTGAAAAACATGGAATGTTATCATTGTCTGTACTTCAGCAGGGGAATAGCAAAACCCATGAAAATAGTGAAGGATTCAATGAATACCATACAAATCCTAGCCCTGAAATCGGCTAGGGACCACTCACCTCCCAACTTGTTGAGAACGCGGGTGACAGCATTAGAGCATCCTTCGCAGGTCATGTCTACGAAGAACTCATGTTTCTAAAATCACCAGGAAACAAGATAAAAGAGACCACTGAAACCAATCTTACAGAGTACCAGATTGACCATGCAATAAAAACAAGTCCGTAGGACAACTTTCTTCCATCTCTCTCCTTCTGGGTGTGCACATTTCAACCACCTTCAATTTACTGCATGCCAGCTAATGGAGAAGGAAAGTGTATTCCTGACTCCTTGGAGAACGGCTGTGTGACAGGTGAATATCAAAGGTTGGTGGTTCAGGGTTGGACCCCTTTGCCCAAGATGCTTGGAATCTCAGCAAAATTAAACTTCAACTTTTGTTAATTACATGCTCCACACAGTACAAGCTCAAAGGTATTGCTTGCAGTAACTAGGGTCAAATCAATGTTTAGTTAAAACCCAAGGTGCTGTTTCATCAGCTAAACCCAATGCTGACAGAGAGGAAGGAAGACTAATTTCTCTCCATATATTTTCCAAAGAGCATTACATGTCACTTCATGATTAAACCGAATACAGTGGTGACCCAAGTTACGAATGTCCCTAGTTGTGGAAAACTCAAGATACAAAGGGAAATCCGTTCAGGGTGCAATGTACTCTGGGAACGGAAGTCTTCCGGGAAAACATTGATACATGAAAATTTCCTATGGGATGCCTCAAGTTAAGAAAATTTTGTGGAAGACTTCAATTCCCAGGGTGCATTGTGCCCCCATTCAATTTTGAGTTATAAAAATTTCAAGATATGAAGTATCACAAGGAATGGATTAACATCGTACTTAGATGTTAATCCATTGCACTTGGGATATTGTTGCTTTGTTTCATTTTGGGTGTGCTATCCTCATCTTATTCCCACACCAGAAACACAATGCAGATTTCTCAAAATGTACTGGTGGTCCTCCAGGACTGCTCACGTAAGATGCTTCCTTCAGGGACAAAAACACAACTAGATGCAATTGATAGTATTTCATTACAGAGCAAAATAAGATAGCTTTCTAAGTGTTCCCTTGTTCAAAGACAGCCATCAAGCCTAAACAGAGAGCAAAGAAACTGCAGCACTAAGGAATTTATAAGGGGGTTCTCCAGAAAGGCACACCACACAGCCTTGTTTGAGCTTCCACCTTCCACAGACTACCCCCATCACCCAAGGCAGCCCAGACAACTAACATGCAGGTTAGAGATTATGGGAGTTACAGTTCAGCAAATTTGGAGAATGTTGGGCTAGGGAAAATTAATGCCATGGTCACTGTGCCAGCCTTCCCCAATATCCAGAGCAGCATCTTCTGCTTTTCAACTTCAGTGTCTGATGCTTTGCTTAGTTCATGCAATCGTCATCTCCATAATATTATCAATTCCAGGTAGCCGGCTCATGTTTGACTCAGCATTCTATCCCTCCAAGGTCAGTGAAATGAGTACCCAGCTCACTTGGAAAGGCCATGTGTAGCCTGCATAAATAAATTGTAAATCACCCAGTGCTATTGGGTGGCATATAAGCAGAATATTTTGCTTTGCTTTACCTATTGTGATATGTTTATAATCCTTGTGTTCAAAAATCATAGTTGTTTTGTCAATCTTCCTTCATACTGGAAAACAAGTCTTTAATATCATTTGTTTGGTAGAAGGTTTGTTGACTGGGTTTTATAAGAAAGATGTAACAAAAAGTGTTATATTCAATGTTATTTTTCCCTTTTCTGTTTTTTTACAAAAGAAAACTTAAAATATTTTTTTAAAAAATTCATTTATAGTAAAAACTAATGATGCCATTTTGGTTATTATTTTTCTAAAAGGGTTTCCAATTAAAATTAGTTTTACAATGTTGATCTTTTTAATTAGTGTGCATAATAAAAATTGGAGATGACTGAGAAATGTGGAGCTGTCATTTATGTACATTGCCATCTGCCATCTTTGAGCTTGAAACAACTCACTGTGGTTTAATTTTAAATGAGGTGTCATATTAAAGCTCTTGTACTGGGTAAGATGAATCCTGTGGCACGGATGGGTCACTTCCATCACTGCACCTTCAAAATACTATATTGTACATTTACACTGAAAAAGTGAAGGGTGCCCTATCATTTTGCCCTGTGAGCTGCTAGGCAGTCTCACCTTAATAAGGTGTGGCAAACTATGCATCCTTGGAAACCAATGCAGCCCCAAGAGAGCTGTGTGGTTCTGTGGCTTCTCCTATGAGAGGCTAAGAGGAAAACAGGAATAAAAAAAGCCAGCCATTGAGAATGATGAACCAGTTTTTCCTGGTACTGCTCAAGACACAATTCAAAGGGGTGAAATTGGAGAAATGCCCAGTATCCAGGCCAAATGAACAAACAATCTTTTGCAGAAGGAACAGAAAGCGAAAGCCTCAATGCCATGAGAGAGAGAAAAGAAACCCCATCTTTAAAAATTTGATCAGTTTCACCATTAAGATGCTCTGCCGCTGGGGGACAAGATGTTATTCCTCTGTTCTATATACAGAACCCAATCAGACTGGCACGAGACTCAACGTGGGTAAGAGGAGAACATGCTCTATAGCAGTTGAGTGTCGTTGACTAAAGAGGTTGAAGAAAGCAGAGGGAAGGCTGTGTGGCATACGTGGCTCTACTTTTCCAGGATCCGCCACCTGGGACAGCAGCCTCACTTTACCTAATGGAGCCCTGCCCAACTATATGGACAGAAAGAAAGAGTGCAACATCTACCGTTGATTCACACTTGCATAGAGTAGTAGGTGTGGGTGCAGCTTTGATCTCCTCGGGTACAACCCTTGGCAATCATTGAGTGGAAGCAACTCTTTTCATACAGGTAACCATGTGTTTTAGGGAGCTTGGACAATATGAGCACAACCATGTCCATAGCATCCTATACTGCAGTGTTTTTCAAACTTTTTTGGGCAAAGGCACACTTGTTTCATGAAAAAAATCACGAGGCACACCATTAGAAAATGTTTAAAAAAGTAACTTTGTGCCTATATTGACTATATATAAAGTAATTCTCTTGAATAGGAATCAAATAAGCACAAAGAAAGTATTTTATAATTACTTTATTATGAAATAGTAAGTAAACAGAAATATGAAAAATTATAAAATACTTTATTGAGTGCGCAACCTGGGCCTGTTTGGCTGAGCACAAAGCTGATATTCTTCAGCTCCAGTGGTTGAAAAACACTGCTATACTGGCTGGCTAACTCCCAAAACAACACAGGTTTGCATGCTGGATGTAACACATTGGCAGGAATCGATCCTAAAGTGAGTCTGTGGGCTTGGAATATAACATTGGAATTTGCTCTCCAGTCTAGAAAAAGGAGTGACAAGAGCCTTACAGAGGATGTGGGTCACACCTTTTGTGGAGCTAGGGAGGGGGAAAAACAGTGTACTGCAGTCAGCACCTTGGGCTTAAAGTTCATGGGGCTGAAGTCAGATTTATTTTAAGGCACACTCTGACTCAAACACAGGTGAAATTCCTACTGGCTAGAGCTAAACCTGGAAAAGTTCCTTCAGGGGCTATATACTCAACTTAAGAATTCTCCAATCAGCATGAGAACTGGTAGCTCGAATCTAAAAAATGTAACTTGCCAAAGGTCTGAAGCAAAACCCAGTGACAACTCTCATTTCTCAGCACTGAAAAAAACACTCTTTCATCTCCTTTCTCTCCACCTGGTGTACGCTTATAGCCAGAGGTGCTGATAGAGCCTCGGGGAGTTTTCAAGAAAATCACAAACTGGATTGAGACAATGAAGTTCTTTTAATACTCTTTATAGCTGGCTGGATAGATCAGTGGTTTAGGTACCTGGCTGTAGAACCAAAGGTTAGGAGTCTGATGCTCCCCTAGGCCTCCTGTGAGCACAGCCAGCCTGTGTGGCCTTGGGAAAGCTGGCCAATACCAGGGTGTTTTCCAGGAGGAGGAAATGAGGACCCACTTCTGAGTACAGGTGTACCTCGGTTGACGAACACCTCTGTTTATGTAATTTTTGGTTGACGAAACAAAAGCCATGAAAAATAATGCCTCCGTTTATTATCTCCCCCCACTGCAATACCTCCGTTTATGTAAGGCATTGTGAAAAAAGGTCCCAGGATGCATCGCGCCCTTGTGCGTTTCTGGTTTATGAAGTTTCCAGATTACAAAACATCCCGGAGAACGGATTAACTTCATCAATCAAGGCACACCTGTATTTATTCTCTACCAGGAAATCCTGAAAAGGGTCATCATAATAAGACAACACTGACTTGACAGCACACAGTCCTCATCCGTACCATTAACAGTAACATGTCTTTTATGCAGCAGGTACAGATGGTTGATAACTACATGTATGTGATAGAATAAACACATTAGACTTGGAAGTACCATATGGTGCTGTTGTTTTCACTGCAACTGATCAAATTAGGCACCTCTCTGGAAGCTAGATTAAGATAAGCATCATACTGCAAATTACAGCTGTGAAACAATGTATATACTGTATACAGATATATAAAAAACAAAACAAAGGTGCTGTGGCCTTTAAAGAGGAATTTTGTTTCGTGTGAATTTTCAGGGATTACAGTCCCCTTCATTAGACACATGGAAATATTCAGCCACAGTATTATATGCAAATATACGTTGCAGGGGTCAAAGACCAGTGAAGACAGATAGTAATAATTATATGCTGTCAATTCCAATTCATAGTAAGCCCTGCCAAAGTTTTCTAGTTATGGAGTACTCAATGTGGTTTATCATTCTTTCCTTCTTGGGGTGGGGTGGGGGATCACAATGAGTCTGTGCAGCTTGCCCAAAGTGACATAGGCTGGCTTTTCTACCCAAGAAGCACAGTGGGAAATTCAACTCCTAATCTCTCTGTAGCCCAACTCACTGAGCTATTCAGCCAGCTGAAGACAGATAACACACACCAATATGAAATTGCAAAGCAATGAAAGTACTGTAATACTAATAGTAGTAATAATACTCATCATCATCAATCTAGAACTATGGAGCTGGAAGAGACCCTATGGATCTTCAGCCCCACCCCACCCCCACCCCGCCTCATCAAGAAGCACAGTGAGGAATCAAACTCACAACCTCTGGCTCCACAGCCATAGACCTAAACCAATTCACCAGCAATGGTGAGAAATGAGCATAATCATAATGCACTGAATAGTGTTATTAGAACTAGAATACTTTGAGAGTGTAAATAACATGAATCATGCTGGCATAGTTAGTGTAGTTGCCAGGTAAGCACAGCTTTTGCAAAGATAGCAATTTATCCTTACTTAAACAGCACACCTATTAACTATTTGAGGTATGTCAGCATATTTATCCCCTTCTATCCTCTCAAACTTCATTACTTGTATTAATCATGCTGTCATCGCTCTGAAATTTCATTTTTGGCACCTATGTCCATTTTCAATGGGTTCCTATGTCCATAATGTACACTTTTATACAGATCTGGCTCAACATCTCATTCCATATGTCCAAGGAAGTGGACTGTCATCCAGGAGAACTCACCTTAAAATCCATCTCTTAAGCTTTTAAGTGCCACAATACTTTTGTTATAAATGATAAAACAGTGTAGACTGGCTACCTCTTTAAAAAGGAAAAAGCAGAAGTTTTTAAATTTCCCTGGGTTTTAGTCAAGTTAGTTGATAAATGAGTGGTAAAGAATAGGTGGCCAGAATCACCAAGTTGACTGTCCATGTCTCAAACGCAGGCAACTAAAGCTGTCCAAGATAATGGTCCAACTCCTTCGGAGATTTATGAAGAAACTTTAAAGAGCTCTGAAAACCTCTCCCCAGTGATTATTATTGGGTTGGTAATTGATTTTATTGATTAGCATTCATAAAGCTAAATAAATAAATAAATAAATAAATAAATAAATAAATAAATAAATAAATAAATAAATAAAACCTGATACCGGACAAGGTTTCAGGTTATATGATGGCCAACATTCAATGAAATTGTTTTTAAAAAAATAACTGCCCAGGACAATCAATAATTCCTGAGTAACGTGACCAAGGCTACACCCAGCAGGCAGTAGCAAAGCCCAGCTCTTCTTGCACCTCCAACCCAGGACAGGGCATCACAGAAAGGGGCGACTAATACTCCCGGAAAGGCGCTCCCCCACCGATGAACAGAAATCCTGCAAAGAAAAGGGGGAAGGAGCTTCCTTTCCACTTCTAATGGGAAACCACAACAGACATCTCTCTACGTGGAAGAAAGCCTTAAAAAGGGACTTCACAAGGCAACTTCCCAGAAGCCTCCATCCTCCCATCGCTCCGGGTCCTCCCCCTCCGCTGCCGCCCGGAGAAGGCCTAAAAACACTACTCCCCCTCCTTTGGCCATCACCCACCGGCATGGCTGCTCCCCCGGAGAGCCGTCCTGCCTGGGCGTCCACCGAGCGAGGCGGCTCCTTTCTTTCCAACGCTGCAAAATGAAAGGCCAGCGGATGGCACCGAGAGGCCCCTCCCTCCTCGGAGCCTTCGCTGGCGCAATCGGCCTGGGGGGGGTGGAGAGAGAGAGGGGGAGAGAGAGAGAGAGAGAGGAGAGAGAAGTGCTGTTACTTCTTCCAGCCACGAGGTGGGGGAGGAAATCTCTCTCTCTCTCTCTCTCTCTCTCTCTCTCTCTCCAGCCACCCACCCACCCACCCACAGAGGTTTAAGAATAATCAATGCGCGCTAAGGTAATCATTAACGGTAAGGACATCCTGCCGGGAGTGCGGCCGCGTGTGTTTATACAACTGGAACACGTCGAGCAAAACCACCAAGGTTCTGGGGGCCGCGAGAAACTGGACCAGTTGTGTTCCGTTGTGTCCTTTCGGTTTTGGCTTGGGCCAGCCACCCCCTGCGATTTCGTGACCTCCGAAAGACCGCGTCATTAGCGACTCCGCTTCGGGTCTGTTGGGCAACCTAAAAACCCAGGTTTCTAAGTCAATCCGTCTCATTTGAGGTTTTCCTCCGGGCTGCTCCCTTCGCTTTGCCCTCGTTTTGTTTGTCCTTCTTACCTTCATATATATCCCCCAAGCGTGACACATTTTTTTCTTCTACAAAGAGTTCAGGCTTCTGCCTTTATGGCAGTCCATGGTATACATAAACCTCTCCTCCAATATAATATTTCAAAGGAGTTCATCCGTCTTCAAGGTCCAGTTTTCATGATTGGCTCAAAAGCCATTATCAATCTGTCTCATAGTACTAGAACCCAGGGCGATCCAATAAAGCTATATACGTGTTTCCCCGAAAATAAGACACTCTTATATTTATGTTTTCTCAAGAAGACACACTAGGGCTTATTTTCAGGGGATGTCTTATCTAAGTATAATATGCTTGAATGTCAGCCCTGCGCACAACCAAAGCCTTTGCTCTCCTGTCAGCAATCCATTCACAGATTGTGTTCTCCAGCTCACGAAATAAAGGTTGCCGACCTGACCCACACTTGTGCTTCTTAGCATTTCCTCTGTCCACATGTAGACTGAGATTATCGTATTCTGCCCACCATTTTCGGACCATTCAGATATCTAACTTCTCTTTGCAGAAAGCCGTAAGATTCTTGTCCTTTCTTGTACTCAACAGAATAGCTCTTTTTTTTTTTGCACTCACCTTGTCTGGGGGTACAGATACTCAGGAAAAGCAGGCCCACAGACTGTTGCTGGTCAGTAGGGCTGTTGCTAATGATGTGTGAACTCCTGTCCCCTAGCCGTTCGCACGTGCACAATAGGTTGCTTGTGACTGCAGTTACCACACATGCACCCACACATGCACGAACGGCTAGGAGAAAGGAGTGATGCAGTTGCTACCTGTGCAAGTGCGAATGCCTTGGGGAAAGGAGCTGTGGGAGATAAAAGGTATTTCAGTCTTGCTTATTGCTCCCTGCCGAAATGCATGGGGTGGCTATGCTGCGTATCTGCATAGCCACACCCATCACTAGGTCTTATTATCAGGATAGGGCTTATATTTAACAAATGCATAGAAATCCAGCTAGGGCTTATTTTGGGGGAGGTCTTTTTTGCAGGGAAACAGGTAGTGTGAGATCCCAGAGAATCAAAAGGAAGCCCTGCTTCAGAAACCACACTAGACATTGTAATGGTTGTGAACTTGGGTCTCACCTTCTCCTTGAGTAGCACAGGTTTGAGCATAGCAGTTTTGGTTATACAGGGGATTTCTTTCTCAATAAATAAGTATCCAATAAATTAATATTCAATAAATACTGTGCTGCTGTTTGTCTCTAGGAGGTGGCCTTTGAAATGTGGTTTGCTGTTATAGTATTCCTGTCCTGATTTTCTACAGCCATCTTAATGGTTCCTGGGGAAAACACACTGCCTGGGTTTGCCCTAGTTGTAGTACATTTCTTCTTATTGTCCTCACAACATCATAATCAAGAGTAATAAGAGAGCTTCATGGGGCAGTGGTTAAACTGCTGTACTGCGGCCAAAGCCATGCTCATGACCCGGGGCTCCATCCCAGGGAGCCAGTTCAAGGTTCACTCAGCCTTCTAGCCTTCCAAGGTCGGTAAAATGAGTACCCAGCTCACAGGGCTGGGGGTGGGGGGAAGCACGTAGCCTGCATAATTACATTGTAAACTGCCTAGCTGGACCCTAGATAGTGCTTTTAGGCCCTATGGGTCGGTATATAAGCAGCACACTTTGCTTTGCTTCAATAAAAGATGTTTATGGAGCACTTTTAATTATTCATAGCATTTCTGATGTGTGATCTTCTTAGAACCCTCCTTTCAGCAGCACTGTACGATATGCTGGGATGGTTATTTCCTATGCTGTACATAGCATAACAAGAGGGAAAGAACTGGAATAATGCTACCTCAGACGTCCAAGTCACAGCTTACTTTGCCAAAAGGAGACGAAAGTGAGTCTCCAGGATGAAATATTGAGCAAGTGCTAAGGATTTGTCCAGTTCAGCTCAGTGGAGCCTAGCTCAGGGTGGCATGTAGATCAAGGGTACACCGGAGGAGGACTTCCATCACTCAAAAATATTGCGGGGTGGGGCTACGATGACAAACATCCTCTAATTAAGAATGTGTAACTACGAAACTGGCATTAGTGCCACGTTGCTAATCAGTTGCCCTCCTCTCTCTGTCTCTACATTATCTCATAATTTGTCTTGGTTGTAGTGTTAATTTCATTGCCTTTGGGTCCTAGTCTTTGCATGGAAAAATACACACCATGTTCTCACCTGTTCTCACATGTTGTAAAATAGTATCTATCTATAGTATATGGATAGATGTATATGCATGAGCCAGGGCTGTATTAATTAGCTCTGCCTCCAAGGTAAAACACTTTATTTCTTTCACTTTGATTTTAGCTTAAATGGGTGATCAAATAAAGATATTAACATTTATTTTAGTTTTCTCCCTCCTTCTCCCTCCTCAGTAGCAGAGCTGGGATGTGAAATGAATGCTGGGAGGCAAGGTGGACATTGCTAAGGACTGTGGCATCCACAAGAGGCTGCTTTGGGGTTACTTTCAATTAAAAACTAGACAGGAAAGTTAGCCCAGGTACCACAAGGTTTTATTATTTTATGGTCTGGTAGTTGTCACTGCCAATTCTTAAGTGCCCAATGTTGGGTTGCTGGTGCCATCTGCTGAGTTGAGTTACTCATTACACTTTTTCCCTTCCTTGGATAATTTTTAAGGGGGGGGGGTCCCAGTTCACAAATGGCTTTCCCATCAGGGTTGTGGGTTTAGTTATGTTAAGTTGTACCTAGTTCTACCATTGGGCACAGTGAGGCAACAGATTTCAGGAATGATCATCAAATGCTTGCTTTTAAATGGAACACCACAATTTTTTAAAGGAAACTCATTTATTTGATTTTCTGTTGCACTTGTCACAACCAGACTTAAACCCTGTATAACTCAGGGTGAGCATGGGAGTGGGGAAATTCTTCTATTTTAGATATCCAATTATCTTAAGCTGGTCCTGGCCTTCTCACTTAGGAGTAATATCCACTGAATTCATTGGGACCTCTGAGCAAATGGGAAATGCATAGCATTGGACTGTTAAGCTGCAATCTGCAACATTTTGGAATGGAAGACAATGGAGGTTTGGTCCAAATATGTATGCATGTAATGGTGCTGATATAATTGCCAAACAGGATTACATAGAATCATAGACTCATAGAGTCGGAAGGGACCTCAAGGACCATCCAGTCCAATCCCCTGCTAGGCAGGAACCCCCATCATAGTACTCCCGACAGATGGCCATCCAGCCTCTGCTTAAAAACCTCCAAAGAAGGAGACTCCACCACCCTCCGTGGCAGCATATTCCACTGCCGAACAGCTCTAACTGAGCCCTGCTAGATCAGGCCAAGGGCCCATCTAGTCCACTATCCTGTATCTCACAGCAGCCCCAACAGATGCCTCTGGGAGCCCAAGAGACAACTAGACTAGAGACCTGTCTTCAGATGCCACTCCCCTGCATCTGGCACTTCGGGGTAACCTCTTTTTAAGCCAGGAGTTAATATGTATCCCCGTGAAGGCTTGTAACCTGTGATGGACTTTTCCTCCAGAAATCTGTCCAATCCCCCTTTAAAGGCATCTGCTTTCCAGCCTAAAGAGCCCCAAATGTTTCAGCCTTTCCTCATAAGGGAGGTCCCCCAGCCCAGAAATCATTTTAGTTGCTGTCTTCTGCACCTTTTCCAGTTCTACTATGTCTTTTTTGAGACGTGGTAACCTGGAATGTGTGCAGTACTCTTAAGGGCAGCCTTACCATTGTTTTATACAAGGGCATTATAATATTGGCCTTTTATTTTCAGTCCCCTTTTTGATGATCCCTAGCATGGAATGGGCCTTCTTCACCGTCAACACATACTGGGTTGACACTTTCATTGAGCTGTCCACCAGCACACCAAGATCTCTTTCCTGCTCCGTCATAGGCTGCTCATAACCCATTAGCTTATAAGTAAAGTTCATTCAGATCCACTTGTGTGTGTGTGTGTGTGTGTGTGTGTGTGTGTGTGTGTGTGTGTGTGTGTGTGTGTGTGTGTGTGTGTGTGTGTGTGTGTGTGTGTGTGTGTGTGTGTGTGTGTGTGTGTGTGTGTGTGTGTGTGTGTGTGTGTGTGTGTGTGTGAAGCACTTCAGACTGAAGCCAGCAAACTCTTTCAGATTTCAATTACTGTATATACAAGGGAGTAAGGCTTTGAAAGGGGTTCCTGCAGGGCAAGGTGTTGGACTGGATGGCCCTTCAGGTCTCTTTCAGCTCTATGATTCTATGATTTTCTATAAATCCACAGGAGAAGTCAAAGGCTTGCTCTAAGTATCCATTCCTCAGGATTAAGGCTGCATCTAATGCATGGTTGTTCCTTCATCCTCAAGCACAATAAGCATCACAGACCATAGCATGACTTTCTTCAGTTTTGGCACCACTTGTACATGTAAATGGATCCTATGCATTTTACCTAGTACAGGATTTTAATTGACTTCCATACAACCCAGGAAACCACAGGAGCTGATTTGGTGCTTACTCTTAAGTAAAACTATCAACACCAGTTTGTGTGCCTTCGATCCTTGACACAATTATAGAATTATTTTTATTTATTTATTTTAGAGTATTTTTACCCCATCTTTCTCATTGGAAAAGCATCCAAGGCGGCTTACAGTAATGAGGGATAATATACAGTCCAATACTATTAAGACATGTTGAAGTATTGAGAACAAGGAATTGAGAGACATCTTACAGCATTAATAGACAACATTATCTTAAAGCTAAACTACTAATGTTATAAGTACAGTGGTACCTTGTATAAAGGAATTAATTCATTCCAAATGAAATTATGTTAAGCAAATTTTCCTTTATACAAATTCCCATAGGAATGCATTGAAAACGGAGTAATCCCATTTTATGTTGTATGGATTCTCCCCATAGGCAATTATGTTAAGAAAATTTCCCATATCTCCGTAATTTTTATGTTGTACAAATTTTATGTTATACAAGCTGTTCGTTATACAAGGGCCCATTGTAGTTATAAACACAAAGTCTATGTGAACCCATAGATTCATATAAAATACACATGGTAGTCCAACATTCAGGGAAAGTTTGCCTGAAGAGAAAGGTCGTTGCCTGCTTCCGGAAGGACAACAGAGGCGAGGCAGTCCTGGCCTTTAGTGGGAGGGAGTTCCAAAGTAGGGGCGCAGCAGTCAAGAAGGCCCTTTCATGGGTTCCCACAAGACCTACCGGTGAGGGTGGCGGGATGAGGAGAAGGGCCTCTACTGATGACCTTAACACCTGAGTTCGTTCATACTGTGCGTGTTCGATCATTGAGGCAGCTAGGACCCAGGTCATATACTGCTTTGTAGGTCAAGGTCAGCATCTTGAATTGTGCCCAATAGCTGATTAGCAACCAGTGGAGCTGTTTTAATAGTTTAATGTGATCTCTGTGCCCTGCCCTGTCAGCAGTCTGGCTGCTGCATTTTGAACGTGTTGAAGTTTCCTGAGACTTTCATCGATAGCCCCACATTGAGTGCATTACAGTAGTCCAGCCGGGACATCACTAGGGCATGTGTCACCATGGCCAGAGCTGCTTTCTCAAGAAAGGGGTGTAACTTGCATACTAGCCTTAATTGTGCAAATGCGCTCCTGCCACAGCCATGACCTGAGCATCCAAGTTCAAGGATGAGTCCAAGAGCACCCTCAAGCTGCGTACCTGATTTTTCAATTGGAGGGTGACCCCATCCAGTACAGGTTGTATTCCTACCCCTTGTTCTCTCATGACCAGGAGCACCTCTGTCTTTTCTGGGTTTAGTTTCATTTTGTTCATCCTCATCCAGTTCATTACTGCAGCTAAACACACATGTAAAGTTGTGTGTAGCAGCCTTAGAGTCTGGAGGTGACAAGAGGTAGAGCTGGGTATCTTCGGCATACTGATGGCACCTGACCTCCAAAAGACCTGATAATCTCCCCCAGTGGTTTCATATAATGTTAAATAACATAGGAGACAGAATAGAACCCTGGGGAACTCCACAGGTCAGCAGCCGTGGTGTTGAGCATGAATCACCTAACACCACATTCTGTGTTCTATCCTGCAGGAAGGACCGGAGCCACTTTAATGCAGTACCCCTGAGTTCCATTTCAGGGAGATGAGTCAGGAAGATGCCATGGTCTAGTGTCAAAAGCAGCTGAGAGGTCTAACAAAACCAAAAGCGACACAGATCCCCTATCCATTTCCCTGCGTAAGTCATCTACTAATGCAACCAGTGCCGTCTCAGTCCCGTAACCAGGCCCAAATGAAGCCAGATTGAAATGGATCCAGGTAGTTTATCTCATCCAGAAACCTCTGGAGCTGCGAGGCCACAACTCGCTGTAGGACTTTCCCCAAGAATGGAATATTTGATACAGGTTGGTAATTGTTCAGTATCATTGGGTCTAAGGAGGGCTTTTTAACAGCGGTTTTACTATTGCCTCCTTTAAGCATGCTGGAATCCTGCCCTGTTGTAAGGAGGCATTCACTACTCTTCCTAACCAGTCTGCCATATCTTCTCTGGAAGCTTTTGTGATCCATGAGGGGCAAGGATCCAACACACATGTGCTGGCCCTCACCTCCCAAGGGTCTTGACCACATCATCTGGCTGTAGGAGCTGAAAGTCATCCATTAATATAGGACAAGGAGGGCGTGTTTTCATGTAGAGACTGATTTCTACATAAAGAGGCTTGAGATCTGCAGGTGAAACATTCTCAGCCCTTTATCTCTTTGCCAAGGAAATATTTATATACTCACTTAGGAGGTAACAGGCTCCTTTGCCAAGAAGCAGTACTAAGGAAGAAGTGGAAGTCTAACTTGCAGTTGAAAGTACCAAACTCTTTTCTCCCTCAGGCCTCCTGTGCCTTAAAATAGCTGTGCAGCACAGAGGTAGATAAACTCAAGAAACAGGACTTTCCCCTCAGTGCATTTATGTACCTAGAAAATCAGTGTGTATTGAGTAGCTGCTGCTTTGTGCAAATGGTAAAGGTACATGAGTACCTATGGTTTAAAAGGGGATACCTAGCTTGCATGTACTGATTCTATATGTACTTCCTACTGGTCAGGTATATATGTCTTTACTCTTGTTTTAACAGCAGCAATGGGAAGAGTCTGGTGGTTTTTAAGGAGATATTCTAGCCTCATATGTGGCTTTGTGGTTGGGTTTATCCCATTACTGGCAGGGCAACCTGTGAATGGAGCAGCCATTTCAAGATAGGTATCTGTTCTGAAAAAGCCAGCAAATCATTAGTTACTTAATTGTATTTTCCTGGGAGCAACCAGGAGAGGTGCTTGAGGGATTTTTCTGCCTCCTGTGCTAAACAGCTTCCTTGGTTTGAATGTAAGGAACATTATTCTAAGAGCATTAGTGGCTGGGTGCCATTTTGTTTAGGCAGCCAAATGGCTTGTGATGGTGTTGGTTAGTAGCAGCTGAGAAGAAAGAGCAATCCTGAACTGAATTACTTTATATAGGCTGGTCATGTGTTCTGTTGCATAGATAGGGGTCATCTGATAGAAGAGTTGTTCAGTTCAAGTTTGGATTGCACCTCCATAGGAACGTGAGGTTTCCCATTCATAAGTGAATCATGTGTCCAACAGCTTGGAACAATCAGGCACACCAGTAATTATCCTCGGCACAAGTAAGTCATTATCCTCAGCACAAGTATATGTTTTAAATTATAGTAATGAATTCTGAATTTATATCTATATATGCTCTTTGGTTTATAGAAATATGTAACTTCTTTCCCATCTATTTTGTTGCTGCTGCTGCTGTACTTCCAGGTTTTTTTACTGATGCACAAGAAGGCACCCTAGATGAAGGCAATGTGGGTTTCTGTTATCTAAAATGGCTGAATATGTTTGCTCTAGAGTTGGCTTGAAAGCAGCAAATGCAATTACTTCAGAGCATTTTATCAAAGATTTCTAGAAGTGACAAGTAGTTCTGTGAACACCATTTAGAATGCCTAGAAGTGTTGCTTTTTAATATCAACTTGCAGCCTCCCCCCCCACAAGAGTTTCAAATGTGTTTGCACAGTTAAATGCCTTTTTCTTGTTATTTGAAAGGAATGGAGATTTAATACAGGATATTAACTGTGACTAGATCGAGGTGAGAAGTTAGGAAGTTGAAATCCTCCCCCACCCCTTACCATGGCATTAGCTTGAACTCCCAAATAGAGAAAGAGTGTAAGAAAAGTAGAAAAAAGAACTCTTTAAAAACTATTTAAAGAGACATTTCCTTCTGTCCTGAAGCCAGATGTAAGTGATTGTGAGTGATTAAAGACTGGAGAACCATCAAACTTGCTTGAAACTATTTGTGAGAAGGCCAGACATAAATACAACATTTTGTTCTAAAGCTGCAGAATTTGAGAAAGGTAAGGTCACATATGCAACCAAACATCCAGCATACTGTAGGAGAGGGTAAGGATGAAGATAAACAGTTTAAAAACTCTTTTTAGATAGATTAATTATATGGCAATCTTCCTTAGATGTAATCTGAAACTGGGAAATAGAAAGAGCTGTAGCATTACCGTGCTTTGCCCCTGGCCCTTTCACAGTCTATTGAAAAGCACTGCTTCTAATTTTTCTCTTTCGCTGCCATCAACTACTGTAGATTCTCTAGTAAATTAATGCCTTCAGACCGGTTTTAAATTGAATAAAGGTAATGCGTTTAGGTACAAACAAAAGGAAGACTGTAGCTCAAACACACTAAAGTTTGGTTACCGGCAAAGTTAATCACATGTACACCCTGTTCTTAAGTTTACAGACACTCAATGCTTAGTTTTCCTCACAGAAGTACTAAAATCCTATCTCTTGTCTATCTAGTATGTAACTGTCTCTCGGTCAGATCCTATCTATCTTTTCTCAGTAAGAGTAGGTCCCTATCTGACTAATTCAGTGCTGGGCTGAGCCATAAATCCCCTCAGGCTACTCCCCCAGACTCTCCCATTGGTCAACAACTAACCAATCAATATATACACTTCTCATGAATTATTCATCACCAAAGGGGTAAACACCACAAGGGCCATCTACTCCCTACCCCAGTGGTGTCCAAACTTTGGCCCTCCAGATGTTTTGGACCACAACTCCCACAGTCCTTTGTCATTGGCAATACAGGCTTGGAATTCTGGGAGCTGTTGTCCAAAACATCTGGAGGGCCAAAGTTTGGACACCCCTGCCCTACCCCATCTTAACACTGAAGAAACCTATGCACTTTCACCATAGTTCATACCAGCTCCTGATAGGTTGCCATATTTTTTTTCAAAATCTGTCACTTAGTATTTGGGAAGTGTTGCAACATAGTATGTGGAGTGGATCTACCAAAACTGGAAGAATTAGGACATACAAACTGATAATTCTCTTTGTCTACAACTGATTTGGACATGTTGCACCTACTGGAAATGATAGAACTGTTGGTATGTTGGACCCAGTGCTAGTACTGGCATTCTAGGTAAGTGTCCAAGAGTTTCACCCTATGCCTTGATTTCTGCCAGCAGTGCACAAAAATCATGGCACAGCACTTAAGCTGCAGTACTGCAATCAATCCTTTATTTGTGATCTGGTTTTGATCTTGATGGTATCAAGTAGCAGTCTCGGGGTTCATTCAGCCAACCATCCTTCCAAGGTCAGTAAATTGACTATTCAGCTTACAAGTGGGTAGAATGTGTGTCCTGTATAATTATATTATAAACTGCCCAGAGAGTGCTTTAAGCGCTAGGGGGAGATATAGAAGCAGTATAGTTAGTTTCGGGTAATGTGTTGAAGTCTTAAATGTTGGCCACATATGATCTTTCTTTCTTTCTTTCTTTCTTTCTTTCTTTCTTTCTTTCTTTCTTTCTTTCTTTCTTTCTTTCTTTCTTTAAAAGGCAGATTCGAGCTAGACTGTAATTAAACTGTGATTTAAAGCTATTTCAGATATTTATTCTAAAATTACCATTACCGGTATATCGTAATTGTTATCCTTTGGAATTATTTTTTTAACACTGATAATTAAATGTTCAGTAATTTTTATGTAGCCTATAGTATCATATTTAGACTGCATATGTCCCTAATCTGTCCTAGAGACAAAACTGGCAGTAGTCCTGGAGGATTCAGCTTTATAGGTCCTCTGAACACCCCCATATGCTACTTTGCTCTGCAGAGTCATAGCAACTTCAGACCATTGAAAAGAGTATATCAGAAACATACTGAAGAGAATGAGAGGCTCCATGAAGACCAGAAGGCCCAAGGACAGAGCAACCAATGAGAAGAAGAGACGGAGGGAAGACAAAATGGGGCACAGATTGGGAGCTAACAGACTACACTAATCCTGGGAAAACTGGTACATGCTGAAAGAGTACCAGGAAGGAGATGAGAGAGGCCGTCAGGATGAAAGGGGAGCAGAAGGAGCTGGGTGGCAAAACAAACAAACACAAACAAACAAACAAAACCATCAGGTAGTCCAGGCTGAATGAGTTCCAAGGTGTAGGGAGAAATAAAGGGCGTTTATACACGACCCCTAAACTCCGCCGCAAATGGCTGCAAGCTCCGGAGCTTAAAAACGTTTCCCCACCAGCTCCGGAGTTTGCAGAAAATTAAGTGCGACCACGCCCACCTAAGCGCAACCCAGTGCATTTTTCATGTACCTGCTCTCCCGTGGTGACAATCCCTGATGTGGTTTTAAGGGAGTGAGTGTCGGCTCTCCTCGCGTCTGTTTGTTGTTGTTGTTTTGCCTGCCGCCCCTTTAAGAGAAGGAACCCTGGCAGAATCAGGAAGAGAAGGAATCAGGAAGCTGGGTGGCTTCGGAGGTGAGATGCATTTTTTCCTCTCTTTTTTTCTCCCACCCCTCACACAGATAGGAGCAAGGAAGTGCTGAGGGGTGGGAACACAGGAAGAGCGACGAACCCCTAAGATCTCTGGTCCAAATTTAAGTGGCCAGCGGATCTTAGGGGTCGTGTGAAAAGGACCAAAGAGAAGCAAGTGGAGGGATGGAGACCAAACACAGGGGAGAGGTAGGGATCATGGACTTCTAATCCAGGTGAAGTGGGTACTTTAAGTAGCAATGAAGGAATGGAGAGACAGTGCTGTCTTCAGAAAGGTCACACCTAATCTGGGCTTGCTCCCCTTGGCCTGGATTCATTGCCCGTACGGTGTGGGACGGCAGTCATCCGAAGGGGCAAAGATCCTGTGCTTTCAGTTGCAGATAAGCAGCAGTCATATTGGAGTTATGCCTTTTCAGATGTGGTGAAGCAGGGATTGGGAAAGCTTTGTCTCTGTGGGTTTTTGTTGTTCTGTGTTTTGCCTAGAGAGCACCAGCTAATAAATAGCAAATCTGAGAGGAGCCTTTTTAGAATTTTAAGGATCCTGGATTGCTGCTGCTGTTGGAATTCTTGCCAGACCGTGGCGGGCGTTGTTGTAACGGTGAGACTTTGAGGGCTTTGCTGTTGCTTGTTGCTTTCAGATTAATGTGCCACTTTTGCTGGAAAGAAATTCATTTATCTTTTGTATTGTTTTGCATACAGAAAGTACCCTGCTTCTTTGCTGGCCTTGCCAGCTCAGCCCATTCATAAAACCCCGGATGTCTTCTGTTGAAATGGAGGAGCTGTGCTCTCTGTCTTGGCCACAGAAGGGTGGCAGATTCTTGGCATTGCCAGTGATTGAGATGAGCAGGGAGGCTGTGCCATGTCATCCGTAGTGGGACTATATCATTTTTGGATGGGGACCCCCTTCTTAGGGGCTGGAAATCCTAATTGGCTGCTGCTTCACACTGCCCTGTGTGAGTAGTCCCCCACAAGGAGACTGATGTGAAGTTTGCTTGTTGAAATGAAATTTCTTCAGCCACTTTTTTTCATGCCAGTTCTATGGGAGGCTTTTAGTCCAGGCTGCTTGATTTATGAATTGGCAGGTTGCAATGCAGTCCTGCTCTATAAATAGCCAGGCAAAAGAGAGAGTGACTAAATATTGAGGACATCAAAATGCCAGCTCCTTAGTTTGAAGTCCCTGGTGGAAGAAGACCAAGTGGCTTACAGCTGGGGTGGGCAGACCGCAGGTTAGTAGTGTTTGCATTTTTTTAAAGGACCCTGAGATTCATCTACCATTGGAAAGTGAAAGGTGCTTAAAGGGGGGGGGGATTAAACCCATGAATTTCATTCATCTGAACTGAATGATGTTTAGTCCTTTTGGACCGAAATCTTGGCTATCCTAACCTCTCTTAATTTCAGCAGTACAATGTGTGTGTACATGGGTGTTACTGTGGCTATTAAACAGAGAGGAGTGATAAACTTTTATTGACCTAGAGCGAATCATTCTGATACTGTACCCACCATCGGATCCTGAGATTTTATTTGCCACCTCTTGCTTAGATGCAGGCAATACCGCTGGCAGTACAGTAAAGCTAAAATGTTCCCTATTTTTACATAATCTGTTTATCATTTTGCTGGCATATTGACAAAATCTGTCAGCATGGTAAACATCTATCCATGTCTTTGAAACGAACAGAATTCAGCTTCTAATATAACCTTTGCCATTCCCACCCTCACGGGGTAGGTCTGGAGATTTTGAGTAAAGAATCCAGCAACATTCTCAATAACTTTCATCCGTTTCCTCTTCTTTTCTTTCTGGATTTCTGTTGTAATATCAGTTTTCTCTTTTGCTCAAGGCATTTGGGTGTGTCTTGCATTTGGAAGGCATAAGTTTCACCTTCTGATCATTGAACACCTCATCCTTCTTGTGAGCTCAGATAAAATAGTACTTTTTTCTAGTCTGGTTTCTCTCCTCTATCCCCTCCACTTGTTGCCTGACACTGAAAGCAGAGGGGCATTTGCTTCCCATGAACCAGAGTGCTCAGCCTCCATTGGGACAGAGAGTGAGCCTTAATGTGTCAAAGTTCCTTCTGATGTCAATTTCTGGTATCATGAAATGGCTTAATAAGCAAGCCACTTCAGAATATTGGCATAGTGAACACTTCCCATGTTCCTTGGTAGGTACATTATTACTATTTTACTCTGATAGGCCATCACTGATGCACTGCATTACTTAGATCAAATTTTAAAAATATATATTTTATTTGCCTTGTTTGAAGTGTCAATTGAGGATCTTCCTATAGCTGAAACTGAAAATACAAAGAACATGTTTGTTTGGTTTAATCTAAGTGACACAGTGTATCAATGATGGTCGAGCAGAATAAAGAAAAAAAATCATTTCACTTCCCTTGTCCCACTGCCAAGAAGGAGAAATATTTAATTTGCCAATAAAGAAGATTGCTTATTAAGCCACTTCACAATACTGGAAACTGACAGTGAAAGGACCCAGACTAAATAGGGTCACCTGAGGTCTTTGTGCTATTTGGATAGAAGGATTTCACCAAGTGGCATACTGTACCTCCATTTAGCCTCAAGTGACTCTGTTTAGACCACACGGGTTGGCTCCAAAGGGGAGAGTTTAGAGGAGCCCTATTTTGCAACATGCAGACTGAGACTTCATGTTGGGGTAAACACAATATTTTTCTTCTACAACAGAGCAGCTCTTTCTAGTACCTTGTTAATTGCAGAATTTAATTCTGCCCTTTGGTAACACTGCAAAATTTAAATGTTGGCTACTCCCAAGGCAGGCATCAATAACAGACCATTTCAGGATCTTATTCTTAGGATCTAGCTGCCCAAGGTTGGTGGAAAGTGATGTTCACCTGGTCCACGAGAAATATGGCAATTCAGCCATGCATGTGAAAGGTCCAGATTGAGACATCAGTGACAGAAGCAAGATGCTGTAGTGGCAGCTGGCCGGGCGCTACATAAAGCACTGCTTTCAAGCAACTTTCTGTTTAATAGTGGCAATCTGTTGCAGAACTAAGTAGACTCTGCTGTGTTTAAAGGAGCATCATAACAAGACCATGTAATGGGATGGATTAGCATGTAATAGGATGGAGATATTCTGCTGGGCCCCGTCTTTCCCACAGTTCCATGTCTGCTCCTGATCAGAGCTTGTGGAAGGTTATTTTTTGAAATGTTATTAATTTTACTCCCCCCCCTTCCCCAGGTAGTTGCTGCCACAGGTTTTAACAGATTGCTCTGCACTTTTTCATTTCCCTCAAATAGCTACTTGTGGTTGAATGTTTTTAAAGAAGGGAAGCATCTAAATGTTATAAGTGATTGGCCTGACAGCAATGGCACTAGCCAGTACTTGGACCATGTGATATTTCTCTTCTACCTCCATGAGACACAGAAGTATGAAAGTGATTTAAAAGTTAGTTATAATACAAAATGAGGGTTTTATTTATTTATTTATTTGACTTTTATACTGCTCACCTAGCCCTAGGGCTACTCTGGGCAGTTAAAATCTCAACATAGCAGTAACAACACATTTAAATAACCAAAATACAAACAACATAATATAACACAATATAACCAAATAAATCAACACCAATAAACTAAAATAAAATTAGAAATACCCAAGTGATGGATCAAATAACAAAAAGAAATTAGAGATAAGTGGTGAAAAGAAAGATAGTGTCTTGCTAGGTGTTTAAGAACTCAGGGGAGACCATTTTGTAAAGCCATGTTTTCAGTAGTTTTTTTGATGCTTTGAAGCGAAAGTACCAGGCGAATTTCTTGTTGTGAGTGATTCCATAAACGGGAAGCAACCACCGAGAAGGCCCTACTCCTTGTCACAGCTTTCCGTGCCTCCCTCAATGTAAAGTTACATTACCTTAAGTTACAATTATAACACAATGTTATATCAATGTTAGAGCAAGTATTTGTTTCCCATTTGTGCAGAAGCACTTTTCTGGGTGGTTTAACAATAGGTAGAAATTTGTTAGACAAACAAATAGGCAGTAAAATTAAAACACTAACCACATAAAACCAAATGGTGCCAGAGACAATTTCCCTAATAATAGAGGACAGTCAAACTGGTTTGATGTGAAAGGCCTCCCTGAAAAGCATTGTTTTAAGTGGCCTCCTGAATGACAGCTGGGAAGGAGCCAAACATAACTACTCTGGAATCTGGTTCCCAAAGTAGGTGCCACCACAAAGAAATCTCTCCCTGTTGAGGAAGACTTTTCTCCCTTCAGTGGGGTGGCTACGTGGAGGATCTTAGCTTGGGAAGATGTAGTGGGTTGGGCAGATGGTGTGGTTCCAAACTGTGGAGGGCTTTCATACATAAGTGTCAAAACCTTGAAAATGATCTGGGATAGAACAGGTAACCAATGGAAGCAAGCCAGAACTGGTGACATGATCAAATTTACTCACATCAGCCATCAGTCTGGCTGCTTTATTCTGGACTAAATGAGGTCTCCGGGGCAGTCTCAAGGGAAGCCCCATGTAGACAGCATTGCAGTAGTCAATCTGTTTTTGTAACTACTTACAAGTTCTGTTCATGATTTATCTGCCATCCATCTTGCTTTACTCCCTATTTAGAATATAATTTCTTATCTGGCTGTGCAGAAAGAGATTTTATAGCATAATCCTATCTACATGGTTACTGAGAAGTAAATTCACTAGTGTTAATTTCACCTATTAGCAAATAGACTTAGAATTTTGGTCTTTCAGGCCAGGTAGCTTCACTTTACTGAACATGTATGCCAAGAATTTACTAAGGACATAACCCTGAAGCTACACAGTTCTGCCGAGTTAGCCCAGTTATAAAATGCATTGGACCCAATGGGGCTGATTTCTGAGTAAACACAGGATTCCGTAGCTGCCTTATCTTGCATCTTTCAGAAGTTGAATAATGTATTCATGAGCCTACAGAATCTCTCATGTAGGGAGCAGTTGTTTCCATTAGCAACTTGGCTTCTCAGTAAGAGCTGTGGGTGGTGATATGAAAACCACCCTTAACTTCTGGATATATTCTGTTGATGTATTATGGTGCTGTCCTGGATTTACATAAGGTTGCGGAATTTCTTCAAGAATGTTGAATTAGCAGGATAAAGCTATGCCTGTAGAACATGTCTTCAGAATTCTTAAAGGGGTACCTTAACTGTGGTTTGAATGAAATTTCCCATCTGTTTGGCATGAAAGGGATCTTGCAACACAATCCTATATGTCAGGCCTGCCCAACAGATAGACCGTGGGCTACTGGTAGCCCATGAAGGGTTCATAAGTAGCCCGCCGGCCATCAGTAAAAAAAGTGAGGGGATAAGTTCTCCACCTCTTCCTCCCCCATCCCAAGGACCACCACTGCCCCAGCAAAGTTCTGGGTCTGCCAGCCCACTGTCTCAGCTGAGCAGGGCAGTTCAAGGGCCATGGCACATTGAAATCTGTTCCCTCCAGAACAGATTAACTGGTTTTCAATGCATTCCAGTGGGAAACCACTGCTCTACTTACAAAAGTTTTTACTTATGAGCACATGCTAGGAACAGATAAAATTCGTAACCAGAGGTTTTAGTGTCCCTCAGGCACTTTGGGCCGGAAAAAGTAGACCTTGGTCTGTTCAAAGTTGAACAGCCCTGCTATATGTCTACTGGGAAGTAAATTGATTTTCCTATTCCTGTTTTAAAAGATCTTTCAGGTGAAAAGTTAAAAATGGAAATAGTCAAAAATTGTTGTTCTTTATGTACCTGTGTGCAAGGGCAGGCCTCCACTGAAGGTTGGGATTGACAAATGATATCCCTGAGTTGTCCATCATGTTGCAGAAGACTCAGAGCCAGAGCCAAATGATTACAAACGAAGTCTCCCCATCCAGCTGTCTTCCCTGAATCACTTGGCGGGGTGGTTTAGTTTTACCCCATGCCTCTTTTGAGGCTTGGAGGTCAGTTAACCCCTCGTCTGCACAGTCCAAACCATAGTCAGTGCTTACAAACCCTTAGCCTGCCTTTCCTAAGGTCCTTGGCCAACTGAGGCAGGCCTTTGAACTGCGACTTGCAGTGCCAAGGAGATTGCTGAGCTGGTGTCAAGTCCGCCCACTCCACCAGACCTTTATTTGTTGTCTTTGAGGCAACTTCCTGTCTGGTTTCAGCTTTGTTGGTCTCCTCTGGATCCTGTAGAGAGAACCTTTCCAGATACGGTGGTACCTTGTATAAAGGAATTAATTCGTTCCAAATGAAATTATGCTAAGCAAATTTTCCTTTATACAAATTTCCCATAGGAATGCATTGAAAATGGAGTGATGGCATTTTTATGTTGTACAGATTCGCTCCATAGGCGATTATGTTATGCAAATTTCCCCTATCTCCGGAATTTTTATGTTGTATAAATTTTATGTTATACAAACTGTTTGTTATACAAGGGTCCACTGTAGTTGGAAATGCAGGAAGCTAAAGGAGAGCTAACTTGAGAATCAGTGTAGCCTGAACAGGCAGCTGGTTCTGGCTCTTCCCTGCTCCACTCAGGGTCATCAGCCCAGTCTTCCACCTTGCTGCCCTTGACTCCTCCCACCCCCTCACCTCCCAGCTCTTCCTCCTCTTCTCTTTCATCCTCCTATGGTGGGAGATCCCCTTGGAAGACTTTTTTTCTGCCTTTCTTGCTTTCCTGCCCTTCTGGGTCTCTCCATCCTCCTAGCACCAGTGGAGAGTCTACTCTGGAGTAATGCCCTGGAGAAGGGATCCATCCGATGCCCATCAGGGATCTGTAGAGGGATCAATGGATATGGAGGCATACCCTTCCTGAGTGCCCAGGCTCACGACTTTGTAAATATTGTGGATTTAGAGGATCAGCTCATATTTTGGTGAGCTAAGAGGATGGAGCATGAGACATCCATTTGAAAATGCCTTCACAATATTGCCTTGCCCCCGCAACCCTCTGCACATTAGGTTATGAAAGGAGGTTGTTAAAAACAGTGAAATATTTATGAGACAGCAAGTTCTTCTCATAATAAAATTAAGAGGATGGCGGTTGTGTACTCGTTTGATGGAACTTGGAAGAGTCAGGCATCACAAGAGTCTCTCTTGTGACCTGGCCTTATTCCTGTTGACTGTAAATTCCAATTAATTTCAGCGGGAGGTCCATGCAGAAATCATTAAGGAATTCAACTTAAGGTGAGTCATTCAATAGTTTTTAAAATAGGGCAAGCAATATACCTAAAAATAATTAGGAAGCAGTTCTGACAGAAGACATCGCTTTCTCCCTTCAACCACAACTGGGCCATGATAGGGACATAAAATCCAAGGTGTCATCTGTTTCTGGTTTTTGCTCTTTTGTCTTCCCATTACCCCACCTTGGCCCCTGTCTTGTAAGACTATACCTAGTTAAGATACTCAACATTGGAAGTTTGTATACAATTTTGTGCAGGGTTTTTGTTTGTATTTCTTAAAGGCATCATCTTAACGTGCATTTCTGGACTTTACTAGTCAACACAGTTGCTTTGACATAACGACACCGGTCAATATCATGTTCTGTACTAGTGTCTTCAACTTTAACTTCAGAAAGAATTGAAGTGATCTGCTAAGTTAAGGGTTGTATGTCTCAGTGTTCACAAGTAGCATCTCATCTGATCAGTACAAGCCATCATGTTGAAGAAGACTCAGAGCCAGGAGCCAAATGATTACAAAGTCTCCACCGTCCAGTTGTCTTCCATGAATCACTTGGCGGGGTGGTTTAGTGGTTCAATTTGAACAGGTTGCTGACCACTAATTTTGCATGTGCTTATTAGAGCTAACTGTTATGTATAGGGTTCCCCCACTAACACCAGTCTTTCGAGGAGGAGCAGTTCAATTCATCTGATAGGAAAGACCCTCTAAGGTGGTTACCAGGTTATTTTAGTGGCTTGTACTATCTATTTGGGAAGAAAACATTCCGCTGTATTCAGTAGGGCTTACACCCAGTCTGTAGTGCTTGTTTGCTTATAGCCTCCAGGAAGACTTGGGTTTGTAAATAGCAGATGGGATCCAAGCCAAAGTTTGCTGTGGATCTTCCCATTGGTGACAGCCTGAGCAACTTCATCATGGCCATGAGCTGCAAAAATCTGACGCATGGCCCACATCCTATCTTACTGTTTGGTAGGCTTCAATGCCTATATACCCCTGCAAGAACAGACTTTTTGTTTAAAAGGAATTTTGCATGGTTTAAAAGCTGCAATTGCAGAAACTCTCTGTTTAGACAGCTAAATGTGTGGGAGCCTTGCTCAGTGTTAGTCATCCTGATGCAGCACACCCAGTTGTGTTATGCACACCGGGTTGGATCCAGACATTTTAGATATGGAGTAGGTCCACTGATGTTAATGGGTCTACCCTGAGGATTGCACTCAGTGTGGTGTAGAGGACAGAGAGGTGAACAGGACATCTGGGTCTGAACCCCTGCTCAGCTGTGCTAACTCACTGGGAGTGCAGAAGTGATAAAACCACTCCTTTAATATCTCACCTTTTAGGGTAGCTATACATCAGTCCTGACGTGATTGTGTAGAACCACCAAAACCCTGAGTGACTAAATTTGGATCCAAGCCGCCACCACTGCCCTTTCATGGGTAACTTCATTGAGTCAATGCACCTCATTTTGGGTCTTCTTTTCCTCCTTTCCATTTTCCCTAGCATTATTGTCTCCTCCAACAAGTCTTTTTTTCCTCATAATGCGCAAGAGCCTCAGTTTGTCATATATATTTTTTGTTCTAGAGAATCCATACTTCATTTGATCTAGGACCCTCTACTTACCTCTCTGGTGGTCCATGGCCTTTGCAAAGCTCCACTATATTCCAGTGAAATACATTTCCCCCTTTTTGGCTTTCTCCAAAGTTCATCTCTAATATCCATCTGCACTAATCGGGACCACAAAAGTGTGTATGATTTTTGTCTCTTGTGACAAATCCTTTCATTGGAAGATCTTTTCAAGTTATTTCCTAGTGGTCCTTCCAAGTCCCAATTCTCTTCTGATTTCTTGGCTGCAGTTTCAATTGGAACTGCAGATGGAACAAAGTGTACAAAACGGCTAACATTTCCAATTTCTTCATTTTCAGGATCAAAGTCCTGTACAGTAGTTCTGATGGTTGTCTTAAGGGTCAACTCCAGTCCGTTTCTTCTTCTTTCACCTACACCAGGACTTGTTTCCGGTCACTCCAGCTTGGTCCCAGTAACAGTGGTGTCATCTTAGAATTACTGGAGTCCCTTCCACCCATTCTTCTTCCTCCACCCTGCTCCACCTGGTGCTGCCCTCTCAATTTTCCTACCGCGGATCACAGCCTAGTCAAAGCCCTTAAGCTAGGGGAACGGGAGTCGAGGCCGACCATGAGGACAAGGGCAGGAACCCATTGGAGGAACATGGAGGCAGAAGACAGTGGGGCCTAATGGTTTCTGCCCATCGGGTCTTGGGAGGTGTGGCCGCTGCGGTGGTTGGTGCCGGAGGAGCTTTACGCACTCCGACAACTGACAGACAAGCACCAGCCTATGTTGCTGGAAAAGTTGGGGACGCCTCACAAGCATCCTCCCCTCTCGACTTCCTCGCCCCCCCGCCCCCGCCCCCCCCCCCGAACGAGCAGAGCCGCTTGTTTGTTCGGACGGCACTGTGCTGGGTTCTTTTGAGTAACGCGTTCCTTTTAATTGAAGCAAAAAGTAACGCGTTCCTTTTTAGAAGCCCGGTCAAAATTTTGTCAATCATGCGATATTGTTCTTCCTCATTGGTTCCTACGGCCCACACTGAGATAAGAGGCACGCCACTTTCTACACGGGGTTTCCCATCCGCGATTGCTGGGGTTTCTACTGTGCGGCGCACCTATCCTTGGCGGACAACGGGGCCCCGCCCCCCAGCGGCGTATACGGTCTAATAATGGAGGAAGCGTCGTCTCTATTGGTCTTGGCTCGGGGCGACGACAACTGACCCCGCCTTAAGAAGCTTTCGCTCAGCAACGACTGGCTCGCGGGAGCGTCAGTCCACCTAACCGGCTTTCCGTTCGGCACAGCCAGAGTGGCCGATCTACTTGTCTTTCTGATATCGGCCCACCTCTTCTTCTCTCTGGGCCTATCGGTCTCTGAGTTGAGGCTCGAGCTCGCGCCTGACTGGCTATGCGGTCGCCATAGGGGTAGGTTGCGCGCGTGGTATATTTAGCCGGCGCTGGAGCACGCTGTTGCGTGAAGTGCTTCCCGTTTTTTCCGGTTCTGCTGTAGCCGCTGTCCATCGTCGTCCGGAGTGAACCGTCCTCCGCCGCCTCCCGTCCAGCTCCGCCTCGCTCGCAGGTGGGTGGGGGTGGGGGAAGGGGAAGGAAGCCCGTCCCGTCCCTCGCGGGCCGGCCGGCCTGCCTGCTCAACGCCTGTGGCGTCTTCCTTCGTCCCCCGTCGCCATAGACACGCGGAGTCCCGGCCGCGTCGCGCCTCCCTTTTCCCTCTCCCGCTGCCCTCTTGCTCTATGGAGCTCCCTGTCTCGCAGCCCCTGAGCGAAGGGGGAAAAACTGCCTCATGCCGGGCCGTCCCTTCCTTTGGGAGGGCGGGAAGGCGGAAAACCTGCCGGCCGGTGACATCGCCCCCGCCCGCCAGCCCGCGGCGACGGTGTTGGACGACTTCCTGAGGGAGAGGAAGGCAGGCGAGGAGGATGGCGCGGGTGGCGGCAAAGGGGTTGGGGGCTAAAAAACGGGAAGCGGGGAGGGGGAGGGGGGGGAGAGCGGCTCCTTGGGGCTCCTTGGCCCGAACACGTAAAGCAGAGGCGGCGGCGGCGGCGGTCGCAAGAGGTGGACGTGCAGGGGATGTGACCCAGGAGGATGGAGGGCGGCGGCGGGGCTGGGCCTGTGCTGGTGGTGTTTGAGCCCGGGAATGGGTCGCTGTGCCCCCCTTTGCGCGGCGGGGCCTGGGTGTCGGCCTGACGGAGGCCCGCCGGGCGAGGTGGCGGTGGGGGAGGATGGTGATGATGATGAGAATATTCCCCCCCCCGATTTCGGCGATGGCCCCGGATCTGCTCCGAGGGACTGATCTCGGGAGCGCCAAATCGCGCGCTTCTTCTTCTTCTTCTCCTCCTCCTCCTCCTCCCTCTTATAGGGCGCCGTAAGGAACTGGACTTGGCTTCCCGCTCTCCAGAGCCGACGGGTAACGTTGCCGATCACGCCTCTAAAAGCGCCCCCCCCCGCGTTATGTGTGTTGTGGGGGGGGGGGGGGGGTGGAAACGGGACTCGCTCGAAGTCGCCGGCGGGGCCACTGCACTGTGAAGAGCGGAAATTGGCGTCGGCGTCGTTTCTCCCTCGATCCGGAGGGGAAGAAGGCGGGTGGGTGGGTGGGTTGGGGTGGGGTGGGGGGGGGGGGATTGGTAGGACGAAAGGGAAGGTGGTGTGAGACGCCACGCCATTATCCGTAACCGAAATAGCTGCGTGCGGAGGACAATAGTGTCCTTCAGCTCTTCTTGGGGGTGGGGGCGGGGGGAGAGAAAAGGAAACCCGAGAGACCTGGGTGGGTTATGCGGCTTCATTGTGACCAGCTTAGGTAGACAGAGCTGCAAGACGCTTGGCCCCTTTTCCCTTACGCTGCCCGATTTGGGTTTTAGCGGGCAGTGAATCCGTTGGACGAGAATATGGAGGCCTGAGCTTTGTTCCAGTGGGCTTCTCCGACCAAAAAGGCTTTCACCTTGGAGGTGATCTTTGGAGATTTCTCAGTAGCCCCCCTAGATCTTGCAAAAAGGAAGCCTCTCTATAGATGTGTATTTCATAAAATGCAAGAGAGGACACTTGTCAAGGTCAGTTTTAGTTTCGGTAAGAATTAGGTTAAGTAAGGCTGAAGTTTGTAGGAATTTTCCTTACAGTGTTTTGTGGCTGGTTTCTCCTTTTTTTTTTTTTTTTTTTTAATGAATGGCCTTAGAGGCATATGTTAATGTCTGTGTTTTCTTTTAAAGAAATCACGCAAGGATTATGTCCAGCATACATACTGTGTTAGGTGGCAGCTTTATAATCTACTGCAGAGTATTTGTAGCAACGGGCAGTGATTCCAGACCTTGCTATTTTTGTCTTCTTGTAGACACTGCTAGTTTAAGGAAATGCAAGCAGTCCTGGTATGCTTGAGATACATGTTTGTTTGCCACAAATTTGCCATTTGAATGCCAAAGGAAAAACGGGGGTATGTCACTGAAACAATAGTTTTGCTGTTGTGTTTTGTGTAGGGTTTTTGGTAAGGGTTGGTTTGTGTGTACATTAAAACGGTAATATGTTGTTTTTCAGGAAATGTGTTTTGTGTATGTAACCCAACTGTACTTTTAATGGTTACAGGACATTTCTTTGTTTGGGCAGTTTTGTCTCAGAACATTTAGTGTCTTTTTAAACAATGAATTGGGAGAACCATGGTAGAACTCTGCCTTGGTTGCATATGAAAATGGTTGATTGAAGAATTGCTTGATTTATAAGGAACACCCAAATAAAACACATTAACTATCTGCTATCCTGTGTTTTTCTGGCTTCCTGTTACAAGGAATGTTTGTATTATGAATACTGTACTTGGTTGGGTAGCTCAGTGGTTTAAATATCTGCCAGTGGAGACAGAGGTTGGGAGTTGGATCCCCTGCCCCCCCTTTGTCTCTCACAACTAGAGCCAGCCTATGTGACCTTGGGCAAGCTGCACAGTCCCAGAGTGTCCCCAGAAGAAGAGACAGCTGATAAACCACTTCGGGGTTCAAAAATCCTTAAAAGGGTCATCATAAGTCAAAACTGACTTGGTGGCAGATGACTATTATTTATTATTATAGTAAAACAGATTTACACATGGAAGTGATCAAATAATTAGTTGTGCTATAAGGGACACCTAGATGAAACCTCTCTATTTTTTTAACTTCATGTCACAAGGATGCTTGTATTATTATTGCTCTGTATGTCAGTTAATGGAATAATGTTATTTTTTTAAATGTTTAAACCAGGTGTTTGCTAAGGGCAATAATAGAATATTTTATTTCTGGTTCTGTAAAAAAGATAATGGTAATGGTATCCTATCATTGCCAAATTAAGTGGGGAAAGGTTTGTCAGATACACTTGCTTTTCTTTGGTAAACTTAATCTTGTAGTGCATTATGGTTTGTAGATCAGACAGATCTTACTTCATCATTTTCCCAATACCATTAAAAAAGAGGTATGACACATGTATAGTAGCTAGCTGTAGAGTCAAGAAGGTTTGATCCCCTGGCTACAAAGTCAGCAGCTGAGAGTCCAGTCACCTTCTGGATGAATGGCTAGCCTGTGCAGCCTTATTCCCAGAGCAGTACCAGAAGGATGGTGAATTACTTGTGAACATGTTATATCTAGAAAGCTATGGGAAAGGTTGCATAAAGTAGAAATAACTTCTGGTAAATCATCATCATGAACATACATGAAGAGAACAAGAAAACGTTTTTATTGTGCTGGAGATATTGTCTGTGCTGGCCACCCATATTTGAGTTGCTGTTAGGACAAAGCTGTCCTAACTGAAAAAAATCATCCATTATTTATAGATAATTAAGGGATCCTGGCTTTGCTTAATATTAGGGAGGCCATCCCTGTGCATCTTGAAAATAAGAATGCATTTCTAGGCAAGGTGGATTTGGTATTAATCAACTTGGTTTAAATAACGATTTAAGCAAAAATACCCACACTATTTTTGATTATATCAATATAAGTCATGATTGAAATTTAAATTAATTTGATTTTTAAAAGCTATTGAATTTTTTCATCCACTCTTTTAGATGTTAGGTGTGTAAACGTTGTCCAGCACTACTTTCATTAGGCCCAGTTTCCTGACAGTGAACATTGCATTTGTAAGAGCAGGTATATTTGAAGAGTAGTCTTCTCTTGCTTGTCCTACCCTTGGGCTTTTCTTATTTTTTCAATATGGAAAAAATAATTGCCATTCTCAAGCTGATGTAGTTCCTGTCTCCTCTGCCACACCAGCGGGTTTACTCTATTTTCCTTTCAGTAGACCTGAAGAAGGAGACAGTGGATAGAGTACTGAACTGTCAGTTATGAGCCTCAGGTTCAGGTGACCCTTTAGCTGTGGAAAATCATTGGGGATGGGGTAATAATGGTTAACTGATCTTTGAATATCTCGTACAACTTGAAAACTGTATTAGTGTGTTCATGGTGGAACACCTCTCTACAGAGATCTGGCATACAGTGATCCATGAAATATCTCGATAGGAATAAGCAGTGCATAAAAGGTAAAGGTAAAGGTCTCCCCCCACCACATGCATGCTAGTCGTGTCCAACTCTAGGGGCGGTGCTCATCTCTGTATTCAAGCTGAAGAGCCAGTGTTGTGCAAGTCCATGGCCAGCACAGCTGCAAGGAAACACTGTTTTACCTTCCTGCTTTTTAGGGGTGGTACCTATTTATCTGCAGTACATGAATTTACATGCTTTCGAATTGCTAGGTTGGTGGGACCTGGAGTTATCAGCGGGAGCTCGCTCTGCTGTGTGGCACCTGGGATTTGAACTGCCGAGCTGCCAACTTTGCAGCCAACAGTTTTTGTACCACCAAAGTATTTTGTCATACTGTTTGTAATTCTAGAGTTTCTGAACTTATATGTCTATGTTTGTGAAATAAGCATTCAAGTGGTTTAATGTACTTTCAAGCCATTGAGGTGATAAAACTGTTCTGAAAGCCATATCCCATGGGGGACATTTGATAGAAAAGGTTGCTTCTGGTGTAGAAATGAGGAGATTGGAAGCGACTTGACAGACATCTTCATGTATACTAAAGCCTCTCATGTAGAATATGGAAGAAGGATTTCTTTGGATGCTCCTGAGATCAGGTCCAAAACTAATGGATACAAGTCACAAAAAGATATTTTAATTGAACATTGGGAAGCTCATACATTAATTAATGTTATACAGTGAAGTGACTTACTTTTAGAGCAATAGTCCCAGTGTTGCATAACCAGGTGTGGCAATCTAGGAACACCTGGGTTAACCAAAGTTGGAAACCACTGCCTTAAAAGATAGTGACTAATTCATTTGTTGGAGCCTTTAAGCAGTGAAATAAAAATACAGTTGGCTTGAACATTAGAAATTTTTACACACATTTTGTAAACTAGACATTGGCCTTTATTTCTCTTTTGTTTGGTTCACTGGGGAAGCAGATAGTTTTCATGCATGAATATTATTTTTCTGACAAAATGCATTAAATCATTGGAACAAGTTCAGAGGAGGGCAACAGGGATGATCAGGGGGCTCGAAACCAAGCCCGGAGAAGAAGAAGAAACTGAGATAATTAGGCATGTTTAGGGGCAGTATGAGGGGCAATATGATAATTTTAGTAATCCTCAAATGTCCATAAGAAAGTATAAATACTCTCCCTACCTCAAGTTGTCTGCAGATTGCCATGAACCCATGTGTAAATGCAAGTCAAATCCCTTTCTAGTAGTTTTTTGGCACCTGCATTTTTAGTTGAAAGTTAGAAAGGAATAAGATTCAGTTGCTTTACAACCTGCTTTTGTAAATAGATTAAACGCAAAGCAAGTGTTCTGCTTATATACCTCCCCATACCACTTCAAGTAGTCTCTGGGCAGTTAACAGTTTTAATTACAGTATGCAGACTACACATTGAATGTTATTTTCTAATTCAGGTGTATTGTGTTTGAACAGCATTGTTGGACAAACCTGTTAGTGGTGGCGAACCTTTTAGAGACTGAGTGCCCAAACTGTGATTCAAAACCCATTTATTTTTCACAAAGTGCCAATGTGACAATTTAACCTGAAAACAGTAGTACCCCCTTTACAAATGCTTTGGATGCTACCCTTCAGGAAAGTGAGGGTCAAAGAGCATGCAGGGGTTCTGTGGCTGTGGGAAATTCAAAAACCCACTCTCCAATAAAAGAACAAGATGCATTTCTTTCTTTAGGAGGTGCTGCTATTGTCACGAGAAAAAGAAAAACGTTTCACATGTTTGCAAGTGGTGGGTATGTTTGGTTCTGTTCTGTCTTCTTTAGTAGGCCTCAAAGCACTAGAAGAACATACAGAATAACAAATTTGCCAAGTCAAATTGTCCATAGTCATTTTTTATGTTTCTAAAGTAACATAATAACTTTCAAGCTGTAAAATGGAGGGGGAGAGCTAATGTAGCTTTTTTTTCAATTTCTCCGAAAATGTCCGTTTTCCCAGAAAAAATCGGGGGGGGGTGTTTCTGAGCTTCAAAATTTCCAGAAATTTTACGTCTCTATTGAAGGTGCTATCCTTTAGGAAAGCTAGGATCGAAGAGCAGGCTTTTGAATTTTCCACGGCCACAGCACCCTTGTGAGACTGCCGAAATGGTTCCGTGCAGAGAGCTGAGTGAAGGGGAAGCAGCGGCTTGTGGGCTCATTTGTAGCCCCAGTTTACTCTCCAGATGTGCCACTTTTGGGATGCCCAGAGTGGCGTGGCTGGAGAGTAAATGGGGGCTATGAACAAGCCCACAAGCCGCTGCCTTCCCTTCACCTGGCTCTACACGGAGCACAGTGGCGTGCTCCAAGCAAAGGGGGAAGGCCATGGCTGTGAGGGGGCAATGTTGCATGCTCACAGAAAGGGCTCCACATGCCACCCTTTGGCACCCATGCCACAGGTTTGCCAACACTGGGCTAGGGGGTGTGAGTTACATGGAAATAAGATGAATTGCTTTGGTTGCATGGTATGAGATTGCGGGTGCTGTGTGATGACCCTTGTGGCACAATTTCTTCTAAGACACACATGCTAACCTCCACCCGCTCCCGTACAGGAGTGAGAAAGCCCCCCCCCCCAACACCTATTGTATTGTTTTTGTTCTGGTTGCAATGGAACTGCAAAGGGGTTTGCATTCATGCATAAAAGAGCCACATGCAGTGGGGATGAAAATAGAGGACATGTTTACTCCTGGAGTAATGCAGTATTCTCTGCTCAGTTGTTTGTTTGTTTTGGTTAACATGCTGCCTTTCTCCCCATTCAGGACTCGGGATAGTTCATACCAATTAAAATCATACAATAAGTAAAAAACATAAAAATGAATTTAAAACACAAGTAAAGATTAAAAACATTTTTGAAAACATTTTAAAAAGCATTGAGAAATATCTACCTTTCTAAAATAGTGTGTTCCTTAGACACATACAACTTAAAAGCTTTTGCTGAGTCTTGTTTTTGTTATAGTTGTTATAGTGGTTTGTTGCTGGTTTTGGTGGCATTTCTTAGCAAACTTTGGTATTAAGGAGACGTCCAATCTGGGAGCAAAACTGATTTGTTAAGTGTGATTCAACAGAAAAGTGACCAAATTTTGACTACTAAAACTACTAAACAAACAATTTAAAAGAAATTGCTGCCTCTGAATCCCCTTGTAATGTGCATACATTAATTCAAGACCCTGCCAGGAAAATGCATTCATAAAGGAGGTAAAGATGGACCTGTACTTAGCAGTTGGAGTGTAAATGTAGTGTCATACTCTCAGAGCAGTCACTGCCATAAAACCCTTGTTTTTAGCTGTAAAATCGCATCATGATGGAACATAAAAATGGCTACTTTTTCTTAATGTGAACAGTTATGACAGTTGATAGAGGAATAATCTGTGTAATAGTTTTAAGGACTCCTGAGGTCATCCTCCACCCCTCAAAAATACAAACAAACAAACAAACTATTGAGATTATATCTTAAAGTAGATGAGAATAATAATTTTAAGGTGAGGAAAATGTACCCTTAAGCAGGATACCCAGTGCAGTTGCTGTGACACCAACTGAATGTGTGTTATTATGCATGAATAACTTATATCAGTCTCGAGCCTATTGCCTAGATTAGTCCATATCCAGTCTTTACTCAAAGATCAATAAGTTAACATCATTCTGTTCAGCAGAGGAGTAGCTTGAGCAGTTAACACATTTGATAATGCCGAGAGGACATTTAGAATCTGGGTCTTGGATTAGAGATGGGCACAAATTTTAAAATAAATTGCAAAATTGATTTAAAAATCACTACTTCAACTTATATTTAAAGAAATTGATTCCCCTGATGAATACAAATTGATGATTTTTTGCAATTTTTGATTTGTCGATTTGTCAGGCTATAAGTTTCCTAGAGATGTCAGAATTGCAGGGAAGCTTCTGACAACATTCCTTCCAAGTTTGTTGAAGGTTGGAATTCTGATGTCAGACTTGTGCATCCTCAAAAATCACCCCCCCAAGGCATGTGGAGTCACCAAACTTGAAGAGAAGCTTTCTCCGACTGTCCTCTGCAATCTGCAACTTTGGCGAAGATTGGGTTTCCCCATGCCAGTTGCCAAAGGGCACTTTCTGCAGGCGAGGGGACACTTTGTGGGCGCATAATTTAGCTGTCTGAAACATGGGAGTTCAGCGCTAGTGAAGTTCACTATTTTCTACTCCATGAACTGTTATGTAAGTGGCACAGTTGGGCATCTTTTCTTCTCTGTTGAATTTTCTTGACTATCCAGGTGTGTGTGTATGAAGTAATTTTAGAACCACAGAGCTGGAAGGGCTCGTATGGATCATAGACTGTAACTCCTGTTAAGGAGGCTCAGTGCAGAATCAAACTCTCAGCTTCTGGCTCCTCACTTCCTAAACTACTGAGCTCTTACAGCAGTTCTGCATCCAGTCTCTTGAGCTATAGGAGACTGAGCATTGCTTAGTTGCTAAAAAGGAAGTTGAAACATGAATGACAAATGAGCAAAAATGTGCAAAAAATTAGAATCTCACTCTGTTTATGTTTTTTTAATCCACAGAAGGTTTGGGGTTGAGCCATAATATAGCTTCATGTGTTTCACAGAGGAAAAAACATCAGTTTTTGGCTTTTTGATCAGGATGAATTTAAATTTTGAAAATGGATGTTTAAAATTATTTAAATCAAAACATCAGTGATTTTATTCATCCTGTTTTTGATGTTACAGTTTAGAATTATTACATAAATGCTTAGAAATTGCATTTTTTTTATAAACTTCACCCAACTCTGTGTTCTGTATGTGGTTTTTTAGTGCAGGTTGTCAATTTTATGATGCAGCTGAGTGTTGTGATAGCTGATTCTTTGCACTGCATTTCTGTGTTTATATAGTAATCATTGGAAATTGGGGAAATGCCATTTATCAGCCTTTAAAGGTGATGGCTTCTGCCCATCTCTTGATGATTGTTTGAGTGTCTACTATGTAGCCAAAAGTCTTACTTTTGGATCTTGAAACATCCCATAAGGGTGAAATAAGAATTTGAAGAGCCTGTCCTTGAATTTGTTCCTGTGATTAGCAGCTACTTCATAGGTGCAAGCCTGTTTTAATAAAGTGGAGGGAAATGGCAGGTCAGGTCTCTTGTCACTTCCACCCACTTCTGTTCTGTCTGTTGTCAAAGGTATGTTGCCACAGCGGTGACCACATTCCTCCTTGACTGACGGTGTGGATTTTATTTCCAAGCTATATATAGCACCCATTACTGAAAAACATCCAAGAGAAATTTATATTAGAAGTATCATTAAGCTATAAAATATTTTTGAAAAACAAAACACATGGTTTATTCTGTACAGAATGGAGAATAAAACTTTTTCTCTCTAACTTAATATGCCAACAAAATATGTGCCACATGAACCCCTCTGGAATCAGCTCCACTGCAGGTTGCTGTGTGGCAGACTCCTTTTTTGTTGTTAGACTTGTTCTTTTCTGGACTACAAATCCCAGAGAATTCTGCATTCTGGGTTACACCTAATAGACAGATATCTGATTTTTTCTCACTTGGAGGAATGCTGTGCTGAAATGAGTTCCAAGCAAGCTCTGGGAATAGAGAAGATACATATTGGAGAAGATAGGTGATTTGAGAGAGGGGTCAGGGAAACCATGTGAGTATTGAAAATTCCTCTCTCAACAATTTGAGGATAGTTATATCCAAATCAAGTGAATGGTGTAGGAATCACAACAGTTTTCAGATATCCCACCCACTTGTTCAGGGACCAAAAGTAATGGGGTCAATTGGCTTCCCAGCTGTTCCATGGCCAGGGGTGTGTTATTCCCTCATTATCCCAATTACAATGAGCAGATAAAAGGTCCAGAGGTCATTTCAAGTGTCCTATTTGCATTTGGAATCAGTTGCTGTCAACGCTCAAGATGAGATCCAAAGAGCTGTCACTATCAGTGAAGCAAGCCATCATTAGGCTGAGGGGGGGGGGACCCAATCAGAGAGATAGCAAAAACATTAGGCGTGGCCAAAATAACTGTTTGGAACATTTTGAAAAAGAAGGAACACACCAGTGAGTTCAGCAACACCAAAGGACTCAGAAGACCACAGAAAACAACTGTGGTGGATGACCAAAGAATCCTTTCCTTGTTGAAGAAAACACAATTCACAACAGTTGGCCAGATCAAGAACACTCCAGGAGGTAGGTGTATGTGTGTCAAAGTCAACAGTCAAGAGAAGACTTCACCAGAGTGAATACAGAGGGTTCACCACAAGATGTAAACCATTGGTGAGCCTCAAAAATAGGAAGGGTAGATCAGAGTTTGCCAAACGACATCTAAACAAGCCTGCACAGTTCTGGAACAACATCATATTGGACAGATGAGACCAAGATCAACTTGTACCAGAGTGATGGGAAGAGAAGAGTATGGAGAAGAAAAGGAACTGCTCATGATCCTAAGCATACCACCTCATCAGTGAAGCATGGTGGTGGTAGTGCCATGGCATGGGCATGTATGGCTGCCAGTGGAACTGGTTCTCTTGTATTTATTGGCAATATTGTCTGCTCATATTCAGCCAAATGCTTCAGAACTCATTGGACGGAGCTTCACAGTACAGATGGACAATGACCCGAAGCATGCTGCTAAAGCAACCAAAGCATTTTTAAGGGAAAGAAGTGGAATGTTATGCAATGACCAAGTCAATCACCTGAACCCGATTGAGCATGCATTTCACTTGATGAAGACGAAACTGAACGGAAAATGCCCCAAGAACAAGCAGGAACTGAAGACTGTTGCAGTAGAGGCCTGGCAGAGCGTCACTAGGGATGAAACCCAGTGTCTGGTGATGTCTATGCATTCCAGACTTCAGGCTGTAATTGACTGAAAAGGATTTGCAACCAGGTAGTAAAAAGTGAACGTTTGATTTATGGTTATTATTCTGTCCCATTACTTTTGGTCCCTGAACAAGTGGGTGGGATATCTGAAAACGGTTGTAATTCCTACACAATTCACCTGATTTGGATGTAACTACCCTCAAATTAAAGCTGAAAGTCTGCAGTTAAAGCACATCTTGTTTGTTTCATCTCAAATCCATTGTGCTGTGTATAGAACCAGAAATGTTAGAATTGTGTTATGTCCCAATATTTATGGACCTGACTGTATGTGAAGGTGGGTGCCCTGGACAGATTAGGAATTATCTTGGTGTACTGCATACTGTTCCTTTATACCAGAGGTCCTCAAAGTTTTCAAACAGCAGGCCGGTCCACCACCACCCAGACACCACTGGGGGCTGCATCACAGTCCAAAAGCAGCTGCGGAGGCTGGCTTGCTCACAAAACAGGGGGTAGGTGGGGGGTTGCAATTGGTCCCAGGGGCCGGATTCAGGACCTTGGGGGGCCGCATCCGGCCCCCGGGGCCTTAGGTTGAGGACCCCTGCTTTATACTGTCCCTTCCTGAACAAGTTCAATTGGTATTGACAGTGTTGCTGGAGTCCCCTCAGCTTTTAGTATTGGGTGATTTCTGCATTCATGCTGAGGCCATCTTAGCAGGAATTTCTCAGGACTCCATGTCCTACATGATAATTATGAATTTTTCCTAAATAGTATCTTCCCAAATTCATATTTGAAGACTAAGGTTTACAGGTTGGTTGTACTCCGGGATTTCTTCCTGATGAATATTGAACCAGAAGTGCATTTGTGCAGTTAAAGCTGGTGTGCTAGTTATGCCTATTCAAGACTTGGCTATGGTGATGCAGGACTTAGTAAGGTATTTTGCACAATCTAAACAAGAATGTCTTTGAAGAGTATTTGGAAATTCATTTGGTATGAAATACTACTGCTAGACTCCATAGTGGGGCCATTTATAGGAAACATACAACTTCTCAAAGCAGCATAATCAACTACAGGTCATTTCTGGGCTTGGTTGTAACCTCTAGAGCCTTGTATGACTTGTGCCCAGGTTATCTGAAAGACCGTACTCCCCATACAAGCCTGCCAGGGCTTTGAGATTGCTGGAGAGACTTTTCTCATTGCTTTTCTGCTTGGTGGGGACTTGAGAGAGAACCTCCTCTTTGGATTCTTTCAGGACCTGAAACTGAAAAAGAGGACAAGTTTACTCCTTCCCTGCTGTGGTTCTGCTGATAGGCTAAAACCTTTATATTCAGGCAGGGCTTTGGCAGATCTCCCCAAATCATAAGATTTTAAGTGATATACTTATTTTCCTATTCTTTTTAAAGGCAAGCTAATGCTAGTGATTTAGTGAAGGGATTTCAGAGTGTTTTAAATTATAAGAACTACAAGGTTAAATGATAACAATTGAATGCAGCCCTCACTAAACTTGATGTGTGACCAATTTCTGAATAGGTATGCATAGGACTGCATGTTAAATAGCAGCACAAAGTCTTCCTTTGTGTTTCAGTTACTTAACTCTCAACCTGTGCTAAAACTTAAAAAATAGTTTGCATTTTGAAGTGAACTTCCTGTTTTTCAGTACTGAGGATCATAGCTGACTGATGGTACTTGATTATCACTTGCATTTTTCATTAGTTTTAGAAGTAACAATAACGAGAACTAGGTTCTGTGGTTTCTGATTTGTGGGTTGACTTTTCTAAGTTCACTTTTTAAAATCTTTGTAAGTACGAAGATAGGACTTCAAAAGAGAGGATAGTAGGAAGGAAGGAAGAGGAGACTCACATAAACAAGAATGTAGTTTGGTGTCACTGGCTTTTGCTTTGGAGCAACACATTGTGATGAGTACATGAGGATTGAGTGAGTCCCTTCTGTGATATAAGGGTTATGTTATAAGTAGACACTTGGGATGATATTTATAGAAGTTCCTTTGTGAAGTGATAATTAGCATATAGAAGGTAGGATGTCTAAGCCTTTAAAATCAATTGCTTGGCATCTAAGCCATATGCAGTTTACTTAGTGCTTTTAGTTAGGCACATGTGAATGATACTTTTGGTCTTACTGGTTTTATAGTTTTTACTTGATGATATTAGTGTATGATTAGTCTTACAAAACATAGTATGACTTTATTTTTGAGCAAGTATGCATAGGGGTATGGTGTGTAAATATGTAGTCATTTTGATGCCACTGTTTTTGCACAGTTCTAATTTGTTGGTCTTTTAAGGACAGATCTTGAAGTAATTCATCATTATCCTGTTCAGTTATGAGTATCAGCCAGTTTAGTGAATCATAGTTTCTGTACAAGTTGGATTTGTGTCAATGCAATCACACAAGTGGAGATACACCGTATATACTCGTGTATAAGCCGACCCGAGTATAAGCCGAGGGCTTAATTTTACCCCCCCCTCCAAAAAAACTAGGGAAAACTTATTGACTTGAGTATAAGCCGAGGGTGTTTTTCCCCATTAATACTCGAGTATATATGGTATACCGGCTGAGGTCTAAAGGCGCTGGGGGCAGTAACTGACAATGTATTCTGGGAGTGTGGAGGCAATTAGAGAGTTAATACCATTCACTCAGAACTTACTTACCTTGGGTGCACCAAAGTAGCAGGGGTACTTCAGAAAGCAATTTTAGGGAACCCCCTGAAATTTGGAAACATTTGGGGATAAGGGGGCTGAGTTATGAAGCTCCAAAGGGGGTGCCCCTAAACCTTCTCATTGGAATCATATAGGAAGCGGAGCCACCGCTAACACTCACCTGATCAGGACTTGCTCTCCACTGCCGTCCCCAAGCTATCAAAACACCTAATTTTAACCCCCCCCCCCAAAAAAAACCCTGGGAAACTGATTGACTTGAATATAAGCCGGTGGTATTTTTTCTCCAGCCAAAAATAAGGGCTGAAAAACCTGGCTTATACTTGAGTATATACGTAAACACAAAGTCTATGTAATCATGTATTTTACATTCTAATAAAAGTCGCATAATAGGTAGTCCACCATTCAGGGAAAGCTTGCCTGAAGAGAAAGGTCATCAGAGATGGGGCAATCCTCGCCTCTAGTGGGAGAAAGTTCCAGAGTCTGGGCGCAGCAGCTGAGAAAGCCCTTCCCATGAGACATACCTATGAGGGTGGCAGGATGGAGAAAAAGGACTCTCCTGATGATCTTGGCACCCAAGCCAGTCCATACTGGGAGATTCGATCTTTGAGGTAGCTAGGACCCAGGTCATATTGTGTTTTGTAGGTTAAGATGAGCACTTTGAATTGTGCCCGATAGCTGGTTGGTAGCCAGTGGAGCTGCTTTGATAGGCGTGTAATGTGATCTCTGCACTCCACCCCATTATTGGCTGTCCAGTGAACCCTCTAATAGGAATGGTGTGGTGAGGGAGGTGCTTGCAGGAGCTGGCTGAAGATAAGCCAGGACTCGCTCATCATTTACCTGATTAAGATAGTACCAGAGGGAATTCCCACTGTATTTGCAGATACAGTATCTGAATGCATTTGAGCTTGTTTGGGCCCATGAATTAGAGGCCAACCTTCCTGCTTTGAAACTAGCATTTTGTCAATGTCGAAAAATTCATAGAATGTAAAGTATTTTTAGTAGTCATGTGAGCTAACCAACAGTTCTGCAACGTGCGATTCTTCACATGTTTACTCAGAGGTAGGTTTAATTGGATTCAGCTGATTCACTTCAAGGATTATTTGCAGTTTTAGTGCATACTACAGTATGAAGACTTAACAGAACCATCATATTGCTGTGGTATGGGGAACATATAACTAGCATTTATGGTAAATGCTTTCATATTGTAAATTGGAGCCATATTGTAAACAATCCGGAGTTCCTTCTGGAAGACAGATGATTTACAAATGTATAAATCAATATTGGTCCTTCAGTTTTTTCTAAAGGATCACATCCTTTATCTTGTAAAATGTGCTAAGATTTGATATATCCTGGGCATTCATTACAGCATTCACAACAAATAGCACTGACTCTCCAGTGGCTTTATTCAAGGTTCCCTCTAAGGCAGGGATGTCCAAACAGATGTTTTGGACCACAACTCCCATAGTCCTTTGCTATTGGAAATACAGGCTTGGAATTCTGGGAGTTGTGGTCCAAAACATCAGGAGGGCCGAAGTTTGGACATGCCTGTTCTAAGGCATGAGTGCAGAAATGCCCCTCTCTCGTGGGCTTCTCCCCTCCACGCACCTTCAGTGATCATTTTTGTATCAGTTACAACAGAAGCCATGTGCTTGGATGGTTAGAGAGAGCCGTGCCCAGCGGGGCTGAAAATTACAGTGGTACCTCTAAAGACGAAATCAGTTAGTTCTAAGCGTCCTTTTTTAAAAAGAAAATTTCATCTTAGGAGGCATGGTATCCCATAGGAATGCATTGAAAATCAATTAACCTGTTCCAGAGGAAAGGATTACATTAATTTTCAATGCACTCCTGTGGGAAGGCTGCCCCCCCCCCTCAGTCAAGGACAGTCTCCTGCAGCCAGCAGATAGCTGATTTTGACAGCTCCCAGCTGTCAAAAACCAACTGATGGGAGCTGGTGGAGGAGCCTTTGGCTTCCTGTTGATTGAGAGATTAGGGTTAGGGGGAGCCAGTTGGGGCAGCCAGCAAAAAGGGGCTAGCTTTTACCTTGCCCCAGTGTAGCAAAGAAGAGGAAAAGCTTCACCTTTTTGCTGGGGTAGAGGTAAACCCTCTCAATCAACAAGAAGCCATAGGCTCCCCCACATAGTTCCCAACAGACAGCTGATTTTGACAGAAGTCAGGTGTCTGTCATGGGCTGGGTGGAGCAGCCTTCCGTTGGTTGAGGGGTTTTGCCCTTAATCCAGCAAAGAGGGGAAGCTTTTCCCTTTCTTTGTTGGGTTGGGGCAAAGGAAAAGCTTCCCTGCTTTTGATGGCTACCCCAGCCTGGTGGGGGCGGAGCTGGCAAGTGGACCCCTCCCCCACCCCTCCTCTGTCAGAGCAGCAAGGATCTTCCTGTAAAAGACCCATGCACACAGCGTGCTGTTTGCAGGCTTCATGGGGGTCTTTTAAAAGAAGAACCTTGATGTCCTGGGGGGTGAGCAGACCTCTTACCTACCCCTACCCCTAACCCCCCTCAAATAACAGGAAGCTGAAGGCTGTTCCACCCAGCTCCCAACAGACAGCTGATTTTCACAGAAATCAGCTGTCTGGAAGGAGCTGTGCAGCCTTCAGCTGCCCCAGCCCAGCAAAGGAGAGAACCTTTTCATAAGAACATAAGAAGAGCCATGCTGGATCAGGCCAAAGGCCCATCTAGTCCAGCTTCCTGTATCTCACAGTGGCCCCACCAGATGCTTTTGGAAGCGCATGAGACTAGATATCTGTCTCCTGATACCACTCTCCTGCATCTGGCCCTTGAAGTACCCTGGTTTTAAGCCTGGAGATTACACATCTCCATCATGGTTTGTCACCTGTGATGGACTTTTCATCCAGGAATCTGTCCAATCCCCTTTTGAAGGCATCCAAGCCAGATGCCATCACCACATCCTGTGGCAGGGAGTTCCATAGACTAACAAGGCGCTGGGTGAAAAAATATTTTCTTTTGTCTGTTCTTACTCTCCCAGCCCTCAATTTGAGTGCATGTCCCCTAGTTCTGGAATTTTGTGAGAGGGAAAAGAGCTTCCCTCTATCCACTTTACTCGTGCCCTGCATTATTTTGTACGTCTCAATCATATCCCCCCCTCAGGCGCCTTTTTTCCAGACTAAAGAGCCCCAAATGTTTTAGCCTTTCCTCATAAGGGAGGTGCCCCAGCCCAGTAATCATTTTGGTCGCTCTCTTCTGCACCTTTTCCAGTTCCACTATGTCTTTCTTGAGATGCGGTGAGCAGAATTGTACACAATACTCCAGATGCGGCCTTACTATTGTTTTGTATAATGGCATTATAATGTTGGCTGTATTATTTTCAATCCCCTTTTTGATAATACCTAGCATGGAATTGGCCTTCTTCATCGCTGCCACACATTGGGTAGACACTGTGACGTTCCCCTTTCCCAGACTGTGGTTTTCAGAGGAACAACCGGGTTTATTTCGACATCCCACTGCTGTGCCACTAAATTGTGATGACACCTCCCTTTTACACACTGGATTCTGTGATGGAAATGGTACCGCTGCCACCTTTTATTCACTTAAGAATGCTGCCACCTTTTACACTCGTCGCCTCATGAATTGGGACTGACTCAGATGAATAATATAAAAATAACAAAGTTTATTGAGAAGATAATAACTATAACAATATCTGAGGATGGTATGCGTTGCCTTCAACATATACTGTAACAGATTTCATCAGCTCCACAAGCCTCCGTCTTCAATAACTAGTAAATAGTATAGCCCTCACTGCCTGACAGAACTCTCAGAGAACAGTGCTCTCTCCCAGCACTCTTAGCTCTTAACTTAACTGAACTCACTGAACTGCCAAAACTGACTAGGCTCCACCCTTTTTATATCATAGCATTCCCCGCCCTCCTGCTGGGATTGGCTGATGATTTGTATATTCATTACTCCTGTTTCCAGGGTTTTGTCACAATACCTCCCCCCTTATAAAGAAATTTTAAGGGAGTAAACTTACCTCGGTTTGCTCACTTAAAATTCTCTTCTGGAGCCTATTTAACTAATACATACATTCTTCTGTTTATCATATTCAACTATACATATCTATAAACTGTTTTATACTATGTTCAACCGTCTTACCATATAATATCATTAAAATGCAACAATTCTTTCTATATATCATTACCTTGCATTTTTCATTTACAGTTAACTTACATTAAGTTACAGTTTTCACATTTTATGACATTACATTTCCATACTTTTTTTTTAAACAACACCTTCCTCTTACAACAGCAATAAAATAATATTACATTATTATTATTTAACCATGGTCCATGTAATCAATGTCTTCCGCTTCTTGCTGCAACGGCTGGACGATGCTACGCCACGGGTGATCACTTCCTCTGGCACATAAATCCAAAGTCCAGTTCACAGTAAATTGATGCCATTTTTCCTTGGGTTCTTGGAATGTGGGATTCAACTCTCTGACACCACTCCTGGTACAGTTCATTAGAGTCCCCTCAAATGCAGCTTGGTATTCAAGCGACCACTGCATGACATACGGGTGCTTCATTTTTGTCAGTTCAGTCAGTGGTATTGCAATGGTGCTCAAATCTGGACCAAACCTCCTATGATATCCCGCAAGTCCCAAAAAAGATCTCACCTTCTCTTTGTTGGTCTGTCTTGGCCACGGGACCATCGTGTCGACCTTCCTCTGCAGGGGGGGTTGGTCACGCCTGCCCCACGTCGTGTCCCAGGTAGTTGATTTCTGGAGTTCCTAGTCGCCATTTGGATTCTCCCTTCGTCTTCTCGGCCTCTCGGATCCGCTGAAGCATGATGTTCACAGGCTGTAGTTGTTTTTCCCAGGTGTCTTTTGCAACTACCGAATCAGGTCTGTCATGAGCATCCTTCACTTCCAAGTAGGGTTTCTGCTTTACACCGTTTTCTATTTGCTTTTCAGCTTCCTGCAGTGTTCTAAATTCTTCAGCGATCTTATTCCATTCTTGTTCCATGTCCAGTGACACTTTGTTCGATCCAGATGAAGTTGTTCGTTATTTAATATTTCTTTTCCAAGCTCTGCTTCCATTGGTGTAAGTTGCTGTAAGCAATCTTCTTTACTTTCTGATGCACCAGACAATTGCATTTCCAAATTACATATTTCCTTTTCTTTATTGTTTTCCACTGCAGTAATTGCTTCTAGTTCTGCTGATTTCTTCTGGAGTTCGAAAACAATTGTATTAGATTCATTCCTCCTTTCCTCCAGACCCTTTTCCTTCATCTCTAAAAGTCCTTTCAAAGGTGAAATTTCATTCTGGAGTTCACCAATAACTGATGGCTGCAGAATTTTAGGTTCTTCCAGCGCTTCTGCTATTGCTTTATTTTGTTCCTTTTCCAGCTGTCCTAATTTTTCTTCTTCTTTTAATTTAAAATATTTTTCTAGCCTGGAGTTCTCTACTGGTACACAAAGTTCCTCACAAGCTTGTATCATTTTCTCCTCTATTATGAACTTTTCAGGGTGTTTGGAACTTAAGAAGTGTGTATTCGATTCCATTAAGTCAAAACATCCCTTCAAACTGTCATCTTGCCATTGTTCTAGACTAAAGTCTGCTGCTGGCCCTTTTATGTCAGCTAAGTTGTCTTTTCCTACCATTTCAGATTGCTGAGATTCCCTCTCAAGTTCTCCTATGGACATTTGCTTTGTAACTGTGTTGTTTTCACCATTTTGTTCAGCTTGGTGTGTCTGAGCTTGTTTTACTACAAAAGCACTCTGCACATGCTCTAAGACATCTATTCCACTTAAACCTGCTCTTGGGATTTGATCTGAAACTCCTATTCTATGACTGGAGTTCAAACCATATGAGTTATTGCAGTCATCATTTGTAATGTCTGAAGAGACAACTGTTGTGGAGCAAGGGTTTGCTGTCAATTTTGAGGAGGTAGCTAGACTTATGCTGATTGCACTGCCCAATTTTGTCACAGGAGACTGTCTGGGCCAAGTACCATCTTCATTCTTTACCTCTATTACCACCACCTGTCTCTGGTAGAGCCCTGCATCTTGTATAGTGCTGTCAAGTTTGCTTAACTGCTCATAAATACTGGTATTACTCATATATCTGCGCCACAACCTAATTTCCTTCCCATCAGGAATATTAAACAGCTTCCGCATCTCTTTTCCAATAGTATCAATGGTATCCGCTTTGCTGAAATAACAGCTTATGAGATTATTAGGATCATTGTTTTGACAGAGCTTCAGTTCCCGAAGATATACTTCGACTTTATAATATTTCACAAATAATCCATATTCTACAACTTTCCTCACAATTGGCTTCTGCCCTTCTACACACCCATACCAATTTACTAATTTATTCCAGGCTTCAGTGGGAACTAAAACATAATCCACTTTATCAATAAGGTACTCTTTCAATATTTGAGTTTCTGAATTTGCAAAAAGTCCCGAGTTGTCAATTGGCCCTGGGAAGAGTTTAGGCTCTCCCACATTATACCGGTCCCAGCTGTCAAAGCCCACATATTTCTTCCACTGCTTGAACCACCGGCTATTAATCAAATACCAAAACTCTCCTGGCCGCAAAGGCATCCCCAACAGCGGCTTAAGTTCAGACACCTCAGTATGGGCCATTTTTTAAAAAAAAGTTTTCTTGGTATCTCTCTGGCACTTTAGTGACTGACCTAAATTTTTCTCCTCAGTTGTTCTACTGAAATGTCAATTCTAGTAAACACTAACTCTTTTCCTGCTCTTAGTATTCAATTTTTGGAACTGACTTGAAATCAAATCTTTTTATTACTTTCTTAAGAAAAGGAAAGTTCAGACTGGGTCACAGCTGTTTAAATGGCAATTGTAAAAATTTCACCTCAGCTCCCAGCTCCTGACTCCTGTTAAGCAACTGTTGCCAAGGGCAAGATTGGCACAGTGCCCCGACTTCAAACTTTCTTTATTTAAAATATTGTTTCAGTGTTTAAAGCACACAGATTTAAATATATTTCTATGGCTTTTAACCTATAACTTTTCTTCTGGCCCTTACAATTTCACTTTCCCTCCAAAAGGGATTCTAATTAGCCAACTCCTGCTCTCACAGAGCTTCTGTCAGTTTTAAATCTCCTCAGACCTCTTCAGTTTCTGAGGTAAATTTTTCTGAGGTAAATTTTCTGTCCCTACAGACTCTCACTTTGGAGATTTCTTTCTGTTAATACCCAGGGTGATTTCCAACTTTTACCACAGCCACCCTCAATTCCAGGGCAAACACTTTGGGTCTTTCACCCTCAAAGGAAATTTGTCTCAGCACCTTTTAATTTTCAGGCTGCTGGACAGCACAGAGTTCCGTGACTCTCAGGCAGTTTCCCCAAACAAACCACTGTAGATTTCAGTCTATCCTTTCAGATTTTCTCTTCCAGGTGTCCTATAATTTGTCAAGCCAGACTCCTTTTCCTTTTGGAGTCCTGACCTCCAGACACTAACAAGGCCCACCAAAGAAAATCCAGATAGCACTACAGGGTCACCCCCAAAGGAAATTTGCCTCAGCACCTTTTAATTTTCAGGCTGCTGGACAGCACAGAGTTCCGTGGTTCTCAGGCAGTTTCTCCCAAACAAACCACTGTAGAATTTTTAGTCTATCCTTACAGATTTTTCTCTTCCAGGTGTCCTATAATTTGTCAAGCCAGACTCCTTTTCCTTTTGGAGTCCTGACCTCCAGACTCTAACAGGCCCACCAAAGAAAAATCAGATAGCACTACAGGGTTTTAAAGTCTGAATTCCTCTCTCACACACAGGGCTTCCAAGGAACTGAAATTAGCTTCACCTAATTCTCAGTCCTAACCCCTTTTTCAGAGGAACTTCCACAGACTACCAACAACACTTGAGGGCTAACTTTTACTAAAGGCTTCTTTTTAAACTTCCAGTTTCAATTTCTTCACAGGGTACAGGCTAAATATTTTGAGCTGGTGACTTTTTCCCTCAGGCAAACTGGATATATTCGAAATCCGACCGCTGCCCACCAAATTGTGACGTTCCCCTTTCCCAGACTGTGGTTTTCAGAGGAACAACCGGGTTTATTTCGACATCCCACTGCTGTGCCACTAAATTGTGATGACACCTCCCTTTTACACACTGGATTCTGTGATGGAAATGGTACCGCTGCCACCTTTTATTCACTTAAGAATGCTGCCACCTTTTACACTCGTCGCCTCATGAATTGGGACTGACTCAGATGAATAATATAAAAATAACAAAGTTTATTGAGAAGATAATAACTATAACAATATCTGAGGATGGTATGCGTTGCCTTCAACATATACTGTAACAGATTTCATCAGCTCCACAAGCCTCCGTCTTCAATAACTAGTAAATAGTATAGCCCTCACTGCCTGACAGAACTCTCAGAGAACAGTGCTCTCTCCCAGCACTCTTAGCTCTTAACTTAACTGAACTCACTGAACTGCCAAAACTGACTAGGCTCCACCCTTTTTATATCATAGCATTCCCGCCCTCCTGCTGGGATTGGCTGATGATTTGTATATTCATTACTCCTGTTTCCAGGGTTTTGTCACAATACCTCCCCCCTTATAAAGAAATTTTAAGGGAGTAAACTTACCTCGGTTTGCTCACTTAAAATTCTCTTCTGGAGCCTATTTAACTAATACATACATTCTTCTGTTTATCATATTCAACTATACATATCTATAAACTGTTTTATACTATGTTCAACCGTCTTACCATATAATATCATTAAAATGCAACAATTCTTTCTATATATCATTACCTTGCATTTTTCATTTACAGTTAACTTACATTAAGTTACAGTTTTCACATTTTATGACATTACATTTCCATACTTTTTTTTTAAACAACACCTTCCTCTTACAACAGCAATAAAATAATATTACATTATTATTATTTAACCATGGTCCATGTAATCAATGTCTTCCGCCTCTTGCTGCAACGGCTGGACGATGCTACGCCACGGGTGATCACTTCCTCTGGCACATAAATCCAAAGTCCAGTTCACAGTAAATTGATGCCATTTTTCCTTGGGTTCTTGGAATGTGGGATTCAACTCTCTGACACCACTCCTGGTACAGTTCATTAGAGTCCCCTCAAATGCAGCTTGGTATTCAAGCGACCACTGCATGACATACGGGTGCTTCATTTTTGTCAGTTCAGTCAGTGGTATTGCAATGGTGCTCAAATCTGGACCAAACCTCCTATGATATCCCGCAAGTCCCAAAAAAGATCTCACCTTCTCTTTGTTGGTCTGTCTTGGCCACGGGACCATCGTGTCGACCTTCCTCTGCAGGGGGTTGGTCACGCCTCGTCCCACGTCGTGTCCCAGGTAGTTGATTTCTGGAGTTCCTAGTCGCCATTTGGATTCTCCCTTCGTCTTCTCGGCCTCTCGGATCCGCTGAAGCATGATGTTCACAGGCTGTAGTTGTTTTTCCCAGGTGTCTTTTGCAACTACCGAATCAGGTCTGTCATGAGCATCCTTCACTTCCAAGTAGGGTTTCTGCTTTACACCGTTTTCTATTTGCTTTTCAGCTTCCTGCAGTGTTCTAAATTCTTCAGCGATCTTATTCCATTCTTGTTCCATGTCCAGTGACACTTTGTTCCGATCCAGATGAAGTTGTTCGTTATTTAATATTTCTTTTCCAAGCTCTGCTTCCATTGGTGTAAGTTGCTGTAAGCAATCTTCTTTACTTTCTGATGCACCAGACAATTGCATTTCCAAATTACATATTTCCTTTTCTTTATTGTTTTCCACTGCAGTAATTGCTTCTAGTTCTGCTGATTTCTTCTGGAGTTCGAAAACAATTGTATTAGATTCATTCCTCCTTTCCTCCAGACCCTTTTCCTTCATCTCTAAAAGTCCTTTCAAAGGTGAAATTTCATTCTGGAGTTCACCAATAACTGATGGCTGCAGAATTTTAGGTTCTTCCAGCGCTTCTGCTATTGCTTTATTTTGTTCCTTTTCCAGCTGTCCTAATTTTTCTTCTTCTTTTAATTTAAAATATTTTTCTAGCCTGGAGTTCTCTACTGGTACACAAAGTTCCTCACAAGCTTGTATCATTTTCTCCTCTATTATGAACTTTTCAGGGTGTTTGGAACTTAAGAAGTGTGTATTCGATTCCATTAAGTCAAAACATCCCTTCAAACTGTCATCTTGCCATTGTTCTAGACTAAAGTCTGCTGCTGGCCCTTTTATGTCAGCTAAGTTGTCTTTTCCTACCATTTCAGATTGCTGAGATTCCCTCTCAAGTTCTCCTATGGACATTTGCTTTGTAACTGTGTTGTTTTCACCATTTTGTTCAGCTTGGTGTGTCTGAGCTTGTTTTACTACAAAAGCACTCTGCACATGCTCTAAGACATCTATTCCACTTAAACCTGCTCTTGGGATTTGATCTGAAACTCCTATTCTATGACTGGAGTTCAAACCATATGAGTTATTGCAGTCATCATTTGTAATGTCTGAAGAGACAACTGTTGTGGAGCAAGGGTTTGCTGTCAATTTTGAGGAGGTAGCTAGACTTATGCTGATTGCACTGCCCAATTTTGTCACAGGAGACTGTCTGGGCCAAGTACCATCTTCATTCTTTACCTCTATTACCACCACCTGTCTCTGGTAGAGCCCTGCATCTTGTATAGTGCTGTCAAGTTTGCTTAACTGCTCATAAATACTGGTATTACTCATATATCTGCGCCACAACCTAATTTCCTTCCCATCAGGAATATTAAACAGCTTCCGCATCTCTTTTCCAATAGTATCAATGGTATCCGCTTTGCTGAAATAACAGCTTATGAGATTATTAGGATCATTGTTTTGACAGAGCTTCAGTTCCCGAAGATATACTTCGACTTTATAATATTTCACAAATAATCCATATTCTACAACTTTCCTCACAATTGGCTTCTGCCCTTCTACACACCCATACCAATTTACTAATTTATTCCAGGCTTCAGTGGGAACTAAAACATAATCCACTTTATCAATAAGGTACTCTTTCAATATTTGAGTTTCTGAATTTGCAAAAAGTCCCGAGTTGTCAATTGGCCCTGGGAAGAGTTTAGGCTCTCCCACATTATACCGGTCCCAGCTGTCAAAGCCCACATATTTCTTCCACTGCTTGAACCACCGGCTATTAATCAAATACCAAAACTCTCCTGGCAGCAAAGGCATCCCCAACAGCGGCTTAAGTTCAGACACCTCAGTATGGGCCATTTTTTAAAAAAAGTTTTCTTGGTATCTCTCTGGCACTTTAGTGACTGACCTAAATTTTTCTCCTCAGTTGTTCTACTGAAATGTCAATTCTAGTAAACACTAACTCTTTTCCTGCTCTTAGTATTCAATTTTGGAACTGACTTGAAATCAAATCTTTTTATTACTTTCTTAAGAAAAGGAAAGTTCAGACTGGGTCACAGCTGTTTAAATGGCAATTGTAAAAATTTCACCTCAGCTCCCAGCTCCTGACTCCTGTTAAGCAACTGTTGCCAAGGGCAAGATTGGCACAGTGCCCCGACTTCAAACTTTCTTTATTTAAAATATTGTTTCAGTGTTTAAAGCACACAGATTTAAATATATTTCTATGGCTTTTAACCTATAACTTTTCTTCTGGCCCTTACAATTTCACTTTCCCTCCAAAAGGGATTCTAATTAGCCAACTCCTGCTCTCACAGAGCTTCTGTCAGTTTTAAATCTCCTCAGACCTCTTCAGTTTCTGAGGTAAATTTTTCTGAGGTAAATTTTCTGTCCCTACAGACTCTCACTTTGGAGATTTCTTTCTGTTAATACCCAGGGTGATTTCCAACTTTTACCACAGCCACCCTCAATTCCAGGGCAAACACTTTGGGTCTTTCACCCTCAAAGGAAATTTGTCTCAGCACCTTTTAATTTTCAGGCTGCTGGACAGCACAGAGTTCCGTGACTCTCAGGCAGTTTCCCCAAACAAACCACTGTAGATTTCAGTCTATCCTTTCAGATTTTCTCTTCCAGGTGTCCTATAATTTGTCAAGCCAGACTCCTTTTCCTTTTGGAGTCCTGACCTCCAGACACTAACAAGGCCCACCAAAGAAAATCCAGATAGCACTACAGGGTCACCCCCAAAGGAAATTTGCCTCAGCACCTTTTAATTTTCAGGCTGCTGGACAGCACAGAGTTCCGTGGTTCTCAGGCAGTTTCTCCCAAACAAACCACTGTAGAATTTTTAGTCTATCCTTACAGATTTTTCTCTTCCAGGTGTCCTATAATTTGTCAAGCCAGACTCCTTTTCCTTTTGGAGTCCTGACCTCCAGACTCTAACAGGCCCACCAAAGAAAAATCAGATAGCACTACAGGGTTTTAAAGTCTGAATTCCTCTCTCACACACAGGGCTTCCAAGGAACTGAAATTAGCTTCACCTAATTCTCAGTCCTAACCCCTTTTTCAGAGGAACTTCCACAGACTACCAACAACACTTGAGGGCTAACTTTTACTAAAGGCTTCTTTTTAAACTTCCAGTTTCAATTTCTTCACAGGGTACAGGCTAAATATTTTGAGCTGGTGACTTTTTCCCTCAGGCAAACTGGATATATTCGAAATCCGACCGCTGCCCACCAAATTGTGACGTTCCCCTTTCCCAGACTGTGGTTTTCAGAGGAACAACCGGGTTTATTTCGACATCCCACTGCTGTGCCACTAAATTGTGATGACACCTCCCTTTTACACACTGGATTCTGTGATGGAAATGGTACCGCTGCCACCTTTTATTCACTTAAGAATGCTGCCACCTTTTACACTCGTCGCCTCATGAATTGGGACTGACTCAGATGAATAATATAAAAATAACAAAGTTTATTGAGAAGATAATAACTATAACAATATCTGAGGATGGTATGCGTTGCCTTCAACATATACTGTAACAGATTTCATCAGCTCCACAAGCCTCCGTCTTCAATAACTAGTAAATAGTATAGCCCTCACTGCCTGACAGAACTCTCAGAGAACAGTGCTCTCTCCCAGCACTCTTAGCTCTTAACTTAACTGAACTCACTGAACTGCCAAAACTGACTAGGCTCCACCCTTTTTATATCATAGCATTCCCCGCCCTCCTGCTGGGATTGGCTGATGATTTGTATATTCATTACTCCTGTTTCCAGGGTTTTGTCACAGACACCTTCATGGAGCTGTCCACCAACACACCAAGATCTCTTTCCTGATCTGTCACGGATAACTCAGAGCCCATGAGTTGATAGATGAAGTTTGGATTTTTCGCCCCAATATGCATTACTTTACATTTGGCTACATTAAAACGCATTTGCCATTTCGTAGCCCATTCCCCCAGTTTGGAGAGATTCTTCTGGAGCTCTTCACAATCTTCTCTGGTTTTTACCACACAGAAAAGTTTTGTGTCATCTGCAAACTTGGCCACCTCACTGCTTATCCCTGTCTCCAGGTCATTTATGAACAGATTGAAAAGCACCGGTCCCAGGACAGATCCCTGGGGCACACTGCTTTTCACCTCTCTCCATTGTGAAAATTTCCCATTGACACCTACTCTTTGTTTCCTGGATTTCAACCAGTTCTCAGTCCATAAGAGGACCTGCCCTCTTATCCCCTGAGTGTGAAATTTTCTCAGCAGCCTCTGGTGAGGGACTGTGTCAAAGGTCTTTTGAAAATCCAGATAGACTATATCCACCGGTTCACCCAAATCTACATGCCTGCTGACCTTTTCAAAAAATTGTACAAGATTTGTCAGACAAGACTTACCCTTGCAGAAGCCATGCTGATTTTCTCTCAGCAAAGTTTGTTCTTCTGTGTGTTTTAAGATTTTCTCTTGGATGAGGCTTTCCACCATCTTCCCTGGGACAGATGTAAGGCTAACTGGCCTGTAGTTTCCCGGGTCACCCCTCCTTCCTTTTTTAAAAATTGGTGTGACATCTGCTATCCTCCAGTCCCCCGGCACTGTGGCCGTTTTAAGAGACAAGTTGCATATTACCGTTAAGAGATCTGCAATTTCATTTCTCAGTTCCTTAATAACCCTTGGGTGGATGCCATCTGGGCCCGGGGACTTGTTAATCTTAATTTATCAATTAGTCCTAAAACATCTTCTCTTTTAACCTGTATTTGATTTAATTCTTTAGTCAAGAGGGGTCGTTCAGGCAGCGGAATCTGCTCAAAGTCTTCTGTCGTGAAGACAGATGCAAAGAACTCATTTAATTTCTCTGCAATTTCCAAGTCCTCCTTAATCTCCCCTTTTCCTCCCTCACCATCCAGAGGGCCAACTAGTTCTCTGGCAGGTTTTCTACTTCTAACATATTTAAAGAAGCTTTTATTATTACCCTTTATATTGCTAGCCATGCGTTCCTCAAAATCTTTCTTTGCCTCTCTTATCATCTTCTTACATTTCTTTTGCCCGAGTTTGTGTTCCTTTTTATTTTCCTCATTTGGGGAGGATTTCCATTTACAGAAAGACCTCTCCTTGCGCTTTAGAGCCTCTCTAACTCCACTCGTTAACCATGCTGGTGCCCTCTTGGACTTAAATGAGCTCTTCTTTCTTTGTGGTATGCACTTGTGTTGGGCCTCTGTTACCGTTGTTTTAAACAGGTTCCATGCACTCTGAAGAGATTGGATTCTTCCAACCTTCCCCTTCAATTTCTTTCTAACTAGTTTCCTCATCTGAGGGAAGTTTGCCCTTCGAAAATCAAGGATTTTTATGTCTGATTTGCTTGACACTCTTCCTCCAACATGTATGGCAAAGGAGATTGCAGCATGGTCACTGTTCCCCAGAGGCTCAGTGACATTCAACACCCTGATCAGGTCCTGAGTATCAGACAGTATTAGATCCAGAGTTGCCTGTTCTCGGGTGGGCTCCATGACAAGTTGCTCTAAGGCACAGTCATTCAGCAAGTCGAGAAACCCAGTTTCTCTTTCTTGCCCGGAGCTCGCATTGGCCCAGTCGATGTGGGGATAATTGAAGTCCCCCACGATTACTATCCTGTGCTTCTGAGACACCTCCATTATTTGTCTCCTCATTTCAAGGTCCCCCTCAAGTTTTCGATCTGGTGGGCGATAGCATACCCCAACTATCACATCACTCCTTGGACCTGGTAGTTTAACCCACAGTGGTTCTATGGTGGAATCAGACCCTCTGTCAATCTCCATTCTCCTGGATTTTACCCCTTCTTTAACGTAGATGGCCACTCCCCCTCCAACCCGCCCCCCTCTATCCCTTCTATAGAGTTTATAGCCTGGGATTGCTGTATCCCACTGGTTCTCTGCATTCCACCAGGTTTCTGTTATGGCTATTATATCAATGTTATCCCTAGCTGCCAAATGTTCGAGTTCTCCCATTTTTGGTCGGAGGCTTCGAGCATTGGCGTAGAAGCACCTGTACAGTGGGTTCTGCAACAACAGCTGCTGCTTTGTTCTTCCCCCCCTCACAGCTATTATTTTCAGTAGATGAACTATCACATTTCATTATTCTCCCAGTACTAATACCTGCTATGTCATCTCTATGTGATTCTCTACCCTTTCCAACCTCATTCCCTGTGGATGAGGTGTTCCGAACCGGATGCCACACAGCTCCTGTCGGCTTTCCCCCAGTTATCAGTTTAAAAGCTGCTCTGCCGCCTTTTTGAGGTTGTGTGCCAGCAATCTGGTCCCATCATGATTGAAGTGCAACCCATCCCTCCTGAACAGGTTTGGCTTGTCCCAAAATATTCTCCAGTTCCTGACAAATCTAAAGCCCTCCTCTTGACACCATCGCCTCATCCACGCATTGAGGCTTCTGAGCTCTGCCTGCCTGGCGGGTCCTGCACGAGGAACAGGTAGCACTTCTGAAAATGCTACCTTGGAAGTCCTGGACTTCAATCTTCTTCCTAACAACCTGAACTTGGCTTCCAAGACTGACCGCTTGGCTTTCCTGACATCATTGGTACCAACATGTACCATGACCACTGGCTCCTTCCCGGTTCTCTCTAACAAGCTATCTAGATTTCTCGTGATGTCTGCAACCTTTGCACCTGGCAGGCAAGTGACCATACGGTTATCATGCTCATCACAAATCCATCCCTCCGTATTTCTAATTAAAGAATTCCCTAGCAGAAGGAGCTTCTCTCCTGCAGCCTGTTCTTCTACATGTACCTGATCCTGTATCTCATCAATTGTGATGAGGGAGAGATCCTCAGGTGGAACCAGTTGTTCCTCAGTGTGTGCCTCATGAGGTGTGATGAGGGAAAGAGCCTCAAATTGATTGTGCAATATGAGACTCTCTGAGCGATCCCTTGGCCTTCTACTCCTTTGAGTCACATTCCTCCACACATCTACCTCCTGGGTTGGGGAAGTGATTACATCCTCAAAAGTGTGCTGTCTCTTCTTGGACCTGGATAGTCTGTTCCGCTCTGTCCAAGAACCGCTCAAGCTCCTTAATATGTTGCTGGTTCAATATGCCGGGCTGTGGGGAGCAGCATTTGTCTTACGAATTCTTCGTCTTATGGGGCGTTTGTCTTAAAGGTATTACTGTACAGGGAATATTGGTTATATACCATCCATGTTGGTAGTTGGGAGAAGCAGTGTTCTTATTAGCCCGCAAAGTGTTAGATTTCAGTGTTCATTGAATTTTCCATTTTCTTTGGTTTGATAGTATGTGGGATTCACTTATTGTTGTGTTTTCCTTTCATGTAGCTGTCCTTGTTTTGACTTGGCTGATCCCCTGATATTGGTGTATTGATGATGACATCATGCTTTTCATGAATACAGCTGCATTCAGATGGCTAGCTTTCTTTGTCACAATAATTTGGCTTACAGCAAATGACTCTGGTCAATACTGCTCAACAAGTCAGAGGGCCAAACAAAAACATGGACTGGGAATTTTGCATTACCTGCAGAACCTTATGAAGCTTGGTTTGTTTATTCATTGATGCTTGCAGGCAATCCACTGAACAGTGGATTCAGCATTTATAAGTGTGCAGGATTATACACAATGAAAAGAATTTTGCTGTTTAGTTATGTGGTTCTAGATTGTATGGATTCCTGCTTGTAGTTCTGACCTCTATTTGGCTTTTTGTCTAAATACCTGTATCTGTGCAAAAGATATTAAGGGCAGTAGTAGTAGCTAATCTTGCACCTGGACATTAACAAAAGAGTGGTAATGGTGATTTGTCTTAATGTGTGAGGGCATACATTGTAAAGTGAGATAGCTGTGCTAAAAATTTCATTCTTACAACTTGGAAAAATAATTGTGGAATTGCCTTGACATGCATTTGTAGACAGGAAAAGTCAGTTTTGTATTCTCAAGCATTGAATACAAATAAATGAAATAAAAGATATGAAGAAAATATAGCATCCACAAGGTTTAGCCATTTTGTTTTATTGCACAAACTTTTTGTGTATCTTTTCCTGCCTTCTCTAATTTCGAGAATTTCAGGAGAGTTGAGTTTTTAAAGTTTAAAACATTCATTTTTTATCCCATTCCTGCTCTCTTTCCAGGAATCGCGACCATTTTTGTGTTGTATGGATTTGCCCCATAGACAATTCTGTTAAGCAAATTTCCCCTATCTCCGGAATTTTTTATGTTGTACAGATTTTATGTTATACAAACTTTTGTTATACGAAGGTCCACTGTAGTTATCTAAACTTTGTGTATGAGTATTGTTTTCATTGTAATGAACATTCTGGTGTTCAGTTTTCAGTTGACCAAAGAAATGGTGATGGAGAAGCCAAGTCCCCTGCTGGTTGGGCGGGAGTTTGTGAGGCAGTATTATACTCTGCTGAATCAGGCACCAGACTACCTGCACAGGTAAATAAAACACTTTTATTTGGACATGATTTTTGTTCCTTGGCAGAAAGATAGTAGTGTGTATATACAGTGGTACCTCCTAAGACGAATTTATTTGGTTCCAAGGATCCATTCGTTTTATGAAAAATTCGTCTTTAAGAGGAATGGTTTCCCATAGGAATGCATTGAAAGTCAATTAATCCATTATGGAGGACCATTGTTTTTTGACAAATGTTACATTGGTTTTCACAAAACCCCTCAAACTTCCGCTGCCAATTGATTGAGGGGGTATAACCCCAGCCCAGCGGGGGAGGTTTTCCCCTTCTTTGCTGGGTTGGGGAAGGGGAAAAGCTTTCCCCTTTTGCTGGTTGCCCCAACCCGGGGTGGGGGGAGCGGGCGAGGAGTGACTTGCCCATTCGATCCCCTTCCTTTCTTGGGGCAGCTACCCCTCCAAGGGCTCCATGAACAGAGGCTGGCTGCCTTCTTTTCGCTAGCCTCCAAGAAAAGAGAAGCTGGAAAAAGGAAGTGCTTGCTCACACAAGGTGCTGCCTTCCCTTCCCCAGCCTGTGTCTGCTCATGGAGGCTGGAAAAGGCATCCAGCCAGCCTCCACAAATGGAGATGCTGGCGAAAGGAGGCTGCCCCACAGAGGCTGGCTGCCTGCCGTTCCCAGCCTCCGTGAACAGAGAGACTGGGGAAGGGAAGGCAGCGCCTCGTGTGTGCAAGCGCACACGAGGCGCCACCTCCCTTTTGCCAGCCTCTCTATCCACTGGGGCTAGGAAACGAAGGCAGCCAGCCTCTTCGGACGGATACCTTTAAAGGGCTCCAAAGGGCTCTGTTCACGGAGCCCAAGCTGAAGGGGAGGCAGAGGTTTGCGAGCCACTTTCTCCTCTTCGGCTTGGGTAGCTTGCATGGAGCTCTTTAAAGAGTTCCCAAGCTGAAGGGGAAGCAGCGGCGGCTTCCATCCTGGCTTTCCCGGCCATGTAGCACCCACAGATCGGGTGCTACATGGTCGGGAAAGCCAGGTTGGAAGACCAAGCTTTTGAATTTCACGCGGCCATAATTCCTCTCGGAATGCGGGTGTACAGAATTCAAATGCCTACCCCATTAGATGAATTTTTCGCAAGACATCTGGTAGGCAAACCGTCGTCTTGCGAAAAATGCCTATACTGGGAAATTTAATTCATCTTGCGAAGAATTCATCATAGGGGGAAATTGGTCAACTTGAAACTTTACCTATGTGTGCCATATATAATCTAATCTTCTCCCTTTTCTTACACGAGCCCACATCTACCATTTTGTAAAAAGCTGCTGACCTATGGCATTGGTTTCTTTTTCTTTTAATGTGTTGCAAGGGAGGAATCTTCCAACAATAGGGTAAAAACCAGTGCACATATTCTGGGTTAAAAGTGATATTTCTCTCCTTAAAAATCCAAGAGCTGCAAAACTTGTCCTCTGCTTCCATATAGATTGAAGTGGATATACAAAAGGGCTATCATTGCTTTGAAGTATTTCATCAGTGTCTTTTCCTCTTGTCCAAGTTTGCCAAAAACAAAACAAGAACTAGTTTTTACCAAAGTTGGTACATTGGAGGTTTGCAGACAAATATTACCTTCTTTGCCTTTTTGTGTCCTCCCTGTCCCCATTATAATTTAAACCAAAGGTTTGTATAACTGAGTACCAAAATTTGAAGCCAGTGTGATACAGTAGTTGTTGTGTAGTACAGTGCCCTTTGGAAAAGGCATTGGCCTCAGTGCCATACAAAAGTAGTTTCCAAGCAGGGTTTCGAAAAAGACTTCCAGGTTCTGCAGGACCGGTGACTTCTTCCCTTATGATTCACTCTTTGAATAATGAAAAAGAAAATAGATGGAGATGTCTGAGTCAGATCTGAAAGTCTTCCTTCCAGAGGTAGTCTGCTGACTTTATTATTATCATAATTTACAGAGAAAGGCAAAACTCCTAAGGAGAGGACACTTGTTGAGAAAGACAGGCTAAGAATTGTACAAAAGAATACGACAAGAGAATTTTTCATTTTTTAAGAGTTTTAGTGACTTGGGAATGATTTGCAAATCAAAGGCTTTGGCAAACTATAGTTGTGTAGAGCTGTTTTCTAGTCACGGTAATGTTTTCATGTCTTTGAGTTAAAGAAATGTTGGTTTTGTTCCTTTAATATGGACATTTGAAAAGATGCTTTTACCAATGCATTGCTTTAGAAATTGGATGAGTAAAGTTACTTAAAGCCAGTATTGCAACTGATATTTTTATTGCAACAAAATTGATGTAGTGGAATGAGTAGATGAAATATTTGTACATGGTTTCCTCCCCAGGTTTTATGGAAAGAATTCTTCTTATGTCCATGGTGGTTTGGATTCAAATGGAAAGCCGGCAGATGCAGTCCATGGCCAGTCTGTAAGCATTTATGAAATCACTTCACAGTTCAATCAGTCATCTCAGTAAGGCACAGTATAAATCTCTAGAAAAATACTTCGCAGCAGGTAATTGGCTTTGAGAATAAGGTGGGAGGATTAGTAACATCAAATTTCAATGGAATTGAACCAAAGGACTGTGAATGTTCTCAGTTCTTAAATAGCAGATATTAGCACTGGTGTTTTCTTGAGGTATTTTTTTTTATTTCATACTCTTGACAGAGATTGAATGTTTTTTGATAGATGGGCTCTGACTCGAAATAGATACATACCTGCTTGGTGTGGGTGATGTAGTTTTAGGTGAGAGAGTAGATAGTTATGAATTTCAATTTAAGTGAAGGGTTTTCATATGTATTGTAGAAAAGAAGAATTAAGGCCCTTTGTACACGACCCCTAAACTCCGCCGCAAATGGCTCCCAGCTCCGGAGCTTAAAATTGTTTCCCCACCAGCTCCGGAGTTTACAGATAATTAAGTGTGACCACGCCCACCTAAGCGCGTCCCAGCGCACTTTTCAGGTACCTGCTCTCTGGAGGTAAATTCCTGATGCGGATATAACGTAGTGACTGCCTTGCTTCTGTTTGTTCTTTTTTTGCCCCCCCGCCCCTTTAAGAGATCTGAATGCAGTGCGGGGACGGCAGAATGGAGGTGAACAGCATTCTTTTCTTCCTTTTTTTCTCCCTCCCCTCACGTAGCCAGGAGTGCGGAGGGGGTGGGAACGCAGGAACAGCGACAAACCCCTAAGATCTCTGGTCCGAATTTAAGTGGCCAGCGGATCTTAGGGGTCGTGTGAAAAGGCTCTAAAAGTGCTAAGTTTTAGATCAGAGTTCAGGGAGGATAGAAAATCTTGTGACTTCACCACAATACTTCTGTACCTAACATTTAAAATTTTATTTATAAATTTCCTTTTTTTTTTTGCATTGAGCTCAAAGTGGTGCACATACAATCCCCACCCTCCATTCTATTTTCACAAGAATATCATGGAGTCAGCTGACATATAGTGATTTGCCCAAAGTCATACAGTGAGTTTTTATGGTTGAGTAAGAATTCAGACCCAGGTTTCCTGAACTGTAGTCCCTTAGTGTATGGTTCACCTATCAAAAGCGGTACCTGCACTATCAGAGCCTTTGGAAAGACACAGTTGGCCATTTTCAAACAGTCCTGGATCCATTTTTGGCCCAGTAGCTTTGTAAAGAAAAGCTGAAGTGAAGTCACTTTGATGTAAAACCCTGTCAGTTAAAATATATTGGAGACCAGAGGCCTTAACTGGTTAGCCATGCCTCTGAAGACCTTAAGGTTATGATAGACTATTTAAGTCAGATATTGGGGGCAGATTGTGCAGAAACAGCTTGAGGAGTTATGCTTTGTTCACCCCTGTTCTTGATAATCTGCCCGTGCTTATTTCTGCATTTATTCTCTGCTTTGGTTGTTGATATGGTGTGTTTCACTACCTACATGGCCTTTGTCAAGCAATGTGGTCGCAGAGCATCTCTTAAAGGAGGGATTGGTAAACCACTTCTGAGTAGATTGTACTTAAAAAAACCCAGAATCAATATGTTACTTAAATCCTTTTTTAGTTTCCTTAAACTATATTTTGCTGTCATCACTTTTCTAGGATATTCACAAGAAAGTGTTATCCCTGAATTTCAAGGATTGCCGGACAAAAATCCGCCATGTGGATGCTCATGCCACTCTTAATGATGGTGTTGTGGTACAGGTCATGGGTGAGCTTTCTAATAACACACAGCCCATGCGAAGATTCATGCAGACCTTTGTCCTTGCTCCTGAGGTATGTGGGTTGGGAGGATTTATCTTTACGTTAGGCCTGTAGGATGAAGATGCCAGAGAGAACACTGTGCTAGATTCTTCATCAGATGAGCCTCATGATGCAGTCGTTAAACTGCTGCACTGTAGTTATAACTGTGCTCACAACCTGGGGTTCAATCCCAGGTAGCCGGCTCAAGGTTCACTCAGCCTTCTGTTCCTCTGAAGTCAGTAAAATGAGTACCCAGCTTGCTTGTGTGTGTGTGGGGGGCAAAGTGTTGCCTGCATAAATAAATTGTAAACTGCCTAGAGCAGTGATGGCGAACCTTTTAGAGACCGAGTGCCCAAACTGCGATTCAAAACTATTTTTTTGCAAAGTGCCAATACAGCAATTTAACCTGAATCCAGGTGGCTGTGAAGGGGCAATGTCGGGTGCCCACAGAAAGGGCTCCGAGTGCCACCTTTCGCACCCATGCCATAGGTTTGCCAACACTGGCCTAGAGAATTCTTTCAGCTTTTTGTCATTATCTGTGATACTGGATTTTTCAGAATCATGGGCAGCTATATAATTTGCCATTGTAACCAAGCCAAAGTGATTACCTAGAGCTTGGATCTTCTTGTCTGTGCAACTTTATTCACGTACATCATATTGTGTCCAATGAAGCTCACTAGTTAATCATCTTGTAATATGCCTTTGTGGGAGATCAAGAATAATTTGCTGTTTTCTTTCCAGTTTCCAATGTTCGGAACTGGAAGCAAGAAAATGAGCTATTTTCAAATACTGACCAGCAATGGTGCTTTGAGCATTTCGCTTACCAGATGGGTCTCGCTGTTTCATTCTTGCCTTAACTCTATTGAACTTTCATATGTTGTATGCCATGTTATATTTGCAAAGAAGTGTCTTTGTATGGCACACTTTGCAAAAGCAGTGTTGGACTCTTTCAAAATGTAAACAAATGGGGATTTTCATTGGAAACCCAATGTAGTCCAAATTACATTAAAACTACTGTGTACTGAACAGAGGACAGTGAGAGTGATAAACTGAACTGTGTTCTTTCCTTGTTTCATCTCTAGGGGTCAGTTGCAAACAAGTTTTATGTCCATAATGACATATTCCGCTACCAGGATGAGGTTTTTGGTGACTTGGATGCTGAACCTCCTGAGGGTAAGTCCCGTAGTATTGATGTTGAGTTTCCTGGTTTTGACAGCATATTTACCTCTGATGTCTGAATATTTCAAAATGATGCATTTTAAATTGTTTTAAATAAATTGTTTTATAGTGCTTTGTTATCTATCCAGATATCCTATGATATAGTGCAGTCTATAAATATTCTAAACACAAATTTAAAAAATCAACAGCCTAAAAGGTAGTTTTATTCTTTTTAAGACTGTAAATAATTCTATTTCAGTTTTCCACCCCAAAAAACCCAAAATGAAAAAAAAATTGTTGTGTTTAATGTCCACATAAATCATAGTCATTTATGATTACTATGGTTGTAGGCTTTGCGGGATTCAAATATCATGCTATGTACGTAATTGTCTTGGGACAGAGATGAGGACAATATAAGAGTTACAATAAACATGCACTTTTACTAGAACAGTCACAGGTTTAAGGCTTTGTGATCCTTATTCTTCTATTTTCTCTGTCCCAGTGGGGCTGTGACAACTTTCAAAGCATTTTGCTATTATAGGAAATCCTGTAAATTATTCATTTTTAAAGATGGGAAATGTTCATGCCTTGTACTTAATATTTTAGTAGTATAATTTCAGTCAAATTATTGGATGGTCTTGGGAAAGGCTGTACAAATAAATTTAAGGCCATAGCAACTTTGGAACATTTGACATGCTAGATACTTTCTTCATTTCCAACTTTGTTTCTGATATTGCATGCAGAACAAGGCTAGAAGAAAGCCAGAACATAGAAAACTTAGTATTATTTGTCACTCACAAAGCATAAATGAGCCCTGAGTAGGTTGTTCAGTCCAGGGTGACTAGTACAGGTATGGCATTATATTAGAAGAAAAATTTGCTTCACTGATTCTTTTCCACTGTAGTCTCCACCTGGGTATCATATGCTGTAAAATGTCCCTCAATGCCCTGCTCTCAATACTTGAATATGTCTTAATTGTTTTGGACTGTATATTGTGCCTCATTACTGTAAGCCGCCTTGGGTCCTTTCCAAGGAGAAAGGCGGGGTAAAAATACTCTAAAATAAATGAAATAAAATAAAATAAATGTTTGTTTAGTTTTGAAATGAGTTAGTCATCCAAACCCTGTTTATGTCTATATAGGAACCAAATGTTCGGAGTTAAAAGAAATCGAATGTTCTGTAGTTTAAAAACCAGTTTGATCTGAACCAATGATGAGTGAAGAAAACTAACTCTGAGAATCTAAATTGCAATTAGCAATTCTTTATGGATAGGAAAGCACTTGTGCTGACTGTAAATTTGAACCCTTCATTAAAGCATACTGGCCTAGTCTTTCTTTCTCAAGCTGTGGAATTAATATGGAGAAATATCATAGAGTCTGTTTGGCAACATTATGTCTGAATCCATTGTTCTGTTGGTGGCGGTGTGCAGAGGCTACAGCGGACTGCTCTGTTACTAGGTGCATACTGGATTCGGGTCTAAAATAGTAGTGAAAAGGTGGAATGTGGTCAGTGGAATTGGGTTTTCAAGGTTATTGCCATGGCTTAAGTCAGGTCAGAGAGACTAATGCCTGAACATTACCTTACGAGTCCTTCAGACCTTTATAGTCATCTAGGGAAATGTCATAAGCCTGTGTGTTTATCATGTAGGCCTTTATCTCTTTAGGGTTACATTAGTATGAAATCAGATAACCATCTCCAGTTATATTAACATTAAAAGTGGAGGTATTAGTTCAGGCATGTCCAAACTTTGGCCCTGCAGATATTTTGGACTGCAACTCCCACAGTCCTTTGCCATTGGCAATCTAAGCTTAGAATTCTGGGAGTTGTGGTCCAAAACATCAGGAGGGCCAAAGTTTGGACATGCCTGTATTAGTTGCTTCACTGTTGCAACGATTCTAGGTAATCTGCTTGTCTGATAATATAAACTTTATTTATCTACATTGGTTCTACATTCCATATGCACAAAAATACTTCAAAGTTGCTGAAAACATCTAAACATCTTACAGCTATGGAAAAATGGGAGGCCCAGATGCTTAAACAGAAATCCATCCTTGCAACTTGTGAAAAGCTGCAGGTGTGATTGCCACCCAAGAGTTTTACTGCTGTGAGAAGGTTAGAGATGCAAAATTTCCATAATCTTTTTCTATTTCAGTTTTTCCAATTTTTCAGAAAAAAATCAAAAAGACTTCAGGAAAAATGGAAACACTCATTTTTTTCTGAATTATTCCAGCCTTTTTCCAGGCCTTCACATCTCTAGAGAAGGTGCAAACAAATGCACAGCCAAAAACTTAGGTTGTAGTTTCAATTCGCATAATTATGTTTCCGGGGTGCAGGAGCATGCATTCTAAAAATTCAGGAGCTTATGGCCCCCAAAACCACATTGAAAAAGTAGTGAATGTAACTTTAAAATACATCATTAAAATTTAAAAAGTATTACAGTATTAAGAATTTTTTAAGCATCTTATTGAACATACATAAAAAATATTCCAGGTGCGCATCCAGCCAAACCAGTTTGAATTTATGGAGGAAAGTTTGTGTCCTCATCTATTCTGAGGTGCTGTTTCAAGCTCTTGCCACTCTTTCATGTTTGATGCCCAGCGTTAGTGTTGTTACCTCGTGTGCTTAGTGTGGCATCTTCTTGTGTGCCTGTTTGCCTCAATGTATTTATATTCTTATCAGTTTGCATTTCTCATTAGCTGTAAACAACTAAATTTTTGCTGGTGCATTAAGTTTCTGATCCTTATAGATGGTCATAAATCTGTCAATGAAAATATCTATTGCTTTTACTGAGATGACAAAATACAACTCTCATAACCTGTGAGGCTCGCAGATTGACAGCTATTATTTTGACAAATGGTTCCCTGCACTTGTGAGAATACGTTTGTTTGTTAGTTTGTATACCGCCCAATTTTCCAAAGGAACTGTAGTGCTTACGTAAGCAGTTTACTTGGTAGGCAAATTGCTCAGAGAGTAAAGTGCTAGTGGACTAAGGTCAAGTACTACCGTATTTTTTGCCCCATAAGATGCACTGGGCCACAGGATGCACCTGGTTTTTAGAGGTATGTATGTGTGAAAAATATATTCACACATACATACTACAGTCCCAAAACAACTCCAGCCCCAGTTTATTCTCCAGCCATGCTGCTCTTGGGAGGCCTGGAGCAGCATGGCTGGAGAATAAAATGGGAAGACAAGCCTCTCTCTCCCCCCCCCACGTCTCCTTGCAGAAGCCTCCAAACCTGGTGCAGGTCCCCAGCCCCAGCTGGAGCCGCAACAGAGGCTTCCCCATCCAGCTGTTTAAAAATGTATCTTACATGATTGATTTGTTCTGTAGAATAGCAGACGGAGATCATTCTGCCCAATTGAAGACCATAGAAATCAGAAACAGGCTAGAGAGTAGCCACCCACTATGATGACCATAGAGATGCAGCTAGAAAGTGATTTGGTCCCCTAAGAATTGCCAAGCTTCTAATGTATGCAGCACCTGGGCCACAATTCTACTGCAGCAATGCACCATGAATTGGGAGCTGTGCAACTGTTCTGCAATATCATTCAGGCTGGCTATTGCATAGCCAGGCATATCAAAATCACACAGTTCTTTGGGGACTTGGTTGTGTGTCTACCTAGCAGATACCTAGAAAACTGTGAAAACCATTTGTGTGAGTCTGAAAATTCTCAGTCATCCAGGTGAAGTTATCTGGAAGTTGAGTCACTGCAACTTCTTTTCTTGTGAGAGCGAAATGTTTCACTACTCATCCAAGTAACTTGATCAGACTCAATGGATGAGCTACTTGGATGAGTAGTGAAACGTTTCACTTGCACAAGAAGTCCAGTTGCCATGACTCAACTTCTGGTGTGTGCGTGAGTCCAGTTATCTTCGTTGTCACTGAGTGTGCCTTCTGATGTCTGTAATGAATTTTACTTCATATGTAATAACCTGAGGGGGGTGGGATCTACTTTTTATTTTATCAGAATCTGAAGAAGAGACAGAAGAACCTGAGGAAAGGCAACAGACACCTGAGGCAGTTGCTGATGATTCATCGCCCTACTATGAGCAATCTGTTAGGTAAACAGAAACACAAAGCCTTATGGTAGCTTTAGACTAATTTGCATGTCATAAAGCAAAGCAAAGTTTTCTGCTTATATACCACCCCATCCCACTTCAAGTAGCCTCTGGGTGGTTTACAGTTTATCTACAGTACGCAGGCTACACATTGTCCTCACCCCCAGCAAGCTGGGTACTCATTTTACTGACCTCGGAAGGATGGGAAGGCTGAGTCAACCATGAGCCTGCTACCTGGGATTGAACCCCAGGTCGTGAGCGCATTGTTAGCTGCAGTACAGGCATTTAACCACTGCGCCACAAGGCTCATAATCCTATCATTTATTTAGATATACAACACGGAGGGTGTTGAAAGTCTGGTTTTACCTGTGACCGCCCATGTATGGGCATGCAGTTTCATGCAAGCTTGTGGTTTGAGGAAGCAAGTGGACATAATCTCTGTTAATGGCAGCAGTGGCATGTCTGGGTGATATCTAGTGATTTATTTAGAAAATGAAGCAGTGGCGACAGGCTCCTAACGAAGTATTGCTCTGTGGAAGTACATAATGGAAAACATAAACACCAGAAGTCAAATAAGGAAGACAAAATAGACGCAGTTTCTGGGTCTGTTCTGAAGTTAGGAGCAAGTGTTTGTACCCATTATGGAAATGCTTTCTCAATCAATAGCAACGACTTGGAGGAACAGCTGGAGGAGCCCATTGCGGAGCCTGAACAAGAAGCTGAAGCTGAGCCTGAGCAGGAGCCAGAACCAGAGGCTCAGGAAGAAAAAGCCGAGCTAGTGCTGGAAGAACCAGGCTCCAGAGGAGGCAGTAGAGAAGAGTCCTTCACCGGTTCCTGCCGATCCAGCTCCCGTAGTGCAAGAGGACTCCAGGGTATGTTCTCTTTGTCCTACCATTTTAGGCTCTCTCTTGGGCCTGTTCCGTGTTGTCTCTTAAAAGAGCTGAATGAAGTTTATAAGAACTATCAAAACATCCAGTTTATATGGAGCCTTGAATAAATTGTAGCTGCCTTGTATCTTGGGAAAAAGCTAGATGTTAATTTGTTTTTTAAAATTATCCTGCCTTTCTCATTAAAAAGGACTCAATGTGTCTTTAAATATCTGTTTTGGTCATTTTGTAGACAAAAAACAGCCTTGAAATAACGAGACTGCTGCAGCCATTAGTCAACTTACTGAGTTTAGAATGATCTTGCTGTGGACTCCTTGTGCTAGCCAATATATGGCATTTATAAATAGCTAATCTGGCAAGACCGAAAATCATTTTGGCATTGTTGTTTACATTCCACTTCTTGTGACACCTTGCAAGATAGCAACTGGATCTGTGCCAAAAACAAATCTATACATGAAAATGGATTAAAAGCTATTTCCATAAATGTTTTGTAGCCTAGGTAAAATTTTGCAGCTATAGAAGGATAACAATCTGTAAATTTAGAGAAAGCTTTGTTGTAATTTTGAAGATGCAGACATTTGGAATTTCTCAGTCATGTTGATATCTCCTTTGTTTCTGCCAGACATCATCATGGGCATCTGTAACTAGTAAGAATCTACCACCTAGTGGAGCTGTTCCGGTGTCAGGCATACCACCTCATGTCGTCAAATTGCCTGCATCACAGGTAGGAATATCTTAATTTGGTAATGCATTTGGGCAAAGATCAGAGCTGTGTTATGGAATTTAGGGCAATTTCAGTTTGGTGGTGAAGCGTGAGATTTTTTTTTGGGGGTGAGGGCGTGAGGTTCACTTCTTCCAACACTTACCAGGAAGTCACCTGGCCAGAATTCCAGTACCTGTACCCACACTCCCAAGTCCTCAGAGGGATTTTAGCATACACACCTGAGGCCCGGCACATTCCTCTATGCAGCCATTCCAAAAGAAGACAGTGAGTAAGGACTTGTTAACTGCCATCCCTATGAATCCCTAAATGCTAAAAAGGGATTGGGAGATTCGTAGTTTTTGGGGGTTTTTGCCCATCATGTACAGAACCTGTTCACCAAAGAGATTATCCGTCCTGTAACTCCTTGTAGTTCTCATGGAGGTTAGCACATCCATCCAGTCTCTCCTATTGCAGTTGCTGCAGCGAAGAACATGGTGGCCCAAAGGTCTGTGTCCTGAAGCTGCTCTGAGGATGAAATTATTTGGCGACAGGTGTCAGAGGTCCTGCTGGGGGAATTCCACTGGAGTGTGGTAGTAGTGGGATGGAGATCCCATGCCTCCTGGTGGTATTTCTGCCACTAAACAATGCTTTTGTTTTGTAATAGAGAATCCTTGATTGCTACAGGGAGGCAGTTACAGGTGAAACTTGAAAAATTACAACAACGTGCAAATGTTCATTTATTTCAGCAAGTCAACTTAAAGGGTGAAACTAATATACGAGATAGACTTGTTACGTGCAATGCGAGATATGTCAAGCCTTACTTTGGTATAATTGGGATGATTCTGGCCTACAGCTTATGAAAACCCCAAATTCACAATCTCAGAAAATTAGAAGAGTGTGAAAAGGTTCAATATTCTAGGCTCAAAGTTTCCCCCTCTAATCAGCTAATGAATCCATAACACCTGCAAAGAGTTCCTGTTCCTTTAAATGGTCTCTCCGGCTGGTTCAGTAGGAATCAGAATCATGGGAAAGACTGCTGACTGGACAGTTGTGCAGCAAACCACCATTGACACCCTCCATAAGGAGATAAAGCCCCAAAAGGTACAGATTGCAAAAGAAATTGGATGTTCCCAAAGTGCCGTATCAAAGCACATCAATAGAAAGTTACGTGGAAGGGAAACGTGTGGAAGAAAAAGGTGCACAAGCAGCAGGGATGACCGCAGCCTGGAGAGGATTGTCAGGAAAAGGCCATTCAAAAGTGTTGGACAGTTTCACAAGGAGTGGAATGAGGCTGGAGTTAGTGCATCAAGAGCCACCACACAGAGACGGATCCTGGACATGGGCTTCTAATATCATATTTCTCTTGTCAAGCTGCTCCTGAACACTGTTGCTCAATGGTCCAAAGTCCTATTTTCTGATGAGAGCAACTTTTGCATCTCATTTGGGAATCAAGGGCCCAGAGTCTGGAGGAAGAATGGAGAGGCACACAATGCAAGACGCTTGAAGTCCAGTGTGAAGTTTCCACAGTCTGTGTTCATTTGGGGAGCCATGTCATCTGCTGGTGGTGGTGCACTGTGCTTCATTAAGTCCAGGGTCAACACATCTGTCTACCAGGAGATTTTCGCAGACAAGCTTTATCGGATGCTGACTTCATTTTTCCAGCTGGACTTGTCACCTGCCCACACTGCCAAAAGTACCAAAACCTGGTTCAATGACAGTGGGATTACTGTGCTTGATTCGCCAGCAAACTCGCTAAACCTGAACCCCATAGAGTTCATATGGGGCATTGCCAAGAGAAAGATGAGGGACATGAAGCCGAACAATGCAGCAGAGTTGAAGGCCACTATTGAAACATCCTGGTCTTCCATAACACCTCAGCAGTGCCACAGGCTGATAGCATCCATGTCATGCCACGTTGAGGCAGTAATTGATACAAAAGGGGCCCAAACCAAGTACTGAGTACATATGCATGCTTATACTTTTCAGAGGTCCGATATTCTATTTCCAATCTTTGTGTTATTGATGTCATGTAAGTAATATTCTAATGTTCTGAGATTGTGAATTTGGGGTTTTCATAAGCTGTACACCAGAATCATCACAATTATACCAAGTAAGGCTTGGCATACCTCGCTTGGCATGTAATGAGTCTATCTCATATATTACTTCAACTTTTGAGTTGACTTACTGAAATATTCTAATTTTTCGAGTTTCACCTGTCCCTCTTCCACAGCTGGAGAAATGTTTGCAGGAGAAGATGGCAGTTTCCTTGAAATTTACTGCTTGGGAATGTGATTCAGCACTTAGTATATTGAAATCTGGATTGCTTGTATTAAGTTTGCATAAATATCACAAGCAAGTTTTAGCTATCCCTGATGCTGATGCTTATAATGACTAATGGTATTTTACTATCACTGTTGCCAGTTACCAGATGATTTTTAGAATTTTTAATTTATTTAACTACATGTCATATTTTGCATGTTAGTAAGAATATCCATGAGCTGGTTGGATAGCACAGTGACTTAAATATCTAGTTGCAGAGCCAGAGGTGCCTCCTGGAAGAATACCCAGCCTGTCTCGCCTTAGGCAAGCAGTCCAGTCTCAGAGTGAACCTGGAAGAAACTGAGGGAGGAGAAGCTAAGAAATATGTCAGGGATGGGTAACATGTGGTCCTTCAGGTATTTACTGGGCCCACATTGATATGCTAGATATGGTTGATGGGCATTGTAGTTCAGAAGCATATGGAGAGCTCTTGTCCCCCACCCCTTGGATATGGGAAGGCACTCCTGAGTCAGGCATTGCTAGGATTGAGCAGGCCATTAACCACTGCCAGAATCCAAATGAGCATATTTCACCGAGTCACCCCTTTCTGTCTGTCACTACCTTTAGGCTTTTTAGGAAGCACTCTCTTATTGGACCAATGAGAGTGTGTTCTACATAAATTGGTATATTGCTGTTCTCATATAGAATGATGAATGCTAGAGGGAAGGAGCACATTTCCCGCCAATGTTTCTAGCTGAGAAACACATTTCAAGGTGCAAAAGGCAAGGCGTGTCAAACAGTTGTATTTATTTTCTCTGTCCTGACCTTCAAACATATTTCTTTGCCTTTACCTGGGATTTCTGGGTTGCTAAGATACAGTTTGTCTGATCTCTGGCCATTGCATCTGTACAGAATCCAAGACAGGATTGGGGTAGGAAATATATTTTGGACCACTGATATTTTTTAAAATCTGCACAGCTATGTATTTTTACACTGATGCATTCTTTACAGCCCCGTCCTGAATCAAAGCCTGAGACCCAGACCCCGCCACAGAGGCCACAGCGAGACCAGAGGGTGAGAGAACAGCGAACAAGCATCCCGCCCCAAAGGGGACCTCGACCAAGTAAGGAAAGCTAAAATGTTGGAAGTGCATACCGTTTAAAAAGATAAATCAGGGGTGTAAAAAAAAGTGAAGGATTGCAAAAGAGACATATTTCACAAAGGAGTGTGCCTTAACCACTGGAAAGGGTTTGCAGCCAAACTGGATAGTATGACATTTGCAGTATTGCATCTCATGGTTAATGGGAACTCTCTATTCTGGTTTAGATGCCTGAGATTGTTGCACGTTGGTATCTCAGCCCATGGAATAGAAGGAGAATATCAAAGCAAAGTGGTCTGCTTATATACTGCCCCATACCACTGCAAGTAGTCTCTGGGCGGTTTACAGTTTACTTACAGTATGCAGGCTACACATTGCCCCCTCCCCATCAAGCTGGGTACTCATTTTGCCAACCTTGGAAGGATGGAAGGGTGAGTCAACCCTGAGCCGGCTACCTGGGATTGAACCCCAGGTTGTGAGCACAGTTTTGCCTGCAGTACTGTCATTTAACCACTGCGCCATGAGGGTCTTTCTCAATATCATTTGGTTCTTTGTGTTTTATATGAAGGTTTATCTGTTTCATGACAAAAGTAGAGAGTTGATGAAGGTGCTTCTAATTTGGAAGGCAAAATAGGTGAAGAAACAAATTCTTACTTCCTTTCTCCTCTCTTTTGAAAACTTAAGTGCGAGAAGGAGAGCAGGGCGACATGGAAACCAGGCGGATTGTCAGGTACCCAGACAGCCACCAGCTCTTTGTCGGGAACCTCCCTCATGATGTGGATAAGTCAGAACTAAAGGAGTTCTTTCAAAGTAAGTGTTGAGCGTAGCTCTCCTCCTGGTGGGGTTTAGGGGAATGTATCCAAAAGGGCATGCCTCTGTTTGAAGAACAGTCTAATGTGTGATTAAAGAACTTGGAAATTCTCTTGCAGGTTATGGGAATGTTGTGGAGCTGCGTATCAACAGTGGAGGAAAGCTCCCTAACTTTGGATTTGTGGTGTTTGATGATCCAGAACCAGTTCAGAAGATCCTTGGGAATAGGGTACTTTAAACTCAAATGGGTGATGTTTAAGTGATAGAAGTTAAGTTGGTACTGTATAACATCTGTCCATTAAAAAACAAAAACAAGCAAACAGCATTTCTTCTAAGATGTTAAGAATTGTTAAAATGTGGTCCTACACCCAAATACATGCATCTCAATTATATGTGGCTTTTATGTTTTGAACAATATAATATATAGCATTAATAGCATCTTTATGGCATCAATTTGGATTGAGTATTTTGAAGAATTATTACAGAAAGATGTAAAAATTATTTTAAAAGTCCTAACCTGATACTTATTTCTTTAAGTACTGAGGAGAAGATATGAAATTGAATTATTTTAAATTAAATGTTAACAAAATGCTCTGCAGTCTCTTCAAAGAGGAAGCCTGATTTATTTTGCTGGTACAGTAGGACCCCCGTATCTGCTGATTCGCCATCCACAGATTCAGCTATCCACGGATGGCAATTGACAGTGCAAGGGCCTGGTCTGGTGGCAGGCCTGCAAAATCGGGGAGAGAAGAGGAGGAGGAGGAGGAGGCTGTGTGGCTCCAGAGCTCCTGCCCGCTTGTAAGATCGGGCGGCAGTGAGGAGGCCACGTGGCTCTGCAGCTCCTCCTTGCTCGCCTGTTCGCCCACCTGCCCGCTCACCCATGATCCGCGGCGGCGGTGGCAGGGAGGAGGCGTCACGGGGAAGAGGTGGCATGGCTCTGGGGCTCCCTCCCTCCCGCTCACCCATGATCCTTGGTGGCAGTATGGAGGAGGAGGCGTGGCTCTAGAGCTCCTGCCCACACACTCGCTCACCCACGATCCTCAGCGTTCGTTCGCATTAATGCCAGTAGAAGTAAAGGGGATATTTGATAGATCAGTTGGCTCCGTATTATTGGGAAGTGCATGGAGAATGAAATGGTCTGCTTAAAATCCCCCACAGAAGATTTTGCTAATTTTCCAGACAGCTGCAAGGGTTGAAAGTGAACCCCACCGGTATTATAGATCAATTAGACTGAAAAGCCTTTGCACTCTAAGCCTTGGAGTGCATCTCAGTAGGCATAGGAGATCACTATTTACATGGGTATTGTTTTGAGCGTTTGTTGTTAACCAATGTATTGACCTCAGTTTACTACTTTTCTCTTCCAGCCAATCATGTTCAGAGGTGAAGTGCGTTTGAATGTGGAGGAGAAAAAAACACGAGCCGCCAGGGAGGGTGACCGCAGAGACAACCGACCCCGTGGGCCCGGTGGCACCCGTGGGGGGCTGGGAGGTGGGATTCGAGGTCCTCCACGTGGAGGGATGTCTCAGAAACCAGGATTTGGCACTGGAAGGGGCATCGGGCAGCGCCAGTGATTAATGGATGACGTGACAAGACGAACCCTTCTTCCTGCAGATTTGTGAATTTCAGCCTTGGATATCTTGGAATGTGGCCCTACCCTGTTATAGACTGCTACGTTTGATACTATTTTGGCCCATTTTGTTTGTGTTTGGTTTTGTGATTTTTTCCCCCTAGTCCTTGTCCCAAATGCCAGCTTTGTGGAACAATATTTCAGGAGAAAAGTGGATTTTAAAAAGAAAAGAACTGAATTCTTGCTTGCTGCAGACATAAGGACTGGATTTTTTTCTTTTTCTTTTTGGGTACCAGTGGTTTTTCCAAACGGAATGTGTGGCGCTTTTTTCCTTATTGAAATGGGGTGTGCTTCAGTCAGTGGAATTATCCTTTTCGGCTGCATGTGTTCAAGAGCCTGTAGGAAAATACAGCACATGACAAACATTTCAAGGCAGGGAAATACGTTTTTTCTTTTAGGAAGTGAGGTCACATAACCTAGCCCGCCCAGGTCTGGAGATACTGTCACTTGAAAATCGACATTACCCTTTTCTCTGAGGCGCTGTAAAAATGGAAGAAAGGGTACCATAGAATTCTTTCTTTTGGTACACAATCACGAAAAGGAATTCTCACTACTGTTTTACCACTTACAAGGATTGTGGGATAGGTTTTAAATGTCTAGAACTTGACTCTTTAAAACACTCTTCCTGAACTTGTGAAATTTTTTTTTTTGAAATAGGGACGTTTTTTCATGTTTAGTTTGTATTTGTATTAAAACAAAAACAAAATTGTTGTGCCTTCTATTTATCTCTCATTCCAGTCTTGGCAAATTGTTAAAAAATAAAAATAAAAAAGTCTAGATTTGCTTTATCCAGTTTTGGAGTATGTTGAACTCTTTTTAGAAAATATGTTTGTCTTTCACCTTTCTTCCTCATTGACCTATATGTTTGTAGTGTTGCACGATGTTTTTTTTAATAGCCTTACAGATTTCTGTAACACTTCGTAATGCTTTTTGAGGAGGTTCAGGGGCTCAGCTATGTACTGACACCTCCATTAGCTCTGAAACGAGTGCCTTCCCATTACATGACTACAGAAATGAAATTATACATCTTTAAAGTATGGACATAATTCAGGTTGTGCCGTATGTTGCTGTGGTGTTAATAGTCTTAATAGGCTTTAAAATGCCATTCTAATAAGGATGTAACTATACAGCCCGAGTTCTCAGAATATCCATGCTTCACTGCAGTACATGGCATTGGATGAGCTATGGGATATTTGTCTTTGCTGAATGTATATATAAAACAAAATAAAATGCAGATCATTATTGCAGCTGTCGGAGTGCGTAATAGTCTCCTGCACAATGTGTTTAGAAGAATGAACTGTTCGTAAGGCTCCTGGGTGAGAAGCTGCAGAACCCAGTTTCAAATCTATTCTGGCTGTGACCAAGGCATACAAAGTTAAAGTAGGAGCGTCTAAGTGGATCGAGTTACAGGCTGTGTTACAACATTGCATTTAACCCATGTTTGATGTGAAGATAGTAGCAAATGTATGATGTGCTACAGTAGAAGCAAGATATTTTTGTTTTCTGCAGTCAGTAGTGTGAACAAATGCCAATATTTCAAAAGATCTCAAGTTAATTAAAACTAAAACAAAAACTTTTGTGAACCTTTTAACGTTATGTCAGCTACACACGGCAATGTGTGGCCTCCGTACATTTGCTTTTTGCTTTGCTATGCTCGAAACTTAAATTCATACCTTGAGGGTCAATATTTCTAATATAGAAAAATTGTGTCTTGGTGGTTTTAATATATGTAAAGTGGCTTGTTTTGAATTACTGTTGTTGAGCTATATTGAATCCCCATGTAATAATAATAGCACTACAGCAGCATGGCAACTTGGTGTCCCAAGACCTTCTTGGACGAACGCTCTCAGAAGCCCTTGCCACTAGCTATGTGGCAAAGCAGAGTGTCTCCAGCAGAGTGCCAAAAGAGCACCGAGATTTCCTCCATACCTTGTCGATAGGGAGCAGTCAGAAGCAGGTGGGAAAGTGGTTTGCCTTTATTCAAGGTTGTTGGGAATTCCATCTGAGATGCAAAGCCAAGCAAAGTGTTCCATTTATATGCCACCCCATAGTGTTTAAAGCACTCTATGGGGCATTTACAATTTATTGACACAGACTACACATCCTCCTCCCCCCCCTCCGGCAAGCTGAGTCCTCATTTTACTGACCTCGGATGGATGGAAGACTGAGTCAGCCATGAGCCTGCTACCTGGAATTGAACCCCAGGTGGTGAGCACAATTATAGCTGCAGTTCAGCAGTTTAACCACTGCACCACAAGGTTCAGGATGTTCATTGTACCTGTAGCTCATGCCCAGACAGGTAATGAGCAAATGTTGCTCACTGTTCCCTGCAACCAACATGAATTTATTTTCAGTCCATTGTAGTGTACTACAGTGGTACCTTGTATAAAGGAATTAATTCATTCCAAATTAAATTATGTTAAGCAAACTTTCCTTTATACAAATTTCCCATAGCAATGCATTGAAAACAGAGTAATCCCTAATTGTGACCATTTTTATGTTGTATGGATTCGCCCCATAGGCGATTCTGTTAAGCAAATTTCCCCTATCTCCAGAATCTTTTATGTTGCACAGATTTTATGTTATACAAACTGTTTGTTATACGAGGGTCCACTGTACTTAGGTTTTCTAGTGCGACATAAAGAAGAATGCATTATTGTAGCAATTTTGTGTGTGTTGCGCATTCTATTTTGTTTCCTTTTTTAAAAAAATTCCAACCTACATTCTGTTCAACAAATCCCAAGTCACTATGACTTTATTAATTTAATCAACATTATTGCAGGTAACTGTCTACGGTTGTTCCTGTGGAAATTCTAGTACCATGCTAAACAACTTGCTGTGGATATTTTTGACTACAAATCCCACTATTGGCTGACATGGTTATGACAGCTGGGGTTTGTTACCACAAACTTCTGAATAGTGGGTTATCTATGCTGTTAGTAGATACACGTTTAAATATTGGCAATAGTTTTAGGTTTGAAAATGTTCAGCAAATGTTTTAATGACATGTTCAGAAATGGGTGTCATAGCAAATTTTAAAATAAGCCCAGTGTTGAGTCAGAACTAGACTTCCATGTTTGAATTCATACACCAAACAGTACTTGCCTAACTCCTTTGACGTGTATAGATCTTTGAAAGGTAATACCATGTTGCCTTACATAGAATGTGATCATGGAACTATCCTGCTGACGGTTGATTCATTACAGATAAGCAATATTTTTGTCATGAAAATTTTAGGATTTAATTGGATGGGGGCCAGTTTGCTTCCATTTCACAACAGAGTTTAGAAACTGAATTGGAGTAGATCCGTCTTTGATAGGAACCAATTAGAATCCTGCTAGTGCTGCAAATAAAGCAGACAAAGTCAAAGAATTGTATTGTGACAGCTTTCTTCTCTGCTGTGTTCTAATATGTCTATCTGCATTAACTGCTGATGTTTTCTGATTGCTGCTATATGCTGTCAAGTTTTGTCTGATTTATGGCAGTCCTAATAGGGGGTGGCTAGTTACTGCTATGCCCCCAATGAGTTGCTTTACTCTTGCCTTACTTCATCTCCTGCTTCCTGTCAGCACCTGGCTAGCCACTGTGGAAGTGGAATGATGGATTAGATATGCCTTTGCTCTGATTCAGTAGAGTTCTTAGGTTCTGTGTTCTCAGTTGTCACAGCTTTCCCTCTTTTATTCTTTCAGGATTAGAAGACGTGAGGCCATGGACATTTGGGACTTCTAGAAATACAGTAATAATTATTGCAGAGATGTATATTGCTAATGTGGTCTTTCAGCAGTTACCCATGTCTGGATTCCCCCAGATTCTTCCTCCTTCCTTTTCAGTCTGCAAGCCTGAGCAATGTTCTAGGATATCCAATGATTAATGGCTTCCTGCTCAAGCTTTCAAAGCGTCTATATCTAATAAGCCGTGCCCAATATAGGACATGTAATCCAGCCGTACTAATTTTACTTGTTGCTGGAAATATACCGAGGGTGCAGAAGGGCTGAAAACCTATTGCTGTCCTAAAGCCACAGGCCTCTGAAAGCACAAGATGTTCTTAGTGCCTTATGGGAAACAAAGCGGACTACTGTATTTTTCTGTCTATAAGATGCTCCCATGTATAAAATGGCCCCCAATTTTCCAGCCTGAAATAACAGTTGTTGTACTGTGTGTTTCTCTCATTGGCTAACTTCCGTGTATAAGATGACCCTAAATTTTTAGTCTTTACAGTTCTAGAAAACAATATAGTCTTATACATGGGAAAATACAGTACATTCCGTTAGTGGGACGGGTCAAAGGAAGTGTTTGAATTCCTATCATTATGTGCGGTAGCAGGTTAACAAAATGTTTTTGACCAAGAAATGGTGGCATTTAGTTTACACTTGCAAATGTTCCCTGAGGTATATTATAAATATTAATAGTCCATAGAAATCAAAGTTCCTGAGACAATTTGTTGCTAAGAGGAATGTTTTAAAAAACTTGCTCCTCTTGGATGTATGTTGAGAATACACCTACACAAGAGTAGTTCCTGACATAGTAGCACCAGGTGCATCTCTGATGCAACAAAGCCCTGTATGTCAGCTTGTTGTCAGTCACTACCTTCATCAAGGATTGATAAGACCAATTATACAGTAAGAATCCATAAGAAACCATGTATATATATGCTGTTCAGAGGCCTGAAGGATGCTGACCATGGCGCAATTAACTACAGGAAAAAAGATTCAATTTAAACATTAGGAAGAATTTCATGACAGCTGTTCGGCAATGGAATATGCTGCCATGGAGGGTAGTGGAGTGGCCTTTTTTGGAGTTTTTTAAGCAGAGGCTGGATGGCCATCTGTCGGGAGTCCTGTGATGGGGTTCCTTCATGGCAGGGGGTTGGACTGGATGGCCCTTGAGGTCTCTTCCAACTCTGTGATTCTATAAAATAAGTCAAGTCCTAGGTTGAGCAGTTGAGGGCAACTTGAGAAGCCTTGTCCCAAAACCACCATTTTAGTGGTTAGTCATGGTGACTCAGTTTCCCCTAGATTCATTTGAAGGAGATCTGTCTGGGCTCAGCAAAGCAGAAAGCAGAACAAAGGCCCATCTTTTGAGCGAGGCACAGAAGGCCAAAGGCTATATTTCAAAAAGAGGACAGAAGTGTTGTTGCAGAGCAAAGATTGTGGATTGAAGCCGGATCCTAAAATGAAAACAGAGTGCAGATAATGTGCGAATGCTTCTTCTCCAAGTAAATACAAGAGGTGAGCTCTTTTCAGCTGAATAAAGGAGCAAATACCGTAAGCAAGGAAATGTGCATGACTGACATTTTTAGTGAAATAAACTCTAGCCAATGTGAGATATTGAGGATGTGAAGAAATGCCTTGCCATTCTTGCTGGTGAAAATGATTAAAACATTCCTTATTCTTCCCTCCAAGGATGAGGGAAGTGAGGGTTTAACATGCTTAATAAGGGAGTGTATTTCCTAGTGGGATTAAGCAGTGTTTATGTGGAGCAGACATTCAAGTACAGAAAAAGGAAGCATTAATGTGCCTAGTTTGGGAGTGAAGGTGGGTGGGTGTTTAGTGTGAATTGCCTTGATTTGGGGGGCACAGCTGAAATCTTTTTGTCTGTGAAGATCCTCAGTCATCTAGGTGAGGTTATCTAGAAGTTGGGTCATGGCAACTGGATTTTTCTTGAGAGATCGAAATGTTTCACTAATCCAAGCAGCTTCATCAGTCCAAGGAAAGCTAGTGGCAAGGCCTGCAATTTATAGTTCACCTTGATTTCACAACAGAGGTGGGGGACTTGGGCACAATCTGTCTGCTACTTATCAAGGTGCTCTTTCATCAGTCCCCAGACAAATTAGAAGCACTTCACACCTCCACCAGCAAGGGCATAGCTAACAACCCATACTTAATGGGTGTTGGGAAAGGTGGCATAGGTGGGACTTTAACCCACCCTAGGCCTTTGTCCACCAAACCAGCCTGTTCAGATCATGATCCACCTATGAATTTACTCAGCTGTTGTCAAACGAATGAGCCTATTCAGGCCATTGTCCAAATTATGAGCCTATTCAGACCAGGGTGATGCCAAATCAAGGTGAACTATAAAATGGAGGACTCGCCACTAACCTTCCTCAGACTGACAAAACTGCTTGGATGAGCAGTGAACTGTTTCAATCTCTCAAGAAAAAACTCCAGTTGTCATGACTCAACTTTCACTTAGATCTTTTTGTTTGTTTGTTTTGCTTTGAACTAAACCTTTTTATACAGCTCCAAACTAAATCCATCCATGGAGGGAGAAGTGGTTGCCATGTAACCCTCCCTAGGCCTAGCATACTAAAGGGGTTAACTCACACTTGGTGTGTTGCTTAAATGTTTTCCTGCCAGATTATGTTCTAAGCTCAGATCTACTCAAGTTCTACCCAATTCAGACAGAGTTAGAAAGCCACCATTTCTATCCCATTGTTGTTGCTCTAACTACAGGAGAAACTCGAAAAATTAGAATATCATGCAAATGTTTATTTCAGTAAGTCAACTCAAAAGGTGAAACTCATATATGAGATAGACTCATTACATGCTAAGCAAGATATGTCAAGCCTTACTTTGGTATAATTGTGATGATTATGGCATACAGCACATGAAAACCCCAAATTCACAATCTCAGAAGATTAGAATAATGTGAAAAGGTTCCCTATTCACAATAGTGCATCAAGAGCCACCACACAGAGACAGATCCTGGACATGGGCTTCACATGTATTCCTCTTGTCAATCCGCTCGTGAACAACAAGCAACTCTGAGAGGTGTCTTAACTGGGCTACAGGAAAAAAAAACTGGTCTGTTGCTCGTGGTCCAAAGTCATCCTTTCTGATGAGAGCAACTTTTGCATCTCATTTGGGAACCAAGGACCCAGAGTCTGGAGGAAGAATGGAGAAGCACACAATGCACAATACTGCTGGTGTAGGCCCACCATGTTTCATTAAGTCCACGCAGGGTCAACACAGCCGTCTACCAGGAGATTTTGGAGCACTTCATGCCGCCTTCCACAGACGAGCTATATGGAGATGCTGAGTACGTATGCATGCTTAGACTTTTCAGAGGTCCAATATTGTTTGATTAATAATTCTTTGTGTTATTGATGTCGTGTAATATTCTAATTTTGTGATATTGTGAATTTGGGGTTTTCATAAGCTGTACGCCATAATAATCACAATTTTACCAAAGTAAGGCTTGACATATCATATTAGTTTCACCTTTTGAGTTTATTGAAATAAATGAACATTTGCACAATATTCTATTTTTTTGAGTTTCACCTGTAGTTCTTTTGAGTAACAGGCAAAATTAAAACCTTTAGACTTTCAAAAGGTGGCACACAGCGAGAGAAAGCGGCAGCATGAAGGAATACCATCCCTGTCCTGTCCTCACCTCCTTTTGGATTTAGGCTGCTACTCCTAGTGTTGCTACTGTCTGTCTCTTTCTGTCTGCCTGCACCCCTCTCCTTCCCCCCAAGGATGGTATCATGCCTTTGTTCTCTGCAGTTGGGGAAAAAAACCAGCCATGGTTCCTGACATCTCCATTGTAGGGAGCTAGAATCAGGACTTCTATCATCTTTCTTATCCCAAAGTGTATTTCTCTAATAAATAAAGGCCTTGGGTTTTTATTTAAGAAGTGTGGCTATAAATCAACATTCCCTTTGATTTTTCTGCCCAGCTGTGTGTGTGACTTTGTCCCCACATGGTTCTCGTGACTGGAACCAAAAAGACAGGAAACAATCATTGTGGTTGTGCATAGCAGGAGGAACACTACATGGAAGGAGATGGGAGTCATATGCGCCTGCACAGCCGCACACTTTGGGGGAACCTGACTGTAAATGCTTTATAAAGAAGCATGTGAGATCAGGTAATCAGAGATTTGAATCCACTAGTTGACATTGCTGCAGTATCTCTGTGCACATCCTCTCCAGCATCTGTAGAACTTTTGGGAGAGATCAGTTAGGCATCAGCAAGTAGATTCATTCTGATGCTGACAACACCACACACTACTTCCTGTTTCTGTTTTAAAAACCGAGTGAGAAGATAGAATGGTCAGGAGAAAACCGAGGTTCTGTTCTTTGGGATGTCCTACTGGGTACAGTGGCCCTCTCTCCAGTCTGGAGGGTATTACCTTTCTGCTGGCTGACAGAATGAGGAATCTGGGTGTGGTCTTGGATCTAGCCTTATCTCTGGAAGCCCAGGTGATGGCCGTCTCCAATTCTGCCTTTTTCCATCTTCAGGAGATCGCCCAGATCTGCAGGTACCTGGACAAGGCCTCCCTGAGAGCACTTGTGCAGACGCTTGTGATCTCGAGAATAGATTATTGCAACACTCTACGTGGGGTTGCTCTTGACCCTTATTCGGAGGCTACAGTTGGTACAAAAATCAGCAGCCAGACTGATGACTGCATCACCCCAGTTCTAGCTTGTTTGCATTGGCTGCCCGTTGTGTCCCGAATAAGGCTCAAGGTACTGCTTTTGACTTACAAAATCCTCCATGTCTTGGGACCTGAGTACCTGACAGAGCAAATCTTCCAGAGGTCACCTGAGGCCTGGCCCACCAGAATGTCTCAGGCGCTCTCATTATGGGTGGACACTCCTAGGGAGGCCCGGAAATCAATCACTTGTAACCAGGCCTTCTCTGTGGCCACCCCTACACCATGGAACAAACTGTTGAGTGAGATTCGCCTTGAACAGTCCCTGCCAGCCTTCTTAAGACCCTGCTTTTTAGAGAGTCATTTGATGACCATTAGTTTTTTATAAGCTGCCATCTTGTCTCATTATTTTATTATTTTGTTTTATTGTTATTACTGAATTATATGTTTGTTATTTGTTTTGTTTTTTAATTGATATGAATATGATTGTTGTAAACCGCCCAGAGTTCCGCTATGGTATAGAGACGGTATAGAAATAAATAAATATTTCAGGAAGTGAGTAAGCATAAACCTACAGGTCCAAATGAAAAACAAACACAATTGTGTGGTCTATAAAGAACTTTACTAGGTCACCAATCACACAAAGGTGAGCTTACATCTCTTAGTGAGGATGGGCATTCTAGTCCTTGGCTTAAGTTGTGTCTTGTGGAGAACTTGGACCTTCTTTGAGTTTTCCTGTGTTTCCACCATATTGAAGTAACATGGTTTTGCCTTTAAACAATGGGGTCTAAGTGCGTTTAACTTGAAAAAAATCCAGCTTAGTATCTGGTACTAGACATTTGAAGCATGTTGAATGAGTGTGTTCAACAAAGGCATGAAATGTTAGATTTTTAAAAACGTTAGTTCAGGCACATTGTATTTGTCAATACACTTGACTTAGAGGAAGATCAGATCACATTGTATGACACGTTAAAGCAGAACACAATGAAATTCCCAAAGGTTCACATGCAGTACTTTTTCTTGCAACTGTATACTGTAGTATGATGCCTATTCTGTATAATGTCCCATTTAAAATGTTAAATGATTTGACCTAGGATATCTTAGAAAGTGGAGCAAAGGAAGCTATTTTATACTGAGTCAGATCACTGATTTATGTGGTCCGGTAATGTCATTCATTAGTGATAGGAGCTTTCTAGGGTTTCAAGTTGAGTTTCCCCTCAGCTGTTTGTGGGGAAATCCAATGACTGCCTTCCTTGTCAGTCATCCCATAGAGGTACTACCAGGTCTGACCCTGCTTAGTTTCCAAAAACAGATGAAGGTGGTATATTTAGTGTGGTGTGGTTTTATCACTGTAAAAAAATAGCATCCCTATCTAGTTGGCTTTTAAGAAGGGCCTTAGGAGACTTCGCACCATAGAAGGGATTGATAATGAGACAGGTCCCGCTTGGTGGCGATGATAGCAAACTTTGATATCTGAAGGGTACAATACTCTGTCCTTGTAGCAACGTGCTGTCCTTTTCTTGTGTTTCTCCTACTTTTAGATATTTGGCACAAAGACTCTTACCCTACTCAGTTTATAGTGTAGTGTCTTTGGCATCCCACACTCATAACTCATTTTTCCACACACAAAATGACACACACCCAACAAAATTGTCAGAAAATGTTTATTTTTGTTTTTAATTGGATTTGGCATGAATGTATGACTGAATAAATATACTTTTATATACACTTAACAGAAATTTACATTCCATCTTCAAACTGCTGAAATAGATTTTCTTTTTCTTAAAATTTATTTTTACAAGCCAAAAAAATATTCTGCCATTAACATCTGAATGTTTTTTCCCTGTGTGTTCATGCAAGCTGTACCTCATATAAGTTACAGGTTTATCATGATGTAAAAATGTTCACTCTTAAGGAAGCAGTTGCTTTGCGTTTGGATCCGATGTGGCAAAACACATCCTTAATAAAGCATTAAGGCCATACCAATGGGACACACACATATAAATTCCACATAGAAAAGGCAGGGCAACCCCCTAATTTCCTTAAAAAACTAAGGGCAGAATCACTTACTCCACAGCCAAGTTTCACTTAGATTTGACAACATTTTCGGAAGGTCCTTCTATTGAGGAAATACCTTCTAAAGTGCATGTTTTCAACATTCACGTGATTCTTAATTGAAAATATTGGCATGAAAAGCAACAATTTTCCTCAATACTTGCTTTTCCACCTGAGATTGCATTTTTGGGTAAAACCGCTGGTTGATCCACTGCAAATGAGCATAAAGTAGAATATGTGTGTTGACACAATTCGTCCTCTATCAAACTTTGACATGTTCAACTGGATTCCACAGTCAACTATGGCCCGCTTGACACATGTTTGGAGTGGTGGCGTTAGGAGATTCCCAGTCGCCAGAATAAGCATGGGGATAATCTGAATGACGCAGGCAAGATAAGCTGATGGACTCTTCCCAGCTTCTTGCCTCCTGTCTAGCTGATATTGAATGGCACATTTTCCTATGTCCATGCAGCCCCTTCATAGCATGGGATAGCATCGAGGGAAATAGTTCCCCTCTTGCTACATGCATGTTTTTTTGTGCAACATTCTTCATTCAGAGATCTGCACTGTGATAGAAACACAGTTTAAGTTGAACCTTTGCCTTGGTTCTAAACTTCTGTGATACTTTACTATTTTAGACACAAGTTAACATTGGCAAGAGAGGTACTTCTGACAGTTCTTTGATATGATTTACAATTTATGGAGCACAGATTATTATTTTTTTCCAGCAAGAGCTCTTCGGGCACGTTGGAATACTGGCCAGTCATCCCCACTTAGTGGGTTTGAGTTTATCACATCCAGAGGACACTGTGGGAGAAGGCTAATACAGACTGACTTCCTTTTGAACAAACTGGATTTGCTTTGAGTTGTGAATGTGAAGTTTTTCTTAAATTACAACTTTGACGCGTCTTTAAAATCAAATGTCATATTGCTGAGGAAGACATTCTTTTCCCACAAACTGTATAGTCGTCTCTGTAGCAGTGGTAACTCAGTGCTTAAACATCTTGATTTGGTGTCCCCTAGACTACTGAAAGCATCGTGCACATCTCAGGTTGAAGAATAGCAGATGCAACTGAACTGAAACAGGTTCTCCGTCCCTAGGCTACATCAGTTCATCAAATGTTCAGATAAAACCTAATCAGAGCAATGGTCCAGTGGAACATGTCTTAGAACAAAGGTTGTCTGTGACATTGGATACAGGGGCAACCCTAGTCTCAGAGGAGCTGACTCGGATACTCGGCTGCCTTCTGAAACTGGAGCTCAAACACATATGATGGCTGCCTAAGGAGGAAGACATCCCTACAAACACAAAGGAGTGATGGTTCCCAGGACAAATCCAAGACATGTTGCCTGAGGTAATGAACAAGGTTGTGTCCCTATCCAGAACCATGCATAGAAGCTGCCTAGATTGGCAAATGAATCTTCCTCCAGCAATGAAATGGGGCAGTGTTCCCCATTGTCTCTGAAGGCAGCAGACCATCTGGGGGCATAGTGAAGGCCACATGGGCCAAACAGTTGCTGCTTCTAATATTTTGCTATCACACCCCTTTCTCTGCAATTCCTACCTGAGATAGCCACCCTCAATCTGTCCAGTGGTGGGGTGGCCTTGCATTCTGCCTTCTAGTTATAATGCCCTGCAATTATATTTTATCCCAATTCCATGAATCCCTTGTGTGTTGAGTGGTTGTGGGGCAAAAAGGTCAACATCTAGAGATCTTCAGCAAACATCTGAAAGCATTTCTATGCCATAAATCAAGAGCAAAAATACTTCCTACTGTTATCTGGAAGTCAGTCATGGCAACTAGACTTCTTTTCTTGTGAGACTGAAATGTTTTGCTACTCATCCAAGCAGCTTCATCAGTCCTGATGAAGTCTAGACTGACAAAGCTGCTTGGATGAGTAAGTGAAATGTTTCGATCTTTCAAGAAAAGAAGTCCAGTTGGCATGACTCAACTTCCAAATAACCTCACCTGGATGACTGAAAATCTTCACAGACATCTTCCTACTCTTATGACCTAATAAGCCATAAAACAATGAGTTCAATGCAAATAATGAACTTTCTGAGAATGCACTCCTGGCCAAACTAGGACAAGAATGATACCAACTGAAATATTTCTACTGATATTTCACAGTCTCATAATCCTTGTACTGCATGACATCTTTGGCCTGTGTTCTTATAGGCTGAACCCCAGTATTGGCTTCACCCACTGCCCACTGTTAACTGCTTCTAGCTAAAGATTTGCAGCCTCTATTTAGACTCTTGTGCTTGGTCTCAGAATTAATGGCAATATATTTGCTGCTGGCTGGGTTATGAGTATAGAAACTCAGCTCCCTTTAAGCACACACTGCACATTTAGTTGAATTATGTTTTGTACAACATATCTCCAATCCATATGTTCTGTTGGATGAAAAGGTGTGAGAGAAATCAACAAGGGGCTAAGAAAAACACTGTCTCCTCCACAGTACGTGTCAGAGGCATTAAATCACTCCTGCCACTTCTACAAACACTTTCTAAGTTCAGGCCTATCTGGTATTTAGAAGACACTTCCAAGCTGGAGTGTTGGTAATAAAATGTGAAATCGATTAGGGAATTAGAAAATAATGCAGAATGACAAGTGGGGAAAAAGGTGTTCAGCACAAGTTATAGAAGATAAATAATATAATGTAGAACTGGGATATTAATAGTCAATGTGTTGCTAACGTGTGGAGAATAATGGAGAGTTAGTTACACAAAAAGCATTTTTGCATGCCAGTTAATTAACTTGGCATTGATGCTGTCTAAAAATGTTGTGGATGACATAGTTGTGAATGCTTACACTCAACTGCAGGTTTAATTCAATGTAGTTTATGGACATCATGGGATTTAAATGTGCGTTGAGAAACTGGATTATATGACCTGCAATCTCGGTGGATCAAACATACAGTGTATGCCTTGGTGTTGGATGTTCAGATTTAAATTTTTTTTCAGGGTAGTTAAACTGTTTTCAAGAAATCCTGGAATATGCAGTATGTGTCTGAATAAGGGGCTGGAGATTTCTAATGCAACCCAAGCATCTGCTGACATATAGTTAGTTGGAAGTGCTGAAAAACATAAGCTGAGCCATTATGTGCTAAATGCTCAATCAGTGGCTATTAAACTCAGTCTCTACCTCCATAGCTCTGCTTCCAGGGTGTCTCTGTTATCCCTACCCACCATTTTGTCCGTTTAACCTTGCTTCTCTAATTGGTGCATAAACATCCACCCTTCACTTCCAATTTTCAGGAGGAAGCAGAGCACATTTGTTTTTGTGAAACCAAAATGGGCAAAAGAGGCTGTGACCCATTGGGGTTGGGGGGACTCAGTTCCCTGATGCCAAGTGATTAGCTTTAAATGTGGAATCTCTGAGATGTGCTAAAATTATTGCTGATGGTGTCGACAGATTGCCTTGAAAGTTTAGCTGGAGGGTAAAATGCCTCCAGCAACACTGATGCATTCTGAAGTACAGCCATCCTATAATAGGCTAGGGCAATGGGGGGAGGGGAGTTGACTAGTTGGGAGTGCTGGGCCTCTCCAACCAATTTGTAGAGTTGAGCAAAATATATGTGGCATTCTCATGGGGGAAAATATTTTCTCTTATATCAGTTGGTTGTGTTTGGTCGATATACATGACACTCTGCTGACGTCCAAAGATATAATAAGCATGATTCCTAATAAATCTGAAGTTGGGATTACAGCACCATTTTAAACTGGGGAAAAAGCCCCAAGGAAAGCACTTTTTTGTTTTTGAAAAGCACACATTTGGGGGAAAATAATTTTACTAAAGCTGAGGGCAGCTAAAGTTTTTTTTTTGCCCTGCTGCTCTTAAGTTGTCAAGTCACCTCTTAAACTATGGTGATCCTACCAATGAGTGACTTTTCCTCAACAGCTCTGCTAAACTCTTGTAGTTTCCTTTATGGATTCAGTCTATCTCATACATTGTCTTCTTCCATTCCTTGCTTTCAGCTTTTCACAGGACTATTGTCTTTTCCAGAGAATCTTGCCTTCTCATGATGTGCCCAAAGGAGGACAGCCTCAGGTACCAAAAACAAATGGAAAGTGTTGTACAGTATGTTTAAATTCAGACTGACCCATCAGATCCGCAAAGGCATTATTAGCAGATAGGTTCAGACACAGGTTGCTTTGTGAAAAGATAAGAAAGTAGGAAAAAAACTAAAACAAGTTCTAGTGTCACCAAAAAAGATCAACATGTTTTAGGTAGACCAAAGGTTTGCAAATGGCAACCCACTTCAAGAGGTGCATACCAGAAGCCATGCACCAAATAAAATGTGCTCAAATTTAAGACATTGTTTTTGTTCTGCACTCCAGGAATAGTGCACAAACGATTAATGACATCACTGCCTCTTTGGAAATACAAGAAGATGTGTGTCAGAAGACATGCCACTCAATGAGTCTTTCTTTCTTTCTTTCTTTCTTTCTTTCTTTCTTTCTTTCTTTCTTTCTTTCTTTCTTTCTAAAGGGTGCTTTATTTCAGGCCTATTGTGGAGAGAAGGCTTCTTCTCAGCTTTTAAGCAGACATTATGGACAAGAAGCCAATTGTTATGCCAATACTTTGATATGCAGAAAGAAGATACTTCCTTTCTGAATCTTTGGCCATCAATTTCCATTTGTATGGTTGACTCTCTTATCTAATTGCTCCTTACAATTTAAAAATACAATAAAACCATTCAGTCAGGAGAGGAAGGTCAATAAAAATTAATGCTGCCAAAGAAAAAGAAAAAGTGTGTGTGTGTGTGTGTGCGCGTGCGCGTGTGCGTGCTCATGTGTGTGTGTGTGTGTGTGCGCGCGCAGGACAAATGCACAACCACAACTCATGATGTGTTCTCTCTACAAGGGCCTTTCAGCCTTGTTAGTGCCTATGTGTACTGGTTCTGAAGCAAAAACAAGTATCTCCCAACGTTAAATTTAATCTCACTTAACAAGGGCTTTAGATACGGGGTGCAAGATGAACGTTCAAGCACTGGTATTATTTTGTTTATTTGGAAGGCTAGGACTGTGATGCAGCAATGGCATGGAAGTGGCTGCAACCAAAAGAACTACAGAGTGAGCCCCCTCATGATTCACAGTATCATTCCAGTGCATTGTGGGAAACTGAAATGATGACAGGTCTAGTGGAGCAGGGTTGCTCAGGGTGTTAGGCTGGAAAAACCATCAAGAGTTTGGGCTCAGGAGAGGCACAAGTAGTGCACTCTGTCAACATGCTGGGAACTGTGGTAGCTTCCAGGGATGTGGGATGTTGAAGTGAGGCTGGTTGGCATGAGAGCAAGATGTTGTGGAAAGCTTGCTTTATGTCCCCACCCCTTCTGTGGAGCTTACAAGAGCTCTGTTTGAGTAGGAAATCCCCATACACAGAAATATCATCAGATAACAGTGAGGCTGGAAAGGCCCTCGGCTAGTGTCCAAGGATAACTTTCAGTGTCTCAAAAATAAAATTAATAAAATTATTATTGTTGTTTTAACAAATACAGTACTGTATAATGGTGTCTACACAAGGGCTAATTGTAATGCCCTGAAGGATGACAGATTGCTATAATTATATTTCAAAATAATTAAGCAGCTTGATAAATATAGTGGGAATGCACCAAGACACAGTGATGCTATCCCACTTGTTTCCAGCCAGCTTCAGCTGTAACAGCACAGTTGCCAAAAATACTCCTTTTTGTATATTAAGAGGGATCAAATCCTGCTATGGTAGAACAAAGTGGGGCTGCTGATTTTGGCTCAAGAGAAATAGGAGCTTGCTCTCCCAACCCAAATAAGACAGAGCAAAACAAAACAGAGGGTAGGAAGGGGATTTCTTCATTGGAAGTTGGTCCTTTCAAACCAAGTGAAATGGCATGAATGCATCAGTGTTGCATTCTCAGCTATGAATCTTAGTCCTTGAATTATTATTGTGTGGAACTATGGGTGGAGATAATTGTGTGGCTGCATCCTTATGTATGAGTAAAGATTTAAACAAGCAAACCTCTCAACAATCCAGATCCTAGATAGCTGACCTAACGGAAATAGTCTTTTGGATTTAACAGCTCAAGCAAGGCCATCTTGGCCTTGCAACTAAACCATAGAATGCAATGCTGCATTGACAGCTGCAGAATTGGGCTGTGAAATTTAAAATTATGTTGGGGTCCATTAGATAAACTAATAACCCCTGTGTGTGTGTGTGTGTGTGTGTGTGTGTGTGTGTGTGTGTGTGTGTCCTAATTTTAATTTTAGTGAATGCAGAAGGGCCTTTTTGTAGAGATGGGGTAACAGAAGTAGAAGGCTTTAACTATATTGGAAGAGGTCAGTCATGGTGGTCATCACCCAAAGGACAGTTTAATGTGAGCTATATTAAATATGTCACTCGCTAAGGTTGTTCATATAGACAAGGAAGTAAAAATGAGCCATTAAATTATCTATGTAGTCCATATAGAAATTGTATTTGACTGGTGCACAAAATTTTCGAAGTAGTTTTCCCCAACAGGGTATTTATCTATCCATACTGATACAAAATACCAATAATAATTGTGTGCCATTTGCCAATTCCCAGTTAGGGTGACCCTCCCAAAGTAAAGAGTATTCAGAAATGCTCTGTTTTTTCCGGGGTGTAGGGTGTGACTTTGGGACTGTGCAGTTTGCCCAAGGCTGTACAGGTTGTCAAGGCATGTAACCCAACCAGCCACATATGCTCTGGATGATGTCAGCAGGAGGTCTTTCTCTCAGAAGGGGTTCAAAATCTCACTCTGACTCCACATTCCAACTCATGAAGATATACCAACAGCATAAACAAACAGAAGGGTAAAAATTAACCAACTACAACACCCTGGCCTGGGGTTGTGGAGAGTTAGCCATGCACTGTATGACCTGGGTCCTAGCTACCTCAAAGATCGAATCTCCCAGTATGAACTGGCTTAGGTGCTGAGATCATCAGGAGAGTCCTTTCTCTCCATCCTGCCACCCTTACAGGTAATTCTTGTGGAAACACATGAAAGAGCCTTCTCTGCTGATGCACCCAGACTCTGGAACTCCTTCCCACAAAAGGCCAGGACTGCCCCATCTCTGATGTCTTTCCAGAAACAGGTAAAGACCTTTTTCTTCAGGCAAGCTTTCCTTGAATGATGGACTACCTACTGTGTCTTTTATTTGAATCTACAATACATGGCTACACAGACTTTGTGTTTATAACCACTTATAACTTTGAGTTTATATCTCTCCTTGTGTGATTGCACTGACACCATGTTATCAACGGTTACTTTTAATGTTGCTTCTAATGCTGTAAGATACCCCTCAATTCCCTGTTCTCAAACTGAAGTCCAAAAGCATCCATATAGCCAAAGACCTTTCTCAGCTCTAAACCCTCAGCATTTACAGTCAGATTCAAAAAATTCAATGTCAGCTCCTGGATTTATGATTCTTTGGTCTTGAGTGTACAGTATTTATCATGGGGGGCTCATCTTCCCATTTCCCGGCAGGGACTCGTGTATTTTGAGACCTACCCCTATTTCTAATCTTATTCAAACAGGCCAACATTTTATCAAGCAGTTTCTACATACTGAACACTATGCACATTCCTCGGGCCATTTGATTAATTGTTGCTTTGCCTGGCATTTGGTGACTTGCAATGGAGACAGTGCGAAAATGAAATGATAAACAAAAGGACACAGTAATCTGGAAAAACAGCAATTTGGAGAATGTATATCCTTCTTTCGCTTTGATACACAAAACTATAGGTAGAGTGTATTTACATTTTTCAAACCCTCACATGTTTATCCTGACCTGAAAGTACAGCTTCATGCACACAAAGTAAAGGATACTTGATCTCCAATGCCTATTTCAGATTTAGATTATCTGACTGGATGATGGAAATCAAAAAGAGTTCCTCAAAACAAAGCGTACCATTCTAGATCTTATGGAGGTCCAAGTATGAGATGTGTATGTGTGTATTTGATTTAAATCTTGGTTTTTTTATGATTGACATTTAAAATTTAGATTTTTAACATTTGTATCATAATTTAAACCATGATTTAAACAACAATATTGATTTTTATTTTAGTGCATTCTAACTTGGGAGATGGTTGACTCATCAACCCATAAGATCAACTGGTAAAGAGATATGGACAGAACACTGTTTATAATTTAGGCATGCATCGTGTGAAATAAAGTAGGCTGTGTTGGCAAATTGCTGCTAATTAATGAGGTGCTGAATATGTTTCTGGGCAACCAAGGGGCACACATCCAGGGAAACAGCCAGCACTTTATTAAATTGCCGCCATTGGCCTTCTCAACTTCCTTTTGATATTTCACTTATGCATTTGTAAATCACCAGTAGGATACTAGCCTCCAGGATACTATTCTTCCTCACATGAGACTGATTTTTTTTTACACCGATTGTGACAGTTTTGAAAAGTGAAGCTGATGGCTTCCTCATATTGAAGTGAACTCATTGCTTTCTGGGTGATTTTATTCAAAACTTTAGTGATGCAGGTCCAGGTGAATCCTTGTAATGTTTCTCTCTAAGTATATGTTATGACAACTGGGGAAACATAAGCAGTATGTTGGATCTTTTTCTAGTTAAAAGTATCCACATCTGCAGACCTAGGAGGACCATGGCTTCTACCTGGAGGTTTGAAGATGGGGACCGAGAGGGGGATGTAGATGATGCCCACTGTTGCTATGGGAAATACTGGTTTAAGAGGAGTATTTGTCTACAGCTATTGTTTGATGCAGATCTGTTGAACTAGATCTACAGATATTTTTTCCAGTTGTGCAATTGGGGCTCATTGTATAAGTGTGAACTGATTGTCATTCTGCTTGCTGAATCGCTTTTTATTTTAAATTTTCTAAAGTGCGAAATCGGAAGTTAATCCCAAAGCAGCAAATTAGTGCCTAGACGATAATACCAATGGGGCACTGCAATTACTTAGATGTGTGTGTGTGTGTGTGTGTGTGTGTGTGTGTGTGTGTGTGTGTGTGTGTGTGTAGATACACAAACACACATGCATTTCTTTGTCTTCTCACCCATATCTTCTTACAAACACTGACTCAACTTACCATTATCCAGCCTAAGGGGCTTGAGAACGTATCAGGTTTTAACTTCCCCCGTTAAGCTGATTATCTCCCCACCCCATGTAAACTTGGACAACTGTTGTTTCTCCTTCTACAATGGAGCACTAATGGAACCCGTATTGGGAAGAAAATACCCGCACATGCCAAATGGTAGAGGAGCTCAGAAAAACCTCATTTGTGTCTTGTTAGCCATGAAAGCTAAATGCAGCACCAAAGAGAGTTACAAAAATATAGTTGGGCTTGCAATCTTACTTGACTACTATTAATGTTATCTAATGTCAGAAAATAATGACTTCTTTTTCTTTCTGATTATATATATATATATATATATATATATATATATATATATATATATATATATATATATATATATATATATATATATATATATATATATATATATATATATATATATATATATATGTTGTTATGGGTGGATTCGGGTTTCTTCCGTGTAGAAATCTGGTTGTTCTGGCGGCGTTTGAGATTTATCTCACTTCATCTTCAGGCTGGTGTTCTGGCTTCTTTCTTCTTGAAGCAAAGTGTGGTCTCAGTTGAAGTCCTTCTATAAATACTGCTGGGGGTGTGTGTTTTGCTTGCTCTGTTGCTGATTGTAGGTTCCTTTGTTCCTTTGTTCTTTTGTGATCTGCTGTGTGGCTGAGGCGATCGTTAAGGGATTAACTGCTGATGGCTGTTTAGATGGCTGTTTACATGCTGGTGGGTTAGATGGCTGGTAGGTTCTGGCAGTATCCTGGGCTTTGGTGGAGTGGGGTCCTGTGTCTTGTGAATTCATTTTGGTCTGGCTACGTGTCTGTGGTCTCCCAATGTTTTTTTGGGGTGTGTGAGTGTGCTCCATGTGGTGAGACCACAGACACGTAGCCAGACCAAAATGAATTCACAAGACACAGGACCCCACTCCACCAAAGCCCAGGATACTGCCAGAACCTTTCTAACCCACCAGCATGTAAACAGCCATCTAAACAGCCATCAGCAGTTAATCCCTTAACGATCGCCTCAGCCACACAGCAGATCACAAAAGAACAAAGGAACAAAGGAACCTACAATCAGCAACAGAGCAAAGCAAACCACACACCCCCAGCAGTATTTATAGAAGGACTTCAACTGAGACCACACTTTGCTTCAAGAAGAAAGAAGCCAGAACACCAGCCTGAAGATGACGAGTGAGACCTCGCAAACGTCACTACACGGGAAGAAACCCGAATCCACCCTAACATGCATACCTATACCTGTGAAAATCTACGAAAACAAATATATATATATATATATATATATATATATATATATATATATATATATATATATATATATATATATATATATATATATGCATGTTAGGGTGGATTAGGGTTTCTTCCCGTGTAGAAATCTGGTTGTTTTGGCGGCGTTTCGACGAGGTCTCACTCGTCATCTTCAGGCTGGTGTTCTGGCTTCTTTCTTCTTGAAGCAAAGTGTGGTCTCAGTTGAAGTCCTTCTATAAATACTGCTGGGGGTGTGGTTTGCTTGCTCTGTTGCTGATTGTAGGTTCCTTTGTTCCTTTGTTCTTTTGTGATCTGCTGTGTGGCTGAGGCTATCGTTAAATGATTAACTGCTGATGGCTGTTTAGATGGCTGTTTACATGCTGGTGGGTTAGATGGCTGGTAGGTTCTGGCAGTATCCTGGGCTTTGGTGGAGTGGGGTCCTGTGTCTTGTGAATTCATTTTGGTCTGGCTACGTGTCTGTGGTCTCCCAATGTTTTTTTGGGGTGTGTGAGTGTGCTCCATGTGGTGACTGGAGTGGGGTGCCGCAGTAGATGGTGCAGTCGTGGTTTTGTTATTGGATGGTGGTTTTGTTTCATCTGTGGGAAGGGTCTGGGTTTGTTTGGTGTGGATGGAAGGTGGTGGCATCTTGTGTCCTTTTGGACCTGGTGTCAGTCTTTGTGACAGAGGCTCGTCTGTTGACCAGGGCTAGTTTCCAGATGTCAGGCAAGCGGGAGGTGTCATCGCGTTTATTCATGTTGTTTGGGTGTTTCTCTATTTCAATGGCTTCCATGATTATTCGACTGTTGAAGTGTTCAGTTTTGGAGATGAGTTTGGTTCTTTCAAAGTCAATCTCATGACCTGTTGTTTTTATGTGCTGGAAGAGAGAGGAAGATTTTTCTTCTTTTTTGACTGCGTTCTTGTGTTCTGCCGTGCGCTTATTCTCCTGTTTGTTTGTCCGATGTATGTGGCTGGACAGACTTTGCATGGTATTTCAGACTCCTTGGTTTTCTAGCTCAATCTTGTCTTTGGGGTTTCTTAAGATGTTGGCTATTTTTGGTCGGTGCAAAAGGCTGTCTTGATATTGTGTTTGTGGAGAATTTTGCTGATTTTGTCTGTGGTGCCTTTGATGTAAGGGAGGAGGGCGGTGCCGTTGTTCTCTTCTGTTTCTTGGTTCTTGGGGGTGTTTCCTTTTGGATTAGTTTGGTGATGGTGTTTTTTGGAATCCGTTCGAATTAAAACATTCGAGAGAGTGTGTAATTCAGTTTTTAGGTGGTCTTTGTCAGCGAGGCGTTTGGTTCTGGAGATGAGGGTTTTTGCTACGGAGTTGATCTGTGCAGGGTGGTGGTGTGATTGTGCATTTAAGTAGCGGTTTGTATGTGTTTTTTTCTGGTAGATGGTATGTCCTAAGGAGCCGTCGGGTTTTTTGTAGATTAGGACGTCCAGGAAGGGAAGTTGGTTGTTGGCTTCTATTTCCATAGTGAATTGTATTTTGGGGTGTAGGCTGTTGAGATGTGTGAGGAAGTTGTTCAGTTTATCTTTCCCGTGTGGCCAGATAACAAAGGTGTCGTCAACATATCTGAGCCAGAGTTTGGGTTTATGTTCGGACTTCTGTAACGCGTTGGTTTCAAAGTGTTCCATATATAGGTTTGCGATGACCGGTGAGAGGGTGATCCCATGGGTGCTCCTTCTATCTGTTTGTATCTTTGTCCATTGTGGATGAAGTATGTGTTGGTTAGGCAGTGGTTGGTCAGATCTAGGATGTGTTTGGGGGGGTTGTATTTGTTGTGGATAGCTGTCAAGGCTTCTTGAATGGGCACTTGTGTGAAGAGCGAAACAACATCGAAGCTCACGAGTAGGTCATTGGGTTGTAGGTCTTGTTTCTTTATAATTTCTATGAAGTGGAACGAGTTTTGTACGTATGAAGTGATGGATTCTGCATAGGGCTGGAGTTGTTTGGCAAGAAATTTGGCGAGGTTTTGTAGAGGTGAGCCTATGGAGCTGACTATGGGTCTGAGAGGTATTCCTTCTTTGTGAATCTTGGGGAGGCTGTAGAGCTTGGGGCATCTGGATGATTTCTCTCTGGGGATGATGCTTGGCTTGATTTCTTCACTTAAGGGAGAGGCTTTTATTTTGGCTTTGGTGGTTTTTTCCAGGTAGGTGGTGGGGTCTGTGTTCAAAGGTATGTAAGCAGGGTCTTGTAGTAGGTTTGATAGTTTGGCTTGGTAGTCGGATGTGTTCATCACCACTGTGGCATTGCCTTTGTCTGCTGGGAGAATGATTATGTTGGTGTCTTTCCTCAGGGTGGAGAGGGCTTTTTGTTCTTCTTTGTGTAAATTGCTTCTGGGTGGTTTGCTGGAGCAGAGGACATTGGTGACTTCGAGTCTGATTTTGTTGGCTTCATCTGGGTTGATTTTGGTTAGGCTGGCTTCCACTCCGCATATGATGTTTTCGGTGGGGATGTGTCTGGGGGCGACTGCAAAGTTGAATCCTTTGGAAAGGACTTTGGTCTCTGCGATGGTGAGTGTCCTGTCTGATATGTTGTGAACTGTTTGTTTCATGGGCTGTTGTGGGGGGCTTGGGCTTCTGGCGTTTTTCCAGTTTGTGGAGTTTGTTGGTGTGTGTGTCTGTATCTGTTTCAGCTCTCCAGGCGGCAAGTTGCTTGGATTTGTTCCAGAGTGTTGGGTGGATTTTGTTGCTGAGTTTGAGGTGGAGAGTGAGTAGGTCTCTGTTGGTTTGATCTAGTAGGTATCTTTTCCTGTGTAGTTCGCTTCTGATTAGGGCTAGTTCTGTTCTTTTCAGGATCCTTTCGCTGGATGGGGTTTTTGAGTGGAATTTCAGTTGGAAGCTTGTGGGGATCACATTTTTGTCTCGGCAGTTGCGTAGGAATGCAATGTCACATAAGATGGTGGCTCTTCGGACTTCTAGTTTCTCGTAGGTTCTGGTCAGCTGGAAGGTTTCCTCCCCGTAGAGGTCGGATATTTGTTTTATATTTATAGAAGGACTTCAACTGAGACCACACTTTGCTTCAAGAAGAAAGAAGCCAGAACACCAGCCTGAAGATGACGAGTGAGACCTCGTCGAAACGTCGCCAAAACAACCAGATTTCTACACGGGAAGAAACCCGAATCCACCCTAACATGCATACCTATACCCGTGAAAATCTACGAAAATATATATATATATATATATATATATATATATATATATATATATATATATATATATATATATATATATATATATATATATATATATATATATATATATATATATATATATCTCCCATATCCTACTCTGAGATTTATCAATTAAAATTTATTTTCTGTAATTTCTATTTACATTGATAACGTTTTTCATCCCTGCTAAGTGCAGACGTGGAATACTTTCTTTCTGTGGGTTTTGTCTGAACACCTTGGCGTCCCACAGTAGCATTTGCTTTGATAGTTTGCAAACTGCAGAATTATGGCAAGTATCTTCAAAGGAATCATGCCCCTTGAAATGCCATCTGATGAGTCTTTCATCCTGTTTTTCTGGGTGACCTGTTGAAGTCAATAGGTGTGAATTTGTCACTGAACACCTTACTGAATGACACAGAAGGTATAGATTAGTCCTCACTGAAATTAGTGGAAACATCCAACAGAAAGACCCACTCTTTAAAAAAGATACGCATTGCAATGTTAACTTAATACCTTGGGGGCATTTTAGCATGTCTATTTTCACTACTCCAAAAGGCATATCAAATACACCGGTTTCCTAGTTATCATTCTCTGTGTTGTATTTGGTTGTTAGGGGGATCCTAAACTGATTTGCTTTCTGATGTGCAGTTTAGCATCCCCTCAGTCCTGCCCACAAAGAATTGATCCTCTGAGTCCAACTCTTGCTTTGTTTTGTTGCTCTCATTGACTTTGGACTGGTATGGCCTTATAGAGCAAAAGTTGGTATAAGCATAAGTGCAATCCTCTTGGCACATGGAATCATGAATCATTCCATTGGCTTTAGAATCTAAGCTGTTAATAGGCTAAAAAAGGATTTGTTTTTGCATTATAATTAAGCATGAATATATATTTAATATATTACACTGTCTGGACTGCTGCCTTAGCAATCCTCAACATCTGCTTGCTGTTGTCCCTCCCCTCAAGTTTCTGGAAGCTTCCGTCCCTTAGCCCACCCACCCCCTGTATTCCTCAGTTTATATATTCCTCAGTTTTTAAAAATAGATATTGCCACATTCTTAAATTCATGCATCTCTGCATTGCTATTGCACATGGTGTGTATAATAACCATCTCGTTTGCCTCTGCAACCCCTTCTTCCTCTTTGATTTCAGCACATGACCCCTCCCCATCCAGCTGCTCACGGCTTGTGTACGTCTTCCCTTCGGACAATCTTGTAGATGATCCAGTAGAAAATGTTGAAAATGAGGAAAGCCATGGGAAAGCCAATCCGTGAAATCTTGTCTATCTTCTTGGCTCGTTGGAGGAAAAGCTTGCGCATTTCGTCAGGAGACCGGGACGGCGGTGGAGGCGGGTTGACGGTGTTATTGTTGTTGGGTCCTTTGACAGAGATGCCGTCCTTGGCTTGCAGGCAAGCTGGTCCCATCCCGTAGGCCGAAAAGTTGAATCTGCCTTCTCCGGTGTCGTCCTCCTGAAATATATTAAACATAGGGCTCTACTTACAAATAAGATATGGGCAGTGCACCCCTGCTATAAGGCTCTCCTGCCAATGCGCCCAAAGTCACTGGGGGAGGGGTAAATCTCCCATGATGCCTTGGTCTAACAGGGACAACTCTTTTCTTGGGGAGACTAGCCTTATAGATGGGTGCGGTTTATTCCACAGATGCAAAGCAGGGGATCCCCTTTATAATTGGAAGGTGGGTTGAGCTGCATTGCCTTTGGGAACCATCCTTTGAAATTCATTAAGAAGAATATCCCCTGTTTTGCTTCTGCCCCTCCTCCCCATCCATACCTTCTTTGTTCTTGGCTTGCCCAGAAGGAGCGGGCTCCATGTAACTCGGATAGCAGAAGTCATTTCATGGACATTTCTATGGAGTTACATGGACATTTAGCAGAAAGGCCTGGTCTTTAAAACATAGCTCTACGGATCAGTCACTATGCATCGATGACACCATCCAACCATCTCATTCTCTGCCGTCCTCTTTTCCTTTTACCTTCAAACTTTCCCAACATCAGGGACTTTCCCAAGGAGTCCTCTCTCCTCATGAGGTGACCAAAGTACTGGAGCCTCAGCTTCAACTTCAAAGTGGGTCCTAGATCAAATCAAATCAGGCAAAAATGTTGAAACCGAGGCTGCCTTAGTTTGGGCACACCAGAAGAAGGCAGGATCCTCTAGGAAATGACAACAATGCTAGGAAAATCTGAAGGCAGCAGGAAAAGAGGAAGACCAAATATGCGATGAACTGACTTCCTAAAGGAAGCCACAGGATTGAGCGTACAACAGCTGAGGAGGACTTTTGAGGATAGGATATTTGGGGGATCACCCTTTCCTAGGGCTGCCATAAGTTGGAAGTGAGTTGGTGGCATATAACTACAGTACACATAGGCCCAAATTCTCTAGCTCAATGTAATAAAACATATTGATGCACACCCATTGAATCAATGGGATATTTTCAAATCAGATCCTTGATTCAAAGAGACCTAATCTAACTAAAGTTTACTATAATCAAGTAAATTGCAGTTAAAGTAGGCCCAATTAAATCAATGGAATTTACAGAGAAGTTAACTCATCAAATCCCCATTGATTCAATGCATTCTTTCTAGTGCAACTTACAGCAATAAGCAACAGGATGTCGCCCATAGGTTCAGAATGAATATCAGATTTAAGGCAAAGGTACATTCAGTGTCTTGGATGAAATACTGCATTTCCTAGTTAAACGTTAAGAATCATTTGGAAGAAAAAGTGTTCACGTGGTGGCAAGTAACGATTAACCAGTCATGTGGACTTCTGAGTAAAATGGCTTAGCAAGTCCTCTACATATAGGTCTTTTGAACCCTTCCTCCGCAGAGTATCTTTTAAAAACGGCCTTGCTTTTTATATTGCATGGTATGGATGAATTGTATCGCTGCACATTTATTGCGAGGAAGTATGAACGGATGTGAGAGCGCTTGGCAAAGTCTGAGCAGCAAAGGCCACATGATACTTTATCTAGAGTGAGCTGCAAGGTATATATGACTTACCTGCATGGCCCTTTAGCCTCAGTTATAAGGCAGGCCTCTAATTCTGTGTCTATTTCCCCTTAGACCTTTGCTCTGATGGGGAGAGTGTAGAATTATCTACAGTCAAAACTAAAACAATGACATCTTTTCTTGACTCACCGTTCTCTGCTTGTTCTCCCTATTTACAATATTTTCTTTGACACCTTGCAACAGCACCATCAACAGACACTGTGTTTGCTATTTATACCATGCTTTCTAAATTATGAAAGGGGGTCAAGGTGGGATTTGTGGTGCTCCTTCAGGCATTGTTATGGGGTTGCAATATCCAACAGAGGAGTTTTTTTCCTCTCTTTTACTTCTTTGCACATAAACTTGCTCCCTCTTTGAGCAAAAATCAAAGCAAGGGGGAAAGTTACCCAAACTGTAATATACATTGCTTCTGGACATTTCAGGAGCAGTTTGTCACATGCCATAAGGAGATGATATTTTCTACCAACAGATATTCATAAGGAAGAACCAGTTAGACACATGGATTTCTCTTAGATGTCTTTGTCTTTAGATATTTGTTATCTGATATTTGTTACAGTTTAGTGGGTTCGGAGCACTGGCCACAAAGCCGGGCACTAGGACATGGAATCCTGTCTGTGCTTCCTAGTCTGGCTGTGATCTCCTGTGTGGCTGATGAGCTACATGTGCCATGTCATCTTTGCAACCTGGGCCACTAAAAGAAGCGATTGGAAAAATCACTTCTGAATATTTTATGTCAACAAAATTCTGGGAGGTTCTTCTTTATAATTTGGAACCAAGATGGTGGCAGATGGTTGCCACGACATCTCATGGGTCCTACCATCCCTTGGGTTGCACCACTGATTAATTCCCTTCCACCTGCAAATCATTAAGGATTTGGTCTTCAATGTTTGTGGTCTTAAGTTTGGGTGGTCAGTTTTTGTCTTTTGTTTTGTTTCCTTGCATTGACCAAAACTTCCTTTGTCAAACTTCCCAGATATGCAGTTTAACATTCCCTTTCCAATTGCTTACTTATTTGCTTCTGTAACCACAACAGGACCCTGAAAATACGCAGTAAAATGAGTTGTTCCCCTTTAATACCACGGAGGCTTGGAAACTAGAGCCGGAAAGAAGGACAAAATGCGAAGTAGGAAGGTAGAGACCAAACCAGAATACGAAAATACAACGCAGAAGAGAGGACACTAACTGCACATTAAAAACCACATGGCCGCCCGGAAAAAAAGACACAGTAAATTTATATACGCAGAAAACTCTGGTAAGACCGTGGCCTAAGATAAGGCAGGCCTCACCTTAAGATAAGCAGTACCACCGTAAAAAGCAGGAAAGTAAAACAGTATTTCCTTGCAGCCATGCCGGCCAAATGGCCATGGACTTGCACAATGCTGGCTATTCAGCTTGAATACAGAGATGAGCACTGCCCCTAGAGTCAGACACAACTAGCACGCATGGTTGTGTGTGCTGGGGAACCTTTACCTTTTTACACTCATGCCAGCAGGTGGCAGCAATGCAGAACAGGAGATCTCTCTCCTTGGGAAGAGGCGAAAACAAAACCCGAAGGTTTTAGTGATATAGCGGCAGACTTCAGAGCTGCGTCAAATTCAGGAAGACAGGAGCTCAACTCTAAGGAGCTAGGAAATCCTATATTCTCATTTCTGGATTTACATTTGCTATCCACCGTGATCCGAAAATCATCCCCTGTCACTTTCCACCTGTCTGTTGCTCTGCTCTTCTGAGCAAACAAGGGGCCAAGAGCTCTGTCTGATTCAAAGGCTGCTCTCACCTAACCCCTTCCCTTCTCTCCGCCCTGTTGCCCAGTGCTCCCTGTTTCTGGCGTTGATCCTTGTTGGAAGAAGCAAGGAATGGCCAGAAGCAGCAGGACCTTGCCCTAGCCAGCTTAAGTCCCTTGGGGAAATTAGCTGTGCTTTTGCAGACTGCTTTAACATCCTGTTGTCTTTTTCCTCAGCCTTTGGTTAAGTAAGGATTGACTGCCCCAGAAAAGGAAAAAGGAGGAGAGAGAGAGAGAGAGAGAGAGAGAGAGAGAGAGAGAGAGAGAGAGAGAGAGAGAGAGAGAGAGAGAGGCAACCCTGGAAATGTACTAAAAAACAACAGGGAGTTTGAATGAAACAATAAATTGCTCTGGTTTTTGTGGAAGGTTACTTTTTTGGGGACTCTAGCTCCACAATTCTGCACTCATGTTCTTGAGGCCCTAGTTTCCAAGCTCTGAAACTGCCCCATGTGAAGACCTTAATGCAGGGAATAAGTGCTCCGTTTATTGAGTTGCCCTGGTTTCTTCAAGATTCAATTTGCCATTCTTATCCGCTGTAAATAAACACATGATTCTCCAAAGCATGGAAGGGAAGGGCTGAGGTGGGCAACTAGCAAAGGCCTGCGGCTGAATCAGGGAGAGATGCCAAAGGCTCACAAGAGGTCAGGGTTTCTGCTTCCTAAGAACAAATTCCAAACTCATGACTCCCTGAGTTGAATATAAATGTGAAGAGGGCATTCTGCCCTTGCTCTCACAGAGTCAAGACAGAATCCACATTATCTTGGGCTGAGACTGGCACCAGGCACTAATGGTGCATCTACATTACAATTTTCTATTCATTTTATGCAACAGTAAGTGTCATTGGCAAATTGAAGTGGTGATGGTGGTAAAACGTCTGCTAGTGCTCCCCTAGCTCACTCATACACAGGCAGATCTCAAGGTTTCTTGAGAAGCGGAAGGAATATTGTAAGCTCATGGCAGGCATGAGACACATGCCACCTGCCCAGCTCACCTTGAGATGTCTCTGCCACAAAGGCCCAAATTGCTTTGAATCTAAGCTAAGATTCTGAACCTACAGAAAATTGACTAATTGAAAGTTCCTTGAACTGTGGAAAACTTCTAAGTACCCCAAAAGGTGGCACATTCTCTTCAAGAGAAATGCATCTCAGGAATTCTGTATAGTGGTATTTATTTATTTATTTATTTATTTATTTATTTTCACACTTATATACCACGCTTATTTCCCACATAGGGGACTCAGGGCGGTTTACAACAAGAAAAGTTAAAACAGATAAAAACAGATAAAACAACTAAAGCAAAAATATCCAAGATTAAATTAGCAGGTCGTGGCACAAGGAAAAAAAAAGTTAACTGGATCCCTGTACATCGCCGAAGGCGTCCCGAAAAAGAAGAGTCTTTAGGTTTTTCTTAAACGACGCCAACGACGGAGCCTGCCGTAGCTCGCTGGGAAGCTTATTCCAAAGGGTTGGCGCCACTACCTTAATTTACAAGAACAATCCATTCCGGAAGCATGCTTATAAACCAAAATACTCATATATCAAAGATAGGGGCATAGGCTGGCACCGGCCAGTGCCAGGCCTATGATGAGGGCCAGAGGCCCAGTGCAGGCCCACCACGTGGCCTGGGGGCCTGTTCCGGGCAGCACCAGCCTGTGATGTTGAAGGGCTGCCAGCCGTACAGGCAGGGGCATCTGCTCAGGGCCTTGGTGGTGGAGGCAGTGCTGGAGGAGGGGTGCCAGGTGCCCCACTTCTACCTCCCTCCCTCATGCCCAGCTCTCCTCCTCCTCCACCACCTCCACTCCTGCCGCCATCTTGGGAGCCTGCCAGGTAATGTCTCAAGATGGCAGCAGTGACAGTGAGAATGATGAGGAAGAGGTGAGCCCAGGCTGTGATTGCAAAGGAAAGCAAAATTTTATTAGAATTTTTGCTTGTTTTGCAAAACTCTAGTAAACCGAGGTACTCATAAACCGAGCTACCACTGCATTCTCTGTCTCTCTCATATTTGTGTGTGTATGTGTATGTGTGTGCTTCTGTGTGTGTGTCCTAAAATCCATTCATGCAAAAGAAAGGGAGCATATTTCTTTGCAAGTTGCATTCTCAAACACCAACATAACACTCAGATCACAGAACACATTACAGAAAAAACCCAATGTATGTCCACTGTTTAATTCTATTATCATTTGATGTAAAATAAAGGTGGGCAGCCTCTCAACATAAGCTGAGCAGGTGAGGAAATTGTGGAGAAATCTCTCGGTTGGAAACGTGGCCGCTTCACACCTGATGCTCTCATGTTCAGCACTGAAGACCCTTGAAGAATATAAGATACAGTTTTCCTATGCTTCTCAAAGCACAACACTTCAGGATGAATGGATTTGCTTTATAACAAATAGAGGGTTCCAATGGGATGTGGTAGGTAGGGAAAAGCTGTGATAGAACAGTCACCACTACTGACTATATAACTTCTTGCAAGAGCAATGATAAAAAGCGGAGGGATTTTTTCCTCCCTTTATTCCATTTCTAATTAATGCAATGCTAAAATCCTTCCTGTCACCCAATTTACCTAGAAAAAGCAGCAAGGGCCATGGACAATGTTGTAGCATGTGAAGCAATGAGGACACACAACGGGGACAACTTCTCACATAAAAATAGGATCTTGATGTTGGCACATTTTGCTAAATTGCAAGAACAAGCTGAATGGCAGAGGAGCAGCAATGTCCGACTTGCTAATTTTTTAATTTTTTTGCTTTCCCCAGAGGTTTCCAGCTGCCCTCCTTAAATTATCCTCCTACATTTAAGGCTCTTTTATCCTTTTACACAGCAGACAGGTTCATAGTGCATCCACTGCGATAATCAGCGAACAGCATCATCTTCAGAAGGGAGGTGCATGCCTGTCAGAACACAAGTCTATTTGATGAAGACGTGCCAGGAAACATTGTTTGGCCGTGTTTCCCAGGCAGTTGCCAACTGTGCCTTGTGATAACACGCATCGCTGCCTTCAAAAACTGCAGACTTCATCGTAAAGAGACTCACATGGCACACTAAAACCGTGCTTCTCCAAAATGCCCGCCCTGCACCCCAACACCCAGTATCAAGTCTTGATCGGACTAGTCTTGGGCTGCAACCCACCTGTTTTCAGCAGTGCTCTGCACTAGACATGGGCACGACCAGAAAAAATGACGTTTCGAGTTTTCGTTTGTCAGAACGGGTCCGTTTCGGGTCGTTTCCGTTTGTCGCAATTTTTTTCAAAATTTGTCGTTTCTGTTTGTCGTTTGTCGTTTGTCATTTCCACTACGATTTAGTGCGATTTGACTTCCCAGAGCATAGGGGCGTCCCGCAATCAGGGCCGGCGCTAGGTGTTTTTGTTCCCTAGGTGGCGGGCGGGGCAGGGGGGGCGAGCGGGCGGCCGACGGCCGTGGGTGGGCGAGTGGGCGGGTGGCGCGTGGGCGGACGGGTGAGTGGGCAGTTAGGATATCACTTAGGATAGAGGTTCTGTTCTTGGCTTGCACCCCAAATGTGTGTGTGTGTGCAAGCAAATTGAAGTTGGGAAAATAAAAAATAAATGGTAGTATATATTTTTAAAATAAATCCACACCTCCCACTCCCAGTCAAACCTCCTCCTTTATCCAATATCAGAAAAAAATCCTCACAAACTGCCAGAGAAGAAATAAAGAATAAACTGCTATTCCCTTCAGCAGACAAAGCTGCAGGGAATCAAAGAAATTATTTTCTAAATTCAATTCCCTCCCTGCCTGCCTAACTTAAATCCTAAAGCCTCCAGCCTCCCTCCTCAATCTCGATCGGATCACACCAGCACCAGCAGCCAGCCCTCCTCCCTCAACCACATCCATACACCTGACTGCGATTTTTGGAAGGTGCCTTGACTTTTTATGCCCTCCGAGACATCCAGAAGTGTCATAAGAACATAAGAACATAAGAAGAGCCATGCTGGATCAGGCCAAAGGCCCATCTAGTCCAGCTTCCTGTATCTCATGCCCCCCCCCAGATGCATTTGGGAAAAATGAAACTAAATATCTGTCTCCTAAAACCACTCCCCTGTTTCTGGCCCTTGAAACCCCTGGTTTTAAAGCCTTTTAAGATTACACATCTCCATCATGGTTTGTAACCCGTGATGGACTTTTCCTCTAGGAATCTGTCCAATCCCCCCACCGAAGGCATCCAGGCCAGATGCCATCACCACATCCTGTGGCAGGGAGTTCCATAGACTTACAAAGAGCTGGGTGAAAAATATTTTCTTTTGTCAGTTCTTACTCTCCCAGCACTCAATTTGAGTGTATGTCCCCTAGTTCTGGTATTTTGAGAGAGGGAGAAGAGCTTCCCTCTATCCACTTTACTCATACCCTGCATTATTTTGTATGTCTCAATCATATCCCCCTCAAAATTTTTCTTTTTTTGGTTCGAGTTCCAGACTGAAGAGGCCCAATTGTTTTAGCCTTTCTTCATAAGGGAGGTGCCCCAGCCCAGTAATCATTTTAGTCGCTCTCTTCTGCACCTTTTCCAGTTCCACTATGTCTTTCTTGAGATGCGGTGACCAGAATTGTACACAATTCTCCAGGTGGGGCCTTACTATTGTTTTGTATAACGGCATTATAATGTTGGCTGTTTTATTTTCAATCCCAGCTTTTGATAATCCCTAGCATGGAATTGGCCTTCTTCACTGCTGCCACACATTGGGGAGACACCTTCATGGAGCTGTCCACCTGGAATAACAAGATCTCTTTTCCTGATCCCAGCACGGATACCTCAGAGCCCATGAATTGATAGATGAAGTTTGGATTTTTGCCCCAATATGCATTACTTTACATTTGGTTACATTAAAACGCATTTGCCATTTCTCAGCCCAGTTTCCCAGTTTGGAGAGATCCTTCTGGAGTGTCAGTCAAAAACCTTTTGCAAATGCCATTGGTGGAATGGTTCAAACAATTTGCATGGTCCCATCCCATGCCCAGCCCAAATGGGCAAGTCTAAAAAAAAAAAAAAGTAAAATAAAATAAAATAAAATCAATACGACGTTTTATTGCTATAAAAACCCACTGCTGCTACTATTAAAACCTCAGGCATTTAAAATAAATAAATTGCACATGTTTCTGTGGTGATTTGGTGTGTTTTTGACCACAATTTCAAAAGAAAAATTGGTATGCTGCCATTTTTGATCCCCCCCCATGGCATGGCGAGACGAAGGTTGACCCCTCCCCAGCCTGGTGCAAGCAGCCCAGGACAGGAGAAGAGAGAGGGAAAGGCCAGGGACTCCCCAGAAACCACCCCTCTGGTAGGTGGCAAAGCCTCAGGCAGGCATATTTTTGCCTGCTTTTTTGGCCGGTCGGCAGTCGGGTTTTTTTAAAAGAAAACTTTAAAAACTTTTTCTGTGCTTCGCCTTGCTCCTCCTCGCTCTCGATGCCACAAAACGGAAATGAAAAATCTGACCAAATTTTTCTTTTTCCGTTCGAGTTCGGAGAGGGAGTAGGAAGGAATTATCGTTACCGTTTCCGTTACAGAGAGGCCGGGAAACGATAACCCCGGAAACGACAATTTCGCTGAGTCGTGCCCATGTCTACTCTGCACTGTTGTATAGAATTGTGTCTCGCTTACCTTGTGGTGCCGCCGCCTTCTTCTGAACCTGAGTAGCTCTTTATGCTGCCGGGACACAAAGTTGACCGCAGCATACTCGAGAAGAGCTGAGAACACAAACAGCAAGCACACAGCCATCCAGATGTCGATGGCCTTGACATAGGACACCTGAAGGAGGCAAGAGCATGTGATTTGTAACTGGTTGTAGGGTCTCACTAGCCTGGAATAACAAGATTAATCAAGTATTTCCTAAGTTTATCCAGCTGGCATAGTTAATATGCAATACCCAGAGCTTGGATTAATGATTTACAGGTTAACATAGTTATCTGTAGCTAGTTAGTTTTAAGAGAAACAAGGTATAACTAAATTTCATTTGAAATATAACACAGCGAATAGTTTCAAAATTATATTTTTGGTATAAAGAGTAACATTGTCAGGCCATTTTGCAAATACCTTTATAGGGCATTTTAAATCATTTTGAAGGGGATTTTGAAAGGAAGGGAACTGAGGTATATCGAACACATTAAAAAGTCCCTGTTATTTTTAATGAACTGGTTGTGATAATGTCTCCTGCAACAAATAGGCTAATCATAAGGACCACCTGCAGGCCTCACAGTAATCAGCAGCACAACAAGCTTTCAGTTTTAAGAGTGGAGATTTGTCTTCTGTAGATCAGTGGTTGCCCAAGTGTGGTAGGTATGCTGACCAGGGTGTCTAGGAACTGCAGCCCAAGAACACCTGGGTTACCCAAGGTTGGGATCCACTGCTGTCCATGGGTGGCATTTTACCAACAATATGAAATAGGCCAAAAATTCATTCTCAATTAGCAGACATCTAATGTACTCTAAGAGCTGCCTAGCTTCTGATCTCGCCTGATCTCAGAAGCTAAGCAGGGTCAGGCCTGGTTAATACTTGGATGGGTGACCACCAGGAAATACCAGGGGCTGTACGTGCATCGAGTAGGAACTGGCAAGCCACTCTAATATTCCTGCCAAGAAAACTCCATGGACGTGGGATCACAAAGAGTCGGTCACGACTGTAACGACACAACAACAACAATGTGCTCTAAACTCTTGAACATTCAATAATAGTGAGAGTTCCTGACAGAGAACCCATAAACAATCTAATATGATCATGGCAGAGCAGTAAGTACAGGGAAGCCCTGATATTCAACCTCCTTGTAATTACTATGACAGCACACCCATCTCTCATAGTTGAAAATGAGAGAGTGCTATGTTTTTACTTTAAAAAACAACAACAGTATTGTATTTGTACATTGTATATTTCCAGGAAACTCTGGTTTAAAATAAAGACATTTCCTGGAATTAGCCCATTCTTTCACCTCATAGCTCTAACCTCACAGATGCTTTCTGGGGTAATCACACTTGTGAATTAAGCCCCCCCCCCTTTCTTTGCAATTGCCCTGTTTGGTAATTAACAAAGCAAGTGGAACTCACATGTGTTAGGTGGTGAGCACCCAAACTTCACCCTCTCATCATTGTATTGAACACAATATGAAGAGCACTAGACTGCGCTGGTGGAACTGGAACTCCATTTTGGGGGCTCTCTCATTTACCTGGAGAAGCTATGTGTTACAGACAGGCACCCTTCTGGGATCAGCGCCATGTCAGAAGGAACACAGCAGATTCTGCTGCCTGAATGGCCCCTCTTGACTAAAGAATTAAATCAAATACAGGTTAAAAGAGAGGATGTTTTAGGACTAATTGATAAATTGAAGATTAACAAGTCACCAGGCCCAGATGGCATCCACCCAAGGGTTATTAGGGAACTGAGAAATGAAATTGCAGATCTCTTAACAGTAATATGCAACTTGTCTCTTAAAATGGCCACAGTGCAGTGGGACTGGAGGATAGCAGATGTCACACCAATTTTTAAAAAAGGAAGGAGGGGTGACCCGGGAAACTACAGGCCAGTTAGCCTTACATCTGTCCCAGGGAAGATGGTGGAAAGCCTCATCCAAGAGAAAATCTTAAAACACATAGAAGAACAAACCTTGCTGAGAGAAAATCAGCATGGCTTCTGCAAGGGTAAGTCTTGTCTGACTAATCTTTTAGAATTTTTTGAAAAGGTCAACAGGCATGTAGATTTGGGTGAACCGGTGGATATAGTCTATCTGGATTTTCAAAAGGCTTTTGACACAGTCCCTCACCAGAGGCTGCTGAGAAAATTGCACAGTCAGGGGATAAAAGGGCAGGTCCTCTTATGGATTGAGAACTGGTTGAGATCCAGGAAACAAAGAGTAGGTGTCAATGGGAAATTTTCACAATGGAGAGAGGTGAAAAGCTGTGTGCCCCAGGGATCTGTCCTGGGACCGGTGCTTTTCAATCTGTTCATAAATGACCTAGAGACAGGGATAAGCAGTGAGGTGGCCAAGTTTGCAGATGACACAAAACTTTTCCGTGTGGTAAAAGCCAGAGAAGATTGTGAAGAGCTCCAGAAAGATCTCTCCAAACTGGGGGAATGGGCTATGAAATGGCAAATGTGTTTTAATGTAGCCAAATGTAAATAATGCATATTGGGGCAAAAAAATCAAAACTTTATCTATCAACTCATGGGCTCTGAGTTATCCGTGACAGATCAGGAAAGAGATCTTGGTGTGTTGGTGGACAGCTCCATGAAGGTGTCTCCCCAGTGTGTGGCAGCGATGAAGAAGGCCAATTCCATGCTAGGGATTATCAAAAAGGGGATTGAAAATAAAACAGCCAACATTATAATGCCATTATACAAAACAATAGTAAGGCCGCACCTGGAGTATTGTGTACAATTCTGGTCACTGCATCTCAAGAAAGACATAGTGGAACTGGAAAAGGTGCAGAAGAGAGCGACTAAAATGATTACTGGGCTGGGGCACCTCCCTTATGAGGAAAGGCTAAAACATTTGGGGCTCTTTAGTCTGGAAAAAAGGCGCCTGAGGGGGGTTATGATTGAGACGTACAAAATAATGCAGGGCATGAGTAAAGTGGATAGAGGGAAGCTCTTTTCCCTCTCACAAAATACCAGAACTAGGGGATATACACTCAAATTGAGGGCTGGGAGAGTAAGAACAGGCAAAAGAAAATATTTTTTCACCCAGCGCGTTGTTAATCTATGGAACTCCCTGCCACAGGATGTGGTGATGGCATCTGGCCTGGATGCCTTCAAAAGGGGATTGGACAGATTCCTGGAGGAAAAGTCCATCACAGGTTACAAACCATGATGGAGATGTGTAATCTCCAGGCTTAAAACCAGGGTACTTCAAGGGCCAGATGCAGGGGAGTGGTATCAGGAGACAGATATCCAGTCTCATGCGCTCCCAAACACATGTGGTGGGGCCACTGTGAGATACAGGAAGCTGGACTAGATGGGCCTTTGGCCTGATCCAGCATGACTCTTCTTATGTTCTTAACACATGTCCCTCAAAAAGAGCTGCTTGAGAGCTCAGTGATTTAGATAGCCAGTAGTTGGGACTTTTATTCCCCATGGGGCCTCTTTGATAGGGCCCATACTCAATGATCCACAGGGCCTCTTACAGCTCTGCAGTTCTAAGATTATAAATCTGGGCTCCATACACTTCCTTAACAATACAGTCATCCTGAAAAAAGGCAACTTGAATGCAAGATATGGAGGTGTGGTAAACCATGTGGTAAAGCAGAGAGTCATTTCCCCAACACACAACCAAAGCACTGTTTCTGCCTAGGAGCTTAGCATATGGTCTATTTTGATTCTCAGAGGAGTAAATGCAGGAGCTTCCAGATGGTCTCTTGGCAAGACATATTCAGCTTTTATGCCTTTTGTGAATGTCCCCTCAAAGCAATTTGGATTTAAGTGCTATCCAGATTGTTGCTTCTCTAATTATTGCTCACTTTAATTTGTGGTAGAACTGACCCAGTATAAAGGGACTTCATTACACGTTGAGGTGGTTCATCTCAACCCATTTACCTATGGCCCATATTTGTATCTGTCAACAAAATCCCAATGCTTATTTTCTCTTTAGTGAGAAAAGGTGCTTCAGAAAGATGATGATTTAACTAGGGGGATGAAGGAAAAAAATACTCAGACTTGGCATCACTAATAGTTTGTCTGCTCCAAATCACCCTTGTCCACTTTTTATTTTTTTTAGCAAATTCCCAGTCATCTATAATGTCCTAACTGTTTTCTTGGGCATGTGTCTGATGGCATGATCAGGCATACTCTTGGAATACACCTTCACCCTGGGAATGAATGACCTTTTGCTGCCAAGATTAAGCTGATATCCTTCATACAAGTAAAGTCAGCAATATGATTCGGACCATTATTTTTTTAAAAAAAAGCTAAGATAGAAGCTTTCTCTTTCAAGACTTCATACATTCCTTGTTGCTGATATGCAGGGATATCAGAATCTAACACTTCAGACAAATCACCAGCTTCTCTGAATTCTTGAACTTCTTAAAAGTCATGCCTTCAAAGCTCAATGCATTACTAGGAAAGGTTTTGCTTGTAGCATTTAGCTGCAAAATGTGAATCATACATTGAACAGTTCTAAAACAGAGGGAGAAATTCACTCATTATTAAGATGGGATGGAGAAGGAGAGTTCCCAAACCGTATACGATTATGGTCAAGGGATGTTCTAAATGGTGCTAGCAGAGCATCTACAAATTGGGAATGATATGAAGTTTCCAGGTGCCAGGTGGCCCCATCGTTTGTCAAGCCCATGTTTGCCTACTGTGACTGGCTGCAGGTCTCTCTAGGTAGGGTCTCATCTGAAACCTTTGAATTATAAATGCTGGGAATGGTAAAGCACGTGCCCAGCCACGGAAGGCTGACCTCTACAGAGTGGCAGCTTTGCAATTACAAGGGGAACCTCCGGAAGAGGTAAAGGGATATTTGTTTCTTCTGGCACAAGGTTTCTACAGCTTTTCAAGTTGCAAATTACCTTGATTTTGTATTCTCGAAGGCTTTCATGGCTGGGATCTGATACTGTAGTTGTTGAGTTTTTCGGGCTGTTTGGCCATATTCTGGAAGTTTTTCTTCATGATGTTTCACCAGACTCTGTGTCTGGCATCTTCAGAGGGCAAGGAACTTAGGGAACTAGGAGTACTCTCTGTGCTCTGGGGTATAGAGTGAGTGAGACTGTGTTGTTTTTTTAAGTTGTGGGGAAAAGGAAACTTGTCCTATACAGGAAAATAGGTGTTAGTCATTGTATTGTGATGAAGGGATTAAAAAGTTTCAATGCAATCAGGGGTGGCAGCTATCCTTAATGGGTGTCATTAGGTGTTCTATTGTGTGTTTGTGTGCTCTATTGTATCTGGTTGATGATTGTTCACCTTTGAAAGCACTGTACTGCTGGAAGGGGTGGGCGCCACTCTGTGACCTCCCAGTGGCAAAAGTGGCATCATGTAAGGTTTAGCCCAAGAGAGTTCTCCATTGCCTGCTTTAACACAGGAAGGGGCATGGTTACCTTTGGCAAAGATGCTCGCGAACCAGAGCTTTGCGTGGTCATAGTGAGCACAGTCGTGATACCCAGCCCAACTCGAGCAGGGGCAGCGTCCATGTTGATCCAGAAGGAGATCCAGGAGAGAATCACAATGAGCAAACTGGGGATGTACATCTGGATCAGGTAGTAGCCCATCTGTCGCTCCAGGTGGAAACGGGCTTCTATGCAGGTGAACATGCCTAGGAATGACAGGTGGTTCGACATATATAGGTTAAACTTAAAAGGAGATACCTGGTATGATGTAGTGGGTAGAGACATGGAGGTCCTGGGTTCAAATCCCTACTCAGCCATGGAAGCTCATCAAGGGTGCGGAACTGGTAAAACCACTCCTTACATTTCTCACTTACCTTGAGCATCCTCTTAGGGTTGTTATAAGTTGGTTCCAACTTGATAGCACAAAACAACCACAACCTAAAGAGAATCCACTGGCAAGGATGAGTGAGTGGAGCAAGTTAGATTCTGGGAAGAATGCAGCACTTTTAAACAGGAGGTGGCTTCCATCATTACCTATATTGGCTGAGCATGAGGAACAAGTGCAAGGATAACTCAAAAGGGCAAAGAGGCAAAGATGTATATCAGCATTGTGTTAACAATATACGACCACTGTAATGACTTCATGACACAAAGCAAGGGGGCGCAGAGCAGTAGTAGCCCTGTGTGTGTCTTGTAAGCTGTAGGTTTGCCTCCAAACTGTTCAGAGAAGAGAGTAAGAAAAGAAAATGGACTACATAAGTTTTAGATGTGTTCTAGTGCCATTACTGACACCCAGCCCGTTAGCTGGGTCATCAGACAGGCTCAGTTGAGAAATGCACATAGCCTTGACCTGCTAATTTTATCTAAGGACAAATGTTTAGCATTCATGTTTCATTACTGACCTGTGTTGTACTTTTTAGTGCAATCCCGCAAATCTTTTTCTTCTTTCAGGATGAACTGGGGCAAGGTTAAGTCATCGGCAACCTGCACAGCGCCACTTTTCTGCCACTTAAATATCAGATCATTCATTGTGTAGCCAACTGTGGAAACCAGGAGAAAATACAAGAAGCATTGATGGGGAATTGGGGCTCTCATTTGAGATAGTAAATAATAGCATCTGCTACTAGAAAGTCATTGTTGACATTAAGATGCCAGTAAAGATGCAACTAATGCTGTTCCCATCTAGAGTATTTACTGTCAAGGCGAAATCCAAACTAATGTGTAGCTTCTAAATATGGGCACAAAGTTAATGAAGAATTGCAAAATTCTTTCAAAAATTGAACTCATTGACTCACATTCATATGATACCCTGATGAATATGAATTCATGAGTTTCTGAGGTGAATTTTTGACTCATCAATTCATTGGACTATAACATGGTTCCCAAGGTGCCTACAGACACCAAAATGGCAGGGAAGTTTTACCTGACACTTCTCTACATACCCTCCATGTTTAGCAGACTATATTTCTGATGTCTGACTTACGCACCCTCAAGGCCCCTCAGGAAAGTTCCTCCCAGTCACCTAGGCACACCAGACTTACAGATATCATTCCTCTGACTCTCCTCTACCATCTGTCCAAGCTGGGTGTAGATTGTTGCTTCCCATGTCAGATTCTAATGGGCACTTTCCTGTGTCCTCCATTTTGTGGTTGTATAACTCAGATGCCTGAAATTCAATATTCTCCAGACTTGTATAGGAAAGTTGGGAGAGGCTTCTCAGCAAGTTTGATGTCTCTAGGTGCTTGGGAGGCACTTTCCTTGGGGAGGGGGGCTTCTTTGGGGGTGCTTAACTTGGATATTTGGAACCCAAACTTCACCAAACTTGCCAAGGTTGTAGATGAGAGGCTGGGGAAGCCTTAAATGAAGTATGAGCGTCTCTTGGTACTTGGATGACATTTCATAGGGTTTTAAATCAAATGATAAATTGATAAGAAATAAATTATAAATTAGCTATTTTTGATTTGTCAGCTTTGACAAATCACAAATCAAAACAAATCATCATATTTCTGAGTCTAGTAGCCCCTATCAAAATTTTCCTCTTTCCATTATTTAATATCTAGCATAATGGTTCCCATTCATGAGTCCTCAAATGATCTTGGACAAAAAACACCCAGGAGCCCTCACTATTACCTGTGCTAATGGGTTCTTCTGGGAGTTGTAGTTAGTCTAAGAACATCTGGGGACCCAAGATTGGGAAGCATTGGTCTTAGAGAATATGCCTCGTGATAAGCCACCATTTCGTATTTTGGGGCTCCATAATTGGTGGCTGTCAAATAATATGTAGCTGGGAAGGGAAAATGTGCAACATCACAATTGTACAATGTTAGTGCTATTGGACACTTGGGGAAAAGATCTATGAGTAGGGGCTTATTATATTTCTACCACAGTATCTCGTTTGACCCTTAAAAAGAGGCAACAAAGGGAGTGCAGGACAGAGGTTAACGTCTGATAAACAATTTGTCAGGCATCATCTGCAGAGAAAGGACTCCTCTGTCCCCCTATAACCTTCAAATATTCTCTAAGGAGAATCTGTGCTAAATCTGTGCTGGGCGGCCTGAACAGCTGACGGGGAGTGTGATCAGAGGAGCATGTAAACTTGCACGTGACACATGGTCTGTCTGATGTTTTGTCTCTAACCCCTTTCCCTCTGGTTCTTCTTTCATAACTGGACTCAGCAGAGTGCCAACGGACGATGCAGTGTGTGTGTGCATGCGTGCGTGCGTGCATGTGCGTGTGTACCGTGTGTGCATGTGCAGGGGGGCATGCTTCCCCATCGAGTGGCACTTATTTTTAGAATGGAAGCCTTCGGGACTCACAGCTCTCCAGCTGCATGATACAGGTCTGGACATCCATGGGGAAATTCTTCAGGTCCATGGGACAGGCCAATGTCAAAGTGATCCTGGGAAGAAAAAAGGAGACAATGGTGTGGTGCTTCTCTTTTCAGTGATCATGACCACCCCCAAAAAAGTTTGAGTCAAGTTGCCAGGTGAGAGCACTCTGATAAGGTGGAGGTGCATCCAGCCTTGGGCCAATAGATGAGGTGGAGAAGGCATTCACACACAACCCACTGGGAATCTGGCTGTGTTCCACACTCTGCTATCATATTGTCATCACCATCACTATTACCACTGTTCTCCTTATATCTTGTCCTGCTTTTCCTTTAGTTTTCTTATTACTACAGTGTTTAAATGGATTGCAAATAATGGCAATGTTTGTATGACTTCCAAGGCATGTGAGACATTTAAGAAGCCCAATCCCAACATCTCCTATCCCAACAAGGGGACAGGCAAATCTCAGCGGGGAGCTGATTCCACAAGAGAGGGCACCACTGAGAAAGCCCAGTTCCTCGTTACTAATTTCCAGGCTTCCTTTGGAGTGGGCACACTCAAGTAACCTGCCTAAGAAGAATGAGCATTTTGGGCAATATTTTGCGGTAGGAGCCATTCTGACAGATAGCAATTGGTTTCCCCTGGTCAGATAGCATGCATCTGTGTTGATCATTCAACATTCCTAATCTAGATTCAATTTTTTGTTTAATTTCTTTCCTTTTTTGTTGCTCTATTATTATTATTATTATTATTATTATTATTATTATTATTATTATTATTATTATTATTATTATTATTATTATTATTATTATTATTATTATTATTATTATTATTGTTGTTGTTGTTGTTGTTGTTGTTGTTGTTGTTGTTGCTGCTGTTGTCATCGTCATCATCATCATCATCGTTGTTGTTGTTGTTGTAGTGATAATAGTTCTTTTTAGATGTGACATCATAGAAAGCTGTGTTCAGGACTCTGACCCCATTTCTTTCACTGTTTACATTTACTTCTTACCTGTCCTTTACAATGTTGAGTGTTTTTTCCACCATCCATCTAGGTTTTCCTTTACTTTTTACTCTAGGAATTGTATTTTTGCATTATTCCCTAATAGACATGGGCACGACTCGGCGAAATTGTCGTTTTTGTTTTTGGTTATCATTTCCGTTATGTAACAGAAACGGTAACAATAATTATGCTGTCAGAACTCGAACTCGAACTGAAAAAAGAAAACTTTGGTCGGGTTTTTCGTTTCCATTTGTGGCATCACGGCGGTCGCGCGATGCGAAGCACATAAAAAGTTTTTAAAAGTTTTTTAAAACAACCCCGACTCCCGGCCAAAAAAGCAGGCGAAAATATGCCTGCCTGAGGCTTTGCCACCTACGAGAGGGGTGGTTTCTGGGGGGTCCCCGGCCTTCCCCCCTCTTCTCCTTTCCTGGGCTGCTTGCACCAGGCTGGGGGGGGGTCATCCTCGTCGTCTCGCCATGCCATGTGGTGGTGGGGATCCAAAATGGCGACCGCAATTTTTCTATTGAAATCATGGTAAAAAAACACACCAAATCACCACAGAAACATGTGAAATTTATTTATTTTAAATGCCTGGATTTTAATAGTAGCAGCAGTGGGGTTTTTTTATAGCAATAAAACGTCGTATTGATTTTATTTTATTTTATTTTATTTTTTATTTTTTTTAGACCTGCCCATTTGGGCTGGGCATGGGATGGGACCATGCAAATTGTTTGAACCATTCCACCAATGGCATCGCCAGGTTTTTGACTGACACTTCTGGATGTCTCGGAGGGAATAAAAAGCCGAGGAACCTTCCAGAAATCGCAGTCGGGTGTATGGATGTGGTTGAGGGAGGAGGGCTGGCTGCTGGTGCTGGTGTGATCTGATCGAGATTGAGGAGGGAGGCTGGAGGCTTTAGGATTTAAGTTAGGCAGGCAGGGAGGGAATTGAATTTAGAAAATAATTTCTTTGATTCCCTGCAGCTTTGTCTGCTGAAGGGAATTTTATTCTTTATTTCTTCTCTGGCAGTTTGAGGATTTTTTTCTGATATTGGATAAAGGGGAGGTTCAGTGGGAGGTGTGGATTTATTTTAAAAATATATTATATACTACCATTTATTTTCTATTTTCCCAACTTCAATTTGCTTGCACACACACACATTTGGGGTGCAAGCAAGAACAGAACTTCTATCCTAAGTGATATCCTAACTGCCCACTCGCCTGTCCGCCCGTGCTGCCACCCGCCTGCGGCCCGCACCGCCACCCACCCACTTTGCCACCCATTTCGGCCCACCCATTCCACTGCCGCCCGCCCGCACCTCCCCCGCCACCTGCCCCCGCCCCCCCCGCCGCCTTTTCCCTGATTCTGCCCCTATGCTCTGGGAAGTCAAATCGCGCTAAATCGCGGTGGAAACGACAAACGACAAACGGAAATGACAAATTTTTGAAAAATTTCGCGACGAACGGAAACAACCCGAAATGGACCTGTTCCAACAAACAAAAACTCAAAACGTCATTTTTTTCTGGTCATGCCCATGTCTATTCCCTAATAAGATCTCTGGTATCAAACCACAGTACTTCTGGTTCCCTACCAATTGAGTTTTAGTAATGCAAAAGTGTGGATTTTAAATTAATCAAAAATGCTGTTCAAATTATATTTGGCACTAGGATCCTTTGAGTGCTCTTCAGTTTTCCTCTTATATTTGATATTAGCTGTTCATGTTATTGCTGCCCAGTAGAACTGTCTGTTCTCTTCTGCTGTTTTGGCCACTATTCCTGAAGATGGTGAATATTTTAATGTGTAGAGAATCCCCTTGTGTACTTTCAAATTGTACTGGATTTTCAAAGGACTGCAGGTGGACAGAACTGAGTTAGTGTTGTGTTATCTACTTTTTTTCTAGGGTCACAATGAGGTTTTTTAAGTTTGCAAAGTCTGAACACAGAGTTGAGATTCTGTAACAATTAAAACAAAACTGACATGTGTTAGAGATAATCCTGAATATTACAACATTCATCTACCAGGAAGTCCCATTGACCTCAATGGCATTTACTTCTACACAGACACACAAGTTTATTTATTTCCTCATATGAATATAAGACGTTTATTTTGTGCAGATCTCCCTGAAAGCATTGTATATTCCACCAGATTACAGAGAGACAAAATAACAAATAACTCTCTTCTTCTGTTGAGCCTTGCTGGTTAAATGCCTGACTATTTTTAAAACCTGAACACAGGCTCTAATTTTTCCGCAGATCTCAGCTCGAAAGCCTGCACACTGTAATTAAAATTCCAAACCGCCAGATTACTTGAGTGAGACAGTAATAACAAAACACTTTGCTTTGCTTTGCTTTGTCTAAGGCCATGGTGGGCTACTGAGCCAAAATCAGAAATTAAATACTAAAATAACACACATACAAAAATAGCCCTGGACTATTTTTCTTTTTATATAATTATTTCTGGGTTTTCAAGTGCTATGACTGGTAATAATTATATTGACCTCATGCTATCCACTATAAAATGGAATAACACTCCAAGAATTCACATGAGTTTATTTAGCTCCTTTCTTCTAATTTAATGTTAGCTAATTCATGATCTCATACAGGATTACAGGCTTCAGGCTGGCATCCACGTATTTAGACCAGGGATGTAGTAATAAATGTGGAGACACAGGTGTTCCTCATGAGTGCTCCCATAATTAACCTCCCCCCCAGCAGTTGAAAAATCCAGGCAGCTTGATCAGTCCCTATCAAGAAATGAGGAATGGGAATTCTGGCAATGTGATGGTTCTTCATTGTCTATTCAGGGCCAAAATTCACTCCAATATTTCTCCAATAAAACAGGCATAACTTACAACATACAGTTCTTAGAAAAATCACTTTCTTTTCCAGCTGCACTGAAGACTACAGCTATACTCAGAAGTAATAAAGAAGCCTTAGTGAGATAGGTAGGGTAAAGGCAGTGGAGGATGACATCTTAGTCTCAGATATTCAGAAAGTCCCAGGTCTTTGATGCTGCGAGTCCTATCTCTTCTACAGTACTACTCATGGTGTTTATAGGACTTATATCATGCTGGAGATGCATGAACGAACCCTATCCCTTTCTCTCTTTACCTGATGCTGTACAGTACATCACCGTTTTTCGAGATACGCAAGAGTTTGTTATCTGTTGTGATCTCATGGAAGTGAGCTCCTTTCTCATTGGCAAAGAACAAATCCGGCTTCCAGATGGAGTCCAACATAGATGGGTCCAAATCAAGGGCATCATCAGGATACTCATTATATGCCAGCCGGGGGTCATTCCACTGCTGCCGTAGGAAAATATTCACTCTGTAATCCTATATAAAATAGAGGGGGCGGGAGAGAGGGATTGAGAGAAAGAGAGAGAGAGAAACAAAGTGATTGATGAGTGCTCAAAGGTTGGTAGGTACCAATAATTGTTGGAACTGTCAAAGTTTGGAAAAGTGAATTTTTGGGATGACAAAACTTCATATCCTTCAGTCAGTATGGCCACTGATGTATTCTGGAGGATACCATGGATTGTTGCAACTTTCAGCCCATCTGCTACACAGCTAGGTGTGTGACTTGGTCATGTCTGCAGACAGCTAGAATTGACCTGCAGAACAGTTACACAATTTCTGGTTTCTGTTATGTGATGACAATCAGATCCTAGCCAGTAAATCTTCCATGCTCTGGAAGTGGCATTGATCAGTGCAGCATGAAGGACATCAAGAAGCAGCTGAAGTGCTCCTTCTCAGCAATAGTGTCTTTATTTTTATCCCTGTGGCCAAGGGGCTTTCTTATAGGGCAAGCAGCTGAAGCCCAGAACACCTGCTCCACAAAGCAGTTCTCAGGCGAAGCTTAGTGAGACCAAAGCGGTGGTGACGGGAGACAAATATGTCTTCAGGCTCATGGACAGGTGAAGCAGATTTGGCTGAGTTTATGATAATGAAATATATTTTCCCCTTTACAGATTGTCATAATGTGTGTGTAAATTGCAGAACTGTTAACATAAGAACATAAGAACATAAGAAGAGCCATGCTGGATCAGGCCAAAGGCCCATCTAGTCCTGCTTCCTGTATCTCACAGTGGCCCCACCAAATGCGTCTGGGAGCTCAGAAACTAGATATCTGTCTCCTGATACCACTCACCTGCATCTGGTCCTTGAAGTACCCCAGTTTTAAGCCTGGAGATTACTTCATCATGGTTTGTAACCTGTGATGGACTTTTCCTCCAGGAATCTGTCCAATCCCCTTTTGAAGGCATCCAGGCCAGATGCCATCACCACATCCTGTGGCAGGGAGTTCCACAGACTAACAACGTGCTGGGTGAGTCTTGCCACTTCTTAATTATAACAAGTTTTGATAAGCTTTCTTTATGTTTCACATCCTCATGGCAGTCTTTTGAAATAGTCAACCATCACCCCCTTTTATACATGGGATCAGCAGAGGAAAGAGCAGAAAACACGAGCAAAGGAGTGGTTGAGTCCCCCTGCATATGGGACTCAATCACAGAATGAACTCTAGAAGACCCCCATTCCAGAAAGGCCACTGTGAGATCAGAAACATCTTCCACAGCTGAACCATTCTGCTTTCTTTGATTTTGAAGACTTTGTATCCCTATTTGAGGAAGGCAGGAATTTCTTTTAACCCTTAGCACTTTGACTGAAAGCCATCACCTCTTCCTGAGGAACCGAACATGGTGTCACTTTAGTACAAGCGGTGCTCCCAGAGAGGGGGATGACAGAAATGTGGAAAGGCTACTTCCATTAGCTCCACATTTTGGTCAGATAAAAACTGTTAACTGACTCTGGCTTTCCTGCTATATTAAGACCTACAAAGAGATCTGTGAACCTCACCTAAGGCAACAGACAGATTTATACAGTTGCCCCAGCTTTTCTCTTCAGGAAAAAGACAGACTGAAAATTGATAGTTCTGACTCTTTGCTCTTAATTGGAATTTGTAAGACACCACTTAACTTTGCTGCCAGTTTGAATTGCAAAACCACAACATTCATCTTTTTTGATTTAACCCCTAGTTCATACTGTATCATCTGTGCTTGATGAATAACAGCTCAAGACCAAATCTTGTTTGGAACTTTTCAGTAATCCAGCTAAAATATTACCGCCCCCATTGTTTCTATGGTTCAAACACATTGCCACTTTACCCACATATTAGCATGGGTGTTCTTTAGAGATGGGCACGACTTGAAAAAAATTTTTTTGAGTTGTCGTTAGTCGGGCCAGTCCCATTTCGGCTCGTTTCCGGTTTTCGCAAAAATTCGCAAAAATTAGTCAGTTTGTTTTTTTGTTTTTTCGTTGTCGTTAGTACTGGTTTTTTGGGGGAGCGGGCTCCTGGAGGCACCTCTGTGGGGTGGGTGCCTCCTCTGGCCCGCTATAAAGGGAAAGTGGTTTCCTGGAGGCACCCGTGGGTGCCTCCTGCCACTGGAAGGGGAAGCAGGCTCCAAGAGAGACCCCTACATGGGGTCTCCTTCCTCACCTGCTGCTGCTGCAAAATGCTATGCAATAGCCATATGGATATTGCATAACATAATGTGCAGACGTGAGACCAGTGTGAGAGTCATAGGGTCATACCTTCCCTGCACAGGGCTCCCGCACCACCATGTCTCACACAGAAGGGAATTGTACTTGCTGCGTGTAGTGCAATGCAAGCAAGTAGATCTGGCTTTAAGGTGGCTTAGTGCAAGAGCTAGGGTTAGGCTAGTGACGGGTAAGGTTACGGTGGGCTAGTGGGTTGCACCTCTGGGTGCCTCTCTGACCCACTAAGAAGACAGTCTGTGACGTATGGGTGCGGAGTCAAGGGTTAGGGTTAGGGCTAGGGCAGGTTTTAGGGGGCTTTTGGCATATCCCAGAAGTCTCCATGGCCAAGTGGCCATGCGACTGGTGGGATGGCTCCAAAATTTGCATGGTTGTCCACTCCTACATGGCTGGCCACTTGGCCAGCCCATCATTGCGCAGGTGTAAATAAAATAAAATAAAATAAAATCAATGGAGGACAGAGGAGGAGAGGAGAGACATTTTGTTGCAAGAAAAAAACCACTGCTACTGTGAAAAATCTGGCAGTTTATATATTTTCGCGTGTTTCTTTCTGTTGTGCTTGTGTGTTTTTGGAAAAAACAATATTGCGTTCTTTTGGATCCCCTGCCCGCACCGCATGGCATGGCGATGGCGACTTGCGAGTCCGGCTGCCCAGGACGGGGGGGAGGCTGGACCCCCTCCAGAAACCACCCCTCCGGTAGGTGCCCTGCGCCCTTAGTCAAGCAGGCATTTTTCCGCCTGCTTTTTTGGCCCGGGAATGGGTGGGGGGAGAGTTTAAAAGTTTTTTCCTGTGCCGTCCGTGCAAGCGAGACTGGGCTTTTGCTGGCTGCGAGCCTGCGGCGAAGAGCAGCCCAGGACGGGGATGAAGGGGGAGGCCGGGGACCTCCAGAAACAACCCCTCTGGTAGGTGCCCTGAGGCACGGCAGGCATTTTCCCGCCTGCTTTTTGGCCCGGGTTTTTTTAACTTTTAAAAACTTTTTTTTCTGTGCCGCGTGTGGCATCAGCCGATCTCGCGATGCAAGGAACGAGCAAGACAAATCAGACCAAAATTGTTCGTTCGTCGGTTCGAGTCGAAGTCTGGGGAGTAATTCCCGTTACAGCGGAACCGAAAACGGAAACGGAAACGGGAATACCGCTAAGTCGTGCCCATCTCTAGTGTTCTTGAATGAATTTCCATAAATTCATTCCCCAGTTCCACTTGGTACTGTCCATGGTTCTGCTTCTTTGCTCATAGTCTTGCTTACTTTTTAGCTCACCATGTGAACTTCCCTGGAAGAGGAGAGAAAGTCTGTAGATGCGTCTCCTGAAATTCTGAGAGGTGTGGGATACAAATTCTGTCAATATTGGTCTAGGCTAGGCACATGTGTTTAATGATTTCCCTCTTCATATCATGAAACACTTTTTTTTCACACAAAAAGCAGTGTGTTTGGATAGGTGAGAGGTGAGAGCATACAGCCTTGGGCAGAGCAGCAAATGGACAGGGCACCCATTGGTCCCCCCCATCAAAGTTCATAGTATCAAATATAGCCAAATAATTATGGTCCCATGAGCAAACACACATACAGACACCAGCCCCAACTATGGCAATCTAAATGCTAGCATAACAAAGTAATTAAGTAACATGCTGCCCTTGTACAGCTTCTGAAATCTGCCACCTGAGGCAGCCACCACACTTGGTGTAATGCTGGTGTCAAAAGTGAGGAAGAAAGTAAGGAAGGAAGAAAGGAAGGAAGAAAATGAAAAAAGGAAGGAAAAAAGGAAGGAAAAGAATGAACAATGGGCACATCACTACCAGAAAGTCTTCTTCTACTCAGCTGCAAGCCAGACTTTATGAACCAAATGACCCCATAAATTAATTGAAATGTGCCTCTTAAGTACTATGACTTTTTCTTCAGATTTTACAGCTCCCTGGTGTGCCACCACAACAGGCCAAGTCAAACACTTCCTCTGGATAATGGGGTGCAGTCTTTGTTCCTGTTGCCTGACCAATGACCTTCCTTCACCATCTGGCCCCCTCTTCCTCAGACTCAGAAAAGAAGCAGGTGGCTTTTGATAAACAAAAGAGGTGATTAAAGCTCAGAGTCCCTTTCTGCATTTGCATTTTCAATGTACTTGAAGAATGGCAGGCTGTAAACCAATTTCACCACCCTTGATCAAATTAATTGTTAGGATTAGGATTTATGGTTTTTATTTAGTGTGTTTCTTACTTGAGATGACCTGAAGCAATGAGTCAGAAGCTGGTAATAAAAGGAATGCGTGTACAGGAGCCATTATATGTCTACTCATTGTGAAGTAATACATAACTGCAGTTAGAATTCTCTGTTTCCAGTCACTTCCCAGGCTTCTTAATGGGAGTCAAGGACCCTTAGACCTACAGCACTAGCTCTTTGGAGATATTTAATCCTAGCTGAGCAGTACTGAAGCAAACAATGCAAATGGCTGTGATACTGCTCTGCAGAGGGATACTGCAGTATTGATTTGGGAATGCCATGGGACAGGATGGCGATTGGGGGGCGGGTAGGCTGGAGCATTTCGCTCCAAATCAGTTTCCAAATGACCTTGCCTGTGGCATTTGTCAGGAATACGGACTTCATAATACAAGGCTTGGGAGCTTCTTGGATAAATTACTGTACTGTACTATGATTTATAAGGGACTGTCTTTGAAGACTCTAAGGCAGGCATGTCGAAACTTTGGCCCTCCTGATGTTTTGGACCACAACTCCCAGAATTCTAAGCTTAGATTGCCAATGACAAAGGACTGTGGGAGTTGTGGTCCAAAACATCTGGAGGACCGAAGTTTGGACATGCCTGCTCTAAGGCAACAGCAACTGGCAGGCAGCTTGCCAGACTACTGCCCAGTAAGTTTTGAGTCTGGGATCCTTTGCATCAAAAGCATGAGTTCTGATAAGGAAGAATTATCTCTCTCCTTTATAAAAAGCCCAACATGACATAAAATTGACTCCTGGAGTTTTTGTATTTAGCCTCACAAGAGCATTCTGTCCCTCCAGTACAGGTTTTGTGAATTTTTCTATGTTTATGTTTGTAGCCATGTGTGCATGTCTCGCCACACACAGATAGCACAGGCACATAGCATGGGTGCAAACAGCATTTGTATAATTACAGATACGGTAAGTCAGAACTGGCAAAGAAAATGAGAAGCTGAATGAGAGACCTAGACCCACCACGGGAAGAACAACAGAAGCTGAAGAAAAAGGGAAAACCCTATCCTCCTCTGAAGAGGTACCTATTTTAAGGGTCAAATGCCATCAATGCCTCTCATCTGCTGCGAGCACAAGCAGATGATCTAAAAATCTTCAATTTCTTTCTTTTTTTTTTAATTGAACTGAAGGTGATACAGAGATACAGCTAAAATGGGTTTCTATTAAGATGCAGGACATCATGTAGAGATGCTTTTTCCTGAGTAGTGACACAAAATTCAATTTGCAAACGACTCAACATAATTTTAGTACAGTATATGGTTAATATTTCTAATGGACATTTGGGATTTGTTTGCCTGACGAAGTCTGCATTTCACCATTGGTTCTTTTGCAGTACTAGTGGCGCCAGAGAATGTTTTCCTGCTGGCCTTTCACCTTCCGTCTGAGCTTGAAAACACACATCCAAAGGCAGGAATAAAATTTTATGCTCTGTTCTTAAGCAGGCCTGGGATGCAGGAAGTCACCTTGGCTAATGACCTGGTTTCTCCCTCCCCAAGGTGAGATGATCTGAGGAAACTCTTGAATGGATGAAGCTTACTAACATTGGGATGAGCCTGACTAACGAACCAGGTTATTCTGAAGCCAGGAAAGAAAGATGCTGGATAAGGAAATGGAAGTTTTGAATCTTTGCAGAAAATCACTACCAGAGCAAATCAAATACATTAATTCTCTCCCCTTTCTATTTGGGAAGATTAGCAGCAAATCAAATACATTAATTCTCTACCCTTTTTATTTGGGAAGATTAGCAAATGGCTGAAGATGGTGGAAATCAATGCAACTGGCCTAAGAGGCAGACTGTTTAAAAAAAAAACCCAAACAGACGCTTTTGCTTAGTCATCTGCAAACCCTTCGAACACTGGCAGGGCAACTCTGTTTCTGTGCCTGCTTCATGTAAGACATGAAATAGATCGATGTAGATGAGAGATTCCAGTGGGAGCTCCCCAGAGCGGTGCTTTGTCTAAGGAAACAGCTCAGCAAGAGTTCAGGAAAGCAGGGTTGTTTTTGCTAGGAACGGAGCACTGTGGAAGAAATGGAGGTTTGTGCCAAATCGCAGAAGTTTAGGCAGAGGATTAAAAGCGAGAAGACATCCGATACTTCCACACAGAAAAGAACAATTTCAATGGGATGTTTCCTAGTCAAGAGGCATGTGTTAAGAGTGTTACCCTAGGGTGAGTGTCTTCCAGTAGACCCCTTACCTTTTGTTGCAAAACAAACAAACAGACAAACAAACAAACAAACAAAAACAAGCACACCCTATTTGTGTTTCTAGTGTTATATGAGTGGCAGCTTTTACTTTAGGGGCCTTGGCAGTTCCCTCAAGATCTGCACTCTCTGGTTCTGAAATAGAATCTGGAGTTATCTGGGCCCTTCCTCTTTATTTGCTGCTGCTGTTGTTGCTAATTTTAAAAGCAGTACTTCCTGCTATTTCTAGACTTGGTGTAACCAGCGGTGGGATCTGAGTGACAAGAATTTGGCTGCTGAGTCAACTGAGATTGTATATCCCTGCCTTGAACCAAAGGTTTCCAACCTTTGGCACTCTGGGAATTTTAGAGTTCAGCCCCTAGATAGCCTGACCAAGATTTTGGGAGTGAAAGCTCCAAGTGTCATGAGGCCAAAAAGCTGAGAACTAGATATCTAGACTGCATGTTGGATTTACCATGGAATCATAGAATAACTGAGTTGGAAGGGACCTATAAGGTCATCAACCTTCTGCTCAATGCAGGAATCCAGATTAAAGCAGATCTGCCCGATTGTCCAAATTTCTTTTGACTGCCTTCAGTGTCGGAGTGATCACCATCTCCTGGGTTAATTAATGCAACTGACGTACTGCTCTAACTGTTAGGAAGTTTTTCCGGATATTAACTGAAATCTAGTTTCCTGTAACTTGTTGTGTATCCTGCATTCTGGGTTGAATGAGAATAGGTTCTGCCCCTCCTCTGTATGATAGCCTTTCAAATATTTGAAAAGTGCTATCATATCTCCGCTCAATCTTCTTTTCTCTAGACTAAACAGGCCCAGTTCTTGCAGTTGTTTCTCGTATGTCTTGATTTCCAGCCCACTCATCATCCTCGTTGCCCTCCTCTGAACTGGCTCCAGTTTGTTGGCATTACTGCAATTCTGGATGATTTCATGTAGACATCATCATCATCATCATCATCATCATCATCATCATCATCATCATCATCATCATCAACAACAACAACAACAACAACAACAACAACAACAACTCTTAGAACTGTAGAGCTGGAAAGGACCATATGGAGCCAGGAGTCCAGGGTTCAAATCTATTTTCTGTCCTGGGTAGCCACTTCCTTCCTTCTCTAATTTCACAGGTTTGTTTTGAGGGTGAAATGAATCAATCAATCAATTAATAAACCAAGCAACTCTCCATCTCTACATTGATATTTGAATGGCAGAGAACATAGGTAAGGGGGTAATCAGTCCGACATCATTTCTCCTGAAAACAAGGAAGTGATTTTTAGTTCCAGCAGTTTCAATGGGGACTGCTGCTACTTGGATTCTGTTGTGCTTTGAGAAATTTGGCAGATATATTTCAGGTCCTTCAAGTCCCATATGAACTTGGGACTAAGACCCATTGCTTTCACTAGTACTTCAAATAAACTCACTGTAATTATATTATTAAATAACCTTATTTTGTTAGGGTTTTTTTCAGCTTCTATTGGAATATTGTTTTTTTCATGAACTGGAGAAATCTGCAAGATTAAAGATCTTATAAAGTAATTTAAAAAGTGATGTGTCCCTTTAAAATCAGATCCCACCTGTCTAATATCTTACAAAGTGCCAGCAATTGTGCCACCTACATCTGGAATCATGGTCACATCAGAGTTAAACAAGGGAAGATTTTTAGAAAAAGAATGTCTTGCAGGATTTTCTTAGAATAAGCTTGGCTAAGTTGGTCTCATTTTGCTTCTGATAATTGCAAAGGTGGCAGCCTGGCATGGAACGGATACTTTAACTTTTGAGGCAGGAGTTCTGCTACTGCATAAAGAGCTTTTAACGACTAAGGTGATAATAGGGAATATACAGGAGGGCAGTTATGGTTGGCACCCTTGATTGGACATAGACAAATAAGCATTCCTGCAGTTAAAACAAAACTAATGTCACATCCCATGACCTGTGTGCCTTCATTGATATACATTTGCTCCATATCAAGAAGCACACACCAGACTTTAACATGGAGTCTTTGAGTGTGCTACATTTTTGCACACATTTTGGTAAAACTGGGACAAAACACAGGCAGCACTTGAACAGAACCCCTCATAAATCAGAGATGGCTGGAGCACATAGTTTGTCCTTGCTATCCTGTTCCCATGGTGAAATATATATTTTTATTAGCTGCCATTTGAAAACATTTCTAAGAACATAAGAACAGCCTTGCTGGAACAGGCCACACAACCCATCCAGTCCAGCATTCTGTCTCACACAGTGGCTCCCCATTTGCTACTGGGTATTCCCAAGCAGATGTCTTCACCTGCTTACGATTCCCTGCAAATGGCATTGAGAGATTTCCTGCCTATCTCTCCAACCTGGAGGTTGTCCTTAGGCATCCATAATGATAGCCATTGATACCCTTGTTCTCCATGAACTTGTCCAATCCTTTCTTAAAGCTGTCAAGGATGACAGCTGCCACCACTTCTTCTGGCAGGAAGTTCCATAGACTACTGATCCTCTTGGTGAAAAAGTACTTTCTCTTATTTGTTTGAGATCTAGCACCCAAACGTTTCGTGGAGTGCCCCCTAGTTCTAGTGTTGCTCATTAGGGAAAGCAGTTTTTCCTTTTCTACTTTGTCCACACAGTGTATGATTTTATAAACTTCAATCAGGTCACCTCTTAGGCACTGTCATTCAAGAGTGAAGAGGCCCAGCCGTTGCAGCCTCAAATGGTAAGGAAGGTGTCCCAGTCCCCTAATCATTCTGGTTGCTGTACTCTGCACTTTTTCTATTTCCATAATATCCTTTTGGAGGTATGGTGACCAGAACTGTACACAATACTCCAGATGGGGCCTCACCATAGATTTATAAAGAGGCAAAATGACCATTGCTGACTTATTTTCTATACCCTTCCTAATGATCCCCAGCACTGAGTTTGCTTTTTTCACTGCTGCAGCACACTGGGTTGACACCTTCACTGAGCTGTCCACCAGGACACCAAGGTCCATTTCCTGGTTTGTTGCAGAGAGTTCAGTACCCATCAGTTTATAAACGTAATTGGTTTTTTTTGCCCCAGTGTGCATCACTCTGCACTTACTAATGTTGAAGCTCATTTGCCACTGGTTTGCCCACTCACCCAGTGTCAAGCAGTGTCAAGAGACCCCTCTGCAGCTCCTCACAATCTCTCTCAGTTTCCATGCCCTTGCAGAAGCCATGTTGGCTCTCCTTCAGCAGCACCTTCTCTTCTATGTGCCTATTAATTTTATCTTTTAGGACACACACACACACACACACACACACACACACACACACACACACACACACACACACACACACACACACACACACACACACACACACACACACACACAGGTTCCAAGAACGACCACCAACATCGTTTTCTGTCTTCCAAGTGCTATGGAGGACTAAACATTCTCTTTATATAGATCCATCCTCCTCCTCTATGTGCTACTCTGTATTTTTCTGGCACAGGGCTAGGACATGCAGTATATTTTTGGTTCATTGAGATGCAAAATAGTTCTTTGTTGTGCCTTTGCAGAGGGGTACCAAGAGTCTGATTGCATTAAAGAGGAGGACATTTTAAGCACCATCCAGGTCACACCAAATCTCACAGTGTGGCTAGGCTCTAAGCAAAATCCAGTCCAAGGGTACTTCCAATGCTTGAACAACTTATTGATTAAAGACTGGCAACAGATCAATCCTGATTCTCTTTCTTAAAAACAACTACATTCAAGGTTGATTCTTATGTTATCTCTACAGTGTGGCATTTGAGTCCCATGGCATTCTGCTAATGTTCATAATCAATGCGCCCTCTAATGTTTGTCCCTGCTGCATGGGGATCTTTTTAGTGTGAGACTTAAAGGGAACCTTGTTTGTAACATATGATAAGACATGGTGGGAGTGGAGGCTGTGGTTATATCTCTGAGATGTTCCCCAGACTTCTCTGGTCTCCATGGCAGCCACATTCTTCCCTTCCCTCCCTCCCTTCCCTTCCCTTCCCTTCCCTTCCCTCCCTCTTTTAAACATCACTGGTATCATATGGGACCAAGCTGTGCCATATTCTGCAAAAGAAACGTACAAAATCCTTCCTGACTAACTCACATCCTGGATGTTGACAAGGGTGGATGTCCCACTGCAAACAATCATGCACGCATATGTAGGTTTTGAGGAGGTGCTGGCAGTGGGGATATGTACTACTTTATTCTAATGGTTGCCCAAGACAGAGAGATAATGTACTTCAGAAAGCATCTGTCTGTTCATGTGTAATCAAGGAAGCACACCAAGTGGCAAATGTGAATGTAGTTTCCATCATGGCCCCTCTGTGCTGAATTGGAAACAAATAATGAGGTGTGAAATACCATATAACTCTATTTCCCCAGGTACAGTTGAAAGCCTGTCAAAAGTCCCCTTGCTCTGTCTTTTCCTGCTTGGGTCATAGCAAGGCTCTTTTCCATATCCGCACATGGTATTGGATGGGACACCCCACAGTATGGGATGCCTCCTGCTGTATCACTCAAACGTTTTCTCCATTCTAGGTAGGAAGCACTAAGGGGCAGGCAAGTTGTGGCTGGGTTTTTGCACAGGGGCTCCCATTATCCCTCACCATTAGCAATGGTGTCAGTGGCTGATGGGAGTGCTAGGTCAAGAAAAATGAGTCTAGAAGGCCAGAATTGATCACCTTTGCTTTTTAATATAGAAAGTGTTAGAATTAGGCATTCATCAAATATGTCCCATTGAGCACTGAAAACCACTTATAAAATCTCCTGGCTAATATCCTCTTTTCTTGTGCATCTTGGATATCATGGGCTATTGAACATAGATTTGTAAAGTCGGAGGGAAGTCCAAGGCTCACCCATTTCAAATCCCTTTGCACACAGGGATGCATAACTAAAACATCCCTGACAGATGGCCGTCTATCCACCATCTAATGAGCCACCAGTGAAGGAGAGTTCATTGCCTTCTGACAAGTCAACCACCTTTGAGAAGTCAGTGTTAATCTTATTCTCCAACCAATGAACCAAGGGAAAGGAGATTTCCTTGGGGATAATGATTACCAGAGAGGAAAGGGAAGTTGCTCTCTGAGGTCAGCCACATGCACCACTGACAGTTAACCAAACCACAGTTTCAAGACAGTCTGCGGCTGACTGTGGCTCTCTCTGTCTGTGTCCAGTGAGTTCCTAATGCCTAATTTCATTTCATGATAAACGGGAGGAACATGTCTTCTCTGATTGATCAGCCTGCTGCAAGATCTAGCAGTTCCCACTGATAAATATTTTAACATGCTGACCATGCCTTTCAGCAGTGATGAAATCCCCAGTGTTAACAGCTGGGCAACAGGATCACAGGAGGACATTCTATTTTTGATGTACACATGAAGATGTTTCTTCACAGTTGCTTTCGGTAAAAATGCCATGTGTCCACATGAAGTGATGTGGATCATGTTGTTAGACTGGAAGTCCCATCAACTCCTACCATATGATAGAGAAGGGAGTCAAGGGGAGATAAAATCCAGCGACCTTTGGAAGCCTATATATTTCCTTCTTTTCACCTGCTGTTCTGGTCTGATCCACCAAATCCAAATGAATTTGCCTAATCAGGAATTTTTGGTACACACATGTGCCGAAGGCATGACATTAGTCTCTTTCAGTATTATGTCTCCAAAGTCTCTTTATCTTTGACAGCCCAGCCCAGAATGAGTTGTTCTCTGCTTTTTACATTTATTTTCTGTACCTTTCTTCTTTTCAGAGTCTTCTTTCGCCAGTTCCACTGAATCAATGTAATTGCTGGAAGCCATTTTGCAGGAATTCCTGCGTATCTGACATCTTTCTAATTTTCCTCTTTAGTCTCACTATTTTGGGTGAATGCACAATTGCTTCTCAGAGTTCCTGTTTCCTTTAATCTCTTGATAATCTCTCTCTCTTCATTCATGCCCTTTGCACTCCTTCCTGGTTCCATTATTCTCCTTTGGATTTGGCCCTAAACTGTGCTTGTGAATTTATTAGATTTTGCACATTAACATAATGATATCTACTGCATGGCATGCTGCAGACTGCCTCTAGAGCCCTTAAATGTCAACCTTAATGTCTTGTGTGTCAACTACATTCCCAATACAAGTACTTTAACAATCTTTATAGAGAAAAGCTAGAATTGTAATAATTATGTAAATTATTCACAGGAAATTGTAATAATTATGTAAATTATTCACAGGAATCTTAAAATTACAATCTATAGCCATCAGACTCATCTGTCTGTAACAGTTTAGAAAACCCAAAGCCTGGGGTTTTAATTTTCCATCTAAAACACCAAATGACATGAAAATTCAGGTTTTTTTTTCCATTCTCAGAATAAAAGCTACATTATTTCAGTGTGCTCAAATGCTGATTTGCAGCAAACATTTTTCTGTTTATTGCCATGAGTAAAACCAGCACCCTGAATTCTCAAATTATAAACAAACAAGCAAATTTAATGTCAGGAAATGGTGTGGCTGGTGCATTGCAGCTCAACATTCATACTCGTCAAGAGACAACAGAATATTGATCACAGTCATGTCCTTCCACCAAGCTGGCATCCTAATACAGATGCTTTCTGGTGTGTGGTGTCCAACCAACCTCAGATGGTGCAAATTACAGAAGTTGGTTACATTGGTACATGCCAAGGCTGTATCATAAAATATACCCGCAAAATCATTAAATCTGCAGCATTATTTGAAACCTAAGCTTTCCAGTTTTGTCTGACCCATGAAACATGGCATACATAAACATAGAAAATTTACTTTAAAAAAAGCTATGATTCCAAAATTCTACAGCCAGCATGGAGACTGGCCAGATTGCCTAGGGATTATGAGTCATGTAGTCCAAAATGTAAAAATCTCCTAGTTCTGATTTTCCAGATGCTGGATGCTGGAGCACACCATCCAAATCAACAAGGAAGGCAGTCAATTTAAACTTATGTTGGGTGAGTGGAGAACTTTTATTTCCCTCCTTCTGCCAATTGAAAACTGTTGTCCAGCCTTGCCACATAAATATATTGAGCCCTCTTTTTATGGCCAGGAAGGAAAGAAAAGTGAATTAGGGAACAAGATGAGGTGTTTAGAGTTCACGATTGGTGTGTGTGCCTTTCAAGATTTTTTTTTCCTTCTGTTTTCACTTACCATTGTAGTTTCTGCAATAGACCCAAAGCTGTTGATGAAAATATTGCAGCTGACATTCACTGGAGGGCCTGGAATACACAAAAAGATTTGTCAGGAATTCCTTGGGTGAGAACTGACACCAGAGTCATGGAATGCATTCTGTAAGTGAAAAGCTGTTACGCGAACATATTCCGTTGTTAAATGGCTCTCAAGTTACTGGATATTATTTTTTTTAATTAGGTGGCAGTTTCCTTTTCTTCCCATCTTATACAGTGCTAGTTGCACTGCTGTGTACTGTGTCTACAAAATGTAAATGGAAAGCATGGCTTCTCTTCTCTGTGGCTGGAGGAAGTGTTAATTGGTGGATACTAGAGTGGAGGGTGGTGGTTTGTGCCCTCCCCAAACACTGAGCCCAGCCCAGTTTCTTGTCTGTGCACTCCACTCTTGATTTTCAACTGTGCCAAGCTATGATGAAAAAGACTTACGTACATGTAGGCCTATGGAAGAGAGGAGAAAGGAATGGAAAGCATTTGTTCTAACTTCAAGAAGGATGCATTTATTCTAACTTCCAATGCTGTGAGCACTGTTCATAATATGATTTTACAGCTACAGCCCCATGGGTTTTAAGGACTTGAGATACCTAACAAAGTCTTGGAAATGTTATGGGTTTTTGACTACAACTCCCATTGGTCCCCAGCATACTTGTTTTTATTTATTTATTTATTTATTTATTTATTTATTTATTTATTTATTTATTTAACTTATAACCTGGCCATCTGGCCACTCTGGTCGGCTTACAACAGAACTAAACAAAGCACATATCAAACAGAGCAAACCTATCATATAATAAACTAAATTAATAAACAACTAATTACACTGTTACAGCACAACATCAATCACTGTGCATTATAAGATCATATTCAATACTTCAGTTGAACTTCCCCAACTAGCCTGGCTGAAAGACAAGCTGGGATTTGTAGTCCCTCCCAAGTAATGGTTTGCAATGGGGGGGGAGAGTTGCACAACTCCCCCAGCCAGCCCAGCTGGAAGACATGCTGGGATTTGTAGTGCAAATAAGAAAAGAAAAAAAGAAAAAAAAGAAAGCGATCGTCCCAGGCCCATTTCTCGACTCCTACTTCCCCCTCCCCCCGCAACAGCCGATCACGCCTCAGCTGCCGGTTGTTGCTACATTTAAGCAACCCAAATATTCAGTGCATATGTTGGCCTTTTGTGACCTGTTCTGGTCACTGCTTGCCCATGTCTATTGTCTTTCTCAGATTTGACCTTTATGAGATGACATGAGGGACCGCAGTGTCAAGCAGACATGGTTCCTTGGAGACATGGGAAAAGAATTAACTTCAGTGATTCTACATAATCCCTCATTAAATGTGCTGTCTGTGATTAGAAAATATGCTTCTTGTCAGAAATTGGAAACCTAGAGGTATCAATGAGAGGGGTCCAACTCCACCCATCACACCCATCCTGGTGGTTTGTGGTTTGCTTTGTTTTTTAAGTTGGTGCTCTTTTGCAACATTTTGGAAACAAGCAATACGACTTTCTTTTACTGTCTGAATCCATTCACAGTCACCCAGGCCAACATGGATGTGCCCATTGCTGGCAGCAGCCACAGAGGGTTCTGTAGGGAGCAAGGATTAGAGGCAGAGAGAGAGAGAGAGAGAGAGAGAGAGAGAGAGAGAGAGAGAGAGAGAGAGAGAGAGAGAGAGAGAGAGATCTGGAGGATAGCATGCTCCAACGTTTGCTCTCTAGCTCAGTTTTGCTTTTAATACCTCTTATTATTTACAGTTGTACCTTGAAAAGATTACAGGATTAAACAAGCCAGCAAAGCAATTCCAAAATATAAATAAATCTTTGTGAATAGCAACAGCAGCACCAGACTGCAACATTCAGCGAGGGATAATGTATCAATCTATATTCAGGGCCAGGATCTGGTTGACTGAACATGAAGGGGAAAGGGATGAGACGAGCTTCATCCAGCTTCAAAGGCCTTGCCAGGAAACAGCTGTAACTGGCTGCCTACTAGACCAACTGAACCCATTCTGGATTCCTGTGTAGGACTGGAAGTCTGGTTCACACAGGGAAGCACATGGCTTGCATTTTCCTATATATATGATGGCTAGATGCCTGCTGCCTGGCTAAAATCCTCAGTGTTTCTCACAAGACTACTGTAGGGCTGTGGAGGAGGGCAACCTTGTAAAAGCCTCTGTCTAGCGCGACCATTTTCAGTGAAGTTCTCAATGAACACTAACTGGGTGGGGGGGAGGTTCTTCTTAGGGATGGCACAAAAAGGAAAAATAATGTTTCATTTCGTTTTGTTTCGTGCTCAACCCCGTTTTTTTGTTTCATTTCTTACGATTTTTAATTTTTTTTGTATGAAATGAAATGAAACAAAACAAAATGGCTCCTGCTGCGCTGTCAATGGCCAGAGCCCTTTAAACCTGGTCCAGTTGGCACCAGGGGGTCCCCTGGTACTGGCTGGGCCAGGTTTAAAGGGCTCCAGCCATCAACAGCGCGGCAGGAGCCCAAAAGTGATAGAATGAAATGGTTCCTTTCAATGGGAAAATGACAGTTTCATTTCATCTATAACCAAAATGCTGCTTCCTCATTTGTTTTGTTTTGTTTTGTTTTGTTATGTAATGAAATGAAATGACAAAACAGCATTTCATTTTTCATTTCCTGTTCATCCCTAGTTCTTCTAAAATTAATGGGTTTACGTTTGAATGAATATTGTTATGTGTTCTGTATTTTCCTGAGCAGTAACTCAGGTCCAGAGGTATTTATTCTGAAGATGAGAGGTAGTGCTGTATACTGGGAGTTCTTTGCTATAAATATTTAACCACACACATATAAGGCGAGCAGAACATGTCGGGGGCAAGAGGAATCCAATAGTGACCAGTAAAAATGTTATTGCTGCTAAGTTGGGATTCCACAGTAACAAGAGCTACATCCTTCACTAAGGCCTCGGTCGCACGGCTATTAACTGCACATCATATTTTGATGCGTACTAAAATTGCGAGCGATCACGTGACATTTGTTGCGGAGTAGGGGCGTGGTGGCTCAGTGGACTAAGGCTCCGAAAACTGTTGACTTCAAAGTCAGCAGCTTGGCAGTTCGAATCCCGGGTGCCACGCAGTGGAGCGAGCTCCCGCTGTTCACCCCAGCTCCTGCCAACCTAGCAGTTCGAAAGCATGTAAAATGCAAGTAGATAAATAGGTACCGCCGTAAAAAGGCAGGAAGGTAAAAACAGTGTTTCCTTGCAGCCATGCCGGCCACATGGCCATGGACTTGCACAACACTGGCTCTTCCGGCTTGAATACGGAGATGAGCACCACCCCTAGAGTCGGACACGACTAGCACGCATGTGCGGGGGGAACCTTGTCCCGACAGCAGGGGTGTATTATACTTCTTTCTGTGCATCCCATCTTTCCAAATGCGCATCTTTTCCCTGTTTATTGATCTGCTTTTCTCCGTCAAGCTCATATACATATAAAAAAGTGATTTGCTTGTTGATTACCGGCATGTCGGCTTTCTAGTATTACTACAAGAGTTCATGCAAAAGTTTGAGAACGTGGCATTGTATCCCTAGTACCAGAGCACTTTTATAGTAACTCCTTTGTTTTTCTCTCATCTCTCACTTCCTTTCCCATTAGTCACTGTACCAGGTAATTTGCAGGTTGTAGAAGTGCTCAGTTACTGAAATGCCAGCAATTGATTAAAGAGGCAGGAAAAAAAGGGGGGGGACTGAAATGGTGCAAATTTTCACTGGTCGCACTGCAATTGCTGCGGTAAAAACTGCACATCATTAAGAGGAGTAATTTGATCGAACCCCTAGTGGTGGTATAGGATGATGCGGTTAAAGTGTGCTTCAGGGGGTGTGGTCAGCTGGGGTGCCAAAATGCTGCACCTTGGAGTGGAGGCACGATCTTTTGCTGTGCAGTCATTCACAGCAAACACAGCACCAAAACAGTCATGTGACTGGGTCCTTAGTCTGCTGAAACTATAGCTTCAGTGCATGGAGATCTCTTTCCTGATCTATCACGGATAACTTATGGGCCGTGATCGATCAGGAAAGAGATCTTGGTGTGTTGGTGGACAGTTCAATGAAGGTGTCTACACAATGTGTGGTAGTGGTGAAGAAAGCCAATCCCATGCTAGGGATTAGACATGGGCACGACTTGGCGAAATTCTCGTTTCCGTTTCGGTTTCTCGTTTCCGTTACGTAACGGAAAGAAGAACGACAATTACTCTGCCAGAACTCGAACTCGAACCGACTAAAGAAAAATTGGGTCTGATTTGTCGTTGTCGTTCCTGGCATTGCAGCGATCACGCAATGCCAAGCGGCACAGGAAAAAAGTTTTAAAAATAAAAAACCCCCGATTCCCGGCCAAAAAAGCAGGCGAAAATATGCCTGCCTGAGTGAGGGCACCTACCAGAGGGGTGGTTTCTGGGGGGGGGGTCCCTGGCCTCCCCCCTCTCCTGTCCTGGGCTGCTCTGGTGGGGGACATCCTCGTTGTCTCGCCGAGTCGCCATGCCATGCGGTGCGGGCGGGGGACCCAAAATGGGACGACCGCAATATTTATTTTGAAATCGCGTGGTCCAAAAATACACCAAAGCACCACAGAAACATGCGAAAATAGCTATTTTAAAACTGCCTGAATTTTTTCAGTAGCAGCAGTGGGTTTTTCTTGCAACAAAACGTCTCCATTTATTTTATTTTATTTTATTTTATTTTATTTTATTTTTATTTTTTTACACCTGCGCAATGATGGGCTGGCCATGGGAGTGGACCATGCAAATTTTTGGAGCCATTCCACCAATTGCATGGCCACTTGGCCAGGTTTTGACCGAGACTTCTGGGATGTGCCAGTCGGGCATAAAAAGCTACTAACCCTAGCCCGAACCCTAACCCTAACCCTAACCCTAACCCATACGCCAGTACACTGTCCTTCTTAGTGGGTCAGAGAGGCACCCAGAGATGCACCCCAGTAACTCACCCTAACCTTACCTGTAACCCTAAGCCTAGCCCTTGCGCTAACCCCTAACCAGTAAGCCAGATGTGTACTCGCATTGCACTACAGGAAGTACACTTCCCTTCTTAGTGAGTCACAGGGCACCCGTAGGGGTCCTCTCTCACTTCGTTCCCCAGCCCAAGTGCACCGTATGCTGGCAGGCCGAAAGAGAGGTGCCTCTGCCTGCTACTGCAACTTAATGGTATGCATATCCAATTGGCTATGCATCCCATTTTGTAGCGGGCCAGAGGAGGCACCCACCCCAGAGAGGTGCCTCGCTTTCCCTTCATGGCAGGCCAGAGGAGGCACCCACCCCAGAGAGGTGCCTCCAGGAGCCCCCCCAAAAAACCAGTACTAATGACAGACGAAAAACCGACAAACGAAATGACCAATTTTTGAAAAATTTCGCGACAAACAGAAACGAGCCGAAACGGGCCGGCTCTGACACACAATAACTCAAAACGTAATTTTTCCTGGTCGTGCCCATCTCTACTAGGGATTATCAAAAAGGGGATTGAAAATAAAACAGCCAACATTATAATGCCATTATACAAAATGATAAGGCCGCACCTGGAGTATTGTGTACAATTCTGGTCACTGCATCTCAAGAAAGACACTGTGGAACTGGAAAAGGTGCAGAAGAGAGCGACTAAAATGATTACTGGGCTGGGGCACCTCTCTTGTGAGGAAAGGCTAAAACATTTGGGGCTCTTTAGTCTGGAAAAAAGGCACCTGAGGGGGATATCATTGAGACGTACAAAATAATGCAGGGATGAGTAAAGTGGATAGAGGGAAGCTCTTCTCCCTCTCACAAAATACCAGAACTAGGGGACATACACTAAAATTGAGGGCTGGGAAAGTAAGAACAGACAAAAGAAAATATTTTTTCACCCAGCACGTTGTTAGTCTGTGGAACTGCCTGCCACAGGATGTGGTGAGGGCATCTGGCCTGGATGCCTTCAAAAGGGGATTGGACAGATTCCTGGAGGAAAAGTCCATCACAGGTTACAAACCATGATGGAGATGTGTAATCTCCAGGCTTTAAAACTGGGGTACTTCAAGGGCCAGATGCAGAGGAGTGGTATCAGGAGACAGATAGCTAGTCTCGTGCGCTCCCAGACACATCTGGTGGGGCCACTGTGAGATACAGGAAGCTGGACTAGATGGGCCTTTGGCCTGATCCAGCATGGCTCTTCTTATGTTCTTATGTTCTTATGAGGAGGACCTATGAACGTCTGTTGGAGGGTGGATGGTCAATGGAAAAAGAAATAGCCCTAGTTCAGGCTTTGTTGCTCTCATCTCTTCTAGATTTATACTGTATATAGCTTTGTACTGTATTGTTAAGCTTTCTTCCTTTGTTCCTCCTCCTTCTTTCAAAGCCACCTCCTGTTTCTTGCTTTCCTTGCTAGAGAAAGGCAGCAGCAGGTGGGTCTCTACTGTAGTTGCTGGAGCAGATATGGATGGAAGCTATCTCTAATGAATTCCATCAATAGGTTCAGGAACCTTAGCTCTTGTACTATCAAAATGGATTTCTTTGAATATCACAAGTAGTACATTTTTCTACTTTTTTTTTTTTTTACAAATACATGATTACCGCTTTGCAGTAGTTAGCAGCTAAGCACCAGGCTGCTGCACTGTGTAAATATAATCAAATTACCCAAATATAATCAAGAAACTGCTCTGTTTTGCTGTCTCTGTGCAAATTTAAACTCTTGTTGCTTGATTCCCCCATCCTGCCAGGCTGATTTTCAACACCTTGTATCATGACTCCCTTTGAGGTCTGAACATAATGGACATCGGTCAGCCCTGTGATCCAAGTGTTAGTCTGATGGGAAAGTTTACTGCAAACATAACACGCTCTCACATTTCAATCCTTTTCTTTATTCATATCAGACTGTTGCATAATTTAAAATTATGGATGCATATGAAATATAATAAAAGTTAAAAACTATTTAAAATGTTAAAATAACTAGGTTGTTTTTGACCAGCTATGGGCTACTTTGACAGTGTAATCTTGGCCATTTTATTTATTTATTTACTTTTTTAAAAATATTTTTGCCCTGCCTTTCTCCTTTGAAAAGGACCCAAGGTGGCTAGATTAATTAGATCCTTTGTACATAAATTGCATGTACGTCAATACTGCATTGACTGAATTTCTCTACAGTCACAGAAAATTTGTCCTGTATCCAAGCAGCCCCATTTTACTTGATTATTTTTGATCTCTTTCCTTTTGCATCAAAGTATCTTAAGGGTCTTCGAGATGGTCCAGACAGAGTTTTGTCCTGATGGGAGATGCTCTTCAGCATCCATCCATTGAGAAAGGTGTGTTGTTTTAAACTCCATACTGTAGGCTTGTTTATTCTGGTCTCTTCTGGTTTAATATTTAGAAGTTGAGATGGGTGTAGAAAAATTTCCTTCAATTTTAGCCATGGTCTAAAGCAGTGGTTCTCAACCTGTGGGTCCCCAGATGTTCCTGGACTGCATCTCCCAGAAGCCTTCACCATTTGTTGTGCTGGAATGGATTTCTGGGAGTTGCAGTCCAGGAATGCCTGGAGACCCACTGGTCTAAAGGGCTGGTGTCCTTGAAGAGGTTGGGCTTGGTTCTGTATTACGTTATTTCTTCATTATTTGCATGAGGCATTAATCCATACCTTTTTAGGGTCACTTTCACTTTTGGGGAGACCTGCGATTATAGATGATATAGGAGTAATTCTAGCTATGGGAGGCAGCTGGGGGAGGCTCTCTTTAATTCACCTGGTGCTTTTCTCTAAAAGTGTCTGATGCTCCTCATATGTGAATAGAAAACTAATGTCTCCCCTGGGTTTTGTCTGGCAGTTCATGTGCAGCAAATATACTTCACTATGCTCTAAGGCTTTCACTGCATTGAAAGCTATGGCCCCTGGCCACCTGGAGGGTGCATCAATTATGATAAAGGATGTTTTCTTGTCCATTTCCATAGAGCTGATATAAATTCAATGGCATGGACTCTGAGCCTGCAAGTTAATCTTTCTGTTGACCATATTGGATTATATTACAATTGCACTGTTAAAACAGAGACACATGCACAGCCACAATTTTATCTAGGAATTAGAACATCAGTTCTTAACCTTTGGACTGCCACATGTTTTGAAGGAGTCCCAGAAGTTACAGGAAGCATAATCAATAACAAAGGAATTTGGGGATTTGAAGTATTTGAAGGACAACATAAATGGAGTTAGAGGGTGATCTTTGACCTGGAAGCCAAATAAAGTGTTCCTGCAACAATTCCAAAACTTACTACACATCCACTTCAGGCTCAGGATGTTGCAAGAGCATCTCTCAAGGAGAAGCTGAGGCAGTATCGTTCTGTGAGATGTCCTAGCAACTTCTGAGAGAATTTTCACTTTTCCCGTCAGCTTACTGTTAATGCGCTTCTTTGAGGGAATCCATGATGGTTAAATTAGTACAAAGCTCGTGCAATGGAAATAATTTAACTGTTATCTTTAAAAAGTTCCAGGTTGCTCTAAATAACAGGGACTCAATGAAGTTAAATTTCAAAATTTGTCTAGTGTATTCAAGTGAAGTTTTGTTGTTGTTTTGTTTTACTTATTTGTTTGTTTTTGTTGTAATAAGTAGCATTTATTGTGATTTTTCAAATTACTTTTTAACCAGCATTTTTAGGCACGTGTAGACAATATTTGTCAGTGTTATGCCATTCTCTTGCCAATTGTTACAAAATGCAGAAATTCAGCCTGGATATTTTCCTTGTCTTATGATCATTAAAAGCTGGATGAATTACACACTCGTTTCATTGCCTGCCTAAGTCACCTATTTTCCACTGAGTTCAGTGGGATTGCAAAGTAGATAGATTAGAGCCACAACATTGCAAGTTCTTTTTGTTTTTTTTTTTTGTTGAATGACTGCCAATGCTTTTGGACTGCAGTATATGCTTTGTCTGATCATGGTTCTTCTTCCCTTTCATCAGTAGAATGTACAGTATTGTTATCAATTAATGATCACAAGGTTTAGGGAAAAACAGAGTGGCTTCTGTTGTTTGCTGATACTTGTATGTGTTTAATTTCTTTTGAGGCCAACATCTATGACAGAGGAAACCCCACTTTACCCCTACTTCTCTTGTGTGTCATGCCCTGCTTCCTTGATTCAAGTGTCCCCGGGGTGCTTTAGAAGAGCTCTAAAGTCCCGCCAAACAACATCATAGCATATCTTTAGTCTACAGATGGGCACAAAATGAATTTTTAATTTGTTTTGTTATTCGTTGTTCATTTAAGAATAACAAACAGACCCATCAAAGAAAAATGAAACAAAACAAAATGGAAATGGACATTTTGCTTGCTTTGTTTTTTGTTTTCCCATAGGAATGCACTGAAGCAGGCTTTTCCCCCTAGCTGCCGATCAGCTGGTCGGCATGAGTAAGAAAAATAAAATAAAATAAAATAAAATAACAAAATGCATCAACCCGGCCCCAGGCCAGCTGCTTGGTGCAGGTTTAAAAAAAAATTAAAAAAGAAAAGAAAAGAAAAGAAAAAATAAAAAATAAAAGAAAAAATGAAACAAATGAAAAATGAAATGATTTTTTAAAAAAACTATTTCATTTTAAATGAAACAAAAACAATTAAAAATGCATAATGAAATGAAACATCATTTTGGCATTTCGTGCCCATCTCTACTTTAGTCAGATTAATTCATTTAGCTCAAACTTTACATAACCTTGCATGAGGAACAGAGGCTTTGGAAGGACACCAACTGCTCTAGTTAGCTGTTACAACCCCAGCATTGCATGTCTCCCTGTCACCTATGTGGCATTCAAAGGGATTCTAAGAGCCTACTAATGCACCACAGAGCATACAGGAGCTGCTATATATTGTGTCTTTCTTCAGACAGAATAGAACAATCCTGGAAAGTAATTCCATAATTGTTGCTTTTTGCTTTGCTTTGCTTTGTTTTTTGACGTATATATTGCCCCATAGACCAAATGAAGCACTCTTTGTGCAGTTTACCGCATAATTCTGCAAACAACACTTTGGCCCCCAGAGAGATGAGTACTCATTTTACCAACCTTGGAAGGCCTTTCTAATTTATTAAAGAATTTTCTTCTTGCAAGTTTAAATGCCTGGTAATCTCTGACTTCTTTTAAAATCTATTTAATCAGGAAAGGAAAACATTCAATTTAATAAATCATCTTGCAGACACAGGCACAGACTATGCAGGGAAGGGAAGGGAAAGTGGTTCTAAAACGGCCATGTCCACAGCCCAGAGACAGGGATAAGCAGCAGAGCTCAGCTCCTGGCTAGCTGCAGGCAGATCAAGATCGGAGATAAGCTAGCTCAACAGCTGAGGTGTGGGGAGGGAAGAAATGAAAACAAATCAATCAGTTTAAAAATAAACCTCCTCTTCTCAATACACTGGATCAAGAGGCCTCTCACTACTAGGACAAATAGTTTCATTTCCAAAACAAAAAAGGGTCTTTCATTTCATTTCTCGATGACATGCTGTTTGCTGTTTCATTTCATTTTGTAATGTTTTGTAAGCTTATGAAACGATGAAACAGTGTGTTGTTTTTTGTACAGTGCCCATCGCTACACTAGGGATGGGCACCAAATGAAAAAATGAAATGCTGATGCATTGGTTCGTTATGTAACATAACAAAATGAAATGAAATGAACCGGGGAAGCAGCATTTCATTAGTAACGAAACAAACTGGCAGTTTTTTGTTTAAAACAAACCAATTTGTTTCTCTGTAAAACACCTCCCCAGGCTTCACTTCTTCAAGTGATTTTAGGCAAGCCTTTGACATTTGGAAAAGTTGGGGTTTTGGGGGCCAGAGATATTCAGCTCCAAAAGAGGTGGGGTGCTTAAAGGAAGGAGTGTGTCTGGTGTGCTTTACCAATTATAGGGTTAATTGACAGCTTCCCCTCAGTGCGCGGATCCATATTCCTTCAATTAAGTACCCCACAAAGCCCCTTTGGAGCTCAATAACTCCATCCCTGTACCCCAAAGCTCTCCAAATGGGGAGTGCTTCAAGGGGAGAGCTTGAGGAAGCTCCATGGTAATTTCCACGCTGCTAGCTTCCTGGGATCACTCTTTTCAAGGACATAACATTGCAATTAGAAATGCTTTTTCCAGGGCACTCCCTTTGAAGTTGAATAACTCATCCCCCAGAGCCCCAAATCTCTCCAAATTTGGAGAGCTTAAAGGGAATAGTCCAAGGAAGGCTCACACTAAATTGGGTGCCTCTAGGACCCAGGGGTCCCATTTTTATAGAGTAACAAATTGGTTCATTACTGGTTCATATCATACTATTTTTTTAAAAAAATTGTTATTAACAAAATGAAATGAATCATGGGGGTACGAAACAAAATTAAAGGAATCTCAATTTTTCTGTTTTTGTGCCCATCCCTAATCACTACACATGTCTGTTTTTAATGCTTTTTGGGGCTTTTTGATCTTTTGCATTAGCTTTGCTCTATGTAAATCCTAGACGATTGGTGTTTTAAAAAAGTTTTATCAGAGGGTTTCTGAAGGCTGATCAGCCTATTGCTCAGCAGCATCTCTTCATGCCTCACCATTCTGCCAAGAAGCAGTGGAGTGTTAAGGGCTTTTGGGTCTTTTCTTGGCAAAGTGCTGCAGTCTGAATGCCGAGCTTATGGCTGGAGTCAGGGCCTTCTTAAGGATATGTGGAGCCGTGGTTTGAAGATCCCTCTGCCCCCCACCGTTTCACAGAGCTGTCTACCTTCCTTTTTTAAGGGAGCTAACGTGACACTTAAATATTATAAAGAAAACAGGAAACTTTTCAGGTTGCTCATTTATTAACAATGCACTTATTAAGTATACAACACCACGACATTGTTTTGTTTTTGCTTGTTTGCTAATGTCCCAAAAATCTACTTTTCAAGCCTTTCTATGAGCAAAATCCTTTATAAGGTCACTGGTATCTATTGCTACTTCTTTTTCAATACTGATCATGGCAAGGTTTGACAATCTTTCTTGAGACAATAGTTGATCTTAAATGAGCCCCCAGGAGGACGTTCCCTGGCAGGGGATCAAGACCCGCCCCCTTGAAGGGCCGACCTGTCTCTCCTGGGCTGGGGGGTCCAGGGAGGTGGGCCGCTGCCCACCAAAGGCTCTGGCCAACCACAACCCCTTCCTCTTGAAATGTCTCTGTAAACCTCCCAGAGAGTTCTCAGGGGCAGTGGCCCCCCCAGGGGGTAGTAGGAGGCCAGCCAGCAGCAGCACGGGGGGGGGGGCTGGCTGGGTGTGTGTGTATCTGGGGCTCCCCAAACCTCACACTCTGTGACCCACATCCATTTAAGAAGGCAGTCCCCCCCCACACTGGACATCCTGGGGGAGGGAATGGGAGGGCCCACCAGGGCTTTCTGGACAGGCACTGCCAGACCCCTTTCTTCTTGGGAGCCAGAGGCGTCTGGTGCCCCCACCTCCCTGGGGACATGGGGAGGGCTTTTCTCCCGCTTCCTTGGTGCAAAAAAAAAAACCCTTAGGGAGGGCTCCCCTCTTTCTTTTGGCTGGGCTTGGAGGCTCCCGGCTCATGCGGCAGCCCAGGGAGGTACAGCCGTTTGGGCGCAAACTTCTCCCCGGGAAGGGGGCAGGAGAATGGGGCACTGCCCCCCGCGTCTTCTGCAGAAGGCGAAAGGAAGTTTCTTTTGGCCAAGAAGAGGAAAGCGAGCCGTGCAAGGAGGCGCTGCCCGTCCCCCCACCCCCCCCCCCTCCGGCCAGGCCGAAGGCTGAGCGCAAGAGGCTCCGGGGAGAGCGAGAGCCACCCAGCCCTGCTCGCGGCGGCGGCAGCTGCAAGGGGGAGGCGCCGCATCCCCGCCCGCCCAGCGCGCGGCCTCCTCCGCCGGCTTGTGCACAGCCCCAGGTAGCGGGACCGGTCGGTGTCCCGTCTCCCCCGCCCCGCTCCGCCCCACCTTGGCCAAGCGCCGGCTTCTGCTGCAGCGGCGTTGGCGTTGGCGGCGTCGCGAGGAGGAGCCTGCACGGGGAGGGGCGCTCCTTGCAAGGGAGGCGGAGGGAAGGAAGGAAGGAGCGACCGCCCGGCGCCCAGAATGAGGAGGAGGAGGAGGAGGAGGAGGAGGAGGAGGCGGCCAGGAGGAGCCACCGCCCGCGTGGGACCCCCGGCCCCGTCGGGTTGCGGCGGTTGGTGGTGGTGGTGGTGGTGGTGGTGCTGCTGCGCGCGCCTGCCTGCCTGCCTGCCTGCTGAGAGTTTTGGGGTTTGGGGGTTCAGGTGCCCTGGTTCATTGAACCACAAAGGCCTATGGGAAAGTCGCCCCTGGCTGGAGTGACTGAACATTAGTCATCTGTCTGGAGCAAGAGAAATCAAGGGATGGGTTGGAATGCTGTTGTTTTGTTATGCTGGGGGGGGGTCAGCAGAACCAAAGACATCACATTAACCCCCTTTGGAGAGGGGTGATTCAAAATTCCTTGCTGGGATTCTTGAATAGGGGCAAAGCCACTGCGAGCGCACACCTTGGAGAAGTGCAGTAGTGGTGGCTCGTCAACTGCTGACTAGAAACAAGTGGGTGCCTTTTGCCTGTGTCGCAAAGTAACAATATTTCAGCCACTGCTTGTTGATAGGAAATGAGAGTCGTGACAAGTCCTGAGGAACAGTGCAGGAGGAAACGATCTCCGCTGTTTGCAGCTTCAGATTTCTGCTAGCTAAATATCAAACTAGACACATCATTAAAAGCATGACTTCCCTGTGTGTTTGAATTATTTTTCTCTCCGTGACAACATGCAAAATTTGTCTGCTTGCCTTAACGGTTTGTCATCAGGAGATGCAGCTGAGCTTGGTTGGCAGATCAGATTTGTTGGGGATGAAGCTTTATGGAATGGGGTTTCAACTTTTTTTCACGTTATGTTGTCTGTAGCACCTTATTTGCCACTCTAATGGAAGAATTACATGAAGTAGGAAGTGATCTCAAAGAAAGAAGGCTTGAGAGTAAAAACGTAGACAAGACTGAGAAAGATGAGAAAATAGGACTATCTGTCTGCCCTCCAGCCATGCAGATCAATTGTTATCTGCATTGATCTTCACGTCCGACAACAGCAGCATAAATAATACTGCCATTTTATCATCACAATAATCATGTGAATCGAGCCAAAGGTTGGCGGCTGGATCATAGGGAGCTTAATGGCTCAGCAGGCATATGAATTTGGGTCTCTCAAGTCCTAGGTTGCATAAGCGAGTGCCCTAAAACTTCCACCAGTTGCGATGCTGTCTGAAAGGTATAATCCAAAACACATTGTGGAGAGTGTGCTGCATAAGAGTAGGATGTTTTAGTACCTTCTGAAATGTACTAAATTGTCACCAAGGCTGCAGCAACCATTGTAACAGCGTGCCTGATGGAGTATCACAGGCAGTAAAAAGGGATCCCTGAGAAACTAATCTTATTGGCTCAATACCTAGTAAAATACTTGGGCACAGTATGATATCAGAATATGGTTTCCTTTACTATCATGATTTCTACATTCCTGCTTAAACTCCTTAGCTCACGGAGTACCTGTAAACGGTTGTTGGTGAATCAGGAATTCAATTATTCACTTTGCATCTTGTATTTTATTTATTTTATTTCATTTAAAACATTTTTACCTTGTCTTTCTCCTTAAAAGGACCATGTATCTTTGTGGTTTTGCTTGGGTTTTGGCCATGGTCTTTTGAGTTCTTTTGCTCACCTTATCATAGCAATGACAATTTATTAAAAGATTCCATTATATTTTTTTAAAGTCATGAGTAATATATATCTGTCTCTGTCTATGACAATGCAGAGAGATGATTAGCAGGATATGGTATCACAATGCAGAACTTGAAAAACAGTACTGGCATTGGTGGCTAAAGAATTCCAGGACTTGTAATCCAAGCAGTAACATTTCTAAGTTCTGTTGTGATGTATATTTCAAATGGTGCAGAAGACCAGTGATTTTCAACCATCTTATATTTTGTCAATTGATCTATTATGATGGGTTCAGACTCCTGTCATGATAGAAAAGTCCATATTTTCCAAGATGGATATTTATGTGTTTATAGGCATTCGGTTACTGTATCTACCATTCTATATCTATCATGTTTAGCTTTGAGAAAAGAAGACTGAAGGGGTATATGATAGTACTTTTCATATACTGGAAAGGTTGCCATACAGAAGAAAGGTGGGTTCTGTTCTCAGTCATCCATGAAAGCTGTCATTTAACTCTTTACTTTTGTGATTTAAGAGTAACTGTTTTAGGTACTTTTCTAGTTATAGACCTAGATGTATTTATACCACAAGCCATCAGCCCGTAGTATTCTGTATTTTTAAAATGTAACTAAAATCTGTTTTAGTTACTTGGAATAGGATAAAGAATTACTTGTAACTAATTCTTCAGAGGAGTATATTAGTGCATTTCAGCAATAACAAAACCAAAACAAAGTATTATATAATTTGAAGAGCAAGAAATTTATTTCAGCGTGAATCACTTCTGTGTCTGGAGAATTAGATTGTATCTATGAATACGCACATTGTTTATCTTTAAAGCACCACAATTGGTTTTTGCCTCTGCAATTGTTTTATTTTTGCTCCCCCAAATTAGTAACTGCAAGGTTTATAGTAACTGCTTGAGGAGGTTCGTACTGCAGTCATACCTAGTTAAGCTTTTAAAAGTAACTTTGCAAGCTCTCAATTCACTGCTGGTCACAATCCCTTTTGCAGCTTCTGAGAATTGTCGCAGGCCCCAGCTTTCCTTGGTAGGGACAGATCTATCTCTTTGGCTTCAGCAAAAGATATTCTCTCCCAAACCATCCTGGGAAATACAGAATTGAAACTGTAGAAATTCTTTATAGCAGTTTTCAGTTGTTAAATTGACCCTGTGCAGCGATGGTATTATTTTCATTTACATCTAAAACCATTAAAATGCCTCTGTGACTTACTGCTGGTTCATTTAAATGACGTGCTACAACCCCAAGCTCTGCAATGCCGCCATTGTGACTTTCATATAAATTGGATACTGATTTATATGTGTCAGACTAGGCCCCATGGGGGAGGTGTGTAGTCTATTGAAATAAATCCGAAATTAAATTACCTTGAATAAAATTACAATACAATTGCCTTCAACAGAAGGGTAATGCATATATTTCATTAAATATTAAAGTTTAATTTATTTTGTGCATACGTGCATGCTGAGGTGAGGAGAGGTTCCTATGGTGTGTGGGTTTTTTTTTAAACCCAATGTTGATTTTTCTTGGTTCTCTTTTTTTATATTAGCTGAGCACCAAAATAAATGGATACCATGATAGCTCTAGCTTATCAACAGCTGTGGCAACACCGGTGCAAATTCGGCTCGGTGGCCGTGAGTGTCAGTAAAAGCATTGCCATGGTCCTGTAAAAACAAGACAGAACCATTGCAGAACCATGAAAGGGCCTTGCACACAGCAAGGGGCTAAACTAGACATTAAGGGAAACGCTGATTTGTTCTGATTAAGCTGTTTCTTTTCTGATGATAGAATTTCCTGAGAGGAATCCACCTCTGCAGTCTGATCTGCAAACAAGAGGCCTGTCCAGTCAGGAGAATGCAGGGTGATCTGGTTTATATTTAAAGGGTTCTTACCTACAGTGAGAATCTATTTCACCTCTCCCTTGAGTGAACTTTCTGTTCACACTGTTTATTCTCCTGTCGGCACTAGTCTTTCAAGTGACTGTTGACTCTTGAGCAAGTTTACCTCATTTACTAGAAGGTTTACCCAGTTTACTTGTAATGGGTAATGAGGTGACAGAGGTGTGTGAGGGGGTGAGGGGCAAACCTACGGAAGTGATACCTGCATAAGGAGAAAATGTGGGGGGAGACAGAAGGGAGGAGACCCTTCCACCTTTTCCTCAGCCAGAGGTCTGCTGAGGCTGAGCTGCCTTGTGGGGACAAAGCTCATGGAGTCAACATAGCCCCCGTTTTCTGCTTTTTCTAGTGACTTACCGTCCTTTTTAAAAATTAAAATAATGGACTTATTGAAAGAGGCACACACCAACCTACTATGGCGTTAGAATTGCACTCCCTCAGTTAGGGAAATATTAAAAGAGAGAGGTGAAAATAGAGGAGGGTTTTAATGACAGAGCTCACCTATTACATTGCAGGGCTGTCACCAAAGATAGTGGCACCCACAGTTCTATTTGGGTGTGAAGCGACACAGTCTACACAATGGGATAATTCAGGGCCTGCTGAATTGTACCAAAAAGAATTGCAACGTGCCAGAAAAATGTGAAAGAGATCTTAAAGAGCAGGAGGGAATCGATCTTAGTAGAAATATGTGTGGGTGCCAACATTTGGTTTGCCCCAAACCATGCCAACGGCAATCCATGTATTGATCTATGTATCAGACTCTAGACAGAACCTAAGCCCGTGTCAACTCTCTAGTGCCAGTCACAAAAGGAAGCATGCTAAATGCAAATTATGCAGCTGACAGCAGATGAACTTCTTTCAACACTTGAGGGAGCACCTGTTGTAAAAATCTACATCTACATCTACAAAATGTCTTTCACTTAGAACAAGATAAGAATCACAAATATTTTATGCATTCAAACGACTCTCCCTCTTTCCCAAACAGTGAACTCAGGTGGTAAAATTTGGCTCAGTTTGTCTTTTGTAATAAACTGACATCTTTAGTATCACCTACCTGACAAGTAGGAAAACAGAACATTCATAAATCTGGTGTTATGTTTCTTGTGTTTAAAAAAACCCCAACAACTCCAAAGAACTAAATTTACTCATTTTAGTATTTAATTTAGTATTTAGTATTTAGGCAAACTATGACCTGACCGCAGAAAGAGGCAGGACAGAAGACCTTCTGTGAAGGGCCAAGGCAGGTCTAGAAGAATAAATGTTTTATTTTCACACTTTTATTTCCCCTTGTCCTTTTTTCACCCGTGGAGGGAAAGAGCCCTCCAGCTTTCTAAAATACTCTTTGGGAAGCTAGGAAGTGAGTGACTTTAAAAGTAAAATGGGTGCAATCATCTTTGATTCCTTCTTACAAGGGATTTTCAGGCAGCCAGTTATTCTAATTTAGCTTGCATTTTCCAACTTGTCCAAAGAGAATATTAGTAAAGACCCCACAGATCCAACCTCCCCCCACAAAAAAGAATAAAATAAAATAAAAATAAAAATAAATAAAACCCTTCGGGCTTGTTATCTATTAATGCTGTAAGATGTCCCTCAATTCCTTATTCTCAAAATACTTGAACATGTCTTAATTGTACTATACTGTATATTATCCCTCATTACTTTAAGCTGCCTTGAGTTCTTTTCTAAGGAGAAAGGTGGGATAAAAATACTCTAAAATAAAATAAAATAAAATAAAATAAAATAAAAAGTACAGACACGAAGAACTATGACATTGTTTGTATGTTCCCCTGCAGACGAATACACCAGCCTGGTATGATGCAGCTGAGACAGTGCTAAACAGGTAGACATAGCAACCAATGAATGTTGCAGAATCATTTCCCAATGCCTGAAGTGAATTCCTATTGATAAAATCAGTTATCTAACATACATTGCATGCAGGGGCACATAGGGACAGGGGCACATAGAAAGGGGTAGCAGCTAACCAGACAAGGCATCGATATCAAATGTGGTGGTCTCTCAGAACAGTGTTGAGTGTCATTCATTTATTTTGTCTGCCCTTGAGTTAAGGTGCAGTATCTTGATGAGTCCTCCCTGAGGACAGTTGTGCAGGCCCTGGTGATCTTGAGGATTGACTATTTGCAATGCCCTCTACGTGGGGTTGCCCTTGGCCCTGGTCTGGAGGTTACAGCGGGTGCAAAATGTGGCGGCCAGGCTGGTGGTGGGTGCCCATAGATACGAGCACATCACCCCAGTCCTGGCTTGCCTGCATTGGCTCCCCGTTGTCCTCTGGATCAGGTTCAAGGCCCTGGTTTTGATTTTCAAAGCCCTCCATGGCTTGGGACCAGAGTACCTGGCGGAGCATATCTCCCAAAGGACAACCGGGTCCAGACCCACGAGACTGGCACAGGCGCGTTCTCTGAGGGTGGCCACACCCAGAGAGGTGCGGAAATCGCGTACGCGGGACCGGGCCTTCTCTGTGGTGGGCCCCGCGCTCTGGAATCATCTCCCCAGTGAGCTGTGCCTGTTGGAGTCCCTGCCCGCCTTCAAGAAGGCCTTGAAGACCCAACTCTTTAGAGAGGCCTTTGGCGACCTTCTTAGTTAGTCTGTTTTTCTGGGGGTTTTTGTTTGTTTTTTTACGCCTGGGCCCTGCTGCCATCTTGCCTCATCGCTTTACTTATGTCTTGTCTTGCTTTCTTTTTTCTTTTGTTTTCTGCTTTATTACTTGTTTTTATTGCTGTTAGCCGCCCAGAGTTCCCTTTGGGAAGATGGGCGGGATACAAGATGAACAAATAAATAAATAATAAATAAATAAAGTGGAGCAAATAAAGTTTGAGCCTATGCATGACTGCAGGTTACCTAAATGGGTTGTCCCAGGTAAATTGCTGTAGTTGTCCAGAAGACACTTTGCTAGAGTCAGAAGTAGAGGTAGAACACTCTGTTTGCCTAGAGCTCCAACAACAAGGTGCTAATTGCCAATGTCCACCTGTCTCTTTTCATGTATCAAAGAGCCTTAGTAAAACTCAGTACCAGTGCTGAGCTGAAACCATTTCCTTTTTAAAGACACTGGGTCTCCACATAGTTGTGGCAAATTGGTAACCTTGTGAAAGTCCCTTAGCACTGGATCAGGCCGCCACACTAGCAGAAAGTGGACAGAAATGATCCCAACCCAACGGGAACAAATATAAACCACTTTGCTGGCTGAAGAAAATGAATCACTTCTCAAAAAAGATGATTCCACAGGAGGCCTCCCTGCACTGAGCTTTATGTTATGCAGTCATTGGGTTTTAGGGTTAGGGTCTGGGTTAGGGTTAGGGTCCCAGGTCGCCAGCTCCTGGTTGATTCAGCCTTCTATCCTTCCAAGGTTGGTAAAATGAGTACCCAGCTTGCTTGGGGGGCAATGTGTAGACTGCATAATTCAGGCATGGCCAAACTTCGGTCCTCCAGATGTTTTGGACCACAGCTCCCACAGTCCTTTGCCATTGGAAATACAGGCTTAGAATTCTGGGAGTTGTGATCCAAAACATCAGGAGGGCCAAAGTTTGGACATGCCTGGCATAATTAAATTGTAAACCACCTAGAGCAGGGATGGCGAACCTTTTTGGGACCGAGTGCCCAAACTTGGTGGTGGCCGCGGTGGTAGTGGCGGGGGGTCGAGATCAGCGGTAGAGGGGGGAGGAGGCAAAGGCAGCAAGGGTGACAGAGGGGGCGTGGTCAGGGTCATTGTCATCAGAGGTGGGAGGGGCAGGGATGGTGGCGGAGGCGGGGTCGGGTCGGCAGCGGAAGGGGCGATAATCGTGATGGCGATGGGGAGGCGGCGGCTGGGGGGTTGGGATCGGCGGCAGTGGGGGGTCAGGGGTGGGGCCGAGGGCAAGGACAGCAAGGGTGACGGGGTCAGGGTTATCAGTGGCGGTGGGAGGGGCAGGGATGGCGTTGGTGATGGCGGCGGGGTCGGTGGAGACAGAGTCAGGGGTGGCAATGGCAATGGCGATGGGGACAGCGGCAGCAGGGACGGCCTGGCACATAACATGCTCCCTGCCCCTCCATTTCCCCCTGCACAAATTCCTCCAGCGGAGGGTGAAGTGGGGGGGGGCAAGGAGCATGTCGTGTGCCAGGCGAAAGCTCTTTCCGCGCCACCTTTGGCACACGTGCCATAGGTTCGCCATCCCTGACCTAGAGAGTGCTTGAAGCACTATGGGATGGTATATAAGCAGAACACTTTACTTTCCTTTTAATTTGAACTTATCTGTGCTCACTTCAATGTAGACTATAGGGTAAGTGACCCTTGGTCCTTTTCTTAGACTGCTACATACTGAGATGCAAGGTTGGCCTGGGCATTTCCACCATTTTTTCTTTTACCCTTTCCCCTTGCCTGCCACCTTCCCCTATTGCCTGTCCAACCCCTTTGTGCAACTGATGTTGCTTTACTGAGAGTCAACAAGAAGCAGAATGAAATGAGACACACAGAAAGAGGAAGGGAGGACAAGAATAGGTAGGGTTGCAGGCACAGAGGAGATGTAGTTATGACATGATGTAAGACAAGACAGGTGGAAGACTGGAGGTGGAAGAGGCAAGGTGGCAGTGACCTAGTGCGGAAGAATCATAGAACCAAAGAATTATGAAGTCGGAAAGGGTCTATAAGGCCATCCAGTCCAACCTCTGCTCAGAGAAGAATGGGATGGAAGTGAAGCAGGGGCACATAAGCCCTCCAGGAAGTTTGGGTTCACTGTCCCTGTCCCTCTGCTACCTGAGGTGGCAGTCTCACTTTGCCTAATAATGGATGAGCTGGCTCTGCTGACACAGTCATCTCCTGGCACTCAAGGGACACTCGGCCAAAATAACACTGATGTGCAGGCTGTGCTGTTGCAATATTTATCTCTTGAATGGCAAGGCTGCCTTTGCAGAAACAGATTCTGTGGTGGCCTGGACTGTTCCTTGGCTTGTGGCAACAGAAGCAATGAGTGAAGCAAAGATGATCTCCAGCTCTTTGCAGGTCAGACAATAACAAAACAAAGCAAAACAAAACAAAAAATAGAGAAGACCAAAACGTTGTGGCACCTCAATATAAATAAATAAATAAATAAATAAATAAATAAATAAATAAAGACTAGATAGATAGATTTTAATGAGGGCTTTCATGGATGAGTCCACATCTTCAGACATGAGAGTAGGACTGGATGCCAATTATTTACACTGTTATACATGTTCTCAACATAAAGAGACTGATTGTGTCCTTGTCACGAGTAGCTGGTGGTGTGGCATTTCACTTCTGGCAAGAACCAGTAAGACCCCTGAGGATATTCAGTTCTGTCTCCAAGATCCATTGTTCAGTAAACAATGGCAATAATTGGGTCTTAATTAATCCTTTAATTAATCACAAAGTAGAGCAACATGGAGCTATCATAACTGCCAATGGGGCTGGTGAATAAGACCGGGGAGTTAGGAAATTTAGGTGAGAATTAAAGCAGATGGAACATTCGATAATGGCCTAAGATTCCTTGGTTTATGTTGAGCCCACAGAAATTCAGTAGTTAAATAGAGTCCACTGAGGTGTCTTACAGTGAGGAGTCCATTGAGTATTGGCTTTATTGAAGAATTACAACAGATGCAACATTTTATTTGATAAGGTCCTAGGAATCATTGGCTTACATTGTGCCCATTAAGATGGGTTCCAAACATATGTATATATTTTATCTCAGCTGTTTTTCTCTAGATTCTTGTCATGTAACTTTTCTTCTCCAGAATAGCAACTCTCAGATCATATGCAGTGTGTCTGAGTGAACTGAAATGATTTGAAACTAGTTTCTGTGTATTATCATTCTGGATGTCTGATTTATGCCCATTAGTTCTTTTGTGCAGAGATTGTCCTGTTTGTCCTATGTGGGATGCAGAGGACCATTGTTGGCAAAAGCTGGCATAGATGACGTTGGCAGAGGAAAAGATAAAAGTGCCCTTGGTGTTGTGTGTGACAGTGTTTGGTCCTTTAATCATGTTACCAGAACAAATGTGGAGGGGCAGTGCTGGCATTTGGATTTGTAGCAGGATTTAGTCCTTATCTTTTTGTCACTGTTATGTGGTTCATTGTTTGTCAGTAGCTGCTTGGGACTGGTGTGTGTGTGTGTTTGTAAGCAAATATAGGTCTACCACCAATGGCTTAGGAGAATGAAGCACTCTTGCCAAGGATGGGTTGGAATTCACTAATGATGCATGTGAGCGGTGCTAGTTGGAGGCTGAAAGTGACAACTAGTAACATCCATTTGTTTTCTCTCCTGCATCTGTCCTGCAGATTGTTGTTTTGGCGTATTTATCATGCATTGTTTATTTGTTTCTAAATCATATTGGATCGGTACTGAGGGATGCATTTTGTGGATCTTCAAGTTTGGAGTCTTTATCTTTTCAGTCAGAGCATATGTGACCGTATCTCGGGGCTTGGCTGTAAACAATGGGTTTTGTCCTGTGTTTGGGAAGGAAGCTGGAAGCATGCAAAGAGGTATATTAAATGTTGAGTTTCTGGTATAGTATGGTTTTAAGATGTCCATGTTGGAGTTTCACAGTGGTGTCCAGAATTGTGTAGAATAATTGTTCCAGGCTAAGGATGTTCAGATGAAAGTCATTGAAACCACAGTGGGATATTCTCTAGGGTTTCCTTTCCATGTGTTCAGATCAGAGAATGATCATCAATGTATAGTACCTCAAATAATGGAGTGGGTGGTTTTTTGTTTTTTGTTTGGTGCACCACAAATATGTTTGTTTATTGTGGGGCTATGTGAATGCCTGGTTTATTAATTGAGCCACCAATCATGGTCATTGTCACTGTTTACTGAGCAATGCTTCCTGGAAGGGGAACTGATTATAAACAGGGATCTTAATGATTGTTGTCATGCGTGAAATGCCACATTATCAACTATTTGTGCCCAAGAAAAAGCCAGTCTCTTCGTTTTGGAGCCAGGTATAAATATTCACCATGCAGTCCCACTCTGAGGAAGTCTGAAGAAGTGGATTTGTCCACCAAAGCTCACGTTATCTAACAGTTAGCCTTTAAGGTGCCACTGCCACAACATTTTGGTCTTCTTCATTTTTTCATTTTGTTTCACTTTTGCTTGACATTTTAGCATAGCCGAATATGGCCCCCTCTTCTAAAGATATTTGCAGGGTCCTTCTCTCTTGCTCATTAACATGACTTCTACTGCTGTTGTTGTCTGTGCCCTTTGTTAATTACTTCCCCAAACCGGGATAAATATTGCTTGGTTATTTGGATCTCAACGGTTCTTTGTGATAGAGTGGCTTTCAATGATGGGTCTCCTCTCTCTCATTTAAAAGAGCCATTATGTAATTGCGCCCAATTGTCATTTGCTGAGCACCAGAAAGATGCAGAGAACCAAGCAAAGGTCTAGTTTGTTCCAAAGATATTTTCACAAATGTTCCTTTCCGTGAAGCAAGTGTGTAACTAATATCTTAAAACCAGCAAGAAAATTCTGATTTTAGCCATAAGAAAATGCCTGCCAAGGGAGCTAGAGGGCCATGAGGAGAGTGACTGGAGTGAAAGCAGGTGAGAGTGTGGCTGTCATGTCTTCTCTGACCACATGTGATCCCCTGTGGGATACACAGAAGGGTTCACTGTGAGTTGCAGCCATGTTGTCTCTGCTCAGAAATTGCAAAGGGGCTTCAGGGAAGTGGCAGCTGTGAGACTCAAGCTCCTCTTGGATGCTGGGCACCCAGGTTCTCAAGTCTCTATGGGCAGCTTGATGTTAAGAACCTTGATGGCTCCAGGCTGATCTGCTAAATTTGGATATGAGGAAGTCCTGTGAAGATAGAAATTTGCATTTGTGCTGAATAGCCTACCAGAGCAATAAAACAACAACAGTACTGAAGACACTCATATCCTCCATCATGTTGTATTAATTATTTTGCTCCTAGTTGTGCATTGGTCCTTCTATGTGGCATGGCTGCTCTGCAGGCTGTGCAGTATTTTAGTTTGGGCAAGATCTGACAGAGTCAGCTCCCCCAGTCTGTTATTTAATTAGAATGGATTCCCTGCATTGTTGGGGAAGTGGGGAAATAGGGTTCCCCTTCACAAGGCAGCTCCAGCTTGGATGATTGCACTCACAAAATGCATAGTGAATGCCTAAGGGTTGATGGAGCAGCTGCTGCATCATGTTTTGTCAAATAGCGAATTCTTCCATATGATACGAAATCAAGTCAAATAAATACCAGTGTTCCTTACGGGGTTCTGCACTTTATGAGAGCTGTCCAGGATGCTGAACCCTTCAAACAGGTTCAGGATCTTGAGCGGAGCTTTCAAACAGGTTCAGGCTCAAATCTGGAACTCATTCACCACCCCACTGACATCTGAACACTCAGCTTCACTGACAGATCTCTCAGCAGAAAGGAAGGGTGGGTGGGAGGGTGGGTGGGGTTAGCCTGTCAGTACTGTACATGGGCCTTTCAGCATAAAGTGATTTCTGGAGGCAGAAGAGGCTTCTGTCTATTCCCTCTGCCCTACAGCCCATTCATCTTGGAGCTAAGACTACACTGTTAAGAGACAATTTTATACATAATTACCAGGCCATAAGTTTGCATGAGTTCAGTGGGACTTGTTTCTTAATAGGAACTCAGAATAATTTCATTTCTCATTTTAATAGACATTGGCATAATTTACAATTTTTCAGATGAATATACAGATTGGAATGCAATTAACTTTGAATGTGTCTGAATGCCAATTAAATACATGCACTGGGGAAAAGGTGGACAAAATACATAGGGGAATATATTGTATCCAAAAAACATGATTTAAACAAAACATATGCAAGTGTGGTTCTTTCCATGGCAAATATAGAACTCTCTATGGGCCTTTTTACTGGCCCCTAAGATCCGCTGGCCACTTAAATTCAGACCAGAGATCTTAGGGGTTCGTCGCTCTTCCTCTGTCCCCACCCCCTCCGCACTTCCTGGTTGCTGGCTGCATGAGGGAGGGAGAAAAAAAGAAAGAAAAGAATGCCGGTTTACCTCCGTTCTGTTCCCGGCAGCATTCAGATCTCTTAAAGGGGAGGGGGGCAGAAAAACAACAAACAGAAGCCAGGAGAGCCCCGCACTCACTATCCTTACACCGGATCAAATATTTGTCACATCCAAAAAGCAGGTACCTGAAAGCTGCGCTGGGACCCGCTCAAGTGGGCAGGGTCGCAACTTAATTTCTTGTTAACTCCGGAGCTGGTGGGTAAACATTTTTAATCTCCGGAGCTGGGAGCCATTTGCCCCGGAGTTTAGGGGTCGTGTATAAACGCTCCAAGTCTGTTGTTTCAGTTTCAATTACGGGATCCATTTTGTCAGTAGAACAGGTATTTGTGCAGTGCAGAAAACTGGGAGGAAGATGGGGAAGGTCCAAATGTGCTCCTGGAAATATTCTACCACAGAGGCTGACTTAATTTGATTTGACTCCAAGGCTTTATGTTGTTGCTTTTAATTTGCCATAACATGACAGAACTGGCTGATTGTTGAAGGCAAATGTGGTCACACCTACATCTGAGTAGACATGCATAGGACTGCCCAGAGTAACTGTTCCCTGGTCTCTCTTCTATAGAGTGGGATAGTTTTGTCAAAGCTGTTGTTAAATGTAGGTCAACATTACCGTTTGTTAGTCTTAAACATTTCACCCCATATCTTGTGTTTAGCATCATCTTGGGAGGCCCTTCTCTTATTTCCACCACCGTCCCAAGGTTGCTTGGTAGGGATGCAAGAGAGGGCCTTCTCAGTGGCAGCTCCAAGGCTTTGGAATGCTCTTCCTCAAGAGGTCATGTTGTTCCTTGCTCTCTTGTATTCTTCCATTTGTCAGGCAAAGACCTTCCTTTTCAGGCATTCTTGTCAGGGATAACTGGAGATTTTAGGAATGCTTCACGGATTCAATTGAAAGATCTTTGAAAGGTTTCAAAAATATGTTTAAAAGGTTATATTGGTGATTTAAAAAAATGTTATATATTTATGTATTTTTACCATTGTGTCTTACAGTTGAGAGATTTTTGGTTCTCATATTGTTTTAATGGAATTTCAGCCGCTTTGAGTCCCTTATGGGGAGAAAGGGGGCCAGTTTAAGCTGTCCAAGTGACAAGCCCCGCACGACCTAGGTGAACAGTATAAGGAGCCAGAAACAAGATGGCAGAACAGATGGTGGAAATTCGAATTGCAGATGGAGGGATCATAGTTCTGATTTTCTCCTATATAAAATGGATAAACAAAAATCAGTACACCTCAGATGCCCACCCTACAAGTAGAAAACCATGTCAGAGAAGAAGCTAGACTTCAGTCTTTCTTCTTGAATTGCTTGTTTTCTACTTGTGTGAAGGGTTTTGTTTTCTTTCAAAAGTGGGAAACTATTCAGGTTTCTAGATTAGCACCTACTATGTATTTTCAGCCCATTTGATCTGCCCGGAACTGACTGCACATGTGGATTTAGCCTGGGTCATGAGTTGTATTTATAGAAGAAGCAGGAGAATCATACGCCAGCTCTTCTTCGCGAGGGACTAGTATATAATTTTGGAGCCCCAGCAGGAAAACAAATCATGTTCTAATCTAAAGCAAAGGAAGGGAGATGAAAAGCAGGAAATGACAGAGCATACCTTTAAAATTGGGCCTGATTCTGGCATCGTATCCTGATGTCCTTCCCATCAGTTTATCCAGGAAATCGGAAGGGGACATAAGTTTAGCAGCGGATCGTGCGGCTGCTCCAGTTTCTTTGGACGTGGCGAGGCTGAGCCAAGAAAGAGAGAGAAAGAGAGAGAAGAGAGCAAGCAGAGACTTAATTAGATGCCTTTCCCCCCTCTGGTTGAAATTATATCTTTTTGCCCCATGTTGTGAGGACATGGCACCTGAATCCGTTCCAGCGAGCACTCTACTCCCACGGTAAGCCATGACAAATACCTCCGTGGATTCTTAATGAAGCTGCTGTCTGCTAATTTGTTTGCTCAGCCCAAACATTCCTGAGCATGGGCATCCCATCTGCAACCCAAGATCAAGCACGACAACAGAGGAAGAAAATCCCTCTGCTAATTTAGGAAACAGACCCGGAGTCTGACTTAAATCAAAAATATGAACTTTAGCACCGTATCCTAGTGGGAAAACACACTTTGAGATTAGCTATGTTTTATTAAGGAACATCAATTACCGTGTAATCACATGGCAAACAGCAGAGGAGAGCATGCAGGATGTCGACATTTTCATTTTCTAAAGAGTGGACAGGGTGGTGTGAGCAATGCCAGCTTCCATTTTGACTAATAGCTGAAATGTGGGCTGTAATTTCCACACTGGAACGTAGGTTGGTGATCTCATGGGGGCAGAAATCAGTGGCAACCATGCAGGGCCTGAGACTCCTGGACGTGCTCAGTCTTATGCCCAAACGTGTTAGAAAAAAGCAAAGGAAAAGCAAAGGGTTCTGCTTATATACCGCCCCATACCACTTCAAGTAATCTCTGGGTGGTTTACAGTTTTTTAATTACAGTATGCAGGCTACACATTGTCTCTCCCCCACCCCAGTATGCTGGGTACTCATTTTATCGACCTCGGAAGGATGGGAGGCTGAGTCAACCTTGAGCCTGCTACCTGGGATTGAACCCCAGGTCAGGAGCACAGTTTCACTTGCAGTACAGGCATTTAACCACTGTGCCATGGGGCTCAATATGCAGATGTTTTTAATGTTGGCCCACATCCTTTCAGGTTAACTTGATATTAGTGAGACAAACATGATTGAGTTCTCTTGAAATCAGTCATTTCCTGTGACTGATTATGGGTCCCATTAATTTAACCAGGACACAGGCAAGACTTGATCACTTAAAGAAATACCGTGGTACCCCAACTTAAGAGCAGCTTGACTTAAAAGCAATTAGACTAAAGAGTGGAAAACTGTTGGTGTTTTAACTGCCGCCTTACAAATTATAGATATGATCTGCTCGACTTAAAATATTTTTTCATTGTTTTCATTTTTAACTTTTTTTTCAATTTTTTAGATAGGTACCCTGACGTAAGAGTAGTTTGACTTAAGAGCATGCATTTGGAACGGATTAAATTCATAAATTGAGGTACCGCTATATGACGAAAATCCACTAGCACAAAAGACACTTAAATTACTTTCAGCCTGGGAGCCTCCCTCCCTCAGTGTGGGCTGCTGTCCATCTTCCTCCTCTCTGCCCCTGTTATCACTGCCCTTGTACCCTTTTCTGTCCAGTCCTCATCATTCCCCTGAGCCAGAGGGCCAGCCTTGCGATGAAATGAGGAAAACACCATCCCGGGCAGAAAATGCTTACAAACTGTAAACATGACTAGGGTTTAAAATGGACATTTTTGGTGCAGGAATGCATCTCAGGCCCTTCTCTGCTGGTTGCTTCTGTGCCTTGTTGGGCAAAAAATGTTTGAGACTGGCTTTTAATGAGTTTCGGTAGCAGCTGCCGCTGTCCTTCCAGTAGCCAAGGTTGCCCTTGCACAGTGAACAGACCCACAAATGGGAGCGGGTGAGTGTTAGACACTGGCAGTGCTTTGTCATTTGCTCAGGGTTGGATCTCTCAGTCATAGGAGGTCAGCCGAGGGCAACTAGAAGGAGAAGGTGGAGAAAGAAGAGAGCTATATGGTGCTGAGTGTGGGGGGGGAAATCTCTCCTTTTTTGGAACCAAGATTTCCAGAATCTGTCAGCCAGCTTAGCCAGTAGCTATTTTGACCGGAAGATTTAGGGGGGCATATTTAAAAAAAAGAGAAAGTTTTATTAGCTTCCATTGGTGGGCCTACCGCTGCAGTACTTGCTGCAGCCACTCCTCAAGGGTGCTGCTTCATGGTGCCAAGGATACAGAGAGTTGTTGGTTCTGATTCTGAATAAGATTGTGATGTCGTCTCCTAAAATGTAAATACAGCCCTCTTGCTGCAGACTGAAACAGCTGGCTTCATCCCCTAATGCCTGGTGTGCCCCTAGCTGTGGTTACTAAAGAAATACATCAAGTGTGTTCATTTAAAAGGCCTTTGGAATAGTTTTACCCCATTTCCTCAAACATTTATGGATTAAAGAAGTGCCTGTAGGGTAGGGCGTTTATAAGATGGAGGCCAGATTGCTTTGAGCTTCCCAGGTGGTGTCAGTAGCGATAAATAGTGTGTTCTAACTGAGGGGGAAAAGTTACAGAGGGTACAGAAGAAAGACAGCACCTCTTGGTTTTGAAATGGAAGGCTGTCTCTCTTGCAGTCTTGAAAGGGATGGATGAAGCCTTTCCTTCATTACACATAGTAAACATACTAGTATACCAGTGGATTTGCATATTAAAGAACAGCAAACTAAGGAGGTCTACTTTCATCTCAGTACAGAATATAGTAGCTGTATGCATATTCAAAAGTAGAATCTATAGGAAAGCTACAAAATGGGTAAACAATAAGCCTGCAATGGTCTACAAATAATTAAATGCAAATGTTTACATTCCTGTCTCTTAGCCTTGAGGGAAACTCTCCTTGACCTCCAGGAGGTGATTAGGGCAAAAATTTTCTGCAAATTACATCGATTGCCATGCGTTTACTCTCCACCACCTCCTCCTTTCACATTGTTTTTTCCCCCACCAGTAGAAATGTTCTTTTGCCTCTATAAATGAGTATTTATCACCAGAAATGTTGCCACAACAAGAAAGGATCTGGAATAGAAATTTTCCCTTCGGCTTGGAAATGAGTTCATTTATTGTTCATTTAAGGGCAAACATATATCTAGGGTGCCTCTTGGCAAACACTGCTTGTGCAGAAGAGCCATAAATTTCCACAGTATCTGTGTTAAACTTGGTCTTTGGGTGGACTGCAGTCTTATCAGTGATTCCTTGGGAATGCAGGCATTCCAACGGACTCATTGCATGCTGACAAAAGATTTCCTGTTCAATTCAATAAAGGGGACTGATCTTTGTACATGGATTGGAAGACCCAAGAAGTCTTGCAGGGGAAACCTGTGCACGAGGAACCTAGTGGTGCTAGTAGTGGAGAAACTAATTTTGGATCAGAACTCCAGATATCAATGGTCATATGGGGGGGGTTAATGGCATTGTTGTCCAAAATGTAAATCTTTCAAGAAATTCTAATTAAAAGAACATTCAGTAGGACCTCCATATCCACTGATTAATTAACCACTGATTCAGTTATCTACAGTTGGCAGGGGGAAAAAATAAATAATTCAGCAGACATAAAGCAAGCTACTATCGCAAAACAGCAAACATAAAGCAAGCTACTGTTGCAAAACAGCAGTTTTGGGATTTTTTGTGAGCTCTCTCTGGGCCTTTTTACACGACCCCTAAGATCTGCTGGCCACTTAAATTCGGACCAGAGATCTTAGGGGTTCCTCGCTCTTCCTCTGTCCCCACCCCCCTCCGCACTTCCTGGTTGCTGGCTGCCTGAGGGAGGGAGAAAAAAGAAAGAAAAGAATGCCAGTTTACCTCCATTTTGTTCCTGGCAGCATTCAGATCTCTTAAAGGGGCGGGGTGCAAAAAAAGAACAAACAGAAGCCAGGAGAGCCCCGCACTCACTATCCTTACACCGGATCAAAAATTTGTCACATCCAAAAAGCAGGTACAAGAAAACTGCTCTGGGTCGCGCTAAAGTGGGCGGGGTCGCACTTAATTGTCTGCAAAGTCCGGAGCTGGTGGGTAAACATTTTAAAGGTCCGGACCTTGCAGCCATTTGCGGCGGAGCTTAGGGGTTGTGTATAAATGCCCTCTATCCACAGTTTTTGTTATCCACAGGAAGGCCTGGAACTGATCCCCAACAGATACCAGGATCCCACGGTAATTATACCCTAGGTGTGGTTGTACAGTACTTGCAAGTAAAAAGAACGCCCTATGCTGACAGACAGTCAGAAAACACAGATATACACACATACACACACTGAATTCAGATGTGTGCAGATATATGTAAGGAAACACAGGAAGCAGAGAGTAACTGTCTTTTCTTGAATATTCTTAGAAAAAGAGCCATGGCTCCTTTAAAAAATGGTCTCCATGCTTTGCAAACTCAGGAGAAAATGGGGAAAGAGGGAATCAATGCCTGGCTATAAATCTGCATTCCAAAAGAGGTTCTGCATGGAAATGAGCCGGGAGGGGGAAAAATTCAATTAAACAGCAAATGAGTTGGTGCCCAAAGAATCCTGCCAGTTCAGCAGAGAGGTGCCAGCAAATGCAATATACTGATGTCTTCTCATTAACCACAGGCAATGAGAAAGACTATTGGGAATGATGCAATCAAATATCTCACAGTTCTTGGGTTTGTTTGTTGTTGTTGAAAGAACACAGCCCAAAGATATTATATGCACCAGAAACGAAGAAGGGCTGAGCAAAATCATATAGGTTTCTCCATGTATGTACATTTATTCTGGTGTTTTAAAAAAAATGAAAAGGAGAAGGCGGCACTAGTTGGCCAAGTTAGGTGGTTACTTCACGTCCTTCTTTGTTGCATGACTAGTTTTGTACCATTTCAGCGTTGGTCGCAATCACATGGTTTTGTCCCTGTTTCAGTGTTCCCATGGATATGATAGCTTGTCTCGTGACAACTGTTTTCTCATGGTCTTGTACTGTGACAAACACTGAATTTGTCTAGCTTCCTTTTTCCTTTTTTGGGGAGCTTAAAAATTGTTTTTTGATATTTTGCTTCTGAAAACTCAAAATAAAAAAGACAGTTTTCTGAGAGAATTGAATGTTTTGTTGCGTGACAGTTGTTACTACACGGTGTCTTGTCTCAGAACAGAAAGCAGGAACAAAGAGTGACAAGGGAAAACCCTACCCCAGCACCATGTACAGAATTGTCACACTTAGCACCCGTTCCCAGGGGCATGGTCGAGACAAATTTCAGTAGTTGCGCGATGGACGTGAAGTAACATTTTGTACCGCTCCTAAGTGCAACACTAACAGAGAGAAAACGGACGTGAAACAATCACTTGGCATGCCTGGATGCAGAGCTTTGCTGCCCGTGGGTCGCTAGATTTGGGACAGAAAAAGTTGGAGGGGGGTTGGTTGGTCCACATCTCCTATAATTTCCCCAGTCAGCATGAGAAATTCTTGGAGCTGTAGTGTTAAAACAATAAAACAAGTCTTTCTCCAAGTTCTGCTCTAGGGGGTTGCGGGATTGCAACTTCCATTATCCTTCCCCAATGCTGCTGCTGCTGAGGCTGTTGAGAAATGTAGTCCAGCCATCATTGCTAGAGAGGGCTTTGGGATCATCTCACTAGCGAGATGTATAAAGGGAATGCTATGAAATTAGGCATTTCATTTTAATTTTTATTCTTTGATTTATATGTTTTATTTATCTAGTTATTTATTTCATTTTATTTATACCCTTCCTATATCCTGATTTACAGACCCAATAGTGTTGAAGGGGAGAAGAGCAGAACAACATATATTAAAACACTAGAACTGCAATTCAGTATGTCATGAGAGCATATATTTTTAATTAGCAGACCTTGAAATAATAACCAGTACAGTGGCAGCAGCAGCAACAACGGCTTTAAGGACGAAAATACCAATACCCCCCCAGTTAAAAACTACTTTCTCTGCAGCCCAATCAATGGCCAGATACTTTCCTGAACTGAAAGATGGAAAGGTTGCCTGCATGTCGCAAGGAAAATGAGCCCAGGGATCAGGATAGAGAAAGCCCTCTCATGTTTTCTCCAAAGGTGCCTTTGAGAGGGCATGGGTTGATGCTAGAGTGACAAGGAAGTGGCTCTGAAGATTAGAAAACCCAAGGAAGCTCACACGGGGAAGATTAAGTACTCCAAATGTTATACTACTGTAGTACTTCAGTATGGAAATGGAGGGGTACACAGGAAAAGAGTGCAAGGTAATGCAGTCACAATGAGCTCTACATGGACAAAAAACATGACCAAACATAGTGTTGGGCTAGGGCAGTGATTCCCAACCCTGGGGTCAGAACCCCTTTGGGGGTCGAACGACCATTTCACAGGGGTCACCATGAGCCAGTGAAGAAAAAGGTGCAAATGGCTTGGGTCTGGAGGAGGAGAGGGAGGAAATGGGGGGGGGGGAGAGTGAGTTACAGCTTGATAGGTACGAAGGGATGTCAGTTAATGGCACCGGAGGCTGCGATTGGCTGAGGGTGCCTGTAGAGGAAAGTTCTCTATGGCACCTGGGGCAGTGGCCTGCCAAAGGGGTGTCTTCCAAGCAGGGCAAGGGGTCACCGCAATATGAGGAACTGTATTAAAGTGTCGTGACATTAGGAAGTTTGGGAACCAGTGGGCTAGGGGCTCAGGACAGCTGGGTTTCCAAGTCTGCTTACCCATAAAACTGGGTGACCTTGAGCCAGTACTATTTTCCCAGACAGATCAAACCCACAGGGTTGTTGTGAGGAGAAAGAGAGGGGACGAGAACTACATCTATCAGCTTGAGCTTATTTCATCAGGGGACAAATACAAGAAGCAAGCGAATAAATGATGGCTGATCTGGGCTTAACTCAGACAACTTTACTCGCACCTTACTTGTTACAGAATTAAGAATGGTCATATTTGCTGCCAGTGCATTATATTTATTTTATGGAATTGGTCGTAATTCCATTCATTCTAAGGAGTCTGTTGTAATTAAATTTTCTAATTATTTATGGAAGAAAGAGTGCAAGGTGACATGTCAGAAGATTACATTTCTCATTCCCAGCATGCTTTATTTTGTTATTTACAGGAGGTCAGTGCTGTTAAAGAGAGCAGGGGGATGGAGAGGGCAGTGGCTCCTAACATTTTATTCTTTTCTTATAGCCAAGGTGACACAACCTCTATACATGTTAGTACGGTACTTTGCAATACCTTTGCAAATGCAACAAGCCTTTGAACAACTCCACTTAGTGACTGAGGTCCATCCCTTCCTGAGACAAACAGGCTAGGCACTGATCATTCATAATCACATCTTGACTACTGCAATGTGCTCTCCATTGGACTGGCCTTGAAAAGGGTCCAGGATGTTTAACTCCTGTAATACAGGGCCATCTAGGTTGCTAAGTGATGTTGGAATTAGATTACCCCTGTTTCTGAAAGATCTGAAATTGTTCCTACTGGCTTCCACATCTAGTTCAAACCACTCTTCAAACAAACAAACAAACAAACAAACAAACAAACAAGAAATATTAAAATTCAAATTACACACTAAATCTGCTGATGACAAAGAACCCTTATACATTTTAAAAGAAGCAAGTATCATTGCATGGCCTGACTGCTAAGGGAAAAAATGAATCCAGAAGCATCTAGAGAACCAGTACATATTTTTCAGGCTATCCATTCTGTACTTCAGTTCGAATGAGGCATCTTTCCTTCTCCCTGGCACTGGCCAATCAGGAGCTGTGCAGGGAAATGTCTGATTGGCCAGCTCCAGGGAGAAGGAAATATGATGTTGGATGCTTCTTCCTCATTGGAATTCAGCCCCACGCAAGGCCAGAACAAGGTAAGGGTTGGTCTGGTTCCAAACACCAACTGGGCTCCTGCTTTCCGTTTCAGAACTGGACCACTTCCAAAATGAAACACCCATGCCTAATCCTGATCATCGTCAACAATCTTTCCCATTGACAGATGTTTCTTGAGGTGATTGCTAGGTGGTACTTATAACAGTAGCATCTAATTGGTATTTTAAGTGATAGTTGCAATTATTCTATTTGATATTTAAAAGATTTTAAAAAGGGAGTGGAGCTGTCCCATGAGATATATTATGGTCGAAGCTATACAAGACCTCTATAGATAAAAGACTCCTCTATCTCATTAAAGGTCTCTATCAGGGCACCACCCTACGTGTAAGGTGTGGCATAGAAGGAAATCTGACAAAATCTATTCCTGCCAATAAAGGGGTCCGCCAGGGCTGTATATTGGCCCCCACACTATTCAACCTTTATCTCAATGACCTATTAGACTGTTGCCTTGTATCAGACTTTCACCCTCCCAGATTGGCAGAGACTAAATGTCCGGTACGATTCCAAGGCAGTCCTTTGAACATCACAGTAATCCAAGTTTATGCACCAACTACCAGTGCTGAAGAGTCTGAGATTGACCAATTTTATGAAGACTTACAAGAACTTCTAGAACTGACACCAAAGAAAGATGTTCTTCTCATCATAGGTGATTGGAATGCTAAAGTAGGGAGTCAAGTGATAAAAGGAATAACTGGCAAGTTTGGCTTTGGAGTTCCAAATGAAGCAGGGCAAAGGCTAATTGAGTTTTGTCAAGAGAACAAGCTGGTCATTGCAAACACTCTTTTCCAACAACACAAAAGGCGACTCTACACATGGACATCACCAGATGGACAATACCGGAATCAGATTGACTATGTTCTTTGCAGCCAAAGATGGAGGAGCTCTATACAGTCAGCAAAAACAAGACCTGGTGCTGACTGTGGCTCAGATCATCAGCTTCTTATTTCAAAATTCAAACTTAAACTGAAGAAAGTAGGGAAGATCACTGGGCCAGTCAGGTATAACCTAAGTCAAATCCCATATGAATACACAGTGGAAGTGAAGAATAGATTGAAGGAACTAGATTTGGTGGACAGAACACCTGAAGAACTATGGATGGAGGCTTGTAACATTGTACAGGAGGCTGCAATGAAAAATATTCCAAAGAAAAGAAAATGCAAGAAAGCAAAGTGGCTGTCCAACAAGGCCCTGCAAATAGCGGAGGAGAGAAGGGATGCAAAATGCAAGGGAGAAAGGGAAAGATACAGAAAATTGAATGCAGACTTCCAAAGAATAGCAAGGAGAGACAGGGAGGTCTTCTTGAATGAACAGTGCAAAGAAATAGAGGAAAACAACAGAAAAGGAAAAACCAGATATCTGTTCAAGAAAATTGGAGATATTAAAGGGGTATTTCATGCAAAGATGGATATGATAAAGGACAAAAATGGTAGGGACCTAACTGAAGCAGAAGAGATCAAGAAGAGATGGCAAGAATATACAGAAGAATTATATCGGAAAGATCTGGATGTCCCTGATAACCAAGATAGCGTAATTGCTGACCTGGAGCCAGACATCCTGGAAAGTGAAGTGAAGTGGGCCTTAGAAAGCATTGCAAACAACAAGGCCAGTGGAGGTGATGGCATTCCAATTGAACTCTTTAAAATCTTAGAAGAGGATGCTGTAAAGGTGCTGCATAAGATATGCCAGCAAATTTGGAAAACCCAGCAGTGGCCAGAGGACTGGAAAAGATCAGTCTACATCCCAATTCCAAAGAAAGGAAACGCCAAAGAATGCTCCAACTATCGCACAATTGCACTCATTTCACATGCTAGCAAGGTTATGCTCAAAATTCTACAAGGCAGGCTTCAGCAGTATGTGGAAAGAGAACTTCCAGAACTACAAGCTGGATTTCGAAGGGTCAGAGGAACTAGAGATCAAATTGCCAACATGCGCTGGATTATGGAGAAAGCCAGAGAGTTCCAGAAAAACATCTACTTCTGCTTCATTGACTATGCCAAAGCCTTCGACTGTGTAGACCACAACAAACTATGGCAAGTCCTTAAAGGAATGGGAGTGCCTGACCACCTTATCTGTCTCCTAAGAAATCTATATGTGGGACAAGCAGCAACCATCAGAATTGGATATGGAACAACTGACTGGTTTAGAATTGGGAAAGGAGTACAACAAGGCTGTATACTGTCACCTTGCCTATTTAATTTATATGCAGAGTACATCATGAGAAAGGCCGGTCTGGATGAATCACAAGCTGGAATTAAGATTGCCGGAAGAAATATCAACAACCTCAGATACGCAGATGATACTACTCTAATAGCAGAGAGTGAGGAAGAATTAAATAAGCTGTTAATGAGGGTGAAAGAGGAGAGTGAAAAAAAGGGCTGAAGCTCAACATCAAAAAAAATAAGATCATGGCCACTGGTCCCATCACCTCCTGGCAAATAGAAGGGGAAGAAATGGAGGCAATGACAGAGTTTATTTTCTTGGGCTCCTTGATCACTGCAGATGGCAACTGCAGCAATGAAATAAAAAGACGCCTGCTTCTTGGGAGGAAAGCAATGGCAAACCTAGATAGCATCCTAAAGAGCAGAGACATCACTTTGCCAACTAAGGTCAGGATGGTTAAAGCTATGGTTTTTCCAGTAGTGATGTATGGAGGTGAGAGCTGGACTATAAAGAAGGCTGATCGCCGCAGAATCGATGCTTTTGAGCTGTGGTGCTGGAGGAGAGTCTTGAGAGTCCCCTGGACTGCAAGGAGATCAAACCTATCCATTCTGAAAGAAATCAACCCCGAATGTTCACTGGAAGGACAGATTTTGAAGCTGAGGCTCCAGTACTTTGGCCACCTCATGAGAAGAGAGGACTCCCTGGAAAAGTCCCTGATGCTGGGAAAAATCGAAGGCAAAAGGAAAAGAGGATGACAGAGAATGAGATGGTTGGACGGTGTCATTGATGCAACCAAAATGAATTTGACAAAACTCCGGGAGGCAGTGGAGGACAGGAAGGCCTGGCGAGCTCTGGTCCATGGGGTCACGAAGAGTCGGACACGACTGAACGACTGAACAACAACAAATGTCCCCTACTGTTATATGCGGACGATGCTGTTCTATTGTCTCTATCAAAAATAGGCCTCAAACGACTAATACATGCATTCATGACTTACTGCAAAAATAATCAACTGGTCATTAATTTCACCAAAACTAAAATTATGGTTTTTGCTCGATCTGTAACTTTAAGAAAGTGATCAATTAATGGCAACTGCATTGAGCAAGTAAAACAGTTTAAATATTTAGGTATCATATTTCACTATAAGTTATCTTGGGCTGCTCACAGACAATCTGCAATCCAAGCAGCCCAGAATACACAAAAGGCAATTACTCGTTTTTTCTTTACCAAGGGGGGGGGGCAATTTGTACCTGCTGCTATTCAAGTTTTCAAGGCCAAGATATTGCCTCAATTATTATATGGTATTCCAACTTGGATTCTAGGATTCCATCCTAGCATGGAGAGTGTCCTTTCAACATTTTAAGATCTATCCTTGGAATGCCAAGATGTGTTCCTGCAGCAGGTCTCCGATTGGAGACTAGCATTGCATCACTAGAATGTGTTGCTTGGATCTATGCTTTTAGATACTGGATTAAGGTATCACATGCCAATACCTCAATGGGATATCTGCATCTCTTACAAAATGATGTCCACAATAGCTCATAGTTTAAAGTTTTTCCAACTAAACTGCATTTGTTAGGGCTATCTATTGATTTTCTTAATGCCTATGAGCCCAAGACAGCTAAATCTATCATAGAAAAGTGGATTAGGGATATTGACTTTCAGCACTTTATTGCAAGTGTGCAGAAAACTTGCTCTATTCTGCATTTTGGAATAAACTTTAATTTCTCACAAAATGCTCGATACCTGGAAAACCTGACTGTCCCCAAATATCGGCATGTTTTCTCAAGAGCTCGATTTAACTGCCTTCAATCTGCAATTTTAGATGGGCGTTACTCTGGTGTCTCTTATGAAAACCGATTGTGTCCTTGTAATAACAAAGAAATTGAAACATTGAATCATGTCCTTTTTGTATGTGATTTTTATAGAAATGAGCGTACTAAATTACTCAAGCCCATAATGAGTGTCTTCCCAGGTAGGACGCTGAACTGGTATTTAAAATATTTATTAAGTGACACAAACAAGGGTACCACTGAATCTGTGGCCAAGTTTCTTTTCTTTGCCCAAAGAATACGGAAGACAACCTTGGCCTCTGTTAGCTCTTAATATAATCATGAATTGCACAATGTTTGTATAATTCACTTTTACTACCTAAACTGTTTTAACTATCTTGAAATTTTGCAATGGTTTTACTCTTTTATCCTTTTAAAACTACATGTATGCATTTTTACTTTATTATTTGGGCCTGTGGCTGCAAATAAAGATTGTTGTTGTTGTCTATTTGGTATTTTTAAATGAGCCAAACTCAAGCTGAAATTAATCATTTTGAAGTTCCATGATTTCATATTGGAAGGGATTTAAGCAAATGCTTCACTTGTTAATTTAAATCAATTAGACTGAGGAAGAGGAACACTTGGCTCATACCCATAGACATGCAAATCCATTTTTAGAAAGATTTCAAGAGTGTTTTGAAATGCAATTCTAACTATGCATGGATGATTAAACAGGTGCCTTCACAGTAATCTCGGCTTCCACTCTACCTAAAAATCTGGTCTGGATCCAGGAAGCTTTCCAGTCAATTGATTCGATGTGTCAGAGTGAACAAGGAGAAGAGGAAAAGTAAAGTAATTGCTTTAGTTCATGATTCTGTGGGATCCATATTTCAGAGTGCTTTTTTTAAATTTAAGCCACAGACAGCCTGCCTATTCACACTATCCATTCTGAGATCGGATTCAAATGATCTGATAGTATCCTGATCATTGTCAACAGAATTTTCTTCCTACCTAGTGGACATTGCTAGAGATACCTACAACCATTGGTGCTCCAGAGTGGTACACACCAAGCATACCATCCTCAGGCTGCCTTAAGGGGGCAGAAACTGGGACTGGTGAAATGTGCTTCCCTGATGTTTCTTGCCTTATCTCACCATGGCACCAGACCTACCTGTTTGCTTCCCACCCCAACCCTATGGATAAAGTAATGCCAGCTGATTGTGAGGAAGGGAGGTGAGACAGGAACAATGATGAGGCAGGTGTACCTACTCTTGCTTCAGATCTCACGAGAGCTCAGACCACACTGATGAGTCCTTCAATGTGGAAAAACCGCATTTAGCCCCGATTTAAAATCGAAAGTGGTTTTGTAATTGGTGCAAGATGTACGTCATTCCATCACTCTGTGATATCTGCCCATTAGTAAACAACAAAACACAAGGCTTCTAAGGGAATACATGCTTATTTAATCAATATATCATCTCGATCTGACATAGTGCGACTGCTCTGGCCCATATTTATACTTCTTAAATACTGAGGACTAATTACAAGCCCTGCTGTTGAATGACACGTCTCAGTGGGGAAGTCCTTTGACCAGCAGCCTGTCATTCTGTCAGTCACTTACAACTTTCCTACAATGGTGAGTAGAATTTTTGGGACATGAAGCACTAAGAGGCAATGATGTACCTTCCTTCAATGGCACCTGGCTCAGCAGATGCTGGAGCTGGCTGTACCACAAGTCAAAAAGGAGCCACTAGCTACTAGAGGCAGCAGTGGAGACATCAATGGTATGATGTCCCCTGGCCATTTCATTCTGTTGGAGGATAGGATAGTGCATGCCATTTGGGTTGCCCTACATCAAACTACCTTGTTTCTCCTCAAATGTGGTGAGGGATGTTTTCCAGTGTTGAAACTGTAGTTGCTAGTATTGTAGCCTTGGTACATAGAATGTGAGATTTGGCAAGCGAAATAGCTTGGTATTTGCCACTGTTGAGTTTCTTGACTTGAACAGTGGGTAGGAAGTCTTCATTTTGGATCCAAAATGTCCCAGCCATTTGGTCCCAAAGCAGTGCCAGGACCCCACTCTAACACCTTTGCCATGGATACGATTGGTCTTCCTACTCAAGTGACTTGCTCCTCTTAAGCTAGCATTTATATTTAATTCAGCATTCAAGCTGGTACTATTCAGAGCACAAGAATTTCATTCTTAAGCTTGAGTATTTTGTGCTGTGTTGTTGCAGTCGTGACCGACTCTTCGTGACCCCATGTCCATGGAGTTTTCTTGGGAGGAATACTGGCGTGGTTTGCCAGTTCGTACTCCTGGTGCCTACAGCACCTGTTATTCCTTGGTGGTTGCCCATCCAAGTACTAACCAGGGCCGACCCTGGCTTAGCTTCCGAAATCAGGCGAGATCGGATGTGCTTAGGGCATCTAGGCAGCTATCTTAGTTGTTGGTAAAACAGAACAAAACAAAGCTGTAAGGGACCTCTTGAACACTTGGCCTCACTATGGAACATTTCATCTAAAATATTCACAACTTTGTGTGGACTGGCTTACATATACAGTATTCCCCATGACTTCTTATATGGCTCCACCCTAGTAATTAAATGAGTGAGGCAAATGATAGCATTCAAATCTTTGGGTGATACATGCTACACAGCAAAATTATTTACAGTAGATATAAAAAGTTTACATACCCATGTTAAAATGACAATTGTTTGTGATGTAAATAAATGAAACAAAGATATATCATTTTAGAACTCTTTCCTCCATTAATGAGACCTATGAACTGTACAACTCAGTTAAACCACAAGCTGAAATCTTTTAGGTGGAGGAAGGAAAAAATAAAAAATTGAAATAATATGGTGGCATATGTGTGCACACTCTCTTATAACTGGGGACGTAGCTGTGTTCAACAGTAAAAAAAATCACACTCAAACTCATGTTAAGTAGAGTCAGTTCACACCTGCCATTATTTAAAGTGCCTCTGAGGGATCCCAAATAAAGATCAGCCGTGCTAGTAGGTCTTCTCTGACATTTTCTTAGGTGGTTACTTCACGTACCTCCTTGTGCTGCGGTGAGCTTGGCTCCAATCTGAATTCGGATGCGGTCACATGATCTGAAACCGGGGCCGCCCCTCTTTCCTGTGTACTCACATGCATGCTGGGTGAAGGCGAAGGCATTCCAGCCTCACGTCTTTGATGCGCTTCGAAATGAAGGGTTCCTTTGCTTTCCACTGGTTCAGTAAGCGGTTCCTGGTTTTCGTTTTTCAGTCTTTCGATTAATCGACGGTCTCCCATCATTTGTGTGTTCCGCATTATTTTCCTATCTTTCTAATTTTTTGTGCAAGCATTCCACAGCAAACTCCATAGGCACTGCTCCCTGTAACGCCATTACCTCCTCCTGTCACTAGGTGGCTTCAGGCAGGGAGGAACTTTTAAACAGCAGGAACTGTTTCAGAATGCGAATGCTAGGAAACCACACGTACCGCCAATTTGGATCGAAAAGTGGATTGACCAGATTCCTGAGGTCAAGGAAGGGAATCTCTCAGCCCGCTTGGGGCACACTTCAGGGGGGGCCATGGTCGGAGTGACCATGCAGCCACCCCGGAGGTACGTGAGGCTCCGTTCCGTTGAACGGAGCTGCAGCGGAGCCACGAACAGCGGCGAGAGGTACGTGAAGTAACCGCCTTAGTCACATCCTACAGCAGAAGCCATGGTCCGCAGAGAGCTTCCAAAGCATTAGAGGGATCTCATTCTTAAAAGGCATCTGCCGGGGGGGGGTACAGAAGAATTTCCAAGGCATTAGATATACCATGGAACACAGTGAAGACAGTCATCATCAAGTGGAGAAAATATGGCACAACAGTGACATTCCCAAGAACTGGATGTCCCTGAAAAATTGATGAAAAGACTAGAAGAAAATTGGATAGGGAGGCTGCCAAGTGACCTACTGCAACATTAAAGGAGCTGCAGGAATATCTGGCAAGTACTGGTTATGTGACAACAATTCGTCATATGTCTGGGCTATGGGGTAGAGTGGCAAGACGACAGGCTTTTCTTACAAAGAAAAACATCCAAGCCTGGCTAAATTTTGCAAAAACACATCTGAAGTCTCCCAAAAGCATGTGGGAAAAAGTGTTATGGTCTGATGAAACCAAGGTTGAACTTTTCGGCCATAATTCCAAATGATATTAGAGATGGGTATTTTGTTTCAGAAAGGGTATTGTTTCGGCTGAATCCGAAACAAAACGTGGCAGCACAGCTACCGTTCGGAATGCTATCTATCTATCTATCTATCTATCTATCTATCTATCTATCTATCTATCTATCTATCTATCTATCTATCTATCTATCTATCTATCTATCTATCTATCTATCTATCCTTTTACAATGTGTACACGCTCTCTCTCTCTCTCTGCCTCTTTCTGTCTAGTGTCCCAAAATGATGTTCAAGGTGGCCAACGGCAGTAAATATACTATGGATAATATCCTGTCGGTGAGGAGTGATACACAGAACCATTCATGCCAGGTATTGCTCCCCTGTCCATTCCATTTGGGCAGAGGAATATCCACTGCATAAGTGGAAAACCACGTTCAAAAACAACAGGGAGATTTTCAGCAAGCATAAGTACTACCCAGAAATAGGGACTAGACATGGGCACGACCAGAAAAAATGACGTTTCGAGTTTTTGTTTGTCGGAACGGGTCCGTTTTGGCTCGTTTCCATTTGTCGTGAAATTTTTCAAAAAATTGTTGTTTCTGTTTGTCGTTTGTCATTTCCACCGCGATTTAGCACGATTTGACTTCCCAGAGCATAGGGGCATCCCGCAAACAGGGCCGGCGCTAGGTGTTTTTGCACCCTAGGTGGGGGGCAGGGTGGGGGGCGGAGGGAGGTGCAGGCGGGTGGCGGTGGCAGGGGGCCATGGGTGAGCGGTGGCCATGGGTGGGCGAGTGGGCGGGCGGCGGCGCGGGCTGCAGGAGGGTGGCAGCATGGGCGGACAGGCGAGTGGGCAGTTAGGATATCACTTAGGAAGGATAGAGGTTCTGTTCTTGGCTTGCACCCCAAATGTGTGTGTGTGCAAGCAAATTGAAGTTGGGAAAATAGAAAATAAATGGTAGTATATAATATATTTTTAAAATAAATCCACACCTCCCACTCCCAGTCGAACCTCCCCCTTTATCCAATATCAGAAAAAAATCCTCAAACTGCCAGAGAAGAAATAAAGAATAAACTGCTATTCCCTTCAGCAGACAAAGCTGCAGGGAATCAAAGAAATTATTTTCTAAATTCAATTCCCTCCCTCCCTGCCTAACTTAAATCCTAAAGCCTCCAGCCTCCCTCCTCAATCTTGATCGGATCACACCAGCACCAGCAGCCAGCCCTCCTCCCTCAACCACATCCATACACCCGACTGCGATTTCTGGAAGGTGCTGGCATCCAGAAGTGTCAGTCAAAAACCTGTCAATGCCATTGGTGGAATGGTTCAAAAAAATTTGCATGGTCCCATCCCATGCCCAGCCCAAATGGGCAGGTCTAAAAAATAAAATAAAATAAAATAAAATAAAATAAAATAAAATAAAATAAAATCAATACAACATTTTATTGCTATAAAAAACCCACTGCTGCTACTATAAAAATTCAGGCATTTAAAATAAATAAATTTCACATGCTTCTGTGGTGATTTGGTGTGTTTTTTGACCACAATTTCAAAAGAAAAATTGTGGTCGCCATTTTGGATCCCCCCCCACCGCATGGCATGCAGCGAGACAGACGACGAGGATGACCCTCCCCAGCCTGGTGCAAGCGGCCCAGAACAGGAGAAGAGGGGGGGGAAAGGCCGGGGACCCCCCCCCCAGAAATCACCCCTCTGGTAGGTGGCAAAGCCTCAGGCAGGCATATTTTCGCCTGCTTTTTTGGCCGGGAGTTGGGTTTTTTTAAAAAACTTTTAAAACTTTTTCTGTGCTTCGCATCGCGCGATCGCCGCGATGCCACAAACGGAAACGAAAAACCCGACCAAATTTTTCTTTTTTCGATTCGAGTTTGAGTTCTGACGGCTTAATTATCTTTACCGTTTCCGTTACGTAATGGAAACAATAACCAAAAACGGAAACGACAATTTCGCCAAGTCGTGCCCATGTCTAATAGGGACACCGAGCCATGGCATTTGGCCACGAGGAACCGAATACAGGCCCCCATCTCCTTTAGGATGGCATGCAATGACAGCAAGAGAGTTTTGCTTTAAAAATCATGAAAACATTATTATAAAATGTTCATAATACTAGTAAAAACAGCCCCATGGTGCATAGGTTAAACTGCAGTTTTGCAGTCAAGCCTGAGTTTCATTCCAGTGAATTCAGGTGGTCCGCTCAAGGTTGACTCAGCCTTCCATCCTTCCAAGGTTGGTAAAACGAGTACCCAGTTTGCCAGAGGATAAAACATTCCTTGCAGAATTATGCTTTACACAAGCCAGAGAGTGCTCTAGCATTACAGAGGTAAGTACAGTATATTTATAAGCAATGCTATGGGCTAAAGTCTGGTTTAAATAAAAATATTTTTGCCTGTGGGTGGGAGATAATCAAAGAAGGGTGGTTTGCTCCTGGCAAGTGATGCATACAAAATATATCAGCCAATCAGGCAACCAGAAGCAAGAAACTGGAAATGGCATGAAGACATGTAAGAAAAATGCACACAGGACCTGTTTTGACTCTAGAGAGAGGAGGAGAAAAAACTATAAGCCACACCTTAGAATGTTGCATTGAGTGCAAAATCTCAAGAGCTTTCCTCCCTACACATTTTGGGGGGCAAAAAATAATAACATTTCTATACTTTATACTTATAAACATCCACTTTAAAAATATGCAGTTGTGAATGATGAAATCTTAGAAGACAGAATTCTCTTAGAAATCTTAGAAGAAAACTGTTCTCAGGGCCCTCGTGTGCAGGCCCTCGTGATTTTGAAGATCGACTACTGCAACGCACTCTACATGGGGTTGCCCTTGACCCTTGTCCAGAGACTCCAGCGGGTACAAAATGCGGCAGCCAGACTGGTGGTGGGTGCTCGTAAATACGATTACATCACCCCAGTTCTGGCGTGCCTGCATTGGCTGCCCGTTGCTCTCTGGATAAGGTTCAAGGTCCTGGTTTTGGTTTTCAAAACCCTGCATGGCTTGGGACTTGAATACCTGGCAGAGCATATCTCCCAAAGGTCAACTGAGGCCAGGCCCACTCGATTGTCGTGGGCGTGCTCACTCAGGGTGGCCACTCCTAGGGAGGCATGGAAGTCAGTAACTCGCAGCCGCGCCTGCTCTGTTGTTGGCCCCTCCCTATGGAACCACCTTCCGAGTGAGCTGCGCCTTGCACAGTCCCTGCCCACCTTCAAAAAGGCTTTAAAAACTATGTTTTTTAAGGAGGCATATGGTGACCTTAGATCTGCTTAATTTTGTTTGTTTGTTTTTGTTTGTTTTTTGTTTTGTTTTTGTTCCGCTGCTCCCTGCCGAGGGTTCTCCCTCTTTTGCTTATATTGCCATTTTGTCTATTTCTCCCGATATTGTTGTTTTATCTGATATTTTAAATCTGTAAACCGCCCTGAGTTCCATTATGGAAAAAGGAGCGGTATAAAAGTGTATCAAATAAATAAATAAATAAATAAATAACAGATTAAGATTTCCTTTCCAGAGAGAGAAACAGAGCTTTAGCACACAATGATTTTCTTCTGATCAGTGGCACGTTTAGAGGAAATGATGCCCAATTGTTAACCCAGCTGACTGTATGGTGCATTTAAAAAAACAACACACATGATCTCACATTAGAGCATTCAGCTGTTCTTGATGTGCAATCTGAATTTCCTAAATGCAGATCTTTAAAAAAAAAAAATAAATACAAAGTATATATGATCCAGAATGCAGAAGCAACTAGGCAGGCCCACAAAGTCCAAAACCTAAATTCCTCAACAGTGTGATACCTATAATAGGGCGATGTGTGTGCAGAGTTTCAGGGCGATGTGAGTGCAAAGTTCAGACATACTGTTCAGACATACTGTTACACAAGGTAGAGGAATAGGAGTAGAAAGAAAGAAAATGGAGCAAAAGGGGTGGGGTAGAGGGGAGAGACTTGAATTCTGAAGGTCTGTGTTTTCCATGAATTTTTGCAAAACCTTCCCAAATCAATCACATTTAAAATGGATGCTCCCTGGGTAAATGCCTTTGACACCAAATATTTCCAAAATAATATGGGAACAGCAGTCACGGATATGGTTCCCATATAAAGAAAAATGTCCCTATTTCCCCTTGTCCCAATAATGTTGAGAGGTGATGGTGGGGAAGAGCTGTTGGTTCCTCTGCTCCAAGCCACTAATATGAAGATAAGGGTGGGACTTCATTTCAAGATGGAATAACAGAGTGTCGCTGCAGTGGTCAGGCATACTGCTGACCTGTCATGTGCAATGTCACAAATGCTTAGACCTACAAGCTCAAGTTGCTTCCCAAACCTGGACAGCCGTGGTTGTGATGTGGTAGGCTGCATTATTTCTCAGGCAGCTGAAGAGGGCATAAATCACTCAAATACTTATTGTTCTCCCCCTCCCTTTCTAGTGGCAGACAAATCAGGTAATTAAAACATTAAAGTAAAAAAATAAACACCACTTTCCCCTTGCAAATTCATATATGCAGGTGTGTGTTGAACATGTTCAGTGACTACTGTTATGAACAGTTGACCACATCCCCTATTAATTGTCATCAGCTTTCTCTTTTGGAAGATTGCTGATTGTCATAATACTTGGTTGTTGCTTCTGCTGTTGTTGCACAGCCAGACTTTACTCAACAACTATAATAGCTAACCAGTGTGTTTGTTCTGATTTTAAGAAATCCGAAGCCTGGCTCATCCTACCAAGTTCTTCTAAAAGGAATGCTTTAGAAGCAAAGAAAGGCCGTTACTTCACGAAGTTCCTCACTTCGAACCGACCTTGCCTTCGCTGTGAATTCGGAGGCAGTCACGTGTTCTCGCTTCGCTCCCGCCCCTGTTTCTCAGTACTCACGAGCTGCAGTTTTAGGACCGATTCGAGCACAACCTCACGTGCTCCCTTCGCATTCGCATGCCACTTTTCAACGTTCCTTATTTCCCATCCGTCCTTTAAAAAAATACCTACCGACGGCGTATCGATGCACTGATGCTGGACTGTCAGTTGCAATGGCTCTACTGATTTCAACTGTTTCCTGGCATCATTGGCAGCCCCCCCCACCGCCACCGCCGCTACTCGGGGGGAGCCCCACATGGCACAGCCGCCCGCCCTCCGCCGCTTGCACGCTGCCTGCCCCGGGTGCCCTGCTCTGGCTGGGCGAGGCGGCAGCGGCTCCTCCTGCTCCCGCCGCCGCCGCCGCTACTCGAGCGAGGAAGTAACAGCGCAAAGCGATGAAACGATATAGCGATGCATCGATATCCCTGTTTGAATATTTTTTTAAAAAACTTGAAATAAAAGCCAAAAAACCGAGACCACACGTCACGTTGGGAGCGAAGCGAGATGCGAAGCGAAAAGATTCCCGGCCGCTGGCAGGGGAACCACTCACCCCGCTTGGAGCACGGTAAAGGGGGCGTGGTCGGGGTGGCATCGCAGCCAAAAAGGAGGAGCGTGCGGACTGAAACGATTGATTCGCACAGAAATGAGGGCTTGCCGCGAAGCGAGCAGTTCGTGAAGTAACGGCCATAGTCTGAAATCCATTAGAATCCTGAGCTGGAATTCGCCCTTTAATTCTCTCCAAACATCCTTTAATCCTGTATTTGCGATGAATTTTGTTAAGATTGTATGTCTAGCCCTCCAGTCTACCTTCCTAGTCATTGTTTTATCTTTTATTTTGTCCATAACCATGTTGAAATCTCCTGCCAAAATCACATGTCCTTTCTGTACCTTTTCTATCTGCTCCCATATCTCTTTGTAAAACAGGTTGTGATTAGCATTTGGTGCATAAACATTTATCAGTGTATATTGTTCTAGACCAATTGTGGCCTGAAGAATAATATATCTACCTTCCAAATCTTTCACAGTTTTTTCAACAATACAATCACAGTGCTTTGATATTAAGATTGCTACCCCCTTGCTTTAGATGTACCAAAACTTTTCTCATAGATGTTGATGTTGGGTAGTTTCAGTTCGTTTTGGCCATCTTTCGCTTGGTGTGTTTCTTGAAGAAAGACGATGTCTGGTTTATTCTTCTTAATTAATGACTCTATTCTGTTTCTCTTCGTGACAGTTCCTAGACCCCTGGCATTCAATGTAGCTAATTTCAACAGTCTACCCATATTTTCATTCTATTATCGATCTGGAACGGTCTCTTTGTGCATATATACAAACAAACATTACATATAATAAAGAAAAAAACAATGATTACCCAAACCCTACCACCTACATTTATTTTCTGTTCTCCCATCCTCTTGGCTCACATACACAACCTGTATGCGCCCTTATAGGAGGGAGGGGGAAGGCACCCGTACACTTCCTGATGGCTAATAATGATTCAGAAGCTCTAAATTAGCGTTGGCACTGTCTAGTCTTGCTTACAGTTATATACGTGAAAAGTTGAAAAGAAAGAATGTAATAAAAAGATAACATGATAATGTGAATCTTAAGATCCTTCTATCCTCCTCTTTTCCTCCCTCAGTCCCCTCCCCCCCAAAAAAGACCAAAAAAATAATATAAAAAAATAATAAAAAATAAAAAAATAAAAAAATAAAAAATAAAAAAAATAGAAAAATATAAAAAAAAATAGAGGGGAAAAGGAAAGATATGCTAAGAAAGAATAAGGGATAAGGGATAAGGAACAGGAAGGGAGTGGAGAATTATGGGACGGGCAAGTCAAAATATAAACAAAATAAAACAGAATGGGCTAAGAAAAAAAAAGGAGGGAAGGGAAGGGAGAGACAGGGGGAGAGAGAAAGGAGGGCTGTCTTCTGTAGTGCAATGCTCTTCAAATCGGTCTCCATTTGCTTGCTCATTCAAAGATTTAAAGAGTTAAAGGGTGACACTGTCTTCACTGCAGACGCTGAATTTGGAGTTCTCTATTCTTCTTCGATTTGAATGTTCCATGCCTTGAGAAGTTGTTCACCTTCTTCCAAAGAATAAATTTTGTGTAGAGTTGGACCCTTCCACACCTTAAGAAAGATCGGGAATCCCCAGTTATATCTGTAGTTGTTGTTCCTCAGAGCAATTGTTACAGGTCTCATAGTTTTTCTCCATTCAAAAGTCTCCCTGGAGATATCCTGGTAAACTTGTAGAACTCTTCCCTCACGCTTCAGCAGGTCAGGCTTTGCCCTAAGAGTTGACATCAGTTGTTCTTTCATGGCATAGGAAGTAAATCTAATGAGAATTGGTCTTGAAGTAGCTGTCTTAGCACTACCTATATAGTGTATCCTTTCAATGTCGGTCTCAGCAAGGTGTTGGGGGAGGATAGAATTAAGCCAAACGAGGATTTCTTTCTTCATTTCTTTTTTATCCTGGAGTTCAAAATTAATTAATTTCAGATTAGACCTACGAGAATAATCTTCCATATAGATAAGCTTCCGCTGTAAGGCATCAATCTCTTCTTCATGCGCAGCGATAACACTTTCGTTCTTGGAGGCTAGAATTTGAACTTGATTGATTTCTCCTGCTAATTTTTTCAGTTCAATGCCATTATTAGATACCTGTGTCTGCAGGGTCTGTATTTCTTGTAACAGGTCCTTCCTTAGGTCTTTATTCTGTGATGATAAGGACTGGAAACGGTCTTCGATAGTAGAAGTTACATCTTTTAGGGCTGATTTAATAAGGGAGCTGACTTCTGCTTTCAAGTTTTGAACTCCCTTGAAAAATCCGGCTGGTGTGCTGGCAACTTGCCAGAATCAGACGCCATTGTGTCAGCTTCAACAACAGCTTCTGCTCTTTCAAGACGAGCACGTTGATACGTGGCGTCTGAGGGTTTGCGTACCCACTTTTTTATCACAGTAGGACCCTTTTTCTTGGGTGGCATGCAGAAAAACCAAGTAAGTACGCTTTTTTCTTTTCTTTCTAGCCTCAAAGCAAAAAAAAACACAGTCTCTCACAGTCCGTCTGCCTGGGACGTGACTTCGGCAGAAAGCGAAAGTAAATCACTGCTTCAGTAATTCATTGTTATCTCTCCCCTTGAAAATACACAGTTTTCAACCTGTCCTCCCCAAAGATTTATGATCGTTTACTCACGATTTTGGTATCATTTAAAGACAGTATTTCAAGTTTTATTCTTCTCATTAAGCGGCGCTGCTGGATCACCCAGCCATCATCGTCGTGGGCGGAAGTGCCCCCCCCTCTTTTGTTGTTTCTGAATCAAATACCTTACAGACAATGGTCAGAAGAGAGAATCCTTTAAGTCAGGCCTGCCCAAAGTCCGGTCCGGGGGCCAAATCCGGCCCGTCAGGTCATTCTGTGTGGCCCGCGGCTGGCTGGCCCGCCCCTCCCTCCCCTTCCTTCACCCCATGTTTTTTTTTTTTAAATATCTTCTGCCAGCACTGACACCACTGGGAAGCTTGGGCGGATGGGCGGTCTGCTGCCACTGGCACTGCAGGGGAAAGTATGAGGGTGGGCAGGCCAGCGGGCCTCTGCCACCGCCAAGGAGCTTTGGGGTGGGCTGGTGGGTGAGCCGTCACCACCGCTGGGGAGCTTCGGGGGGGGGGGGTGCAAAGTCGCACAAATCGCCTCTTCCAAGGGGCAACCTGTGGCCACGGCTCCCTGTGCTTCCTTTGGTCCCCACCTTCCTTCATTCCTCCCTCCCTCCCTTGGTCCCCACCTCCCTCCCTCCCTCCCTTGGTCCCCACCTTCCTTCCTTCCTCTCTTGTTTTCCACCTTCCTCCCTCCCTCCCTTGGTCCCCGCCTTCCTTTCTGCAGGTGGGGTTGCAAGGGGTCAGTGGGTGGAGCTTATGGGTCAGTGGATGGGGCTTGCAGTGGGGTGGCAGCCACCAAATCTGGCCCTCCTTGCAAAAAGTTTGGGCACCCCTGCTTTAAGTGCTGCTGAATGCTTCTGATTGCCACAGCAGGAGATTTTTTAACATTTTCCATTTGCAGTTGTTGGCTTTGTTTAGTAATAGGACTAGGAGGGAAACACAAGCTTTGTTTGCAGGTCTGATGGCTCTCTCAGGAAAAACCCACCAGAACTATGGGCGTTTATACACGACCCCTAAACTCTGGGGCAAATGGCTCCCAGCTCCAGAGCTTAAAAATGTTTACCCACCAGCTCCGGAGTTAACAGGAAATTAAGTGTGACCACGCCCACTTTAGCGCATCCCAGCGCACCTTTCAAGTACCTGCTCTTTGGAGGTGAAATTATTTGATCCGGTGTAACAATAGTGAGTGCGGGGCTCTCCTTGCTTCTGTTTGTTGTTTTTTGGCTCCCGCCCCTTTAAGAGCTACTTTTACAGAGATGAGAGGCAGAACGGAGGTGAGCGGCATGCTTTTCTTTCTCTTTTTCTCCCTCCCCTCACTCAGCCAGCAGCCAGGAAGTGCGGAGGGGGTGGGAATGCAGGAAGAGCGATGAACCCCTAGGATCTCTGGTCCGAATTTAAGTGGCCAGCGGATCTTAGGGGTCGTGTAAAAAGGCCCTGAGTCTCTGGTTTGGAATATGAACTGGATTTCAGTTTCTAGTGACAAGCGAGATGTAATAGATAACTTGGCTGCAAGCCTGCTTTACCTCACAGGACTGCTGTCAGGTAACACTGGGAAGAGAAGAGCCATGGGTTAAGACCTGTAGCCCTTGGTGTGAAGAATCCCTCCCCCAAAACGGGAGAAGAAGTGGGGCTCTCCGGTCTTGACCGTAGGTTGTATGTTGATTCAAACCTATTTTAGGAAAGGTGGGAAATACATTTAACTAGTAAGCAAAGAAAAGGAAGCACTTCAGTGAAGCTCAGGAGCAGGAAGTGCCCACACAGAGTTGCTAAGTGCACAGGCTCGTGACAACAACATCCTGTGACATGGGTGGCTACTCACATTTACTGGTACAGGTGCCCAGACCCATCCTACCATTTGAGGCTGAAGTTGAGTGCCAGCCTACATATTGCTACCCTGTCATTTATGTGATGCCTGTCACTGTGTCATGACGCAGGAGGACACAGAAGAATGTGTGACATCTCCATTCCCTCCCCCACCATGGGCTGAGGCACAGGAAAAGGAGGAAATAGGGGAGGCAGCTGCAGGGTTAGCTGCCAATGACACCCCGGCTGCCATAAGAGGAGAAGGAGGTGGAGGCATGGGTGCATGGGTGACTTTTTCAGGTCCGGCCTGCCACCATGCCTTGGTTCTGAAGGCTCCTTGGAGCCAGGTGTTCCATGGATGCATGCCTGTGGTGAGCTAGTGGCAACTCTTCAGAGGACCACAGGCCTGCCCAGCAGTGTGTGTTTGTATGGGGAAGCCACAGGGAGCAGCTCTGTTACCTGGCCTAATGATAGGGCGGCCCTTTCTATCATGTCATCTTGGTGGGTCTTCCACTGACTCTACATCAGTGGTTCTCAACCTGTGGGTCCCCAGGTGTTCCTGGACTGCAACTCCCAGAAACCCCTTCCAGCACAGTGAGTGGTGGAGGCTTCTGGGAGTTGCATTTCAGGAACATCTGGAGACCCACAGGTTGAGAACCACTGCTCTACGTGAATGTCTTTTAAAATCAGAATGCCACCCCCCACACATATTTCCAACGTACCTTTTGTAGACTAGATAGTCTATAGATGGAATTGATTCTCCTCATAATTAAATTTCATTGACGGCTTTAAATTCATTTGAAGTCAAGTCAACTTTCAACACATAATCAGTCACATAGATCAAGCTACAATAGGACCCCCATATCTGTGGTGGATCAATTCCAAGCCCTCCTTGGATGCTGAAAAATGCAGGTTATATCAAATGCTATTTCTTGGCCAAAGACCATACATGGCATGGTCTCTGGCTCCCTCTATTGGCCAGTTCTGGTAACACAATCTTTAGAAATATAGATTTCTAGGAGTTTTCTTTTAATATTTTCAGACCATGGATAAATGGAATCAGCAGAAAATGGTCATATGGATCATGGGATCCTGTTGTACACTAAAGGTGTGAAGGAGGGAGTCTGGGAGTCAGGTTTTTTTCACAATAGTGAAAGCAAAGTAAAACAAGGAAAGAAGCAAAATAAAGAACACTAGAAGAGAAGGGACATCTGCATCTGGTCTGGTTTTAAAAAGTTATTTTAACATTTAAAGATTCATAGGGGAGGCAGTGGTTTTTTTTAAAAAAATGTGAATTAACATTTCCAAAAGACCAGAGGAATGGAAATCCTTCTTTTCCTGCCAAGTGATTCCCCCCTCCCCCGCCATCTAGGACCTTCAATTAAGGAGCTGTTCCTCTCCAAACAGTCTTTGGTCTGTACATGGTCTGTACAGGGCTATGTGAACCATACCTCCAGTGTATTTAGTTTTCTTCAAGTCGTGATCCTTTTCAGTAACCCATGGGTGACTCTGTTGTAACGTACTGTCATGTCACACCTGACTTACTTTCCCCCACAACGTACATGAGATAATTTGAGGAGTGATTTGCCAGGGCCACCCCTCCCTCCACAGTGAATCTCCAGGGCTGAATAGGAAGCTGAATCCAGGTCTCCTGATTCTTACTCTGTCTGCAAGGATTATAATGATCTTTGATCAAAATATCAAGAAGCCATCAAGAACAGCTCCCAGAAAGTAGCTACATTTCATAAGAACATAAGAACAGACTTGCTGGAACAGGCCACAGCCCATCCAGTCCAGCATTCTGTCTCACACAGTGGCTCACCATTTGCTTCAGGGTATTCCCAAGCGGATGTCTTCACCTGCTTAAGATTCCCCACAAATGGCATTGAGAGATATCCTGCCTCTCTCTCCAACCCAGAGGTTGTCCTTAGGCATCCATAATGATAGCCATTGATACCCCTGTTCTCCATTAGGGATGGGCACAAAACGAAAAACAAAATGCTGTTTCATCGTGTTGTTAGGTAACAAAATGAAATGAACCATTTTTTTTTTAAACAAACCATTTTGTTCTGCCTGTAGGCTGCTTGGGGGAGGAAAAAAGTTTTTTTAAAAAAGCCAAAGGCTTTTAAAATAACTTTTTGGTCCCTCCACCACTTTCCAGCCCCACCCGCACATGAACCACTTCGTTAGTGGTTCATTTTGTACGATTTTTTTTGAAAAACTTTGTATGAAATGAAAAGAAAAAAATGTGGGGGGGGCATAATATTTTCATTTCGTGCTCATCCCTATTATCCAGGAACTTGTCTAATCCTTTTCTTAAAGCTGTCAAGGCTGACAGCTGTCACCACTTCTTCTGGCAGGGAGTTCCACAGACCAGTGATCCTCTGGGTGAAAAAGTACTGTCTCTTATTTGTTTGAGATCTAGCACCCAAAAGTTTCATGGAGTGCCCCTAGTTCTAGTGTTGTGCGATAGGGAAACCAGTTTTTCTTTACTTACTTTGTACACACCGTGTATGATTTATTTTTCATTTCCTCTATTTCCATTCTATTATGAAGTCTGTTTTCTGTGGACCTCCAAATAACACCCTTCTATACAGAAGCATCTTTACTCCCTGAGCATTGAGACTGTGATGTGTGAAGTCATACATTACGACCGACTGTTGGACGTATTCAGGTCTAAACTGAATTTTGGTGTCAGTGAAGGAAAGGTCCAGAAGACTTAGCACATGTTAGGTAACATCTTTCGAAATATGGGAGACCTCCAGGAGGAATGGCACACAATCCCAAAAGGGATCACGACACTCTTGTCCTCAAGCTGCCTTGAGACGGTGCCAGTAGTTGAACAGACCAAGCCAGTGCATACTCTTAATTAGAAATGTACAAGGATTGCTGTTTCAGTGTCTGCTTCAATTGGCTGGTTGCTTACCTTTGTTACATCATTTATAGGGATGATGATGACAATGATGGCAATGATTGATTAATTTATTAGAATAATTTTTAGGAGGCTTCAGGGGTGGTTTGGGCTAGAAAAGGCAGGATAATATGCAGATGACAAGGCAAGGTAGCATCAAAAGCCACCCAGGCGGTTTTGTGACTAGAGGCGGGAAAACCCCACAAACATCTCCTTTCGTCTCTGGTGGCAGAAAACTCATGATAATGAGGGAAACAATCAATCATTACTTGATGGTTTAGAATCCCCTCCCAAAATCTGAGAAGTCTGCCTCATTAATCACCTATGATATGTTGTGCCACACAGTCGGGCTGGCAGTGATCCATTTTGCTATTCCAGGCCAAGTACAGCATGAATTCACATGCGTTCCTTATGCAAATTCAAGGCAAGTGTCCACTGAGTCACAAATAGAGATGGGCACGAAATGAACAATTTTTCGTTTCCGTTTTTGTTTTTTCGTTTTGTTATGCAATGAACCGACAAACAAATTTTATTTCTAAAATGAAACGAAACGAACAGAAACACCACAAATTTTGTCATCCGTTCGTTTTCGTTACTGCAATACATTGAACTGCTTTAAATGCTAAAAAAAGCACAAAAATTTAAAATAAATGGTAACAAAATGGTAACAAAATGAATGAAAACAAAAATGATTTTTTTGCAAAAATTCGCAAAAAATGGAAATGAACCGAAACGGACCCCCTAAACGACAAACGACAAACGACAAACGAAACACCATTTTTTTGATTTGTGCCCATCTCTGGTCACCAATGTCCAGGCATCCATATTTCCCCTTCCTGCCTCTGGAAACTGGGAATCTGCTCTCACAACATTTCAATGTGCTTTTTAGGAACGTAGGAAACTGTCGTGTGCTGATTCCCACCATTAGTCCACACCCTCAGGATTTCAGGCAGGATATCTTCTTATCCAAACCTGGCTATCGCTATTATTTTTTAAAAATACTTTAAAAGTTTTTAAAATTTTAATTTTTTTAAAAATTTAGTTCATTCTCCAAGGCAATTCGTTATCCGAAAAATTTGTTATCCGAAACATGGTTTTCCTTTGAAATGAATGGGAAACCATTTAATCCATTCTGGAGGTCCGGAAAAAAAAAAGCAAAAAAAGCCTTTCTCCCCGAGACCTCTTTACAAAGTGCATTTTCAAAGTGCACTCCTCACCCTTCTCACCCACCCCTCCACCAGCGCTGCCTCCCACCATCCTCCCCCTCGGCCCCTACCTCTCCTCCTTTGCCGCCACCACTGCTGGGCACCCAGGCAGCAGGCATACCCAGGCAAAGCCTCATGCCACCGGCGCCACCTCCGGCTGTTGCTGTTGGACACCCAGGCGGCGGCGAAGCTGCGCTCCACCGGCACTGTCTCCTCCCTCCCCACCTCTCCTCCTTTGCTGGCGACGCTGCCACTGGGCACCAAAGCGGCAAGCAAAGCCAAGCAAAGGCATGCGCCTCCTCCTCCTCTTCCCATATCCCCTGGCCCCCACCTTTGCCGCTTCTTCCAACGATGCCACCGGCGCTAAACACCCCGGCAGTGACCAAAACTGCATGCCGCCACCTCCTCCCCCCCCCATATCCTCCGCCCCCACCTTTGCCACCTTTGCTGTCACCACCGCCTCCCCCATCTTGCTCAGACTGTACCCCTGTCGTCGTCACCAGGAACCAAGAGCCAGTGAGAGTAAGTGGGGAAGGACCATGGGCCAGGGTGGGTCCTACTGAAAGGCTGGGGGTGGCTCTGGCTTTGGGAAACGTGGCCCTGGCTGGGGCTGGGGGCTGCCCCCCCCTGAAAATAAGCATTCATTATCTGAAAAATTCGTTATCCGGGGCATTCATTATCTGAGGTGTTACTGTATATATTTTATGAACATTTCCAAGTTGCAACATCAAAATTGGCCACCAGAGGGAAACAGAGGGTTGTGTATCCTGCCATCTTGCAGGCTCACAACTAACAATACCCTTTTGTGTTAATCACACACAATAAGTCTTGATCAGAGTGATGCTAATGAGAATGGCACCCTGAGCTGGAGAAAGATAAGGGCTCACATAACAAGTTACTTATAAAACACAACGTTCCAGCCTTTGTCTGGCTCCTAAATTGTACATCTTCATCTCAGTTTCTTTCTCCATTTCCTTTCTATCACTTGGATCTAGAGGTGAGCATGAACTGCCAGTTTGGTGGTTTGTGCTGGCTGGTCCCTTGGATGAACAGGTGTTCAGGACTTCCAAGCCCTGCCTCTTTTATTGCCCACCCGCCCCACTCAGAGGGAGTGCCCAGAGGATGCAGGGCAGGGAAGACAAGGCACTGCCTCTCAGTGGGTGCCTGCTGGAGAGACAGGGCTGGGATCTGCTCAACATCTCATTAGCTCAATGATGAACTGGCATGCACCATCAAACTGCCAGTTCATGCCCATCTCTACCAGGATCTTTTCTTTCCATCTACCCACTTCCTGTTGTCTTGCAAATAGGAAAGTCCACTCCCGACAACCTGGGTAACTTCGTTGCATGCACAGACATGCATATAAAGACACTGATCTACACACTGACACAACACACTCTGATTCTCTCTCTCAAGATGGCTGTTGGCCTTGTTCCCACATTGAGCCTGGAGTTCAATTTCTCTGCAGCAAGGAGATGAAGACTGTGGCATCCTCCAACTTTGCATTTACCACTTCTTTGTTATCAGTGTTGGCTCCTGCTTTATAAGAATTATTAACCCCCATTTCAAATGGCATCACAGGGTGCTTTTCAAAAGGGGAGATTAAATATGAAAATGGGCAGCACAATCAATATATATCATTCAATTAAAAGGCCAGACACGCTTATTTTCTGGATGCTTTTCTGTCTAACGTGTGCAGCTTTTGAACAGACAGTTATCGAAGGATAACATGTAGGTGTGTTGAAGGCTCCAGCTGTGATAAAAACATCCTCCTCCTTTGGGACATTCTCCTCACTTTAAAACATAAGCTTTGGGGAGGCCCATATCCCAGACAGGTGTTATCATTCTTTATAGCCAAGGCAATCCAATAACTATGAAATAATTGTATATTATGGAGGTAAAAACTGAAGGGGCTCTTCAGTCTAGCCACAGGCCTTGTAGAGCGACAGAGGCAGCATTGGTCACCTCTAAGGATGACCTTTACAGGGAACTGGTCAAAGGTCTGTGAATCTGCTGGCTCAGCTGGACCTCTTGGTGGCTTATGGCACCATAGCTCTCTTGTCGTTCTTGACCAGTGATGGTGAACCTTTTAGAGACTGAGTGCCCAAACAGCGGTTAAAAACCCACTTATTTTTCACAAAGTGCCAATATGCCAATTTAACCTGAATACAGTGGTACCCTGGTTTTAAAATGCTTTGGGTTACAAAAAACTCAGGCTGCAAAAATAAATTATTAGAAATGAGGATGCCTCAGGTTAAGAAAAATATCATTTATATTTTTCCACATTGCAAAATAGAGTACTCATAATTCATTAAGCAGAATACATGCGTATAAGCAGAACACTTTTGCATTGCGCTTCCGTAATTTGTGGAGGTGTGGAAGGGGTTGGAGCTGTTCTTTGCCTCTCTTATCATCTTCTTTTTTTGCCAGAGTTTGTGTTCCTTTTTATTTTCCTGATTTCGGGAGGATTTCCATTTACAGAAAGACCTCTCCTTGTACTTTAGAGCCTCTCTAACTCAACTTGTTAACCATGCCAGCACCCTCTTGGACTTAAGAGGAGCTCTTCTTTCATTGTGGTATGCACTTTTTTTGGGCCTCTACTACCGTTGTTTTAAACAGGCTCCATGCACTCTGGAGAAATTGGATTCTTTTAAACTTCCCTTTCAATTTCTTTCTAACTAGTTTTTTCATCTGAGGGAAGTCCGCCCTTCGGAAATCAAGGGTTTTTGTGTCTGATTTGCTTGACACTCTTCCCCTGACATGCATGGCAAAGGAGATTGCACCAGGGTCACTGTTCCCCAGAGGCTCAGAGACATTCACATCCCTGACCAGGTCCTGAGTATCACACAGGATTAGATCCAGAGTTGCCTGTTCTTGGGTGGGCTCCATGACAGGTTGCTCTAAGGCACAGTCATTCAGCATGCTGAGAAACCCAGTTTCTCTTTTTTGCCCTAAGCTCGCACTGGCCTAGTCAATGTGGTGATAATTGAAGTCCCCCATGATTACTATCCTGTCCTTCTTAGACACTTCCATGATTTGTCTCCTCATTTCAAGGTTCCCCTCAAGTTTTTGATCTGGTGGTAATTTAGATATCTAAGCTCTTTTGCTCCTGGATACATTTGGTGGGGCCACTGTGAGATACAGGAAGCTGGATTAGATGGGCCTTTGGCCTGATCCAGCATGGCTCTTCTTATGTTCTTATGTGCTTATGTTCTAACCCACAGTTATTCTATAGTGGAGTCAGACCCACCGTCAATCTTCATTCTGTTGGATTTTATCCCTTCTTTGACATAGATGGCCACTCTATCTCCAACCCGCCCCTCTCTATCCCTTCTATAGAGTTTATAGCCTGGGATTGCTGTATCCCACTGGTTCTCCGCATTCCACCAGGTTTCTGTTATGGCTATTATATCAATGCTAACCCTAGCTTCCAAATGTTAAAGTTCTCCCATCTTTGCTCTGAGGCTTTGAGCATTTGCGTAGAAGCTTTGACATTATTGTGTTGAAAATAATGGCCACTACTGTATCCTAATACTAAATTCCACTAGGAATGAATCAATTTTTTCAGTTAACTCAACTTATGTAAATCCCAATAAGTCACACCTATTCACACATTAGACAGGAAATTGAACATTTCCTTATGACCCTCTCACTCTATTATGGATCTGCAAGAGAGGGTTTGTTCAAGCTGTGGCCAGTCTTAGCAGGGTGAAAGGGAAACATTCAATTGATGCACTGCTTACAGAATCCCCACCCTCTTGCTGATCTTTAGCATCATAGAAGAGCAGGAGGAATGGGGTGGGGATGGGGAGAGGCAATCAACACCTTTCCACCCCAATGGAGCCATTGCTTAAATAACCTCTGTTCCCCACTTCCAAGCATATATTTACAAAAAAATACCACAAAGCATATTTTAAAAACAAACAAAAATTACCCAACTAACAAAGCATATTTAACCTCCCCAATAAAACACCCAAGCAACAAAGCATATTTAAAAATAACCACACAAAAAACATACCACCCCACAAAGTATAAACTTAACAAACAGAAAACATACCCACTCCACAAAACATGTGCTGCTAGCAACTTTCCCAAACTTCAGCATAACTCCTCTAACAACTCCTCAGGAAGAAAAAGCCAGTGAAGAAGCAAGCAGGAGGCAGGGGCATTTTAAATTTCCCACTCATCTCCATCAGCCAATGAGGTATTATGGTACCATTGCTGGAGCCAGTGGCCACGTGCCAGTGGAAGCAGCACCATTGGCTAGGCAGAGAGGTGCTTGAGAAGAATCAATGGGGTTTGGGAAATTCAAAAAGTAAGTTGAAGTGCCTCCTCCCCACTTATCCCTCCCTTTGCTCCTGGCCACCTGGCCTGGTCTCTTCCCTGCACTGCCTCTTCCTTGCCTCCTGCTCTGGCAGCAAAGTAATCATGGCATGCTCTGAGTGGAAGGGGAAATGTTGTGGGTTTCGCAGGCCCACTGAAAGAGTTCTGTGTGTCCAGTTTGGCACACATGCCAAAGTTAGCCAACATTGTTCTAAGCTCCCAGGCATGTCCAAACCTCACCCCTCCTGATGTTTTGGACCATAACTCCCAGAATTCTAAGTTTAGATTGCCAATGGCAAAGGACTGTGGGAGTTGCGGTCCAAAATATCTGGAGAGTGGAAGTTTGGACATGCCCGTTCTAGACTGTCTCTCTGGGAATGGGAATGGCTTCCATCCTTCCTATAGGATGAGGTGGGGCAAGCTCAAATGGTGATGCTGGGGGAATCCTACTTGATATCTTTATCTGTTCCATGTTATTTAATGCAATTAATTATTTCAGTTTTCATACTACTTTTTAAATTTATATTGTCCAAAGCAGTTTACAATGCACACATAAAACTATTTTATGAATGAATTGCACAGATATAGGATGGAGGATACTTGGCTGGAGAATAGTACCTGTGAAAAGGATTTGGGAGTCTTGGTGGACCACAAATTGAACATGAGTCAGCAGTGTGATGCGGCAGCCAGGAAAGCCAATACAATTCTTGGTTGCATCAACAGAACCATAGTGTCTAGATCAAGGGAAGTGATAGTACCACTCAATTCTGCTCTGGTCAGACCCCACCTGGAGTACTATGTCCAGTTCTGTGCACCTCAATTTAAAAATGATGTTGACAACCTTGAGCGGGTGCAGAGGAGGGCGACCAGGATGGTTGAGGGTCTGGACGAAATGTCTAATGAGAAATGGCTTAGGGAACTGGGAATGTTTAGTGTTTCAAAAAGAAGGCTGAGGCGGGATATGATAGCTATGTTTAAATATTTGAAAGGATGTCATATGGAAGAGGGAACAGGTTTGTTTTCCATGGCTTCAGAGACTAGGTCTTGGGGCAATGGTTTCAAACGACAGGAAAAGAGATTCCATTTGAACATTAGGAAGAACTTCATGACAGAGCTGTTCGGCAGTGGAACATGCTGCCACAAAGGGTGGTGGAGTCTCCTTCCTTGGAGGTTTTTAAGCAGAGTCTGGATGGCCACCTGTCAGGAATCCTGTGATGGGGGTTCCTGCATGGCAGGGGGTTGGAATAGATGGCCCTTGAGGTCTCTTCCAACTCTATGATTCTATAATTCTATGATTCTATTAGGAGAAGTGATCAAGAATTTTGCCATTCAATGCCACATTTCTCCTTTCTGTTGAAACCCAAGGACGTGATCTTTGCTTTAGTTACCTGTGTGTGAGGTCACTAATAAATTGGATAGGTGTGTGTGAAACTGCAGTTTTATCCAGGAAAGACAGAGGCAGCCCTGATTGGTCAAAAGATAGATCAAGGGATGGTGATGCAAGTTGGATGGATGCAGTGCCTCCCCCATCGCCCAAGCAACCTTCAGGCTGGCAGCTTGGGTGATGGGTGAATTTCTGAGCATGGATGCACAAGTCTTAGTGGCCAGAAATGTATTTCCAGTTCCACTGCAAAAACTAGTGCACCAGCTTAGCTCATATTTGGAGAGGTTTGATCTGGCCACAGCAACACATACCTTGGTTACACCTTGTTTAGATAACTATATCATGTTTATTGTGGGAATGTCTTGAAAAAAATGTTCAGCAGAAGAAAGAAAGAAAGAAAGAAAGAAAGAAAGAAAGAAAGAAAGAAAGAAAGAAAGAAAGAAAGAAAGAAAGAAAGAAAGAAAGAAAGAAAGAAAGAAAAAGAATTACCCACAAACCTGAAATTCTTCAGCTAGGCTGCTGGCTAAAGCCTGTTATAAGTAAGAATGGAAATTCTCTGATTGTACTCCACTAGCTACCACTCCCTATTTAGGTCCAATTCAAAGTACCAATGATAAATGTATAACCCTATGCACCTTGGGTCCAAGCTATCTGAGATATTATATCTCCTTATATGAGTCTCCTGGGATTTTACTATTTAATTTATTTAAAAATATCCCACATTTATCCCACTTTTCTCCCTAAAAGGACCCTGTATCTAGCTTCAATTTAATTCCACATTCATATTTAATCATGTCATACATTTTAAATTGTGTTTCTTATTCACTATACAAGAAGCCCCTTGAATCCCATTTTTTTGGGGAAAGGCAACATCTAAGTGCAGTGATTGAATGAATAACCCACAGAAGATGAGGCAACCATGTATGAATGGACCATCTATACGTAATGATCTGCAGGTTTGCAAGTGAGGACACCTCCACTGAAAAACTGTTGACAAATAGAATGTTTTCACAGTATATTAAGCAGCATTACTTCCAATTCAATATTCAAACGGTTTGTTTGCTTAACCTCCTAAGTGGCTGAATTGCAGACACAAGCTGAACAATGCTACCTGTGTGCCTCAGTGAAGGCATACATCTTTGAGTGAATGAGAGAATGAGGTCTGCCCATCAGGTCCATGGGAGAGCAAATCAAATCAAAAGGAAAACCTCTGTGGCCCACAAGATGGCCGCATGGTGCATACCAAGATGGCTGCCAGATGTAAGGGTACAACTGTTGAGAGTCATAAAATATTTGAACACAAAAGAAAAAAAAAGAGGTGTGGGTCTTGTCTACAATTTGAAAACAAGGGTGAGTTAGAACCATTATTACTGCACTTAAATTTCACAAGCAGGTGCTAGCGTTTGAGTCCTGCAGGACTTTCCCAGCATTGCAGAGCTGGGAGATGTACCTCAATCTGACAGTACAAAGTTGCAGACTTCATGGCTTTAAACAAACCTACATCTGGCAATGTTTTAAACGACTCTTCCATACCTTCTGTGCCTCAGCCTGTTCTGTAATTTTCACCCTGATGACAAGCCTTGCAGGACTGGTCTAATAAAGGCACTACAACCTCCTCCCAATGTCATAAAATATTTGTGGACCCTGGACAACGCTATGTATGCAAATGTCCTATTGTCACTTCATATCTTCTGTATTAGAAAGAATGGGGAACTCCCTTTATGGCACGAAACTGGGGGACTGAAGTCTTGCTGCAGGAAAATTATTTCCAAACTGAAATGTTGGGCAGGGGAAGAATAGTATGGTTTTTGCTTCAAACCGCAGCAAAGAGTACGTGCCAGTGGCATGTACTGTAATGGGTGTCTCTTCACTGCAAAAGCTCCTTCCAAACCTATAAATTAGCCCAATTAGAATGATTAAACCAAGAAGAGACACTGGACATTGAAACTGCAGTTGCTCCCCGTCCAAGAAAATAAACATAAAATAAAAATAAGATAAAATAAAATAAAAGAGAAACTCTAATAGGTGAGCTTCTGTCGCAGAGCAATGGAAGAAACACAGCCTTCCAGCGAGAGCGGCTCCTTGTACCGTATAGATGAACCAGCATCTAACTGCAGAAGCAATTTAATGAAGGGAAGGGCTTCCAGCTCAACACCACTTCAATGCGTACAGTGTACAATGCCCTTGCTCTCCCATATCACTTTAACATCCTGCGGCTGCATAGCAAACCTCTCATAAATGTATCAGTTCTGGGAGGGACCACTGTAATGGTCTTGGAGGAAGCCAAATAAATGAAACATTAATTAGAAACTGGGTTCCTACTCATGTTCTTTGTACCTTATACTATACAGCCTAGCATCCATCCATCTATCTATCTATCTATCTATCTATCTATCTATCTATCTATCTATCTATCTATCTATCTATCTATCTATCTATCTATCTATCTATCTATCTATCTATCTATCTGATTCACTTTACATTTCACTCTTTATAAAGAGCTCTAAAGCTCAGATTGAATTACAGCTTTTCTACAAGTTTAATGATAGCTCTAGCTGTTATTATTTATTTACTTATTAATTATGCTTCATTCTTGGCATGGTGTGTAGGGGTGAACCAAAAGGTCAAGCCTAAAAAAATTTTTTAAAATAATCATTATTATGAGATGCCCAAGGAAACATGAGTGCTCTCTGGTGAGCATACATGCAAATGAATTTTCAGAGAACCCAAACTCCAAAGTCATACAACCAATTGGAGATGTCTGTCCTTGGTGTGATGCATATATGTTACCAGATGACTGATGTGGATTTTGACCATGTCGTATTGTCGTGTTGCGGTTAAATACCAGAACCAAAGAATCATCTTCAATAATTTCATGACATTTCTGAAGTCACCTCATGATATGCGTATATGTTTGTGTGTATATGTGTGTGTGTGGGGTGGTGGTGGTCTGTTGTCGGGTAGAACCCATATTAGCACTTTTTATTATGTTAAAATGACTTATGAGAATCATATTTCAACATCCCGGAAAGGACATACATTACCCTTCTGATTTAGGTAAATCTCATGTCACCCCAAAATCAGTTTGGGATTGTCGTACTTGGTTACCTTTATAGTTGTAAGAGTGGCTGAGATGTATTGCTGTTAGTTTCTATATAGGGCTTAAGGCAGTTTAAAATTATTGTAAAACATTTTTTAAAAAATGAACATAAGAACATAAGAAGCGCCATGCTGGATCAGGCCAAAGGCCCATCTAGTCCAGCTTCCTGTATCTCACAGTGGCCCCAAGGAGCACACAAGACTAGATATCTGTCTCCTGATACCACTCCCCTGCATCTGGCCCTTGAAGTACCCCCGTTTTAAGCCTGGAGATTACACATCTCCATCATGGTTTGTAACCTGTGATGGACTTCTCCTCCAGGAATCTGTCCAAACCCCTTTTGAAGGCATCCAGGCTAGATGCCATCACCACATCTTGTGGCAGGGAGCTCCACAGGCTGACAACACACTGGGTAGATAAAATATTTTCTTTTGTCTCTTCTCACTCTCCCAATTTTCAATTTGAGTGGATGTTCCCCAGGTTTTGGTATTTTGTGAGAGGGAGAAGAGTGTCCCTTACTCCACTTTATTCATGGAAACAGATTTGTAAAACCATTACAATTGGATTGAAACACAGTTATAACCATAAAACCATAGACTTATAGGATAATGGCATTGGAAGGATCCTCTAAGGCCATTGAGTCCAACACCTTGCTCAGGGAAGGAATCCAAATCAAAGGAGATCAGACAGATGGCTGTCTACTTTTCTTTTCATTGCCTCCAGCACTAGAGCACTCACCACTTCCTGAAGTAACTGTTTCCATGGTTGTCCTGCTCTAACAGCAAATAAGTTTTCCCCGCTATTCTGCCAAAATCTAGTTCTCTGTAACTCCATCATTAAGTGTGAGGGGATGAATTATTAAAATAAGATGAGTCTACAAACAGATAGTTTTTTTAAAAATACAATAAAATAAACAAAGGAATTCACATCCTCTCCAGAAGCAGCAAGAGTACTCTGGTGGGAGGGCATTCCCCATTCAGAAAAAAAAAATGATGTTGGGGAGAGCCCTCTTTTGCAGGTCAGTGAAATGGGCCTCCCCAGTGCTTTGTTGCTTTTGGAAGGATGTCTGTGAAGATTCCCAGTCCATCCAATTTGGAAGGATGTTTCTTAACAAAGATGGAGACGATAATTAAGGATGGGAGGAACTAGGTTGCAGTTTTGGTCCATTTGTGGAGGGGTCCGCAGCCATCTAGTTCCTGAGGATCACCTGACCCGTGGGGAAATGAGGTCAGGACTGATCTTGACCTGTGTCCAAGCTGAACTGCTTTGGCCCAGTTGTAAAGCTTCTACCATGGGCTGCAATGATTCCCTGGCTGATGGAAGGGTTACCTTCCAGGGACCCTTTCTCAGGCAACCAGGCATGCACAGTTGCAGCCATCTGGTTCAATCCTGATTGTTTCTCGCTCAAAAGTCTGTGTGGAATTTACACATCCATGACCTTACCACTGAGGAAACCCAATGCCTGTTTTGTTTTAGGCCACCATTTACTGGCCTCACCCAGGTGAGTACAAATACTTTTACACTGATTGTTGCAATATGAATGCTGCAATCTTAAAATCCCTTGAAATCAATGGGATTAATGTATGAGGAGGATGTGTAGGGTTTTGGATGAAAAGGTCTTCTCAGTGGCATCTTGTATACTGTACGTGCTGGTCCAATGCACTGGGGTGACTGTAATGTGTTCCATAGCTGGCATTCCAGAAACCATAATGGTAACCCCTCAAAGGTGTTGGGTGGTATTTTACATTATCTGCAGCCGGGTCTGCCCAAAATCTCTTGATCTCCTTCTTACTTATCTGGTGTCATCCTGTTTACATCCTTCATTTTAATTCCATTTGTATTTGCATAGATGTGCCAAGCAAGAAGAGTTTGTGATTGTTTTTTAAAAAGGAAGTCACCTCCATGTGATAGCCGCTATCATTTGTTAAAGTTGGATAAGCAATTGCAGTTGCATTTCCCTGTAAGTAATGGATTTTTATTTGCCTCCCTCTCCCTATATTTCTTCAGCACTTAGCAGTCTATAGAATCTTCCATGCCTTTGATTTCAAGTGTTTGCACAGGAATCCTTAAGAAAGACATCTTGATAATCAGATCGGCCCGTCACATCTTTTTAAAATCACACAGTGTTGCTTCTGTAACAATATTTTTTTTTCCTGGTAAAAACGTGCAAAATAAACAAGATGACAGGATGTGCTGAAATGACTTTTCCTTTATATTAGCAGTGCAAACTGTCACCCCGCACAGAACTCTTCATTAAGCAATAATGTGTGTATACGTTTACAATGTCCTGAGAAACTGACTCAGTGACGGATAAAGCTGTGAATCTGTTGCATTTTTTTTTTTTGGGGGGGGGGATGAAAATTGTTATTAACTGAAGGTCTATATGTGTTATTCAAAATAGTTCACAAATTCACATGTAGTATAAATGTTAAACACTGTTCAGTACCTGCAGTGCTGGTTGATAACTTTTATATGAACAGCAGTCACATTTGCTTTTGTTTCCAACTTCACAAGCTGTCTGTGGTTTGTGTGACTGGGAGGGTGATTGTATAGCTCTCCAGCACTAACCAATCATTCCTTTCAGCTTTTGAACTCACAGAAAGCCCCACCATTCTAATGAGTGTTCTTTTTTCTCTTTCTTGGGTTTATGCCAGTTGTTTGTTGGCTGTTGATCTGTTCAGCTGATTGCCAGTATAATGTGCACTAAGGAAAGCAATGATTTCACATTGTTTCCAATTCAGTGACATGCTGTACATTCAAGAAAAAGTTTCAGAGAGGGTAGCCATGTTAGTCCTTTCAAGACTTGCAGGCAAAAATAAAACAAAAACAAAACAAAACACACAAAACATGTGGCACCTTAAAGACTAACCTTTATATTTAAATGTAACATTTCGTGGACACATCCACTTCTTCAGACATATAGCATGTATAGCAAAACACATGTTTTGTGTCTTTTGTTTTGTTTTTCTTTTGTTTTTGCCTGCAATTCAAGAAAAAGGTGACCAAATGATGCCACCAAGTGATGAGATAATTAGTGGCATGTGTTTATACTTGAATCAGTTCTCTGCATACCCCTAAAGATGCCTATAATAACTTTTATTAACACTGTGTAAGTGAAAGCACAATTTTTGATCATATAAAAATTGTTACAAAAGCTATTTGCCGGATTGGAAACATTTAAAAAAAAAAGCTGAAGAAGAGAGTTGCTCTATCTTCAAAATCTATGATAACTCAAACATATGGGTCCTTATAATGTCTCACTAAATTTAAAAACAAAGTTGATTTACCCTCGGTCATGTAATTCTCTTCCTAACTATGAAGAACTGAGAATTTGGTTTAAATACATTGCTCTAAGGCTATCCAACAAAGCACTGCCATTTGAGCTCTGAAAGTCCCTAAGGTCTGGATGGCTTACTGGCAAGGACTTTGGAGACCCCACCAATGGTCAAATAGGAACTGTACTTGACTTACGGCCTGTCTTCCCTAGCACCATGAAAGGCCAGGCTAGTTTTTGATCCCACTGTTTTTAAAGGCAGCCCTGACAGATGGAACAGAACAAAGAGTAATGGTATCATAGTTAATTTGGAAACAGCAGTCCTGCCCTAATGGGACTGGATGCCAAGCACTGCATGGGAAAAAGAAGGATGTTTTAATTTCTTCTGCTAAAACTATTAGGTCATGTTCTCTATCTATTGGACAAATTTCTAGGTCATGGTCTCTATATATTGGGCAATTTTTAGTCTTCCTATGAACATTAGGAAGAACTTCCTGACAGTTAGAGCTGTCCGACAGTGGAATATGCTGCCACGGAGGGTGGTGGAGTCTCCTTCTTTGAGGTTTTTAAGCAGAGTCTGGATGGCCACCTGTCGGAAATACTGTGATGGGGGTTCCTGCGTGGCAGGGGGTTGGACTGGATGGCCCTTGAGGTCTCTTCCAACTCTATGATTCTATGATTCTGTGATCTGCAGGCTGGATAGCGTAGTAAGTGCAGAGCTAGTGGTTGGGTGTCCAATTCCTCACTGTGCCTGCTGTAAGTAGAGCCAGAAGAAAGGAATGGTGGACCACTTCTGAGTATTTATTTGATGGCACTCAAAATTATGATGATTTATTTCTTGTGTGTGTATCTCAACTAGTTTCAAAACCATGCTTTCCAGAGTCCCTAGTATCCTGAGGCTGAGATAGTTTGTGACTTTTCTACATGACAGAATGTAAAATGTTTTGGTTTTATAAGACCTAGAGGTTGTTTCCCTTTGTACTTTTCTACCACATGAATAAATTGTTGGGTTGGGAAACCCAACCAATTCTTATTAATAGAAAACATTTGCTTAAAATTTTCTTGAGGAAAATGGCCACCTGTTAAAAATATCCATTTTTTTTTCATACACAGCTTGGAACTTTTGACACACGCTCGCCTGAGAGGATTATCTCCTGAGTGACTCATTTGTATCCTCACTGTCTAGAACACAACCTTCTCATCTGAATTTGGGTTTAAAAGTTAAGGAGTGAAAAAAGATACAGCCATCCCCAAATCTGAATTCAGGAAACAGGAACCTAAACAATTTCGAAGAACTGACACAAATTTCAGAACACCAAAAAATTACTTTCAGGGCCAACATCTCTCAGAATATCTCAACGAGAATGCCTGACCTTCTGCCAAAAATGTTTATAATTTCTTCCAAGATGTTGCCAGCTTCTTTTCTCTTAGTTAGGAAATGAACTGAGCTATCAGCAACGAATATTTTCCTTCATTGTGACCAACTGGAATATTCATTTCAATTTTTTTAAAAGGTGTAAAGGCCTAAGTGATAGTGGTGGGGAGGCAATGTTAGGAATTTCCCTGAAGATGCTTCTCCGCTGCTGAATGGATTCGAGTTATATAATGCCATCGTAGCCATTGATTTCCCGAAGTGGGGGTGGTGGTGGCAAGGATTGCTCATGTGCCATTGGGATCAGTGCGGTTAATGAAAATAAACATGGAGAGGAACTGGCCCTGGGAGAAATCTGTTTGATTTTGTTTGGTGTATCTTGGGCTGCCACCCCCCCCTAGCTTGTGTCTAACGGCAACGTGCCATGATGGATGGTCTTGCAAGAACCGCTGCACTATTCATGTGATGATGCTTTTTTGCTTTTGTATCAGCAAACCTTGCTAGCTCTTTCTCCCTTTTCCTTAGAATGAAGGATGTTGACTGTCTATTGTCGGGGTTCCTGGAGGCTATTGGACTTAAGATGAAACTGGGTAGAAGAGAGTATCTCTTAATCAGCCAGAATGCCTTATGCTTTATTTTCTCCTTTATGCAATAAAGACATATCCATTTGATGCCGGCACAACCCATTTATATGGTGTGCCATGTTAGCTAAATTAGTGAATTATACAGTGCAGCATACTGAACAAATAACTGTGCAGCAGAATGCATTTTGTTCTGTGTAACTGAACACACCGTTCTCCACCACCCCAAACCTCCTTTTCAGTGTGCTAATTTTGGAAGGTGGCTACCTGGTATTTCTTGCACTTTTCTAAATATATGAACTTAGCCATTGCAGAATTTGCTAACATTGGGATTCTGGTTTAGGCAACAAACCCATGTTTCACTTATTAGCTATTTAATTCTTCTTGCTGGTAGAATTCTGGTTCCTTTGCCACAGGGGCACTTTATCCGGTGCTGGTCCTTGCTGGTTAGTAAGAAATGAATTATATTATACCAATGATACCTCATCTAAGGTGGCCATGCCTGCTTTAACACAGAAGGTTTGTATAAATGGTAATCCACCATTCAAGAGAGATGACAATGAGAAGGGAAAAGACAACAGAAAAGACTATGATGCTAGAAAAAGGTAAACAACACCAGGGAAAGAGGACTGATCATGAGATGGATTTACTGTATTACTTCAGACTCGGTCTTTGCTTGCTCACACTGGTTGCCAATATACTTCAAAGTATTAATGCTGACATCTAACAACTGTTTGTTACCAACCTAATTAGTGGCATGCCATTAGATGGAAGATATAAAAATCTCATCCATCCATCCATCCATCCATCCATCCATCCGTCTGTCCGTCCGTCCATCCATCCATCCATCCATCCATCCATCCATCCTCCATCCGTCCGTCTGTCCGTCCGTCCGTCCATCCATCCATCCATCCATCCATCCATCCATAAACCAGCAAGCAAACAAATAAACATTAAGCAAGTAATGGTCTTAAGTTGGCAGGGGGTTGGACTAGATGGCCCTTGAGGTCTCTTCCAATTCTATGATTCTATGATTCCATGATTCTATACTTGTTGGAGCATCTCTCCCTGAGAATGTCCACCTGTACCAACTGCTTCTCTTAGGATTTGATGTTGCAGGTGGCCACCCCAACAGAGGCCTGGTAATCTGTGACTGGAAACCAGGACTTCTTGGTGGTGGCCACCACTCTGTGGAATTGCTGGTGGAAGTGCACCAGCTCCCTTCCCTCTTAGCATCCCAAAAGCTAGGAAAAACACAGCTTTTCAGAGAAGCCTTTTGGGCTCTCTTCTCCTCATTATAGTTTTATGTTTCTTTCATATTTTTGATGCTGCTGTTTTACTCCTGTCCCTATTAGGAATTCTTATGGGGATTGCTTTATAGATTATCTATAAATGGGTGGGGTATAAGTACTCTATGTTTATGCTTGTAAACCACCCGAAGTAGTGGCATGCCATTAGATGGAAGATATAAAAATTTCATCCATCCATCCATCCATCCATCTATCCATCCATCCATCCATCAAACAAATAAACATTAAGGAAGTCATGGTCTTAAGTTTGCAGGACCTGAGTTGGACTGTTAATGGCACAATCTTATAGAAATCACTAATTAATGTCACAATAAGTCAGAAGCAACTTGGTGGCACAAAATATCTTGTTCATCCCCATCTATGATTCTGTGAATAAAATCTCATCCATAGTGCCTGTGTCTATATCAGCTTTATTTTTTAGATCCATCAAGGTACTTAAATGCATCCCAACTTGCACCAAAATTATGGGCTATGACCTTTCCAGGTATTATGTGTTAGGTGCTGTCATGCTGGAACCGACCCTAATAAGGTTTTAAGGTGAGTTAAGTGTTATTTTTTCTAGTCACCACATGGAGATTCAAATGCACGTCTTCTGAATTCTCTATCGGCTCCACCTCACTGGGTGCCTCATAGATTAGTGTGCTGATAATTCCCAACTGATGCCACATTGCTATATGTTCATATTGCCTAGAAATTATGGGGGAAGAGTGTGGATGTTTTATAGCTGAACATCATGGATCTTTTACAGAGAGAAGGAAAGGATAGAAGAAATACTCCAATAAAATGAGCTCAGCAATGAAGCAGTTTAGCATGCTATTTTCTTTTACACCAGTTGCTTTTCTCTTGATTTGTATGTGCAAATGTAGGTTCACCTTTCACCGTGTTTTAAGATTGCATGCCTTTGTTATAATGATACAGCCTGCCTACTTCAGGATGGGACAGCAGTCTGTGAATGCTGTACTTCTTCCTTATTTTCTCTCCTGCATGGCCAATTATTTTAACACGTTTTCTAAGGCTGATAATTCCAGCTTCTTTGAAGCACATCCCGCACAGGCAGCCCTTTCCCATTGTTTCTTTCTGTAAGACTACATCTAGCAGGAAAGCTCCACTGAAATCAAAGGCACATCTGGAATTCAATTTGAAATGTCTTGGTAGACAGGGAAAGAGATACCGGCCTACACAAGTTTCAAACAAAGAACAGGGCTTACAATTCTCCTCTTTGCCGCACTGCCATGTAAAGGTCTGAGGCCAGGTAGAAACCACAAACCAACTGAGATCAATCAAAACGGCTAATTGACTCAACTTCTTCTTCTAGTGCCATAACAACCACAGTGGTGCAGAAATCAGCCCCACGGAGCATCACTGTGCATAAGTCCTAAGTGGACCCAGCTTGATCTTCTGGACTGTTACCATCGGAACCATCACGGCTTAGCAGTCATTTCATTTGTTGTTATCTCGGCCATTGATGCTTACAGATTTGGAGAAATAACAACACCATTCTGGGTGGGATCTTTACCAAACCACTGAATTTTAATGCTACTACTCAAACTCCGACCTCCATATATTTTCAATAGTGGATTTTGCATCAGATGTAAGTGACCCCTATCCTTCTTTTATCCTTCGTTGGCAACCTTTTTAGAAGAGCTGTTACAAACAGAGGTTGTATTGTTTGCCTAGAAACATCTGTGTGCACTGAGTGTTTGGACATGCACACTTCTTAGGAAATTGGGAGACCACAAATTCAATGCTTTCCATTGAAAAGGTGTAATTTTAAAGAGGCAATCAAAAATATTGGTCACTCTACTTTCATATGTTAAACAGAAAGGATTTTTTTTTAAAAAGCACCATTAGATCTCCATTAGGCTGTGTTTGCAAGAGAAATAAATAACAAAGCAGAAAATCTCAGCTAATGTAACAAGTAGATCCAACAGGTTCTTTAGCTGTCAGAAAGTTGCAATATAGTACCAACCAGAAAGCCTCACTGTCATGCTTCTTAGTACAAAAACCGTCTTTTTAGAGAAGTCCCAGATCATCTACAGTATATAACAGATTTGCTTACAAAATCTGAGGTGCGATGTAGTCTCAGTTACTACTTTTCTTCTAATCCCAAACCAATCACGCTATCTACCGACTTAATGCTAGGGAAGTTGCTTCTAATTTATGCAAAGCACAGGGCAGCTAAGAATCAAGATCAATCCAATTTAATGGGCTTTAAAGAAGGCATCAATGCCCTTTTCATCAGCATCTATTCTGAAACCTAATGGTAATGGTAACACACCAGCCCTTTTCAAAATATCGACTAGCCCTTCCGCAGTCACGGGAGTCAGTGATGACTCTAATTTTCTTCTAGAATTGATGAGAGCAGCATGAGACTCGAACAAAAACAGTGCATGTTTGAAAGCAAAATATATGTTTCTCTACCATATAACATACCTACCCCTCTTCTAGACCCATGGTGGATTTCTTGCAAAGATAAATAAGTAAGTGGAGAGGTACTTAGATCTAGCAATAGCCCTGCATTAATTGACATCAACATTTTGCATCCTATACACAACAATGTAACAAAACTCAACAATTATATGCTAACAAGTTCCCAGGTTTTGTACACTTTGAAATAACCTAAGGATTGTCCAACAAAAATGGCAATTCCTTTTGTCTTTTAGTCCTGAAATTTATATGAAATTACTTTGGGCTGTGTGATGATGCGGAAACATCTTCTATTACATATACTTGTGAATCCAAATCAAAAGCAAATCATTTGGAAAACAGAGTGTAACAGAAACAAATCTTCTATTGGCAATATTGCAATGTTTGCAATCACACACCAGATGCCATTTCCTTGTGCAGATTTGGCAGATTTTAATGCCTTGCAGAAGGCCTTCTGTCTGACCAGAAACGTAGCTTGTTCATCTCATCCAATTGCTGTATACGTTTTCCCCTCCCTATTTTATTTTTATATTGCAGACGTGTTGACGCAGTATTGACTCTTACTCCAGTACCAAACTACTTGGGTTTGATGATTCAGAAGGGAGGGTGGATGACCAGTGCAATGCAAAGGACTACAGATTTCTGTTCTCTTACAGATTATTGGATTATTGGGTAGCTACATTTTTAGTTTTACTGTCCATTCTGTACAGGGATGATGGGGGTGATCTCCACTTCCAGTGTAATTGTCAACCCGAGACATTAATCATTTCAAAAAAAGGGCTGTAAATGAAATTAATGTTTGCGGCATTGAGCAGCAACTAAACCCCACGATTACAAAATGCACTAAAGAGAGGTGGAAGTTCTTTCCTGCAGGAATGGTTGCTGCTGGAAATATTGATTGCTATCAGTTTAACATTGCTTTGTGTTGCTCGTACAAAGAGTTGTCACCGTGAGGGACAATGTGTAAAGCCCAGTGCTCTTCTCTTTAAAATAAAGAGGCACCACAAAAAAGTTTATTTGGTGCATTATATTGGTGGGCTAAATGGAAGGGCCTTGTTCAACAAAAGTTTTCATGGGAAGTAGTAAGACTTCAAGCTGGTCAGCATTTTTCACAAGGTGAAAAAGCATGTACTGTATATGCCTCATACATTGACGATATGGTGAACTTAGAAGTTGGCCACATGTTTGAGTTTGGAAAGCGACCCCCTCCAGTTTTTCCTGAGCTCATTAACTGAGGAATGATTTTTGTCAATGTTCAGAGACAGAGGTTCTGCTAAAAGGTGTTCTAGGTCTTCCTCCAGAAGCATTATTAACAATCCAATCTGTTTATGAATGAACATGTTACACAAAACTATCTTGGTTGCATGCATTATTTACAGACAGTGGCACCTGTTCAGTATTCTGAACAGAAATTAGTTGGCCTCCACTCTAAAAAGAGATCTGCATTTAAGGTTGAGAGGAAACAGATGAAAGCACAGGGCGCATCTGACCGAACGTAGTGTCCCAATGTTGCACAGGTCAAGTCTCCCTTCAAGCACTGATGTACAGTGGACCCTTGTATAACAAGCGGTTTGTTTAACAGAAAATCTGCTTAAAGGAAAAAAATCCCGGAGATAGGGGGAAATCGCTTAACATAATTGCCTGTGGGGCGAATCTGTACAACAGAAAAACGGTCACGATTAAAGATTAATCCATTTTCAATGCATTCCTATGGGAAATGTGTACAAAGGAAAATTCCCTTAACAGAGTTTCATTTGGAACAAATTAATTCCTTTATACAAGGTGCCACTGTATTTATTTTGCATCCTCTCTGTACACAGGACTGCATGTCCCCTCATCAACTGTAGCATGTATACACTCTGACAATATACATTTGCTTTATCACGTGACCTCTGCTAGGGCAAAATGTTCATTGCTGAGCATCCTCAACATTTTAGCCTTGTTAGTACATGAAAGACCAGAAAGTCTTCCAGAACTAACCTTGATTTTCTTAGAACAAAGCCAATGACTTCCTCCAAATCAAAGTAATTTTAATAATGTGTATCTGTTTGAGAAAGGAAAGAAGGAAAGTAGGAAGTAGTTGATTTTGGCAATATTGCATATCTATCTATCTATCTATCTATCTATCATCTATCTATCTATCTATCTATCTATCTATCTATCTATCTATCTATCTATCTATCTATCTATCTATCTATCTATCTATCTATCTATCTATCTATCTATCTTAAACAGAATGATTCAGCATCATTTCCCAAAACACAAGATTTAGCTCCTCTAAAACACATGGAGGATGAAGTTTTCCAACCAAGTCACTTGAATGAAGTAAAAGATTGATGAACTCTGCAGGATACGAAACAAACAAAAAGATCCCATATGCATGGCTCTGGCAGCCCTCATGACCTCTGGGGAAGATTATATTATTCATTCCAACACAGCAAGGATGGTAATCAACAGCTATCCTCCCCCTTGCATGTTTTCCACAACAATAACAATAACAAAATATGTGCAATGTAAGAGTAGAATTACTGGATATTCCACAGATCCTGTAATCCTATAGGCATCTGCAGGGGAATAATTCCTAATGATTACCATTGGGTTTTATAAAAGAACCTATATACATCAATATACATTGAATTCCACTGAAAGTCTCAAAGTGAATGAAAACGAGATTAAACACAGACACAAACATGCACACACAGAGAGGAGAGGGGGGGAAAACTTGTATGGAAAGTTTCAAAGACAACTACCAATCTTTTGACTGAAGGAAAACAGCCTGACTAAGCCTGTTGACTTTGAGCCCATCTGGCACAAAGCAATCCCCCTCCCCTAAAAGTTTCATTATATATAGATGATGGGAGCTTAATCCTCTTTGTTCACCTGCACTTGCAATTTGGAAAACAAACAAGCAAAACCAAAACGAAGCGTCGGGAAATGAAACGTGTTTCGCTTCGTGGAGCCCGCGTGCAACCCTCGCGGCCACCACTAGTGGTCGCATTCCTACCAGGTTGAGCACCTGGTGTTTTCGGCACTGCGGTTCCCGAGAATGCAGAGCTAATTACACCGAGTTAACTCATAAAGCTGTCAGAAGAAGTCTTTCTACTCGGGATTCGGCATTCGCGAACAGAAGACAAAGAAATGATAAATAAAAAAATAACAACAACGGGCGCGCGGGGGGGGAGGGGAAGAGTGGAGAAATCTTTCCTCCATGATTTGAAAGTCTGATTGGCAAGCAGGATTCCGGCCGAAGACGCAACCCGAGAACTCTCGGCGCCCTCGCCAGACCCCCACGAGACCCCCCTTCGCTCCGTGACTTAGAAATCAGCCTACCTGAAGAACACTACGGTCTCCCAAAGGTAGACTCCAAGTGCATTGAGGTTACACATTTTTTCAGGACGGAGGGATTTTGTAGTCCACGAGTCAGAGCAGAGCAAGAAATTGGCACTTAGCAGCGAACGAACAAACAAATAAATACCCCAATAAATAAAATGGTGGAGGCTTCTGTTTCAACCCCACTCCGTTGGCTAATTTGTGCGTACAATCCGTGGGCAAGGAGTTGAGAGGTGGCGTGGGCAGAGAGAGGAGAGGAGGCGGGCGAGGCGCCGGCAGATTCAGGACCCTGGACAGAAAAACCAACTCTCCCCCTCCCCTCCCCGTCTCCCTTCCAGCACCTTGGAGAGAGAGAAAGAGAGAGAATGAAAAGAGCATTTAAACTCCGGCCACGGCACTGCTCTCCGGTGGCGTCGGCATTAAGCAGCAGCTTCCCGGGGATGGGCAAAATTCCTCTCGAGAAGGCAGACGCCGCTTTCAGTGGGCATCCAAAACTGCCACGGGGTTTCTGGACCACGTAGAATGCCACGGCAATATATTGGCCATGTGGGGAGAAACGGGGATGATGATAGTGGCGGCGGCGGCGGCGGAGGAGGAGGAGGAGGATGATGCTAACGGCTAGTCTCCTCGGACGTCTGGGGTGCCCTCCTCTGCGATTATATCCCAAACCGCGGGCGCTCCGGTTCCCCCTTATGCGTCTGCTGCATTATTCCGGCGAAGGGGTTTCCCCGGGCGGGGGTCGAGGCTGCAGCAGCCACGGCGGGTTCGTGCCGTCCTGGGATCTTTTCTCGCCTCCCCAGCCAGCACGAAGAAGTGAGTCTTGCGGCAGGGAAGAAGGTGTCCCATCGCCCACCCTCGGGGAAAGAGGCGATGGGCACGTTTCATAAGGCTGGCATTCCCCCTCTCCCGCCCGCCCCCCGCCCCGGTGAGGATCAGAAGGCGGCGGCGGAGGAGGAGGAGGAAGCCGTCTCTCTCAATGGCAGCGGGTCCATTTCCCACCTCGTCGCCTCGGCGGAACCCGCCCGATCTTAAGACTTCCTTGCTGCATTAATTTACTCAACTCAAGAGGGGCGGCGGGGGGAGGGGGGAACCCGGGCCAAAAGAGAGAAGGGGGTGGGGGGAAATGTTTTTTTTTTTCCTTTTACAAAAAAACAGAGAAAAGAACCAAAAAAGAACAGCCCCAACAGTTATCCGGCCTCTCGTAACATTCTAGCCCCGCCCCCTCGCTCCTCTGATTGGTCGGCCGGCTCAAAAAAGCTACACTCTGTTGTGCTCGGATCAAACGCCTCTGATTCGGCGGCGGGAGTTAACCTTTAAAGTGCCAGTGGATTCTCTCCTTCCCGCTCTCATTTCTTTTTTCTTTCTTTCTCCTTTTGAAATCACCGCCTTTAGACAAGTCCCTCTTTGAAATCCGCTCCGTGGTGTGACACGTTTCCAACAAATGTAGCACAGAATCGCTCGACCAGTGGAGCGATCCGTGGGCAACTTTTCGCTATGTCCCCTTCCCGCCCCCTCCCGCTCCCACCCACCCCCTGGCTCTCCCGCTCTCTTCCCCTTCTTCCTCTTTCCTTTTTATTTTCTGAGAAACAAGAGTTCAGGAAACAGCAGGAACAGTAACTCAGCCAAGCGAGTCAGACAGGTAAGGAGAACTCACCGGGCAGATTCTGAGCACCTGAACCAGAAAAGCGCCAAGGCGGCACTGGCAGTTCCCCTGGTCACTCTCACGATAGAAACAGCAAGGTATCGGGTTTTCCAAGACCAGAACGAGGCAGCGATCGGAAGAGATTTTATCTGAGAGAGAAAAAAAAACTTTTGTTATCTTGAGTGGCTGAAGCGCTTGAGATTGAGAACAGTTTGAGATTTGGATCCCCCCTCTTTTAATTCCCTGCTATTTGACTGATATATCTAATCCATAATTTAGAAGTAATTGTAAGGATCCCTAGGATCCGAGGCTTCTCCCTCGCCTTCTGCCTGACTTTCACCCCCCTCCCCCATTCCCATTACCCGTACTGACAGTCTGTGCTGACTCGGGAGGAACGCTGCGACTATGGGAACTGGTTAGGTGTGGGGAATAGAGATGGGCACGAAACGAACAATTTTTCGTTTCCGTTTACATTTTTCCGTTTCGTTACGTAATGAAACGACAAATGAATTTTGTCTCTAAAATGAAACAAAACGAAGAGAAACACTGGAAATTCTGTCGTGCGTTTTGTTTCCGTTACTGCAATATGAGTGAATTGCTTAAAATCCTAAAAAAAAAAAATCACAAAAAATTGAAATTAATGGTAACGAAATGGTAACAAAATGAACGAAAACGAAAATGAATTTTTTGCAAAAATTTGCAAAAAACGGAAACGAACCGAAACGGACCCTTCAAACGACAAATGACAAACGAAATGCCATTTTTTTTTATTCATGCCCATCTCTAGTGGGGAATTCTGTTCCTTTTGCCAGGTGTAGCCATTCTGAAGGAACGCTCTCCGCTCACGGTGGTGTTCTTCCATCTGATGTCTGTCTCTGATGGTCAGCCTTGGAAGCCAAGGCGCCTTTCTCCAAGCCCAGCTCGTTGCAATTGGTAGCGGTGCATTTTACCAACAAGGCTCTGCCACAGATGTGCCTTCCCTTATTCTGATTTTCTTCCTACTATGGCTGTGTAAACTGATCCCCTGTAGTACTTGTTCTGACGTTCAAAGGGGACTGAGTTGACATGGGGTGATATTCGTTTACATGAGTATAGGTTCGGTTTGCACTTGTGCTTGTATCTATATACTGCATCTGTATCACCCTTCTTTCCTTTAGTAACTCCCCTGTCCAAAATTTTGCTGTGTTGCATTAAGGACTACTGTTGTGAGAGACAGGGAGCTCTAGCCAGTAAGCCTCCTGTTTTCATAGGTGGTTGTCAGGTCACTGTCAACAGCGATGGGAAATGTCCAGTCAATGAGAAAATAATTAAATCAGGGGAATTTTAAAGGCAAGAGCTGAGCTTTTCTGTTCATCACTTACACCAAAGACAGAGTTCAGTTATACAGTTTGGAGCCATGCATGGCTATGCCTTGTTCAATGAGGCATTCTCCCTATGCATGTTTAATTCCACTGTTTTAAGTGGTAACCAATGACCACCAATGAGTACCACGCTTGGGCATTTTTGCTATTTACCACAACCACCCTGATGTTTTGTGTTATGGACTTTGAGTCTCCTGGATTCTTCTGTTCAAGTCACCAAGAGTGAAAAATGCTGAACAGCTTTGTCTACAGTATTTTCCACCCATAAGAGGGCTTTTTCATTTCAATTTCATAGAACATTGCTGCATTGTTGGGCAAGCTGCCTCAGATGTAGGACAGAAATGTTTCTGTGATTAAATTAGTGACTAGAGGGCTAGGGATCTGTCTGGACAATCACAGTACAATGCTTTCAAACCCTTGTGCTGCCCAGATTGCTGTGAACTCCCAAAACTCAAGTCACCTGCATGTTTGCTAGGGGAGATGGGTAGCACACTGGCTGGGGACTCTTGGAGCTGTTGTCCTACATATTTGGAGAGCACTTGATTGTGAAAGGTGTTCCGATTTTATAAAATATGTTGCTATCCTCCACCCCATTCCAACACCTAACACCTTTGATCTAAAGCTCTTAAAAGCATGAACCAGCAATAAAAGGGTTAACTGGCCTTGGCTTTTCCATAGAACTCTTTGTACTTTGGGTCAATTGGGCTTGCCATGAGAATACAAGTATATCTTATAGCAAAAGGTGAAATATGTGTAGTAGATAAGCACTGATACAGGTACCTGTGAGCCTAACATGTGAGCATGGACACATCCACTTCCAACATGCACGTATTTATCTTTTTTTAAAAAATGACCCTTGTGAAATCTGCATCGCCAAAGAGGTAGCTGTGTGAACTGGCAGTAGCGAAAACAATGACGACTGCTGTGGCACCGGCAAGGCAAGTAAGTATTATTTAGCATGGGCTTGGGTGGCCATAGATCACTTTTTGCACCCGGAGATGTGGCTTGTGCCTTCCAATGCTCATGAGAACAGAAGAAACCTTGAGAATGGATGCATGTATGGGGGCTGCTGCAAGAACAAAGGAGATCCTTGAGGTACCAGAAAGCCTTGAAGGTGGTGTCCCTGCTTGAAATAAAACAATTCTAACAGTAGAAGCAGCAACACCAAGATTATTACTGCTAATAATATGAACAAATATTGTAGATGTGTTTATGACAGTGTGCATTCAGAATCAAACAAGTTCGTCCACCCATTCATTATTTAGTCCCTTGTACTGATACCATACCTTTTAACATTTTTTTCTGAACAGTGCACTTTCCACAATGTGTATGTGCATGCACAGAAGGGCATCTTCCTGTTCTCATTTTTTTTGAATGCTCTGTTTCTCTTTTTGGTAAATGTCCTTCCTCCTCAGAGTAGCTGAGAGTCCAGACTGAGAGTCCAGTATGGCTCTCCTTCCCACAGGGGAAAGATGACATGCCCCTCTGTTCAGATCACAAATGGACTGTGCATTCACCTCTTCCCTGTAGACTTCAGTAACTGGACATCTGATTGTGAATTTGACCTTGCTACTGTCAGGGTGTATCAAAACAAACAAACAAACAAACAAACAAACAAACAAACAAACAAACAAACAAAAATAGGAAAGACCTAAGGAGAATGACATCTCTGTGTTCACCAAGGTACAGTTTCTCCATACAGTTTTCCATCATGCTGAAAGTAGGAAAGGGGGGGGGGACACCTTCCACTCATGAACGCTTATAGGTTTCATTGCAGAGAGAGAATGGGATGCCAGAAAGCAAAGCTCTAGATGCAGGTTGTAAAAGTAAGGTTCCTAAAGGAAGAGATATAGCAAGATAATAAGAGTTGGTTTGCAGGGCCAAAGGAAGGTCACTTCAGTTCCTCATTTTGCCTCCAAGATCCAACAGCCAGCCATGTCTCGGGCAGATTTTTCTGTGCCTGAAGGTAATGGCCAGCAACTCTTCTTTGTGCCCACCATTTGCCATTGTGTCACGTACAGGTTCCATTTAGATATTATGGACAATCCTACTCCATGGGACTGCCTGGGCTAAGATGGCGAGAGAAAAGAAAAAGAGGCAACAACAGGAGCAAGATTGTCAGGAAGAGGAGAAAGGGAAGGATGAGCAATGAGGATCTCTGGACAGAAATCAGATTGAGGGTATGGAAATCTGAGCTGCGTATTTGTTCCATGGGGGGCAGAGGTTGCACCTAAGGCATACAGGAGGCTAGAAATCAAGGTGGAATAGAGAAGACAGTGCAGTAAGGGCAGCTAATGAAGAAGTCACCCTTCAATGGTCTACTGATCGATGGTGCTGTACTGGCAACAGGGACTGTTGGGTTTGTGCAGGCATTTATTAGTCACAGTTTAAACAGCAAGCCTCCAGCAGATGTTGATAATAAGAATACAGGGGACTTTAATTGGTGGCTGCTGTGCTTGTTTTTAAGGATGTGTCCTTAAATTGCTTTTGATTTGATTTGATTTGATTGATGCAGTTATACCCCCACCTATTTTCCAGTGAGCTCAAGGTGGCATGACTCCCCTCCTCCTTAATTTATCTTCCTAGCAACATTGTGATGTAGGTCAAGCAAAGTAAGTGAGACTGGCCCAAGGTCACCTAGTGAATTTCAAGCTAAGAAGGGATTTGAACTTTATCTTAGTCACTAGGACCTTGAAACTGGGTCACTAGATTACTTTAGCTTGTGGAACTTTAATACTTATTTTATTAGGGTAATATATATTAATGTAATATATATATACTTATTACAGAGGGACAAGATGTATAATATTAGAGTTTATTACACTACATTAATATAATCTGTATATTTTAATATCACACACACACACACACACACACACACACACACACACACACACACACACACACACACACACACACACACCTTCATTTGATATCACCCTGGTCTGAATAGGCTCATAATAAGCTCCTTAGGTGGGCAATGGCCTCCTTGCTGGTAGAGGTGTGGAGGTGTGGTGGACTCCTACACAATCTGTCTGCTAATTTCATCAATCCCCAGACAAATCAGAAGCACTTCACACCTCCACCAGCAAGGCCACAGTTAATGGCCCATACTTAATGGGTGTTGGGAAAGACTGAGCAGCAAAACATTTCGATCTCTCAAGAAAAGAAGCCCAGTTGCCATGACTCAGCTTCCAGATAAACTCACCTGGATGACTGAGAATCTTCACACACACACACAGAGAGAGAGAGACACACAGGGAGGGAGGGAGGGAGAGAGAGAGAGAGAGAGAGAGAGAGAGAGAGAGAGAGAGAGAGAGAGAGAGAGAGAGAGAGATTAAAGTAATGTAATATAGATCAGTATTATGATTAATTGCAGAGCTGGAATGGATCCAAATGGATCACTGAGTCCAGTCCCTGTCAATGAGGCACAGTTGGGAATCAAACTCCCAACCTCTGACTCCACAGCCAGGTACCTAAATCAGTAAGCCACCTAACAGTACAGACTGAGAGAGTCAACAACAGGGGGAAAGTTCTGAAACTCTTGGGGACATATTTTCAGCTACAGGAGATAATACTGGACAAATACTTTCGTCTGGTGTCAGGTTGATTACCAGGTTTCTTGGTTGCCTTGTAATTGTATGATAATTTGATAGTGCCTGTGCCCTGCTGTCCAAGCAAGGAGAAAAAGACATCTCGCCGATTTCATGGAAACCCTTTCATGCACCTAATGCAAACCTTTCAATTGTGGTTAAAAAGGATTCAGAGGTCCCTGAGCTTGAAAGACTTACTTCTTTGGAGCACAACTCCCAGAATCTAGCACCCAGCATGGCCAGTGGGAGTTGCAAAGAAGCGACTTTTCTAAACACAAGAAGACACAGTATTGTGACTAGGCTCCCCATCGTGTGTGTGTGTGTGTGTGTGTGTGTGTGTGTGTGTGTGTGTGTGTGTGTGTGTGTGTGTGTGTGTGTGTGTGTGTGTGTGTGTGTGTGTGCACGCGTGGGCATCCATCCATGCGTGCGTGCATTTTCATGCCTTAATTCCATATCCATTTTTATCAGATTTTTCTGTGGAATCAAAGTTAAAAGTGACAAAGTGTGAGTATCATACAGTTAGCCCAAGCTGGCTTGGTGTTTCTTTCTTATATGCTTGTTTCTTTTGAAAAACTTGAAGGTGATCTGAAATATGGCATAAGAAAATGGTAAACCTACTATCCTTTCTCAGCCTAATTATTTGAAATGATTTGGAAAGTCCCATCTTTCTCTGGATGATATCCTCATAGAATTCGGACTTATGTGATGTGTGGGGAGTGGAGGTGCAGAAATGCAAACATCAGAAAAGAGACTTTTATATCAAAGGCATGTGCCACATGACTGCGAAAACAAGGAAGTATATGTATTCTAAAATCATAAACTGACTGCAGTATAATTAGGCAGCCTACGTATGTTCCTACTCAGTGTTGACTTTACATTTTGGGGCATAGACCCTTAGATATTTGAATGAACATTGACATTTATACTGTGGGAGGTGTTATAGGCAGGTTGTCCTGACTTTTTGAACTCCTACTCTTGATTTGATGAAATAATATTTGGCTATAGATGTCATAGATTTCTATTGACTTTTAAAAATGTAATTATTTATTTATAAATAATTTATCTTTTTATTGGGATGTGTATTTACTTATTAAAATTCCATCATTCACTAATGACTTGTGTGGGTTTCTCAAAGACAAGCCACTCATCTTCTTTCTCTTTTGGTGACCCAGGAATGTGCTGTAGATCTTAATTGGCAAGGCTTTTGATGAGATCTCCCATGACATTGACGAGGCCAAGCTGGTAGGCCATTCTACTGATCTGTAGGTGGTCAACAGGTCACAGCTTATTTCATCATTCTGCAGAAATGATAGGTAGGATGCTGGAGGGTTCTGTACCCAGCCTACAGTTGTCCAACATCACTATGAATGCCTTGGATAAAGGAATAAACACAGTGCTAATCAAATCTGTGAATGACACTAAACTAGGACAGATAATACTTCAATAGCAAAATTGGGAACCAAAATGACTTTAAGAGAGTAGAAAACTGGGCAGAGTTCCAATTGGTAAAGACGGAAAGTTTCTACGTTCTGCTTCTAATGGTAGAATCAGTGACCGCAGGCTTGGAAGTGATATGTGTGTGTGGAGGGGGAAGTGTAGGGGGTCTTAAGAGAGACAATGGACCAACAATGTGATGCAGAGGCAAACTGCCCAACTGATAAAATGCAGGGCTTCATCAACAGAAGTACAATATCCAGTGCAAGAGAGATGGCAGTACCAATGTGTTCTGATTTGGATAAACTTCACATGGAACACTAGGTGTCACAGTTTAAGAAATGAGAAATCAGTAGTCTTTCAGCACCTTTAAAACATTTTTTTAAATCCATAAGCATTTGTGTCCTAGTGAACTCAGATGAGTTGGGTGACTGTGTCTCTGATGGAAATTTAAAATGGTTAGCAGGGAGTGTGTGTGTCGGGGAAGACAACAACAGGGTGGGCCGGTCCTAGGTGAAGATCTTGAACAGACAACAGTTCCTGGTTGTTTCCATCACAATGGTGGTGGTTAGGTTTTGACTTCATGATAAAGACACATGTGTGTGGTTTCACTAACATTAATGGCAGATGAAACCATTCACCAACTTTCTTTGGAATGTTTTGTTATTCAAGAACTGCAATAATGAAGTGTGTGTGTGTGTGTGTGTGTGTGTGTGTGTGTGTGTGGCCACAAAGGACAAAGCGTTAATCCACTCGTTTCTGAGTATTTCTGTTTCCAGTGTCTGTTTTGTGCTTATCTACTCTCTTATGTAGAGTTTGGCCTACATAATGGGCTAGGACTAATAGGCTCAGACGCAACCCGGAGAAGACCGAGGTTCTGTTCTTTGGGGCGTCCTCTGCCAGGTATAGTGGCCCTCTTCCCAGTCTGGAGGGTATTACCCTTCAGCTGGTGGATAGAGTGAGGAATCTGGGCATGGTCTTTGATCTAGCCTTATCCCTGGAAGCCCAGGTAATGGCCATCTCCAAGACCACCTTTGAACCTGGACAAGGCCTCCTTAAACCAGGCACTTGTGATCTCAAGGATAGTTTATTGCAACGCTCTCTACGTGGGGTTGCTCTTGACCCTTATTGGAGACTACAGCAGGTACAAAAGGCAGCGGCCAGACTGGTGGTTGGTGAGGGCAGATATGACCGCATTATCCCAATTCTGGCCCATTTGCAATGGCCACCCATTGTGTCCCAAATAGGGTTCAAGGTACTGGTTTTGACTTACAACCCCCCCCATGGCTTGGGACCTGAGTACCTGACAGAGTGAATCTTCCAGAGGTCAACTGAGCATCATAGGCATTTTAACTTCAGGTGGCCTCCCCTAGGAAAGCCCAGAAATCAATCACTCGAAACTGGGCCTTCTCTGTGGCTGCCCCTATACTTTGGAACAAACTGCCAAATGAGATTCACCTTGCAGAGTCCCTGTCAGCCTTCAAAATAGCTCTTAAAATATTGCGACCATTTGTTGTTTTCTTTTTCTTTTGTATAAGCCTCCATCTTGTCTCTTTTATTATTATTACTGAATTATATGCTTGTTTTTAAAATTGATATCAATATGATTGTTGTAAAACGCCTGGAGTTCCACCATGGAAGACAGGCGGTATAGATAGATAGATAGATAGATAGATAGATAGATAGATAGATAGATAGATAGATAGATAGATAGATAGAACATACAATAGAGACTTTGATGACTCAAATCAATGATTTTGCTTCAGGAAAGGAAGGCAAGGACAAGCATATTCTCCTTCTGCTGATGCCAGCTCAGTAACTTCCTTAATTTTTCTTTCTGGATTTCACATGAGGTGGGTGTGCCACTTCTTCCCATATATATTCCTTAATTTCATGACTCTTTGTTTCATCTCATGTTTGTCTCTGAAGCTCAACTACACACATATATACAATTATAGGTAAAGTTGTAGTGTAGGGGCACATAATTTCAGCTCTTGTTTTTTTATACATCTCCAGAAGAAGACAACGAAATAAGGTCAACATTCTGGGTGTATTCCTCTTCTGTTCTTATTATCTATTTATATAAATAGACATAGGCCACAGTCCTGTTGGTTAGGAATACAATAATGTAACTCCATTGTGGCCATGCATGCATAGACAGACACACATAACTCTGCTAAGAGAAGAAAGTGCATGGCTCATAAGAACATAAGAACATAAGAACATAAGAAGAGCCATGCTGGATCAGGCCAAAGGCCCATCTAGTCCAGCTTCCTGCATCTCAATTGATGCGTTTGGGAGCGCATGAGACTAGATATCTGTCTCCTGATACCACTCCCCTGCATCTGGCCCTTGAAGTACCCTGGTTTAAAGCCTAGAGATTACACATCTCCATCATGGTTTGTAACCCATGATGGACTTTTCCTCTAGGAATCTGTCCAATCCCCTTTTGAAGGCATCCAGGCCAGATGCCATCACCACATCCTGTGGCAGGGAGTTCCATAGACTTACAACGCGCTGGGTGAAAAAATATTTTCTTTTGTCAGTTCTTACTCTCCCAGCACTCAATTTGAGTGTATATACCCTAGTTCTGGTATTTTGTGAGAGGGAAAAGAGCTTCCCTCTATCCACTTTACTCATGCCCTGCATTATTTTGTATGTCTCAATCATATCCCCCCTCAAGCGCCTTTTTTCCAGACTAAAGAGGCCCAATTGTTTTAGCCTTTCCTCATAAGGGAGGTGCCCCAGCCCAGTAATCATTTTAGTCGATCCCTTCTGCACCTTTTCCATTTCCACTATGTCTTTCTTGAGATGCGGTGACCAGAATTGTACACAATACTCCAGGTGGGGCCTTACTATTGTTTTGTATAACGGCATTATAATGTTGGCTGTTTTATTTTCAATCCCCTTTTTGATAATCCCTAGCATGGAATTGGCCTTCTTCACTGCTGCCACACATTGGGGAGACACCTTCATGGAGCTGTCCACCAACACACCAAGATCTCTTTCCTGATCCGTCACGGATAACTCAGAGCCCATGAGTTGATAGATGAAGTTTGGATTTTTTGCCCCAATATGCATTACTTTACATTTGGTTATATTAAAACGCATTTGCCATTTCTCAGCCCACTCCCCCAGTTTGGAGAGATCCTTCTGGAGCTCTTCACAATCTTCTCTGGTTTTTACCACACGGAAAAGATTTGTGTCATCTGCAAACTTGGCCACCTCACTGTTTATCCCTGTCTCCAGGTCATTTATGAACAGATTGAAAAGCACCGGTCCCAGGACCGAGCACAGGTCCCAGGCTCACTACCATGATGCTTACATGCAAGACGTTTTAATTGTGCTCAAGAGATACGTGTGTGTCCCTGGAATTGAGTTGCACCATTGTCATTAGAGATGGGCACGACCAGAAAAAATTACGTTTCGAGTTGTCGTTTGTCGGGACGGGCCTGTTTTGGGTCGTTTCCGTTTGTCATGAAATTTTTCAAAAATTTGTCATTTCCGTCTGTCGTCTGTCGTTTGTACAGTGGTTTAGGGAGCGTAACGTGTAGCCGCCGTTATACATTATGTTGGGGTTGTTAGTGTGACAGGAAACCTCGTCAGCACTTCTCTGTCTCACTAAGAACATTATGTTAGGGTGGGGGTTAGTGTGTCAGAGGAACCTCGTCAGCGCTTCTCTGACTCACTAAGAAGGAAAGCATACTGGCGTACAGGTTACGCTTAGGGAGGGAGGGAGTGGGTCTCTGGAGTTGAAGGCACCTTTCTGGGTGCATCACTCTGACCCACTAAGAAGGGAAGTGTACTTGCGTATGAATCTGGGTTAGGGTTGGGGTTAGGGTAAGGGCTAGGCTTAGGGTAACGGTTCAGGTTAGGGTTAGGGTTAGGGTTAGGGTTAGGGTTAGGGTTAGGGTTGGTGGGCTTTTTATGCCCTCTCTGGCACATCCAGAAGTCTCAGCAAAACCTGGCCATGCGATTGGTGGAATGGCTCCAAAAATTTGCATGGTCCCATCCCATGGCCAGCCCATCATTGCGCGTGCACAGGTGTAAAAAAATAAAAATAAAATAAAATAAAATAAAATAAAATCAATACGACGTTTTATTGCTATAAAAAACCCCACTGCTGCTACTATAAAAATTCAGGCATTTAAAATACCTAATTTTCACATGTTTCTGTGGTGCTTTGGTGAGTTTTTGGACCACGATTTCAAAAGAAAAATTGTGGTCGCCATTTTGGATCCCCCCCACCGCATGGCATGGCGACTGGCGAGACGACAAGGATGAAGCCCCCCCAGCCTGGTGCAAGCAGCCCAGGACAGGAGGGGGGGGAAGACCGGGGACTCCCCCCAGAAACCACCCCTCGGTAGGTGCCCTCACTGAGGCAGGCATATTTTCGCCTGCTTTTATGGCCGGGAATCAGGGTTTTTTTTTAAAAACTTTTTTTTTCTGTGCTGCTTGGCATCGTGCGATCGCCACGATGCCATGAACGACAATGAAAAATCAGACTCAATTTTTCTTTTTTGGTTCGGGTTCGAGCTGGAGCGGAGTAATTCTCGTTACCATTACCCGTTACGTAACGATAACGAGAACTGAAAATGGAAATGAGAATTTTGCCTAGTCGTGCCCATGTCTAACTGTCATAATAACTTATAGGATTCTGGCCTATATCTATAAACAAATAATGAAAACTATACAGTACCACACTTACTGTTTTGTGGATACGTCTATGTCTATATAATGTGTATGCATAAATATACACATATATAATTTACTTGAAGCAACTTAAGGTAATGTTTTAACTCTTCTTTTTTTTTACTGTTTTTATTCTGTTGCTTGATTATACTATTTTTATTTCAAAATCATATTTGGAATATAGATCTTCTATATAAATGTAGAGGAAGAAGGTGGGTGCCTATTTGTGTTTGTGGGTCGGAGTTGTCGTCTCTCTTCTCAACTCATGATTAGATATGCAGTCCAATAGTTAAAATGCAGTATTGCAGTCGAGCCTCTGCTCATGACCTGAATTCAATCCGGATAGATTGATGTAGCTGACTCAAGGATGAGTAAATCTTCCGTCCTTCTGAGGTCAGTCAAATGAGTACCCAGCAGGGCACTTTGTTGTTTGCATACTTATGTTGTAAACTGTTGGAAAAGTGTTTTAGCAATATGGGGGAATATATAAGTTGAAAGAAACACAACAATAAGAGCAGCAACAGCAGCAGTAACAACACATTATGGCTTTAAAGCCAGGACACTCACTCATTCCCAGTGATTGCCATTCTTTGTGGGTAGGCAGTGAGTTTTCATAAACCCTGTTATCAGCAGCATAAGGCCTAGACAAACTCCACCCAGGTCATGTGTGTTGCAGTGCTGTTGTGGCTTTTGGGGTGGAGGGCTGGTTGTGAGTTGCTATATTATCTGATTAGCTGGTTTTCACATGGATCCTGGGTCAGGTTTCCTGGATGTTCCTCAAGTCTGTTTCTACATTCAGCTGGCCCAGGAAAAGTTCTACCCAACGTCACCAACCCTTGCTAGCCCTTGCCTGATCCACCTTTGTTACATCATGAGAACCCAGCCCTAGGTTTTGGCCATGTAATGTCAGGGAAGTTGCTGATAGGATGTTCCTATCTGGAATACAACAGCAGTATGGCTGCTGGCCATTGTTGATGATGATCATCTGGACATAAAAGAACAACTTTTATGGTCTCAAAACAACAACTTTCCCCATTTTTAATCAGAATTCTATGATATTTCTTTGTCACAGCTGCAACTATCACCATGTGACACAGATCAGGTTGCAAACTAAGAAAGGGCTGGTTGGATTTCAACCTTCAGTTGTACCGCTTGCACACAGACCCTGCTTCATCCTCCTCAAGCTTCTTTGGGTCCATGCCTTCCCCCACTTTTTTCTGACTTGAACTATTTGTTTTTAAATAACTTCTGCAAAACCTGGAGCTGTGCTGAACCCCCTGAAACCTCCCCAATAAACTTCGAGAACTTGAAGCTAGCTAAACAAGGTGGCTATGTCATTCCATGAGAAGATAAAGAAGAAGATGCTTGTGGACACTAACCCACCAACTTCTTACATCAAACATTCTTCTCTATGGTCCTGTGTCTCATTTTGGCCAGGACGGTCCTTGATCCCTAGGGCTTTCAGAAGACTGCCTGGACGTCCGCTCCATTGCAAAGTGGGTTTGAAGGTGTCCTCTTTTTAATGGTTATCCAGTTCAAGGCATCAAACTGTAAGGGAGTTGTCTTGTTGTCGGCCGGCATCTGAACCTTCAGATTCTGCCACTGCCCATCTAGTTGCAGTATTTGCCCCCGACACATCTAGTTATCTTAAAAATAATTATTTCTAAATTTGCACCCCAGCCTATACACAAATCTGATGCAAATCTCTGCCTCCTTTGCCTTCCTTTTGGGTGAAGTGTTTTATGTTGCTTGTCAAAGACCACCCTGCTTCACACGGGGATTGTTCATATGTGTGACTAAATAACAATGAATTTTGTCTGAAGCCAAACCTATGGGACTCAATAGAGCCATTTGGTTACAGTCCCCTGGCGTTACAGAGGACTCAGCTGTTCACTTGAAAGCCCGTGGCCATGGCCCCGATTGCTATTATCCTTTTGATTTCCTTTGTTCCAGAGGATGGCCACAGACCCAATCATTCAAGAATCAGTCTGTCCAAGCAGCAATCGGTAGCTGGGGATAAGTCACAACGAGTTCAGACAAATCTGTTATAAGCAAGTAGAGTGCTTCTAATTTACTGTAATGCTGCACCTACATATTCTGTAATCACAGGCTCCCATGTTTCCTGTACACCAGAGCCCATGGGGATGATTATCTTTGAACTTGGTAAGAATATATATACACAGTATATAAAATCTTCTGCCGCTCAAATGTTCAGGCTCATTTGCATGAACAGGTTTAAGGCACGAGTCAAGACCCAAGAGGGGCTTTGCTCTTGTTTCCGTGGGGCTTGTGCAAAGAGCTTTGAAGCTGCGTGGACTCTTATGTTGGCTAAACTAAGCAATTATGATTAAATTACATTCATTTTTTAAAAACCAATTTCAGTGGTATCTCCATATCTTTAAAATACCCTCCAGGCATTTTCAAGAATAAGTGGATCTTTATGTTCCCCTCTTCCTAGAGTATAACTAAGCTAAGAGGTGTCCTGAGTCTACAACTACAGGCATGTAACAGGCCTTTTAATGGATAGAAGCAGCCCCCCACCCCCAAATTGTACACTGTGAAGATTAGATCAGAGTCACAGAAAGCAAGGAAGGTGTGTTGAAGATGATCTTTTCTAGATGTTACCCTACTTAACTTTTCCTTCCCCACATTTCCACTCATGGTTGTGGGTGGGTGAATGAAGGGAGCACGCATGGAAGTGTACGAGTGAAGGAACCAGACTACATGGTTGTGTCTGCAGTGTTTCCACCGCTATGGTGGCTGGAAAAGGCATTGCTCTGACCACAGAAACGGAGCCTGGAAGGGATACATTACATATAAAGATGCTTTCTGTGATGCATCATTATTTTGAATAATGAGGGGATAACAATGTTCTCTTTGTATAATAGTGCAACGCTTGATACTGTCCTGACCTTTTAGTGTAACAAGTACCATTTACTTGTTACTAGACATGGGCACGACTCGACGAAATCCTCGTTTCCGTTTCCGTTCCTCGTTTCCGTTACGTAACGAAACGAAGAACGACAATTACTCCGCCAGAACCCGAACTCGAACCGACTAAAGAAAAATTGGGTCTGATTTGTCGTGGTTGTTCCTGGCGAGCGGCACAGGAAAAAAGTTTTAAAAATTAAAAAAACCCGATTCCCGGCCAAAAAAGCAGGCGAAAATATGCCTGCCTGAGTGAGGGCACCTACCTGAGGGGTGGTTTCTGGGGGGGGTCCCCGGCCTCCCCCCCTCTCCTCTCCTGGGCTGCGCATCCATTCCTCATCGTCTCACCAACCCGCCATGCCATGCGGTGTGGGCAGGGGATCCAAAAGAGATCATCAAAATAATACATAGGAATTTTATTGCTGGAATCTAAATGATAACACAGCACAACACTGAACATTTTTGACACAGGAACCTTTCAGGATTTGGGCTTAAGTATGGAGGTGATCCGATTTGTTAATGGATTTTAGTGGTTCACATTTTGTGTTGTGTCAACCTGAACAATTCTGTTCAACTGTCCAAGGAGATGGAATTGCTTCCACAGTAATTTTTTGATTCAGACAATTGGTATTTCCAGTATATGATACAATAAAGTCTCTTAATTCTCTCCCTCCTCCATTACCACCACCACCACCATGACTCCCTGAGTTTTCCTTTATACTGGGAAAATATACATTGCTAATAATACCAATGACAGATAAAACTTTGTTTTGCTTTTTGAAAAAACAACAACCCTAGGTATCCTCTCTGTTAGGATTTTAATTTCATGATCCTTAGAGCTAGCCTGGTCATTAGGCCAAGTGTATTGGTCACCTCAGACAGCCGATACAGCCAGCTTTTGGAGCAAAGACCTGTGTGCCAGCAGCTGTGGTTGCACCCTGTAAGCTGGCCTGCTTCCTTTTGGTGTGGTAGAGGATACATTCTCAACAGCAGTTCATGATGCACAATTTTGCAGTGTGTGTAGAAAGAAAAATGTCCACCCAGTTGGCTTTTTTGTTGTTGTATGGAACAAGAAAGGGTGCCCGTTCAGTGGGTTATGTCACTGTCTGGGGAACCAGAGTTTGTGGGCGTTTGATTTCCCACTGTGGGTCTAGGACAGTGGCTAGTCTCAATGATCCACCGAGTCCCTTCCAGCTCTGCAGTTCCAGGATTATTATTTGCCTTAGGCAGCAACATATCCCTGTTACCATTCCCGCCTGAAGCAGGGTGAAATGCCCCTGCCACTCCAGCTGCAGAGACACACCATGAAAGAAGGAGAATGATGCTCTTTTTGTGTTGCAAATGCCATAGTAAACTGGAGCCGGACTTCATGCTCCTTTTGAGACAAAGGAATGGGTTATTAGAACCAACCAGCTAACAGAAAATGTTTCAGGGCAGCAGGGATTGTTGGGATAGATGTGCTCCAACTATGTCAGTACTCATATGTCCCCGTGAGCTTGGTCAATAGAAGGGGACTACAGCTGTAGTCTGGGGTGAGCAACATGAAGCTTATGGGCCACATGTGTCTGCCCTTCTTTGTGGCCACTGGAACTCCCCAGTTTCTCCTTACTACACACTCTCTCTGTGTGTCCTATGTTTAAATCAGTGGTTCTCAACCTGTAGGTCCCCAGATGTTCCTGGACTGCAACTCCCAGAAACCATTTCCAGAACAGCGAGTGGTGGAGGCTTCTGGGAGTTGCAGTCCAGGAAGATCTGGGGATCCACAGGCTGAGAACCACTGGTTTAAATGGAGAAACGCACTCCAGGAATCCTGTAGGAACTGTGATTCACTTGTTAACCAAATATACTGCCTTACATGAGAAAAATGTGCATCACAATAGGGGTGAAATTGGGTATAAACTTCTGGTCCCATCTCGCTTAGCTCCTTTCCCTCCATATTTTCTGTGAGGGGGCAGCCTGTAGCAATTCTCAAGGGACAAAAACTGCCCCCTGAAGCCTCCAAAGCTGCTTGTCCCTGTTGCAAACTAGTAATCAGTTGTTAGAAAGGAATAATTATATCTACAGACTGGCATTTCCCCCCTCTTCCTACAGACTGAACAAATGCAAATCCTGATTTTCCATTTTTTAAAATTTGTTGATTAAAAAAAGTATTAGCTGCATTTTTTATTCTGGGGACTAATCTATTTCCACGGTAATTATACTTTCCATTAGAAAATGTTCTTCAGGCAACCCTCCTTTTTGAAGATGGCTGGCACATCAGGGGTTACTGTCATGGCCGTCAGGGAAGTAAAGTACATGCCACCTGGATAGGACAAATATGTTACAAGTGTGATATCCAAACCAAATTTATCTATACCAAAGACCAATTCAATAACATCAAAAACACACACCACCCAACCCAACAAAACAAAAAATTACCCCTTGCCAACATGACCAGGGGCCATCGGAGTACCATACAGTGTAGTCCAACAAAACTAGCGAATCACTAGATTGGAGTAGAATGCTCTAGTTGTTATGGCTTTCAAAGTTTTATGCAAAAATCTATAGAGAAACCCCAACCATATACTTTCCCTTAAATATTATATCCTGAAAAAAATAACATCATCAACAAGACACCTACCACCACCGCCCCCATTACGCTTAGAGTGAGGCACTCAGTATGTTATTAAATTATTTTATTGCCAGGGATGTGGAAAGACATGTATGGATTTTTCTAATTCATGTCATAAAATAATTTGTCTGGTTTTGGGTAAGATAGACCTTTGCTTGGGCAGGATGTCATCAGCTGTTCTGCCTCAAGCAGCAAATGTCTTGGACTGGCCTGATCTTCACATCAACCCAGCTGAACTGCATCACATTTTCTGAGGACAAATGATTTCATGTGGCCTTAGGACTTAAGCCGTTACTTCTGGGAATAATAAATCTATCACTGCCATGTCATTATTTAGCTAAGGACTAGGAATGAATGAATACCCGGAGAACTCTCATTTGTTTCCCAAGGCAGAACATTTAAGCTATGACTGAAGTAATTGTCTGCTTTTCAGTCACATATACAATACATAAATCTCCTTAAAATGCATGCAATTGCAAAGCTTTTGAAGATATTAGTAGAGTTGTGCACAAAAGGCCTCTTGAAATTCTCTACACTGCTTATAGATGGAAAAACCAAGGGTGGGGGCAGGATGGGGACAATTTATCTAAATTTCTCTAAGGAAAGGAGATGTTCCTGAACAGTTTCTCAAAGGTGGGATTTACCATTAGCTGTGGCTGCAACTCAGATCTGTTCTATTTTTCATGCCTAAGTAATTTGGTTTCCTGTATGGGCCACTGCAAGTAGCAACACAGAGAGAGTAGCACATTGTTACACTGACAGTCTTTCCTCTCTTTGATGCCAGAGTACTGTGGTGGTGGCAGCATGAAGGCAAATAATGGCCAGGAGATTTCTGGAAGTGATTCTACAAGGTGGCCTTCTATTAGAAGGGGAAGAAGTCAGGTCTCATAGCTTTCCCTTTTAAAACTGTTTTCTGAGAAATTCTGGAGGAGCACAGGCTGTACTCTTCATGCTCAGAATCCTTCCTAAAGTCACTGTGGATGCATTTTGATTTAAGTGCAGTCGATGCTCATAGGACTTAGTTAAAAACCATGTGTGACAAGTAGACATGGGCACGACTTGGCGAAATGCTCGTTTCCGTTTCTCGTTTCCGTTACATAATGGAACGAAGAACGACAATTACTCTGCCAGAACTCGAACTCGAACCGACTAAACAAAAATTGGGTCTGATTTGTCGTTGTCGTTCCCGGCATCGCAGCGATCGCGCGATGCCAAGCGGCACAGGAAAAAAGTTTTAAAAATAAAAAAACCCGATTCCCAGCCAAAAAAGCAGGCGAAAATATGCCTGCCTCAGTGAGGGCACCTACCAGAGGGGTGGTTTCTGGGGGCCTCCCCGGCCTCCCCACTCCTCTCCTGGGCTGCGCAAAGTGTGCATCCTCATCGAGTCGCCATGCCAACTCGCCAAGCGATGCAGCACAGAAAAAAAGTTTAAAAAAACAAAACAAAACCCCGATTCCCGGCCAAAAAAGCAGGCGAAAATATGCCTGCCTGAGTGAGGGCACCTACCAGAGGGGTGGTTTCTGGGGGGGGTCCCCGGCCTTCCCCCCTCTCCTCTCCTGGGCTCCTCTGGTGGGGGGCATCCTCGTCGTCTTGCCGAGTCGCCTCGCCATGCCATGCGGTGCAGGCGGGGGATCCAAAATGGGGCGACCGCAATATTTATTTTGAAATTGCGTGGTCCAAAAACACACCAAAGCACCACAGAAACATGCGAAAATAGCTATTTTAAAACTGCCTGAATTTTTTCAGTAGCAGCAGTGGGTTTTTCTTGCAACAAAACGTCTCCATTGATTTTATTTTATTTTATTTTTATTTTTATTTTTTTACACCTGCGCAATGATGGGCTGGCCATGGGAGTGGACCATGCCAATTTTTGGAGCCATTCCAACAATTGCATGGCCACTTGGCCAGGTTTTGACCGAGACGTCTGGGATGTGCCAGTCAGGCATAAAAAGCCACTAACCCTAGCCCGAACCTGAACCCTAACCCTAACCATAACCCATACGCCAGTACACTGTCCTTCTTAGTGGGTCAGAGAGGCACCCAGAGGTGCACCCCAGTAACTCACCCTAACCTTACCCGTAACCCTAAGCCTAGCCCTTGCGCTAACCCCTAACTAGTAAGCCAGATGTGTACTCGCATTGCACTACAGCAAGTACACTTCCCTTCTTAGTGAGTCACAAGGCGCCCGTAGGAGTCCTCTCTCACTTCGTTCCCCAGCCCAAGTGCACCGCAGGCAGTGAGTCACAGAGGCACCCGAAAGAGAGGTGCCTCTGCCTGCTACTGCAACTGCAACTTAATGGTATGCATATCCAATTGGCTATGCATGCCATTTTGTAGCGGGCCAGAGGAGGCACCCACCCCAGAGAGGTGCCTCCAGGAGCCTGCTTTCCCTTCATGGAGGGCCAGAGGAGGCACCCACCCCAGAGAGGTGCCTCCAGGAGCCCCCCCAAAACCAGTACTAATGACAGACGAAAAATCGACAAACGAAATGACAAATTTTTGGAAAATTTCGCGAAAAACAGAAACGAGCCGAAACGGGCCGGCCGGCTCTGACACACGACAACTCGAAACGTAAATTTTTCCTGGTCATGCCCATCTCTAGTGACAAGCGATGACACAATTCCTTGGCTTCTTTCCGATTCCAATTAGAAAAAAAGGCTCCTAGGGGAACCCCTTTTGGCGCTTAATAACTCAGCCCCCTTATCCCCCACACCTCTCCAAATTTGGAGGGCTTAAAGGGGAGAGTCCAAGGGCGCTAACAAAAATAATTGGTGTCCCTAGGAACTTGGGGAGCCCATTTTAGATACGGGGCATATCGGGGGTGGCAGAAGAGTACATCTGCCCCAGGTGCAGAAATCTGGGGACGCCTGGCGGGAGAGGAGGAGGAGGAAGCCCTGCGCCCTTCTGCCACTGCATGCCAGGTGAGCGGCAAAGCAAGCAGGCAGGCAGGTGTACAAACGTGGTGGCTGCAGCACCCTCCTCCTCCTCCTCCTCCAACTCTTCGTTGCCACTGCGGGAGAGGTAAGGCACACACACGCTAACGTGCACGTGTTCACCCCCCCACACACACCTGTGTGTTGAAAGGAACACCCCCAGAAAGGAAAACCCCCACACACATTGAAAGGAACGCTCTTCCTCCAACGCTTCATCACCACCCCCAGAAAGGAAACCCTGGGGAGGGCCGGAGGGGCACCAAAACAACTTTGTCCCCAGGTGCCCTAAAACTTTGCTATGCCATTGTTTAGATAGTAATGAAATGGTTAATTTTTAACAAGAAAAGAAGACTATTTCATTACTATCCAAAATGAAACAGGTTCTCTTGTTTCGTTAGCTTACAAAATGATTCATAAGCTAAGAAAACTACAAACCAGTGTTTCGTTTTCATTAGGGTGCTCATCCCTAATCACAGCGTCATAAATCTTGAGGTAAAAAAAGAACATCTCCTGCTGCAGCCTCAAGCTTCCTGGATTCCCCTTGCCCCTTAAGGATTCTACCACCTTATATGTTCATGTAGGTTATCAACCAGGCTTCAGACCATATGCAGTTAGGTTTCAAGAATGAGCCACATGCTCCTCCATACACATATAGGAAAAGCTAATATTGCCCATTTTACATTTTTACTTTCTCCTTTACAAAGTGTTATCTCTCATTTTGGGAAGTTTCATTTACCCATGATCCAGTTGTGTAACAGTTAAATCCTCCTTCTCTTTCTTAATGGCCAGATTTCACCCTAAAGTGAAACTTTTTCCTGCAAAATTGGACAGCTTGACAGGACACAGCAAGCTATTTTTGGTGTATTCAGTGGTCTGAGTAAGCAAAGCTGAAATGACCCACCCTACCTCCCATGAACATTGTCAGATAGGGTGAAACACCTCACATGCCCCAGTTCGCTCATAGAACAATCTAGCATGATTTATCTTGTGGAGTGAAAGGAACTAAAATAGTGCTTATGTGTGCATTTTGTAGAAATACCTGAGTTGTAGAACCTCATGTACAAGATGTTTACCTACAGGCTCTGCTGTTTAGGTTGCCACAGTTTGCAGCTGAATTCTACCCAGTTAAAAACAACATCTACAGACTCAGAAAATATTAAAAAGTATCAGAAAACTGTTTCAGTAGGAGTTTTACCTGACTGCAGAAAGATTCCCCAAGAAGAAGAGGAAATGACAGATAGCACAGCTTGGGCTGAATAAGGGTTAAAGGTTTACTTCTTAGAAGAAGAATGCATCCCTCTTGTGCATTTTCTAAGGCTAATCCATTTCCCTCCAAAAACAGAGATATGGGTGTGGCATTTACCGGTGGTAAAGAATAATGCATGAGAGGTGTCTGTATTGATTGGTGGATTTGCAGACCCATGAGAGAGTCTGGGGAGTGTCCTGAGGGGATTTAAGACACTGCTCAGCACTCTTTCAGGTAGATAGGGGCTGACAGAAAGACCTACACTTCGGGATAGGGATGGACACTGTCTAAGAGAAAGACGGATAAGGTTAAAGAAGAGATAGGATTCTTAGAGTGTCTGTGTGGAAAACTGAGTGGTTAGAGTTTGTAAACTTAGGAACTGGATGTGCGTATATTCAACTTTATTAGTAATCAAACTTAAGTGGGTTTGAACTAAATTCTTCCTTTTGTTCATACTCCAATACATTACTATTAATGATATTTATTTTACTTTGTAATCAGTAAACTTTTTATTTTTATTCAACATAAAAACACTGAAGGCTTTAATTTACTAGGGAAGCTAGTTAATTGCAATGAAAGAGGAAAATTAGAAGCAGTGTTTGTCAATAGCCTGTGAAAGGGCGGGGGCAAGCACGTTAATGTTACAATGGCCTTAGTAAGGAGATTTTAAAAACCCATGTTTACATTTGAGTGACCAACCAAAAACAAAAGCAAGCTAGGTCCAATAGATAGGGCTGAGTAAAATCATATTCTTAAAACAAATATGTCTGTGAAGATTCTCAGTCATCCAGGTGAGTTTATCTGGAAGTTGGGTCATGACAACTGGACTTTTTTCCCTTGAGAGATAGAAATGTTTCACTCTTCATCCAAACAGCTTCATCAGTCTGAATAAATCTAGTATGAGTCCTCCATCTTATAGTCCGCTTTGGCCTCTTGTCACCCTGGTCTGTAACTGGCTCATAAGATGAAGAATGGCAATTAAAACAAAAAATAAATGCAAAAATGTTTGAGGACAACCCATTGGTTTTCACCACTAATGACCATCACCATCATCTTAGAAGTGCTAAGCTGGAAAGGACCTTATGAATCCTCAAGTCCACTCCCTGTGAAGGAAGCACAGTAGGGAATGTAAACTCCCAACCTACAGAGCCTATAGAGCAGTGGTTCTCCACCTGTGGGTTCCCAGATGTTTCTGGACTGCATCTCCCAGAAATCTTCATCACTAGTTGAGCTGGCCAGGATTTCTGGGAGTTGCAGTCCAGAAACATCTGGGAACCCACAGGTTGAGAACCACTGCTACAGAGTTATCCGACAGTTCCTTGACGGAGTGGACCTTTCTTAGCATGGGCTAAGCATTTGCTAAGCATGCCATCATGTTTATGCCCAAACTCTAGATATACCTTTAGATGTAGTTTATGCTGACCTCCCCTTTGTCTTTGTGAGGGCGCTGATTAGTTAGGATTGGAAGGTGGAAGCACCACACTTTTCCATGCTGGGCTTTGGTCACCCCAAAGCACCCACACCCATTCCTAATTTGTCACAGAGCACTGTTTCAAACACAGGCTGAGCTGCCTATCATTGGCATCATACACTGGATAACTGAGTTAGGAAGGCTTCCATGTAGGAGCTTCTAGTCCTCCTGATGTTTTCATGCCTATGACCATCCTGCATCTTGGCTTCCCAAAAGGGAACCAGTCTGACCTGTCATATTGCTGAAAAAAATTAATAGCAGAATACGTACACTGCTTGGAACATGGCATGAATGAAACAATTATGAGCTTAGAAGAGATCCCATCTTTTCCCTTCCAGTGCAGAGCAGTTTCACTGGCTAAGCAATCATTTAATTTGGATTTCTATACTGTTAAAGTGGCTCAGACAGAGCTCCTTGATAAATGTCATTCAGGTATACAGTAGGACCCCCGTATCTGTGGGGGATGGTTCTGGGACCCCACCCCCCCGATACAGAAATCCATGGATAAGAGCTAACACTCTTATCTGGGATGGCAGTGGTGGCTAGGAGGGGAAGTGAAAGGAGGTGGCAGTGGTGGCCTGGGAAGGGGTAAAACAGAAGCTACCCCCTCCTACCCTGAAACCCCTGCTCTTATCACCAGGCCAGGAGTCTCCTCAGTGATGGTGGTGGAGACGGAAAAGGTACCCAAGCCTCGCTGGTCACCTGGAACATCAGGGGTGGCAGCAGAAGAGGCACCCACACAGCCTGCAGGCACCCACAGATCCATGCTTGAGCTGGCCTACAAGAAGCAACAAGCGCATGCCACCATGACACACTTCCTCACCAACTGCCCTGCCTCGCCTGCCGCTGCTGCCTCCTCTTCCTCCTCCTCGTCTTCCTGGAGCAGCTGCAGGTACTCATCCAGATATGGCCTTCCTGGCAGACTGGCAGTTGGATAGCAGGCCCTGCGCTGCCACCTCTGGCGAGGCCGGTGGAACCCCCCCACTGCCACTGCTGCACCTGGGCTTCCAATGTGTTGCCCAGTCTGGGCCATGCCTGCAGCAACAACCTCATTGTCGAAATGGGCACTGGTGCCGTGCTGGGCCTGAATGCAGCCATGGTGCTGCTCTGGAGGGTGCATTGGTGGGTATAAGTTTAATTTTTATTTTTTATTTGTTTATTTATTTATTTATTATGAGAGCTTCTATACCGCCCATCTTCCTAATGGAACTCTGGGCGATGTACAGGGGCTGAATCAGGTCAGCCTAGTAATACAAACAAACAGACAATGCAATACAGACAATTTAAAACAAAGTATGCATCCCAGTGTAAAACCACAATAACTAATTAAACAGATGGCGGCGGGGGGAGCAATAGCATTAAACCAGGTCACCAAAGGCCTCACATAAGAGCAAGGTCTTTAAAGCTCTGCGAAAGGCCAGCAGGGACTCTGCAAGGCGCACTTCACTTGGAAGATGGTTCCAAAGAGTCGGACCAACCACGGAAAAGGCCCGGTTACGAGTCGAAGTTTTCCAGGCCTCTTCAGGGGTGGCCACATGAAGCGAGTGCACCCGCGACGTCCACGTTGGTTGAGCCAAGATTGATTTCTGGGTGATCCGCTCCTCTAGGTAGTCAGGTCCCAAGCCATGAAGGGCTTTATAAACTAATACCAAGACCTTGAATCTGATCCGGGCCGCAACGGGTAGCCAGTGCACCCGCCACCAGCCTGGCTGCCGCATTCTGCACCCGCTGCAGACGCCGGAGGAGAGTCAAGGGCAACCCCATGTAAAGAGTGTTACAGTAGTCAATCCTCGAGATCACCAGGGCTTGCACAACAGTTCTCAGGGAGTCGCCGTCTAGGTATGGGCGGATCTGGGCGATTTGATGGAGGTGGAAGAATGTGGTTCTGGTCACGGCGGCCACCTGGGCCTCCAAGGTGAGCGCCTGGTCCAGAACCATGCCCAGATTCCTAACACTGTCCGCCAGCTGGAGGGAAACTCCCTCCAACCTGGGAGAGGCCCTCCATACCCAGAAGAGGAAGTCCCAAAGAAAATCACCTCAGTCTTCTCGGGGTTGAGTTTGAGCCTGTTGGCCTGGTCCATGCCATGACCGCATCCAGGCACTGGTCGAGGCTCCGGACAGCTTCATCTGCAGAGGTGGAAAAGGAGAGATAGAGCTGCGTGTCATCAGCATATTGATGGCAGCAGACTCCAAATCTCCTGATGACCCCAGCCAGCAGCCTCACATAGATGTTAAACAGCATGGGGGAGAGAGACGAGCCCTGCAGAACCCCACAAGGGAGTGTCCACGGGGCCGACAACTCGCCCCCATGCTGCACATACTGGGGACGGCCCTCCAAGAAGGACCGGAGCTAACTGCGAACAGTGCACCTGAAACCCACCTTGGAGAGCCGATCCAGTAAGATACCATGGTCGACCGTATCGAAGGCCGCTGACAGATCCAGGAGAACCAACAAGGTAGAACAACCCTTGTCAGTCCCCCGGATCAGGTCATCTTGCAGAGCGACCAAAGCTGTCTCGGTCCCCCGGCCCAGCCTGAACCCAGACTGGCATGGGTCAAGGCGCTGATGTTCCTCCAAAAAAGACTGGATCCGGATCGCGGCCACCCTCTCGATGACCTTGCCCATGAAAGGGACATTGGCAATTGGATGGTAACTAGCCAATTCGTCTGATGCCATGCCAGGTTTTTTAAGAATGGGCTTTACCATGGTCTCCTTCAGGCGTGAGGGAAAGACCCCCTCCCCGAAGGAGGCAGTGGCGATGGCAAACACCCATTCCGGCATGCTCCCTCCGGCAGCTTTTATAAGCCAGGCAGGGCAAGGATCAAAGGGGGTGGACGTGGGCTGGCAGTGGGCAATAGCCCTGGAGGCTTTCAAAGGAGAAACAGGCCCAAACTCAACCAATCAAGGAGAGGGGGGTGCAGCATCAGGGGATGCCAAGGATGGGCTAGTGCAACCGGAGTCGAAACCAGCCCAGATGGCCTCTATTTTTGATCTAAAAAAGGCTGCAAAAGACTCACTACTGAACTCAGTAGGAGGAGGCCTTGCCAGACTAGGATTGGTGAGGTCCCGAACCACCCGGAAAAGTTCCGACTGGCGGTTCGCGGCCTCACCAATTCTCAGGGAGTAGTATGATGTTTTGGCCTCCCTGATCACATGACTGTAGCACCTAGTCTGGACGACAACTGCCGCCTTATTAACTGCCGTCCGGTCCCTCCTCCAGCTCCTGCTTCATCACTCTAAGCTCTGCTGTAAACCACGGTGAAGGTGGAGCTCGGCATCGGAGGAGGCGCTTGGGAGCGATCCGGTCGACGGTGCGGGAAGCTGAATGAAACCATTGGTCAACTGCTGCCTCGGCCGGATCGTCAGCCAAGCCGCCATTCCTTGCTACTTCCCTGCCCCCACTGATCACTGAATCCTCAGTTAATGAATTAGCAGATATGGGGATTGTACTGTAAATTGGTTTTGGAGGGGCATGTGTTTGAAGACACTTTAATTAGGCAACTTCTAGCCTAACCTTTCTTTTCCTAGCACTTTGTGAATAGGAACATTTCCTCCAGATGGGATATAAGTGAGCACTGATTAGTTAATTAAAAAGAAAAGAAAAGGAGTGGCAGTTAGATATGTAAAATTTCTGGAAATTTTGAAGCTTGGAAAAGAAAACAGTTATTTTCTGTTTTTTTCTGGAAAAATGGAAATTTTTGGAACAATTTAAAAAAATGCTACATTAGCACTCGCTCCCCCCCTTTACAGCTTGAAAGTCATTCTACTTTAGGAACATAAAATATGACTATGTGCAATTTGACTTGGCATAAAATTATCACAACTAGAATATTCAAATATAATTTATCCAAACAATTATTACAAACAGAATTTAATTTTTATAAACGAATGTAGCTAAATGATTTGATTTTCTGGAATCAGATAAGTGTAAAGTCCTACCTTTTAAAATTAAGCTAATTAATTTAATTAAATTAAGTATATACTTTCAGGTTCTTTTTATTGCTCTATATTTTCTTCTTGTGCTTTGAGGCCTGGTGAAGAGGACAGAATAGAACCAAACATACCCACCCACATGCAAAAACAAAAGTGAAACCTTTTTCTTTTTCTTGTGACAATAGCAGCACCTCTTAAAGGAAGAAATGCGTCTTGTTTTTGCATTGGAGAGTTCAGTTTGTAACCTAGGACTTGCTTGTCTTCAGTGCACAGAAATTGGTATAATCTGATATTATGCATATTTTTAGAAACGATTTGAAAAATATTTGAACATCCTGTCTTAAATATTTTATTCATCACGTTAAAATAAAACATTCCATAATCATTTTTTCTTTTTCTTTTTTAATTTTTCTTGGGGAAAACACACAAAAAGGCCTCAAGAAACAAATAAAAAAAACAAAATAGCTTTTTTCTGAATTTTCCCGTTCTCCCCCCCCCCCCAGGCATTCACATCTCTAGTAATAGTAAAGATCTGTAATGGAGAAGAATGTTGCTCCTAAACATTATCTCATATTTGTTCTTATGAGATGTTAAATATTTATCTTTATATAGGACCATATTCAATTAAAACACATATAGACCCCATTCCCATTGAAAATGATCCACAAGGCAGCTTAAATGACTAATTGAAAATGATCCACAAGGGGTCTTAAAGGAATACCTTTCATTTGGACGAAATACAAAAACTGGCAAAAGCATCACGAATGCACAAAAACATAAAAATGACACACAGCAGTTAAACAGAAATTAAAAAGCAAGTAAGTTGGGGAAGGTTGGGAATAGTTGGGAACAGAGATTTTTTTTAAAATGATGGTTGGGTCCCCCTCTTTTTTGTTCTTTGGTTTTTTTGCTCTGTACTGTTTCCTGAAAGGCATCATGGATATGAATGTTCCTCATCTGCTGCCTACATTTCAAAAGGACGAAACTTGACAATATTCTTAAGGAAGATGTTTCAAAGCTTAGTCAACACTAGCCGGAGTCAATGAGCAGTAAGAGACAACAGCCAAGAAGGCATTGACAGCTTCAGATATGATGAGACTCCTAGCCATTGGGTTCCCTAGGAAGATACTTGTGTTGACTAGAGCATGGAAGACATGACGTTTGCCTGATTGGTATCTCTTCATGCCGTGCCCTTGTTCCAGGCAAAATGCTGAAGGTGCCAAGTCTCTAAATAGTTTTGTTTAGCCTCAGTGGTGAGACTTACTGTGCAAAGGAAAGAGAGCAGAGAGAATGGGCTTGGGATCAAGCTTATACTTGATGCACTCAGTGGGTGGAATTGTGCAAGCCAGCCATTTTACTTTCAAACATCATTTTCTTCTGACCTGGATTGGAGGAATGAGTCTCTTTTTCAACCATTGGAATTAGTAGCTGGACAGTTGGGAAGAAATGGAGCTATGGGAGGAGGTAAGGAGAAGGGATAGACATGGACAAGCTTTGGGGGTGGCTTCTATAGAGCCTAAAAGGAAGCAAGACTACCCCTCCCACAAAGACCCTGGTCTCTCAGGAAGCACTTGGCTATACGGAGTCGGACTGAGACAGGGGAGTGAATCGTAGGTGTGTGCAGCTGTCTATGGATCTATGATTGTAGGCCGAAGCTCCCAGAATTCTGCCTGGTGAATTCTTGGGGAATTTTTGGAGTTGGTGTCCAAAATAAACAAACAAAACCCCCCACACAAATGGCAGTTGTTTGGTAGTCATTTTTTCTTCTTATGTTCTGCTGTAATTTTGCTTTTGCATTTTATTTCCTCAGTAGCCATTTCAATTCATGGCTGTTTTCTGCTATGATAGGCAGACCTTAAAATATTAATTCTCATTCAGCTTTCATCTGACTATAATTCAATTGTCAATACATTACAATGCCTTCTGCAAACACATTGAACAGACTGAGAGATAACATACATTTTTGTCTGACACCTTTGGCCATGGAAACCATTCTATTTTCTCATATTCTGTCTTAACAAGAACATTGTGTTGATTGTGTTGATATGCCAATGGTAATATTGGTTTCAAATGAAGACAATAAAATGTTGTGGCTTGCCCATCTGTTTTAGAATGATCTATCAATTTCCATGATCCACATAACTGAAGCCTTTACTGCAATATCTCAAGTACAGGTCAATTTGTTTTGGTGTTCTTCAGTGGGCTGGCATGCACTGGTCCATGAGGTCACGAAGAGTCAGGCATGACTTAACAACTGAACAACAAGCGGCCAGTGTATAATTGTAATATGATCTCTAGTTCCTTTTTCTTTTCTGAATTTAACTTGAAGCCCTGCATGTCTTGCTCCATAGATGATAAAATTCTTTGTTATGAAATCTTGAGAATCACTTTGCTTTCATAGACAATTATTGCAATGGTCTTACAATAACGACAGTCATTGGTCCGTTTCCTGTCTTCGATATTGATTTGCAATGCATATTAAAGATTTCAAGTCTTTGCACTATTGTCCCCTACCCCATATTATTTATTGCTGTACATTATTAGGATTTGCAAAGATTTAGTCTCTCTATCTTGAATTCTTTCTAGTAATGCCCCCTCTACACCTGCCTTTTTAAAACTGCTGGTTCTTCATCAAAAGACTCTTTTAGGAAGGAATTTGCAATCCTTGCATCTCTTTTATGTAGATCTTCAGTATATTATTTCAATCTCTTTATTTTGTCTTGATCAGATTCCCTTGTTGATATTTCAGCATTTTTAGCCTTAGTTTAAATTTTCCTTTGATATATATATTTTAATTATGTGCCATTATCTTTGTCTATGAAAACTTGAAACTTCATCTCAGGAGCGATATGGTATGGTCATGGGAGGCATATTTCCTCATCATTAGAACTAAGGAAGGCACTTCCTTGCTTTGTGAAGGCTTTGAGCAAATAGCCCCAGTTGTGTCCTTAGAAAGCAGAAAGCTATGAAGCTTTGCATCACTGGCAGATGTGCATGGCTTGTGCAAGATGTCCAAACACAGAAGCGCATCAGGCTCTGCTGTTCCCAGGATTTTCTTTAACAGTGTCAATTTAAAAAGCCTTCAGAGAGAGAGAGAGAGAGAGAGAGAGAGAGAGAGAGAGAGAGAGAGAGAGAGAGAGAGAGAGAGAGAGAGAGAGAGAGAGAGAGAGAGAGATCTTATTTGCTGCTCTGCCCTTCTGCTCCAGTTCTAGGACCTCAGTGAACTCACTGTCATGTAGTATTGATGGCTCTCAAAGAATGACTACCGATCAAGAACAATATTTCTCAAAATCATAACTCCTCAGCCGTGGTTACATAGTTTTCACATGGCTAAAGCAAAGTAGAAACAGCCACATTCTGAATGGTTGCAGTACATTATGCAGCAAAACAGAATGGTCACGGGTTTTGTTCTGTACTAGCAGTGCATGCCATTTGATAGTTTACTGCATACTGAACTTGAACCCCACATTCCCCACAGTTACTGAAATTAGGTTGGCACTTTACTGCTCAGGACCATGGGCTGTCCTTCAGTTCATCCTGATGCCCCTGTTGAGCCCAGAAGGGTGTCCTCTCTTTGGTTATCTCCTCCGCTGCCCATCTCTAAAGCCAGATGTGCACCTTAATCCAGGCAGAGGCAACACAGAAATTGGAGATGGCAGAAAGCAAAGATGATGGCAATGGATCGCATGGTACCTATCAGTCTGTTGTTGTTCGGGCAAACTCTATTCCATTAGAAACCTGGCTGGCTATTACCATAATATAATAATTAAATGGGCTGGAACAAACCTAGCCAAATTAGTATATGCTAGCACATGTCTAAGCCACTCCTGTCATATCTGTGAGGAACCAGGTTGGATATTATATGAAGGAACAAACCCACACCAACAATTTGGTGATAGTAATGATTGTAACTTTTCAGATTATTCAAAATGGCCAGGTTTATGATGAAATCACAAGACGTGGCCACTCTGCAGCTCTCTGTGCCCTAAAGCCATTTGCAACAGTGATAAGGATAACTACAGTAGGTTTAATGTTTTAAGTTATGCAAACTAGAGGGGCCACCAACCCCCTCCCCAACTCTGCCATGAATTTTGCTATTCCATGGTTATCCAGACACATTCTCACCTTATGTTTCTTAAAGTCTGAACACTATGACACTTTTTTGTAGACTCAGGTCTATGGGTAAAACAGATTTCTTCTTGGGCAGCTTGATTCAATTCAAAAGAGTTATTTCTCTTTCAGGGCAGTAAGGGAGGCGCAAGTTCACTGAGTGTTATCCTTCCTCCAATTTTAATGGAAAAGCAATCAGGTTTAAAGCACCAAGGTAAAAAAAAAACATGAGGTCATCATGGTATGAAGGGATTGCAGATTAACTTCAGACAGTGAACGGTAGCACAAACCAAGACAGGTGTGGAGGCAATTTGGAGAAGGAGAAGGTGCTGGGAGGAGATAACACAAATACCATATCAGAGACATCCTGGGCACTTTCTGAAATGAAAGCATGACAGATGCGTGTGGGAGAAATGACCTACCCTACTTTTCACTTCCCCTTCCATAGTCTGTTGCAGGTTGGTCAAGGGGAGCAGGTTCGACTTTATTACAAACAGAACAGAGAGGAATGGACAATTCTTACAGGATATTGCGAGTACAGTAATAAAAGGAGAATGGACATAATCTATCTCAAATGGTGTCTGGTTCCAATTCTCTGAATACCATATTTCAGTGGTGAGACAGACAATTCAAACTTCCACTTGTGTATTTATTGAATAATGGAAACCCAATTTCCAATGGGTTCGAAATCTGAAGGTTTGCATGCTGAACAAGGCATGCTGCGTTCAGGGACATCCAGAGCAGAATTGCTCTGACTGCTTCATTCTTCTCAACTGGCATCTACCAACTCAATAATTCACTCAGGGATCCTAGTATGAGAAAGAATGAAAAGTTGCCAATTTATTCACAGTTCTTCATAGATAAAACAAATAGTGTTCTGTAGGAAAAAAACATTAACTGGTTGCATGAACAGAACTGTTTAAAGAGCTTCATGACTGACTCACTACACAGATAACAAAACTGCAATAGAACACTGACTCTAACTGACTACATAACTCTAATTCTCCTAAGACTAAAAAAGCATGGGAAATAACTCTTTGCCTCTTTTCAGAATTCTGAGGCAGAGAGGCAACTATTGCCTGCTACTTGTTTGATTGACATTCACTCCAATCCACAAAGGTCCCTCCCAGGGAAAATCTCTTAAAGGCAACATATGAGGGTGTAAAACTTCCAACATAAATGGTGTTCCTTGGGTTTACCCAGTTTGGAAATGGCTTCTTTCCCTTTTCTTTGTGCACTTTGCTTGTCTGTATGAAACCATAGGGTTAATGTATTAGGATAGCTATTTTCAAACTCTTCTCTGTTAACAGGCCACTTGAAAAATGTTGGATTAGTTGTTGGACCAGAGAACAAAGTTTTTTTCTTCCTGCACTCTGGCATTATTTTCAACACACCAGAAAAGTATAGTAGTCCCTAGGCCAAGGACAACATCAGATAGAAAAAGAGGGTATAAACCATGATAGAATTATTATTATTACCATGCTATTAAAATCACCATATTATTAAAATCACAGAACCTTGTCACTTTGTTTGATAATAGCCTTAACCTCTGTTGTCAGTAAACAGATAATAATATAATTGGAGCCATGTACAGATATGCTGAACTGTTTCACACAACCTTTTTGTATGCCAGATGAATGGAGCCAGGGCCGGCGTGTCCATTAAGGCGAACTAGGCAGTTGCCTAGGGCGCCAAAATGGAGAGGGGGCGCTGGCCAGCCTGCTACCCCCCACCCCCATGCCCATCACCGCCCACCCCCCGTGCCCATCGCCATCTGCCCCCACGCCCATCGCCGTCCCCTGCCCCCCGCCCCCAACTGCCCCCCCGCCGCCCGCCCGCATTGGAATCCTCATCACCTGCTGAGATAATGGGTTCAATTGCTGCATGGCTGTAACAGTTAAGAAGTTAAGTTTGGTTGATGATATTCAACCACAATCTGGCTTCCTGAAGCCTGAGGCAATGAGTATATGTTCTGCACTCAAGAGGATGATTGAGATCAGGTCCCATAACTTCCTCTGTATGACAGTCTTTCAAGTATTTGAAGGGTGGTATCCTATCTTCCCTCAGTGTTCTTTTCTCAAGGCTGGATATGCCCACTTCTTTCAGTCTTTTCCTCATAGGGCTTGGTTTCCAGTCCCCCTGTACATCCTTGTTGCTCTCCTCTGAACGTGTTCCAGTGTGTCAGCAGCCTTTCTAACTGCAGTGTCCAGAACTGGACATGATGAGACCTAGCCGGTGTTGAAAATATTGGAATTAGTACTTCATGGAATTTGGAGACTATATTTCAGTTAATGCAACCTAAATGTTTATATAGCCGAAACCCAGTTGCTTTGGGAGGTACATTGCACTAGAGTAGGCCCATTGAATCAGTGGGGAGCTACAAAGTGAACTGTTCCATAAGTTCCACAGATTCAAACAGGCATACTTAATGCAACTTAATTATGCTGAGCAAGAGGAGATGAGTCTCTATTTGTAAAAATGCATCTCACAGCTGACAACCAGGCATGAAAGCTTGGTTGCATCTCACAGCTGACAACCAGGCATGAAAGCTGAATTTCAAATAATTGAGTATGGATCTTAAATCCTATTTTTCCACCTGGTCTGTGTATGTTTTTGCTACAGTTATTTTGCTACAGCTATTTGCTACAGCTCTTCCTCACTTCTGGAGCAGCAGCAGCAGCAGCAGCAGCAGCAGCAGCAGCAGCAGCACGATGATAATGTGCCCTGTAGAAACTACATGCTCCACAGTGCAGCCATCTTGTCACTTGAAAGAGGATGAGATTCTGTCTTTCCAGTGGAACATAACATGGTAGCTACCCTTGCTTCTATTTTTCTCTTTCTTTTGTCTACACATGAAGGCTTCTTGGGGCATACTATTTCCTACAGTACTAAATGTGTGGCCCCTACCTGCAGGTAGAGATAAGGCCAGTAGCAGGAACGTTAGCCTAAACTTTATGGGAGAACATGGAAACATACAGTTGCCCATACAGAGAAACCAGGTTGCCAGGGGACAAGGAAACATGGCATGGTCCCCCCACCTCCCTGTCATAGTAGGTGCGTAGTGGAGAGATAGCTGCGTGACTTTAGTTTCTGTGAAGGGAAGTTTAGCTGTTCACCACAGCTCCACTGCAGCCACGGTGACAATTACCCATCCTTTCACAAATGGAGGCTTTTCCTCTCCATCCAGTTAGTAGGGGGATTTTTGGTTGGACACCATTTTTGAAGAGAAGGACGAAACCCCCACTTCCCATGTACCGATGGCTACTATTTTTATTTTTAAAAATTTTTGCACACAATTTGCATTCACATATTTAATGCACTCACTTGACCCCAGGAAGGGTTTTAGTCAGGAACAGCAGAACCTGCCATAGCTCCTGTTTGGATCAAGCTCCCAGACCCCTCCAATTAGAAGGGATGGCAGCCATAATGGCTGGGAGATCTTAGGAACTGTCTAAGCCTTTGAGATACACTTCTACCTCAATTCTTCATATAAATCTCAGTATTTTCATTCTACATTAAGTATATTATAAGATAATCTGGAAAACTTCTAGGGAAAGTACAGGTGCTCTAAAATGAAAGGAACAAACAAATGAACAAACAAAGTGTTTTGGAGTTGGTTTTTGTTTTCTTTCGCATGTATAGAGTGGGTCTTGGAGTGCAAATTACTCCACTGGAAATATCATAGCTGACATTCAACAACTGCTGAAGCTGCTCATTAATGGTCTGATTTCATAGATGGGAACAGAAGCGGAGAATGAACCAGTTTACTGAACAGAGTTAAACAGCAGCTTTTTACAGCAGGATTCAACAATCTAGTTGGCATGGGTGGGAGTATATGGCTCTCCAGATGTTTTGAACTATAACTCTCCCACCCTTTACTGTTGACTATAGTATCTGGAACAGATAGAATCCACAGCTGGAGGGCTAAAGATCCTCCCCAGTAGGTGATAAATTAGGAGTGGGAAACATGGCCTTTATTCAGCAGATCCTTGTAATGATCACCAATGAGTTAGCTCAAATGCAGAGAAAGACTTTGTGTTGGAACAAATCCTACCAGCCTCTGCTCCAGTGGGAGCAGGGAGCATTCATTGTTTTAGCTCATCACACTGGCCATTAAATTAAAGGGGTTTGAGAAAAGCTATGCATAAGAACATAGGAACAAAAGAACACAAGAAGAACCATGCTGGATCAGGCCAAAGGCCCATCTAGTCCAGCTTCCTGTATCTCACACGGGTCCAGGAAGAGATGGAGATGGTATTTCAAAATGAAAACTTTTAGTATCAACAGCTAATGGTGAATGGATGACAACTTCTGTGGGATCACCCATATCCTCTTCCACCTTAATATCCAACGGATAATCCCAATAAATCCAATCCCAGTTCATGGGTCCTGTGGGTAGGGAAGTCTCTGGAATCTCTCCCAGTTGCATGGGTTCCGTAGGGCTGGTCCACACCCAGCGCAGAGGGTCCCACAACATGGGTGTTGAGCCCACTCCACCACTTGTTCCAAGTAGTTGGCCTGTCTGCGGGCCATGGAAGGGTCCCTCTTCCAAGGAGCCTTGGGGTTGCGGAAAATGAATACCTCCATTCATCTGCCTCACCCTCCTCCCATTCCCGCCAACAACTTGCACCCCGCTCTTCGCCCTCCTTTTTATCTCCCGTGCTCTCTGACTCCTCCCCCTTGTCCATTACCCAAAAGCCCTCTACGGTCAATCCCTCCGCCATCTCCTGCATTGCCCGCGCTTCCAGCATAAGGTTCCCATGGGTCACTCCCTCCTGCCCAACTGGGTGTCCCTTCTGCACAGTCACATGCCACCCCTCTTATATATATCATTTGAAGAGTAATTTTAAATGGGACAAAACCAACAGCTTCTGTGCAAAATTAAGCTGGGGTGATTTGTATGGTCCTCTCCTTACAGGTCTGTATATACCGTAAAAAAATGGTCCAAACTTTTGTGGATGGACTAGTTGAACTGTGTTAATATCTGTTATACATAATTAAATGGTTGACTAATGAACTTGAAAAAGAAAGACCACATTTCTGTTGGATGCAAAGAGAGGGTTTTTTTTGTATTGCTGAATCTATATTGTTGAGCTGGTAAAACGCAGGCAGCTCAACTGCTGTGTTTTGAATTGTGTCTTTCCATAACATTCCCCAAATTGGCTGCTAATGAAAACTCCTATTAACGTTATTTAATTTTTTTAAAAAATGACATTTAGACAGCTTTTTTCTAACATGGGTCCAAAATTTGACACAAAGACCTTAATTTTGGTTCATTATTTCATTGTTCTGTCCACACTCCCAACAGAATGACAAAGATAAATAGAAAACCAGAATGGCTTTTTGTTGTTATTATTTTTAAACCTTTTGTGTTAGGTTACATGACCAAAAGAGGAGTTGGAAAGCCTGAAGAAACGGCAGCTTTGTGCATCTACACAATAACATGGTTACTCTATTTAAATATGATTTACTATTTCTTAAATTGCATCAAACAGCACATCAGTTTTCTTTACTGAGTAGGGGTTTATACCTGTAAATCCTGAACCTTGTCAGCGAAAACATTGATTGACTCAATAAAAAATGGATCACATGAGCCAGATGTGTATTAGAAATCAACACATTCCCACTTTCCTTACCCGGTAAGAGAAAACAAATCCCCAAGGACTGATGAATTTCTTTCTTCCAAAAACAGAGTATTCAAGCAGTGGAAAGTAGGAAGCTGTTTTTCCAGATAGGGTGGGAACTAGAGATGGGCATGAATTAAAAAAATGGTGTTTCGTTTTTTTGGGTTTTTTTTTTTGCGAGGTCCGTTTCGGTTTGTTTCTGTTTTTCGTGAATTTTTGGAAAAATTTCATTTTCGTTTTTCATTTTTTCATTTTTCATTTCTACCCGTTTTTTGCATGATTTTTAAAGCATTACCAGAGGGAAAACACTAAAAAAAATTAATGCTGGCAGAGACACAGTATAGACTAGGTACGCAGGGAGGCTGCAAAGGCAGCGGCGGGCATTGCCCAGGGTGCAAGGCAGCCACAGAGTGACTGCACTGCGGGGCAGGGGAGGGTACTCACCAAGAGGTACGCACACATGCACACAGGGAGGCTGCAGGACTGAAGCTAGAATCGCAGAGACAGCAATCCCACCCTAACTCCCACCAGAGACTGCAAAAAGGATTGGGGCTGCCAGAGCTTTTTATGCCCTCTGTGGCTGCCAGACCTACCCAGTCTGCAACCTGGGCATGCTATTGGTTGAACATGATCCCATCACATGGCTTGCCTCCATTTTGTTGCTGGCGACATCCATTTTGTCATCCTTAAAGGGAAAAGAAAAATACATCGCGATGAGAGAAGACAAAAACAAACGTTTTAAGGACCCCAACCCCCTGGTAGGTAATAATTTCAAATAATTATCGCATTATCGCTGCATTTTTATGGATGTCCAGGGCGTTTTAATACCCAAAAAATCAATATTAGGCATTTAAGAGCCATTTTGGGTTGATGTCCCCTAACTCCCCTTAAAGGAAAAAAATACAGCGATCTGAGAAAAGACATAAATGCACATTTTAAGGACCCCACCCCCCGGTAGGTATTATCAGACAGTATAAATAATTATTGTTGTGTTTTTATGGATGTCCAGGGCATTTTTTAACATTTAAAACAGCTCATTTCATTGCGCGTTGCCATTAACGAAAACAAAATGTAATGAACCCAATTTTCGTGGGTTTTGTTCCATTTTCATCACAATTTTAGTTACGGAATGAATAACGAATAACGGAAAGGAAAAAATGTTTGGTTTGTGCCCATCTCTAGTGGGAACTTAAGTTTTGCCCATTCTAGATCTCATTTAGACACCACAGGTATTTTTACCTGTATGGGTGGTAAAGGACATTCTGATTAAACTAGCTTTTTTTGCAGGCAACCAGACCTTATGCCAGATATGGTGATCCTCCAAAAACAAAACAAACCAAAAGAAAAAAAATCAATTGCCATTTAATGAGCTCATCGAGCTGCCTGACTACATTTCCAGTGATTACCTTGAATTGTTCCTAAGAAGGCATTGTATCACTGTCTTCATTTATTAGGTATTACTGAGCAGATTTGTGTGGAAAGATTTATGGTGCTATGCTGTATTCTGCTGGCAGCTAATATGTAGCATAATGGACAAGCTGAACAATGACATTTCCGGTTCAAATCTCACCTCTGCCTCAGGAAAAGCCACTGTCTCTCACACTGAGTCCTTGCCTTTGGTAAGAAATCATACTGTTTAAAAGATTGTTGAGATGCCACAGGCCATGTTTTAGAGCCCTTTGGCATGAATGAGTCCCCTTCTTGCTAAGACCAAGGAAATGCAGAACAACTGATACTTAAGTATATGATATTGTGGTTAATCAGGATAAGGGGCAAACTTTATAAAGGTCTATTACTATTTATTTATATATATATATATGGGTAAAATCAAGTGAAGGGGCTGTTTTCACAAGAGTGAACAAGCTTTTGAATTCTCTAGAGTACTTAATGAAGTTAGGTCAGTCTTTCCTAATCTTAGGTCTTCAGAATTCTTAGACTCCCAGAAATTCTGGCCAGTGGTGAAGGCTTCTGGGAGTTTTAGTCCAAGAACATCTGGGGACCCAAGGTTGGAATACAGTGGGTTGGATGGTTTGTAAACAGTTGTGAGGTTGGCAGGGAGGGAAGCATGGAATTCAGTTGCATTTTCTTCTTAGTTTTTTATGGAGATAAAAATATGAATATGAATTTAAGGAGAAGGATACAAGGATGATCAGGAATCTGGAGACCAAGCCCTGTGAGGAAAGACTGAAAGAACTGGATATGTTTATCTTTGAGAAAAGTCTTAGGAGAAATATGATAGCACCTTTCAAATACTTGAAAGGCTGTAAAGCAGAGAAAGGGCAGGACCTGTTCTCCACCAGCCCAGAATGAAGGATACACAAAAATGGGCTTGTTAGAGGAAGCCAGATTTCAGTTGAATATCATGAAAAACTAACTTACTGTTAGAGCAGTACGGCAATGGAGTCAATAACCTCAAGAGGTGGCAAGTGCTCCAACAGTGGAGGCATTCAAGGGAATGTTGGGCAGATATCCTTTGATTTGTATCTCTGCATGAAATAGTGGGTTGGACTTGGTGGCCTTATAGGTCCCTTCCAACTTCTCTCTTCTATAAATCCATAAATCTATGAATAAACATGAAGCAATGGATAAATATAGGTGCATTTGTTTGGGGAAACTAAAGCAAAAGGTTTTTCTGCCATTAAAAACACACACCAGGAATTGGGCAACCTCTGGAGATTTGAGAGTGACATACTCTCAGTATGAACCAAGTCGGGTGCTAAGGTCATCAGGAGAGGCCTTTCTCTCCATCCTGCCTCCCTCACAGGTATGTCTCGTGGGAACCCAAGAAAGGGCCTGCTCAACTGCTGCGCCCAGACTCTGGAACTCCCTCCCACTAGAGGCCAGGACTGCCCCATTTCTGCAGTCGTTCTGGAAACAGTCAAAGACGGTTCTCTTCAGGCAAGCTTTCCTTGAATGATGGACTACCTATTATGGGACTTTTATATGAATCTACCATACATACACCACTTAATAACTTTGTGTTTATATATCTCTCGTTTGATTGCATTGAAACTATATTATAAATTGTTAGTTTTAATGTTGCCTTCTAATGCTGTAAGATACCCCTAAATTCCCTGTTGAAATGGACTGTATATTGTCTCTCCTTACTGTAAGCTGCCTTGGGTCCTTTTCCAAGGAGAAAGGTGGGGTAAAAATACTCAGAAATAAATAAAATAAAATAGAAATGCTTCAACCATGTGTACAAGTGCTACAGCATGATTTCTTCAATTCCTGCTGTTACTGGGGAAAATAGGAATTTATATCTTGGACTGGCATGGAAGGCTCTTGGCTCTGTATGGAACTGAGGATATGTCTGGCATTCTCATGGAAGAGATGAAGTTAAAATGGCAATTCTTCTGGTGATTGTTTTTCCATTTTTGTAGAAAAACATTTACTTACTTGTTTGCTTACTTGCTTACTTTCTTTCTTAACTAGAATATTTTTATCCCACCTTTCTTCTTTAAAAGGGACCAAGGAAGTTTTCATCATTAGGAAGACAATATTGAAACACCAAGAATAGTAAGTATGCAAACATTTAAAAGGGATTAAGAAAGTAGTATATTAAAAACAGTAAATATAAAAAGACATTTAAAAACAACAGACTACAACAATCCTTTTAAATGTATGTATGTATGTATGTATGTATGTATGTATGTATGTATGTATGTATGTATGTATGTATGTATGTATGTATGTATGTATGTATGTATGCATTTGATTTCTTTACCAGCTATCTGGCCACTCTGGGCAGTTTAAAACAGCTGAAGACAAACACATAATATAACATAATACCATAAAAACATAAGCACAATAAAATTCAAATAAATTAAATACAAAAAAATCCCAAAACGTTCCATATAAAATTGATTAAAAGGGAGCTTTGTACATTGAAAATAAGATGGCAGACCTGGAGATTCTAACTGGGAAATAATTCTTTTGAACAACCAGACACTATGGAGATGTCTGCCTGAAGAAAAACGTATTTCTTTGCTTGCAGAAAGACAGGAAAGATGGAGCCAGCTTGGCTTCCAGTGGGAGGGAGTTCCAGAGTCTAGGAGCAGTGACAGAGAAGGCCCTCTCCTGTGTCCCCACCAAGCATGTCTGTGAGGGTGGTGGGACTGAAAGAAAAGCCTCCACTGATGATCTTAATATCTGGACAGACTCATAGAAGGAGATGGCGTCTTTTCAGTAGCTCAGATAGTTTAGTTAACTCAACACACCACACCTAGTAAAAACCCGTTACACTTTAAAAATGACTGGTATCTTTACATCAGTCTGAATCAATCCAGCCCATTAATAAAATTATGTCAGCAGCTGTTTTAAATGCATTCAGTTTTCTGATTGATAAGGAGGGAGAGTCCCAAAGACTTTCTATACAAGCTGGGTAAAATTTGCTCAAAATACATGACTGAAAAAAAAAAAGCAATTTTCCTTCTTGAAAATCCCTACAGAGTTAGAAGAGAGGAGAGAGGCGGGAGGTAGAGAAGAAGAAGAGCCTGCTTGATTGGCGAGAAGGGAGTTAATCACCAGTTTAATTCACAATATCCAGGTCTTCAAAGGATCTGCTAATAACTGTCTTTGGCTTACCCTCCCACTGCATCCCCAAGGAGCCAGGGAAACACACAGACTGTACTGATCACAGGAATGAAATTGCAAAACAGAGGAGAAATCCCTGGTGGAAACTCTTTAATTCATCACCGGAGAGGGCAATTTGTGTTAATAGGACCAAAACGGTAATGCTTAATACTAATTGTATAGTTTGTGGGAAGGAAGCAGAAAAAGGCAAAGCAAGCAATGAGAGGATGAAAGATGCTAGGGATCCGAATGGAATACTTCCTTTTATTGCAGGAAGAAATGAATAGATCTTTCTTTGAAACAAAAGGAGGGGAACTTAACTGACTATGGGTGTTCTAGAAGGGGTGTCTTCTAGTACGGCTAGTCAAAGACATTGCCCGACTGTTCTCAAAACTGATTTGTGTGTGTGTGTGTGTGTGTGTGTGTGTGTGTGTGTGTGTGTGTGTGTGTGTGTGTGTAGAAAAATAATTAGAGAACAGCATCATGAGGAATGATGCAACCTTCATAAAAACTCAGCAAGAAGCCAGGACACGTGCAAGTCTGGAAAATGTCCTGTTGTTTCATGGACAAGACTTTGTGCACATTACTCCTATATATTCATACTGATACAGACAGAGTTCCTGATGCTTAGTAATTTGGAACGTTTAAAATTCCAAATCTCAGCAGCTATAATTCCAAATTTCAAATCCCAATTATGTATCTAAATTTGTCTCCAATTGCCCATCAGTAGTAGTTGCAGGCTCAAAACCAGGTTGATGTATTCTGTCAGTATAAATGCCAAATGCTCCTAACAGAAATAACATTTCAAGCCAATGAGCATCTTGTTATTTCTGAGCATGGGTATCCCTTTTGATGTCTTAGCAATAAAATTATGTTAGCTAATTCTCTTCTTGTTTCTGGGTCCAGAACAATGGATTGTTCAATAAGTGAGAAAATTGCACACCTAATTCCAAGTTTGCCTATTTATCCACTTTATCCATCTCTTACTATTAACAAATGAATAGTGTGGTGATCATTCTTAGTTTTTCAATGAAATTACTGTGTTTTCAGGAGACAACCGTGAGGAAATTTGGATGTTATACTTGTTTTTCCTGCACCCAATATAACTCAAATAATATGCTTAACAATTTTAGCTACTGTAGCAAAATTGTCTGCATTTCTGCTCTTATTACAAATTTGGAGGATATTTTTCATGCTAATGTAACTCTAATTATCCAAATACATTATTTAACATTTTAGCCTATAAATCCCTCAATGGTTTCAGTCCAAGCTATCTCAAGAACAGTGTCCTTGATGAGACTTCCTGGGCATTAAGATTATTAGGGGAGACCTTTCTCCCAGTCCTATCACCTTCATAGGTGTTTTTGCTGGTGACAAGGCTGAGGCCCTTATCTGTCACGGGATCTGGACTCTGGAACCCCTCCTTTAGAACGGCAGGCTGGCCCCATCTTTGCTTTTACAAGCAAAAACTTTTTCTGCATACAGGCTTTCCCTTAGTAACTGGGGTTTTAAAATAAAGTGTTATGATTATTGCTTTCAGTCTGGCTTTGGTGTTGCTTTTGTTTACCAATTTAATATATTTTTAAAAAAATTCTAATGTTTTTAGTTGTCTTTTAATGACATAAGCTGCCCAGGTTCCCTTTTAAGGAGATAGATAGATAGATAGATAGATAGATAGATAGATAGATAGATAGATAGATAGATAGATAGATAGATAGATAGATAGATAGATAGATAGATTTTAGCAAAAATGTTGTGGCATCTTAAATAAAAAACAGCTATAGTTTAATGTGGGGTTTTGTGGATCAGGTCCACTTCATCAGACATTCTGGGGCACATCTGAGGATGTTGACTTGATCCACAAAACCCACATTAAAAATACAACAGTTATTTTTTTAAGGCACCACAAAATTTTGTCCATTTTTTTCTTTCTTTTTGTCTGATACGATTACTGAGACCATTTCTTTGCAAACTGGATCTACTCCATTGTCTTTAAACCAGAACCTCTAACAACCTTCTTTCATAATGTACCAGTGCCGCCATTAAATCTCATATCCTTCTCTAGAGCAGAAGCTGCTATGGCTAGTGGCAGTCTAGATGTCGAACTCCACTAGTGCCTCATGTACAGGCCTGTGGGCTATTTAGTGGCATCTCCATGGTGCTTGCTGTGATGCAGTCAGGTGATTTCAATTTTGCCCTTTCCTGCTTTGCTTCATGGTGTTCCAAATTTGCAGAAATCAGGCTCCACTGCTCTTTTTTATTTTATTTTTCATCTTATTCATTCTCCCGGTTGACCAGTGTACAGCTGCATGCATGAAAGGATCCTAATTACATTTATGTACAACTCTCTCTCTCTCTCTCTCTCTCTCTCTCTCTCTCTCTCTCTCTCTCTCTCTCACACACACACACACACACACACACACACACACACACACACACACACAGGGGGAAGAAGAGAGAGAGCTCAAGAGAGAGAGCAAAGTAGATTTAATTACTGCCAGCCACTTGGGTCTTAGCATGACAGCAAGGGATTTTCTCAGATTATGCTCAACAGGTGACATTCAATTACTGTTTGCCAGGGCAGAGTTGAATGGATGGCTACCTGACTTGATTTTAAATGAGGAGTTAATCAGATTATTATTATTTATTTACTGTTCACAAAAGAAACCTGAATATAACTTAAAAGACAGCTTTGTGACTATCACAAAGGCAAGAAGGTAACAATCTGCTCAGGGCGTATTTAGGAGTAGTTTTAGAATAGTTGTAAAAGCTGGGAAGCCTTGGACTCACGTGTGTGTGTGTGTGTGTGTGTGTGTGTGTGTGTGTGTGTGTGTGTGTGTGTGTGTGTGTGTGTGTGTGTGTGTGTGTGTGTGTGTGTGTGTTGTGTCATTACAGTTGTGACTAGTGATGGGCACAAAACAATTTTTTTGTTTCATTATTTGTTATTCATTTCGTTATTTTAAACTCAAAGCAAAATGTTCTGCTTATATACCACCCCATACCGCTTCAAGTAGTTTCTGGGTGGTTTACAGTTTAATTAAAGTATGCAGGCTACACTCCTAAGAATACTGAGGTTCTGTTCTTCTGGGGTGCTCCAGATGGATACATGCTCTGGATGGGCCCCAGTCTGGATGGGACTGTCCTCTAGCTGGCAGAAAGAGTGAGGAGTCTGGGCATTGTCGTGGATCTGGCATTGTCCCTGGAGTCCCAGGTGGCCGCCGTGTCCAGGCCAGCCTTTTACCACCTTAGACCTATCACCCAGACACCTTGATGGGGACTCCTTGAGAATGGTTGTGCAGGCGCTGGTCACATCGTGGATAGATTATTGTAACACCCTCTACATAGGGCTTCCCTTGACCCTTGTTCGGCGATTGCAGTGGGTGTAGAATGCGGTAGCCAGATTGGTGGTTCATGCAGGGAAATTTGACCGCATCACCCCAAATCTGACTCACCTCCATTGGTTGCTCGTTGCTGCCCGAATAATGTTCAAGGTGTTGGTTTTGGTTTACAACACCCTCCATAGCTTGGGACCTGAACAGAGCATATCTCCCTAAGGTCAGAGCTGGCCCGGCCCACCTGAGCTTCTTTGGCTGTCTCGCTCCAGTTGGCCACCCCTAGGAATGCCCATACAGTTGCAACACGCAATCAGGCCTTCTCGATGGCTGGCTCAACTCTCTGGAACAAACTGCCAAGTGAGATATGGCAGGCAGGAAGAATCCCTGGCATCCTTTAAAAAGGCTGTAAAAACCTGGCTGTTTAGGGATGCCTTCGTCAATCGTTAAGTTGTGCTCTGTTCTCCTCGTGTTTGTTGTTCATTTTGTTATTAGTTGTTTTGTGCCTCTTGCTGAGCATTTGTTTGTTGTTTGCATAATATTGTCCATTTCTTTATTTTTTATTACAGTATTTATTTCTTGGTTTTTCTTGTATGCTGTTTCATGTAAACTGCACAGTTCCCACTTGGGAAAATCGGTTGCTTTATACAAATAAATAGATAGATAGATAGATAGATAGATAGATAGATAGATAGATAGATAGATAGATAGATAGATAGATAGATAGATAGATAGATAAAGCACACATGTTGAGTCTTAGAACAAAATAGTTGGTTTTCCCTTTTGAAAAGCTTTTTTAGAGAATCAATATTTCAGTCCTTGTAGCCTGGATTCTTTCCTAATTTAAAAAAAAACATGGTTGAGGCCAGCCATTCTGTTTCAAAGTTTGCAAGTTTCATCCCCCCCCCAGCGTATGTGATCTGTTTTAAATATAGTGATGTTTAGGGTCCCTATTCTGAAAACGGGGAAGGAGCAGTTTTACTTTAACAAATATAACTTAAAAGCCTGTTGCTTAGGCTTTTCCAAATTTGGCAGAGGACAAGAACAGACAGTTTACTACAACTGCACAAAGCTTGATGCTGATGTTAAGCCCTGTTTATAATTTTTTTTTTGGTTTGGGGTGCCCGCTGTTTTAGAATTGCTTTATAAAAGCTGATTTGTGAAGGCAGCATAAGATTACATCCAGAGCAGGCACAATACTGAGTCTGGGTCAGTTTTAAACATATACTGTTTAGGGTTGTTTGGCATTGTCTTTGAGGCATATATTATAGCAGTGCATAGTTATAGTAATAGTCATGCAGAGTGTAGAAGCTGAGCTGTCTAGAAAGATGGGTGCTCCTAAAAAAACAGTCCCATGGGTTTTGTTTTGTTGTTTGAAATGCAAATCTGGCATGAGGGAGAGATGCTTCCCCTGCTATTTTTAAATCTAAAATATCTAAAGCTATGTTTCCCCTGACTGTACCATAAACAGCTGAGCTCTTGTCGTGTCTGCCACAGCCTCAGCAGGATGATCAGTTCTCAGCGTGTCTTGCAGACTACTCACTGAGTAATTATTAATCGTACCTGCTTTCAGGCTGTGCTGATGAGAAGGAAAGATTGGAAAGCACTTTATACCCGTCTGTATGTCAGTCTCTGAATGAGAGGGAAAGGCAATGGGTGAAGGGCAGGGCATGCAGGGTGAAGAGATGGGAACATTAGCGGAGAGAACAGGTGGCTGGAAAAATATGTGAAATGTTCATTAATCAAAAGAAGATGAGAGGAGCAGGGAGTCAGGAGAAATCCCCGTCTTCATTAGCAAACTAATTCCTGCTGAGAAGAGTAGAATGAACGCCCTAGACTTTAGCTCTAGGGAATGTGAAATTTTACTGGATGTGCCTCCCCCCACATAAGTAACATATAGGGAATTCTAGTGGGATTCCCCTGCCCCTAACAGATATATTCAATTTAAGATGAAGTTACGTTATCTCAGTTAACTCAATTAGCTTAAGTTATCTCAATTCACTATCACTAAGTGTAAATTATAGTGAATTTAGCAAGGATCCGCCTCACCTTACAGTGACTAATTTTTCATAAAATATTTATCATTGGCTGATCCCAGCAAGTGAGCTAACAAATTACAACGATGCAATTTATATTTATTTGCAAGTAGGTCTGACTTATCCTAATGTATGCAAACAGGATCGCTACCTTTAGTAGTGTTTTATAATGGGTTCTGATTCTTTGGCTTGTGCATTGATCAACCAAAGCCATCTCTTCTACAGTCCCCCCACCCTCCCAGCCACGCTAGATTCTGCCAACAGCTACTAACAATACACCTGGCCTCCAAAGGTAATGTACAGTATTAGAATTGTCCAAGAATTTTAACTACAACAAATGCCCATGTACATCTCATCAATCACCTTCCTGTGATGATGTACCTGAACCATGCCAATCTTGGCACTCAGGACAGAATGGCATGGTGTGATCAGCTTAAAGGTAAAAACTAGAGAGTCTATCCACTTCATAGCTTCTTTAGAGTGGCTTTCTAATCCCATGTAACACTTGGCTGAGTCTGTGTATTGTGTTCAATACTTAAGCTCCCCTTTGAACAGGCCTATACCCTGTTGCTAAGTTGGTGCATGAAAAAGCGAAGAGCAAGGAGAAACGGTGGTACATATAATTGGGCCCATTGTGCCATTTGTTGTAATGAAGAAATTCAAGTATCAGCACTGTGAATGTTCATATGGCTTGTTGCATAAGCTCTGGTAGCTTAGTGAGGAGAAAACTGTTATGGAAATATTTTTGTAGTAGGGAATATAGATGGGCACGAATAAAAAAAATGGTGTTTTGGTTTTTCATTTTTCGTTGAGAGGTCCATTTCGGTTCGTTTCCGTTTTTTGCAAATTTTTGGAAAAATTTGTTTTTGGTTTTTGTTTTTTTGTTTTTTGTTTCTACCCACTTTTTGCGCGATTTTTAAAGCATTTCCGTGCACGGGCGTCCCCCAACGCCCCAAACCAGAGGGAAAACACTAAAAAAAATGATGCTGGCAGAGACACAGTATAGACTAGGTATGCAGGGAGGCTGCAAGGCAGCGGCGGGCGTTGCCCAGGGTGCAAGGCAGCCACAGAGTGACTGCACTGCGGGGCAGGGGAGGGTACTCACCGAGAGGTACGCAGCATGCATGCACACAGGGAGGTTGGAGGACTGAAGCTAAAGTCGCAGAGACAGCAATCCCACCCTAACTCCCTCCGGAGACTGCAAAGAGGACGGGGGCTGCCAGAGCTTTTTATGCCCTCTGTGGCTGCCAGACCTGCTTGCCCAGTCTGCAGCCTGGGCATGCTATTGGTTGAACATGATCCCATCACATGGCTTGCCTCCATTTTGTGGCTGGCGACATCCATTTTGTCATCCTTAAAGGGAAAAGAAAAATACATCGCGATGGGAGAAGACAAAAACAAATGTTTGAAGGACCCCAACCCCCTGGTAGGTAATAATTTCAAATAATTATCGCATTATCGCTGCGTTTTTACGGATGCCCAGGGTGTTTTAATACCCAAGAAATCAATATTAGGCATCTGGGAGCCATTTTGGGTTGATGTCCCCTAACTCCCCTTAAAGGAAAAAAATACAGTGATCTGAGAAAAGACATAAAGGCATGTTTTAAGGACCCCCCCGGTAGGTATTATCAGACAGTATAAATAATTATCGCTGCATTTTTATGGATTTCCAGGGCGTTTTTTAACATTTAAAACAGCTCATTTCATTGCACATCAGCATTAATGAAAATGAAACGTAATGAACCCAATTTTCGTGGTTCTGTTCATTTCGTTCCATTTTCATCACAATTTTCGTTAGTTATTTCGTTACGTAACAGAACGAATAACGAATAATGGAAATGAAAAAAGTTCATTTCGTGCCCATCTCTAGTAGGGAATCATCTTCTGTTCAGCCAGGAGGGATGCCTTAGATATGCTCCAACTGAGTTGATGTTGGTTTTTGTCCAATTTCTGCCCAGCATGGTCACCTAATCCAAAGGCAATGGAGCCTCCTGCCTAGTAATTTTTTCTTTTCTGTAGTCCTAAGTAGTCATTGGCCCAGTTTTAACTGTATTTTGGGCCCATTTATCCAGATCTCCCTCAAGTCTATCTATGCAATCAGCTGGCTCAAAAGTAGTTCTGGTCCATTTGCTAACCCTTACCTTCATATGATTCAGAATCTTGGGGAGTGGTTACTTGCCTGGTAACCCAGCTAAGGTTGCTCACTAAGGAACAGAACAGCAAAAGCCAAGGCAGTGAAAAGTTTGGAAGGAATAATGAATAATGACTGTCATAAAAATAGAGGATCTAGCTAAGGAAGGAAGGAAGGAAGGAAGGAAGGAAGGAAGGAAGGAAGGAAGGAAAAGGAACAGAAGTGAGTGAGATGAATAGATAATCAATGAATGTTCAAAAATAAAGCATGATCCCTATCAGTCAAAGAGAAAATGGAGCAGTGGTGTCCTTTGCAAATTAACACTGAAGACAATATATATAAATTAAAAAGTGAATTAAGGTTCAGAGTAACATGAGTTTGCTGGATGGCTGAATAATGGGAAAGATAGGCCTGTTTTTTGGGGTCGGGGTCGGGGAGAGAAATTCATGCAGAAACAGTTTTTGGCAACAGAAATGATTAAATTTGTATGTAGACTTGGTTCGTAAGAACATAAGAACATAAGAAGAGCCATGCTGGATCAGGCCAAAGGCCCATCTAGTCCAGCTTCCTGTATCTCACAGTGGCCCCACCAGATGCGTCTGGGAGTGCATGAGACTAGATATCTGTCTCCTGATACCACTCCCCTGCATCTGGTCCTTGAGTACCCCGGTTTTAAGCTTGGAGATGATACATCTCCCTCATGGTTTGTAACCTGTGATGGGCTTTTCCTCCAGAAATCTGTCCAATCCCCTTTTGAAGGCATCCAGGCCAGATGCCATCACCACATCCTGTGGCAGGGAATTCCACAGACTAACAACGTGCTGGGTGAAAAAAATTATTTTCTTTTGCCTGTTCTTACTCTCCCAGCCCTCAATTTCAGTGGATGTCCCCTAGTTCTGGTATTTTGTGAGAGGGAAAAGAGTGTCCCTCTGTCCACTTTACTCATACCTTGCATTATTTTGTACTTCTCAATCATATCATTCCCTTAGGAAGGTACCATATAAATATTCTGAATAAAATAAAAAAATAATTATACAGGCAATGTGAAGCATATAGTTCCAGTTCCCAAAGGATGAAGAAAAATGCTGACCAGTCATTTAGATATCTGATGTAAATAATTTTATTAAATTAAACCTGAAGGCAAGTGTTTTGTTCCAACTGCAACAGGCAGAATAGCAACAGCAGAAGTGGATTGGGTTGATTGCCAAGTTACATGGGGGAAACTGGCCTTGTGACTGTAAAGCTACAGGTATCTCATCCAAGAGCTGAATCTGTTTGATTGCCATCGTGCCCATAGTAATTCTCAGCAGAAGCCTAGCTGCGATGTTTTGACAGGAAATGCCAACTTCATCTGCAAATACTGATCCAAATTGTGCAAGAGGCAGTGAGCATCCAGCCTCAGGAACCACAAGTACTCCAGCACACTCAGGCATGTCTATCTGCTACTTATCAGGGTGTGCTTTCCACAGTACCCAGACAAATCAAAAAGCCTTCACCACCAAGGCCATAGCTAATGACCCATTCTTGATAGGTTTCAGCACCTTAGGCCATTGTTCACCTTAAGGCTATGGATACTATTGTCTACGTAAGGAGCCTACTCAGGCCATTCTTCATCTTATGAGCCTAATTCAGACCAGGGTGACAAGAGGTCAAAGCTGACTATAAGATGGAGGACTTGCACTAGCTGTATTCAGACTGATGAAACTGTTTGGATGAGCAGTGAAACGTTTCTATCTCTCAAGAAAAAATAAGTCCAGTTGCCATGACTCAGGCTTCTAGATATGACATTTGCTGTTATCTAGCTGGAAAGAGTTGAAAGTGAAGAGACACACTTGAGTAGTACTAGGTTGGTTTCAGTCCTCGGGTACACTGAAGGGTGCTGTACAATTGCCAACAGTGGGAGAGAAAAGATTCAGCTGCCAGATAAGTATGCGGCCTTGTTAAAAGTTCCATTTGCAATAGTATATTTTCTGTGTAGGATTAATTGGAAATGACGCTGCCCAGAATTTGTCTGTTGCCTGCATAAAACATTTAGTAAAAAACGGAAGAGAGACAAGCGTCTTCTTTACATGGAAACCTTGAGAATCTTGTTGATGCCACTGACCCTTCCAGACTCTCTGGAAAACTCAGCATGGCCAGACTTAGGAAAATCACAGGGAATGAAAAATTCTGTGAGAACTTCTCCTCCACACCCCTGCTACCAGACCCATCAGATGGTGGATGTGGAATTGAAGGAGGATGTCCTCTCACTCTTTGTGCAAGGTGACTTGCAAAAACCCTGCTTTGCTGCTTTGAGAATTATGAATCTCTCCATGTGCAGCTGTTTCTCTGCCGCCAGGATGGATGATATCTGATCCGTCGCTAATTTCTCATGTCAGTGAACTGAACCCTTATGTGGGCCACTTCATAAAGGGACTGTGAGGTAGTAAAACATTTCCCTCCCTTTTCTGGAACTGCACATTTTGCATGGAAGTAGGGCCAACAAAGGGAATTCTATGAATTTTCAACCCATGAAATGGGAATATTCAACCAATGTCAAATATGAGGAGATTGAAACATTCTGCCTCAGGAACACAGCCAGAGCAGCTCATCTGAGTTATCGGCTCCTTGGACGCTCCCTTGTGGGGTTCCCCAGGGGTCGGCAGTCTCCCCCATGCTGTTCAACAGGCCGCTGGCATCAGTATGCTGATGATACGCAGCTCTATTTCTCCTTTTCTACCTCTGCAGTGGAGGCAGTACATTCCCTTGATCTGTGCCTGGAGGCGGTTTTGGAATGGACCAGGATTAACAGGCTCAAACTGAACCTGGAGTAGACCGAGGTACTCTTCTTCGGGGCACCCTCGTCTGGGTATAATGCCCCCCTCCCTAGTCTCGGGGGAGTCTCCCTCCAGCCTACGGACAGGGCCAGGAATCTGGGTGTGGTCCTGGACTCGGCCCTCTCCGTGGAAGCCCAGGTGATGGCCGTTTCCAGGGCAGCTTTTTTCCACCTCTGCAGGATCGCCCAGATCTGCCCATACCCCGGTGAGTCCTCCCTGAGGACAGTTGTGCAGGCCCTCATGATCTCGAGGATTGATTACTGCAATGCCCTTGACCCTTGTCTGGAAACTCCAACGGATGCAGAATGCAGCGGCCAGACTGGTGGTGGGTACTCGTTGATACGATCACATCACCCCAGTTCTGGCCCGCCTGCATTGGCTGCCCATGGCTCTCCGGATAAGGTTCAAGGTCTTGGTTTTGGTTTTCAAAACCTTCCACGGCCTGGGTCCTGAATACCTGTCGGAGCATATCTCCCAGCGGTCAACTGAGGCCAGGCCCACTCGAATGTCACAGGTGCGCTCACTCAGGGTGCCCACCCCTTGGGAGGCGCAGAGATCAGCTACGTGCGGCCGCACCTTCTCTGTTGTGGGCCCCTCATTATGGAAGCACCTTCCGAGTGAGCTGCGCCTTGCACAGTCCCTGCCGACCTTCAAAAAGACCTTGAAAACCATGCTTTTTAGGGAGGCATATGTGACCTAATGTAATGTTAATGTAATGTAATTTAATTTAATTTAATTTAATTTAATTTAAGTTGCTTAATTCTGTTTTTTTCCTCTCACCTCCTGATGTATCTTGTCTAGGGCTTTCCCCCTCTTTTTATCTGTATATCGATTTTTTTTTTAACCTGTAAACCACCCAGAGTTCCAGTTTGGAAGATGGGCGGTATAAAAATGAAATAAATAAATAAATAAATAAATAAATAAATAAATAAATAAATAAATAAATCTGAAGCCTGAAGCAGCAGCAAGATATTTCGTGTTGTTTAAAAAAAAAGGGGGGGAGTTGGCTGTCTCATTAGACAGGATGAGAAAATTGCCTTATGTTGTGGATCCAGGTGAGGCAGAGGGGGCAGTAGCATCCCTGCAGTAGTTTATCCTGCACCACTAGCCTTTCTCCCCTAAAATGGCCTCCTGCTCTGAGGCTTAGTAAGGAATATTGTAATCAAGTTCAACTGCCAGTCCAGGTCTTTGAAGGGAGGACAGCTTGTTCTTTTCCTCAGTCAGTAACTTTTCTTTTGACCAGAACTACCTCAGACACTTTGGCCAGCCTCTTATTGGATGTCTGCTGTATAGGAAAATGTACCACCAGTTCACTTATGTGGGATTGTTATTCCCAAAGGGTTGTCATTGTGGCAATGGTATCTCTGCAAATACTCCCTGCTAGTGGATTGGCAGTGCTTCCAGGAGGGGTAAACCTTCTCTTTCCTGCTGGTAGGACTCTCTACTTGGTAGTCTCAGCAGCAACCAGTTTGCAGCCAGGATGCTTTGCAACCTGGCTCCGGGGATGGAGCGAAACAGCGCCCACATGATGCTCCCCGTGAGTCCGGATCTGGGAGCGTTTAAAAGCTCCCAGCCTCCATTAAGCAGCCTCTTCACCACCGTAATCTCGGTTTCTTGAATGTAAGGCCAGATATCTGTTTTTGAATCTTCCCCATGTTGTGGAGTCTAATCCAATCTTCCCAATGAGTGTTTGCCTCTCACTCTGATATCTGCAAGCATTTCTGGTCAGAATATTTTGGCCAAGTACTTTTGTTTGAATTCTCATGGAAACATATGGAGTTTTCAGTTTTATGTAGAGAAATGCTTGTTCAAAAACAGCCTGGCATGAAAATTGCCTCTGCTTTATTTAATTTTTGTTGTTAGTGTGTTAAAGAGGGAAGTCGTGATGTAATGGCAGTGAATGGAGCAGAGGGGAGGAGGCGTGAGAAAGTCTCTTTATTATTCTGAATAAAGCAGTGCCTCAGGTGTCCAACCAGGAGAACTGCCACAGCATGTAAGTGGCATAAAGAATGACAAGAAAATGTATTTCTCAAGGGAACTTTAGGATGCTGTCACCTATGAGCATAAACCCCAAAATATAATATTTGTTTCAAGACTTGTTTTCTGTTTCCTCAGCTACAGCCACCCCTGAAGGGCCTGTTTGCACAAGAAGTTCTTCGTAGATTTTTTTTTAAAGCAGCAGGAATGTATATAAGGCAGACAGGAGGGCTGGCACAGAGCGAGAACAGCCTCTGAGTTAAAGAGAGAAAGCACATTATTTATTTATTTATTTATTTATTTATTTATTTATTTATTTATTTATTGTTATATCACAACGGGGAAGAAAGGCAGGCTTGTTCAATGTGAGAAGGCTTCAAATTCTGTAACAGGGCCAGTGCTAGTTTTTTTGCGCTCTAGGCAAGGGGAAGGGGGCGGGCCCAGGGGTGGGGGCAGCGGGGTGGGGGTGGGGGGGGGGGGGGGCGGGGACAGCAGATGGTGGGGGACGGCTGGGCGTGGGGGGCGGGGAAAGGACAGCAGTGGCCAGCAGCGGGGGAGGGGCGGCGGGGGGGCAGCAGGCTGGCCAGCGCCCTCTCTCCAGTTTGGCACCCTAGGCAACTGCCTAGTTCGCCTTAATGGATGCGCCGGCTCTGTTTTGTAATGTATGCATCTCTTTGATTTCGTGCTCTAGATGCATCCATCTTTAACATATGACTCCTGTAGAGGCAATGTGTTTTTTTCGCCTTCCCATCCCCAATAACGTATTTGAACACAGCACAGAGCAACACTCCTCTCTTCAGCTTCCTCCTCAACTTCACGTAAATGGGATGCCGGCTATTGTACACTAGGTGACTCCTTGTTAACTTGGGGAAAGAAGAGAAGGAGAGCTGCCTTCTGCTGTTGTAAATTTGTGCTCTATGGTTCTTCCTCCTCCCTCTTCCCCTCTTGGCTGGGTTGAGCTGTGGACAAAGGGAGAGAGAATGGCATTTTCCCAATTTGTTGCTGATTTCTCATGGCATTTTGCTGATTTCTCTGCTAGGGGTGTGAGAGAATTTTTTCTGCTGGTTAGGGAGACAGGGCATTGGACAAGAAGCATTCTCTGGGCAACTCCTCCCCCTGGAACTGTTGCTTGCTGGAGTGAGGTGACTGACCCAGTTCCAGAGTTGGCTTTATTGCCTTCTGGAGCAGAGTCTCATTTTGCCCTTTCCCTGGGGAGTTTGCTCCCTTTCAGCCTCCTGGGGTTTCTGGGTTCCTTCTCTACCTCTCTGTCCTTGCCCCCCCCCCAATTCATGCTTCGTGGGTACCATTCCTATCTGCATGCTGGTGGGCAAAGGCTGTACAATGATTGGCAGGGGGCAAGGTGTGGTTTTCAGAGCTGTTAGTAGGGAGGCCATTTCTAATACTGGTATGGGTCCCTAATCTAAATGCTGTGTCTGAGCCTGAATGAAAGCCTCTGCCTGCAGAAGCTTTCCTATGGGTTCCCATGACTGCTGAAGCCCTCCTTTCTCTGCTAAAATCTCAAGCCCCATTCCAAATCTGTTTTCTTTTTTAAAAAAGTTCCCATTCTGTTGATCCTATCAACAATGTGGGGGTGTACCTTGAAGCCCTTTTGCCTGGTGAAGGTTGAATGAGGGTGGGGCTGGTTCTGTGCTTGAGAGGGTCTTTGCACCTCAGTTGGCCTCAGGACGGAGTCCCTGTATGCCTTAGCTTTCTTTCGCTCATCACGTTGTCACCACATGTAGTGATAATAACTGCAAAACACCTCGGTCAGGTTCAATCACACTCAGGGTGCCCCCTACCAAGTGGAGCTGAGGCTTTTATTAGGTATGGTAACAAGGCATCACAAGGAGAGAAATGAGGATCTTGGACAGATCTGCAGCTCCTCATGTCCATTGGTAGGGGAATGCTTTATTGGAGTGAGGGGTCATTGGCAGTAGAGGAAGGAAGGAGGAGGAGGAGGAGGAGGGAAGAGAGGAGGGGGCTCTGGGAGGAAGGGACTCTGGTCACATATGCTTCCAGATATCTCTCCTAGGCGGGTACTTCACGTCCTACTTCGTTCCACATTTACGTTCATTCTGTGCCAGTGTTGTTTGCGGTCATGTGGTTTCATCCCTGTTCAATCCCTGTTTTCGTTTACCCACAGGCATGATTACTTGTCTCGTGACAACTGTTAACTTCACGTCCTTGTTTTGTGACAACTACTGGATTTCCCTGGCTTCGTTCAGCCTTTTAAAAAATTGTTAGGCTTCCATTTTTCGATATTTCGAATCCCCACTGTGGGCGCACGGGCTGTCTCGGGAAGCCTGGCAGGAGGAGCTGGGTGAGCCCTCACCACTTATCGCGGACAAGCAGCAGCGGTGTGGGTGGTGGGCAAGATACCCTCGCCCTGAACTCAGCAGTTTGCGGGCTGGCAGGCAATTTATTTATTTATTTTTCAATTTTATATACCGCTCCTACTTCCCGGGCGGGAACTCAGGCAAGCAGGCAAGGAGAGCTCATCCCCACCTCCGGGACCCGAGGAGGATGGACCTATGCCTGACAGGGGCTCTCCGCCTGTCCCTTCAAGAGCCGCCTTCTCCTGCAGGGACGGGCACGCAGCCGAGCCTGGCTTGGCGCAGGAGTTCCAGTCAGCTTTCTCGGTTGTCAGAGTATTCCTAGAGCAAAAGGGGGAAACAGCCATTGCCGTTACTTCACGTCCCTTGTTTCGGAACAGGAACCGGAAAAAAGTGTGACAAGAGAATTCCCCAGCCCAGCAGCAGGTACGGCTCGTCACGCTCTGTTCCGGTTCAGGGGTCATGGTCATGACAAGATTCTGCTGTCACACTATGGATGTGAAGTAACCTTTTTTCGTACTGGTCCTAAGTGGGACAGCAAAGAGGGATGAGAGGGACATGAAGTAACAGCCAAAATCTCTTGGTGCCAGGCTCTGTTCCTTTACCCTGTAGGTTTCTGAGTCAGCCTGCTGGTCTTTGTGTTTCCTCCGGGTCATCTGGAGGCCTGGCTTTCCACACTGTGGCCCTGCCTCACTGTAGACATCCTCTAGTCCAGAGGCTACTTGGCTTGCTTAGTGCTTTGCTTTGAGTTTGGGGGGGGGTACGCTGTCAAAGTGGGCTCCCCTACAATCTTCTGCTGAACCTGCATGACCTTCCTTGATAATATTACAGAAGGGGGGCTAGGTCTTTGATAAATAGTTCATATATTTCTTTCCTTGCAGCCTTCTGTCACTGTAACATATCACTGGAGAAAAGTTGAGGCAAAAATCAAAAAATGCATGCACTCACAAAGTAACAAAATTGGCCACTTCAGTTAGCAACTTCACACCTTAACTGATAACTGACCGATTTAGCTGATTGGAATATATTTCAGCTTAATTGTTGACTTGATTTTAACATGTTGATTGTAATATCTTAGTTCTAATTCCTACTCCACAATAAGAATTGTTTTCATATTGTTTTCTTCAATAGGCAGGTCTACAGATTATCTTGTGAATGATATTAGTTTTCCTTGAAATCAACAACAGGAACAATTAATCACCAAAAGCATTAACTCCAGAATGAAACCAGACTATCACTGACAACCACATCACAATTCATCTGATTATCAAGACATAAGTCTTTTCATGGCATGATAATTCTGTGCAACATCAGATTGTCTAATTTTACAAGCTTTACTTCTACATTGCTTGCTTGCTGGGACACCTGCTCATGCAAGAACGTGTAATAAAGAGCTTTGCTGCTTCACTGTGGCATCTGAGCCAAGTCTTTCCTGGTAGACAAACAATATTTCTGTCACAGGTCTTATGATTTGCACTTTCTATACAGTAATTACAATATTCTGGTTTTCCTGAATTCTGGGATTCCAGATCTTTTAAAGCTACAAGTCCTTATTACTTGAAATTCCATAAACATTTAAGTCATAACAAGGACATTATCATTATTGTGGCAGCATACCAGATATTAATTTACAGAGTTACAGAGTTACAGTATGTACAACATCTATCTATCTATCTATCTATCTATCTATCTATCTATCTATCTATCTATCTATCTATCTATCTATCTATCTATCTATCTATCTATCAGAACACATCACTAAATATATATATAGGCATTCCAGATCCCTGGATCTTCAACTCCCTGCAGAAACAGATTGCTAACAGACAAGGGGAAGTATAAATATAAGGAGTATAAATATAAGGAGATAAGATACACACACAGGAATTCAGAAATGCATCACATCATTGAAATTCCACACCATTTTGGGGCACCAAACATCAAAGAGCAACAATCATGTAGTAGCGCAGATAATCATAAATAGAGACGTGCACGAATTGGTCTGTCTCAGTTTGTAAGGGCAGCAGAATTATCACAATGCCCCTAATCCCAAATTCACGATATGCTTTGGACCTACTGTATTTAAAAGCAGTGCTCCCCCCCTTACCTCTGTATTTTGTGTTTCAACATGCTTTGTTATGTGATTGTTCACTGAAAGGTAAGCCCTTGTTTAGTTTGTAAATCTGATTGTTAAGGCATGTGTCTCTGAAGAAATCTCACTGTGGAAGGAAAACAGGATCACCACAGAGAATCCTAATTTCCTTTTGTGTCTAATGTGACCCTCAGTAACACTATGGATACAGGTACAACATGCATGCTGCATGCAGAATAGCTAGTGCTTAAATATGACTGCCTATATGCCTTTTGGTTTGCTTTTTAAACACACCAATGTATTGTTCTTTTTCTCTTCCCACTCACACTGTACTCTCATCTTTATTCTTCTCCATCTCTGATCTACGACAAAAAGATGGAGATGAAAACAATAGTAACTCTTTATAATTGACCCCCTTTGTGATGCTTTTCTAAAGAACTCGGGGGCCTCTACACCCAATAATATTTATGTTCTGAAGCATGGATCCTTGTCTGTTGTATTGGGAACTGCTTTGTCTTTGTTGCCTTCCCAAGGGACACGGTCACATCTATAATGCATACGGGTTACGCAAGGTATCGTGTCACCCTCACGTTCAGATTCCCAAACACTGTATAAAAGATGGTGTATGTGCATGCTTACTCTGGGACGTTGACTGATCACGACTGCAGTTGTTTATGTAAAATGCAGCATTGGTGGGTGTGGGGGGGATATCTATGATGGAGAGTGCAGCCTGGGTTGTAAAGGAATGTGTGTACATGCAGTGTTCACATATTCGCGTAGAGGCACGCTACCCATCATCTTTAGCTGTATGACGACTTGTGGGCTTGTCATAAACCATCAAAATACTCATAAATTCAGTTATAGAGGAACAACACCGGAATTTAGTGATGCGTTCCTATGCAGGAGGTTTATTGGCACTGAGGGGGCGGGCAGTATTTTGCTAAGCAAACGCGGCAACTGGGGGGAAATAGCAGCGCCTTCAGGAAAGGGGAGGTAATATTCAACAACAATGGGGCAGACTTGGATCAGCTAAACGACCAAACTGAAACAAATTTTTTGATCATAGCAATTTCTGCCCACTGTCAGGGTTTTTTTTTTGCCTGCCTCCATTTCCCTTCATTAGTATGACTCCCCTCCCCGGTATTCATTTAATCAATTTTCGTTCATAAGTTACGTCTCACTGCAGCAGTGGTTTTTTTTTTTTTTTGCTATCAATACTGGGGGACTATTAGAAGGAGGAGAAAGGCATTTTGTTCTGATTACACATTACAAACAAAGCATGTTAACATTGGTAACAATCTGGATATATGTACGTGTAAGGAAATTTCCTGGCATTGCTTAATAGGAATTAACTGAAGACCAGCTTCTCACCTAGTGTCTCTCCCTGCTTGAGATTTGTTACCTTAAGAGTGCAATGTTTGTTGGAAGCTAAACTCTGCAGAGCAGAAGGAGGAAGAAAGAATTACTGAGAGAGGCAGTACATGAACAAGTCCTGAGGCTACATAGCCGCAGTACAAAAGCGTAGGAGTGAAGGACAAAATGAAGTGAGTTATAGATGTTTCATCGAGATGGGCATCCAGTAGGCATTTGTGATCATTTCTCTATTCCAACTGTTAGGAAAGTGGAAAAGAGATGATAACATCTGTTAGAAGGTGATGCTTCAGGGCTGTGGGCTTTTGGTTTTGTCTTGTCAAGGCAGTATAGCATAATTGTGTTGCCAACTTGTAGCTCAGTGTGTTCACGATCTGGCTGCAGAGCCAGAGGCTGGAAGTTTGATTGCCCACTGTTAACATCTCAGGAGCAGATCTAGCCTGTGTAGCTTTGGGCAAGCTGTATAGGTCCCAGGGTGTCTTCATGGAATGGTAAATCACTTCTTTCTTTCTTTCTTTCTTTCTTTCTTTCTTTCTTTCTTTCTTTCTTTCTTTCTTTCTTTCTTTCTTTCTTTCTTTCTTTCTTTCTTTCTTTCTTTCTGCTCAATATAGGTGCTCAAAAGGTGTCTCAACACAGGTGTTAAACTCTCCCAGTACAATCAATGATTTCAGCACCATTCCAGAGACCAGAAAGCTCAGGAGAATCCTTACCTTGAGGCACTCAGAGGGATTCACTTTCAAGTACTGTACCCAAATTGCTCAGAAGACTGTGGGATGTAGCAAAACATGAGGAGGATAGAATCATGATGGACCCCTCCAATACCATCTCCCTAACCACTCCTCCAGCTCCAGGGCCTCACCCACTCCTGCACAGAGAACCCAGATATATAAAGCTGAGAGACACTGACCCTCTACCAATCTCCATCCACCCAGGTCTTGGGTATATAAGAAAAGCGTACATGGGTAACATACATTAACAGCAGGAGACTGGATTATGAGTTTTTATTTCTCTCACCGGACAATTAGAGCGTCTCAGTGTTCACTCTTTGACAGAGTATTGAACAGTCTCTGTTGAACCCTTTGCTACCATCCTAATAGGCCATTTCCATTTCAAAATGGGAAACCAATTTCTCCTGCTTTTTTGATCCTTTGATCTTTTTAAGACCTGTCTTTAGCAGAGAAAGGTAGGAGGTGAATGATTAGAATAAAGAAGCGCTAGTAGTGGGGGAGGCTGTTTGTGTAAATAATGTCCAAATAGCAGCAGGTTTTGGGTAGCTGACCCAAAGGTCTGAAACAATATTTGAAACAGGATTTCTTAATTAAAATCATTTTTCAAAGGTCACAGTCCAAATATTGGTGATTTTGCTTTTGTGTGAGGTCTGTTTTAATTAATATGTTGCTTGTTCATTATATAATGGTTCATAGTGCCGTTTCTTCCCATCACTGAGTGACTGAAACCAACGCTCACACCAAAAGCTCCTGTCAAAGCTCAGGTCACCCTATGGAATAGAGAGATGACCCGGGCAGTTGACACAATTGCACCTAAGCGCCCTCTCCCCATACACAAAGCCCAGACAGCTCCTTGGTATACACCTGAGTTGTGGGCAATGAAGAGGGAGGGGAGACGGCTTGAGCGCAAGTGGAGAAAATATCACTGTGAGTCAGATCAAACATGGCTTAGAGCCCACTATCAAGCCTATTCTGTGGCAATACAGGTTGGCAAAAAGGCAACATTTCACCAACCGCATTGCTTCCTCAGAATGCCGTCCAGCGGAGCTGTTCCGGGTGGTCCAGGAATTTCTTCAGCCAGGAGACACGGTAGAGGCCCTGGACCATTCAGCAGCACACTGTGATGAGTTTGCTGTCCACTTTGAGTGAAAAATTGCTCAGATTCGTAGTGAATTGGACTCCACCATTGTTACAGAATCAAAGGATGTGTCCAGTATGCCATGCTTAGGTCCAGTGTTATTGGATGAGTTTCAATTGTTGAGACCTGGGGATGTGGACACAGTGCTTGGATCTGTCCACTCTACCACCACACCACTCGACCCTTGCCCTTCCTGGCTAATTAAAAGATCAGCCAAGGGGGTTCGCACCTGGGTCCAGGAAGCTGTAAATGCCTCACTAAGAGATGGAGTGGTCCCTGCTGCCTTGAAAGAGGCAGTAATTAGACCACTCCTTAAAAAACCCAACCTGGACCCAGGGCTGGTGGGTAACTACCGACCAGTAGCGAACCTCCCTTATTTGGGCAAGGTGTTGGTGTGGGTGGTGGCTGGGCAGCTCCAGGCGCTGCTGCATGAAACGGATTTTCTGGATCCATTTCAATCTGGTTTCAGGCCAGGTTTTGGAACAGAGACTGCCTTGGTCGCCCTGTACAATGACCTTTGCCGGGGGAGAGACAGGGGGAGTGCAACCCTGTTGATACTCCTGGACATCTCGGCGGCTTTCGACACCATCGACCATGGTGTCCTTCTGGATAGGATGGCCAGGTTGGGGGTTGGAGGCACTGTCTTGCAGTGGTTCCGCTCCTTCCTGGCTGATCGTGTTCAGAAGGTGGTGCTGGGAGATAGTAGCTCTACCCCATGGTGTTTACGTCATGGGGTTCCACAGGGCTCAATACTATCTCCCATGCTATTTAACATTTACTGGAACCACTGGGAGAGGTCATCAGGAGGTTTGGGCTGAGGAGTCAGCAATATGCTGACGATTCTCAGCTCTACCTCTCATTCTCCACCAATCCAGGTGAGGCAGTTTCTGTTCTGAACTCGTGTCTGTACCAGATAATGGACTGGATGAGGGTTAATAAATTGAAACTCAATCCAGACAAGATGGAAGTGCTGTTAGTGGGTGCTTCACTGGACAGGTTAGAAGGCCATTTCCCTGTCCTGGATGGGGTTGCACTCCCCCTAATGGACAGGGTCCGTAGCTTGGGGGTGCTCCTGGATCCTGGTCTAACTCTGGAAGCCCAGGTGGACTCAGTGGCCAGGGGTGCCTTTCTCCAGCTGTGGAAAATATATCAACTGCGCCCCTACCTAGATGAACGGAGCCTCATGACAGTTAAGCATGCACTGGTAACATCCCGTATTGATTACTGCAATGCACTTTATGTGGGGCTGCCTTTGAAGACGGTCCGGCGATTACAACTGGTGCAGAATCGTGCTGCGCAGCTGGCGAGTGGCACGACCGCCAGTTGCTTTCCGAGCCGAATTCAAAGTGCTTGTTTTGACATATAAAGCCCTAAACGGCTTAGGACCTAGATACCTGAAGGACCGTCTCCTTCCATATGAACCTACCTGGCAATTAAGATCCAGCCAGAGGGTCCTCCTGAAAGAGCCATCCCTCAAGGAGGTAAAAGGGATGGCTTGTAGGAACAGGGCCTTTTCGGCAGCTGCCCCCAGATTGTGGAATGCCCTCCCAAGCGAGACCCGCCTGGCACCAATATTGATGCCATTCCGGCGCCAGGTAAAAACAATGCTGTTCCAGACGTTTTTTTAACTGATTATTGTGGGTCCTGGTGGTGATTTTAGTGTGGGTTTTAATACATTGTATTCATTGTATTTAAATGTTTTATTGTTGTATTTTTATTGAAATTTTATGTTTTAATTATTTGAATTGTTTACTTTGATTGTGAGCCGCCCAGAGACCTTTGGGTAGTGGGCGGCATACAAGCTATATAAATAAAATAAAATAAAATAAAATAAAATAAAATAAAATCATCCATGGTCTTTCAAAAGGGACACTCTGGGTTTCCTTGCCTTGCTGCTATACAGGATAAGTGGAAGGAGATACAGATTGGGCTGGTAATGGCTTGGAAAAGCAGGTGGGATATGGGATGTACACTGGCCCTTGCTTGGAGGCAACTGGCACTCTTGCCACCAGAGACTCCTGTATCCCTTTCAGAAGCAGTACAGAAAAAATGAGGCAGTGATGAAACATGATGCTTCTGAATGTCCAATTTTCTTTTATATGCCTGTATATGAAATGCAGGGTCTGGAAAAGAAAAGGGAGAAAAATCTGGCATTGCATGCTGAAGATTCTGGGACCTGGAGTCCCAAAAGATACTTTCCCAAGTGTGGACAAGTAATGAGGCATGCACGTGTGACATGAGATTGATGCATTCATGTATGCTATGAGATTGCTTGACTGTGGCCAGTCTTTAAAACCAGATCCCACCTGGCTAGTAGCCTTCTCCCAACTTCCAAGAACTATAGCGGGGAGGGGGAAGGTGCTAATGGATTGACTGATGGAGTCGTTAACAATGTGCATCTTAACCCTCTACTAGGGAAACATGCATGGGGGAGAGCTAACATGTTTATGACTACCTGGGCCGAATTAACATCCATTCTGTTCTCTTGCCTAATTCAGAGAAATAAGCGCTTTTGCAGTATCACAGTATGCAGAATATTGTGAATCTTCATTACATCTGACTCCTGCAAGCATGTCTGGAACAAATGGCCCTAGTTTGATGCCTCCTCCCTACTTTAACTACCAATTCAATTCCTGACTGTTCTAGACCTAACTTTGTATAATGCAGAAGGGGATGGGCGAGGAGAAAAAGTCGACCACAACCATGATGATTATGTAATAAGAGAAGCTGAGAAAGAAGATGGCACCCTGAGTCTATTCCCTTTAATTATGTAAATTAATTCTGTGACCTTATTGAGAACTCTTGTGGGATGACTCAAGATGCCAGCAGGCAGCGGGTGTTTGCTTCCACTGCTGGAGTTATTATTTTTTTAGAGTTTTTTCTTTCTTTCTTTTTTATTTGACAGCACTATGTGAGTCTCCTTAGCCTTGACCAGTTATGTCTTATTTATTGCATACTGCCCTTTGCCGCTTGCTCTCCTGGGTGGGGTTATGGGGGGGTTCCCTCCAACCTCCCCACTGCTCATTTGCTTGGCTTACCATCTGGGTCATCCAGCTTCTGGCTGGGCCTGGCTCAGGGATAGGTGCTTCTTTGCCTCTAGCATCTGGCTCTTGCGCCTTTCTGGACAGACTCATCTCATTCCTCTTGGTGGTGGTGGTGAGGCGGTGGTGTGGAGGAGATTCCAGTGGAGCCTCTGTTCCCAGCAGCGTTTGCAAGGTCGGGCAATGGCGGTCCTTAGGCCAGCGTTTCAGCCAGCGTTTCCGCTTTGGTTGGTGCTTGTCGACATCATGGTTGTCACCGGTGGTGCTCTCTCCCTTCTCCTTACTGCTTGGTTTGGGGCTGTCTGTGGAGGAGGCTTCTGGCGGCTTAGCAGCCTATGGTTGGAGCACAGCAGTGGTTGGTGTTCGGCGGCACTTCTTTCACCTTGGTTCCGTGGTGCCTTGTGGGGTGCTCAGTTCTATGTCCTGGAGAGATCTGAACAATTGGCTTGGCCTGGTCCAGCGGAGCATCATGGAGGGGTCCTGGGCTGGCACCCATTGCCCCCTTTGGGGGACACCAGGTTCTTTCACTCTGGAGGACTTATCTGTCTCCTTTTAACCAGCTGCCTGTTGGTGCCTTTGGGCCTCGGACTTGGTCACCCTCCTTCAGGGTACCTTAGTGCTGCCTGGAATGACTGAAGTGTGGGGTGGCATTGGAGTCCTCCTTATCTTTAGCCCATTGGGCATGGATTTACCTGCTCTGGTGTTGCGCTGAAGTTTGAACTGGCTGGATTTTGGCTGGAGCTGCTGGGGCTGGTTAATACTGCTATCATCATCATCATCATCATCATCATCATCATCATCATCATCATCATCATCATCATCATCATCATCATTATTATTATTATTATTATTATTATTATTATTATTATTATTATTATTATTATTATTATTATTATTATTATTATTATTATTTATTAATTAACCACACAGCTAACTATGCTGGATTTTGTAATACAAATCACTAACCCTAACGCTTCCCAAGTGTTTAGGACTCAGTGATGTATTGGCAAATTATGCGAGCAGATCCCAGTAAGGCGGCTTTCTGCATCTGACTGATGGTGACTTTGTCAACTCCAATTTCTTCTAAATACTTGCTTAGCTCTTTAGGCACCGCACCCAGCGTGCCAATTACCACGGGGAACATGTGTAGCGGTTTATGCCAGAGTCTCTGAAGTTCAATTTTCAGATCCTGATATCGGGTAATTTTTTCAAGTTGTTTCTCAGTGACTCTACTATCACCTGGTATAGCAACATCAATGATCCACACTTTTTTCTTCTCCACAATCACAATATCCGGGGTATTATGCTCCAAAACCCTGTCTGTCTGTATTCGGAAGTCCCAAAGTAATTTTGAATGCTCATTTTCAGTCACTTTTTCAGGCTTATGATCCCACCAGTTCTTTGCTACGGGCAGATGATAGTTCTGACACAAATAATAAATTATTATTATTATTATTATTATTATTATTATTATTATTATTATTATTATTATTATTATTATTATTATTATTATTATTATTATTATTATTATTATTATTATTATTACTACTACTACTACTACTACTACTACTACAGTGGACCCTCGTATAACAAAACAGTTTGTATAACATAAAATTTGAACAACATAAAAAATTCTGGAGATAGGGGAAATTTGCTTAACAGAATTGTCTATGGGGCGAATCCGTACAACATAAAAATGATTGTGATTAATGATTACTCTGTTTTCCATGCATTCCTATGGGAATTTGTATAAAATAAAATTTGCTTAACATAATTTCATTTTGAACAAATTAATTCCTTTATACAAGGTACCACTGTATTATCTTTGTTGGATTGTATTAGTTGCTTTTTTGCAGTGGGGTTGGGTTGTGTGGGTTGTGTGGTTTGGTTATTTATTGTTTATTTAATTTGGTTTATGTCTTTCCCTCCCCTTTGTCTTACCTCTCAGCAGCCACTGAGCTTGAGGGTTGCTCCTATACTAGTGATGTCGGCCCGTGGACGCTATGCTTGGGTTGGCAGATCGACCTGATGAGAAGAACTAGGGTTAGGCATTTGGTGCCTGTCCCCCATTCTGATGCCCTGGCCAACTGCCACATACCTTGGAGCCATCCTGCCTGTGCCTCTAACCTATCCTGTCTGCTTCTCAATGCCAGGTCAGTCCACAATAAGATCCCTCTCATCCATGATTTGATTGTGGATGAGCAGGCTTACCTGGCTTATCTCACTGAGATCTGGTTGGGCACAGAATGTGGGGCTTCCCTCATCAACTGTGTCCCCCTGTTTTTCAGGTGCAGCATCTGGGTAGGTCAGAGGGTAGGAGTGGTGGAATAGCCATTGCTTACAGGAAAGCTTTTTCTGTCAGCAAGACGGTGGGGTTGTTATGTCCAGGATTGGAATGCCTGCACCTATCAGATTTGGGATAGTGCTAATTTACTGTGCTCCCCACAACCCAGCACTCTCCCTGCCATTGCTCATCGAGTTCATTGCTACGGCATTTGAGATCCCCCCCTGCCTTTTGGTGGTTGGTGAGTTCAATGTGCATGTTGGGGATGGACTGTCATGGGTAGCTCTGGATTTTATGGAGTCCATGGCCTCCATGAATCTGTCTCAGTGTGTTATTGGCCCCATCCATAGGGCCAGGCACACTTTGGACTTGGTATTTTCCTCCACTGCTGCAGATTGTAATCTGGGGGTGGGGAGAGTGCCCTCCCAGCCCATGTCATGGACGGGTCATTATTTTCTGACCTTTTTGCTGTCAATTGCTGCCCCTCTGGAAGCTCAGTTTTTCTAGACGATTGATGAGAAAACCAGCCTTTGACCATCAAAAAACCAACCATGTGTGGCCCCTGCAATAAATCAAGAGAAGATAATGATGCTTTGATGCTTGCAGTGACAGTTGGAGTTCCATGTACATGACTGATACAGGAAAGGTAAAGTGCCCATAGTCTTGACATCAAAAAATGGCAGCATACACAACTGTTCTTGTGAAGAAGCCCCAATGTTTTTATGTATAGTTTCAACATTTGTGTTGGTATTATCCAGCCATAATGTGTTTCCCATGCCCTCCAAGTAATCTGAACTCCCCTCAGTCTTAGGCACATAGTCAATGGTCAGGGACTATAGAAATCATCATCCAAAACAGCAGGATGCACCAAGTAGGATTCTCCTCCTCCTGCTCCTGCTCCTGCTCCTGCTCCTGCTCCTGCTCCTCCTGCTCCTCCTCCTCCTCCTCCTCCTACTACTACTACTACTACTACTTTCCACATCCCCTTTCTTTTTAGTGATTTGATGATCTTCATAACTAGCTGGCTGTGAACACAAACCTGTCTGGTTCCAAATCAAGGGATAACACTTCGTCCTTGACTGTCCCATGCAAATATGAGCATTCCCCAGAGTCTCAATAATGGACATGACCTTATTTTATGATGATGGCTGTGGTGGTGTGATGTGGGAAATTTTCACAGCCATCTCCACTCTGAGTGAAAGGAGAATCCTTATTACTTTTGGAGGGAAAGTATAGCCATGCTTTTGATTTTCCCCAAAGGTTTGTGAACATTTGTCCTCCCCCTTTAGCCAAGGGTTAATAGGAATCAGACAAATTGATAGCAATGGTGCCACATGACATGTGACACTGTGTGACGATGGGAGAATTCTGCCCTTCTATAAAACTGCTGGCTCTCAAGCTTACAAACTGCAACAAACCCCACACTATTGTTGTTTTCCCATAGTGTTTGCCCCATAATACAATGCACTTCCCTGGGAAGAGTGGCCTTGGAAAGAATGGGTGTCACTACAGATAATCTATGTTGGTCATAGTAACTGGTGACTTTACATCAAAGCATTTTCAAAGGATGAGTGAGTGACTTTCTCACCTCAGTAATGGGACAGTGAACTGACCTATGGTTGTTACCATCCATGCGTCACTGATGAAGATAGATCACAGCATCAAATAGGGAGTAAAGCAGCAGGAGCAGGTGAGGTTTTGAATAAGAAAGGGGCTCTTTTTTAATGCAAATATCTTTGCCTCTAAAGAGTAAAGACTGAGGCTGACCTTCCTTCTGCTGGCCCCCACCCACTCATTCTGGAATTTACAAGCAAATGGATTATAAATAGGAAAAAATACTTTTTTAAAAAGCCAGGCATCATCTGGACTTTGAGGACAGAGCAATAACAGCAAATGTGCCCTTTCTTTTTGCAACATTGTTTAAGTGAACGAAAATCAAGTCAATGAGGAAAAGTTGGGGTTCAAGAGGAGATCCAGCAGGATTCTTCTTCCTGTTTTTCTTTTTATCATCTTATTTATGTTGCACATTATTTAGACCAGAGCTTGTCTCTGTGTTTTTCCAGAGCCATGTTTGCTTTTAGCATTTAATTGGGAGACTGTGCAAATGACTCGGAGAAGCTGCCAAAATCCATAGCAATAATGAACGAATGGTGAACTGAAGAATTTGATTAAAAGGCAGCTTTCCACGGGAGAAGAACAGCTGTATTTAAATCAAAGGGAAGAAGCAAGAGTGGCAGTGAAAACTGTGACAAAGAAGAGGAGAAGCAAGAAAGCTCGGGAACGCTGGCCCAGTCTGTAGCAACCACCTCAATGTCTTTTAATTGGCTAGTGCCCATATTAAGAGAGGCCTTCCTTGGTGTTTAATTACGGATGGTGTAGCATCTAGGGCATGTCACATCTTGAATGGGAGGGTCTGTGACACTCTAGCATCAGAGGAAAAAACGATCTGGAAACAGATTGGTTATGAAAAGAAGCAAGTGTTGACCTTCCTATTGCTACTAGAACATGTTTTCACTATTTCTGTGTGGCTATTTAATTTCTTTATGGCTAGCTTTATCAGAAGCCTGTTTTCAGCAGTGTTGGTCAAAGCTACCACTTAGACTGGACAAAAGGTCTGCTCTTTCTGTTTCATATCACATTATATGATTATTGTTCCTCAGGGGTATATGCAGCTCCACTTCTTTCTATTGAGTCTCTACTGTATAAGAATTGGCGCAAAGGCTGGAGTAGTTGGAAGTAATTTGTTACCGGTAGTGATGTGAGCTATGATGCTTGTCATTACAGATTTGGCTATAATCAGCCATTATCACATTAAGAGTATACTACAAATGAACATTAGTTGCTTACCTTATAGAGTTGGGGTTGCAGAAGGGGAGTAGATTCAGGGAGTTTCCCAAGCTAGTGGGATGTGGGGAATCCTGATTTATTGGGTCCAGATCTATCCAGAAACTCATAATAAAATGTGCTCTTGTACATGACTATAGCTAATTTTATTAGGTGAAAAGTATCATAGAAACCTAGTTTGGGATAGCAGTTAAAGTGACTCATACTGTTATGATTAATATGTATATTTTCATGACAAGTCAAAATAAATACTTTCCTATTAAATTCCTATTCAAATTGCATACTGACAAATCATAATTTTGATCTGAAACATAATTAACAACTTAAATGGCAAATTCTGTTGAATTACAAGTATAATCTATTTTTTCTACCAGTGATCCTGCACAATGTTTATCTCATTGTGAGCATCTGAAAAGTCAAAATAGTTGTTTCTTCTTCTTCTTCTTCTTCTTCTTCTTCTTCTTCTTCTTCTTCTTCTTCTTCTTCTTCTTCTTCTTCTTCTTCTTCTTCTTCTTCTTCTTCATTTTCTTAGATCCTTAAGTAAACACACATATCTGGATGGGGAATAAAATGTGTGTGTGTGTGTGTGTGTGTGTGTGTGTGTGTGTGTGTGTGTGTGTGTGTGTGTGTGTGTGTGTGTGTGTGTGTGTGTGTGTGTGTGTGTGTGTGTGTGTGTGTGTGTGTGTGTTGAGGGTTTCTATGCAGGTCATGACAGGAGATCTGTTTTTTTTTCTTTGCAAAAAAACAGAACTGAGTGTTTTGACTTATAAATTGTATTACAATTAAGCACATTTTCTAGACTATATGAACACTTATAACATTTTGCATTTCTGTCACACTTGTATGTCTCACTCCCAGAGACGACAAAGAAAGTGAAGCCAGCCAGCCTCTTATATACTCTAGCCCCAGCAGGCAGCTAGAAACCACATTCCTCCAAAACAGCACTTTAAAATGGATTCCTATGAGCACCCCTTTGGAGTTGAATAACTTGGCCCCCTGTACTCCAAACCTCTCAAAATTGGGGGTGCTTAAAGGGAAGAGCTTGAGGAAGCTCCACTGTAATTTCCACGCTGCTAGCTTCCTGGGATCACTATTTTCAAGCACATAACATTGAAATTAAAAATGTTTTTTCCAGGGTTACCCCCTTTGAAGTTGAATAACTCTTCCCCCTAAGCCCCCAATCTCTCCAAATCTGGAGGGCTTAAAGAGGAGTGTCCAAGGAAGGTTCACACCAAATTTGGTGCCTCTGAGAACTAGGGGAGCAGAATGACTCAGTTCATTTTAAACGGGAAATGCCATTTCGTTTAGTTACTAACGAAACACTGCTTCCCCGTTTCATTTCTTTAGCTAACAAAATGATGAAAGAGCGTTTCATTTTTCATTTGGTGCCCATCCCTAATTGCCACCCATTGAACGTTGGTCATGAGTATTTTCATGACATTGTCCATTAAGTCCACTGGTCAGCCACTGAGAGCAGTGGCTCCCAACCGTGGCTCCTTAGATATTATTGAACTATAACTCTCTGAAATCTGTGCAACATAGCTAGTGGTAAAGGCTTCTGCGAATTTTACTCCACTAACATATTGTCAGCCTTTAGGATACTTAGGAGCTGTTTTTGACAAGCATCAAAACAGTCCAAACTGCTGTGCTTCTCTGCAGTGTAGCATTTGGCCTGGGGCATTAAAATGTTGAATGAAAAATATTTGCTCATACAATAGACAGATATGGGAACTATGTTTTGGACTATAACTCCCAAGAATCCCATAGCAGTCACAGGTTTTCACCACTGACAAGTAGAGATGGGCACGACCAGGAAAAATGACGTTTCGAGTTGTCGTGTGTCGGAGCCGGCCTGTTTCGGCTCGTTTCCGTTTGTCACAAAATTTTTCAAAAATTTGTCATTTTGTTTGTCGTTTGTCGTTAGTACTGGTTTAGGGGGGTAGGGTAGCAGGCTCCTGGAGGCACGTCTCTGGGGTGGATGCCTCCTCTGGCCCACTACAAAGGGAAAAGGAAGGGTACATGACCGTGTAGCCATTGCGTACCAAGTGGCACTGGCAGAGGCACCCCTCTTTTGGGTGCCTCTAGCTCACCAAGAAGGACAGCATACTGGCATACAGGTTTGGAGTTTTTGGAACTTTGGACTGTGAGCGAGGCGAGAGAAGAATGCCTCTGCTGGGCTCCCTCTGACTCACTAAGAAGGACAGTGTACTTGCGTGTAGTGCAATGTGAGTACAGATCTGGCTTAGGGTTGAGGTTAGGGCAAGGGCTAGGCTTAGGGTTATTACGGGTAAGGTTAGGGTGAGTTAGTGGGCTGCACCTCTGAGTGCCTCTGACCCACTAAGAAGGACAGTGTACTGGCGTATGGGTTAGGGTTAGGGTTAGGGCTAGGGCTAGGGCTAGGGCTAGGGCTAGGGCTAGGGTTATAGTGGGCTTTTTATGCCCGACTGGCACATCCCAGAAGTCTCAGTCAAAACCTGGCCAAGTGGCCATGCGATTGGTGGAATGGCTCCAAAAATTTGCATGGTCCCATCCCATGGCCAGCCCATCATTGCGCAGATGTAAAAAAATAAAAATAAAATAAAATAAAATAAAATCAATGGAGACGTTTTATTGCTAGAAAAACCCACTGCTGCTACTGTAAAAATTCAAGCATTTAAAATAGCTAATTTTTGCATGTTTCTGTGGTGCTTTGGTGGGTTTTTGGACCACGATTTCAAAAAAAATATTGCGGTCGCCATTTTGGATCCCCTCGCACCGCATGGCAAATGGAGACGACGAGGCTGATGCCCCCCAGCCTGGTACCAGGTCCAGCAGCCCAGGACAGGAGAGGGGGGGAGGCCAGGGACCCCCCCCCAGAAACCACCCCTCTGGTAGGTGCCCTCAGACAGGCATATTTTCGCCTGCTTTTTTGGCCGGAAATCGGGAATTTTTTTTATTTTTAAAACTTTTTTTCTGTGCCGCTTGGCATCGCGCGATCGCCGCATGATGCCATGAACGACAACGACAAATCAGACCCAATTTATCGTTTATCGGTTTGAGTTCGAGTTCTGATGGCTTAATTGTCGTTTCCGTTTCTGTTGCATAATGGAAACGAGGAACGAAAACGGAAACGAGAATTTCGCCAAGTCGTGCCCATGTCTACTGACAAGGTATCTGTTTTCTGGAACAAGACACGGAGACTGATCTACCTCTTACAAAGGAATTCATGATTTTACTTTTTTGCTTTAAAATTGTACACATTTCCCCTTGCACCCAAGGTATATGTGCATTTTTATTTTTCCTGTGTATGCATTTTGAACTATTTACATTGTTATGTACTCATTGTTTAGTGACTATTTTGTTTCTCTAAAACTGCACTAGGATCCTCATACATGCACAGATGTTCGAAATAAGATGTAATTTAATTTTCAATGACTATAAGAAGATATGAAAAGCATGTTTTTACCTCTCTTTTCTGTGCAGTCTGCAAGCTTCCCTAAGTCTTCAGGACATCAGGAGAACTACACCACCACCCCATCCCAGCACAGTAACACATATTTTGGGAGAGGACAGACAGGTGGCACCATTCCAAAGAGAAGGTAAGCTTGACCCCCACCTTTTTTAAACAATACTTTAATACTGTTATTTACTGTAAATTGTTAAACAATTATGCCTGCTTTTAACATTCAAGTCATTAGCTGGCTTGGATTCTGGAGATGTAAAGTATACATAAAGAGCCTTGACAAACTCAACCCAGTCTAAACCTAGTTTCTGAGGTGCCTTGAAAACCATTTGATGGCAACTACACTTAAATTTCATTCCCTTGAAATATTTATATTATCTGCACACACGCAAAGATACTATAGCAGTGTTGGCAAACCTATGTATGTGGTTTGCCCCCCCCCCGGCGTGGTGCATTTGGACCCCTGCCACCCATCTCCTTTCAGAGGGTGCCTTCTCCTTTGGTGCGCCTCTGAAAGGAGGTGGGTGGCAGGGGTCTGAAGGCACCACGGTGGAGACAAGCCTCCCCCTGCTATGGTGCCTTCTCCTTTTGAATCCCAAAGTGCGGTTTCCCATAGGAATGAATTGAAAACCAATTAATCCATACCTTTTTCTTGACTCTTTTCTGACCTCTGGAATGGATTAACTGGTTTTCAGTGCAATCCTATGGAAAATCGTGCTTTGAGATACGAATTTTTCGTGATACAAAGCAGCCTGAGGAATGAATGAATTTTGTATCTTGAGGCACCACTGTACCATACCAAAGAACCCCACAAAGTAAACAAAAGCAGCATCAAAACACATTCAACTCAGTAAGGCACAAGAATTCAGTTAAAAACCCCATTGAGAGAGCCAGTTGCTCAGGAAACTTTGCTTGAAGAGAAAGCTCATCACCTGCTTGCGGAAGGATAGTCAAGACAAAGCCAGCCTGATGTACAGAACAGCCAGAGGAGAAAGAAACAGACACTTCCACTGTATGAAGTTAGTAGGGGAATAGACCAATATGGGCAAGTCCTGGTAAAGACCTGCACTGAATAACCATCTCAACTTAATGGGGGGAAAGCGCCATTCAGCCTTCCTTACTCTAATGACTGGGCTTTTATTACAGCACCTATAGAAATCTCAAAAAGCTTGTCATCTGTCCATCCATTCATTCATTTGCCACCTCCCCTGCCCCAAATAGGGGACTCAAACTAAAGCAAATAACAAGGTATATGCCTATCTGATGTCCCTTTTGAATGAATGAATAAATGAATGAATGAATGAATGAATGAATGAATGATGTAGATAGATAACTGTTATCTGTACTTTGTGTTCTTGTTAATTTTACAGTGCAGTTCATGCCTCACGTTGCATACAAAATTGCATCTCTGGGGGAAGAGCAGACAGCGGGTCCTATGTTTGGTTTTGCAACCTGAGTTCCCTTTGGGGTCCTTCATGACCCTGTGCAGAATTCTTTCTTTTTCAGTGGCATTTCTATTTTCATAACCCAGGTTCCCTACAACCTAAGACCTTTTTTCTGTGTCTCCCAAATCAAAACCAAAAATGGGCAACCAGGCACTTCCTGTTTTATTTTCTCCGATCTGGAAGCTGAGTCATGGCAACTGGACTTCTCTTCTTGTGAGATTGATTCGATCTCACAAGAAAAGATGTCCAGTTGCCATGACTAAACTTTCAGATAACCTCACCTGGAGGACTGAGAATCTTCACACACTTATTTTCTCATACCTTTGACACATTTTCTCACCATTTTTACAATTGTTGGGCATGGTGCAGGCTAAAGGGGATGCAGACTGGCCCCCAGGCATGATAAAGCTGGCCTTTCCTATATTAGGAAAAGTTGCATATGAACATATGCATATCAAAGAAAAGGGTTGCTTACGAAAATGGTCATAGTAGAGACAGCTGTGTACTGAAATAATGTCAAATGTTATGCTTAAAAACATTAAGAAATGGTGTGAAAACCTGATAGAATGAACTTGTGCGTGATTACCAGCAAAATGGACCTGGGCTAGAAATGGACTTGTTCACCCTTATCTATTATAACTCTTGAGAGGGACAAGAAAGGAGCCTCCCTGAGGAACGTGATGCCCGTGTGACCACGTGTGGGTGTCCCCTGGGCTAAGGCAGCACCCTGTTGTCTGATCTTTACTTCTGGCATGAATGAAGGAGAAGCTCTTTTGATCCTTTAGGTCGAGCTCTGCCATTGTTATTCTATGAATCTCCCAAGATCTGAAGTAGGCTTGGAAACAATTAAAAGGGCAGGGCTTCTAAATGGTACGTTTTAAAGATTCTGACTATGGAGATGATGAAATTGCATCACAGCAAAAAACCTCAAGAATAGAAAGCAATCCTTAAGGCTTCTCCAGCTCTCTGCAGAGATCTAGGCTCTGACACAAGGGCTTCTTTTCTTTTCTGCATGATTTTTACTATTTGCATTAACTGCAATTCATGCAAAATGTTTGTGCACTGAACAAGTGTCTTTTCGTTTTCTGAAACTTAAAGCACACATTCATCAGAAAGGTGCAAACTACCCACTCAAGGTTACTGTTCTTGCAAATCCTTGCAAGAAAGCAGCGGTCATATAATTATTTGAATACTGTCGAGTTTACAAGAATATACAAAAAAGCTTTGAAGTATACACATTTTTCTCTTAGACCACCCCTACAAATTACTGTAAATATATGAATAAAAATGTGGTTGCTCATCTGAAGGAGGATGTTCTACTGAGGACAACATTTGAAATATTTTTCTGTTTATCCAGTGAACATTCTGGCTGGAGATTCTGGGAACTGGAGTCTTTCCGCACCAGCCCCACTCCACAAACAAAGTAACAACTTTCCTAAGACCTGTACAAAAGACATGGAGATACAAACTGTTATGGGCCTATTTGAGGAAATCAGATGCCACTTTCAGATTCCATGATAGCGCCAAGTCAAATGATTGTAGGAAGAATGTCAAAAAAGAAAGTGTTAAGGGAGGGAGGGAGAGATTATTCAGACAGACACAGACAATACTAGGCACTAGAGATGGGCACGAATTGAAAAAATGACATTTTGTTTTGTTTCATTTCATTTCTTTGAGGGGCTTGGTTAGGTTTGTTTTCATTTTTCGTGAATTTTCACAAAAAATTCATTTCATTGGTTCGTTAATTTGTTATTTGTTTTTACCCGCTTTGTGTGATTTTTAAAGCATTTCCGTGCGCGGGTGTCCCCCAACACCCCAGACCAGAGGGAAAACACAAAAAAAATTGATGCTGGAAGAGACACAGTATAGACTAGGTACGCAGGGAGGTTGCAAGGCAGTGGTGGGTGTTGCCCAGGGTGACTGCTGGGCAGGGGAGGGTACTCACTGAGAGGTACGCAGTACGCATGCAGGGAGGCTGCAAGACTGAAGCTAGAGAGAAATCTCTTCTTTCTCTCCCCTAAGAGCCAGGCTGCAGCCAGCAGGAACACGGAGACACACGCCTGCCTGCCTAGCCTAAAGTGAAAATAACGAGTCGCAGAGACAGCAATCCCACCCCAACCTAACTCCCACTGCAGACTGCAAGGAGAACGGGGGCTGCCAGAGCTTTTTATGCCCTCTGTGGCTGCCAGACCTGCCCAGTCTGCAACCTGGGCATGCTATTGGTTGGAATTGTCCAATAATTTACAAGATCCCATCACATGGCTTGTATCCATTTTGTGGCTGGCATCCATTTTGTGTCATCCTTAAAGGGAAAAGAAAAATACATCATAATGGGAGAAAGACAAAAATAAATGTTTTAAGGACCCACCCCCCTGTTAGGTATTATCAGGCAGAATAAATAATTATTGCTGCATTTTTATGGATGTCCAGGGCATTTTAATACCCAAGAAATCAATATTAGGCATCTGGCAGCCATTTTGGGTTGATGTCACCTGACTCCCCTTAAAGGAAAAAAAAAACCAGCAATCTGAGAAAAGACATAAATGCACATTTTAAGGACCCCAACCCCCCCGGTAGGTATTATCAGGCAGCATAAATAATTATTGCTGGGTTTTTACGGATATTCCAGATGTTTTTTAACATTTAAAACAGCTCTTTTCATCGTACGTCACCATTAATGAAAACGAAATGTAACAGACCTAATTTTCTTGGTTCAGTTCGGTTCGTTCCAATTTCCCCGCCACATTCATTATTCATTTTGTTATGTAACAAAATGAATAATGAATAACAGAACGAAGAAAATTCATTTCGTGCCCATCTCTACTAAGCACCTGCTTCTGCTCCAGCAGGATTGGTTTGAAGTGTATTGTTTTTAAAGAGTGAGTTGCATTTCATTAATTTTGTGAGCCTCTGGAGGACTTTAGTAAAAAAACAAACCAGGATACAAATAAACAAGCAGAAACCGACTAACAAACAGCAATTATGCTGCCCCTTCTTTCAAACCAGTAGTTTCAGTGAATAATATGAATACATAAATGGGGGCGGGGGGGAGAGACAAAAGTTACACACTTCTACCGGGCTGTACAAAACACTGTCGCTTTATGAGCCATCTGTTAGTCCCTGTAGCTCTGCACATCAACATGGTTTACTCATATACCCTTTGCTGTCCCTAGAGCAGACAGTTGTGCTTTAAGTCCCTTTAGGCTTTTCTGTGGTGCCAAGCTGCTCTCTCTCTCTCTCTCTCTCTCTCTCTGTGTGTGTGTGTGTGTGTGTGGCTTTTCAGAAACAGCGACAAGAGAGTTAAAGAATCTCCTTTAACAAAAGCAGGCTATGTTCAGGCAAGGTTTCCACCTGGTCAGTAGCTATTGATCCTGCTCAGGTAGAGATGGGCACGAAATGAATTTTGAATTTGTTTTGTTATTTGTTTCATTAGCTAATGAAACAAATAACAAATCAACCCATACAAGAAAAACAAAATGAAATAAAACAGAAATTTCTGTTTCATTCATTTCATTTTTTGTTCCTGGCACTTACCTTGCCTTGAGTCCCAACAGAGTCTTCCAGAGTCCCGACCATTGGCGCTGCGAAGCAAGCGCCTCTCATCTGTGAAAAGAAAAAAGAAAAAAGACCCCTACATTGGGAACTTTTTTTAAAAAATAAAAAAATATTATTATTATTATTATTAAAGTGCCAACCCAGTCTGGGAGCTGCATGGTCCAGCATTATAAATTAAAGAAAAATAAATAAATAAAATAAAAACAGCACCGACTAGGCCCTGGGGCCATGTGATCGGCATTGGAAAATGTAAATAAAATAAAATAAAATTTAAAAAGGCACTGGCTGGCCCCAGCAAAATAAATAAATAAATAAATAAATAAATAAATAAATAAATAAATAAATAAATAAATAAATAAATAAATAAAAACTAGGTCTGGCCAGTGCTTCACAGCTGTGATTTTTTTTTTTTTAAAAAGCCCCCAGCATGGGGGACTTAACAAAATGAAATGAAATACAAAATGATTTTTTTAAAAAAAATTCAGTTTGTATTACATGAAACAAAATGGGGGAACAAAGGAATAATGAAACGAAATGCCATTTTGGCATTTTGTGCCCATCTGTAGTCACAGGCTATTTGTGACCTCACTGAAGGCATCTCAATTCTCCATTCCTGGAAAAGAAAATGTCAGGCAACCGAACAACAACAAACCAAAAAGACACACAATCCCATTGCACTTCTGATGAAACCATTCTCTTTGCCTGGGAGCTGAGCTGGTGGTGTAGGCCTTTGGGCTGTACTATTGTCACCAATAACATAGAACAGGCCTGCCCAAAGTCCTGAAAAATACTTCAGGCCATTCTGATGGCAAAACCCCCTCCTTCACCCCATGTTTTTTTAAAAAAAAACACTGACACCACCGGGGAAGCTTGAGGGGCTGGGCGGGCGGGCAATATTTGGGCTGCCACTGGCATCACAAAACATTTTGAAGCTATTCCTTCCTTCTTGCAGGTGGGGTTGCAAGGGGTCAGTGGGTGGGGCTTATGGGTCAGTGGGTGGGGCTTGCAGTAGGGCAGGGTCAAAAATCTGACTCATTCTCATCCACCAAATCTGGCCCTCCTTACAAAAATTTTGGGCACCCCTGACATAGAGGAATGAAAAATACTACAATTAAAACAAGAAAAAAAAGGTGGGGGGAGAAGAAGCTGTACTAATATTTCATCGCTACCAAAGCATTTTGAGTTTCCCCTCTTTCAAACCATATTCTAAGCAAGAAAAATCTAATCCATCTCATTGAATTTTTGTAAGAAATGGAGAATTTTTTTCAATTAAAGCAATATTTTTCAGTTCCATCCAAAGCAATGAAATACTTGCTCTTCTGCGCAATTATTCAAGAACACCTACCTAAACAATGGTAAGATACTAGGGCTGTGTAATTTATATGCCTATTTGTAAATCACCCAGAGTAGCCGAGTAGTGAGATGGAGTGGTATATAAAATAAATTAAATAAATAAATATTAAACTAATTAATGCATTGATCATCATGTATATTACATCTAGCAAAGCTTCCATATGCATGTATTTTGGGAGAGTTGAAAAGAAAAGGGGGAAACTTACGAATTTATAGAAATAAATTAATAAATGCCCATCACTGTTAAATGCTTTGAATTTCATTCCATTTAGCAAATCCAATAATCCCCCAAACCAAGAGATAAACAAATATGAACTTAAACTTTTAACACTGGAGTTAAGCTCTAGTATTATATTTCTGCAAGCTACTTTAATTGAAAAATTGATACCTAGATAAAATTGCCTCCTCTCCCGTATTTTGGATTGTCACTTTGGATACAAACAGTCCTGTCAGCACTTAACTGGAAGACAAAGTGTAGCTTTGATGCCCAGTGTAGTATAAGCAGATACAGTGAATGACTAGGACTCAGGTGACCTGGGTTCGAGTACTTCTTGGCCACTGAAAAGCCAAGGGTGGGATAGAATTGTTGAAACTGCTACTTAACATTTTATTTAGTTGGAAAGCCCCTTTGTGGTTGTTATATGTCAGTTCCTACTTAATGGCACATAACATAAAAGATTGTGTCTGCACCATGTAGCTATAGCAGTTTTTTTTTCACTTTAGCTGCTGTGGTTCTGTCCTGGCTATTGTCTAGTCATTGAACTATCTGCTTTAATTCAAGGGAGGACATCAGAGTTCTCTAGCAGAGAAGTCTCAGTATCTCATCAAACCACAAATATTTCAGATTCCACCTCTGATGGTGTCACTTGGAATCTCCCTAATTCTCACCCAGCTTCTTAGGCAACAGGGCTGGAAGTTCTTCAGTATTTTCTCTTTCCTATAATGCCCCATATTGAAATATGTGCTTCCTTTTTTGGCTGGGGTTAGAGCCACACAGAGATGTGGCAGAACCCTTATGCAGGGGGTGAAATTTAGTCCACACAATAGGCAAGCCCATTGGAGCTGACTTAGCAGTAATTGCCAAGTAGTTGGAGGAAGATGTCCTCAGTTTCCAGTCCTGTGCTTGACTCTCCCAGTTCCAATTCATGTCCCCAGTGGCAGAATATGAAACCTATACTTCCAAATCAGATGGTCACTCACATTTGGACACTTGGTTTAAGCAGAGAAGACTGGCCAGGATTGTTGGAGCTTAATATGTTTTCTTGCTGTAGCCAAAATCTGCCTGATGAAGACCACTTTGGGTCAAAACCTAGTTTCTGATGATGAATTTTTAATGGTCTCATAAAGACTTAATGTATTACCCACCCAACTGATGGATAGCTCAGTAATTTAGGGATGGTCGGGAGTTCCATCGGCAGTGGCTGGACTTGATGATTTATCAGGTCACTTCCAGCTCTGCAGTTCTAAGATTGTCATCCCCATCATTAGGCATCTTTGAATCCTTGAAAGGGTTGCCTTCTCCACGTTCCTCTGTAGCAGGTAGCCTGACATAGCTGAATCCCTGCTTCCACAAAGCTCTCCTGAAGCGTTTCTCTGCAGGCGGTTTTGGCAGATGGCTTTTCTTGTTCCTGCTGTTTGCTTGCAGCCTATTTCTGAGTACTCTAGCGGAGGCAGACCAATTTGCTTAGCTGTTTGTTTGTTTGTTTGTTTGTTATAAGAGAGCCTGCCTCAGGGGGTAGAAAGTTACAATAAGCAATTGTGTTGTTGTTTTTTTAAACTAAGGGGGGGAAGAACAGCTTGTAGGAGATAAATACATAAAATTTAATAGTTTTTTAGCTGATACTGTGGCATGAATGCAAATTCTAAGTCAAGCTTTGGCTGATTGGTCCTTCCAGAAAACTAGTCTGCATGTTCTCTCAAGAGACTATGCTGAATTGATAAATGCATAACTATGGCTGTCAATCATCTGTCACACTTTATAATCTTCTGTTTGGGAGCCAAGTTGCTTGAGTGAAGGTAGGAAAGCCACGTTCCACAAAAGAAATTTTATAAAGTAAAAAGGTTTACTTGGTTTTTGTTCGGTGGTGGATGGGAGATTTCATAACTCCGTCTTACTTATTGCTAGGGATTTTGTATACCACAGTTCAATCATCAATCCAAATGGAGACAACAGGCCAGAAATAAAAACAAAACAAAAAAAAACTTGAGACTCGGAAGGACAGCAATGAATGAACTACAAAATATCATTAAGTATAAGGCTATGTCACCAGAGACCTAGACCAAAATAACCCACACTCTTGTATTTCCGTTCAGCATGTGTGAAGACCACTCATTCACAAGGTCACCATAAGTTGGAGGTGATTAGATGGGACATAACAACAACAAATTCATTGCTTGTTTCCACCATTCTAAATCAACCATGTAGTAGTAGTAGTAGTAGTAGTAGTAGTAGTAGTAGTAGTAGTAGTAGTAGTAGTAGTCTTTATTTCGGTCACTGACCAGACAAAATACAAAATACATTCCACATAAAACCAAAATAAAAGCGGGAAGTCCTGCCCACGAAAACATGCCGGCCGCTTGATCATGGAGCTCCGTACTGAGATGAGAAAAAACTTTAAAATTTACTGTCTAAAGCCCTCAGAGCCGTGAGCTTTGAAGAAACAAATTGGGATGTTTTTGATAACTCAGACCTTGAGGAGTATACTGCAGGAATTCTGGGTTATATTACATTTTGTATAGATACTGTTACTGTAGATAAACGTGTCCGAATCTATCCAAATCAGAAACCATGGATGACCAAAGAGGTGAGGTGCCTCCTGCATGACAGGAATAAGGATTTCAGGTCTGGTGATGTGATCAGGTATAGCATTGCTAGAGCAGATTTGAGGAGAGGCATTAAAAAAGTGAAGGTGGATTATAAGAAGAAGATTGAGGCTTGTTTTTACAGTAATAATAATGTGAGGCAAATGTGGCAAGGGGTTCAGCAAATCACTAGTTATAGATCTAATTATGCTGCCCCTTCTGCTGGAAATGCTTCTTTGGCTGAAGAACTGAACAATTTTTTTGCTAGGTTTGAGCAGAACAAACAGAGGTATTTACATCACAGCCATCAGCACAGTAGCCCCTTCCTTCTTGTTGAAACGTGGGAAGTGAGAAACATCTTGAGAACTGTGAACCCAAGGAAAGCTGCAGGACCTGATGGCATTTCTGGTCGGGTGATTAGGGAGTGTGCAGACCAGTTGGCTGGAGTTTTTACTGAAATTTTTAACTGGTCTCTAGCCCAGGCAACTATTCCATCTTGTCTGAAGGCCTCCATTATTGTTCCACTGCCAAAGAAGCCATCTATTAACAGCTTAAATGATTATATACCTGTGGCACATACCTCCATTGTAATGAAGTCTCTGGAACGATTAGTCCACCAGCATATCATATCTTGCTTCCCAGGCACATTTGATAAATATCAGTTTGCTTACAGAGCAAATAGATCCACGGAATATGCTATAGATATCACCTTGCACACTGCTCTTACCCATTTGGAGCTGCGGGGGACCTATGTAAGGATGCTCTTTGTGGACTTTAGCTCTACTTTCAATACAATTATACCTCACAAGCTGATATCTAAACTTAAGGATCTTGGTTTTTGTCATTCCATCTGTGCCTGGATCTTGGATTTCTTATCAAATCGCTCACAGAGGGTCAGATTAGGTGACTACATGTCATCAGCCCTCACTCTCAACATGGGTACTCCACAGGGCTGTGTGCTGAGCCCACTATTGTTTAGTATTTACACTTCTGACTGCACTCATACTCATCCTGAAAATAAAATCATCAAGTTTGCTGATGACACAACAGTAGTGGGACTCATCTCTGGTGGAGACGAGTCAGCCTACCGAGAGGAGGTGCATCGGCTGCTACGGTGGTGCAGAACCAACAATCTGATAATAAATATCAACAAGACCAAAGAACTTATAGTGGACTATCGAAAAAGGAAATCAGACACTCAGCTCCTGATTATTGATGGAGTTTGTGTAGAGCAGGTGACGGACAGTAGGTTCTTAGGAGTTATTCTACAGGAGGATTTGACCTGGAGTGCCAACACTGAAGCACTGGTTAAGAAGGCCCAAGAGAGATTATATCTTCTGAGACTTCTCAGGAGGGAACAACTGTCTAAGAAACTGTTGGTAACCTTCTACCGGGGCTTTATAGAATGCACTTACTGTCTCTGTGTCTGCTGAGAAGATAGTGGGCTGTCCTCTTCCTCCTTTGGAAGAATTATGCAACTCCAGATGCTCAAGGAAGACATCTAGAATTTTGAGAGATCCTTCACATCCTGGCCACCAATTTTTTGAACTGTTGCCATCTGGCAGGAGATACAGGACTCTTAGGCCAAGGACAAATAGACTAAATAACAGTTTTTATCACAGAGCGGTATCCAAGTTAAATGTGACAGTTTTAGCACCATCTTAATCAGTTTTTAAGTAGTGTTTTAAATTTTGTAAGCAATTTTAAGAGTTTTAAATATTTTGTATGGTGTTTTATGTGTTTTATGTGTTTTATGTGTTTTGTATGTTTAGAGTGTGTAGTGGAACAGCACTCTAATTTCATTGTGCATATCTTGCGTATGCATAATGACAGTAAAACTCTAGTCTATTCTAAAGAGCACTATACTCTGGTAAATCTATATGCACCAAATGCTAACCAAAGCTGCTTTTATAATGTCCTCTGGGATCAGATTGAAACTGTTAAAAAGGGGTATTTGATAATGGCTGGAGAATTCAATATGGTGTTAGATAAAATTAAAGACAAATCAGCTTACAAGAAGGAAGACTGGAGGGTTAGACACACAACATTAACAAAATTTATAAATAATACAGGATTGAAGGATGTCTGGAGAGAACTTAAAGGAGACAAAAGAAAATATAATTTCTACCCACCAGTTCACAAGAGTTATTATAGGATCGACTTTGTATTTGCTTCACAAAGTCTAATACCTAAAGTAAATAATACTGAGATTGAAATTATAAAAACATCTGATCACGCGATAATGTCAATTGATATAGCAATAAATAAAAACTATAGAGAAGCCAGAAGATGGAGAATGAATGCAAAAAATTTTCATCACCCAGAAGTGCTGGAAAGAGTTAAAAAAGACTGGTTGGAAACTTGGGACATTAATGGAAAGGCTGGAGGAAAAATGGGAATTACTGTATATGGGACACTTTAAAAGCTGTAGCCAGAGGCTTTAGTATAAGAGAAAACTCTAGAATAAAAAAAATTGGAAGAGTTTAACAAAAGAAATCTAGAAAATAAAATAGCAGATTTAGAATCCCAATTTTTTTCTAACAATGATAAGAAGATATTGAGGCAGATTGAAGCAAAAAAAAAAAAAGAATTCGAGGAATTAGAACTACAACAAGTACAAAGAAATTTAATGTATTTAAAAAGAAATTTTTTTGAATACAGTAATAAAAATTCAAAAACTTTAGCCAGATTAGCCCAGAAAAGAAGGGTTAAAATATGATAGGGAATATAAAAGATTCTGCAGGTAAGGTCTGTACACAAATGAAAGACAAATTAAAAGCTATTCAAGAGTTTTATCAGTCTCTATACACAGCAAAAAACAAGAGTAAGGAAGATATAGAAAAATATATCACCAAAAATTTGAAGAGGGTTTTGGAAAAGGAAGATATGGTGGAAATGGAGAAACCCATTACAGATCAAGAGATAGGTGAGGTAATAGATAAATTAAAGAATAATAAAACTCCTGGAGTGGATGGTCTGGGACCTGAATTTTATAAACTTTTCAAAACAATATTAGTACCCAAACTAAAAAAGCTATATAATAAAATAATGGAAGGAGAACAAGTTCTGAGATCCTGGACCCACTCCTTAATCATTTTAATACCTAAACCTAATAAAAGCTTAATGGACATTGGATCATATAGACCAATTTCCCTATTAAATCAGGGCGCTAAGATCTTTACTGCAATTTTGGCTAAAAGAATGAATAATTTTGTAGCTAAATATATTAAAGATGATCAATGTGGTTTTATCAAGGGAAGACAAATGGCGAACATTATAAGAAGAAATCTGAATGTTCTTTATGAAATGGGAAAAAGTACTACCAAAGCAGGCATGTTATCTTTAGATCTTTTTAAAGCTTTTGATTGTGTTCTACATTAAAATTTTGTTAGAAAAATGGGGATTTGGGAAACATTTTTTAGGAGTAATAAATCAATTGTACTCAGAAGGTACTTCCTCAATAATAGTTAATGATGGAATGACCGAACAAATTACCCTAGGCCGGGGAACTAGACAAGGATGTCCTCTTTCTCCCGTTCTCTTTTGCATTGTTATAGAACTTTTGGCAAACGCAATAAGGGATGACAAATCCATTAAAGGTATTGGGAAAGATGGGGTAACCAAAATTAGTCTATTCGTGGATGATGCCCTACTGACAATTTTATATCCAATAGAGAAAATCCAAAGAGTAAAAATTCATCTAGAAGAATTTGAGGAAATAAATGGATTATGTGTTAATTGGCAAAAATCAGAAAGTCTATTGTTTAATTATGGAAGAGAAGATCTTAAGATAATTGAAAACTTTGGGCTGAAATGCAGTAAAAGTATTAAATATTTAGGATTAGAACTCTATAAGGAGTTTACCAAGACTAAGGAAAAATATTTTAAAATTAAAAGAAGAGATGAAAAATAGAATACAAAGCTATACTAAATTGAACTTATCTTGGTTTGGTAGAATAGCAATGGTAAAAATGAAGATACTGCCTAAAATCAATTTTATCTTTAGAATGTTACCTGTTCAGTTTTTAGAAAAGGATCTTAAAATTCTCCAAGACATGATAAATAGGTACTGTAACGGTGGGGAAAAAAATCAAGAATAAACAAAAGTTTGTGGTATAGATCCCAAAAAGAAGGAGGATTAGGTATTCCCAATTTAAGCAATTATTATATAGCTAATCAAATCAGTTGTTTGGGAGAAATTTTATTCAAACCAGAGAAGGTAATATGGTGGGAGCTGGAGTCATTGGACATAAAGGGGGAAATAAATAAATTCTTGTTCAGTGATTTTAAAAATAAGGTAGAGATTGAGAATCTCCTCCTGAATGGTTTAATGACTACATGGAGAAAATATAGAAAAATCTTATCACCGAAGGGTTCACCATTATGTTTAGTAACAGACTTGGAAAATTTTCCTACGAATTTGAAGCATTATTTAGGGTTATTTAAAGCTAAGAAAATAGCCAGATTAAAAGACTGGTTGGCCAAAATTAGAACAAATCAGGACATAAAAACCACTTTGCAATCTAGTGATTTAATATGGATAAACTATATCCAGTTAGAAAAATGGACAAAGGATTGGGTCAGAAGAAACAGTCAACTTAGAGAATGTACAAAGTTTGAACAGTTTGTATTATTGCTTGAATCCAACCAGGATAATATAGAGAAAGGACTAGTAGGTAAAATATACAAAATAATAGGGGACTCACTGGAAGTGAAGGAGTCAGATTCTCTGAGAGAGGTCTGGAAACAAGACCTTAATGTAGAGATAAAAAAAGAAGACTGGGGGGAAATCTGGAACATGAGAATCTTGAGATCATTATCGGTTAGGATAAAAGAAAATTATTTTAAATTGGTTTCTAGATGGTACATTAATTAGGTTGAATAAAATGAAAATTAATATTCTAAGATCTGTTGGAAATGTGAAAAAAAGATAGGTACATACATGCATCTCTGGTGGGAATGTGAAATAGTTCAAAAGTTTTGGAAAATGTTTTTTTTTAAGAGCTAAGTGAGATGATTCAAGTAGATATTGATTGTAATCCAGAGACAGCACTGTTATCATTGTCATCTAGTAAAGATTATGATGTTACAACCAAGGAACTAATAGCAAATCTTATGACAGCCGCTAGATTAATTATAGCAAGAAACTGGAAATCCAAACTAGATCTCAAGATGGAAAATTGATATAATGAACTTTGGGATATAGCCATAAACGATAAATTGTCTTGTAGTTTAAAAGTTAAACAAGGAGAAATGAAAAAAGACATTTTTATGACATTTGGGGAAAATTTATAGACTTTGTATTAGTAGAAGGGAAGGGGAAAGAATCGACAAATATTTCAAGACAGTTCTGGAGAAGAGGACTTTGAGAAGAATATTAGAACAGACGTTGGAGTCATAAAGAAGAACTCATGGAAGAACTGGATGGTCCCGGGGGGTGGGGATGCACTAGTATTGCTATTTGTCTGTTTATCTTTAATTAAAAATAAATAAAATTATTTAAAAAACCAAAATAAAAGCATATAAAAACAATAAAAGCATGCACACAAGAACAAGCATAACACAATAGCATAACCTTTACATAAAAGCCAGAGCAGGTAAAATCTTGCCAGCCCAGTAGGCTCAATAACAGAGTAGTCACCTCAATAGGTCTAGAATAGAGATGGGCACGGAACGAACAATTTTTCGTTTCCGTTACCATTTTTTGTTTCTGTTACATAACGAAACGACAAATGAAAAATGTGATGAAAATGAAACAAAACAAACAGAACCACGAAAATTGTGTTCGTTACATTTCATTTCCGTTACTGGCGACACACAATGAAATGAGCTGTTTTAAATGTTAAAAAACACCCTGGACATCCATAAAAACACACCGATAATTATTTATACTGTCTGATGATACCTACCGGGGGGTTGGGGGTTGGGGTCCTTAAAAGGCGCATTTATGTCTTTTCTCAGATCGCTGTATTTTTTTCCTTTAAGGGGAGTTAGGGGACATTGACCCAAAATGGCTCCCAGATGCCTAATATTGATTTCTTGGGTAATGAAACACCCTGGACCTCCATAAAAATGCAGTGATAATGCGATAGTTATTTGAAATTATTAGCTACCAGGGGTTCGGGTCCTTAAAACGTTTGTTTTTGTCTTCTCCCATTGTGATGTATTTTTCTTTTCCCTTTAAGGATGACAAAATGGATGTCGCCACATTCCAGCCACAACATGAAGGCAAGCCATGTGATGGGATCATGTAAATTCTTGGACAACTTCAACGAATAGCATGCCCAGGTGACAGACTGGGCAGGTCTGGCAGCCACAGAGGGCATAAAAAGCTCTGGCAGCCCCCGTCCTCCTTGCAGTCTCCACTGGGAGTTAGGGAAATGCTTTAAAAATCGCGCAAAAGCGGGTAGAAATGACAAACGAATAAACAAAAACAGAAATGAAATTTTTTCAGAAATTCACGGCAAATGACAAACGAAACAAAACGGACCTCTCAACGACAAACAACAAATGAAATGCCATTTTTTTAATTCGTGCCGATCTCTAGTCTAGAATCTAAGCATTTAATCATTGTCTCCAGCCTGGGACCATGCCCGTGTTTTAGACCATCTCCAACCCACATCATAAGAAGATGTAAGGATAATACACAATGACCATTGCCCATAATCTGACCCCACCACCTGAAGTGGGCAGGGAAGTGTGATGCCTCATTGCTGTGGCACAGAATTTAGCCACCACCACAATTACATCTAGCTTTTTATCTGCAAACAGGTGTAGAACACAAAACTCCCTTGGCCTTCCCTGAGTTTGCTGCAAAATAGACCTATTTAATTAATAAGAGGTTTTCTCTTGGAAGAGGATCTTGGCAGTTTGTGAACCGGATGAGATGACATTACCATACAATTAATGAGATTTGGATATGTGATGATCTCATGAAACCAAATCAGGGTGAATACAGGAAACCTGGCCTTCATTCTGTTTATGTGGATGAACAATAGTCTAAATAGGCTCATCAGGTGGACATGGCCCACCTTTAGGACCTTCCCAACACACATAAAGTATGAGTCCTTAGCCATGGCCATGCTGGTGGAGGTGTGAAGTATTTTTGACTTGTCTCGGGATTGTTGAAATGGCCACTTGATAAGGCCATTGTTTGTCATGAGCCTATTTCAAACCAGGGTGATATGAGGTCAAAGTGAACTATAAAATGGAGGACTTGCAACTAGCTTTTCTCAGACTGATAAAGCTGTTTGGATGAGCAATGAAATGTTTCAGTCTCTCAAGAAAAGAAGTCTAGTTGCCATGACTCAACTTCCAGATTATTGAGTAACATGAAATTGTTCTGAAACACGAAAGTGCCCTAGAGCATCAGCATTTCCAAACTGGAGCTCATATATTAACGCGAAGGAATAATTTGGAAGGTAGACTCTGAATGTGTATTCATTCCTTGTGGGAGAACTGCCCTGAGTCACAGATAGAATTCGGTACGATGATTAGGGAACATATTCTTCCTTTGATTTATCTGTTGCATAATCTTTCACACTTACAGTGGGTTTTGTATTCTGCAGACATTGAATGGCAGAATGGATGGAGAAACAACAATTTAAAAAGCCACACCACACCATGCCACGCTGTGCCATGCCAAGCCAAGGCTGATTCAAGTTTGATTCAAGACTCATTTCAAGTTTATTAGACGAGCCCGACAAGTATTTTGGGACTTTCCAAGACATTTTTTTGAAACTAAAGCTAGATGTAAGTGGACTGGACGGGTGTGGAGAAGAGCCATTAGGAATGCTTGATAAAGTTAATAAAGCTGTAAAAGATGAAAACTTGTCTGAGCCATCTGTCTGCGATCAGAGAGAATGGACTGAGGAGAGAGGAAACTTGCAGAAACCTCACACATCCACTGACTAGAATCAATCAATCAATCAATCAATCAATCAATCAATCAATCAATCAATCAATCAATCAATCAATCAATCTATCTATCTATCTATCTATCTATCTATCTATCTATCTATCTATCTATCTATCTATCTATCTATCTATCTATCTATCTAGTGGCATACCACTGCTCTGGTGGCTTATAAGCATAAGACAACAATGACCCCCTCCCCCAAATGATCTGAAAACAATCCCAAAATGGACCTCTGATTGCAACAACTCCATGTAACCTACATAGATCAGAAGAACCCAAAACACTGATATAGTCACATAAACTAAAAGCAAGACAAAATGATGAGAGCAGAAATGTTAGAAGAAAACCAGACCTCACCCCCCCATGAAACAAACCCCAAATCTTTGCTTTCTGAATAAAATATTCTAGATGCTCAGGCCAATGTAGCTGCTTATGATTGACAGTAACACCACTTAGTTGACAGCATAAATATTGAAAGTACCCCTGAGGAACACAGAACAAACAGCAGGAGAAATGTACCTAGTCACTCTCTAATTTAGTTTTAAGTCAGAATCTTTTCTTAGAAGAAGCATATTGTCTGGTTCTCTGCTGCTGTGATGAGTTGAAACATGGAAGGCAAGGCCTTGTGTCTTTTTACCTCACCCACACCATTTTTTTTCTTCACCTTGCCCTAACTTGCATTCATTTACATGAAATATTGATCCCCTCCCCATTTATGACTTGCTCCAGTTCCATGATCGATATGATAGAACAGTGATTTCTGTCATGGAAGTGTCAGCTGGATTTGAGTTTAGCTCACCTGTTCAGTTGCACAGTTGAAGCGTTACTGGAAGCGAGAGAAATAAGCAGTCCCCGCTCTTGTTCCTGAGGTGACAAGAGAATACAAAGAGAATACAGTGGTACCTCTTAAGACAAAGGTCCGGCTCCACTGAAGCCTAACGGCGTGGAGCCGCTTTGCCCCCACCCAGCGAAGTAGCATGAGACAGGGAAGTCTTGTGTTGGCCAGGAGGAGGAGAGAGAAGATAAAGGGCTCCTGCCGCAATCACCCTCACTTCACCGAAGGAAAGCGCACCCTACCCACCCACCGCAGATTGCAAGTACTAGTGTGAGTTAGTCTGGTCACCAACTTTTGACCCACCCCCATGAGTGGCCATGGGGGACAGGGATTTTTTTGCCTGTCCCACACTGGTACTGGGCGGTTGGACTAATAGGGAGCCATGCTCAGGCCACACAGGCAGTAGTGCAGATTAAGGTAAGGCACTCGTTGAGAGAAATTCTATGATCCTCTGAGTCCATCCTACCTCCGGACACTGTGGACCATGAGATTACAGTGTCGGGGGAAGGATGCACCGGGAGGCCTCCCTGGGCCATAAGCCATGAACGACAGAGCTGGTGGTCCCTGGGAGGGGTAATGGAATTGTCCACCCAGGCTTTCCCTGTCCACACAATAAAAAGCAGTTCACCCAGAAATGCCAGCTGGAGGGGTCCCGGGAGACCCCAGGGTTCCAGCGTGAATCTGCACTCCTGCAGGCCCCTATTGGAGTTAATGAATAGTTTGCATGTTAAGATGTTCATAAACTGTGGCCCAGGCCTTAAACCCAACAATTGTGTCTCATGATGCATCTATTTCACCATGGGGGGGCAATGCTTCCTAAGACAAAAAACTCATAGGAAGAAAAAAAATCCGGGAATAGGCATGCCTTGCATAACAAAAAAAAATTGTTTAAAAAAAACTGCCGGGGGCAAAAACTGTTTATTTTTGTCTTTATTCTAGCCTCCGGAATGGATTAATTCATTCCCAATACATTCTCATGGGAAACTCCATTTCATAAGACAGAATTTTTGTAAAACAAAGCAACCCATAGCCTCCAGAATGGATTAATCCATTTTCAGTGCAATCCTATGGGAAAGTGCGTTTCGCAACACAAAATTTTCTTAGAACATAATAGACTGAATTAAATTTGTTTTAAGAGGTACCATTATAGTTAGGGATTTGGAATAGCTGGAGACAGACGATGCAGTTAACAGGAGGTGCGTGTTCCTTAACGAAAATGAGCAGACAACATTATTGGCCAGTTTTCTGCCATTTGGGCATAGAAAAGTGATCTGGTTCTTTGGTCTGTCTCTTACACAGTAGGATTGCCAGTCTCTGAGCAAAATTGGACTCTTGTTCCTTTAGCAGAGTTTTTTTGGAGGGGGGGGAACAGAGGAAATCCAGCCACTTGGCTGTTACAGAAGAAGCTGCGTCCACTGAGTGTTTGCCTACTGTGTATCTATTGAACAGTATTTTTCAAGAGTCCACATACTGACAATTATCTTAGACGCTGTGTGACTTCCTCTCATACTATGCTTCTGGCAGTCTACATTCATTTGTCTTTGTTATCTACCTACAGCACTTATGAAATCCGTCCAGCCTTTTTGCAATCTTTTAAAGCTTTTACCCTTGCCTGTTTTATGCCTCTGGTCTCCCTCAAGCTAAGGAATGGTGGAAGTTAAGAACAAGAGTCTCTTTTCCTTACTTCAGACCAGAGTTCTGCAGCGCAATCCATGGATGGTCTTCAGCAACCATACTCTCTATCACGTTCCACCCACATCTTTAGTGGTGGTGGTGGTGGTGGTGGTGGGGAGAAGACAGGCTATCTTTCAGGGTTGCAACGACTATGGAGAATATAACGGATGTGAAGTGCTTTGAGCACTTATTGTAAGTGCTATATAAATACAGTTGAACCCTTGTATAACAAATAGTTTGTATAACATAAAATCTATACAACATAAAATATTCTGGAGATAGGGGAAATTTGCTTAACATAACTGCCTATGGGGTGAATCCGTACAACATAAAAATGGGATTACTCCATTTTCAATGCATTCCTATGGGAAATTTGTATAAAGGAAAAATTGCTTAACATAAATTCATTTGGAACAAGTTAATTCCTTTATACAAGGTACCACTGTATCCAGTATTACATTTACATTGTTGTGGAAAGAGCTCTCTGGCCATGTTTATGCCAAAGAAATGGAAGAAAACTCTTAATTTTAAACAGTACCTTTATTGAAGCCAGTCTGGTTGTGTGTGTGTGTGGGGGGGTGTTTGGGGTGGTGGTGGTGCATAATTCAGATTTCTGGGTTTTAACCTGTAATGTCCTAAATTAGAACTAACATACTTGAACCTCCTCCCCATCTAAATGAATTGTTCATTATTTGTTTTTTAATTATGGAGATGAAGTTATGAGTTGAACAGTGGCTGAACACACCCACCCTGCTCCTTCCTCAGCCCAAATAACTCTTCCTAAAGTTGAGTAATTGGAAGAAAATAATTTCCCAAGAGTGAGTTCCCCCAAACGCCATGGGATGTACATGTGAGTCAATGTCACATGCGCTTGTCAGGAGGAGTAAAATGTTTTTAAATGAAATGAAATGAAATAAATATCCCATTGCTTACAGGGATTAGATCCCAGCCCTAACATGGCACCAGCCATCAAGGCTGCTGGAATCTGTTAAGTCGAATCATTAACCCACATTCCAAAATGTCCATAGGATTGTGCTTAAAATAACCCTGAACTCATGTTTAGGGGCTTCGGTAGCCACCGTAGTCTGTTTTTGTTTTATATAGAGAAATTCTTCCCTCTACAATCTCATTCCATGTACCTTTTTGGTCAGTTTTCATATTTTTATGTGGCATTTTAAATCTTCAGCTTTGATGGTACTGTGGTACAAAAGGAAGTAAAAACATGCAAATATTTCCTTCACCTTTTGAAAGTGAAAAGGATTAGTCTTTCGACACCTGTCCTTTACTGTCTGGGGTTAGGAGTAAAATGAGTGTAGGGAGGAAGGGGAGGAGAGAGTGAGTTGCTCGTTGTTAGTCTGTGGAACTCCCTGCCACAGGATGTGGTGATGGCATCTGGCCTGGATGCATTCAAAAGGGGATTGGACAGATTCCTGGAGGAAAAGCCCATTACAGGTTACAAACCATGATGGAGATGTGTAATCTCCAGGCTTAAAACCAGGGTACTTCAAGCACCAGATGCAGGGGAGTGGTATCAGGAGACAGATATCTAGTCTCATGCGCTCCCAAACGCATCTGGTGGGGCCACTGTGAGACACAGGAAGCTGGACTAGATGGGCCTTTGGCCTGATCCAGCATGGCTCTTCTTATGTTCTTATGGGATTAGAGGAAGGAAGATAGGAATGCTGGGTTTAGCAACAGCAGGCAGACCGCAGCCATTTGGAGGATGGACTGATTTAGTCCCCTGGCAGCATAGATGCCAGAAAGAAGCCCTAGCTTCATCCAGAAGAAAATCAAGATTTGCAGCATGTTGACTATTACAGTATGTTGTGTATTTATGGGGTTTTTCATTGCAAAGCTGGTGTAGTAGCAAGGCTCCTTGTTTTGTAATATTGGGCAGGGGTGAAGCCAAGGTCAGCCACAGAGTGCCATTCACATTTGGCCGTAGGAACTGAGGTTGGAGGGGCTGTTGGAAGCAAAGGTCAAATACAGATCTCCAGAGTACAGGCCACGTTGGCAATTTAACTTGTTCCATCCCTCGTTTCACATGACAAAATATAGCACGGTAGCGTTGTTGAGATAAGATGAGGGGAGACGGGCACAGTGCCAAACGGAAGGATTGGCTTGGTGTATTTCTGTCATGCTTTGCCCTGGGGACAATGTGCAAATGTCACACGTGAGTCAGTGCAGCATGCGGCTTCTGTATGAAACCAAGGACTGCATTTCGCCTGAGAGGGAGTCTGGGGGAAAATGAACTCAACCGACCTCTGCTGTGACCTGAGATGGATGGAAGTTTTGCCTAGGGAGCCAAATACAACCATTTCAAGGACCAGATGGGGGTGCTTACTGGACAACAGCAATAATAACTTAGTCCGGCTGCCTTTTAAGAGGTTACGAGGCTAAAACACTTTCTGGATCTTGTTTTGTGTAACCTTCGAAAGAGAATGCAAGTAGCCGAGAAGATGAGCAAAGCAGTAAACCTGCACGTTTTCTTCAGCCTGTTTTTGCTAAGAAACAAAACAAAAAACAAAAACAAAAACAAAAACAATATCATGCTCTTAGTGCAGTACTCATGGAATTCAACTGTTATCAGAAATACTATCAGTCCTTTTCCAAGGAGAAAGGTGGGGTAAAAATACTCAAATAAAATAAAATAAAATAAAATAAAATAACATAACATAACATAAAGAAAAATAAAATAAAATAAAATAAAATAAATTCACCTCCCAGGACTGATGGTGTAGTCTTTACAGTCTGCTTCCTGACTGTATTTCTCTAATGGATGGTTGTCAGCTCCCCATTCCCTTTCACAGAATTCACAGAGGAGAATTATGGGGCCTTATGGGCACATTATAAATCCTGCCATTGACATCTCCAGCAGCTACTCACCTTGCTATCTATGCTTGACAGGAATAAGAAGTGGTTCTGGGTGTGTACTGATGCTCTTTAAAACCTGGCATGTCAGGATGCTGGATAACAACTTTGGGCACCCTTCAAGGATCGTCAGGGGTGCACATCCCAAGGGCTCTGAGAATGCTGATTTCTCACTAGATTTTGTGGCAATAAATTATTCTTTTTCTCTGGATTAAGTGGGCCAGTTTTCTAAGGAATCCCTTGTTGGGATCACAGTGAACCCCATAGCTCATTGCAGTGAAACCATAGCTCCCCACTATGATTTTATAATTTTTTTCTTAAACACAATACAATGGCTCAGAAATCTGAAGATCAATTTTTAGTCATGTATTGATAAATTGACCCAAAAGGCACGTTGAACTAATTTGTTGAAAGTAGTTTTTGTTCTTCAATCTGAAAAAAGGGGACTTTATTGTACTGTATAATCCAATTACACACTTTTCTTAAGAAAATATCATTAAAAGAGCAGATAAATGAAGTTAGCATGTTTTCCTTTGCTCATTGCATTAACATTAATAATTGTGCCTGGATTTTAAGCATTAAAAAACCCCACCCCTTTAAAGACTTAAAGGTTAGTAATCCATGGAATGAGAAACTTCGGTAATCGGTATTATTTCTTGGATGAGAATTATATAGTCTTTCTCTCAAACTATCATCTTATAACCCAGGGCTGTTCAACTTTGAACAACCTGCAGTCTACCTTCAGCCGCCACACATCCCTGTGGTCTACTTTGAGAAGTGTGCATGCGTACACACACATGCACACTTTGCCAGGTGCTCCTGCATAGGAGGGCGGAGTCTCCAATGGAGGAGCTGAGCGAGGGTGTGGCATGGCAGCAGCGGAAGGGAAGGGAAGGGTAGAAATCCAGACCAAGCATCCTGGCAGGTGGGAGGGGGAAAAATCCCCTGGGAATGTTGGGAGGATGGTGGGGACCTGGCGGGCGACTTCAGATGGCTCCACGGGCTACTGGTTGCCCACAGTTGATGTGTTGTGCAGCCCTGCAGCCCAATTGCATGTGCCCTTTTCTGTTACTACTACAGTATGTCCATTTCCACACTGGCATATAGTTGTAGTATGTGGTTCCCTGATAGTACTGTTTGGAATGGAAAAAAGATCTTATCCAGTTGTGGTTCTACTAAAAACAATCTGTCCTTTCCCTTGAAGGGCTGCCCCATATCTTTCTGGCACAGTGCTAGAGTGTACAGTCTTTTTTGGTGGTTCATTGATATGCAAAAGATCTTGTTCTGCCTTTAAAATTGATTGCACTGAAGATAATGATCTTCTAAACACTGGTTGAATCACACTAAATTTCACAGTGTGGACAAATCTTGTCTTGGTTCAGTGTGAATCAGGGCTGTCTTTCAGATTCAAAATTTGTTTGGACAAAAAAAAAGTGAAGTTTTTAAACAGATCCAAATTTTAATGGTCTCACACAGAACATCTTTGCTATTCTTATCACCGCCATCACCATAACCACCACCATCACCTCTGTAGCCTTTCTAAATAAAGATCAACCTAGTTTCCAGCATTACCTGTACAAGCTGCTCAGTCTCATCTTGGTCCGTCTCTACAAAACTTAGGTAGTTTTGCCTGGAACAGAGAAACATTGTCCAGAATAGCACTGGCCTGGAAGAACAAGTTTTGGGATGTGGATGAACAACCAGAAGGCTGTTTGAACGCTCCAAAAGAACCCATAAAACATCCCCCCTACACTCCCCAGTGGGCGACTATGCATGACTCTGAGATTGATAACACTAAACACAGCACTTGTACTGTATGTATTCACTTGTCTCATTTCCTATTGTCTGAGCTTCAGCAAAGACATTCTGCCTCTGAAAAATGTGTACAGGAAGACTGGAAAGGAAATAAAGGCACAAATATAAATATGCAAGATAGAGAAAATATTGAATAGGCAAGAAAGGAAAGAGCTGTAGGGAAGAAGGAGCGCAGCAAAGGACTCTTAAAATGTATTTATTCCCCCCCTTCTCTTTCTGCAACCAACCGATTGTGAGAGTGAGTGAGCATACAGACATTTTCTTGATGTTTGGAGAAAGACTTGTTGCAGGACAGAGGGAGGTTCAACATGTACTTCAGTCTTTGGAGAGAGGGAATTGGGCTCCTCTACTACTCAGCCCGATTGCTCCCACTTCCCATGAGTTCTTTTTGCAGTAAAGGTTGGGCTCAGATTAGCCCACCATTCTACTATTTGCACATCGCCTTTTTCAACAGCAACAGGTATATGCTGGGACTTAGACAAAGCAGTTGAAGGGAAGCCTAGGCAACAGCTATGTGGGGTTAATTCTAGTTTCATTGTGCAATGGAGTCTCTGTCCACAGTCCGACACCACCATTATAGGAGCAACCCTCAAGCTTGGTGGCTACTGAGAGGCAAGACAAGGGGGAGGGAAAGACATAAACCAAATTAAATAAACAATAAACAACCAACCCACACAACCCACACAACCCACACAACCCAACGCTTGCTGCAAAAAAGCAACTAACACAATCCAACAAAGATAAAGAAGAAGAAGAAGAAGAAGAAGAAGAAGAAGAAGAAGAAGAAGAAGAAGAAGAAGAAGAAGAAGAAGAAGAAGAAGAAGAAGAAGAAGAAGAAGAAGAAGAGTCCTACAGTTTTTCTGCAAGAGCAGCAGGTTTGTATCATCAATAAAACTTTTTTCTGCTGTCTTGATTTCCCTGATTGGGTCTCTTGAGAGTGTAGTTGCAACATGCCGATTGATATGGGAGCTAATGACAAAATATACACCATGCACCACTAGAAATGCACAGCTTGTAAACATTAATTTGCTGATTTGTCTCCAGTGCCTGGAATTCTGGGAGTCATTGTGAAAAAAGTAACTCCCAAGGTTTCTAAAAATATACATATTAACTGAGGAACTGGAGCTGCAACCGTGAAGCATTCTGAAATTAAGTCCATAGTGGAGGAAGAAGCCACCAGGAATATACAGCTTGCATCCTTTCCTTATCAGCACCACCTCAGGGCCAAACTAGACAATATAGGACCAAACTATGTTGTAGAAAACCCTCTTCATTAGAAGAGGAAACTCCCTAAAACAATGATAATTTATGATTCTACCTCCCATCATTTGCAAATTAGCTTGTTCTGATTTGTGACTGCGAGAGAGAAGCTCAGGCTTTGCCAGCAGGTATGATGATTCTGTCATGAAGCTATGTCTGAATTGTATTTCTAGAGCAGACATGAATTTCTAACTAATGGATATTTGTAACAAATAATTTGGCCTACAAATGTCACCTTATTAGGAGCTGAGGTTTCCCTAAGAGCTGAAAGATGTCTGTTTGAGATAGCAAGAGCTGTTCTCCCTACAGCAGATTACAAATTAGTTTATATTTCATCATCTGATAATGTTTGTGTACAAAGCAGGTTCCTCATACAATAGTCTACCAAGTCCAGGTCTTTGCTTAAATTGGTTTTTAACCCACCTACCTGTATCTCACCTAGATGAGGAACCACAGTGCAATAGCTTTGCTGATATAAAAGTCACCCCTCAAAGCCTCTAAATCAGGGGTGCCCAAACTTTTTGTAAGGAGGGCCAGATTTGGTGGCTGAGAATGTGCCAGGGGCCAGTTGCTCCCTGACCCTGCCACCCCACTGCAAGCCCCACCCACTGACCCATAAGCCCCATCCACTGACCCATTCCAACCCCACCCGCAGGAAGGAAGGCGGGGACCAAGGGAGGTGGAAACCAAGAGAGGAAGGAAGGAACGTGGGGAACAAGGAAGGGAGGGAGGGAGGGATGTGGGGACCAAGGGAGGGAGGGAGGAAGGAAGGAAGGTGAGGACCAAGGGAGGGAGGAAAGAAGGAAGGTGGGGACCAAAGGAACCACAGGGGGCCGTGGCCACAGGTCGCCCCTTGGAAGAGCCCCTCAAGCTTCCCGGCGGTGTCAGTGTTGGTAGAAGATTTTTTTTTAAAAAAACATGGGGTGAAGGAGGGGGAGGGAGGGGCGGGCCAGCCAGCCGCGGGCCACTCAAAATGGCCTGACAGGCTGGATTTGGCCCCCGGGCCGGACTTTGGGCAGGCCTGCTCTACAGTAAATTAACCAGCAGTGCCCTATTTTTATTATTACTAGAAATGTATCATTGTTTCATCATTACAACTAATTCTGAAAGTGATTTGACAATGGTTGACATCCAAATTATTTTCTCATTAAAGATAGCAAACTGGCTAAGTTTCTTAATTTAGTATCTGTCTTGATTCTTCCTAAACCACCTTGTGATAAGTCATTCTTTTACTTTTGTGGAACTGATATTATGCATATCAGGATGATCAGTCCCCCCCCCATAATCATTAGCTTAATTGATTTTCCCACATACCAAACAATAGCACAGTTATATGTAAGATAACGTACATCCTGTATTTCTAAAACTCATTTATTTGGTTGGTCTCCCTTTTATCAGTGGATTCCCTTATATCAGACTGCGCTGCTCCAATTGTCAGCATTTTTTGAAAATTTAATCTAGCAGCACTAAAGTGCTTCATAGCCCTTGCCCCTAAGGGGGAAAAGTGACAGTTTTGTGTTATTACAAGTTTCTTGTAAATAATTTGGAGCTTAATGGATGAAAAAATTTCATTTGGGAATATTCTACATTGTGGCATTGTGGCTACTGTTATAGCTACCACCCATAATATCTGGATCATGAACAAAAGGAGCTGCCATTGGTCCCAAACTTCAGCCAGATCAAGTGCAGGAACATTATGACGGGACTTTTCTGAAGCAAAGCAGCTCAAGATCTGATATCTGTCAGATTGCTGAAAAGCCTCGTATATGCCTGAGTTCCATAATGGAAGAAATATGACAGAGAGGCATAATAAAAGAATAAGGAACAAACAGATTTTCAAATTATTTTGTGAACTTCTATTCTCAGAATAAAAGCTTCTTCTTCTATCAGAATGCAATTATGTTTGATTACTGTGCTGATGCTACAAGAAATTTCCTCAATCTTGCTGTAATATAGGCGTAAAATTACTGGAGTTTTAGTAAGAGGAATCAGTGTCAATACTATGCAAAAGACCAAACTAAACAATGATATAATTCTTTTTTTGAGGTGTGTGTGTCTAGATTTGGCTGGATTTATTCTCATTTATTGTAACAATTTATTTTAACGATGCTTTCGATTCCTTTCAAAAAGGGATGCGTTTGCAAGCAAGTAACTTGAATTCTGCTGCATTTGTTGAACGAGAAGCTGTACACTTAAGGGACGGTTATCTCTGTTCTGCAGAGTCTCAACACTTGGTTTTCCTGTGAAATCTTTTGATGCAGTGAAATGTGGATAAATTAAATGCACATAGCACTTCTGCCTGAGGTAGAGTGGCAGCCTGAATGCTTTAAGGTGTTACTCCAGATCACTGCACCTCAAGGAATAGAATATGAACACACTTTTGGAATCTTCACACATTAGAGCCCTATTTGAGTTCAGTATAACTGAAGTAAAGATGAGTCAAATCACAATACTACAGATGTTGTGTAGGCACTGTAGCATTTCCCACATGTCCTATGCTTGTACCACACAAAGATCTATCACTGGGGAGAACGACTGTAGGGCTATATTGTCCCTGTTCTATGTGTAGCCCATCACAATTAAAATCAAATGATTTTAACTCATAAAACCTTTCTCTGGAAATTCAGATGTAGCACCTCTGCTTAATTTTGGTGTTGTGTAACTCGATATTTTGCAAGCAATATATTTGAGTCTTTTGGCCTTCCATATTTTATCATTAGTAATGCTCCAAATCAGGAACATTGCCATTCATAGGATTTCAAGGCCAAAATGAGAGATGGGAGGTTGAGCCTTTGAGATATTACAGAAGTAGGGGGAAACAAGGGTAGGGAAAGGACAGGACTGATTCTTAAGTTTAGAAAAGGATAGCAAGTGGTCTGTTCTCTGCTTTGCTCAAAATGGCATGATGCACCTAAGATATGTGCTTACAGTGGCTCTCTTTCTCCAATAGACGTATTTCCCCCTGCACCTGTGTTTCAAAGGTTGCCTTTGCAGTAAGTCATGGGGTGGAGATGCATGATTAAGCTTTAAAATCAATTATCCTCCTGTGCTACCACTTCATTACCGGACATTTGTCTCTCTGCCTGGAGACATATAGAAATGTAGCAATTCTCTGAGAGATCAGATGACATTCTGAGACCTGGTAACCCTATCAGTAGTGGTGTGTGCCATTTTATTATTTCTTTCTACTTGCTGTCTCATAAGTTGTACTAAAACAGCCCTGATGTTTAGCAGGGACTGTTGGTTGTCCATACTGAATTTGTCCACATTTAAAATCAATACTGCTTCAATTGCCGAAAGATTGCAGGTAATTCTTTGCATAACTGAAACAAACGTCCTTTCAATTGGTGCTTGATTGCATTTTTTTTTTTAAAAAAACCCACAATACAATAAAACAGACTTCCTTATAACTTAGGTATGGCTTTACACAAATGTATGCAGGACAGCTCTATCAACAGGTGTGATGACAGAGGCTACACTCTGCACTATAAGATGGAGGGAAGGGAAGTAGAGAGGAGCACTAGCATCAAAATTTGGATTTGGGATTTAGAATTCAGAATTCAGGATTATAGCAGATTCAGATTTTTTTTTTAGTTGAACTGTTTGGATAACCAGAACTCTGGAAATCTGTAATAGGCATATTGATGTAGAACCCAGCACAGTGGGAATGCCAGCAGCATTGGGGAAGTAGAGGACAAATTTCTCTCTCTCTCTCTCTCTGTTGTGTTGTGTTGTGTTGTGTTGTGTTGTGTTGTGTTGTGTTGTGTTGTGTTGTTACAGTAGTGACCAACTCTTTGTGATTCCATGTCCATGGAGTTTTCTTGGCAGGAATATTGGAGTGGTTTGCCACTTCCTACTCCAGGCGCCTACAGCACCTGGTATTCCCTGGTGGTCACCCATCCAAGTACTACCCAGGGCCGACCCTGCTTAGCTTCCAAAATCAGATGAGATCGGATGTGCTTAGGGCATCTAGGCAGTTGAAATGGGACTGGGGAATCAGCAAATACCCTGGGCAGCACTGGTAGGCAGATTGGACATTCCGTGGTGGAGGGGGAAGTGTGCCAACAGCATGGACTACAGCATAAGCGAGTAGAATCTTGGAGTAGCAGTTGGAAGAATGAAGAATTTGGAAGGAGGGATCAGCAGACTAGCAGTAGTGGCAAACCTTCAGCACTCCAGATGTTTTGGACGACAACTCCCACAGTCCTTTGTCATTGGCAATACAGGCTTGGAATTCTGGGAGTTGTGGTCCAAAACATGAAGGCTTTGAAGGTTCACTACCACTGGACTAAGGCATGACATACTTAGTACTATGATCAGAGTGTATTCTTGTCTCTTACTTAAAGGGGACTTCAGATAGCCAGCAATGGTAGGTTGATCTTAAGGAAAATATTTTTTCTACTGATCCAGGTTCCAAGCAAGGTAGCAATCCCACTGTGTCAAGAAACTGGCAAATGAGGAGATGATGGTCTCAGTTGTCTTTGAAACTCGAGCTTGTTAGCTTGTGCTAGAGAAGGGTAGGTAAGATGAAAAGGGAAGAAATAGCCTGTTAATTGGAATAGTTGTGCCAGTTGTGTCTTATCAGTTTGTGAGGATGAATTTCAAAGGTCACAGAACATTCTCTCCTGGTACCAAGATACTTAATGAGAACTGGTTTCTTCTGAGAAAAAGGGAGATGGGAGGAGTGAAGTTAGTATAGCAAAAGTTATTTCCTTCTGGAAGTTTCAGTGTGACCTGGGACCTGATTGGTGGAACACACTTGAAAGGTCTAGATTAGTAAGATGAATGATGGATATAAAAATGGCATGCGGGATTTGTTTAGCCTAGCTACTCTCAGGAGTTTGCTATGCTTGCCTGCTGTCTTGCTTAATAGTGTATACCCTGCATATACTCTGCATATATTTTACTATGTCGAAGTTCTGCTTCAATATTTATTTATTTATTTATTTATTTATTTATTTATTTATTTATTTATTTATTTATTTATTTATTATATTTATTAACTGCACCAACTTTTCCAAAGGGAACTCTGGGTTGTAATACAAATTATTTTGGTTAGCTAGCTTTCTTATATTCTGTGGGAACTGTTCTGGCGTTGCATAGCCCAATGTTGGCGAATCTATGACATGGGTGTCAAAGGTGGCACTCGGAGCCCTTCCTGTGGGCACCCGACATTGTCCCTTCACAGTCACCTGTATTTAGGTTAAATTGCTGTACTGGCACTTTGCAAAATAATAGTGGGATTTGAATCACATTTTGGGCACTCAGTCTCTAAAAGGTTCGCCATCACTTGCATAGCCTTAGATCTTTTGAGTATGCATTGGCTTTGCAAACATTTTCATTACTTTAGAGGTTTTTGGAACTGCTTGTATGTTATATTTTAGCCTAGTATACAGTATCTCAGGAGTCTGTTTTGTTCATATATTGCTTTGCAGCCTGACTTGTATCTGGTGTATGCTCTGGAACATGCAGTGTGTAATCATTAGCTTAGGTTACCTAGCTTTCTTATTCTCTTTTGGAAACTGTTTTGGGTGTGTTCTTACCTCAAACCTTAAATCTTTTTGAATACTTATTTGCTTCACAGCTTTTTGGTAGTATTTTGTGACTTTTGAAATAGTTTGGAAATAACCTTTTTTGCATTTTTCTTGAAGAATCTTTAGCAAAATATAAAATTTTAGAACACCTTGGTTATCTGGGGAAATAAGGTGGTTATTGGTACTAAAGGAGGGCCTTGCCTCAATTGCCTATTGAATATCTTTATATTTGGTATTCCTATTTTGTCATGTTGGCGTGAGATTCAAAAGCACATAACCTTGTGATTTTTAGTAACTCCTTGCAGCACTTACCAACCATGGTGACTGAAGATGTTGAAAAGGGTGCTGGGCAGGATGATTTCCCCCAGCCATTAGCACAATTTGGCTCTCCTAGAACATGCCCACACCAGGAAAATTTGGGCAGTGTGGCAAAATGGTTTGTGTGGCCCTCTGATCTAGCCACAATCATGACACCCCCTCCATCTGCAAAGCCCCTCTCTTTTCTTCCCACATCCTGTTCTGTTCCTTCTTTATCTTGTGAATGCCTTCGTGGGAAGACACTTGCAAGTGGCAGCTGTATTTTAATGCATAGTACGCTTGTGATACCTGTATCTAGGTGCAGCCATTCTAGATGTCTGTGAAGATTCTCAGTCATCCAGGTGAGTTTATCTGGAGGTTAAGTCATGGCAACTGGACTTATTTTTTTGATTGATCAAAACGTTTTGCTACTCATCCAAGCAGCTTCGTCAGTCTGAGAAAAGTTAGAGGTGAGTCCTCCATTTTATAGTTCAGGGTGAACTCAGAGTAACGAAGCTGCTTGGATGACTAGGGAAATGTTTTGATCTCTCAAGAAAAGAAGTTCAGTTGCCATGACTCAACTTCCAGACCCATTCTAGATTGTTTTTCTAACTTGACAAATGACTATCACTGTAGAGTTTCAGCTTTCTCTTCAGCTTTTCTGGTCTAAGTGGGTAAAAATGAAAAATGAATTAATGAACCAACAAAACAAAAATTTTCAAAAAAAAGCATTAAAAATGAAACAAAATGAAATTAAGCCTTTAACGAAATGAAACAAAACAGCATTTTTTTCCCAGTTTTTGCCCATATCTAGTCTAGATCAATTCTTTATTCAGGTTTCTGCACGTGGTTTTTCTCTTGCAACAGAGACCTAGGTTTTGCCCACTTCTCTCTCTCTTGTTTTGTCCTAATTTGCCGCAGTCCTCTTCAGTTATCTTCAGTTTTATCAACATGCTTAGAGAGGAGCAGCTATCCCCTTGCCCTTCCCTCAATGGTTTTGTCCATTGGAACAGAGGACAGGAACAAGTCCGAAGAGGAAGGTCACTGTGGTGTAGACATGAGAATGGGGCAAGTAGATCCAACTTTTTGTCTGTAGCCATGCCCATGATGCTGGTCTGCAGAATGGATGAATGGGGCCTTTCTCTATGATAGCTGCTGGGTTGTGGAATCCTCTTCCTCAGGAGGTTAGGTTGGCCACTACCCTTTTATCTTCTTGATAGCAAACAAATATCTGCTTAAACTGTGTGTTTTCAAATTTTACATTTTACATCTTTTAAATTACTGCTGTAGTGTTCTTGAACAGCCTGAAAAACTCACAACAGCTATACTATCGCAGACGTTTTAACTTTGTAATTTATTACGTTTTTAGTCTAAGTTGCACTAGTCTTTGTGTTACCTTGAATCTCTCACTGGGAGAAAGGGAGCCTATAAATGAAACGAACAATCAGAAAGCATCTTTGATGAATCAGAAGGCATATTTCTCTATAACCACCGATGTTACTTTTCTTCCTTGTCAGATTCCTGTTTTCAAAAACCCTTCAGTTCAGAATCTCATCTAGTTAACGCCAGACCTTTCTGTATGCAGATGAGTCTTTCAAACAAAAACCCATTTCAAACCCCCATTTTATCTACACCATTCCAAAACCAAATACAAAATGGCTGAAAATTCCATTCTGTCAGAAAGGACATTAGCTTTGATTGGCATGTCTGTTGATATCAGTTTCTGAGGAAAAGAATCAACACCAGGGAAAGGTTCTGCTTTGTTTCTGCTGGAGGCTTCTCAGATGTATGTGATTTGCTGCTTTTGGATATGGAAGCTGTGTCCTGGGCCCTTACATTATTTGATGAACTATGCAAAAGTATTTCAGTGAGTTCCTGTGCTTGATTTTTCTTATCTTTTGCAGTGAATGTGCAATTGTAGAAATAATTATAATGCTGGATTGTGATGAAATGACATTCATGTCTTTGTGTGCAATGCATAAACAAGAATTTGTTACCTCTCATGGCCAACCTATCCAAAACTGCAAAATAGTGTTACAGTGCTCTATTGTATGGGGGCAGGGAAAAGATATGGAAAACAAGGGGAAATGAGTAATGAACTCTTCTATCCCAAATGGAACCTGGCATTGGGGGCAATTTAGAGAAGCTATTCAGAAGGCAGTTAGCAAGCTGTTCTGTATAAATCCCACAGCTGGGATCAAGCGGAAACAAGAAAACAGAATGAAGTTGCAAGCAATAAATATTTCGCTGAAGTTACCAGAGACCTTTCTTTAATGAGCCTTGCTTGTGAATAAATAATGCAGAAGGATGCTGTTAACCATGGGGATAAGCTCTGCACTATCTTAAATATTTCTGTGGTTCCAACATTTTAATCCCACTGCCTGCTAATTCTGGAAACCCAACGCCTCAGATACGAGGCAGAGCTTTATCATGAAAGCAAATCAACAGATGGCTGAGTTATTTTTTTTTTAACTTCAGACATCATGTCACTTTGGATAGGAATGGTCTGTATATTTCTTCATCAAGAATGAGAAGGTGGACATGGTGTCCACATCATGGCTTTCCTATATTGCAGTCATGACCTTGTGATGATTTTGCAGTTTGTGTGTTAGAGCCATTGAAGTCAACCATAACACCACACAATGAAGTCAGGTCTTCGGATCTTCTGAGAGCTGGCGTCCACATCTCTTTGAATTAGACGCACAAAACGGTGCCAACCAACAGGAATTCTGGGATCAGATCCTGAAGAGCACTGCATGGCAGAACAAAAGTGCACCAGAGTACATGAACAGAAGCCCAAGTTCTGCGTCTTTGCCTCTGTTCTGCAGAGTCGGATGTCTAATTCTTAACGGTACAGAACGAAGAAGGTCTTGTTGGTGTCCTGATTAATTATGAAACTTGTGACTCAGGCAAATTGTGTTCTTTTATAGTAATATAGTGTAAGATGAGGCCATTTACTGGATAATTGCTCCGTCGTGGGATTGTACTGTTCTGCAGTACTGAATGTTGGAAGCAGCTAGGCAGCAGCAGAATCGCTATTTTGGGCGGTGGAGATTTATAGCTTATAAAAGGGAACATTCAGCAGGGTAGAATGGTGAAGAGGGACCTCTCTGCAAAGGACTATAATTTCCTTGGCATGACAAAGTTGTTTTGCATCTTGGGTTCTTGATTTTCTTTGAACTAATTTAGTGTACAATCTCTCTCCTCTTCCTTTTCCTTCTAAGCTTGAGGAAGCTAAACACTCTGTGCCTTTTTGTCATCCATGTTACTACTTAAATGCCGATGAAGCAGACCAACCTTTACCACTGTTGTACAAGGTTTCTTCCTTGATTGCTTTTATAATATTGGCCTTAATTAGTGTTAGGCTTCAAGAACTGGCTCATGCTTGCCATGATAGCCCATCTGCTTGGTCACATGCTAGGCTTCAATTGTGGGTTTAAGTCTTCATTAAAGCGTGACATTAAAATGTGACATTTCCAGCAATACGCATAATGTGTATGTGCAGGTATACAGAGTAAATATGCATGCTTTTTTCTTTTTCTGCAAGTGCCATTGCGTATTTGCCTTATTTGTTTGCAGAGTGCACCTGGGTCATACTGCTCCAATGGTGAAAGCTCATAATATGCAGGATATTTTCATATGAGCAGGTAACTGTGACAACCTGCGAGGAAGAGGAAAATAACACTAGACAATTCAAACTTTGGGGGAGGCAAGGATATTTAATTATTTTATTTACATTGTTATGTGCCATCAAATCATTTCTGATCTGTGGGAACCCTACAAAATAATGGCCTCCAAAATATCCTGTGGTAGACAGCCTTGTTCAAATCCTGCAAAAATAAAGGCCATAGCTTTTCCTATTGGGCCAATTCATCTTATGTTTGGTCTTCTTCTGTAGCATTCCCCAGCATTGTTGTGTTCTTCAGTGAGTCATTTTTTTGCTTCTAGTGAGGGTTCAGTGATTTGGTCTAGAATCCACTTATTTGGTCTTGTTGTTTGTTCTGCAGTCTATTCATGGAACTCTACTCCAATTCAGAATTGCAAATGAGTGGATTTTTCTCCTGTCCCTTTTCTTCTTTTTCTAGTGTTCACATCTGGATTATCAGGAATGCTTCAAGATGAAGGATTTTGCTCTTCATCTCCAGAGCAACATCCTGACACTTGAAAATGTCTTCTAGTTTCTTCACAACTGCCTTCCAAGTCTCTGTCTTCATTTGATGTATGGACTTCAGAATCCATTTTATGGATGATTGTTTGAGTTGTAAGATTCATTGCTTTTCTGCCATGGTGCCTCCTGAAACAATGCACAATAGACCAATTAAGTAAAAAGAGATTAAAAACATTATTTAGAAGCAAGTTTAAAGCAACCTTTGAAAGACAGTGGACATCTTAGGAGGTATTTGATGTGCCAGGCCAAATGCTCTTTCCCACTTTAGTTCAGCACTGCCTTAAGTTAAGAAATCATAATGGGTATTTGTTTGGCTCAGCATGCAACTTGTAATGTCTACAGTGATTTTTCAGCTTGGGGCAATCTGCCTCCTTGTTATACCATCTGCATAGACATGCTAGAGGATTTCAGTTAAACTGCTCTGCTTATTAAGAGGAGTGACAGGAAAATCAATTAATTTCATTTTATTTCACAAGGGTGGTTACTTCACGTCCTTTCTCGAGCCGAGGTGAACTTGCCTCTGTGTTGAAATCAGTTTTCAACACGGATTGAGAAGTGGATTGAAAATATTCCCGAGCTCCAGGATGGGAATCTCTCACCCCGCTTGGAGCGCAATTCAGGGGGTGTGGTTGGGGTGAACTCGGATTGACCCCACAAGGATGTGAGGTTCTGTTCCTTTGAACTCAGATTGACTTCACAAGGACGTGAGGTTACATTCCTTCGAACTCAGATTGACCCCACAAGGACATGAGGTTATGTTCCTTCGAACCAGTCTCCAGCGGGGCCGCGAACTGCAGCAAGAGGGACGTGAAGTATCAGCCATAGATGCCTTAAAAATCTGAAATCCTTTCCCTTTAGAATATGAAAACGTGTGTATTTTAGTAGATTCTTAAAAAACAAAATGAAAACAAACATTTCATTTACATCAGCCAGGATCAGTTTGGACTTCCATGCATGGTGTAGAGCAGTGCACCCCAACCTTTTTGTCTCCACGGACCGGTATTTGTTTGATTATTTTCCCGTGGCCCGGGGGTGGGGGTGGGGAGGGGAGATGGGGGTGTGGGGGGGCAGGGGAGGGTGTGGGGGTAGGGGATGGGGGAGGGAGGAGGGGAGGAGGAGGTGCAGGGGTGCTTGGCGTGTGTACCTTGGGGGCCACAGGAGCGGCGGCGGCGCTTGCTGGCTGGGGGCGTCGGGCGTGCGCTCCCCCAGCACGCGCACGGGCAGGGGGGAACCTGGGGCTCCTGGGTGGGCGGGCCCCCGCCTCCTCCTCCTGTCGGCGGCCGGAGGCAAGTGGCGGCGCAGAGATGCCCCAACCGAGGCGGGCCGCGGCGGCCGTGGCCACGGCAGCCGCCCGGGTTCTCAAGGGCACCTCTGTGCCGCCGCTTGCCTCCCGGCTGCAAGGGAGGGAGGCTGGCTGGGGTGGCGTCTCCAGCCCGAGGGCGCCACCGGGACCGCCGAGCAGGTGCCAACAGGAGGAGGAGGCGGGGCCCGCCTGCCCAGGAGCCCCGGGCTCCCCCCACCCCGCCCGTGCGCCGTGCCCGGTGACGGCGACTCCTCCTCCGGCTGCCCGCGGGAGAGAAGAGGAGGAGGAGGAGGGCGGCGGAGGAAAAGGGGAGGAGCCTCCCCGGCCTCCCCAGGCGGCCCGGTGCCAACCGGTCCACGGACCGGCACCGGTCCGCGGCCCGGGGGTTGGGGACCACTGGTGTAGAGGATCTTACTGTGCTCACCACCACTGAGCGGTGGAAGACAAGCAGCTTCTCAAGAAAGCAAGGTGGGAGGAGGAGGTGGTGGCAAAATTGAATATACAGTACATGGATTAAACTTCAGAGTCTAACAAGTTATGCTTGAAAAGCCCTGGATGAATGGACCCATTTTGCTCCCACACTTATTTTTTGAAAATCTCAGGTTCTCATCTTTCACAAGTTAAGAAATTAGTGTGTGGGGATCTGCTCTTATTAAATTAAAATCCTTATTAAAGACATACTGAAATGAGCTTATTTAAGGTTGACTGTGGAGATCCTCAGTCATCCAGGTGAGGGTATCCGATAGCTGAGTCATGGCCACTGGACTTCATTTCTTGTAGGATTCAAACATTTCACTAATTTTTGGACATTTTTTCCTCTGTTAGCAAATATGCTGAATAATATAATGTAGAAAAATTATAACTCACTTCAGATAGAAGGTTGTTATAGATCTTATATAAAATATGATTTTCATATTTCAGGTATCAAAAAAGGATCACCAGAAGGGGTCCATCAGATGTACAAACTGGTATCACCGGTTCCAAGCTGTGACACCTTTTATAAAGCTGAAGACAGCGTAATTAGCATAAGGCCTATCCTACAGCAAGAGTAACAGGGCATATAAAAGTTTATTCTAATACTTCTCCCTTTCTTATAAAGACATGGCATAGGTGTCTGCTGCAAGTATTTCACAAGTCAGCTTCATATTCTGTTTTTCTGTATTTTCTACCTTGGAGCATTGCAGTTAGCCAAAACTGGAAAAAGTTCAAAGACAAACATGTTTTAGTTCTCTAAAAGCGAGACCTTATCAGAATTACTTTCTACACACCCTTCAGCTTTTTCATCCAAGTAGCTTATTCAGTTTCAGTAGACAAGTCAGTTGTCCGGATAGCTTAGTATGCGAGGTATCTAGTCGGTAGTTTGATTCCCCATTATGCTTTCCCCAGGGGAGGACTCAGCCTGTGTAGCTTTGGGCAAGCTTGACCTGACGGTGCTTTTTAGTGGCTCTTAAATGGAAGCTGAGACAGCAGATGGATTTGATGGGGACATCTCCACATCCCAAAAAATGGTCTGACTTTCAGATACCTGGCCTGTCTCTTGCCTCTTCTCTTCATTTTACTCTTGGCCAGTCAGTACATTATAGCTACAAATCACTTATTGGCTGTAAATCAGTCCTAGATTCTGGATGCCGTATTCCTGAGTATGGGCAGCAGGGAAATTGATTAAGTGCTTTGTCAATTTGCTTTCAAGTGCAGCTAATAGCTGCCCCATTGGGAACGACTGAGGCCTAATGAAATGTTCAGGCTGAAGAAATGAGAAGGTTATCTCCACCACAGAGAGGAATTCATATGCTCTTCTTGCTGGGAGCATGCAGTAGCTGACTGGGGTGGATTAGGGTTTGAAGAGCAGACAGTCTTTCCTCACCACTTGCCATTAGCATCTTACACACCTTTCAAGTATGTTCTCTTGGACCTGTGATGATCTCTCCATGTTTGCTTCCATGCCGGTTCCTATGTGTACAGGCATTGCTTAATAATGAGTATTCTTGTGAGCTGGCCTTAAGGGTTCAATTTAATATGCTCTGAGACCAGTTCTTGAGCAGTTTTTTAAATTCCTCAGTCCTATCCCCCTGCACCTTGTATTGTACTTCATAACAACAGCAACAGCAGCAGCAGCAACAAAAACCTACAGGAAGATAGTATTTATCAGTCTTTTTCCAAACTACCAAAGCAAAATAACAATAAAGGGAATTTAAAGTTCAATGAAATGAGTTTTAAACCATTTTAAAAGCCAGCTTTTAGAAACAATGGGCCTTTTCACACGACTCCTAAAATCCGTGGCAAATGGCTCCCAGATCCGGAGCTTAAAATTGTTTCCCCACCACCTCCGGAGTTTACAAAAATTAAGTGCGACCACGCCCACCTAAGCAAGTCCCGGCGCACTTTTCAGGTACCTGGTCTCAGGAGCTGAAAAATTTCTGATGCAGAAGTAAAGTAGTGAGTGCCCTGCTCTCCTCGCCTTGTGTTTGTTTTTTTGTCCCCACCGCCCCTTTAAGAGACAGGAATCATGACGACGACGGGGCTTGGGGCAGCTTCCACCAGCAGATGGAGGTGAGCCTGCATTTTTTCTCCCTTTTTTCTCCCTCCCCTCACGCAGACAGGAGCCAGGGGGTGCGACAAACCCCCAAGATCTCTGGTCTGAATTTAAGTGGCCAGCGGATCTTAGGGGGTCGTGTAAAAGCACCCAATAACAGTGAGGTGAGGTGAGTTTTGACTTGGGATTACCCTTTTAAGGATTCTCAAGGTCTAGTGTGCTTGGAAGTGGCACCATGCAGATTGCCTGAGGCCACATAGGCTGACTCTTCTGGGATGCACAGTAGAGATTTGAACTCTCAATTTTCTATTATGCATATGTGCAACCAGATGCCTAACTCACTGAGCTATCCAGCCAGCCATCTTCCTCACATTAGATAAAACACAGATGGGTCTCTATGGATGTCTACAGAGTCCACACCTTTCCCCAGACCAGCTGTGGACTGCACAGAAACCTCCCAGCAGCACTGGAAATGGCAGGAGATTACCTAAAACATCTATCTAACAAAAGTAAAGCCCGCCATGATATCCTACTTCACTAATCAGATTAATGAAGCTCATAACCATCAAACTTTTTCATCCAGGACTAGTTCCAGTGTTAGGGCTCCAAGTAGCATATTCTGCATCAGATTTTCAGTCTATTAAAAGATCAAAGTGGAGACCACCCACTGGGATCTTGATCACCAATGTTTATTAATAAATCAAACTCAAACGTCCTTCACATCATCTTGTCTCATTATTTTGACACAACTTCAACCGGTGACATCTTCTGATGTGGACGGGGTGCTTGATCACTGCAAGGCCACTTCCTCCTCCTTAGATCCTTAGACAAATGTCTGGCTTGTGGGGAAAAAATCAATTTTAAACAAAAATGACCAGGAACCTAAGAAAAAGTGTGTTGTGTCCTCATTTTAAAAGAAGAGTTTTCTGGAAATTTTTGGAATTGAAACTCCTCCATTTTGCTTCCAAAGTTCTTTGTGGTTTGGAGGTTCAGGACTCAGGAGGTCATGAAAAGCAGCTTTCAGGGCTACACACTTCTTGCAGTGCACATGACTTATCTTCTTGTTCTATACAGCATGGTTTATGAAGACATAATTGGCCCTGAGATAACACTTCTTGGGCACATTTGAGGCCCTTTGCTTCGATATTTCATTCAGCCTCTTATGGCCTACTGAAGAAGGGCAGCACATTCCTTCTCAACTCAGGTTTTCAGCTGAGTTCAACTGCAAAGCCTCTCAAATTTTTCTCAGTTTCTCACCAACAGAAGCCATAAGAATGTCTGTCAGATTAAGAGCTCTTCTAGACTTGTCAGAGCTGCTCAGCCAGTAACACAACTGTTCTTGTTACTGAGGCGTGACTCCAAGCACTTGGGGTGAGACACTGCCTTAAAAACCATGTTCTGCTTCCAACCGGTAGACTCATAAAGTCACTCAACTGGCTGCTTCTATCAAGGTTTGGACAGATGATAGATTTTGCAGAGAATTGACACAGAACGCTTCTGGTCAAATTATGATTATGCTGCTGGTGACTTGGTATTTCGGATACCAGTGAGGAGTGCATGCTGGGAGACATGGCACTGAAAATGACAGGAGAACAAATACAATCTTTCACATCAAGACCGACACAGGTCCACGCAAAGACCACGGCTGCATATTTCCAAGTGAAGACTGTATAGGACAAAGAAAGAGAATTTCCAGCACCTGCTGCAGTTCTTCATTTTCTTTCCTTTGTTTGCTTGGCAAGAACTTATCAGACCCACAGATGCTGTGCAATCCATTGCTCACCACTGTTCTTTCGTGCCTTCTGTGGTTGCTTCAAAGGCACAGGTTTCATGTTATTATCTTCACTTGATTTCAACCCAGCTCTTTAAAGACATAACCTTTCCAAAGATTTCAGTTCATGCCCCCAGATCTTTGTGTGACACAACATTAAGTCATTTTGTCATCTTTTGCCTCTTCAGTCCCACCAGATTTGTACATTGCTCATTCAAGCAATGTCTCAGCTTCTTTCTTTTCTTCTTAAAAATATTCAATGGATTTTACTGAAAGCTTGCAACCAGCATCTTTCAAATCCTGCTCCTGAAAGCTTTCTGTCTACCTGATATTTTTTTAGATCTGTGACCTTCCAATAGTTTCACATTGAAAGTGACCATTGTGTGATGATCTCTTGTACAGAGATTAATATCCAGATAGTCAGATTATTTTTAAAAAATGAAATAAAATGAAGAACTCTGTGAAAATGGCTAAATGTGGCCTTCTATAGAGTTCTATTGGTTTGTGTCTTATTATTTTTGAAAATTTAATGTTTTATTTTGTATTATTTCTTCTACTGATGTGATCCCTATAACACCTGATAAAAGTATTCCTACTAAAACAGCTCTAGAATTATTTGATTTATTGACAGTTTTAGTACACTTAAATGTGAATGACATTAACCATACTTTTTCTGTGCATTTCAGTCTACATTTCTCTCAATCTCTTGTAATACACAACAAAATTTTAAAAGTGGTTCTGAGAATATGCTTTGGATATTCTTTGCATATCTGGAACAAGTTAATTTTAAATTGGTGCTTGATTGTATTAAAAACACATATATACATGACACAACAAAACAGACTTTTTTACAGCTTAGGTATGACTTTGCACAATTGTATGTATTGTAGCGTGGGATTAGTGATTCAGCAGTGATTTCAGCTCAGAGACAAAGCAGGCTGGAGACAGCTTCTAGAGAACAGCTCTTTAATCAGGGAGAGACAAGACTGAGGACTGGGGAGAGGGAGTTACATTTATAAGGGCCAGGACTGGCTAGGAAAATATACATTTTGGAGGGAACAATTACAACCAATCACAAGGCTGCCTTTTGGCAGGAACCAATAGGATTGAAGATCCAAATGCAGCAACTAGAATCAACCAATAGGCCTGTTCCCTTTGGAACATGGAAGGCAGTTACTTCAACAAGCAATTACAGATCAATACATAACAGGATGGAGGACAGTTCTATCAATGGGTGTGATGACAGAAGCTACAACCGACACCATAGGAGAGAGGGGAGGGAAGTAGAGATGAGGACTAGCACCAACATTTGGATTTGGGATTTGGAGTCACAAATCAGGACTGCAGCCCTCCAGATTCAGAATCTGGATTTTTAAAAAAGTAATTCTGCGAAATTGGATGGAAAAGAGAAGCTGAGTTGGTACCATCTGCTTGCTGGTGGCACCAAGTCCTAAGTTTTTGGACAACCTTTACCAGATACTTTGTGTATTTATTAAATATCATAGGAGATGTAACAGAGCTCTGAAAGAACCCATACAGCAATGGTCAGGGCATTGAAGAATAGTTCCCCAGTACCTCTTTCTAAAACACCTCTCCTACCAGTAGGGATTAGTGACATTGCAAAATAGTGATTCCAAGTCTTATCCCAGAGAGATTTTACCTAGAAGGATATGATGGTTGTTGGTAGTGAAAGCCACTGAAAGGTCAAGGAAAATCCTCAGGAATGCATTTCCCCACCTAGTCTCTGGCACAAATCTTCCACTGTAAAGTGACCAAAGAATTGCTAGATAGCTCAGTGGTTTAAGCATCTGGCTGCAGAGCAGAAGACTGGGAATTTGCTTCCTCACTCTGCCTTCTTGATAGGAGTTGTATTCAGTGATCCATACAGTACCTTTTAACTCTGCAATTTTAAGATTTGTATTACTATTTTTTTTAATAAAGCTATCTTCATCCCATATCCAGCACTGAAACTAGAGTGAAAGTTAGATAATTGTTTTATTCAGGAACTTTGGAAGCTGAGAGGCTTCCAAAATGGAATATTTGAGATTGTCCAGTAATTATCCAGTACAGAGGGGCTCAAGAAAGACATAACTGACTCCTTCAGGAAGGATTCAAAGGAAGCATTCACCACCACCACCCTCACCCATTCAGCTAGTCTATCCCAGCTGCCTAAAGGCAAGAATTCAGCAGACAGAATTCATCTGTTCTGTTCACACCCTCAGGCTGCATAAGCCCTATTAATGCAGGACATGCTGAAGTCAAAAGTTACATCCAAAGAACCTGCCTCAGCCACAGTGCCCATGTCAGAGCTAATCTGCATGAACTGATTTACAAAGTGCATCAAATGGAGTTGCTAAGATTTATTGGAATGAGAGGCTGGGTAATGAAGAGACACCTGTGGAAGAAGTTAAATCATAAGCTCCAGAAGGAGACAGAAAGACAGAATACTTTGGCTGCGTAATGAGAAAGAAAAAATATGGATTGTTACAGCTGTTCACTGAAGATACAGTCACCGAGGAAAGACATGCAGGAAGAAGAGCATCTTGGTGAGACCTGTTAATGGCTTGTTTAAATATGGCACAATAACATTGGTTAGGACTGGCACATCCAAAGTGAGAAGAGTCATACCTCTGATAAGAGAGGAAGGAGATGTAAATGAATGTGGCCCATTGGGAAGCAATGGGACTTTGGCAAGTAAACATCTGCTTCCATGGTATTGAGCCGCTAAAATGCTCAGGCAGCCTCTTTCTGTTTTCCTTTGATTATTGCTTATGCTCCTAAGTATCTTGTTCATATATTTACCTCAGTTAAAAAAAAAGTTAAGCTAAAAAAAGGGAGCCAAATCCAATTATAACCAAACAACCTCTTCTCCATTTCCCTGCCAAGAGAGTTTGAAGATGTGAAATTAAAAAATACAAAGAGATCTATGCTCACAAAAGCTATTTCTTGCTGAGAGAAAATTACTGGATTTTTTTCTAATATTTTCCCTTGCCTCTTCAAATTTTGCAAGCCGCCTGCTTCTTTTTTAAAATTTCATTGACCCATCAATTAACTTTTCCCACTTTATTCTCAGTTTTTTGGTTAACTGTAACAAGAGCAGTAAACATAATGCTTCAGAATCCTTTTAAGTCACTTTGGAAAGGAATTGCTGCAGTCACCCAACAAGCTGATGCCAACTTAATTTTTTTTCATCCTTTCCCAGAAGAGTTATGAATGATTTTATCACCAGCGCCTCCAACCTGTCCTGCCTACTAATGAATGCCAGGTCGGTCCACAACAAGATCCCCATCATATATGATGCCATCAGCAATGGGAGGGCCGACCTGGCCTGTATTACCGAGACCTGGGTGGGTGCAGAGGGGGGGGGCTTCACTCACCCAGCTGTGCCCACCTGGGTTCCTGGTACAGGGAGTGGGCAGGTTGGAGGGCCAGAAGGGGGGGTCACCATTGTTTACAGGGTATCACTTCATGTCAGCAGGGCCTCGACATTGGTCAGTCTAGGGTTGGAATGCCTTCACCTGTTGGTGGGACAGCGGGACAGATTTGGCATTGTGCTGGGCTACCGTGCTCCCCGGAACCCAGCACAATCCCTCCCAGAGCACTCGGAGTTCATCGCCGCAGCTCTGTTGAAGTCCCCCCACCTTTTGGTTGTTGGGGACTTCAATGTGCAGGCTGGCAGTGGACTATCTGGTGCTGCTCTGGAATTCATGGAGTCCATGATCTCCATGGGCCTGACCCAGCATAGTTCTTGCCCCACCCACAGGTCAGGGCATACCCTTGACTGGTATTTACCTCCATGTCGGGGGATTCTAGTCTGGAGGTGGGGGACATTGTTTCCCTGCCTGTGTCATGGACAGATCACCACCTGCTATCTTTCCCCCTGTCGGTTGCCCCCCCATGGGGACCTTCGGCCCCTTGTGTGGGCCTGCCCCCAGAGGCTTCTGGACCCTGCCCTTCAGGGAGCTTCCTGGTGGCTTGGTTGATGATCCAGTCAAGACTGCGGCTGATCTATGGTTTGAAGCAGCTTCCCGCGCCGTCGACCGGATCGCCCCTAAGCACCTCCTCCGCAGCAGAGCTCGACCTTCGCCGTGGTTTACGGCGGAGTTGAGAGCGATGAAGCAGGAGCGGAGGAGGCTGGAGAGCAGCTGGAGACGAAGCCGGACGGCATTCAATAAGACTGCAGTTCTTATCCAGCCTAGGTGCTATTCTCAGCGATCAGGGAGGCTAAAACATCATATTACTCCCTGAGAATTGGTGAGGCCTCGAACCGCCAGGCGGAACTTTTCCGGGTGGTCCGGGACCTCACCAATCCTAGTCTGGCGAGGCCTCCATCTACTTAGTTCAGTAGTGAGAATTTTGCAGTCTTTTTTCGATCCAAAATAGAGGCCATCTGGGCCGGCTTCGAATCCGGTTGCACTAGCCCTCCCTTGCCATTCCCTGTCGCTGCACCCCCTCGGTGTCCTCGATTGGTGGAGTTTGGGCCTGTTTCCCCTTTGGAAGCCTCCAGGGCAATTGCCCATTGCCAGCCCGCGTCCACCCCCTTCAATCCTTGCCCCGCCTGGCTTCATAAAAGCTGCTGGAGGGTGTATGCCTGAATGGGCTTCTGCCATTGCCACCGCCTCCTTCAGTGAGGGGGTCTTCCCCTCCTGCTTGAAGGAGATGGTGGTTTTTTGAGAATGGGCTTTACCACCATCTCCTTCAAGCAGGAGGGGAAGACCCCTTGCTGAAGGAGGCGGTGGTAAAGCCCATTCTCAAAAAACCTGGCATGGCATTGGACCAATTGGCTAACTATTGTCCAATTGCCAATGTCCCCTTTATGGGCAAGGTTATTGAGAGGGTGGCCGCGATCCGGATTCAATCCTTTTGGAGGAACATCAGTGCCTTGACCCATGCCAGTCCAGGTTCAGGCCGGGCTGGGGGACCGAGACAGCTTTGGTCGCCCTGCAAGATAACCTAATCCGGGTGGCCGACAGGGGTTGCTCTACCCTGTTGGTTCTCTTGGATTTGTCAGCGGCCTTCTTTAACGTCGACTACAGTATCTTACTGGACCAGCTTTCTGAGGTATGTATCGGAGGCACTGTTCGCAGTTGGCTCCGGTCCTTCTTGGAGGGTGGGCCCCAGTATGTGCAACATGGCGGAGAGTTGTCGGCCCCATGGACACTCCCTTGTGGGGGTTCCACAGGGCTCATCTTTCTCCCCCATGTTGTTCAACATCTATGTAAGACCGCTGGCTGGGGTCATTTGGAGATTTGGAGTCTGCTGTCATCAGTACGCTGATGACACACAGCTGTATCTCTCCTTTTCCACCTCTGCAGTGGAAGGTCTCCGGACTCTTGACCAGTGCCTGGAGGCGGTCATGGCATGGACCAGGGCCAACAGGCTCAGGCTCAACCCCGAGAAGACTGAGGTGATGTTCTTCGGGAGTTCTCCATCTGACTATGAGGGCCCACTCCCCAGTCTGGAGGGAGTTTCCCTCCAACTGGCGGACAGGGTTCGGAATATGGGCGTGGTTCTGGATCCGGCACTGTCCTTGGATGCCCAGGTGGCTGCTGTGACCTGAACCGCTTTCTTCCATCTGCACCAAATTGCCCAGACCCGCCCATATCTAGACAGCAACTCCCTGAGAACTGTAGTGCAAGCGCTGGTGATCTCGAGGCTGGACTACTGCCACGCTCTCTACATAGGGTTGCCCTTGACTCTCCTCCGGCGTCTGCAGTGGGTACAAAATGCGGCAGCCAGGCTGGTGGCGGGTGTGTGCCGTCATGACCACATCACCCCAGTCCTGGCTTGCCTGCATTGGTTGCCTGTTGCGTCCCGGATCAGATTGAAGGTCTTGGTTTTAGTTTATAAAACCCTCCATGGCTTGGGCCCAGACTACCTGGCAGAGTGGATCGCCCAGCGATCAACCTCGGCCTGACCAGTTCGGCAGTCACAGGCGCACTCGCTTTGGGTTGTCACCCCCAGAGAGGCCCGGAAAACCTCCACCTGAAACTGGGCCTTCTCAGTGGCTGCCCCCTCTCTGTGGAACAGCCTACCCAGCGAAGTGCGCTCCACAGAGTCCCTGTTGGCCTTCCGCAGAGCATGGAAGACCCTGCTCTTCTGCGAGGCTTTTGGTGACCTAGTTATTTTTTTTTGGCCCGCCATGAGCTCATCAGCTCAGTTAGTGAGTGCTCTGTTGTTGAGCCTCATACGTTTTTATGTCAAGGGTGCTATTTGTCATATTTGTTATATTTGTTTAAATTTGTCTTGTTTGTTTTTGTATTGTATATTAGCTGAATTTATCAGCCCACTGTAAGCCGCCCAGAGTTCCCATGGGAAGATGGGCGGGGTAGAAATTCAATAATAAATAAATAAATAAATAAAACCCTTTAGTTTTTTTTTAGTTTTTTTATTATTTGTATACCGCCCACTTGCAAAAGCAACTCAAGGCAGTGAACAACAACAAATTAGCATAAATAAGGGATTAAAACAGAAACCATAAACAAAGAAATCAATATATATATATAATACAACAGTATAAAAACAGAGATAAAGACAAAAATATATACCCTTCCTGAGATCTCTTTTAGTGGCAAAGGAAAATGCTCATTTTCCCCCTATGGTCCATCTGAATGTTTAGTCTGGGGCAGAAACTCTTTCTAAAGCTGTCTGGGTGCCAGACAGGGGACCCAGACAGGGACCATTGCATGGTGAAGGCAGTGACTATTAAAGGAGAATTCTGGGAAAAAGTGGCCCAGCACTATCACTGGAATGCATTGAGGAGTTTCCTTTCTTAACTCATTTTTTAAAGGTAAGTAAATGTCACCCAAATCATTGTATTCCTGAAGACTATGTATGGATATGAAAGCTGAGTAGTAAAGTAAACAGACAGGGAAAAGGTAGATTCATTTTAAACGTGGTGCTGGAGAATAGTTTTGTGGGTACTAGAGATTGGCGTGAAATGGAAAAATAGTGTTTCGTTTCATTTTGTTACGTTTTGTTTCATTTTGTTTGGAATGAATTTTTAAAGTAGTTTTGTTACAAAATGAAACAAATGCATAGATGCAATTGAAAATTACCAGTACTGATCCCAGGCATGTTTCGGCATGGGAATGGCAGGCTTAGTGTCCTAAAGCAATTCTAGGTAAGCTCCTGAAATTTGGAAATATTTAGAAATGGGGGGGGTGAGCTATGAAGATCCAAAGGGGGTGCCCATATGAAAAATCATTCTAATTGGATTCGGAAGACTTTAAAGCCGCTAATTGCTCTCATGCATGAGTGAGCAATTAGCAGCTTGAAAGGCTTCCAAATCAATTATAATGATTTTGGACCTTTATAAATCAGCCCCTAACCCCCAAACCTTTCCAAATTTTGGGGGCTAATCTAGAATCACTTGCCTGCCATTTCCTTTAGGACGAACCGTTTCATCCTAGAGGGGGAAATGGTGTTTCATCGCAAAACGAAATATGTTATACTGTTTCGTTAGGTAACGAAGTAATTTGTTATCTAATGAAATGACAAAACAGTGTTTCATTTTTCATTTTGGGCCCATCTCTAGTGGACTGAGATGGACTGAGAAAGAGGAAGTGGGTCTTAGGTTGAATCAAGCCTGAACTTCGTCTGGAGGTAAAATATGAATTTGCTGGAAAAGTCAATAACCCTAGGAAATGTTGAAGGCCAAAGGAAAAGAGGGTGGCCAATTAAACAATGGGATGTGGTTCAATAAATCTATGGCCCTTAATGTGCAACAGATGAACAGGGTTGTTGATGATAAAGCACTTTGGAGGTCAATCATTCATCATGTGGCAATGGATTGGAGGTGACCTGATGGTTTGTAACAGCAACAATAGCAGAAGCAACAAAACATGGGGAAGGGAATAGGATAATTTGATGCCTTCTGGGTCAGTGGAAGAAGCAGTACAAATGCACTCTAAAAGGGTTATCTGAAACCACTCACAGATTTTAATATTGGAAGGGATTTCCAATGGCTTTTCTGCCTCCGTAGTCACTCATTCCTTTTCACACCTGTCCTACAACATTTCTACTCCAATATACTGTCTATAAACATGTCACAAATCCCATTTCAGAAAATCCCCTTTCTAGTGGAATATTTTGTTGTGGGAATAGAGAAAACACAGAATGCTGGAAGAGTAGTGTTATATTAAATACAAATGTCTTCAGCTCTATGTGGAGGTTGACCATTTTCCCATAATTTCCTTTATATTGTGTTTACATAAGTTTGATTTCTCAATTGCAACATTTTTTCATTTCTGCCTTGCAGCAGACTTTCCTAGTGGAGGATTACACTGAATCTGGATATGCTTCAGAATTTCCCAGAAAACAGGATTTGGACTTTTCTTTAATGCAAGCTTTGGTTATAGCCTATGACTCCCTGTGGTGCCAAGTTGTACATCTTTGTGAAGGAGCATTTTAGCTTGTAAATTGCAGAGACACAGTTAGCCTCTTGCATTAAAACCCTCAGACAATGTGCCCTGGATGGATTTTAAGAGCCCCATGCAGCGAAACTAATCCTTATGTATTCAACTGCATTGTCAGAGGAAACAAAAACCCTTGGAAAAGTTAGGAAAATTGCCACTAGGGAGAATATGAACCCCACAGGCATACAAATATTTTAATTTCTTTCACGGCTGATTCATAAAACTCTAGGTGGCAGGGAGTGGCTCTAAATTCATTAAGCAGATAACCTAGGAGGGATCAACCTGATTTTCTCTTCTTTTCAGATGCTATTTCTTAAAGCAGTGACCAACATAAAAACCTACTTTTTATTTATTTTGATACCTTTGGAGTGTGTCTAACTGCACATTTTGAATGAAACCACGGGCTAGAAGGTAGTAGTATTCATCTAAATAAACAAACAAACAAATTGACTCTCAGTTTATTTATTTATTTATTTATTTATTTATTTGATTTCTGTACTGTACCATCTGGCACAAGTGCCACTCTGGGTGGTCTACAAAATTTTAAAATAAATACAACAAACATAAAATCAAACATAAAACAAACATAATAAACCATCTCTCCAGCATGTTGCAATTGTTTGTTCCCTGTGTCTGAACTTCAAGAGAGTCCTGCCTCTCTGGTAATCCCTTTCCCCTCTCTGGAGTCTGATCAAAGTCAGTAATTTCTGTTCATTGAGATCCGTTGCTCAAAGCAGTCATATTTTTAGCTAGTAAAGAAAACTGTTTTATTCTTTCTCTTACCGAGACTGTATGTGCTAGTTGATGAGAGAGGAAAAAAGGGTGAACATCTTTGAGGGACTTAAAGCTATTCTGTTCTGTGCAGGCTTACACTTCTGTTGTGCAGCTAGAGGGATTTAACCAGAAATTCAAAGTTCAGCAACAGAGACCTGGAAAAGCGAAGCACGATCCCAAGACTTCATCCAGTACTTGAGACCTGGCAATCAAAAATATCACTCCTAGACCCTGTCTATCCTGTGAACTGTATGGGTGTCTTGTATCTACCTATCTTTCATTAGACCCAAAGATCCTTATCAAAGATGCTCCCATGGATCTCTGGGAAGTGTAGCTTGAACCTTATCTATAGGTCCCGAAATCCTAGCAAATTATAGTGGGCACTGTGGGTGCCATGAGCATCGTTGTCTTTTGCTCCCTTCCCAGGGCCACTATGGCTGCAGAAATATAAGTGGCAGCTGGCAAAGCCCAGGGTTTATTTATGGGTCTTGCTGAAAAATCCTAGGGTTTGGACTTAGATCATTACTGCTGCATGGCGGTTTGTTGTAGTTTCATCATTACATTTGTTTTCAAAATTGTATCTCATTTTGAAGCATCTTTACCTGGAGATAAGTCCAAATGAAGTTTATGAAGGAATTAGAAGAGTTTATAAAACAATGAAGGGGCTGCACAAGCCCTTTCCCCTTCCAGGCCATCTCTCGCCTATGCATCAAGAGAAACAGGTAGCTGAGCTTCTTCTGAGATTCCCCTAGCATTTCTTCATCTTTACCAGGGATAAAATGATTCCCTTGTTAACCTGTGGTTGGCTTTCTGTTATAAAGAAAGACAGAGCTTCATAGAGCACTCTATCAAAGTGGAAGCAAATGATGCACTTAGTTTTGGCCAGATAATAATTTCTAAACTTTAGCACAACACACCCTGGCTATCTCTTGTGCACTTGAAATCCTTAGACTCCAGTCTGCAAAGCCCTGCAAAGTCCCACTAGCTTTCTCCTGCCCTGAGCTATTAATTCATTAGCTGGGCACTAGAGAAAAGAGGGCTGATCTAACACAGTGATAGGACATTCAACCTAATAAGCCTTATGGAAAGTGCACCAATTGTAAGCCCGCTTGCCACAACACAAACACTTGTGATGAAGCTAAGACTGGTGCTTTCCTTCTGTTAAAAGGGCAGAGAAATAGTTGTTTGGGTCAGAATCACTAAGGAGACTGCAGTTCTTTAACCTCCATTTTCTGTCTGTTGACCTCCGAGGGTGCCCTGCACTCCAAGCAGAGAAGATTCAAGCCTCATATTTCAGGATCATGTGTTTGCTATAACCTCTCAATCTCTGCTCTCTCCGCTTTTCTTTGTATATGGGCATGTCATTCAGAGTGCATCAGCTTGCCCACCAGCCATCTTCATGTATGGCATGTTAAACAGAGTGAGATTTGCAGGTCCTGCCTTCTTGGAGACACCACCCACCTGAATCATTTTAGCCTTAAGCAGACCTCAGTCATGGAAAACGTACTCATTTTAGCTGAACTTCACAAGAAAACAAAGACAGGAAAAAACACAATTCAGTCACAGAGAGGGAGAACAATATTTCAAGTAAACATAAAATCCATCCCAACCAGATTTCTTTGTTTGACTATAAGAAAAGATGGTGCAACTCATTCTGCTAGACATAAGGCTGGTATCAGACAGAAGTCTGTTAGATAGAGACAAGGACATAAGAAGTCTGTTAGGTAGAGGATCAATGGCAGAACAAGAGACAGGGTCTCACATGACATGTAATTAAGATAGGGATGATGGGACTCAAGAAGCAGCAGAGATAGAGATGGGCACTAAATGAAGAAAATGTGTTTTGTTTCATTTTGTTTCATTATTCATTGTGTTTTGTTCTGTTACTAAATATTTTTAATAGAATTTTCGTAATGAAACTAAATGAGCAACAAAACGATTTGGAAGCTGCCGCCACCCAGCTGGGTGTTTTTGACAGGTCAGGCTTTGGGGAGGGGGGTACCCTCCCTCTCCACTGCCCAACCTGAGAAAACACAACAGCTGGATGGCAGGGGCATGGGTGAGACCTGGAGAGCAGAGCAGGGTTTTGAATTTGACGCCAATTGCTTTGGTCATTTCATTTCAACAGTAAAAATGGCATTTTATTTTCTTTCATAACAAAATGCTATCTGCCATTTTGTTACATTGTGAAATGTTTCATAACCTTACAACACAAAGAAACAGCATGTCATTTTTCATTTTGTGCCTATCTCTAGACTGAATCAGACAGAAATAAAGATGTGACTCACTAATACGTACTATAGCATCACAATTATTACAAATGTTATAGCAGTATGATATACGATGGACCCCTGTATAACAAATGGTTTGTATAACATAAAATCTGTACAACATAAAAAATTCCAGAGATAGGGGAAATTTGCTTAACAGAATCGCTTATGGGGCGAATCTGTACAACACAAAAATGGCCGTGATTAGGGATTAATCTGTTTTCAATGCATTCCTATGGGAAATTTGTATAAAGGAAAATTTGCTTAACAGAATTTAATTTGGAACGAATTAATTCCTTTATACAAGGTACCACTGTATTTACCTGAGTAAATATGTCTGTCTTGCAAAATATCTAAGCAATATATGTTATGCTTCATTTTATAAATGTTTATAAATAGTACAAGTTATTTTGTGTTTTAAACCAAGACACGGGTGATTATTTGAATACCATCTGCTAGCACAAACACACTTAAGGGAGATCACATATATAATTTTACTGTGTAGAAAAGTGGCTTTTTATCTAAGTGTTTCCAGCTGGTATATGCAAATTCTGCTGCATTATAGGTTATTAAAATTTATTAATCATATCCAAAAGCCAATGCCCTCCACCCCAACCAGATTTTCTTTATCATAGTAAAGAAAAGATGGTGTGGCTAATTTTGCTAGACATTGATTTTCTGAAAGCAAATATAATTATAAATTTACTTAGAGGAGACCTTACTTATGGCAGCTTTCTGCAGCTTAGTCATAGGTGTTTTCCCAGTAGAATGGGGATAATCATTCCCTGGCACACAGAGGAAAAGCCGTTCTATGCATTATAAATGAGATGGCCAGTGAGATGACATCCCCTTTCTTTCTCCAGGGAATCAGATGAGAGACCCTTAAAGTGAAGTACAGTGGTCCCCCGCCATTTCACGGTTCATATACTGCGGTCCCGCTATATTGCGGGGCTGCAGTATAAGAAAAAAGGCCCCCAGGGGTAAGAGGGGAAAGGCCTGTTTCAGGCCTCCCGCACTTACCTCAGGACTGGCGTTGCCCTGAACTGGCATGTGAGGGCCTTCTTAGGCCTTCTGGAGGCCCCAAAAGGGCCTCCCTGCAAACTGGAAGTGAGTTCCAGTAAACTGGAAGTGACTTCTGGATTGCCAAAAATCATTTTGAGGCCTCTGAGAAATGATTTTGGGTGACCTGGAAGTCACTTCCGGTTCACAGGGAGGCCCGTTTTGGGCAGCACCAGGCTGGGGGTAAGTGCAAGACCCCCAGCTAGGCCCCCCCTGGCCGAACCCGACCTGCATCCACATATCGTGGATTTTCAATTATTGCGGGTTGGGTCAGGTCCTTAACCCCCACAATAGGCGGGGGATCACTGTACTGTCTTTCTGAAACCTGTGATGCAGGAAGCCAATGGAAGATGTGAGGAACAGGAAGGGAAAATTATTAAGAACAGAGGAAACCTCGGGTGGCAAGGGGAAGACTGTTGAACAAAGCAAATGGACTGCAATAAAAGGAGGTGATGAAGAAAACTGAAAGTGCAATGGCAAGTAAATGGGATGGGTGCAATCAGAACATATTTCCTGTTTCCTGTGGTGGGGTGTGAAGCCCTCCTGATATTTACAAATCCCACCTCCACATTCTCCCTGCCTTGCCTTTGTACTCCCCTTCCAAATTTGTGTGAGTAGGGATGGTAGGAGGCTTGCATCATACATAACAGATGCATGTTAATGTCAATTTCTTTCCCAAGTCCACACTGGTTTACACCTATCTGGAAGTTGAGTCACGGCTACTGGACTTCTTTTTGAGAGATAGAAACGTTTCGCTGCTCATCCAAACAGCTTCATCGGTCTGAATACAGCGAGTGCGAGTCCTCCAACTTATAGTCAGTCAGCTTTGTCCTCTTGTCACCCTGGTCTGAATTAGGATCATAAGATGAACAATGGCCTGAATAGGGTCATTAGGGAGATAACAGTATCCATAGCCTTAAGGCAGGGGGGCCCAAACGTTTTGTAAGGAGGGCCAGATTTGGTGGCTGAGAATGTTTCAAGGGCCGGTTGCTCCCCGACCCTGCCACCCCACTGCAAGCCCTCCCACTGACCCCTTGCAACCCCACCCACAGGAAGGAAGGCAGGGACCAAGGGAGGGAGGGAGGGAGGGAGGGAGGTGGGGACCAAGGGAGGGAGGGAGGAAAGTGGGGACCAAGGGAGGGAGGAAAGAAGGAAAGTGGGGACCAAAGGAAGCCCAGGGAACCATGGCCACAGGTTGCCCCCTTGGAAGAGGCGATCTGTGCAACCTTGCACCCCCCCAAGCTCCCCAGCGGTGGTGATGGCTGACCCGCCAGCCCACCCCAAAGCTCCTTGGCGGTGGCAGAGGCCCGCTGGCCTGCTCACCCCCAAACTTTCCCCCGTGGTGCCGGTGGTGGCAGACCGCCCATCCGCCCATCCGCCCAAGCTTCCCAGAGGTGTCAGTGTTGGCAGAAGATTTAAAAAAAATCATGGGGTGAAGGAGGGGGGAGGGGCAGGCCATCCAGCCGCGGGCCACTCAGAATGCCCTGATGAGCCAGATTTGGCCCCCGGGCCAGACTTTGGGCAGGCCTGCCTTAAGGTGAACAATGGCCTAAGGTGCTGAAACCTATCAAGAATGGGTCATTAGCTATAGCCTTGGTGGTGAAGGCTTTTTGATTTGTCTGGGTACTTTGGAAAGCACACCCTGATAAGTAGCAGATAGACTATGCCTGAGGCCGCCACCTCTCTTGAGGGAGGGAGTTTCGATGCTCACATGAATGCCTTCCCTTACTCCTCTTTCAAACCACCTCTCTTCTTTGTCTAACATGTGTACATCCTCATCTTTGAAAGGGTGCCCTTTGTCCTTCAAATGCCTTTACTTCACTTGACTAAAGTTTGGTTTTTTTTAATTGTCTACATTTGTTTTTCAATTTCAGATTCTTTCTTTTGTGAACATTTTATTTCTCCCAAGCAACCCGGTACCCTTTGCAAAACTTTAAAGTTTCAAGGTGACATATGCATGTTTCCACGATGAACATCAGAATGTGTGAAAAAACTCCTGTTCTTCAGACAGTGGGACCCACCAACATTCCTTTCTACCCATCACCCTGCAAGATTTCCATCATGCACCCCTTCTGCTTGAAAGACATATTGATGGACAAAATATTGCCCTTGGATCTAAAAAGACATGGGGTTGATTGCTAGCCCTGAATCTCCCAGGGAGAAAAGCTGTTATTTCATGACCAGATCTTTCTTACTGTAACCTTTATGCTAAACAGCTTCAAACAATGGAAGACAAAAACAAGTAACAAAGGAACAGTTTTCCTCATGAAGATGCATTTTATGCTTATAATATTGCAGATATATGCACTTAATGATAGCTTTGCAGTAGGAAACCATTGGTCGACATCATGACCTGAGTGGAGTTCAACATTACCTAACCTTCACACAACTGTTCTTGGATAGAGGATGGATTGCGAAGCAATTTGACCTCACTTGTCAAAATCCCTCACCTTTCCCCACTCAGTAGCTGGCATGTGCTGCTCGGATTCTCTTCCTGGAGTAGCTTGCCAGTCTGGGCAGGAACATGTGCTTGCCTTCTCTAGCATCTCTGTCAGCCATCCACTCAGATGAGGAGGAGGAGGCAGAGGATGGAAGTACATGCTCCTGGTAGGACTGGCCAGCTGCCCCAGGAAGAGGAGCTGACCAGGGCACATAGGCTAGTGAGTGGAACACTTAGCAGCAGGTAGGGGTGGGAATTCTCAGCGCTTGTGATGTCACCCCTATGGACTTTGAAGTGGATTGAATTTCTTAGTGCCCAACTCTAATGGCAACTTGTTTCCCTAATTCCTTTAAAAATAAATTTATATTTTATTTTTCTCTTTTCAATTTTATTTTATAACAATAACAATACAACAGCAATACAGTACAATTCAACTTAAAATGAAACAAAACCATAGTTATCACTCCTGAGCAACCCCCCACACTTGAAACTAGTCATATTTAATACTGTGCTTCTCTACCCCCAAAACTAACTACATCAGTTCTTCTCTAGGTGTATATTTTTTGTGTTTCTGGAACATTTATACCAAAAATAAATTCCATACACCCTTAAAATCATTACATTTCAATATTCTGTTTCTAACCTTATTTTCATAAGTTAGTTTATCATTAATGGCCATATTCCATGTTTCTTTATACCATTCTTCCATACTAAATTGAATATTATTTTTCTAATTCTTTGCAAATATCAACTTTGCCACAGTGACCATAATAATAACTTCCTTCTCCTCTTTCTTTAATTGACTACCTAATCATGTTAACAAAGCAATCATTGGAGACATTTGCACATTAATGCCCATTACTTATTTATTAAATTTATATACCGCTCCATCAAGCTACACAGCCACTCTGGGCAGTTTATAGCATTCTCCCTAAATATGATTAACCAATGCTTCTTTCGTATTACACAAGTCCACCACATACGTAAATAAATACCCTTTCTCATCTCCAGCATAAGGACAGTACCTTTAACATACTTAATTTTACCAGAGTTAGGTACCCTCTCCATATAACTTTATAACAATTTTCTTTTACCTGCACAGAAATGTTTTTCAGTGTTCTTTTATTCCAAATTCTATTCCAATCCTCCCCTTTAGTTACTTCTGTCAAATTTTTTTGTCAATTTTTAAACCTATTGTTTTATATTCTGCCTGTATTAACATCTTATATATTATACATACTATCCTTTTTTGTTAATAATCTCTTCAAATTACATCAGTGATCTGCTCTCTCCTTCCTTTATTTTCCATTGTTTTGTACAATTATGTAATTTAAGTGTATTTAACCTTGAAATGCCCTCTTCTCCCAGTATAGCTCTTATTTGCTCTCAGATATTCATCTTTTAAAAGCCAATCCTTTATTCTAATTTTTTTTTATCAATTACCACCTTTTAAAATTTCCTTTTAACATTTTCTGGGAATTTTTTTAGTTCAAACACCTTAACAGACTTAATACTTCTTTGTAATTTTTCCAAGTTTCTATCATGCAACTCAAGAAGGGGTTATTGATGCTTTTGATGACATCCCTACTCTCTAAAACGTATATTTTTCATTGCTTTTCCCTTTTATTATATTCATAATCCCTCCAAATTACATTTAATAATTTTGAGGGGAGGAAACACACAGCACTTGTGGTGTTGTGTGTATGAATATTGACAAAGTGGACTGAATCTCTTCATACCCACTCATGACATCTCTTTCCCCCTAATTCCAAATTGTGTGGAGTAACTATCTGTATGGATGAAGGAAAGACACTTTACCTGTAGACTGCCTTGTTTGTTACTTTGTTTGCTTATGAGTTGAGGCCTGGCAAGGGAAAAGGTCTAAGAGATGAATGAACTGCATTGTCCTAGAGAAGATGGGTGTTGACCCAACGTCCATTTTAATGCAAGATACTCCCATTAAATCAGTGGGCATATATGGGAACCGGTGCAATTGCCCGAATTCAGCCAACATAGGACATCTCTTCTATTTCATCTGTTGATGAAATCCTCAGCGGAAAGCCTCCCCCCCCCCATGCTTCATGTCCATCCATCCCTCCCTAGCCATCTTGGCCTGCATCAGCATGCTCCAACTGCTTCACGACCCAGGCTTCCAGGCAACCAATGGAAGGAAAAAGCTCTTTAGCCATGTATACATTTGTATGCTTTGTGCTTTACCTGTGATCCTAGCCAAGGTAGTGCGTAGTACATTATGCAGGCATGAGAAGATGTCAGCAAATATGCTGACCTCGTTATAATTAATGGGTAGTGGGATAATAGTTCTGCATGACTCATTAGATACTGAAAAGGAAGGGGGGAAGGGATCCAGCAGTTTGACATTTAGTATAATTGAAATTCTGAAACATTTATTATTTCAGGCACACTACAGTAACTTGGGTTTTGAAAACCTTAAATTAATTATTCCAGCCACTTGCAGCATGGAAACATGTGGCTGGGGAATCAGTGAGGTTTCAGAAGATCCAAGGTCATACGTGCCTTAATCCGGTACAGCATCTAGGCTCTTAAAGGGACAGATGCCAGGTTTGGAACCTAAATAATTTTGCTGATTTCTAAATCCATAAGCATCATCATTAGGTAGCAAGAGTTTCTGTAAGTGTCAAATAGTTTATTGCAAATTAACAAGCAATCAGTACACTGAATACACACGCCAGTTCTGTTTTTATTTCTGGCTTTTGGTGGATTTACAAACAAAATCTAGAGCAATATTTAAAACATGTGAGGGCTGCTCCCACAATAACATTGCTGTGACATTTATTTATTTATTTATTTATTTATTTATTTATTTATTTATTTATTTTTTTTATTAGATTTATATACCACCCATATAGCTTCAAGAGCACTCTGGGCGGTTTACAACAGTAAAATACAAACAATGTATACAGTATTGATAACAAATCAATACTCCCATAAAATACCAAGAAGAAGGAGGCACGTTAGAGAAGCAGATGTATGTTTTAAGGAAATCAAGGGTGACACATTGTTCCCTTACAAATTCTTCATGTAAAGATTCTACTCAGACTTTCCCTGTAGGCTGCCTGAGTAGATATGAGGCCCTGTCGCAGGGATGGGGACTCATGGCTCACTCTTGAGTCTGACTTAGGTCCCACTGGTGACTCAGCCTTGACTCTTCTTCTTCTTCTAAATGTACCTTCTGAAAAATGAAGTACTTTCTGACTACTGTAGAAGATTTTGTATAAACTTCATTTGGAATTCTGTATATTGTATATGTATTTAAAATGTTATGTTTATTTATTTATTTATTTATTTATTTATTTATTTATTTATTTATTTATTTATTTATTTATTTATTTATTTAATAAAATAAAATAATAATCAATGTTTATTATTTTATTACATTTTATTTTGTTGTATCATTATTCTGTGAATTCTGTTGATGTTATGTTTTGAATTTGTATAAACCTTGTAAACCATCCAGAGTGGCCTTTGTTGCTAGATGGGCGGTATATAAGTCCAATAAATAAATATGAAAACCCAAAGAATCTAGATAAGTGTTACACAGAAACAGATTTCTAATGATGGACTAGCAAAGTATGCATTTGATAATTGAACTGGTAGCATAGACCTCTTAATTTACATTTAGATGTGGGGTAGGCAAATTGTGGCCTTGTGGCCATATGTAATTGCCCAAACTCTTAGGTCAGACATGTCCAAACTTTGGCCCTCCTGATGTTTTGGGCCACAACTCCAAGAATTCCAAGCCTGTATTGCCAAGGACAAAGGATTGTGTGAATTGCTGCCCAAAATATCTGGAGGGCCAAAGTTTGGACATGCCTGTCTTAGGTGGTCAACTTCCTTTGGATGTCGGAACAGAAACTATTAAAGAAATCATATGCCACTTATGCTTCATTAAGTTTTCTGGATGAAATTATAGGAGATGTTGTGCTTTCTTTTTCCAGCTTTGGCTTTTATGAAAACATGAATGATTTTTGTGCAAAAGGATTGTATTGTGTATAAAATTGCAATTCTGTGCGAAATGCAATTTTTTGTGCATGCATTGTGATTCCAGGAGAGGGAGATTTCAGGAGTTTTTGGCTTCTGCGAGAGTTAAAAGTCTTGCAGATTCTGACAAACCTTTTTTGATGTGTGTCTCAATGAGTACAGGCAACCTTTTTTTTTTAAAAGACATTTTATTATCATATTTAATATCACTGTTGCCAATGTTTAAGCACAACACTCAAAATCTGAATTCAAAAGTTCAGAATTGGCTCAATCATGAGCTTTCCACGAGCTTAGTATGCACAAAATGCAAGTCTTGATACTAATTTTCAGATAGCTCAAAGTGACACAGCACCTGGGTTTTCATCACAGCATAGTGTTTAGATTTCATTTTGTTCCTCAGGGCTGTTCAGTTTCTTTAATTTGGGCTCTTCAGCCAAAGTACTAAACTACTTACAAGTGATCTAGAGTTTTGCTTTGTGGTGGGGCATAAACTTCCATACATTGATGGATGTTTCTTTTTCAATGGAATGTCTTCTTTGAGATTTCTGTCTCCTCTCTGGCTGTGGTGTGGATTAGAGATGGGCACGAAACGAGCAATTTTTTTGTTTTTGTTTTTGTTTTTTCGTTTCGTTATGTAACAAAATGAAAAATGAATTTTGTCTCCAAAATGAACCGAACCGAACCGAAACAACAGAAATTTTGTCGTTCGCGTTTCATTTTCATTGCGGCAAATACATTGAACTGTAATTAATGCTAACGAAACAGCAATTTTTTGTTTTCATTTTCGTTTTTTCATTTCATTATGTAATGAAACGAAAACGAATTTTTTTGCAAAAAATTCACACAAAATGAAAACAAACCGAAACGGACCCCCTAAACGACAAACGACAAATAACAAACAAAACACCATTTTTTGAGTTGTGCCCATCTCTAGTGTGGATGATATTGACAAGAACTTTGGAGGCACCTTTTCCCCAGATGGGGTCTCAGGAAATGTATCTTCCATTTAGGATGAGGAGATACTAATTTTGCTGGCTGATTTATGTGAAGATTCCTCCTCTGTATCCAAGCTGCCCAGTTCAGCCAAAGAGGGAGCTTTTAGCAGTCTCTTTCACTGTACTATTACTTTAGCTGTGTCACTGCCATTCGTGTTTGTTTCTGACACCCTGCTGCCATTTCCTACACAGTTTTCAAGAAATTGTGTCTGAAAGCCTGGAAAACCACTATTGTCAAGGTTGACAATACTGGGTCAGGCAGACCAATGGTGAGGCAGCATTCTCTGCTAGTTTGTTTTTTTGCTATCTACATTTTCACAGCAGAAGACAGCCAAAGAGAATGGAGAAAGTTAAGGATTAATATGAGCAGACTTAGGCTTCTTTTTAGGTCATATACTGAAGTGACTCATTTTTACCCTTTGTATTCTTTTCTGAGACGTGACAGCACACATTAATGGACTACAGAATCTCCTAGGAATGCCACAGCAAAATAACTTCTGGTTTCCTGGAAGCTAGCATTGTTCTGAATATACTGATCCAGTTTCTTCCTACATTTATTTCTTTTTATATTCAATACTGCCAGTGAGCATTTTATTTATCAATGTTTAACAAGCAAGATAGCTGTTTTGTAAGTTGAAGGGAGGAGTGCATTCTGGTTGTAATTTGGAATACAAAATTTTCCAAATTTCAACTGAGAAAGGAGAGAGGGTATACCAAACAAGGGATGAATATATATGATCAAATACAGTTACATGTCCTGTTGGGAATGTGGCACGAACGAGGATTTATCAACTTCAGCCAACATGGTGAGTAGTACTCAAGAAATTCAGCATCTGTAGAGCAATAAACACATAAAAGTCCATGAGTGCTTCACATGTGGCCTACAGAGTTAAGCCAAAGGCCTTTGGCCAAAAAGTGGGCTCTGAAGAGTCCAGAGGTTTTGGGAATCTTTCAACTCACACTCCATGCCAAAGTTTGGTCCTTTTCTTTTCCTCCTTTCCTCCTTTTTTCCCCTTTTAAAATTCATTTCATGGTTAAGTGAGAAACCCCAGTCCTTGCACTGCACTGGTTGGCTTCACAGCTTGGCATCAGAAGGAGACACCATATGGATAATTTATGAGAAATCAGTAATTTAATCTCAACTGCTTTGATAAATCATACCAACTCATTATCCAAGAAGGCCAGAGTGAGGAACATAGCACCTTTAAACCCCCCCCCCACAAAATTGATGGTTTTGCCTTAATCATCCATCACATACAACTCAATGATTTCACAGGTCTGGCTGCTTTCCCTTCCTCTGAAACTTGAGAAAGTGGAGCTCCTAGGTGCTTAAGTAGGGCTATAAAAAGCACTGTCAACATCATTTTTTTAAAAAAATGCTGATATTAAAGGAATTAAGTTCAGGATAATGTATAAAACGAACCATAAAAATTTTCGCACTCAATGGTAAAGAGGCCCAGAAGGAAGATGGGAAGGGAGACATAGAGGTAGTCGTGGAAGGGGTTATTCTGACCTGCAATGTACTATAAAAGATTTTTGTAGAGAAAAACTGCTGGTCAAGCTGCTATGCAGTTATGTTTTCAGTCAGATTTTGCTTTATTTTCTAGTCACAAATAGTTAAGAGTCCCTTCCTCCATCTGTTGTTGTTCTGGGGTAGAAGTATAGACTCATAGAATCATAGAGTTGGAAGAGACCTCAAGGGCCATCCAGTCCAGCCCCCTGCCATGCAGGAACCCCCATCAAAGTACTCCTGACAGATGGCCATCCAGCCTCTGCTTTGGAGTCTCCAAAGAAGGAGACTCAACCACCCTCTGTGACAGCAAATTCCACTGCCAAACAGCCCTAACTGTCATGAAGTTCTTCCTAATGTTCAAATGGAATCTCTTTTCCTGTAGTTTGAAACCATTGCCCCGAGTCCTAGACTCTGAAGCCATGGAAAACAAACCAGTCCCCTCTGCAATATGACATCCTTTCAAATATTTAAACATGACTATCATATCCCCTCTCAACCTTTTTTTTGTAAGGCTAAACATTCCCAGTTCCTTAAGCCGTTCCTCATAAGACATTTCTTCCAGACCTTCAGCCATCCTGGTCACCCTCCTCTGGAGCTGTTCAAGGTTGTCAACATCCTTTTAAAATTGAGGTGTGCAGAACTGAACACAGTACTCCAGGTGAGGTCTGACCAGAGTAGAATAGAGTAGTACTATCACTTCCCTTGAACTAGAGTGACACTATGTTTCTGTTGATGCAACCAAGAATTTCATTGGCTTTCTTGGTTGCCTCCAAGAAGGTTGACATTATCATTAAATGGGGCATTAGGGTTGACTTGCAAACCTTCACAATGCAAAAAGAGGTAATTTCTTTTCCATATTATTGCTCTTAACATGATCCTCTAAATATTATTGAATATTTTTAAATATTCCCCTCAGGGGCATTTAACATTCAACTTTTCCCCAGCCAGGCTTTGAAACACCCAGCACATTCCAAACATCACGTTTACCGTTTCCAGTTGCCTATTCACTTACAATTGTATTGTTGTTCTCCATTTTTAGTGGAACTTCCTATCATGGTAGTTTTCTGCTTTCTGCTCCACCTGCACCACAGTCTCTGTGAGATGCCACAAAATTATGTATCATCTGGAACCTCTGTACAGCAGGAAATCTCATAAAAATATGAAATCAAGAAGAATGAGGATGAATAGCCAATTGCAGGTGGAACTAAGAAAAGACCTGAATGCCTTTGCAGTAATCAGTAAGAATTGGGGTAGGCAGTTTTTCTTTTCCCACCTGAATGGTATCACACACACACACCCACACACAAGGAGAGTGCTCATAGAGAAAAGTGTGGCCAGATTCTTGTGCTTCACTGCCTTGAATGTGTTTTGATGTTACTTCTCTTTACCATATTTTACTGTGGTATTTCTTTGATCTTTTTAGAATGCTTGACTCCATTTGAGTAGCAGAAGACTACTGGATTAGGCATTTATTTATTTATTTATTTATTTATTTATTTATTTATTTCTATACCACCCATCTTCCAATGGTATATCCAAGTTATTCTTGGTGATATAGACTGCTGTTGTGGAGGCTAAGGAGAACCACACAAATATGTCTGAGCTGGCTTCATTGTTGTGGTGCCTGAGGTAGAGATCTATCAACTGGAAAAGTTCAGCTTTGGGTTATAGGCAGACTCCTTCCTATCAGTAAAACCATCAGTAAAACTGATAGCAAAACAGAAGCAAAACTGTGTCCTAGGCACAAACTAGTCAATACACCATTAAGAACAGGGTTTCCTTAAGATAGGAGAAAGATGTGCATTTATCCTAGGACAGTGTTGGCGAACCTATGGCACGGGTGCCAAAGGTGGCACTCGGAGCCCCTTCTGTGGGCACCAGACATCTCCCCTTCACAGCTACCTGTATTTGGGTTAAATTGCTGTGTTGCCACTTTGTGAATAACTAGTGGGTTTTGAATCAGTTTGGACACTCAATCTCTAAAAGGTTCGCCATCACTGTCCTAGGACAAATGTTTCCTAACTTGAATGTTGCAGATCAGTTTGCTATTATTTTGTGTTTATGAAGAGGTAAACACAGGCTCTATCTGCAAGTCTGATTGCTCAGACATGGAGCTTTTTAAAATAATTGCATTCCTAAAGCGAAGAAAGTAATTTAATTGTTATTCAGTTGTTCAGTCATGTCTGAGTCTTTGTGACCGCATGGACCAGAGCACACCTGGCCCTCCTGTCTTCCACTGCTTCCCTGAGTTTGGTCAAATCCATGTTGATTGCATTGATGACTCTGTCCAACCATCTCACTTTTCCAAGGAGTCCTCATGAGGTGGCCTCAGTTACAAAATCTGTCCTTCCAGTGAACATTCAGGGTTGATTTCTTTCAGGGTGGATAGGTTTGATTTCCTTGCAGTCCAGGGGATTCTCAAGAGTCTCCTCCAACACCACAGCTCAAAAGTGTCAATTCTGTGACAATCAGCCTTCTTTACAGTCCAGCTCTCACTTCCATACATCACTACTGGAAAAACCATAGCTTTGACTATCCGGATCTTTGTTGGCAAAATAAACTCTGCCATTGCCTCCATTTCTTCCCCTTCTGTTTGTCAGGAGGTGATAGGACCAGTGGCCATGATCTTAGTTTTTTATGTTGAGCTTCAGCCCATTTTTTTCACTATCCTCTTTCACCCTCATTAGTGCCAATCAGCTGTAGCCCAGGGGGGATTTTTAAGCATATTTGTTTTTCTACAGCTGATCGGCACTTGGGGCAGCAAAAGAAAAAAAAAGGGAAAAGAGAGAAGAAAATGTTTTTAAAAACATTGGGAGGGGGAAAGGAGGGGTTCTTTAACATTTTTGCCACCCCAAGCCTACAGCTGATCGGTGCTTGGGGTGGCAAAAAATGTTTAAAAATCCTGCCTTTTCGCACACCAGATCATGTTAAACAAGCACCACACACACACACACAGAGTACACTAAAAATGAAACAAAACAAAAAAATGAAATGAATATTTTTTAAAAATTGTTTCAAATGCAACAGAACAAAACAAAACTGAATGAAATAAAAATGAAACAAAATTCTATTTTAGCATTTCATGCCCATCTCTATTTGCTAGTATTGATGTCATTGAAATCAGTCTACATCAACATCCATTCTCTGTGTTTAGTTTTGATATGGCCTGGGCTGTACTGCAGCTGGCAATATGCTGTCCTTTCTGATGTAACTGATGCCATCAGAAATAGCAAAAAAACAACACCCTAAATAAGTAAATATTACTCCAGCAGTGTTAAATGACATTTTGCCTTTGCCCTTAAATCCTTTTTATATATGCTTTAACACAACATTTCAAACATGTGCCTCATTTCTCTTACTCAGTACCTAATATGTGACTAATTGGTTTATGGTTTGTGTGGCCACGTTTTCCTTATTTCTACTCCTAAGTATTGATTCTATGTCATCTTGAGTGTTTAAAAGCAAAGGAACAACAACAATAACAACAACAATGGTGTCAATAGGAAATTACATTACAAAAGTGGGGGAAGGACCCTAAAACAAATTTCATGTCTAGAAAAGTATCAAAACCATAACCGCAGAACTGCCAAGACTACGATGGAAGCTGAACATACACCCCAACCACATAGTAGAACAAGGCCGCAAACTGTTTCTCATTACTCACAGGGGTGGCAGGCTGTCCAGTGATGGATGAAAGCCAGAACTTGCTGGTTATGCTTGACTACGGGATTTCGTCTATTGAGGAGGAGGCTGAGGTAAATGATCACTCTGTGATGGTGTGATTCCCAGCACAATCCTTTGAAGGTCTACTCAGCAGTAGGTCTCCTTGCATTCTGTGGATAAATTCTCAATAAATGATTGAAAAACTGAAGAGAGTCAGTCAGACACAGTAACATAATTTAAATTTTTGTTCTTTAAAAGAAAACAAAAGAAAAGAAAACAGAAATCCATCATCACTTGGTTTTTTTGGTAAGTGACACGTTGTAGACAATGTCCCTTTTAATAGGTGGGTGTTTTGCCTTCTTCATGGATGTGTTTCAGAACTGCAAATAATAATAATAATAATAATAATAATAATAATAATAATAATAATAATAATAATAATAATAATAATAATAATAATAATAATAATAATAATAATAATCCGGTATCAGGATCTGAAAATTGAACTTCAGAGACTCTGGAATAAATGGGTAAAGGTGGTCCCAGTGGTAATCGGCACGCTGGGTGTGGTGCCTAAAGAGCTAAGCAAGTATTTAGAAGAAATTGGAGTTAGCAAAGTCACTATTAGAGATGGGCACGAAATGAACTTTTTTTCGTTTCCGTTATTCATTATTCGTTCCGTTACATAATGAAACAACTAACGAAAATTGTGATGAAAATGGAATGAAACAAACAGAACCACAAAAATTGGGTTTGTTATGTATCATTTTCATTAATGGCGATGCACAATGAAATGAGCTGTTTTAAATGTTAAAAAACGCCCTGGACATCCATGAAAACGCAGCGATAATTGTTTATACTGTCTGATAATACCTACCAAGGGAAGTTGGGGTCCTTAAAACGTGCATTTATGTCTTTTCTCAGATTGCTCTATTTTTTTTTCCTTTAAGGGGAGTTAGGAGACATCGACCCAAAATGGCTCCCAGATGCCTAATACTGATTTCTTGGGTATTAAAATGCCCTGGACATCTGTAAAAATGCAGCGATAATGCAATAATTATTTGAAATTATTACCTACCAGGGGGTTGGGGTCCTTAAAACATTTGTTTTTGTCTTCTCCCATCATGATGTATTTTTCTTTTCCCTTTAAGGATGACAAAATGGATACCTCCAGCCACAAAATGGAGGCAAGCCATGTGATGGGATCCTGTTAAACCAATAGCATGCCCAGGTTGCAGACTGGGCAGGTCTGGCAGCCACAGAGTGCATAAAAAACTCTGGCAGCCCCCATCCTCCTTGCAGTCTCTGGTGGTAGTTAGGGTGGGATTGCTGTCTCTGCGACTCTAGCTTCAGTCCTGCAGCCTCCCTGTGTGTGTGCATGCGTACCTCTCGGTGAGTAGCCTCCCCTGCCCTGCAGTGCAGTCACTTTGCGGCTGCCTTGCACCCTGGGCAATGCCCGCCTCTGCCTTTGCAGCCTCCCTGCGTACCTAGTCCATACTGTGTCTCTGCCAGCATCAATTTGTTTTAGAGTTTTCCCTCTGGTCTGGGGCGTTGGGGGACGCCCGCACACAGAAATGCTTTAAAAATTGTGCAAAAAGTGGGTATAAATGAAAAACAAAACAAAACAAAAACCAAAAATGAAATTTTTCCAAAAATTCACAAAAAACGGAAACGAACCGAAATGGAGTTCTCAATGAGAAATGAAAAACCGAAACACCATTTTTTTGATTCGTGCCCATCTCTAGTCACTATCAGTCAGCTGCAGAAAGTCGCCTTACTGGGATCTGCTCACATAATTTGCCGATACATCACATAGTCCTAAACGCTTGGGAAGCATTCGACTAGTGATTTGTATTACAAAATCCAGTGTAGTTAGCTGTGTGGTTGTTAATAATAATAATAATAACAACAACATAAAATGAAAAGATTGGAACCCTCCTGTACTCCCATGTCAAGGGTTTTTAATTTTGGCTAGAGTAGGTGGAAGTTGTACCCATGTCTTTGCATTGTGCCCCTTTGGGCAGGTAGGGGCTTGGGGCTGTACGTTTCATTCTTAGTTTCATTCTGCTAGGTGCAAAACACCTTTCAAAAGCATTCGGGAATAAAAGATTTTGCATCCCTGTGACTGGGTGTTCTAACTTTCTCTTTTATAAGGAACATCTTCCTGGTTCAAATGTCCCCCAGAAATGCTATTGTTAAACATAGTCGTGAACACACAATTGAATAAAGGGGAAGTGGAGTTGGTAAAATGGTAACGGTGGCAAAGTTAGCTTTTGCTAAAAACTGGAAATGAAGTAATCAGGTGATAGTGGATGAATGGCATAGGGAACTATGGAATATAGCTATTAATCATAAACTGACATATCAAATTAAAATTTGGAAGGGGCTGAAAAAATATATATTTTAATGGAATACAGTAACCTCTGAAAATCCTGATATGTGGAAATGGGTGGGGGGTCGGGGGGCGGGGGGGATCAGACACCCCTGCCACCGCCGCTGGCGCATGCCGGTTGGAGAAGTCTTGGGGTGGTGCACGCCAGCGGCGGCAGGGGGATCTGACCTCCTGCCTCTGCCCGCCGCGCCCACCGAGACTTCTCGTCCGGGGCTGTCTCCATTGAAATGCATTAGCTCAATGCATTTCAATGGAGAAAATATTCCCCATTGGAAAACATTGGCTCAATGCATTTCAATGGAGATTGCGGGGCAGCTCCCAACACCGCTGTCCCATGCTTTCCCAAGAAGCCTCGGCCGCGGGAGGGCGGCATGGGTGATCGCATCGCCCCCCCCCCCTCCGTGTGCCCTGAGGCTTCTTGGAGGAGTGCAAAGGGGGGTTCGGGGTGATGCGATTGCCCCCCGCCGCCCCCTGCATGGCCCAAGGCACAGGTACTGTGATCCCGCAATTAGAGATGGGCACGACTTGAAAAATTTTTTTTCGAGTTGTCGTTAGTCGGGCCGGTTCCGTTTCAGGTTGTTTCCGTTTTTCGCGAACATTCGCAAAAATTAGTCAGTTTGTTTTTTCGTTTTTTTGTTGTCATTAGTACTGGTTTTTTGGGGGGGGCGGGCTCCTGGAGGCACCTCTGTGGGGTGGGTGCCTCCTCTGGCCCGCTATAAAGGGAAAGTGGGCTCCTGGAGGCACCCGTGGGTGCCTCCTATCCTCACCCACTAGGAAGGGGAAGCAGGCTCCAAGAGACCCCTCTACATGGGGGTCTCCGCTCCTCACCTGCTGCTGCTGCAAAATGGTATGCAATAGCCATATGGATATTGCATACCAGTTGTGCAAATGTGCAGACAGTGACTGTGAAGACTACTGGATGGCACTGAACCCAGAGCCATAGGTGAGATGCCTAACTAAGGCTCTCGCAACACCATATCTCACACAGAAGGGAATTATACTTGCGTGTAGTGCAATGCAAGTACATCAGGCTTAGGGTTAAGGTGGGTTAGGGTTAGGGCTAGGGTTAGGCTAGTGACGGGTAAGGTTATGGTGGGCTAGTGGGTTGCACCTCTGGGTGCCTCTCTGACCCACTAAGAAGACAGTCTGTGACGTATGGATACGGAGTCAAGGGTTAGGGTTAGAGTTAGGGGGCTAGGGCAGGTTTTAGGGGGCTTTTTGGCACATCCCAGAAGTCTCCATGGCCAAGTGGCCATGCGATTGGTGGGATGGCTCCAAAAATTTGCATGGTCGTCCACTCTCACATGGCTGGCCACTCGGCCAGCCCATCATTGTGCAGGTGTAAATAAAATAAAATAAAATAAAATCAATGGAGGACAGAGGAGGAGAGGAGAGACATTTTGTTGCAAGAAAAAACCCACTGCTACTGTGAAAAATCTGGCAGTTTATAAATTTTCGCGTGTTTCTGTTGTGCTTGTGTGTTTTTGGACCACGATTTCAAAAACAATATTGCGTTCGCCGCCCCATTTTGGAGTCCGGCTGCCCAGGACGGGGGGGAGGCGGGACTCCCCCTCCAGAAACCACCCCTCCGGTAGGTGCCCTGCGCCCTTAGTCAAGCAGGCATTTTTCCGCCTGCTTTTTTGGCCCGGGAATGGGTGGGGGGAGAGTTTAAAAGTTTTTTCCTGTGCCGTCCATGCCGCTTGCTTGCGCTTTAATTGCGGCGGCCGGCGGCCGGCGAGACTGGGCTTTTTGCTGGCTCCCTGCGAGCCTGCGGCGAGTCCCACCAGAGCAGCCCAGGACGGGGGATGGGGGTGGGAGGCCGGGGACCTCCAGAAACAACCCCTCTGGCATTTTTCCGCCTGCTTTTCGCCCGGGAACCGGGTTTTTTTTCATTTTTTTTAAAAAAATTCTGTGCCGCATGGCATCGCACGATTGCACGATGCAAGGAACGAGCACGACAAATCAGACCAAAATTGTTCGTTCGTCGGTTCGAGCTCGAAGTCTGGTGGAGTAATTCCCGTTACCGTTTCCGTAGAGTAACGGAAACGAATAACGGAAACGGAAACTGGAATACCGCTAAGTCGTGCCCATCTCTACCCGCAATATAGTGGGACCGCAGTACCTGAACCGTGAAATGGCATGGGGTGACTGTATGGGATAAATTGTTGGCATATGTATTTCAAAAAGGTAATGGGTACACACCAGGAGAAGAGTCAATGTATTTCTGAAATGGGAAGGTCACTATCTTAAGGACTGCAAGGGTGGATTAAATCCCGAGTGGGAGATGCGTTGCATGGGGCTTGTTAGGTAGATTGTTTTGTTTTTTTATGCTTAATTTATTTGCATTTTGTAAAAATTTCCCCAGTTTTGTTTTTGTATTCTGCATTGTAGCTTTTTTAAAATAAATAAAAAAATTAAAAACAAACAAGGAACCCTTTTCCTTCCTGAGAGAATATGCCGACATAAAACATCCTACCTGTCACTCAGAAAATACCAATAAATTTAAAAGACCATATTCGGAAAGGAGGAAGTTTGAACAGTGCTGCTTGTTGCATCTTCTTTCTAACTAGATGGAAGCCCCTCCTCTGAAAATTATCATAGAACCAGAATCATTGTAGGGTTGGAAGGGACCTTGAAGGTCTTCTAGTCCAGGCCTGCCCAAGAGGTAGACTGCGGGCTACTGGTAGCCCGTGAAGGGTTCAAAAGTAGCCAGCAATTTAAAAAAAGTGAGGAGATAAGTTCTCCACCCCTCCCTCCCCCATCCCAAGGACCACCAGCAAATTTCTGGGTCTGCCAGCCTACTGTCTCAGCCGAGCAGAGCAGTTCAAGGGCCATGGTGCATTGAAATCTGTTCCCTCCAGAACAGATTAATTGTTTTTCAATCCATTCCTATGGGAAACCGCTGCTCTACTTACAAAAGTTTTTACTTATTAGCATGTGCTCGGAATGGATAAAATTCGTAAGTAGAGGTTTTAGTGTAGTAGCCCTCAGGCACTCTGGGCCGGATGAAGTAGATCTTGGCCTGTTCAAAGTTGAACAGCCCTGTTCTAGTCCAACCTCCTCAAACGGCAGGAGACCTCATACCATCCCAGACAGATGGCTGTTCAATCTTTGCTTGAAAACTTCCATGATGGGGCACCCATAACATTGGGGGGATAAGCTGTTCCACTTGAGCCAGGAAGAATATTTCCTTTTGTTCCACAGCTACTGACTTAGCAATGGAAAATTCTATTCATATTAGCTTCTCCATTTCACATTTCTCCAATGTTGAATTTATGTTACCTTCAAACTTGAGTCTGGATTTTTTGCATGTCCCCCCCCCACACACACAGTTCAGTTGTTGCTGAACTTTGAGATTTTCTTTTTGAAAAAAGACAATTCTCCTGAAAATCTTTGTTGTGTATACTAATACATGCATGTGTGTACATAAAGTTGCTTGATAAATCAATGTATGAGAGCAGTGTTCCTGACACAGTGCATTCCCCCCCTCCCATTATTTTATGTTGCTATATGTCTGAAGAAGTGGACGTGTCCACAAAATGTTACATTAAAATATGAAAGTTAATCTTTAATGTGCCACATATTTTTTGACTTTTGTTTTGTTTTGTTTTTCTTTGATGATTGCCTGCAATTCTTGAAAAGACTAACACGGCTGCCCTCTCTGAAACTTCCATTATTTTCAAAGTTACATTCATTTCTGTGTATATTTACAATGGCCGATTGCTGTAAAATTCAGAGTAGTGAATATTTCGAAGGATGGTAAGTTTTTGTTCACATAGTTGAAAATCTAAAAAGTTAACAGTAGAATTCTGGGTTGAGTAATATTTCGATTGTTACAGTCTCTGTTTCTTGGCTGTCTCTTGGGAGCCAACCAAGTATTGGTTGGAACTCTTCCCATGTCTATGATGTTGCTCTCTGTGATGGGGAAAGGGACTAAAGTGTCCTTTTAATGGCCTTGATCTCACCCACCCACACCCCACATTCTGCAAGCTGGTGTTCCTGGCCACTGAATTTCAGCACATTTCAAAATTGGGCCCACTTTTTAAAAATGCAATTATTTCTTGCCAAGACTCAAGTGACAGAGGTAACTTGCATTCTGACTCAGAAGCCAGCCCATAACTGATTAATATAACCTTTGCAGATCAGGCACAGAGGGAAGCACAACTCATATTTCCCAAGAACTAAATTTGCATTAACGACAGTGCCGTCATCTATCACAGTACTGTACTGGGAGTGAAATGACTGCCATTATATTGGCAGGGAAGGTGGAAGAAGGTCAGATGGCTTTCACAGAGTCCTTCAGCACAAGCTCCATTGCATTCTGGAAAGAGCAGTGTTGCTGGGGCTCAACTGGCTCCTTGATTTCAGCCTTTAGAATTCAATAGGAACTATTGTTTTTAATGGGGCAAAGTCATGGTGTTGCATTGAAAACCTATGGAAAGCTCCTATCCGGGTCAGCACCAAGCATTCTTGAACCACTGGCTAGACTCTACATGCACCTACCCTGGTATCTGGATTCAGGAGATGCCTTTTTAATTCTCTGCAATGCTGCTGGTGTAGTGTCACTCCGGAGAATTGAGGGAAAGCTAAATGTTCACCCATAATTCCCATTACCAGATCAATCCACTAAATGTAGAAAATGGTCCACTAAAAAACCATTTGGCTGTGACTTTCTTGAACCTCGTGCTACTCAAAGGTAGAAAACAATTATGCTTCCTGCAGTCTGGTGATGACAGTATCAGAGATTAATTTCCCCTCACTTAGAAACATTATTTGATTTAAGTGAAGTACTTGCTTGGAGGGGAGCAATACACTTCAACCATGTTAAAGCTAGATTTGATCATGCTTAGAACCACTGAATTAACTAGTCCTATTTGTCATTTTGAATTTAAACTCACTATGAAGATTCTCAGTCATCCAGATGAGATCATCAGGGATTTGAGTCATGGCAATTGGGTTTCTTTTCTAGGGAGATTGAAATGTTTCGCTACTCATTCACATAATTTCATCAGTCTGAGGGAAGTTGGTGCAAGGCTTCTAATTTATAGTTCACATTGATTTCATACCACTCTGCTCTGAATAGGCTCATTAGGTGGACAGTGACCTAAATAGGCTTATATCATAGAATCACAGAATCATAGAGCTGGAAGAGACCTCAGGGGCCATCTAGTCCATCACAATATTTCCGACAGATGGCCATCCAGCTTCTGTTAAAAACCTCCAAAGAAGGAGACTCCACCACCCTCCGTGGCAGCATATTCCACTGCTGAACAGCTGTGTCATGAAGTTGTTCCTAATGTTCAAATGGAATATCTTTTCCTGTAGTTTGAAATTGAAACCATTGCCCCGAGTCCTAGTCTCTGAAGCCATGGAAAACAAACCTCTTCCCTCTTCAATATAACATCCTTTTGAATATTTAAACATAGGTGTCATATCCCCCCACAGCCTTCTTTTTGAAAGGATAAACATTTCTAGTTCCCTAAGCCATTCCTTCATAAGACATTTCCTCCAGACCTTCAAGCATCCTGGTCACCCTCCTCTGCACCCGCTCAAGGTTATCAAGATCCTTTCTAAATTGAGGCACACAGAAATGGACACAGTACTCCAGGTGGGGTCTGACCAGAGTAGAATAGAGCGGTACTATCACTTCTCTTGATCTAGATACTATGGTTCTGTTGATGCAACCAAGAATCGCATTGGCTTTCTTGGCCACTGCATCACACTGCTGATTCATGTTCAATTTGTGGTCCACCAAGACTCCCAGATCCCTTTCACAGGTACTATTTTCCAGCCAAGTATCCCCCACCCTATATGTGTGCAATTCATTCTTTTTACCTAGATGTAGCACCTTACATTTCCCTCATAAGAACATAAGAACATAAGAAGAGCCATGCTGGATCCGGCCAAAGGCCCATCGCGTCCAGCTTCCTGTATCTCACAGTGGCCCCACCAGATACGTTTGGGAGCGCATGAGACTAGATATCTGTCTCCTGATACCACCCCCTGCATCTGGCCCTTGAAGTACCCCGGTTTTAAGCCTGGAGATTACACATCTCCACCATGGTTTGTAACCTGTGATGGACTTTTCCTCCAGGAATCTGTCCAATCCCCTTTTGAAGGCATCCAGGCCAGATGCCATCACCACATCCTGTGGCAGGGAGTTCCATAGACTAACAACGCGGTGGGCGAAAAAATATTTTCTTTTGTCTGTTCTTACTCTCCCAGCCCTCAATTTGAGTGTATGTCCCCTAGTTCTAGTATTTTGTGAGAGGGAGAAGAGCTTCCCTCTATCCACTTTACTCATGCCCTGCATTATTTTGTACGTCTCAATCATATCCCCCTCAGGTGCCTTTTTTTCCAGACTAAAGAGCCCCAAATGTTTTAGCCTTTCCTCATAAGGGAGGTGCCCCAGCCCAGTAATCATTTTAGTCGCTCTCTTCTGCACCTTTTCCAGTTCCACTATGTCTTTCTTGAGATGCGGTGACCAGAATTGTACACAATACTCCAGGTGGGGCCTTACTATTGTTTTGTATAATGGCATTATAATGTTGGCTGTTTTATTTTCAATCCACTTTTTGATAATCCCTAGCATGGAATTGGCCTTCTTCCCCACTGCCACACATTGGGGAGACACCTTCATGGAGCTGTCCACCAACACACCAAGATCTCTTTCCTGATCTGTCACGGATAACTCAGAGCCCATGAGTTTGATAGATAAAGTTTTGATTTTTTGCCCCAATATGCATTGCTTTACATTTGGCTACATTAAAACACATTTGCCATTTCATAGCCCATTCCCCCAGTTTGGAGAGATCCTTCTGGAGCTTTTCACAATCTTCTCTGGTTTTTACCACACGGAAAAGTTCTATGTCATCTGCAAACTTGGCCACCTCACTGCTTATCCCTGTCTCCAGGTCATTTATGAACAGATTGAAAAGCACCAGTCCCGGGACAGATCCCTGGGTCACACCGCTTTTCACCTCTCTCCATTGTGAAAATTTCCCATTGACACCTACTCTTTGTTTCCTGGATCTCAACCAGTTCTCAGTCCAAAAGAGGACCTGCCCTCTTATCCCCTGACTGTGTAATTTTCTCAGCAGCCTCTGGTGAGGGACTGTGTCAAAAGCCTTTTGAAAATCCAGATAGACTATATCCACCAGTTCACCCAAATCTACATGCCTGTTGAACTTTTCAAAAAATTCTAAAAGATTTGCAGGACAAGACTTACCCTTGCAGAAGCCATGCTGATTTTCTCTCAGCAAGGTTTGTTCTTCTATGTGTTTTAAGATTTTCTCTTGGATGAGGCTTTCCACCATCTTCCCTGGGACAGATGTAAGGCTAACTGGCCTGTAGTTTCCTGGGTCCCCCCTCCTTCCTTTTTAAAAAATTGGTGTGACATCTGCTATCTCTCCCATGGCACTGTGGCCGTTTTAAGAGACGTTGCATATTACCGTTAAGAGATCTGCAATTTCATTTCTCAGTTCCCTAATAACCCTTGGGTGGATGCCTTCTGGGCCTAGTGACTTGTTAATCTTCAATTTATCAATTAGTCCTAAAACATCCTCTCTTTTAACCTGTATTTGATTTAATTCTTTAGTCAAGAGGGGCCATTCAGGCAGCGGAATCTGCTCAAGGTCTTCTGTCGTGAAGACAGAAGCAAAGAACTCATTTAATTTATCTGCAATTTCCAAGTCCTCCTTAATCTCCCCTTTTCCTCCCTCACCATCCAGAGGGCCAACTGGTTCTCTGGCAGGTTTTCTACTTCTAACATATTTAAAGAAGCTTTTATTATTACCCTTTATATCGCTAGCCATGCGTTCCTCAAAATCTTTCTTTGCCTCTCTTATCATCTTCTTGCATTTCTTTTGCCAGAGTTTGTGTTTCTTTTTATTTTCCTCATTTGGGGAGGATTTCCATTTACAGAAAGACCTCTCCTTGCACTTTAGAGCCTCTCTAACTCCCCTCATTAACCAGTTAGTTTCCTCATCTGAGGGAAGTTTGCCCTTCAAAAATCAAGGGTTTTTATGTCTGATTTGCTTGACACTCTTCCTCCAACATACATGGCAAAGGAGATTACAGCATGGTCACTGTTCCCTAGAGGCTCAGTGACATTCACATCCCTGACCAGGTCCTGAGTATCAGACAGTATTAGATCCAGAGTTGCCTGTTCTCGGGTGGGCTCCATGACAAGTTGCTCTAAGGCACAGTCATTCAGCAAGTCGAGAAACCCAGTTTCTCTTTCTTGCCTGGAGCTCGCATTGGCCCAGTCAATGTGGGGATAATTGAAGCCCCCCATGATTACTATCCTATCCTTCTGAGACACCTCCATGATTTGTCTCCTCATTTCAAGGTCCCCCTCAAGTTTTTGATCTGGTGGGCGATAGCATACCCCAACTATCACATCACTCCTTGGACCTGGTAGTTTAACCCACAGTGATTCTATGGTGGAGTCAGACCCTCTGTCAATCTCCATTCTGCTGGATTTTACCCCTTCTTTAACGTAGATGGCCATTTCCCCTCCAACCCGCTCCTTTCTATCCCTTCTATAGAGTTTATAGCCTGGGATTGCTATATCCCACTGGTTCTCTACATTCCACCAGTTTCTGTTATGGCTATTATATCAATGTTATCCCTAGCTGCCAAATGTTCAAGTTCTCCCATTTTTGGTCGGAGGCTTCGAGCATTGGCGTAGAAGCACCTGTACAGTGGGTTCTGCAACAGCACCTGCGGCTTTGTTCTCCCCCCCCACAGGTATTATTTTCAGTAGACAGTATTTTCCCTCTCTTGAAATCCATTCTGTTAGCTTTGGCCTAGTATTCTAATCTGTCAATGTCCTTTTGGATTTTCATCCTATCCTCTAGGGAATTAGCAACCCCTCCCAATTTGTTATCATCTGCAAATTTAATTAGCATACTCTCTATTCCTTCCTCCAAGCCATTAATAAAGATATTGAACAGCACTGGACCCAGAACAGAACCCTGGGTCACCCCACTGGTCACGTCTCTCCAAGCTGCAGAGAAGCCATTTCTGATCACCTTTTGGGTGTGATCAGTCAACCAATTACAAATCCACCTAACAGTAGCACTATCTATCCCACTTTCTACTAACTTCTTAGCAAGAATACCATGGGGAACCTTATTGAAGGCCTTACTAAAGTCCAGATAATCAATATCCACAGCATTCCCCTCATCCAACAGGCCTGTAATTCTATCAAAGAAAGAGATCAAATTAGTCTGGCATGACATGTTTTTAAGAAACCTGTGTTGACTTTTTGTAATGACAGCATTGTTTGTTAAATAATTGCAGACTGCCTGTTTAATAATCTGCTCTAGGATCTTTCCAGGAATTGAAGTCAATCTGACTGGGTGGTAATTATTTGGGTCCTCTTTTCCCCCCTTTTTGAAGATGGGGACAACATTAGCCCTCCTCCAATCGATGGGGACTTCCCCTGTTCTCCAGGACTTCTCAAATATTATTGCCAATGGTTCTGAAATTACTTCTGCCAGTTCTTTTAATATCCTTGGGTGTAATTCATCTGTCCAGGAGACTTAAATTCATTTAATGTTTCCAGGTGTTCCTGTACTCGCTCTCTACCTATTCTATGTTGCAATTCCCATCCCAGCTCATCTACTCTTTGTCCTGGCAGATCTCTTTCTTCCTTTTTGGAGAAATCAGAGGCAAAAAATGTGTTGAGAAGTTCTGTCTTTTCCTCGTCTCCTGTTAGTAACTGGTTATCCTTGCCACGCAGAGAGCCTATCATTTCCTTATTTTTCCTTTTGCTGAGGACATAACTAAAGAAACCTTTTTACTATCTTTAATCTCTCTGGCAAGTCTAAGTTAGTTTTGTGCTTCAGCTTTTTTTTACCACCCCCTTGCATATATTAGCTATTTGCTTATATTTCTCTTTGGTGCATTTCCTAATTTTCCATTCATGTTTACCCTGGGCTGAAGGCTGGATTTTTGTATGTCATACTCTGCTAACTAAAAGGAATCAACCAATTTCCAGGAATCCAAAAACAACCTGATATACTTACGAAATCTTGTGTCTTTTTGAAAGGCACCTTCATGTTAATAGTTTTCTGAGCAATGCAATGAACACTGATATATCTTGTCTTCTTTTCAGCCCGACATGCCATTATTTTCCATTCTGTACACTATTTTATATTGCATGTCTATATATGCTTTAGATGTTTTGTTTTATCTTCACAACATATGATTTATATGCAGTAATTTTCTAGTTTCTTTCCATGTGATATGGAAATAAATCAGAGTATATAGATAAACCTGCAGATTCTACAGTGACTGGTTTGACTATCCTGGTCTCTCTTGGTATATTCGTTAATTAAGCAGCAATGGAGAAAATTAATTCTCTTTGCATTTTGATGCAGACATCTATAATATATCGCCTTCTCAAAAACATAAAGAAAATGTGGTCATACATCTATATTCCTACTTTTCTGAATTTTGTGCTGCAGTTCTTGTTTTTTAAAATGTGTATATTATGTGAAAAGGCAAACAAAAATGAATATTTGAGTAAAGATAACATACAGAAGCAAAGTTGAAATATGAAGTAGTTTCTGAGCAGGTGTGTGCAATTCTCTGTGTGTAAATAAAACTGATGTGGATAACAGTACATAAGAAACTTGACAACAAAAAACAGAAAAATCACACAAAGCCAAAAACGATAAGTTTGATCATGGATATAACTTTTGGTAGCACTGCTCTTTAGTGGAGACATTAAACCAAATGTTGAATTATACTGAAGAAGGTCATATTTGTTCTAAGCCTTATGCCTTGGCAAATTGTCAGTCCACCATCCCATAGTTAGTAGGATGGAGTGCCAGAAGCTGTTTATATAGAAGGCTGAGTCTGTACTGGCAGTTTCATTTATGTATACAGAATTCATTTTGCCAACACTGAACTCCTTGCTGTTCTGAAGAAAGCTTCCCGGGCTATCTTAAGTAATAAAGGTGCCAGGGAGGAAGAAAGGAAGGAAGCCATGTTCTGTTCACATGCAGGCCAGGCCTTCTGAAGGCATTTTATCTGAGTTCTGAGTGATCCTGTTATTGCTCTAACAAGGACATTTGCAGGCCTGAGTGTGGGCATACTTGGCAGATTTATTATGAAGTGGCCTGCTGAAAGGAATGAATTCAATTTATGGGGTTCATTGCCGGCGTGCTAATAGCTTTGCAGAATGCAAAAAGCAATCTGAGTCTTTTGTAGACAGAAAAGAAGGTTTATTGATTGCAATCAGGGCACTTCCACACTCTCTGCTGGTGAGAAGTCCCACCCAGAAAACGAAAGGAGATATTTTTATAAGGTTTTTCCAGCACTCTTTCCCCCTCCCATCTGCATCTTACGTCATATGCATCGGTTACACACATCAAACACTAATTGGTACTTTTGATCATTATTTTGCACTTTTTGGCAACAGCTAAATATTTTAATTGGAGCGTTTGTTTGAACTGACTAGTACAGAGCTCCACGGAGCTGCAAGCGTTTTATGACCCTGGAATTTGACAAATGATGGATTGCAGGTGCTGTTGCCTCGGCTGAATGAAGAGATAAGATTTTCTTCGGCTGGCGTAACTGTGAATTAGACCTCTAAGTCTTATCTCTGCTTTTCTCAGCCAATATTATCACAGGGGCCCTTTCTCTTAAGGCTTGACCAGCGTTTGCAGGAATAAAGAATACATGTGTGAATAATAATATAAATGAAATATATATATATATGTATGCTTAGTAACATCATTACCTCTAAATATATAATTTGTGTGGCTTATACTTTGCAAGGCATAGCCTGAAATATCCCATATAATACAGGGTATAGCTTGGGATATAGATTGCCATGAGGTTTGTCTCTATAGGCTTTGATCCATACCCTTTACTTGCCCGTGACGCGTTATGGAAATTTACGCCAGTAAATTCTCCATAGGTTGCCCCTCATGGCTCCTGTGATAGACTGGTAAGGGACAAAGAGACATATCAAAGGTGTATGTACAGAAGCGTGAATATTGCTTGAGCTTCCCTGCTTACCATTCATTCCCTTGGAGAGGGGTGTCATCATGGCTCAGTGATTGTTCAGTGTTCCTGACAAGAGTGTAGGCAGTGCTGCCAGGAAAACTTTTCCCACCCTGTTTTCCCAAAGGGCTTATAGGCACAGTTAAAAAAAAATGAAGTATCACAACATGATTTGTGGCGTCTCATGGTGAGGGACGCATTTGAACAGGTGAATGACAAAGAAATACCCCTTAATCCACTAGGGCACTTTCTAGAGTAAAATGTTAAGTTAACAGATGAAGTGTTGCCATGCTTGGGATGTAAGAAGACCCCCCCCCTGGTCGGACCCACAGACTGCAACGGATGGATATGTTCCATGGACCACAGCATTTAAGTTTCCCCTGTTGGACAAATGCATCGTGGTCACAGCAGTATAAGGTAACCTCCCAGGCCATGTTGTACACTTCTCAAAGATCCCAAATTCTCAACTTTTGAAGGGGGCTGGCATAAGAATTTTTTTGATAATATTGTGATAGACTTGGATATCAAGATCCCCGTCCCAAAGCGATAATTAAACATGCTTTAAACAGCAGATTTGTTCATTACCTTATTTTAGGACAATCATGAAACCCAAATAAATTTGCCTGCCACAGCAGTGCACATGTGAGATATCGTGTTTGTGTGTTTGGTAGTCAGGCTGAGAACCCTGAATTCTAACAAAGCACCACACTGTAGGTTCATTTTGCAAACCAAATACTTATAAGGAAAATATGCCCTTCTTAGCCCACCAAGGAAATATGTGGGCCAGGCTACTTTGCCAGGTTTTTTCCAACCTTATTTAGGTGTGTGTGGTGTGCATTCAAACTCAGATAATAGCAGGCTGTGCAGAATCACCCAGTTGTGTGTGCATTCTCAAATGATAGACATTTGCAATGATACTAAATAAAGGTAATATACATATCATGAAGGCTGAAAGAGGCATAAGACACATCTAGATGGTGCTTAGAAAAACCCACCTTGCGCCATACATTCTCATGGTAAAGTCATGAATGAGCCGTTGAAATCCGGTCAGAAATGTCCCTGTGGCTGATAGTTTACACACAAAAAAAAATCTGCCCCGTAAACATGGGGCCAAGATTAGTTCATCAGTGTCTTTGGTGAAGAAAATAATGTAGATATAGCTACTTCATAAAGCCACTTTTTTCTTTGGTATAAAGGCTCGTGAACACCCATGGGCACCAAAATGTCTCTCATTCAATACAAATTGCATAGAAAGGCAAGTCATAATCTCTGGCACTCAATGCTTTGTGAGTAAAAAGCATTTTCAGTGGCAAAGCATGATAAAAGGGCACATCCAGAGAGGCACTTCAGTAAGAGTTTTCACAGTGACTATCAATAATAGACAATAAACAATATCATAATAGTGATCAATAACTAACGTCCCTTTGCAAGGCTTCTAAGGCCGTGGGGCATTTTCCTACCAGATCGAGCACAGGGTAATGTAAATATGTAAAGTTGCTCTGGAGCCTACCGTGCGCAGGAAAAAAAAAAAAAGCGCTCACTTGTCGGATGCTGGGAGGCTGGTGTGTGCGTGTGTGGCAACACAAGTTCATGGTGATCCAGGGCACGCGCACAGGCATCAATGAAGGTCTGAAAGCAGTAGTTAAACCCCAAGTCTCTGTCCCGGTGAAAAGGGGGTTAAATTGCGGACGTGAAGTCTGTTGGCCGCAATCCAAAACAAGAGTCAGTGGCTGTTTCAGACCCACTCTCTCCCCCCATAAACAAACAGAAAAGAAAAGAAAAAAAAAAAAAAAATGAGAGGCAGGAAGACAGGATTTTAATCTGTCAACCTGAGTTGAAAGTGAATCCGCAGGCTGCTTTGGGACCCTCCGAGTATCAAACGCACGCTGTCATCTGGGGAAGGATGGGCAAGGATGCGGTGACCACAGGTCAGGTTCATGTTGTCGCCCGCCGTCCAGGGTGAAGTCATCTAAGGCATAGGGGCAATCTACAGCAGAGGGCAGAAGGCGTCACCGGTCAGGCCTCACTCCCTCTCGGTCGCGGGGTACGGGTCACGCTGGGTGAAAAGGCTGACATCACTGGATCCTGGAGCCCACATCGATCGAACTCGCGGAGCGAAGTCATCACGAAGATGGCATCATCAAAGGCATCAAAGGCGGGGAGGGGAGGTCCAGGAGGGATGGCAGAATGGAGGGCAGGAGGGTCCCCATCTGAGCATCTACGACCGGCGGCGTCAGCTTTCCAAACCCGACCGACTCCATGATCCAAAAATAAAGAACGGGTGGGCGTTTTTCCCAGAGCAAAAGCCCGACCTCCAGGATGTACCTGGGTAAGAGAAGAACAGACACACAAAATGGCCCCTCAGCTGTCCTTGTGCTGCCAGGCAGGGTGGTATAGTCTATCTGGCAGTCTCGGGGAAAAAAAATGTCGTAAAAGGCAGATTGAAGCTTTCCTCTTCGTAAAACCAGTACGTGAAGTAAGGGGGGGGGAGTCTATGATGAGGACACCTCTGCACATCAGGAGATATGCACAAGTTCAGCTGGCCCCAATGAGCGCTTGCAAGGTGTAGGTGCTCAGGTGTCCCTAATCAACCACAGATCCCATCCCCAAGTCAAATTGCTCTCCTACACGGGGACAACAAAAAGGTGTAGCTGGCAGAATATCCATGAGATGCAAAACAGGGTGTTTCCTCCAGCGTCTTCCCGTGTGGAAAGAGACAGACAGACAGACAGACAAACAAGCAAACACACACAAGAATGGCCAAGCAATCTGCAGATCTCCAGGTGTGATAGTGCTACATGCAGTACACTGTGTGCAGATTTCTATGGCACAGTGTAGTGCAGTCTATGCAAAAAAAAAAAAAAACATAGTACACAGCTGCACTTCAGTAGTTTTGCACAAGTTCAGCTGGAACAATATTCCATAGCCACGCTACTAGGCTCCCTGTGAAATTTGGAACAAAGTAATAATGTGCACTGCAGAGCCATCCTTTAAAATAGGGAATCTTGCCCTTTACATACAGGTTTCATGTGCACAAAAAAAAAAGGAAAAAGAAAATCGTTAAGTCCATATTGTTTTCTAAAAAGAAAATAAGCCTCATTTTCCTCAGGGAGCTCCTGAGACCAGGTGTGATTTAAAAGCTGCACCAATACACTATGCACATTTTAGTGGCCAGGCGAGCCTTTACCGCCTATGGCAAAAAGATAATTCTTATATTCTAAAGAGTCATTAAAATCGCAAGTAAAATCACTATCCCAGTAGCGTTTGAACATATCTTCTAAAAATCTAATTAAGAAATTTGTGCACTGTGTTGGGCAAGCAAGGCTCCTCTTAAGTTCTAGTGTTTAAGCCTGCCTTAACTGTAACGCTTTGGGATTGACTTGTAAGTTACTTCAAAGGCAAAAAAATATGCTTGCAGGACAGCTTACAAAGAGGGGGAGGGGCTTTAGTGTGCTGTCACATCCTAAAAAAAAAAAAAAATAATCAGGTTTCTCTTGTGTCCTTTTTCCGAAGAATTCTTTTATTCTAAAGTTTCTGATAACAAGATTTTCACCTCTTATTCTTTAGCAAAAATACCTGAAAGGTGTGTTTGATTCCAAGGGTTTAATTAAATTAAAACGTGACGTTTTGGGGCCGAATTCCTGGATTCTTTTCTAAACAATAGACTCCCTTTCCCTCTCCCCCTATCCAGGAGAAAAAAAAATGCTGCTAGTCGGCTAGAAGCCACCTCTCTATGCTTTTGAGGCAGCACGGAAAATTGTGGTCGTTCCCGTAAGTGGAGAGGAGTGACCTTCTGGCCATTGCCTATAAAATTTACTGGCTTATGGCTTTTAGGGGTCAGTTTATTCCCTTCGCTATGCATGCATTAGGTTGATGTGTTCAATATGTTTTGCGTCCAAGCTCTATCAAGTGGCTTGGGAGAGAAAGGAGGGGTTGGGAGTTGTTATCCTGCCTTGCCCTGCAAGGGGGCCCCGAGAGCAGAAAAAGAAAGGAGGGGCTGCAGACTTTTAAATTCCCCCGCGGCTGCCTTTTACAGCCTGAGGCAAGCAGATAATCTCCTGTAATTACTTCTGTAATGTATTAGGTGTGAAATGCCCTGGAACAAAGGGGCAATTCACCCTTTCTGTGGCTATTGATCTTGTTGTTGGCTTAAGCCTAATTTGAGACGCGTGGCTTTTGTAATGAATACACAGAGCTACTTAAACCAGGAGGGAGAAAAAAAAAATCTTAGGTGAACATGTAGAATTTCTCTCTCTTCCTTCAACCTTATATCTATGGGGAGGCAGATAATGCCTAGATAGGATAGAGAGAGAGAGACTAAGATCTTCTCCCCACTTTTCCTTCGTCTAAAAAAAGGTAGACTTGCGCAGTAGGATAGTTGTTGGCAGTTTGGTCCTGAGAATCTCCCTGTGTTTGAAATTAAATTGCCTGGTCTTTTATCAAATGTTCTTAACTACTTTTGGAGAAAAAAAAAGGCATTGATTCTACTTTCTGTCGTGGCCAGCTGCCAGAAGGGGCTCAGCCCCTGATTTGATTTCCCTGCTTTTGATTATTAATAGTTCAGAAATAACGTCCCTACCTCTCTCCTCATGTGGTGCATAGCAACCCTTAGTTCTGTTTAAAGCTTCCATATCCAAGGAGTTGGGCATTGGCGTAGCGGGATGGAAGTACCTCCTGAATGCTTGAATAAGGCAATTCAGGGGTACGCATCCCCCATCTAGCACTTCCTGTCCCCTCAATGCTCCGTGCTCTCCTCCCGTTCCCTCAACATCATACCTATCCATCCCACTTCTGTCTTGCTGCCTTCCTTCTACTCCACTTCCTCTATTCATCTGTCTTTCTCTATACCTTTTCAGTTCACCATCCTGCCTTTCCTTCCATCATCTTTCAGGTTTCCTACCCAGTTTTACTAAAAATGCATTACTCAGATACCCTATGATGTTTACCTTGTAAAATATCCCTTCAGCTGGTAAATTTTGTTGCGTGACCAGCCAGTCACAAAATATGCGGGATGTTGTTTATCCCTGAGTATTCAAAAGTATTTTTCTCACTGCCCATATTCCCCCTGGTATTATCAAAATTGCTGGAGGGGTCTCCTAGTTGGCAGAGTTTTTAGTCTCTTATATTAATTAACTAAGCACGTCCTTGTACATTCACACACCTCTTGCTAGCAGGTCATAATTGGTCTGTCCTCCCTGAGGGCTACAATCTTAATTTGAGATGGTAAAGTCCTGCCTCATCCTAGTTAGAGGGGTTCTTCTTAAAGCTTACTCATGTTCCATTTAATACTAAAATCATTACTTCTGGTGGCAGAATTCCAATGTTACCAGATCGCACATAAAAAAAGGGGGTGCATAAACTGCACTAATTTATCCCCATAGGTTTACTTTAAAGGTCTAACTGTGTTCCTATGATTTCTCCCACACGAGCATCAAACGGACTCGCACCTCAACAATCAAATGCACATCATACACGCCAACATGTGATTCAGCAACCATACACAACTCTCCCACATTTCTGTTTCCCCAGTTAACTGCGATCCCTTGCCTAAGAATAGATCTGTCTAACTTCTCTAAAATCAAACGAAGATGGTGGAACTCCGTTGGTATTGTGGGGCAAAGATTGCCAGTCTTTGCCCCTGCTTAAGACACAGGGAATGGCCACTTCCCTGTGGTTACCAGAAAGAATTCAACTTAACACCCACATATATATTCAAACATTAATAAATCCTCTGAGGAAGCCAGAGCAGCGCTCTGCTTCTAATTCTTCAAACACTTGGGGAGGGGAACACTAGGGTTACTCGAGAGGAGCTCTTTTCCACCCTCGGGGGACCTCAGAGTCTCTCAACTCTTAGTCCTCCCTGGTTCATGGGATGCTAGAGACACACAAATGTCCCTTCTCGTCTTCCTCCCTCCCCGGGGCCGACTCATAAGAATCCGCAATCTTCTCCACTCCACAGAGCTGTTAGATTCGAACTCACGCCACCCCACAACTAGTTTTCTCTTCTTACCAGATTTCTTTTGCGCAGTCCTCTCCAATTCCTCCTGCCGGCACTTGGTTTTCTCTCATGTACGGTAGCCCATCTAGTGCTGACAAAGTGAACCTCCTCACAAATTTGAGGGTCCGGACTAGGTTCAATTAATCAGCACAGACTTCTTACCGTGACCTGAGTCAGACTCTACAAGCCTCTTTAGCAGCGGCAAAATTCCCCGGCATCTCCACCAAATGAAAGGAATGAATTCAATTTATGGGGTTCATTGCCGGCGTGCTAATAGCTTTGCAGAATGCAAAAAGCAATCTGAGTCTTTTGTAGACAGAAAAGAAGGTTTATTGATTGCAATCAGGGCACTTCCACACTCTCTGCTGGTGAGAAGTCCCACCCAGAAAACGAAAGGAGATATTTTTATAAGGTTTTTCCAGCACTCTTTCCCCTCCCATCTGCATCTTACGTCATATGCATCGGTTACACACATCAAACACTAATTGGTACTTTTGATCATTATTTTGCACTTTTTGGCAACAGCTAAATATTTTAATTGGAGCGTTTGTTTGAACTGACTAGTACAGAGCTCCACGGAGCTGCAAGCGTTTTATGACCCTGGAATTTGACAAATGATGGATTGCAGGTGCTGTTGCCTCGGCTGAATGAAGAGATAAGATTTTCTTCGGCTGGCGTAACTGTGAATTAGACCTCTAAGTCTTATCTCTGCTTTTCTCAGCCAATATTATCACAGGGGCCCTTTCTCTTAAGGCTTGACCAGCGTTTGCAGGAATAAAGAATACATGTGTGAATAATAATATAAATGAAATATATATATATATATGTATGCTTAGTAACATCATTACCTCTAAATATATAATTTGTGTGGCTTATACTTTGCAAGGCATAGCCTGAAATATCCCATATAATACAGGGTATAGCTTGGGATATAGATTGCCATGAGGTTTGTCTCTATAGGCTTTGATCCATACCCTTTACTGCGACTAGGGATATAGCAATAGAGCAAGTTGTGTTGGTTTGTGTATGATTTGAATACCTTGGGTGTGAATCACTCCCCTAGGCCTAGCAGGCTCTTGCAAGCAAAAATGCAAAACAAAGCACAATAGCAGCTCTTACCCACCATAGTGGGTATTGTTCATTTGATTGAACCCCCTGTTCTGTTTGTTCTCACGTCTAGCGATATGCCACAGCTGTAGACGAGAGCAAGGTCTCCTCTCTAGCCTCCCTTTGTTTAGCTTCTGGGGATGCAAGTTTCACTTTGAATTGATTGCCCATCCCAGCATGCTGAATTTATCTGTAATGACAGTTACAGAACAGAAAGGAGAAAATGGCACACTCCCTTTTTGTGGCTGTGTTTTTGTTTCAGTTTGTTTATGTTGAGGCACAGCAACCACAGTCGCTTCCCCTTTGAAAAGGGATGCTGTTTCCTTACACAGTACATTGTACAGCCACAGCGTTGACTGGTTAAGCATGCAAATACCAAATTTGAGGCTAAATAGGCAGGCAAATATATACATAGGCTTTTGAGGGTTTCCCAGTTTCCTCAAAGGCCTAAACCTTCTGCTGTGCTTGAAGGCTGAAGCTAGTGATCCCCTTTGGTTCTTACAGCCTCCCAGAAGCAAGGCACGGCTTCTGTGAAAGTGCAGGCCCTGAAGGAAGTTGGAAAGGGTCCATAGGGGTCCGGTATTTGGAAATAGGCCAGTAAGGCCAAACCTAACAGCCACTGGAAAAGAAAGTGCTAGATTAGGTGTCAAGGGTGAATGGTGTTGATTTCAGCATCTGCCAGCCAGTAGACCAAGGCACTGGAGAACAGCAGAGAGAAGGTGGTCATAGTATACCCCATCCTGGTGGGCCAAAGAGTGTGGGTTTAGCCACAGCATCCCAACAGAAGAGGCAGAATCCAAATGGGAAGGCCTGGCTTTTCAGATATTTGGGCTAGGCAGTTCAGAAGAGTCCATTGTTGTCATCACTTGGTCTTTACTGCTGATCCTCTGTGGAGGGGGCAAGATGCTCCCAAGGTGTTCTGTGTTCTGCGTTTTAAATACTTGTATTATTTTCATTTTTATGACTCAGGTTACTAAGCTAGTGAACCATTGCGCCCTGCTTGCTCCATGTGCCTAAATTGCTAGTTATAGCTCTGATTTATGCCTAAATTATGTTTTAGTAGGAACCAAAATTATTTATTTCACAAACAACAACACAGAGACGTGATTAATGCACAGACAGCCGACCTCCAGATATTTTTCAGGCCAGGTTGTGAACTCAGGCCAGAGATGCCCCTCCTCTGCCAGATGGCCTCATGTAGGAATATAAACCATCAAAGCATAAGGTATACAATCTCAAGCCCACTACCTATCCTTGCAGTGTTTTTTTCTGAATAGCAAACTTCTTATGGAATATAGCCACCCTTCAAGAACTTCTGCAGGGATCATTTATTCACCTCTGCTTTAAATTATCAATACAACAATCGGCTAATACAACAATCGGCTAATGATACCATTATAGGTTACTAATAAAATAAAATATCCTTGTATTGTTTTTTTTTGGGGGGTGTCATATGGCTCAATCTCCTTTTCACTTCTTTAAATTATTAAAAGAGCCTATTAGTCTCATTACATTCTCCTCCTCTTCCTCTTCATGGATGCTCTCAATATCCCCTAAATATTCTGTATATATTTGAAGTTACTGAGTAGAGGCCATTGTCAAAACATGATTTTAAAACATCATTTACTATAAAAAGTTATGCATAGCTGTGCAAAGAGAAACAACTACCTGGATGTTGAATGCATAGCTGTGCATACAGAAACTATTATTTTGTTTTATGAAATAGTGCATTGTATTTTTCTTCTAAATTGACAGTCATGGTCTCTCTTCAGTGGTATAAGAAATGAAGCACACCACCTTTTCCAAATTCTATCCAAGGATTACATGTTACAAGTAGATGCTACCAATGATGTAGGAATCATTTCTATGCTTTCTTTCCAGTTTTAACACATATTGAATAGTTGGGTGGCACTAAAATCATTGCTGCTGATTGGACTTGGGCCATTTGTATTTTTATCCCTGAAGATATAATTACAAATATCAGCACCACAGGTGCTGGTATGGCCCTTTACCCTCCTTCCAAACTGGAGCAGCCACTTACTGGTCTTAGCATGATACACTGGGCTTTATCGTCCTAGCCACGGCAATCACAGCAGGAACCCAGGCAGCTCTTCGCCAACTCCATTTGCAGCCGGCCACTTTACGGTGGAGCAGGATGAAGATTCTCCTTGCTCTGCTGACAAGTTGTTGGCTGAGTGGGGGGTAGAGGAGAGTCTGTTGGGCTCTTGATGTGATTGGTGTGGCTAGAAGGATGACTGCCTGCTGCCCCATGCTTTGACCAGTAAATGGCAAGTCTGGTTGGGGGAATGCTGATATTCATATTTGTATGCTTGGGATACGAATATGAATGACCCAAGCCTACCTGGTGATTGTCTGTGGAGGAAGCCAGATGTTGGCATTTGATAGTTTGGTGGCATTGACTTCACAAGGTCTCAGTTGTGCCAGGTACGCTGCAGTTGAAGATAAATCCTTTGGCTTCTCTCATGCCCAGAGGGTAGTTTCCTCTTAGCATCCCCCCAGTAAGCAGGTTCCTGCAGAAGGTATATCATGAAGCTTAACTTTGCATGACCATTCTGAATTACAGCATCCCTGTAGCTCAGGAGGTGCGGCACCATTTTGATGTTCGGTACCCACAGAAACAGAGTCACCCTGCCCTGTGTTCTCCCATCTCCATGCCTGGGAGAGGTTCTCAGTGTAACTCCAGAAATCAGACAGTACAATTATTGGCCACCCCATTCAAATAAAACTAAAGTCTGAATAATGCCTTTGCTAATGAATGTACAACATATATTTCTAAGATGGGTGAGATCTAAGTTTCATTTGTGTTAACTTCAGAAAAAGCTGCTTTTAAATATTTCATTGACCATAATTACTGTATATTTGGTAGGACCCATGAGATTTGTAACTGCTCCAATTCATTTGGCAATAAAATATGGATGGGAGAAATTTCCTGCAGATATGGCAAGACTGTAAACATGAAGACATATTGAGAAAACAATCAGAAATCTTCTTAGAGTGATTGGATACTCTATTCCTTCTGTACCAGAGGCAATTTTGCTAACATCTTTTGAAGACTCACTAAATGGAAAGCATTAATACATAGCCTGCAAATAGCCTTTTCAGATGAAGAGCAAGATAAAGTGGCTTAAATAACTAATAACTAAAGGGGGCAAAGAAACGGGAATCATAAAAATATTCTAGGCCAAACATCTGCCTACCCATAAAAGTGGTAGGGAATAAAAGAATGTTTCACCAATGCTTTATTAGATAATTAAAAGCTCTGCATGTTTTGTACTAAGACACAGAGTATTTTGGGGTACTGTTTTCTAATTAGAGTCAAGCCTTTAAAAGCAGATTTAAGTGAAGTAGAGGTTATGAGGCAGATGAATGAACTGATACAATTCAAGATGTATCATCATCATCACCAACAACAACATCAACAACAATAACAGCAACCATCTCTTTTGAAAACATTTCAAGAGCTGTTTGGTGTTTCTATGGTGTTTGGAAACATGGCTGTACAAGAAAAGAGCATTTCATTGTTTGCAACTGGATACCTATAGTTGCACAGATGTAACTATACACATGTGTGTTAAAATACTAAGACCAAGCATAATAGTGTGAACTGCAGTGTCGCATTGCTACTGGTTAACAAGTCACAGCTCATATTCCTTGCGGCCTGCCACTCGCAGGAGTTGATGTGAGATGAAGGATAGAAGTGGCAGCTCATAAACGAGTGGTGGTTCACTGCTGCCATTTACACCATTGCACTTATGCTGACGTAAAGAACCAGAAGGGTTTGTTTTGTTGGCATAGCCAGCATATTTTAATCCAGTTGGAGGAAGAACTTGTGACGGTGAAAGGCAAGGTCTTTTCTACTCCTTTACCTGAAGATGCCAGTGCATGAACCTGGGAAGGCTTCATGGGCTGACAACCTGTTTGTTATCTGTGACACCTAGCAAAAGTGCTTGATTTAAAAATATCATTTTTCGGAACCATATCTGGAAGTTAATGGAAAAGTTCTACAATGGTTGCAGTGGTATTTCAGAAGAGTAACTTTTGTCAAGGGCTGAATAAATGAGGGCTGAGGGACAAATGCTCTGCAGAGTCAGAGGCTGGGAGTTTAGTTCACCGCTATGCACTTCAGAAAGAGATAGCCTATGTGGTCTTGGGCAAGCTGCAGAGTCTCATGAGGCCCTGAGGGGGAAGGGATAGTAAACCACTTCTGACTACTCTTTACCTAGGAAACCCTGAAAACAGTTGCATAATGAACTTGATGGGACATTGTTGATGTTGTTGTTGTTGTTGTACAAAAATCATTGACTTACTAATGATTTTCTCTTTGTTCTTGTTATATGTTGACTAGCCACCTCCGAATTATGGCAACCTTATGAATCAGCAATCTCCAAAATGTCTGGTCCTCCACAGCCCTCCACAGCTCTTGTAAAGTCAGAGCTGTAGCTTTCTTTAATTGCTTTGCCCCCCCAAATATCAGCCTTCTTTGAATTTCTTGGCTGCACTCTCCATTTGGATTGATTGTTGAACCAAGGCATATCGTTTTTAAACAGTCACCGTTTCTTCATTGTCAGCCTTAAAGTTGTGTAGCTCGATTGTATCTCAATGTTCCACTCTAGTCCTGCTTTGGCAATTTGTTCTTCCACTTTCCCTATAAGTTGTTTCAAGTAGGGATGAACATGAAACTGAAAAATAGAGTTTCGTTTCATTTCGTTTCTAGCATTGGTTCATTTCATTTTCTTTTTAAACAATTTTTGTGAATATTTTTTTTTTAAAATGAAACAATTATAAAATTGTTACTCTATAAAATGGCTCCCCTGGGTCCTAGAGGGACTACGTTTGGTGGGTAGCATTTGCAAGGGAGACATTTTACAGAGTAACAAAACGTTTCATTTTCAAAGGGGAAAAGAAGTGTTTCCTTTCATTTCATAATGAAACATTGTTTCTCATTTTGTTTCATTTTGTAACATTTTGAGAGCTTACAAAACGATAAAACAGCATGTCATTTTTGTAAGGTGTCCATCTCGAGTTTCAAGTCATCATTGCTTTCTGCCAGTAAGATGGTGTCATCTGCATGTCTTAAATTATTTTTGTTTCTTCCTCCAGTTTCCATACCTCCTTCATCTGAATTTAGGCTGTCTTTACGTACGTTATCCTCTGTGTACAAATTTAACAGAAACTGGGAGAAAATGCTCCCTTGTCTGACACTTTTTCCTATAGGTAACCTTTCTGTTTTCCATCTTCTCTCCTAATTGTAGCTTCTGAGCCACACTCATGTCTTTTAGAACAATCCCGAGTTTTTCATGACCCACACAGTCAAAGACCTTGCTATAGTCTATAAAACATAGACAGAAATATTTTGCAGCCCTGTATTATTTATTTATTTATTTATTTATTTTAGAGTATTTTTACCCCACCTTTCTCCTTGGAAAAGGACCTAAAGTGGCTTACAGTAATGAGGGATAATATACAGTCAGGTACAATTAAGATATGTTCAGGTATTGAGAACAGGTAATTGAGGGGCATTTTACAGCATTAATAGACAACATTACATTAAAGCTACAAGAAAACACACAAACACTGTTAACCAAGGGTGTATCTGGGGGTGGCAGAAGGGTGCATTTGCCTCAGGCACAGCGATATGGGGGCACCTGGAAGGGGAGGAGAAGGAGGAGGAAGATGTGTGCCCTCCCGCCAGCAGTCCTCCTTTCCACGGGCTAAGGATGGCAACGGGACCCACTCTGCCTGCTGCTGCAAGCCAGGTAAGAATCAAAGCAAGCAGGCAGGCAGGCATGCGGGAAGTGTGGTGGACGCAGCACCCTCCACCTCTTCCTCCTCTTCCTTGCCTTGCTCTGGGCCCACCGCGGGAGAAGTAAGGCGCATGCACACATACACACACACACACAAATGCCCACCCTCCCACCCGTGTGCCCCATGCTCACAGGATTGCCCCCCCCCCGCTGGTTGGATGTAATGGGGTTGGGGAAGGCCAGAGATGTGCAAAAGCAACTTTGTCCCTAGGTGCTCCAAACCCTTGCTACTCCGCTGCTGTTAACCATATAAACACTGAATGTTGCTCAAAGATTATATTATGTGAACAAGTCTTTTCCTTCTAATAATCATGAAGCCATTCATTTCATAACTTAGAAACCTCTGTTGTCCTATCCTGTGAAAAGATAACATGGCTTTAGACCAGGGCTGTCCAAACTTTTTCTAAGGAAGGCCCTCGGCAGCGGCAACAGACACGGATCCCTGGCCCGCCCGCCCATGCATTCCCCCAAGGTCTCCGGCAGCCATGGTGGCGGCTCCCAGCCCGCCCGCTCACGCACCCGCAAGGTCTCCAGCAGTGGTAGCAGCTCACAGCCTGCCCGCCCACAAACACCTCCAAGGTCTCCAGCAGCTGTGGAGGCGGCTCCGGACCCACAGACTGGTGCACCCCCAAGGTCTCCCGCAGCCGCCGCGGTGACTCCCAGCCCACCCACTCGCGCACCCGCAAGGTCTCCAGCAGCAGCAGCAGCTCACAGCCCGCCCGCCTGCGAACACCCGCACAGTCTCCGGCGGCCATGGCTGCGGCTCCCCCCACACACACCTCTCCCAGCTCTCCAGCAGCAGTGGTGGCTTGCACCCTCCAAGCTCTTCAGTGGTGGTGGCAGAGGAGGCTCGCCTGGCCGCCTGCCCCCCTCCAGCTCACCTGAGGTGCCATGCAGATCTCTCTGTGCTGGCCCCGGGCACCTTCTCTGCAATGAGTGTGTGTCGGGAGGTTTTTTAAAAAAATCATGGGGCAAAGGAGAGAGGGGGAGGGAGGGGCGGGCCAGCCATCTGCGGGCCAATCAAAATGGCCTGACGGGCTGGATTTGGCCCGCGGGCCGGACTTTGGACAGGCCTGCTTTAGACGTTTAAAGGATGAGGAGAGAACACCCCCTCATTAAATACTAAATTGTAGTTTCATAGTTATGCTGATGTTTCTCTTTAAAAATCCATGCATGCAGCAGCAGCAGCAATAAGACACAATGAGATTAATTACCCTTCAGAAGTGAGGTGCATGGGACCTGCTTCATTAAACTTTTCAATCAGATGGCATAAAATCTCACAAATTCTTGTCTTCTCTTGCATTTGTCTCCTTAGAGGACAACCCTGATCTGATCCTTCATCTTGCCCAAGTATAAATGTGGGACAGCAGCTCCTTGAGAAACACACACAGACACAGACACCGGCACACGTACTGCAGATTGCTCAGAAAAACAAGGTGACTCAACAGAAACAAATGAAATGGAAAACATTCAGTGGCAGATCATGGATGTCTTAAGTGCCAGTGGGGTTTTTCAGCAGCAGTGGTATTATCAACCAGCGCTTGCTGCTGTGCTTCAAGACAGAGATGGACGCAAACCAAATGGATGCCCTCCCACCCTCCTCCTTCCCACTGCTCCTGTCATGAACCATCATGAACCTTCAGTTTTCTGGTTTATTACCATCTCTAGATCAATTATAACAGAGACATAATCTGTAGTCATGTAGTCTTTGCAGAAAGATCAATAGCCAATGCAGGATGCTCTTCCTTTCCAGATAATTCTAAATTCGGGGCTAATTTTAAAAACCAACTGACTGAAAAAGAGGCCATTCTTTTCCTCTTGCTGACAAGAAATGAGATAGTTGATCTTAACATCACAGTAACCTGAAGAATCAGTTTTTTTCCCCGAATATGGGAAAAAAACCCTGTACCAGTTTAGGGCAAGCATAATTGGCTCACTTGCTGCACTAATGATCTTTCAGTTCATTCTAGAAACCGATCATGACGTTCATACAGACTGTGACTTTGGAGTGAGGTCCACAATCACATGCACACTTAAAGTGAAAAGTAAAACAGAATGCATGCACTCGAAACAAAACAGAAACAGAAACAGAAAACCATGCCTCCTGGCAATAAACCAACAAGGACAAACAGAGACATATGGAGATGGGAAAGGATGGTCTGATTCAAGATTAGCTTTGTGTCTTGCGAATACTTAAATTTAGATAGAAGTTTGCCATGTTGTCATTGGGCCAAAACAGAGGATAAAACCTCTGCATCCCACTCCACTTCCCCCAAAGTTTACATATTTTTCAAAAACAACTAAATCTTGTTATGCATTCCATATTTCTCCTAGAAATCAAAATGTATAATTAGCCAGTTCTGCTCCACCTGCTGTGATTATGAAACTGCCACTATTCTATCTCACCATATTTGTTGTTGAATGACGGTGTACAGATTGGCTGACTTTCCAGATACTTTGGATTCCATCTTTTTAATAACTGCCAGTTAGGGATTTTGGACACTGGACTCCAAATCTTTTGGGGAGCCTAAAATTCTCTACTCTTCTTTATGGCAATAATGGGCACTTTCCCCCATGAATTTCTCAGCACTGAAGCAAATGGGACCTGTGCTTTCATCATCATCTTTCATGAGTCATTGTATATATTTTGTACTCATGCTGTAGAATGACACATAGCACAAAGGTGGAGGAATTGTTGACTGCACTACCACTGCCTGTCTCTGGATGCCATAGCTTCTGAGAGGAGGCGCTTCCCCCTCCAAGAAGATATGTGCAAATAATGAGCAACAAGTAAGGGAAAGTAATCAGTGTTACTAATATCTGCTTTCCCCCCTCTGTTGCAGATCAATAAAAGTGGAATCTATCAGTTTTACTATCTCACTTCCCTGACAATAGGAGGGAAGGAAATGTTAAGAGGATTATTTTTGTTCTATCACAAACATTCTGCTCTGATTTAATAGAGAAGCAATTGTTCTTGGCATGTAAATCTGCCTCCAGCCTATGCCACAACACCTCCTGTAGATGGATTTTTCATTGTCCCATGCAATATTATGAACTCACCTGGCTCCACCACCTGCCCGACCCTGTTCTCTGTCTGAGCAACATTGCTAGCAGGAGCAGTTAGTGGGAAGCATATAAATGAGAAAGCAACATCTGCTATGTAGGATAGTGAGAAACACTGTGACACTTCTGTATCATAGAAGTGACATAGCAGCACATATTTGGCTTAGATTTGGTAGGTGGGGTGGTGGAACAAAACGGTAATGTTGTTACAGGTAAACTCAATCTTATCGGTTTTTAGGTGCTACAAAAACTAGTTATTTCCTAAACTTTTTGGTATATCTTTGTCTCTTATTTACAGATATTTTTCTGCAATCAGGAAGATATAACATTAAGTTCATAATACAAATGTTGGTTTTCATGCAGAATAAATTACATAAAACTACTACCACAATTCAAATTAAGTGTTGCCTTTTGTAATTACTTTAGATTTTCAGACGGGTGTGGTGGCTCAGTGAGCTAGAGCACTGAAAACTTTCGGCTACAAAGTTGGCAGTTCAGGAGTTCGAATCCCAGGTGTCATGCAGCGGAATAAGTTCCCGCTGTTAACCCCAGCTCCTGCCAACCTAGCAGTTCAAAAGCATGTAAATGCAAGGAGATAAATAGGTACTGTGCCTGTCCCTCGTTCTGACCCCATGGCTCTCTGCCACGTGTCCGGGAGTCACTCCCCCGGTGCCCCCGGGCTTTCCTGCCTCTTGTTAAATGCCAGGTCAGTCCTCAATAAGATCCCCGTCATATATGATGCCATCTTTGACGGGCGGGCTGACCTGGCTTTATTACCGAGACCTGGGTGGGCGAAGATGGGGGGGCTTCGCTCTCTCAGCTCTGCCTGCCTGGGTATCTGGTTCAGGGGGTGGGAAGGCTGGGGGGTCAGAAGGGAGGGGGGGTCACCATCGTCCATCGGGACTCTTTTTATGTTAGCAGGGCCTCAACATTGGTTAGCCAGGGGTTGGAATGCCTTCACCTGTTAGTGGGGCAGCGGGACAGATTTGGCATTGTGCTGGGTTACCGTGCTCCCCGCAACCCAGCTCAATCCCTACCAGAGGTCTCGGAGTTCATCGCGGCTGCGCTATTGAAGTCCCCGCGCCTTTTGGTTGCGAGTGACTTCAATGTGCACGCCGGCGGTGGGCTCTCTGGTGCAGCTCTGGAGTTCATGGAATCCATGGCTTCCATGGGTCTGTCCCAGCATGTTGTATGTCCCACTCACAGGTCAGGTCATACCCTGGATCTGGTGTTTTCCTCCATGTTGGGGACTTCGAGTCTGGAGGTGGGGGACTTTGTCTCCCTACCTGTGTCATGGTCGGACCATAACCTGCTTTCTTTTTCCCTGGCGATCGCAGCCCCCCCTCGCGGGGACCCTCGGCCTCCTGTTTTGGCTCACCCTCGATTCCAGGAGGTCTTCGGGGAGCTTCCTGGTGGACTGACTGGCGCTCCGGCTGAGGTTGTGGCTAACCATTGGTTCGAAACAACTGTCCACACCATAGATCGGATCGCCCCCAAGCGCCTTCTCCGGTGCTGAGCTCGGTCTTCACCGTGGTTTACGGCGGAGCTCCGGGCAATGAAGCAGGTGAGGAGAAGGCTAGAGTGCAGCTGGAGAAGAACCCGGATGGTTATTAGCAAGGCTGCTGTTGATTCCCAGACTAGTCGCTATTCCAACGCGATCTGGGAGGCTAAGTCATTGTTTTACTCCCAGATAATTGGAGAGGCCTCCAACCGCCAGGCGGAGCTCTTCTGGGTGGTTCGGGACCTCTCCAATCCTAGTCTGGCCAGGCCTCCTCCTACTGATTTCAGTAGTGAGAACTTTGCAGCCTTTTTTTGATCCAAGATAGAGGCCATCCGGGCCGGCTTTGATTCTGGTTGCAGTAGCACTGCCCCGGCACCCCCAGTTGCTGGTCCACCTTCATCACCTCGGTTGGATGCGCCTGGGCCTGTTTCTGCTGTCGAGGCCTCTTGGGCTATGGCGCATTGCTGGCCGGCATCCACTCCTTTCGACCCTTGCCCTGCTTGGCTAATTAAAGCTGCCAGCGGGACTATGGCCAAATGGGCTTCTGTTATCGCCACCGCCTCTTTCACTGAGGGGGTTTTTCCCTCCCATCTGAAGGAGATGGTGGTCAAGCCCATCCTTAAGAAGCCCGGCCTGGTGTCAGACGATTTAGGTAACTATCGTCCGATCGCAAATGTCCCATTTATGGGCAAGGTCATCGAGAGGGTGGCGGCGGTCCGGCTGCAGTCATACCTTGAGGATCGGCAGTGCCTCGATCCATGCCAGTTGGGGTTCAGGCCCCGTCGGGGAATCAAAACAGCTTTGGTCGCCCTGCAAGATGACCTGATCCGGGCGGCCGACAGGGGTTGCTCTACCCTGTTGGTCCTCCTGGATCTGTCAGCGGCCTTCGATACCGTCGACCACGGTATCCTACTGGATCAGCTCTCTGAGGTTGGAATCGGGGGCACTGATCGCAGTTGGCTCCGATCCTTCCTGGAGGGCCATCCCCAGTATGTTCAGTATGGGGGGGGGAGTTGTTGGCCCCATGGGTTCTCCCTTCTGGAGTCCCTCAGGGGTCGTTGCTGTCCCCCATGCTGTTTAACATCTATGTAGGGCCGTTGGCTGGGGTCATTAGGAGATTTGGAGTGTGCTGTCATCAGTACGCTGATGACACACAGCTCTATCTCTCCTTTTCCACCTCTGCAGAGGAAGCTGTGAGGATCCTTGATGGGTGCCTGGACACCGTGCTGGCTTGGACCAGGGTGAACAGGCTTAAGCTCAACCCCGAGAAGACGGAGGTTATGTTCTTTGGGAGCTCACCGTCTGGGTACAGTGGTCCCTTTCCCTGCCTGGGGGAGTTTCCCTCTGGCCTGTGGAGAGGGCGCGGAATCTGGGCGTGGTCCTGGGCCCGGCGCTCACCATGGAGGCCCAGGTGGCATCGGTGACCAGGGCCGCGTATTACCATCTCCGCCAGATCACCCAGATCTGCCCGTACCTGGATGGTGAATCTCTGAGAACAGTGGTCCAAGCGCTGGTGGTCTCGAGGCTGGACTACTGCAATGCCCTCTACATGGGGTTGCCCTTGACTCTTCTCCGGAGACTGCAGAGGGTACAGAATGCGGCGGCCAGGCTGGTGGCTGGTGTGCGCCGTTACGACCACATCTCCCCAGTCCTGGCCCGCCTGCACTGGTTGCCCGTTGCAGCCTGGATTAGATTCAAGGTCTTGGTTTTAGTGTATAAAACCCTCCATGGCTTGGGACTGGACTACCTGTCGGAGCGTATCTCTCAGCGATCCATCTCAGCCTGACCTGTTTGGCAGGTGCGAGCGCACTCGCTCCGGGTTGCCACCCCACGAGAAGCCGGAAATCGGTCACCCGGAACCGGGCTTTCTTGGTGGCAGCCCCATCCCTTTGGAACTCCATCCCAAGCGAAGTGCGCTCTGCAGAGTCCCTGCTGGCCTTTCAAAAGCCTTAAAAACCTATCTCTTTCGAGAGGCCTTTGGCGAGCCCTAATTAATTAATTTTTTTCTCTTTTTTCTTAACCTTCCCGCCATCTCCTATGACCAAGCGATTAGTGCTTTTGTGTCCGATTGTTTAGTTGTTTAATGGTAGTTGTTCATTCGTGTTTGCTTGGTCTCTAAGTTTCTATGATGCCATTTGGCGCACTGGGTGCTCTAGGTTTTTAAATGGTTTTATTCTATGTCTTTCCTGCTTTGTATTTGATGTCGAATTTTGTGTTTAACTGGCGCTAGTCACCCATTGTGAGCCGCTTAGTGTTCTGCAAGGAAGATAAGCGGGATATAAATAAATAAATAAATAAATAAATAAATAAATAAATAAATAAATAAATACTGCCATAAAAAGCAGGAAGGTAAAACTGTGTTTCCTTGCAGCCATGCCGGCCACATGACCATGGACATGCACAGCACTGGCTCTTCAGCTTGAATACAGAGATGAGCACTGTCCCTAGAGTTGGACATGACTAGCACATAAGTTGGCTGATACAGGGTTAAGTTGCATAGTGACTGGGAGGCACCTTACCCCAACCTTTGGTGGTGTGAGGAACCTTCCCTTCTTACGGGCACCTCTGCAACTTCAATTCTTATTGGAAGATTAGCTCTGATATATAGTTTGATACCCAAATACCAACGATAACAACAACATTATGCTACTTTTCGTTAGAGTTGTAGGACATGTTACACATTATATCTATCATTTCTTTCATGCTTGAGCCAGGTAACATTTCTGTAATTTCCTTATATATGTTGTACACCTTGTACACTATGCTGCAATAAGACACTTCCTAACAGGGTGGCTTGGGTTCAAGTTGAACTTATTTTTCCCTGCCAAACACATACACCTAGACTATGTGGACAGGACATATAAACATTATGTGTAGTCACACTGGAGCAACTTGCAACCTTTTAATTGACCCAAATCACAGATAGACACAGGTACCCATCTTGTTGGTCTGCTAGAGGAAGTAGTGGAGGGGTATTTTTCTCTCTGTAGCACTATGTGCAGTCTGGAGGTTTGGTAGCACTGATGGAAGGGAAAATAAGTAAAAAAGGCATTCATGCAGCATCTTCCAGATCTCAGCCCCTAGCAAAATTGTTTTTACCCAGGGTGTTGTTAGCCTGTGGAACTCCCTGCCACAGGATGTGGTGATGGCATCGGCATCTGTTTTTATTAATTTATGCCTTGTGTTTTATTGCCTAATTGTGTGTATCTCCTGAAGAGTTCCCGTTGGGAAGATGGGCGGGATATAAATTCAATAATAAATAAAATAAAATCTGGCCTGGATGCCTTCAAAAGGGGATTGGACAGACTCCTGGAGGAAAAGTCCATCACAGGTTACAAACCATGATGGAGATGCGTAATCTCCAGGCTTAAAACCGGGGTACTTCAAGGGCCGGGGAGTGGTATCAGGAAACAGATATCTAGGCTGCTTCCAGGGCCGCTTTTATCCATCTCCGCAGGATTGCCCAGATACGCCAGTACCTCGATGAGTCCTCCCTGAGGACAGTTGTGCAGGCCCTCGTGATCTTGAGGGTTGACTACTGCAATGCCCTCTACATGGGGTTGCCCTTGAGTCTGGTCCAGAGGTTACAGCGGGTGCAGAATGTGGCAGCCAGGCTGGTGGTGGGTGCTTGTAGATTCGAGCACATCACCCCAGTCCTGGCCCGCTTGCACTGGCTACCCATTGTCTTCCGGATTAAGTTCAAGGTCCTGGTTTTGATTTTCAAAGCCCTCCATGGCCTGGGACCAGAGTATCTGGTGGAGCGTATCTCTCAGAGATCAACTGGGGCCAGACCCACGAGATTGGTGCAGGCGCGCTCAATGAGGGTGGCCACACCCAGAGAGGCACGGAAATTGTGTATGCGTGACCGCACCTTCTCTGTGGTGGGCCCCATCCTCTGGAACCATCTCCCCAGTGAGCTGCACCTAGCAGAGTCCCTGCCCGCCTTTAAAAAGGCCCTAAAGACCCACCTGTTTAGGGAGGTGTTCGGCAACCGTTCTATTTAATTTTTTTCCTCTCTGCCCGCCATCACCCCTGCTTGTTCTACACCACCTCTGTGTTCTTCTAGTGTTCTGTTCTGTTATTTTGTTTTATTATTTTTATTGTAAGCCGCCCAGAGTTCCCTCCTGGGAAGATGGGTGGGATATAAGTCCAATAAATAAATAAATAAATAAATAAATAAATAAATAAATAAATAAATAAATCTTGTGCACTCCCAGATGCATTTGGTAAAGTGGCTAAAAATAGTCTAAGTTAAAAGATTCAGAGATGAGGCAAGTTTGAGATTTCCCAGAATTGAGACTAAGTCAGATAGAGAGGAGAATTTCTCAGCGCTGAGTTTATTTAGCAAAAGCAAAGTGCAGAAACAGCCTTTTGCAGAAGATACAAAAAGGGGTCCCCCTCACAATGAGAGAAGACCTCGAACACACATTTCCAGCGGTTTTTATACAGTTTCAGACCCCTTTTCTGCATGGCCGCACCTTCAGACACTGCCCATCAATCACATCCCCCACCTTAAGAATAGTAAGGTATATAAGTTCCTGCAACTTCCTCTTTTTCGCTTCAGTCCTCTCAGCTATCTTAAGCAATGCTTTTGCTAGTGTTGCCAGGCTGTGGTCTAGCTATTCAGCTTTGTGCTTATAATATCACACTTTAATTGCATTATATATTGAATACATATTGCTATACATATCCATAGTACTTATTGATTACATTTTTTTATTGATTAGCAATGTCACAGCTGACAGGGCCACTGTGAGATACAGGGAGCTGGACTAGATGGGCCTTTGGCCTGATCCAGCATGGTTCTTCTTATGTTCTTATGTTCTAAATTCTCTTGAAAGAGGCTCCATGAAACAAATCCAGATATGAATGAATGATTGCATGCCTGCCTGCCTGCATTTGTCTAGGCCAGTCTGGATAACAGATATTTAGAGGTCAGGTGCCATCCTGCAAAGCATCTATACGTATCCAAGCTGTTCTTTCCTGGCCTGGAAAGAGCAATGAAGACAGCACTGGAAATGGTGGAGTCTGCCCAGTTGGATTGGTGTGTCCTGAGAGAACTTCCCTATCAGAACTTGAAGCATTATTTTTGAGAAGGAAATTGTTGTGATCCTCATTGCCCCCGATCCCACAGAGAAATAAAGAGGCGAGACCCTGGTGTGGGTTCAACTCAGGCCACACTTTATTAACTTAACCAATAACTGAAGTAAGAGCAAATTCAGGAAGGGATTGATGTAGTGCGGATTAATGATAGGAACCCAGAGGCCTCCCAGGACCCCTCCAATCAGCCAGCTTTGGACGAGTCACTAACCCCTGTTAGTGTGGTCCATAAGATAGTACCTCAAAGGCTGGTAACCTCAATATAAAAGCCCATCCCAGGTCCTCAAGCCCATATCCTGATGACTCTTGGTCCAGGGGGTGCTACCCAGTGCATCCTTTCCCCAGCGCTGTAATCTCTGGATCCACAGCATTGTAAGGTTGGATGGATTAGGCTCAGATAATTCCCTCCCTGACTCACTGGTTGCATTTATTATCTGCACTCCTGCCAAGTTAGACCTATATAGGGCACCCCATGAAGAGGAAAACACCATCCCCGGTACCAGTATGGGATAGGCGAAAAAAATCCCTGCCCACTCCATGGCAAACCGTGGGTAGGGCAAAAATTCCTATCTGGCCTGAATAAGCTACCAGTCAGACTCATACTGGTACTATTAAGCACAGTGGGTGGGTGAACGATTTGGGCAGCAAGAGGCAGCTTTCAGGGTGGAGCCCTGCTTTATACAGGGCTCCCACTCCCATCCCCATGTGGCACTGCAGCAATCTCACGTGGGTCTCATGCTATGTTCGCCTAGGACAGCAAAGCCACCCACCTCTTTGGATGAGCCTTGAGGTGAGCAAACCTTATTTTGAAGTGATCAGATGCTTTTGCTGAAGAAGTAATGTTAGAGGTGTTCTTGCCAGCTGGAAAAATGCAGAGGAATACTTATCCGGCTATCTCTTGTAGTGATTTCTGACACTGCACCTCGAAAAATGCTAAATAGAAAGTATGAACAAAAAGGTACTTCTTGCCACTTAGAACTGATAAGAGGATGGCATGAAGCATGAAGAATTTCTGTCAAAACAACACAAAAATGGTTTAAAATGCCATTAAATCTTGACTTCAGAAAGTCACAAGAAAATTTTCCGCACTATGCCTGTAGTGTATTTGCAACAATTTATTGTTTTATTTTTGAGATATAGCCTACTTTCACACACACACACACACACACACACACACACACACACACACACACACACACACACACACACACACACACACACACACACACACACACACACACACACACACACACAGAGGGTGGGTAATTGTTATAGCTCTATAGCTTGTAACTAGTTACCACCAAGCTTTTATATCTTCTCTTGGTGGAGTTTTCTGAAGACTTGGGTGGTAGCTTTGCTTGGGAGTGGCTATTAAGAACTCAGATTGAAGTGTCAATTTCTTGTTGAGCTGCCCTTGGATGATGGAACCATTTGGAAGTTATTGTCATTGCTGGCATACATGGTAAAGATATGGTTGTGTTTTACCTTATGGCTTTTGCTGTAGTGATTTACCTGGCCTTCAGACACAGTGTGAGATCACCATAACTTGGGTATACAACAACACTTCCTCAAAATTGTCACCTTAGTGCAGTGGTTCCCAACCTGGGGGTCGGGACCCCTTTAGGGGTCGAACAACCATTTTACATGGGTCGCCATGAGCCAGTGAAGAAAAAGGCACAAACGGCTTGGGTCTGGAGGAGGGGGGCATTAAGAACATTGAGAACCACTGCCTTAGTTCTTACTTCAGGATCTCCCTATCCATGTCTGTCTGCCTGAGCTTCTCTTTCCCCTGCTTCCCCTTCAGCCAACATTAAATGCACAGACTCAATGACATTACTCCCAGATTGTGTTTTTGTGATGTCTGGAGCTGTATCTGTAGCTATTGGGAGACATTGATATTCCATGAAAATCACTTCCTACAGGACATTCAGCTCAAGATGAGCTGTGAAAGCTCCCCCCCTCCACTCAGGAAATTACCATTTACAAGGGCACCCTGTCAGAAAGAAGGAGAGGGTTGATGCTGATATGCAAGTTACATTTCAGAAGAAGTGAAAATCTCCGTCAGTGTTAAGGCACCCTCCGCTGAAAGCTGCTGAAGTCTTGCTGTTGGAATGCAGTCTTTAATACCCATATACATATTCAAGAAGCATAGCCTTGTCGTTCACATCATAGTCAATCTGTTGCACATGTTCAGTGCTGTAGTAACTTGTTAAGGCTAAAATGCAAATCACAGGCAGCATTCGCCATTAGATAGGCACCTCCTGCAAGGAAGGGCTCCAGTATAATTGTGTACTTAAAATGTGTGTGCTTGTACAGGATGGTGATGGCTGCATGTTGGAAAGATAAGGAGCATGGATTGATGGAGGTCTGTAAAAGCAAATGCATTTGGTAGAACTCTTCCTTCCTTCCTTCCTTCCTTCCTTCCTTCCTTCCTTTTTCTTTCTAATACTTACATTCTATAGAGGAACACAAGCATACCACTTTGTGATTGATTCAATGTCCTAAAATCCAAATGAAGACTGTGCCTTAGCTGGTTTGTTAAACCTCAGTCTTTAGTGTTTTGCAGTGTCAGATGAAAAAGAAACTGGGCAAGGGAAATGCATTCTGTTTTGTTTTGCTGGACCTCTCAGCATCATTCAGTATCATGCCATGGTCATGGTATCCTTTTGGGCCTTGGGATTCTTCTGCAACTTGGAGATACTGTTTTGCAATGGCTCTGCTCCAGTTTGGCCGAATGTTCTCAGAAGGTAGTCTCCCCCCACCCCACCCACCCAGCTTTTACAGGGAACTATTGTGGGAAGCTACAGCAAGCTTGGGGTTGAGTTTCACCACTGTGCTGATGATGCCTAGCCTTTCCCCCACAGTATATGCCAAAAAGGCTGTGGAAGTTCTGAATCAGTGCCTTGATCCAGTGAGGGACTGGATGTGCACAAGCATGTTAAGGCTTAATTCACATGAGACAGATGTCCTACTGGAGATGAGAAAAACTGACCTGTGTTTTGGAAATACAACCTGTTGTGGATTGGGGTTACACTTCCTTTGAAGGTCTGGGTAGTTATTGTGGCTAGCTTCTACTTGTCCACCAGTTATACCCCTTCCTGTAAAAGTGAATTCAACCATAATGATTCATGCCTTGTATCCTAGCCATGCTACTGTAATAGACTCTATATGGCCTTGTAAAATATGTCTGCAAAGATTCTAAATAGAGATGGGCACGAATCGAAAAAATGGCATTTTGTTTTGTTTCATTTTGCTAAGGAGGTTGGTTCATTTCATTTTGTTTTTTTGTGAATTTTCACAGAAAAATTCATTTCATTTTTTGTTAATTGATTTTTTCGTTTTTACCTTTTTCCCCAGCACCCACTGCACGGCCCCTGGGGTCCGGTTGGCACTGCGTTCCCCCCTTTATTTTAGGGTGCCGAGTCAACCAGGCTACCCTTTGGGTCCGGTTGGCATTCCTTTTAAATTTTTAAATTATTTTATTTTATTTTATTTTTTCACTTCCAGGTTTGCCCCATGCTACAGCTGTAGCACGGGGCTTTGTTTTTTTTTCTTTCAGAGCTGACTGCCCCAGGGCCTGGTCGGCGCTGGTTTTTTTAATTTAATTTAATTTATTTTTTTATTTTAGGGTGCTGACCAGGCCACCCTTGGGGCCCGGTCGGTGCTCTGTTATTTATTTATTTATTTATTTATTTATTTATTTATTTATTTATTTATTTATTTTTATTTTATCCCCCTCACTTCTGGGTTCAGGCCCCGTGCTACAGCTGTAGTGTGGGGCTTTCCCCCCTTTTCTTTCAGCACCGACCACGCGGCCCCTGGGGCCTGGTTGGTGCTGTTTATTTTATTTTATTTTATTTTTTACTTTACAGTGCTTTACAGTCCGATCGGTGCTCCCTTTTTTATTTATTTTTATTTTTTATTTTTATTTTTATTTTATCCCCCCCCTTTTGGGTGTAGCACAGGGCTTTTTTTCCTTTTCCTTCATCACCAACCCCACGGCCCCTGGGGCCTGGTCGGCGCTGGGGTTTTTTTATTATTTTTATTATTATTATTTTAGGGTGCCAACCAGGCCATCCTTGGGGCCTGGTCGGCACTCCTTTTTATTATTTTTATTTCTTTTCTTTTCTTTTTATTTTATTTTTTTACTGCTGACCACATGGCCATGCTACAGCTGTAGCATGGCCATTGGCTTTTTTTTCCTGGTCGCCATCCTAGAATCCATGAAGACTGGACCTCTGGACCAGCACTAGGTAGGAGACATCTCCACCCCCCTCCATTAACAAAACAAACCTAACCAACCAAATTTTCTTGGTTCGGTTCATGTTAAATTTGCCCCTAGGGTCATTATTCGTTTCATTACGTAACAAACTGAATAACGAATTACAAAAAAAAAAACAAACCATTTTGTGCCCATCTCTAATTCTAAATCATCCAGGTGATGTAATCTGGAAGTTAAGTCATGACAATTGGACTTCTTTTCTTGTGCAATCAAGACTGATCTCACAGGAAAAGAGGTCCAGTTGTCATGACTCAACTTTCTGGTAGCCTTGAAAAGTATTCAGGTGACATTGATAGTACAAAGTGCAGTAGTCCTAATGCTGTCTGTTACTGTAAAATAACAATAATAAACTCACAAACCTAGCCTGTCCCAACAGGTATATTCCATTCCTCATGGACCAAAAAGCAATACATAAATACATCTAATAAATAAAAAATGGTGGACATCTTTGTGGCATCAGTGTCCAGAATTACACCCATTGCTTCCATGTCACTCACACAAAGGAAGGAATTGCATATGTGAGTTGGAGGACACGACATTCCCGATCATGGCAGCATCACCTCTCTGCAGCATTTAGTAGGGATGAAGAATTTCATATCATATAATTTCATTCCATCCATCCATCCATCCATCCATCCATCCATAAGGACACTCTGAACAGTTTGCATTTGCAATAACAAACAATGCAATTAAAACCAGTAATAACACTAAGGCTAATTTTAACAAAATAAAATAAAATCAATTTTATGATCTACTAAGAAACAAAGATAACAATGGTCAAAATAAAAATACTACCAGTAATAACAGGAACTATAAACACAATGGTCTAGAAGGCAAAATGGCGGGATAAATTTAAGCACTGAAACTGTCACTGTTGTTATATCCAAAAAAGCTTGTTTGAAAAATCAGGCCTTCAGCAAACATTTGATATTCTTTTTACTTGGGTTGTTTTGGGAGTGGCCTTTTCATTTTGTATTTTTGTGTACACCTTTTCACATGGCCTTTTCATTTTGTATTTTTGCTGTACTTAAAGGGGAAAGCCTCTTTTGGATTTTCCATTCATGAATGATCACTGTTTTCTGGCATTCCAAAAGCCACAAATAACCCTTAAAACCTATGCAGAAGAGAGAAAAAGACTTCAGAATATACAGTACACCTTTAGTAGAATAAAAGTTTCAAAAATCAATCAGAGAAGAAAAACCTTCCATGTAGAAATATAATAGTGAAATCTCTCTCTCTCTCTCTCTCTCTCTCTCTCTCTCACACACACACACACACACACACACACACACACACACACACACACAGAGAGAGAGAGAGAGAGAGAGAGAGAGAGAGGAAAGATATTGTTCTTTAAATGATCCAAATTCCAAAGAAATGCTTTCTAGATGATCCAAAAGGGAAGGAGGAAGAAATGAGGATAAAATCCCTCAAAACCCAAGGATAAAGAGAGGAAAGGCTACAAGATGGAGGCCTACCTGGCAGGCAGATGGAGGGCACCACAAGCTTAGCACACAGTAATTCCACAAGGAATGACTGAAGCAAAGAACATTCCTCACTTAATTTGAGGCCTTTTTACAGACTCAAAATTCTTGCTACCACCATGGATGTTCTGATAGCCCTTACAATGCCATTGGATTAAATAAATGATATGATAAGTAATGGAAGGAAAAAACACTGAAGGGCTACACAAAAGAGCAAACATGGGGAGAAAACACACACACAAAATTTTGTGCAGTCCTCTTTCATAAACATCTGCCATTCATGTTTTAGAAGCTTTCTATTAGTGATAATTAAAAAGACACAAATAACAAAAAAGAAAGCCTATTTTGTGTTTTGTGTCTTTTATTTAGACATGAAAGATTAATCAATGGCATTAGTGCAATAACATTATTTTATTAACTAATAAATTTAGAACATCCTAATGATAGGAGTAATCACTTCTAGAGAAAAATAAATAAATAAAGCCAATCAGTCTTGTGTAGTTTTTCCCAAAATAAATAAATTTGCAGTAGTAACCCGGTATCCGCTGGGGATTGGTTCTAGGCCTTCCCACGGATAATGAAAACCATGGACAAGAGAGAACGCCTGATCGCCCACCCCCAAACTGCTGTTTCCTGACAGTAGCTTGCTTTATGATGGCTGTTTTGAGACAGTAGCTTGCTTTACAGCTGCTGCTTGTGACAACAGCTTGCTTTACAGCTGGCTTTGTGGCTGCTGAATTATTTAATTTTTTCCTCTTCCAACCATGGATAACTGAATCAGTGGATAACAAATCAGTGGATACGGGGGTCCTACTGTATTTATTCATTGTTGACTTGTTTTTTTGGCTTCAGATGCACTTTAACCCTTGTGAATGCTTTTAATGAAAAGGAGAAATATAAAGCTTCAAATAATGGATAAACAAAAGCCTATTGTTTATTCTCATTATCTAATTTTGATCCAGGTTGAGAAAATGAAACAAAACAAACATGTGAAACCAATGGATCAGGCCACATGCCAAGTTATTACTGCAGAATTTACAACTCCAGTTGTTTACACATATGTGTGACTGAATGATCATAATAATTAAACAGGATAGACAGTATTTATTTATTTATTTATTTAATTACTCCACCTTTCTCCTGGAAAGGACCCAAGGTGGTTACAGTACATTATCAAAAAGACAATATCTAAATACATTTTAAAAAGAATTTAAAAGGTATTATATTAAAAATGGTAAGTAAAATCTATACTAAAAACACATTTAAAAAAACAGGGCATGCGTAAAAAAACCCCTCACATTAACTTCAAATGCAATACAGTGGTACTTCTGATAGTGAATTTAATTCGTTATCCAAGGCATTTCGTTATCCGAGGCAATTCATTATCAGAAATGTGGTTTTCTATTGAAATGAATGGGAAACCAATTAATCCATTCTGGAGTCTGAAAAAAGGCAAAAGAAAAAAAATCTGTTTTTTTCCTCAGACCTCTTTATAAAGTGCACTTTAAAGGCTTGCAGTGCTGGAACACCTCCCCATACAACCCCTTGTTCAGTGCAATGCAAACATGGACAAAAGACACAGAAGAAAGCCAGGACAATTCTCTGCAAACCCCTCCTCAGCTCACCCCTCCATTTTGCAATGGAAAACAATGGAAATGGACAGGAAAAAGCAAGGAAACCTCAGCTCCCTACCTTTCAAAAATCAAAACGTCCAGAATGGCTTCAAACGCCATGAAAAATACCACTCTAACACTTCCCACCCCTCCACAAACTATGGGGGTGCAATGCATCCTGGGTATAATTTTTTTTTTGCAAGGCATGATGAAATATACATTATCCGAGGCAGTCCATATAGGGAACATACCCGGAAATTTCCATTTGCTATCCAAAACATTCATTATCAGAGGCATTCATTATCCGAGGTATTACTGTACTTTCAAATGGAGTGAGTTCACTGGCATTCACCTGTTAGACATCAAGTATTAAGTAACGATGAGCAAGCTGTGTATTGTACATGTGTGAATGAGTTTTTTCTTAATGCTAGGATGGCCTGCCTTTTATTTTCACCTTATGCCTTAACACAATGAAGCAAGAAATGACAGATTACAGTCTTTTCCAATATGTGTAATAACTGCTTTGAGGAGAGTTGTGAAGCAGCCTTTGATTGTAGAAAAATGCATTTCAAAACTGTCCTCATGTAAGTCCCATAAATTTTGGCAGAACAAAGACTTATAGCGAGCCGTTGGACGATTCCCTGCATCCTAGTGGCTCACTTGTCAAAACTGATCATATCTCTGCTCTACATTGTACCAGTGTTATCCACTGCAGGTGACCACCGTAGCCCCTTAAGGAAACTACTGTGTATCTTGTATATCTTGATTCCTTATCATCCTGGGCTGCATGGTGTTGTGCAGCTATTCTACTGGAGCACTAGAGAAAAGATGTAGGAGACAGTAGGGAGTAGGACAATGCATGTCCTTGGGAGGATGTGAAGATAAGAAGAGGGGTTGTTGTTTAGCATGCTAACTATTATCTCTGTGGCATCCTGCATGCGGAACGGCAGACTAGTTCTCTCCACTTGTGGCAGACGGTAGCCTAGATCTTCATAGGTCACTGTTTGAATTATAGGGAAGTGTTTGTTTCTGGATGTTTGAGGAAGGCAGCATCAGTGCCTACATGGCTTTTAGGTACATCCCAGGTTGGCCGTTGTATTTTTTTCCTGCCCTGTGGTGAACAGCATCATAATTACAGAGAGAAACTTTTGTGAATAATTTCAGCACAAGGCGAGCAAAAAAGGGGAAAACAAGGCAGTAGGCCAGGAAGGAGTTAATAATGCAGTCATTTGCAAGGTTTGTGCATTATTTATTACATATTTTTGACTTCTAGAACCTTGTCACAATTCATTTACTTAGGTTTCTGTACAACAAAAAGCTACAGGCCCTTGAAGTACAAAAGAAAGTGGAAGGCCATTCAAGCATCTCCCAGGGTGCCTTCATCTTGCCCACATAGAGGGTCACACATTTCAACTGTGGATTTCGTGCCAAGCCAATTCCCATCATTCCTTAACCCTTCTTAATGCAAGGCTTCATAGCATCATGGAAGGTTTGGCAGAGGTAGCAGGGGTTTTGCTTTAAAACATTGTGTGTGTGTGTGTGTGTGTGTGTGTGTGTGTGTGTGTGTGTGTGTGTGTGTGTGTGTGTGTGTGTGTGTGTGTGTGTGTGATTCTTTCTCGACCTCCGACCTATAACATTCATTCTCATGCCATCACATCTGAAACAAAGAGAAAAACCAGGAGAAAAATAAACACAAGGCTGGTCACTAAATGGTTTTGCTTTTTTTATTGGAATCTGGAAGCCTCACTTTTCTGCTGACCAGACTAGGCATGGCTTGATCTTCCATAGCATTCTGTGACTCCCCCCCCAAGCCTTTTCCATGTGCTTTTTCTCTTTTCCATGGGCTTTTTCTCTTTCATTTTGGTCTCTTCTTCAGGTCATGGTTAATTTTGTGCTAGAGATTGTTCCTGGCCTGGAGTCCAATACTGGGGAGCTTTCAGTGTCACTTCAGTACTGGAGATTCCTGGTTTGCAGTGTTGGATCAACTCACATCAATAAACCAAAATAAATAAAAAATATGATTCCAGAACTAAAGCTACATCAGTGAAGTAGGTTTCCGAATCAAACATTTTCTAAAGATTTTCCAAGAAGTGATTGTTGAAGACATGCCTTTTTACAATAAGATATACACATGACTCCTGATAAACCTCGCTGTCCGTCGTGATGAAGTAGGACCAAACCAGCCAGAAATATGACACCATAATACCACTTTAACAGGGCCAGTTCTACTGTGAGGCAAAGTGGGGCAAATGTCAGGTGGCATATGCTGGGATGGCAGTGTTGGCACGTTTTCTGCAGCTAAGTTCTTCATCTATCCTCTTCTTTTGGGGGGACAGTGCTACGTCTGCCATGCATTTCTTCCCAGGCCTGTAAAGTAGCCTACTGCTGTAGCTATGCTGGAAAACCTTGTCTCTTTGTTAACAGTGAAAAAGGGTTAATCCAGCAGTTAGTTATTCTGCCATCTTCTCTACAAGGAGTAAAGGAGGGAATATTGCCTTATCCTTTGTCTAAAGCAGAAAAAAACAAAACGTTTAAGCCATGTAAATAGATATGTATGGTTGGCTATCCTAAGATGTTACTTTATTGAGTGAGTGAGAGTGATCCTTTAAGGAAATTGTGCATGCGTGTGAGGAACAGTCAGACATCAATGACACATGGTAAACTGGATTATCAGCTTGTCTATAAGAAAAAAAAATACAGTGGGCCCTCGTATAACAAACTATTTGTATAACATAAAATCTGTGCAACATAAAAAAATTCCAGAGATAGGGGAAGTTTGCTTAACAGAATCGTCTATGGGGTGAATCCGTACAACATAAAAATGGTCACAATTATGGATTAATCCTTTTGCAATGCATTCCTATGGGAAATTTGTATAAAGGAAAACCAGCTTAACAGAATTTCATTTGGAACAAATTAATTCCTTTATACAAGGTACCACTGTATGCTGCCATTTTCACTCCAGGCAAACTTGAAAGAGCAAATGGCCTTAATCCAAAATGTCCCAGAGGCACTAATGGCTAGATTCAGGTTGACTATATGGTCACCAGCTCCTGCACTAGATCTGGTATTCCTTTATATTTCAGTTGCTGGGCAACATGACTAGGAAGCTGTCATTGCCTTCCTGCATTGAGGATTCCCTCCATCCTTTAAGTGGAAGGTTGGGCGGGAGAGGGTGTTCTTTGCACGCGAGCCAGCGTGGGTGTTCTTCTGTTGCCAGACAGAAGCTGTCGGCTGGCAAAGGAAATCTCATGACTTGGTAAAAATTTGACAAAGCAGATTCATTTTCTGAAAGAAAAAAAATGGGGCCACAACATTCACCATGCCATTTAGATCCAGTCCTGATTTAAATTGAACCACATTATAGAATAAATATACAGTGGTACCCCGATTTAAGAGCAGCTCTACTTAAGAGCAATTCGACTTAAGAGCAGAAAACTGCTGGCATTTTAACTGCTGCCTTACAAATTTTACATATGGTCTGCTCGACTTTACAATTTTTTTTCATTTTTTATTTTTAACTTATTTTTTCAGTTTTTTAGATAGGTACCCTGACTTAAGAGTAGTTCGACTTAAGAGCATGCATTCGGAGTGGATTAAATTCGTAAATCGAGGTACCACTGTATAGGCATTTCTGGGCAAGGAAATCCAAATATCTGAGAAGGCAATTCTAAACCTGACTGATAATTTATAGAATTATCTCTTTTGAGATTCTGGTTTCCTCACCTAGAAATGCACTTTACACTTTATGCTGAGAAGATATGTTATACACTTGTTAAAATCCATATTCCAAAACTGGATGGAAGTTCAATCTCAATGAATCCTGAATATTTGAAAACAGTGAATAAAGAAGTTACCCCATTGCAGTAAATCGCAAGAAGATAATCTGAAACCCCAGAGCACTATATATCTGTCAATGAAAATAAAAACCTGCTAGAATGAAGGGAAAAGCTATTCTTTTCTACAACATTGTAATGAGAGAACCAATCACTATTATACAAGATGGACTGGGAGGGAAATTAATCCAGATAAGTTGTACAAACTTTGCTCTTAATGGAAATGATGGCTGGGCCGATACATGAGCTGCTTAATAACAAACATATTTAACATTAGCAATTATACAGAAAGTCACCCAGATTAAAAAACTCATTACTTCCTTCTGTACCCCTTGATCAGTGTATCATCTTTCCAGGTCTCTCTCTCTCTCTCTCTCTCTCTCTCTCTCTCTCTCTCTCTCTCTCTCTCTCCCTCCACCTAGTACCTTCTCCATTCACATAAAGCTGAACCCTATTTAGAAGCTCAGGGATATTTATTTCACAATGACATCTAGCCTATTATTACAGTTAAAAGAACAGTGTTTTCCACCCATACTGATTGCAAGATGTTTTTCCATTATAGCATCCATTCCCCCCTCAACCCCCAAATATTCTGACATATCAGTTAGAAAGTTGACAGAGGCCTGGTGGAAAACAGATGAATGACTTAGTTCATAACCAGAGGGAAATAATGTCATATTTGCAATGTATTTGATTTCTTTAGCAGAGAAGTCTAGCAGAGTAGCCTGAGATCAGCTACTAAAACGTTACTGACCATCAATTATAAGGGAACTCAAGTTCAGTATATAATCTATCCAGCTATTTAAGTTGGGCAGTCAGTAGCATGTGTTTAAATCAGGGTGTATAAAAATCAGTGTTTTTTTAAAATTGATTTCAATCATGATTTAAATTTTAGAAGTTAATACTTTTATTTAAATCACCACAAAAATCCAGGGTGGGTGGGAGGGCTGCGCCAAGTGATCCGATCGCTCTGCGATGTCCGCCCCCCAGAAGCCTCCTGGGTGGGTGGGAGGGTGGCGATCAGGTCACTCAGCACCGCCCCCATGCTCTTCCACAGGACCCCCACCCGCCCCCAGCCCCCCACCCGCTTCCGCATATCGCAGATTTTCATGGATCCCTAACCCCCACGATCAGTGGGGGTTACTGTACTGCAGGTAAAACTGTGCTCACGACCTGGGGTTCAGTCCCAGGTAGCTGGCTCATGGTTGACTCAGCCTTCCATCCTTTCGAGGTTGGTAAAATGAGTACCCAGCTAGCTGGGGGGTGCAATGTGTAGCCTGCATACTGCAATTAAAACTGTAAACTACCCAGAGACTACTTGAAGTGGTATGGGGTGGTATAGAAGCAGAACACTTTGCTTTGCTTTGAAGGCAGTTTTGTATAATTTTGCTTTTTACCCATTTCCTGAACGCTGGGAGCAACTTGGCATGGCTGCATCTTGGTTGGTAGTTTATTCCAAAGGTTGGGAGCCATCACCGAGAAGGCTCAACTCCTTGTTGTCCTGTTTATGGCTTCCTCCAGTGTGGTGGCCACTTTTAGCAACCAGCATTGAGAGAAGTGGGTGAAATGGGTGACTGATGCCTGGAGAGATGTTTTGACAAGTATCCTAAACTTGTAAGGGTGTTATAGGTCATAATCAGCACCTTGAACTGGGCATGGAAACTGACAGGGAACCATTGAAGCTGTACCAGGAGTGTGGAAATAACATTGCCCCCCCACTCGGAATGACGAGACGAGGCAGTAAGTGGGGGTAACTGGGCCACACTTTATTAACATGGAAAACATTAACCACAACAACAACAAAAAGGGGGGGTCTGGCATCGGCAGAAGGTTGGAACCCCGGGGTCGTCCGAGACCCCTCCAACCAGGCAGCATTGGGCGAGAACGACCCCCGGGTGGTGCGGTCAGCCGATGGCACCCGCCCGGGCCAGTCGCAGTTATCCCCCTCCCTGCGATGCGTAGCATCAATCTGGGTTATCCCCCAGCGCAGGGAGGCGTCCCCTTGCACCCACCAGGGCACTGTGACCTCCTGATCGGGAGTGCCCTGGTTATCGGGTACTTGGGGAAAGATGTTAAATACTCACCACTGCCCTAGCCAGCTTCCACCGCCAGTGTGACCAATAAAACTTGGTGACCAACCTACTGCCCTGGTACTAGTGTGGGATAGGCGAAAAATCCCCGCTCTCAACAGTCAATCAGAGTGAGGGTCAAAAATTCCTATCCGGCCCCCTCAGGCGACCAGCTACGCTCACACTAGTCCATAAAGGGTGGGCGGGTGGGGAACGCCGATCGAAATGGCTGCTGTGGAGGGGTGGGAGCCGCCCTCTTAAAGGGCGCTCCTCCCCCTCCCTTCTGGACGCAGGGAGCGTCCTGCCCGTCTCGCGCCTCCTCGCGAGAGGGCAAATCGGCTCCGCCGGGCGGAAGCACCGCTGTGGAGCCAGCATTGCCCCCCCACTCGGAATGACGAGACGAGGCAGTAAGTGGGGGTAACTGGGCCACACTTTATTAACATGGAAAACATTAACCACAACAACAACAAAAAAGGGGGGGTCTGGCATCGGCAGTAGGTTGGAACACCGGGGTCGTCCGAGACCCCTCCAACCAGGCAGCATTGGGCGAGAACGACCCCCGGGTGGTGCGGTCAGCCGACGGCACCCACCCGGGCCAGTCGCAGTTATCCCCCTCCCTGCGTTGCGTAGCATCAATCTGGGTTATCCCCCAGCGCAGGGAGGCGTCTCCTTGAACCCACCAGGGCACTGTGACCTCCTGATCGGGAGTGCCCTGGTTATCGGGTACTTGGGGACAGATGTTAAATACTCACCACTGCCCTAGCCAGCTTCCACCGCCACAACCGCGGGCCTAGCCGTGCTATGGCCCCGGGCACCCATCCAACCAAGCCAGCTCAGCTTCCAGACCCCCCGAATATCCCTCAGGAACAGCTCTGTACCCGCGTCCGTCAAATGGACCCCATCTGGTCGATACAGCTCCACCCTGTTTACATTGAAATCAGTGTGGCCCACCACTGATCCGAAGTCCCGGCGCACCGCCCGGCAGACCTCCTTATTTACCCCCCTCCGGGAGCGATTCAACTTTTGGGGATCGCAGGCGGCACGCCAGCGTTGGCGGGGTATAATTGTTGACCACACCACCCTACATGCCGGATATGCAGCCTTCCATGTGGCCAAGTCTCTCAAAATATCGAGTATCAGAGACTTGCCCGTCTGCTCCGTCAAGTCATTGCCCCTCAAATGAATTAGCAGGATGTCCGGGGGGCTACCCACTGCCGCGGCCATGGCCATCTGAAGAAATTCCTGCCACCTCCTGCCCCGCCTCCCCATCCACTCCACTGTGGCGGCATTGCCAAGCCCCAAATTAGGACCCCAGCTGGTCCTGCGGGCAAACCGTTCGGCCCAGTACACGTAGCTGTGGCCAATAAATACCACTCTTGCACGGGCGGCTCAGCGATGCAGTCCTGGAGAGATACAAGCAAGAGGTTAGAATGCCGGGAGTGGCCGCACGTACCGCTTGTAATAGTGGGAGGCCCACCTGCCCAGCCGGCAGATTGCGCCCCTATCGTAACCAAGCGCCGCGGCCGTGGAGGCGGCGCCAATCCGAAAGGAGTGGGTACCAAATTTCAGCGCCCCCAGTCCCATATCTTTGAGCACTCGTCCAGTCAACTGCCCAAACTGGAACTTCGTCAGGGGCCTCCCATTACTATGCTGGAAAAGATAACCCTCGGCCCATCCTCTCAAATCCAAATACGATTCGAGTGCCCTCAATGAGCAAATGTCGGCCCTGGAACAGGGTCCCAATACGATAGTCGCCCCCCGTCGCCCCTGATCTGTCTTGGATCTTTTGATGCGCACTGTCAGCTGACTTTGCCCCAAGGAGACGTCAGTGACCCGCAGGGCCATAAAGGAGACGTCCAGGCAGCTGGCTGCCACAAGCTCGCTTACCCGCAGGGCCCCAAAGAAGGCCAGGAGGGAGGCGGCCCTGAATAAGGCGGCCTCAAAAACATCACGGCACACCAGGGGCCAACGAGCGCACATTTCCGCCAAAATCTGGGGCGTGACAGGGATGCGTGGGTCCTGGGCCCTGCCACGCTCCCTGGCCCAGCCCATAATCATACCCCTCACTCTAAAATCCCCGGTCAGGTCCCTATAACCCTTAAGCTTAGAGAAGAATGCTAGGGCAGCCAGCTTTCCCTGCATGGAGCTGGGGGCCAACCCCTTCCTATGTAAGTGTACCAGGAAGCGCTGAAGATGTTCAACCGGGAGCGGCCACTGATGGTCCATGCCCTGCCCAGTCCGAAAGGAGGTGAACTCCTCCATTACTGACGTGTATCCCCTTCGAGTCCTGGGAGCGACTGAGAGGCAGAGAGCTCGGTCGGCCTCAGCTCGCCAACCCGCCATACCTCTTTCGGGATTTCCACAGGATGGGGGGCTGCTCCTGGGGCCAGGGCCCGGAAACGCTCGGCCTGTCGGCGGGACAAAGCGTCAGCTATTTCATTATTCACCCCCGGGACATGGCGGGCGTGCATAACTATGTTATATTGCAGGGACCTCAACGTCAAAGACCTCACCAGGTGCATTACCCTGTTTGAGCGGGACGTGAGGTTGTTGATTACGTGGACCACTGCCATGTTGTCGCACCAGAAGCGCACAACAGAGTTGGCCCAGGGCTTGGACCAAATGTAGAGGGCGACCCAAATGGGAAACAATTCCAAAAAGGTGAGGTCGCGGGTGGTGCCATCTGTGTGCCAAACTAGGGGCCAGGCACCACTACACCAGGAACCCTTCCAGAAGATGCCAAACCCGATGCCCCCCGCCGCGTCGGTCTGGACCTGAAACTGGGCCTCAAGCCGGAGCTCGTCCCTCCAGAATGAAATCCTATTGAACCCGTCCAGGAAGATCCACCACACTGCCAAATCTTCCTTCATGCCCACCGTGACCCGGGTCCTGTGGGTTGGCCTGCGCAGGCCCGCCGTGGCCGCACAAAGGCAGCGGAGGAAGGCCCTCCCGGGGGCGACCACCCTACACGCGAAGTTAAGGTGGCCAGCCAATTCCTGCAGCTCCCGTAGAGAGATTTTACGGCGGGCCTGGGCCTCCCGGACCCTCTCCCTGAGGGCCACCAACTTATCCTGCGGGAGGCGGCACGCCTGAGTGCAAGTGTCAATCTCTATGCCCAGGAAGGTGATTGTCGGCAGTGGGCCCTCTGTTTTTTCTTCGGCTAGAGGCAAGCCGAGCTCGCTGGCCAGCGTCCTAAAGGTTTCCAGGAGGAACCGGCACCTCCCTGTTCCGGCGGGCCCGTAAAAGAGGTAGTCGTCCAGATAATGGGCCATGCTGGAAAGGCCCGTGACCTGGCGGAGACACCATTCTACAAATGAACTTAACCTTTCGAACACAGCACAAGAAACCGAACAACCGAACGGCAGAGCACGGTCCATAAAAAATTGATTCCGGAACTGGAAACCGAGCAGCTCGAAATCCTCAGGGTGTACTGGGAGAAGGCGAAAGGCCGACTTAATGTTGCATTTCGCCATCTCTGCGGCCACCCCGCAAGTGCGTACCATGCGGACCGCCACATCAAAAGACGTGTATTTGACCGAGCACAGATCGCGTGGTATGCCGTCATTGACTGAGGACCCGGAGGGATGGGATAGGTGGTGTATGAGCCTGAACTCCCCCGGGGCTTTCTTGGGCACCAGACCCAGTGGTGACACCCTCCACTACTCCCTCTAAGCCCTCCAGGGACCGCAGGTTCCGGGAGTACACGGGCTCCCTCACCCCTTCAAACAGTATCCGGAAACCCAACGTAAACCCTCGAACCAGGAACTCAGCTGCGACCGGGTCCGGGTACCCGGACGCCCATCGCCGCAGAACCGCCAGCCTAATTGGGCTGGGGCCCTTTTGCAGGGGAGTTATCGCCGGGTCCATACTTTCTGGGGCCCGTCGGGTCCCTGACCCTTCCTTGAGGAGGGTGGGCTCGGCTACAATTGGTGGCCGGGTGCTGGGCGCCGCAGACAGAACATTTGTGTTTGAATCGGCAGGGCTTCCTGTTACAGGTGCCCTGCCCGTTGTAGTCCCAACAGACCAGCCGGACTTGAACCGACTGGCCCGCCGAGGCGCGGGCAGGTGTGTTAGCCGTTCCCTTCCTGATCAGGTGCCCGCTGTCGTATCTCTCTCCCAGCGCCGGCCTCACGGGGGTCATAAATTGCAGCCAAATTGGTGGGAGGGGCTCATCCCATCTAATAAGGGGGTCCAGGGCTGCTCTACGACGAAATTCTTCGTCGTACTGCAGCCACGTATGCGCCGGGAAATCGACGAAGGCCCGGTATATGATGTCCATGTACTTCAACATGGACTGGGCCCTCCAGGGGTGAGCCTGCAATGACAGGGACATATAGATCCTATATGCCGGAAGCCACGTTGCCCATGAGCGTTCCGGCTTCTTTCTGAGCCTCCGGTCCTTATCCTGAGGGTCCTCCTTTTCGAGCTCCTTGGTATCCAACTCCCTATTTAGGAGGCTAAAGATATCTAAGAACTCCCCCCTCCATATTTTCTCCTTGGTCGCCTGGGCCAGATGGTGCCCAAAAGGAGACGCATAGCCCCCATAGGGGATTGCACCTGCTGGCACCCTGGCAAATCCTGAAACCAGGCCATGGTAGGGCCAGGGAGGGGTGCCCGTGACCGGGTGCCCAGGTGCGGGCCAGGCGGGCGAGTGGCCATGCGGCCATCCCTGCGCTACAGGCGTCATCGGTGTGGGCCACATACATCCGGTCCCAAACTGCAGGGACTGCTGGGCCGGGGCCGGAGGACCCTGTGGTGGCCGGGCTGCCAGCAGGGATGTGGACACCCCGCCCCAGGGTGACACCAAGCCGGATGCGGCCGCTGTACCCATGGGCGGCTGCGCGGTCCAGCAGGCGGGTGCCGCCATGCCCACCCCCCACCGTGGGAACCAGCCACGGCCAAGTGACTGTGTGCGCTGGGTCGGGCGCGCAAGCCAACTCACTCGTCGATGGGGTCTCCACAGCGGCTGCCACGGGGTCTGTCTGGTCCTCGCTCGCCATCTCAGCAGCATCCTCCAGGGGTCTGGCCTGGCGCTGCTGCGAATGTCGCAGGCGCTTCGCGGGGCCCAGGGCCCGGCTGGCCGCTGCCTGAGGCGTCTCCGCCTCCTCCAGGACTGCAAAGTGAGCCGACAGGTTATCAGCAAGCCCACGGAGCTGCGCTCGCTTCCGGGCCTTGGAGGGCCTTGAGCCGGCCCTGGGTTGCGGCCCTGGGCGGGCCTGTTGGCCCTCCACCCCCTTGGCAGCCTCCAAAGCCAGCAGGCGCGACTCCAGCTGCAGCCATATGGGCCAGTCCTCCTCATCCAAGGAGCTGGCAGGAGTGCGGCCTGCTGACCGGGGCCCCTTTGCTGGCTTCTTGCCCTTATTGGGCCCTGTACCCTTCTTTGGAGGCATTGAAAAGAAAAGGTGCTCTGTGGGGCTTGGGTCCCCTGCCACTCCCTGACACTGGCGTAGGCCTGAGGGGCCATGCCAGCCCAGGCCCAGAGCAAGCCTGGTCTGGGACTCCCAGGGGTTAGCTCTAGCTGGGGGAAGCAGGCACCAGCCACCCTGCAGGCCACCCGTAGCGGGGAGTGCAAGCAATCCTGGGTTGGGGAGGTGCACACCAGCCACCCCCACGGGCCACCCCTCTGTCCCAGGGATGGAGCTTGAACTACGGGAGGAGGCTGCGGGCGAGGCCCGGGTGGCCCAGGAATGGTGGAGGAGGGAGGGGAGCTACAGTCCGTTCCCCCGCAGGTCCAGCGATCCCAAACCCGGTTGGCGTGCCGCCCACGCCTGGCGCTCCCCCCAACCCCCATCCATCCGCGCCGCTGGCTTCCCCCCTGGGGCAGGCCCGCAGGCAGAAGGGCCCGCGGCCCGAGTCTGCTCACATGGGGGGGAGGGCCGATGCCGCTACCCCCCAGTCCGCCACGCTCCGTTGGCTCGGCGCAACCTCCGCCTGGGGCCTCCTCGTGGCCGCCCGCCCCGGACGGCCACACGGCGAGCGGGCCGCGCTAAGCCCCTTCGCGGCGGTTGCTGATACCGCGGCCCAGCCGGGCCCGGTCACGCGGGCGGGTGAAGGCGAGCACCACGCCCCCACCGTCGCCGCGCTCCCGCGGCTCATCCCGGCCTCTGTGCCGGGTTGTCGCCGCCGCCCGCCGCGTGCTGGTGCGCGGCCACTCACGCCGGACAAGCCGGCCCCGTGCTGGTCTGGGCCTGCTCCCGGCCCGGGTCCTGCGCTGCCGATCTGTCGCCCCAAAATGGCGGGCGGCACAAACTGCCGCACTCACAGGCGTTCGGTAGCTCCGACTCTGCCGAACGCCGATCGAAATGGCTGCTGTGGAGGGGTGGGAGCCGCCCTCTTAAAGGGCGCTCCTCCCCCACCCTTCTGGACGCAGGAAGCGTCCTGCCCGTCTCGCGCCTCCTCGTGAGAGGGCAAATCGGCTCCGCCGGGCGGAAGCACCGCTGCGGAGCCAGCATTATTGAATTTACTAGTTCCAGAATTCAGTCTGGCCACTGCATTTTGGACCTGCTGAAGCTTCTATCTTGTTTTCAAGGGCAGCCCCATTACAGGATTATTATTTTGGAGATGACCAATTTGTGGGCCACAAGAGGATGATATACTGATGTTAAAGCAGGCATGTCCAAACTTTGGTCCTTCAAATGTTTTGGACCACAACTCCCACAGTCCTTTCCCATTGGAAATACAGGCTTGGAATTCTGGGAGTTGTGGTCCAAAACATCAGGAGGGCTGAAGTTTGGACATGCCTGAAAGCATTGCTACAGATGGCCGTGAGGAACAACCTTCTCCTGCCGGCTGTACCTAATGCAGCCCTTTAAGTAAAAGGGGAAGAATCAGGCCCTTCTTCAGTTTATAACACTGGTGCATGGGTTTGAAAAAATATTGCACGTCTCTAGATGAACATTAGACCCTTTCCCTTGCACAGTCAGTTCCATACACTGCAAACAAGAATGGATATTTATGTTGCAAATAAAAATAGATTTTTATGGCAGACGCTTCAAGGGGTTTCTTTGAAACAGGGCATTTGCCATTGATTGGTTTTGTTGTTGCTGCTGCTGTTTGTTTCAATTAATCCTGCTACACAGATCTTATTTCTCCTTTACTGTATTGCTTCTTTTCTTTTGTTTGTGTTTTTTTTCCACAATAGAAGCAGCCTTCAAAATCAGAGCCTGATATGATTATGGATTTTAGCTTCGAGGATCACAAAGCACTTTCCTTTGACAGTCGCCTCCTTCACCCACCCCTTTGTCTTTTTGCCTATACTTTCAAAGTATTTACTGCCAAAATCTGCAAGACTTCTATTCTTTTCTTTCAGCTCCTTGTGAAATGTGGTCCAGGAGCTATTCTGTGCTTGTGCTTGAATAAATATTCAAGGGACTCAGTCTGAACATTTGTATTTTATGTCTATTTCTTTTTAAAAGCTATGCTTCTCAAACCACTTTATTGTAATCATTCCTGTTCCCATCGCTCTTTAGTTTTCAGTGTTCTGTATGCTCTGTCTGCCAACGTCTACTATCAACTTTACACCTGAAATAAACTTTTTGAAGGTTTGCTAGGATTTTTCAACTCTACAATATCCTCCAGTTCAAAGTTTGTACACGAACTTTTGAAATTAAAAATGTACTAGTATTTTCCATTGCTTTAGGATTCATTGGCATGCCTTGATCGTTTGATTTTGGTCACGTCGACAATACAGCAGCTCCTTCAGAAGATCTTCTTCAACAGTGGATCTCATGTTATATATTAGAGACAGTGCAGTGGATGCCTGTTATTGAATACCTGCTTCTCTGGAACAGACAATAATGCTGGAAAATGTGGAAGGTGGAAGGAAAAGAGGAAGACCAGATAGGAGATGGACTTACTCTCTAAAGGAATCCACAGGATTGAGTTTGCAAGAGCTGAGCAGTGGTGACAGGATATTTTGAAGGTTGCTCAGTCATACGGTCGAAGATGGCTTCATGGCATGTAAGAACAGCAACAGACATGTCTGACTCTTCATGACCCCATGGACCAGAGCTCGGCAGGCCTTCCTGTCTTCCACTGCCTCCTGGAGTTTGGTCAAATTGTTGTTACATCGATGACACCGTTCAACCATCTCATTCTCTGCTGTCCCCTTTTCCTTTTGCCTGCAATCTTTCCTAACATAAGGGACTTTTCCAAGGAGTCCTCTCTCCTCATGAGGTGGCCAAAGTACTGGAGCCTCAGCTTCAAAATCTGTCCTTCCAATGAACATCCATGGTTCATTTCTTTCAGGATTGATAGATTTGATCTCCTTGCAGTCAAAGGGACTCTTAAGAGTCTCCTACAGCACCACAGCTCAAAAGCGTCAATTCTGTGGCAATCAGCCTTCTTTATGCTCCAGCTTTCACTTTCATAGATCACTATTGGAAAAACCATAGCTGGACCTTTGTTGGCAAAGTGATATCTCTGCTCTTTAAGATGCTGGCTAGATTTGCCATCACTTTCCTCCCAAGAAGCAGGCCCATAAAGCACTCCCAAGAAGTGATATAGTTTGTGGCAAATAAATAACATCACACGCACACACGGTGCATAGACACACACTCACAATTTGGTGGGTTTCAGCTGGCCTTGCCTGACACCCACTGAACTGCAGTGCAATTTTGGGTATATTCTGCATAGCTTAATGAACATACTAGATATCCAGCCAGCTTGTGCAAGCTGAGAAAAGTGCAAATTCCATGTGTAAGAGGGCAAGGAAAAGAATAAAAAACTAAAATGGGTGGCATTCTTATTTCCTTGACACTAGGTGTGGACAAAGTGTAGCCATCTGGATGTCGTTGGACTACACTTCCCAGCATTCATCATGAGGGACTGAATGAGTTAGAGCTGATGGCAGATGGAGTCCACCAACACATGGACAGGTGCCTTTCCTCTATTTCTCTTCTCCACTCCAGTATTAGAACTGACAATAAATAAAAATATTCTAGTTGCCAAACCTAAAAAAAGGATACTGTGAGACACATTGTGGGCATCCCACCACCACCATGAAGAAAGGCTAGGAGAATACAGCAAGTATAAGTGGAAGATCTGACACAGGCATACAAACCTGTGCATGGCTTGGCAAAGGTGATAGAGACAAGTTGTTTTTGTGTACAATTCTACAGGGGAACCAAATAGGAGTAAATTAAGAAAGGAAGGGTCTTTTCACACAGTGCATCCATAGAGCAATATGCTTTCAGAAGAAGGATTGATAGCTATGTACTTAAAAGGATATTCAGTAGAGTCATGGCCATCAGTGTCTACTAATCTTCTTGTCAAAGCATGTGCTATTTTATCTGCCAGCAGAAGCAATATTTAATGAATAAATTGTTAGCCAGAGACAGAGTTTTCTTAAAACCAAACAACTATCTTACAGATGTACAGAATATATCACAGCATCACAGAACTTCTACGAAGTTCAACAAAGCATAGAGGGGAAAATCACATTAGTACATTGATAGAAAATTCAACAGCATAACAGCATAATAGCATACAGTACATAGACAAAATGTATATCAGAGAAACAAAATGGGTGCCTTTACTCACGGAAGGCCCAATGAACAGTGATTTACAGAGCATTTTTATACACATGTCTGTCCAATCATAAATTACATTACATCATAGCTATTGCAACCTCTTGCATCAGCCAAAATTCATTATGTTAATTATTTACACCTGTACTCCATTAGAAAAATCTATACACTGAATCACTGTGACTTTGCACTTTTTACAGACTCCATCTTTAAATCAATTAAATACATATCAAATACATATAGAACATCCTCTCTAATACATATATTAGCTAATACCTGACACTTCTTCTTTTTCTTAGGGTCTCTCCCACTTGGTGACTGGGTCTGCTATTTTGGATTTTGTTCGCCACTTTGCATGGTCATGGGCCAGGACCAGCTGAACCTGGGAGAAGTTTATCTCATCATCAAGAGTATTCATCCAGTGCTGTTTGGTCATCTCCTCAGTCATGATCCAGTGACCTCCAGGGTGAGACCCTTTTTGGCCAGAGTTTCCTCATTGGCACACAAAGAGTGTCCATATTGATGCATTCAGGTTTTACGCATCTGGTTGGCATATGGTGTGATGTTATATTAAGATCCTATGTTTTCATTATGCACATGGTCATTTCACGTGAGGATGGAGGTCCATTGCAGCATCTTTGGCTCTACGACACCAACATATTTAAATATCTTTAGACATGCCACAGAGTGCAATAGGTTACATGATGGTGCAATAGATCTTTGATTTTAAACAGTCACTGATCTTTTTGTTGCACATGGCATTTGATGCTGAACACTATTTTTTTCAGGGGCCGTTGATTCTTGATATGACTTCACGATTCAGATTCCCATTGGTTATGATTGTGGAACTGAGGCATTTGAACTTTACAGTTCTTGGTAGGTCGATACCATCAATTTGGATCATACCCCATTTATCTGGGTCGGTCATCAGGTAGTCTTCCTTACATTCAGATGCAGGCCAGGCATTGCCAGGTGGTTGCTCCGTGCTTGGACTTGACACTCAAGATCTGCCTTACTCGCTGATGCAATCATGATGTCATCAGCATAAAGGAGCGCCCAGGGCACTGGTTTCTGCAGATTGAACGTTACTGTGTCCACAACTTGAATGAAATGAAATGAAAACCCTTCAATGTACCAGAAGCATTCTGCACATGACTCAACTGACAAGTTCCTCTGGGATTCCATCAGTGTCTACTAGTGATGCCAACAAATTGGTTAGAAGTACACAATCAGTCTCAGCAACCAACTGTTGGGAAGCAGCAGTCCTAGAGAAATCTATTGCCCTCATATCATGGATATGAGATATATATCTGTGTCAGCCTGCTTGGGTTAAATGCTGTACTACTATTTATTAAGCACATCAGTTGATGGCAAGTAAGGGCTACAGACAAGGGGGAAACAGCAAAGCAAAGGGGAAAAAAAGGTAAAATAACAACTGTCAAGAAGAACAACTGCAGGTCTTCCTCTGAGGGTTATTATATTGGATAAATTGATCAGCTTGGGTTGTGAATTCTATTTGCCTCTCTAGAAATCTTGATGAAATTGCTTTCCTGCATTATTGTTGTATATTTCATTCTCCAGTTCCCAACATAATTTATTACTCGAGGTTGGGGCGGGATGGTGGTGGGGGTGGGCATGGGAGACTCAGCTAATTTCATTGTGCACATGTTGTACATTGACAATAAAGGTATTAATAATTAATAATTAATTTGCTATTTCTGGGTGTGTGATACTTCAGGAGCAAGATAAGTGGTGTTGTGAAGGATTTGCATTCTTTATTCCTCCTAAGAGGAAGAAAGTGAAAGAACTAGAAAGTGAAGTTTTGCATTAAATAAAATAAAGTTTGGATCAAGAGAACAGCAGGGATGTATTAGTAAATTGTCGAAGGGTGGGGTTCAGGCACTTTATTTTGAAAAGTCACAAGGGACAGTTCAGCCATATGGACAGCTGCATCAAAAAAAAATCTGTTGGCAAAGGAACAAGAACATAAGAACATAAGAAGAGCCATGCTGTATCAGGCCAAAGGCCCATCTAGTCCAGCTTCCTGTATCTCACAGCGGCCCCACCAGATGCGTTTGGGAGCGCATGAGACTAGATATCTGTCTCCTGATACCACTCCCCTGCATCTGGCCCTTGAAGTACCCTGGTTTAAAGCCTAGAGATTACACATCTCCATCATGGTTTGTAACCCGTGATGGACTTTTCCTCTAGGAATCTGTCCAATCCCCTTTTGAAGGCATCCAGGCCAGATGCCATCACCACATCCTGTGGCAGGGAGTTCCATAGACTTACAACGCGCTGGGTGAAAAAATATTTTCTTTTGTCAGTTCTTACTCTCCCAGCACTCAATTTGAGTGTATGTCCCCTAGTTCTGGTATTTTGAGAGAGGGAGAAGAGCTTCCCTCTATCCACTTTACTCATACCCTGCATTATTTTGTATGTCTCAATCATATCCCCCATCAAGCGCCTTTTTTCCAGACTGAAGAGGCCCAATTGTTTTAGCCTTTCTTCATAAGGGAGGTGCCCCAGCCCAGTAATCATTTTAGTCGCTCTCTTCTGCACCTTTTCCAGTTCCACTATGTCTTTCTTGAGATGCGGTGACCAGAATTGTACACAATACTCCAGGTGGGGCCTTACTATTGTTTTGTATAACGGCATTATAATGTTGGCTGTTTTATTTTCAATCCCCTTTTTGATAATCCCTAGCATGGAATTGGCCTTCTTCACTGCTGCCACACATTGTGGAGACACCTTCATGGAGCTGTCCACCAACACACCAAGATCTCTTTCCTGATCCGTCACGGATAACTCAGAGCCCATGAGTTGATAGATGAAGTTTGGATTTTTTGCCCCAATATGCATTACTTTACATTTGGTTACATTAAAACGCATTTGCCATTTCTCAGCCCACTCCCCCAGTTTGGAGAGATCCTTCTGGAGCTCTTCACAATCTTCTCTGGTTTTTACCACATGGAAAAGTTTTGTGTCATCTGCAAACTTGGCCACCACACTGTTTATCCCTGTCTCCAGGTCATTTATGAACAGATTGAAAAGCACCGGTCCCAGGACCGAGCCATGGGGCACACCGCTTTTCACTTCTCTCCATTGTGAAAATTTCCCATTGACACCTACTCTTTGTTTCCGGGATCTCAACCAGTTCTCAATCCATAAGAGGACCTGCCCTCTTATCCCCTGACTATGCAATTTTCTCAGCAGCCTTGGGTGAGGGACTGTGTCAAAAGCCTTTTGAAAATCCAGATAGACTATATCCACCGGTTCACCCAAATCCACGTGCCTGTTGACCTTTTCAAAAAAATTCTAAGAGGTTTGTAAGACAAGATTTACCCTTACAGAAGCCATGCTGATTTTCTCTCAGCAAGGTTTGTTCTTTTATGTGTTTTAAGATTTTCTCTTGGATGAGGCCTTCCACCATCTTCCCTGGGACAGATGTAAGGCTAACCGGCCTGTAGTTTCCTGGGTCCCCCCTCCTTCCTTTTTTAAAAATTGGTGTGACATCCGCTATCCTCCAGTCCTCCGGCACTGTGGCCGTTTGAAGAGACAAGTTGCATATTACCGTTAAGAGATCTGCAATTTCATTTCTCAGTTCCCTAATAACCCTTGGGTGGATGCCATCTGGGCCCGGTGACTTGTTAATCCTCAATTTATCAATTAGTCCTAAAACCTCCTCTCTTTTAACCTGTATTTGATTTAATTCTTTAGTCAAGAGGGGCGGCTCAGGCAGCGGAATCCGCTCAAGGTCTTCTGTCGTGAAGACAGACGCAAAGAACTCGTTCAATTTCTCTGCAATGTCCAAGTCCTCCTTAACCTCCCCTTTTCCTCTCTCACCATCCAGAGGCCCAATTCGTTCTCTGGCAGGTTTTCTACTTCTAACATATTTAAAGAAGCTTTTATTATTACCCTTTATATTGCTAGCCATGCGTTCCTCAAAGTCTTTCTTTGCCTCCCTTATCATCTTTTTACATTTCTTTTGCCAGAGTTTGTGTTCCTTTTATTTTCCTCATTTGGGGAGGATTTCCATTTACAGAAGGACCTCTCCTTGTGCTTTAGAGCCTCTCTAACTCCACTCGTTAACCATGCCGGTGTCCTCTTGGACTTAAATGAGCTCTTCTTTCTTTGTGGTATGCACTGGTGCTGGGCCTCTATTATTGTTGTTTTAAACAGGCTCCATGCACTCTGAAGAGATTGGATTCTTCTAACCCTCCCCTTCAGTTTCTCTCTAACTAGTTTCCTCATCTGAGGGAAGTTTGCCCTTCGAAAATCAAGGGTTTTTATGTCTGATTTGGTTGACACTCTTCCTCCGACATGCATGGCAAAGGTAATTGCAGCATGGTCACTGTTCCCCAGAGGCTCAGTGACATTCACATCCCTGACGAGGTCCTGAGTATCACACAATATTAGATCTAGAGTTGCCTGTTCTCGGGTGGGCTCCATGACAAGTTGCTCTAAGGCACAGTCATTCAGCAAGTCGAGAAACCCAGTTTCTCTTTCTTGCCCGGAGCTCGCATTGGCCCAGTCAATGTGGGGATAATTAAAGTCCCCCATGATTACTATCCTATCCCTCTTAGCCACCTCCATGATTTCTCTCCTCATTTCAAGGTCCCCCTCAAGTTTTTGATCTGGTGGACGATAGAATACTCCAACTATCATATCACTCTTTGGACCTGGTAGTTTAACCCACAGTGATTCTATGGCGGAGTCAGACCCTCTGTCAATCTCCATTCTGCTGGATTCTCAGAACAGCAGATCACCCTGTCGCCCTGTTACTTGAAAGGTCCCAACACTTCCAACTCTTCAAGTTCTACAGCACTAGGCAGGCAGTAAGGGGTGTACCACACTCATTCGAGGAACTAAGTGCTCTTCCTCATTTAAAGAGAATAAGAAGCTGAAATGCATTGGGTAGCACCTGAGAGTGCAATGCAGATTGGCCCAGACAAACTTACTCACTCATGGATGATCCACATCTCTCCTTTCTTCCAACATTGAACTCAAGATGGCTGATATTTGCTTTCTGTCTGCTGTCTCACTCAGAGGTGGAGGAGATCCTGGCTTCTTTAGCTCCCCCTAGGTGCCAACATGTGCCTTCAGATAATACTTGTATACGCAGGCACTCATACAGTGGTTCCCCGCCCATTCACGGTTCATATACTGCGGTCCTGCTATATCGTGGGACCACAGTATATGAAAAAGGTCCCCTGGGTTAAGGGGGGAGAGGCCTCTTTCAGGCCTCCCTTACTTACTGGTGCTGCCCCAAATGGGCCTATGAGGGCTTTTCCGAGCCTTCTGGATGCCCCCAAAGGCCCTGGAAGGCCCTTGCAGGCCCGTTTGGGGCAGTGCCAGACTGGGGGTAAATACAAAAGCCCCCAGCTAGGTGCCTCAGGCCTGACCCGACCTGCATCCGCATATCATGGATTTTCAGTTATTGCGGGTCAGGTCAGGTCCCTAACCCCTTCAATAGGAGGGGGATCACTGTATACAATCACACATGCACAAGAAGATTGTTTTACCCATGGATTGTTAGTGAGAGGGAGGAACGGAACTGAGTTTTAAGGGAAGGGAGCACCAGAGTCTTTGACCTTGGCAGCATAACAATTAATGGGGAAAAAGAAAGAAAATGTTTTGTTGTTATGAGTGTTACATTATAACAAATACTCAATAAAATGTGTTGAATTACATTTGGGTCATGATAATCTAAAATAATTACATTGGATAAATTGATCCACAGCATGAGGGTGTTGTTTTTGTGCATGCAGGACGTGAGTTTGATGGCTATTTGTCAACATTTCATTTAAACTTGCAGGTCTTATGTCATATATGCTTTGTATAACAACTATGTTGTTCTTTAACACATTTTCTAATGGAAACACAAATAACATTTTTTTCTCTTGCTTTACAAAGCCATCAAAGCTCCTGTGCCAGACCAAGAGTATTTCATGCCACTGAGACTGAATCTCTTCCACACATGCTCAGTCTAATAACAATATGATTGCACTTCCTTTTTGAGGGGCATTTTTTGAAAATCCATATGCAGCCTGGATTCTTTCCAAATTAAAAAAGCAGACCAACAATTATCTTTGAAGATAAGTGTCAAGCCCTGCACACAGAACACACAGCAAGCCAAGTTCAGTTCTTTGCCAGGAACTTTAGTTGTAATCCAGATAAAGTACAAAGTACAGTCCGAGTCAAGCCAGAGTAATTTACAGAGCCAAATGCCAAGTTCAAGGGAAACAGAGAAACATCATAATCAGGAAGCCGGTCCAAGGTCAGGAAACAGAGAACGCCGTAGTCAGAAAGCCGATCCAAAGTCAGGAAACAAAGTCAAGATAACACACAGGAACGTGGTGGCAAGATAAGTGACACGTTGCTCCCACAGAGGGTTCAGGGTAAACTTGCTAGCTTTATCCTAAAACAGGGAGCACACCCATATCTCTGGCAAGGCTCCTGCTAGAACTCAGGGTTTTCAGATCTAATTCTACGCCTATCATTAAAGATCCTTTCCCTAGCTCTCCTGTTAGTTCTCCTTCGCAGGATCCTGCTCCTAGCCCTTATAGGAGCAGGAGATGTGCCCTCAGCTGCGTCCACAGACTCAGCTGCCTGCTGGGTTGAAAGACAAGGCTCCTCCTGCTGCTCGTCAGCATTTAACCTTTCACATTCGGGTTCCATGACAGGCAGGGTCCTGGCAATAAGCACGGTTGGTCTTTTCAGTTTCTTTGGTATTTTAAATCTGGGGGCCAATGAATGTATTCATATTTCCACCACAAGGTAAAGCAATCCAGATTGGGTTCTATTGATTGAATATAGCTGATCCAGCATTTATGACAACCTTCAGAACAAAAACTATGTAAGGCTATCTGATTTCCCCCGATAAAGGTTCTCCTTTGCTTTTCTTGTTCCCAGCATGAGCAGAATTTATTCAGGGAGATGAGCTTGCAACAATTTCGGCAGCCTATCTCACATTTACATTTTTAGACACCATGCAGACTGCTTTATTCTAACATTGAGTTTCATGCCCCCCACCTTTATTCGTAGATATTGCCCCACAACACATTTACTTGGTTTTCCTCCAAATTAATGAAGTATAGATTCCAAGTCTTATTAAAAAGTGAAGGCAAGTTTCTTCACTTTTTCTTATTGCACTGGAAATGTAAGGCAAAATGTGGATTGATTGATTGATTGATTGATTGATTGATTGATTGATTGATTGATTGATTGATTGATTGATTGATTGATTGATTGATTGATTGATTGATTGATTGAATGAATGAGAACCAAGGTTCTCTATGTAATTAGTCAATGACTGAAGCCATTCACATTCTCACAGACTTTCATAGAGCTATAAATCAAAAGAATAAGTAAATGCTGAAATTGTGATAATGTGTTGCCCTATTGTGAAGAGTCTATATCAGTTCGCAGAAATCTGTTTCCAAAATTGCCTGGATATTTAGGTTCAAAGTGCATTGTTGACTACTACAAGACATCAAGCAAGAACTGGCTTGCTGGATAGTGATAATAATAGGGAATTCAAGGTAAATGAGATATTTAAGGAGTGGTTTTATTGCTTCTAGCCTCACCTTGTGTGTTTCCATGGCCAAGTGGGGATTCAGACCAAGGTCTCCCGTGTCCTTGCCCATTACTCTATGGATTGCACCACATTGGGTAGCCAAGGAATTTCATCTGGGGGATTATAGCAGCTGTCTGTCTGACAAAAATGGAACTTTTCAGAGTTCTTGTCATCATGCATCTTGCAGCATTTTTTTACCTTGGCAGGGGTTGGACTCAGTAACTGTTGGAATCCTTTTCAACTCTGCAGTTCTGTAGGTCTACAAGACTATGATTCCAGGATTATTAACTTTCAGTTCATTTCCCACAAGAGCTAAATGAAGAGTGCAACTGTTAAAAAAAAACACATTCCTTAAATATCTCACTTACCTTGAATTTCCTATTATATTCACTATGTCAGTTTTGATTTGACAACACTGCACACATGTTCTTATTATAATAAAATACCCAATCTGCATATCCAGAGGAAATGGCATCTTGTTTTCTTCCTCTTTTCTCCAGTTTGCTCTCACTTTTCCTTGCACCCCCCACCACCCCAAAAATATATTGGAAGATGTTGTGATGGGGGTGCCCTTTGGTATCCACTTAGATCTATAAGGGTATTTTTCCCATCTGGAAAAACTGATGACGACAAGTTAGCAGGCATCTCATGAGACCATCACCAGAAGCCCAACGTGCATGGCAAAATGTTGTTACGGTCCAGCAATGTATATGGCTGCTGTGGATGGTTCTCCTCTCCTCATATTATTCTAAAGGTTCTATCTGGTCTACACATGCCAAATAAGCTTTGTGACTCAGCAGGGAAATGAAGGGGCACTTCCCTGTTCCAGATTTGAACTGTTACACTATACCCGTTCCCTCAGATCAGTGGGGTTGATGATGCCAGGGCTTAAGTATGCTGGCAAAAATATAAAGCAACAGAATAAATCGTATAATAATTTTTTTAAAAAACTACATTTATTGGCATATTATGCAAACTATACTATTCAATTTAATATTTTTTTGGTTGCCGCCCATGCCATCCTTTGTGGAGGGTATTGAACCCTCCTATTTTTCCTGGTAGTCCGCTACTGATGTTTTGTGTGTGTGTGTGTGTGTGTTTGCTACTGCTTGTTTTTAAGTGTACACCGCCCTGAGTTCCACTTCGGAAGATATGGCAGTATATAAATGTAATAAATAAATAAATAAATAAATAAATAAATAAATAAATAAATAAATAATGCATCTTAAATGTTTTTGGAAAACTGGAATATGGCAGTCCTCCCTTAGCCTGACAAAGAATTCAAAATTTTTAAAAAGGGCCTCATAAGCTTACACATAGAATTTTGTGGCTTTTTAATTGGCCATGTCACTTATTTTGAAATGTATCCTCTTTTCAGCAGAACCCCCCAGTTCTGATCTCAATCTCAGTTTGCACATGTCTCACAGTCAGAACTCAGAAAAGACTGTTTCTGCTTAAAGGGCCTAGACCAGTGATAGCAAACCTTTAGAGACCAGGTGCCCAAACTGCGATTCAAAACCCACTAATTTTTCCCAAAGTGCCAATACAGCAATTAACCTGAATACAGGTGGCTGTGTAGGGGCGGTGTTGGGTGCCCACAGGAAGGGCTCCGAGTGCCAGCTTTGGTACCTGTGCCATAGGTTCGCCAACACTGCCCTAGAAGAGAAAAAGGTGAAGAAGAACTGGGGGAAACAGGTCTGAGCTGCAACCAGCATGGCCTCTAAAAGCAGAACTAGAGAGGACTGCAAGCTTGGCAAGAGCAAGGGTAAAGGTGAGGCTCCCAAACAGAAAAAAAAAGATGCTGGCCAAGAGGAACTCAAAACAGGACAAAGATGGCAGGCCAGGAGAAGTGGGTCAAACAATTTCCTGCATTTGCACAAATATTTGGAGGGTAACTCATTGGTTTAAAATGATGCTTTATATAATATACAATGTTACAAGTCCAGAGAGGACAGCTCCTGGATTAAAACCAATTTTCTCTCTCATTTTACTTTAACACAGCATGGCCAAGAAGGACATTAACTTGCTCTCATCTTGTGTTTTTCTTCTCTCTCTACGAAATACAAGTGGGTGTGTAAAAGTTAATGTGTGCAGCATTCAAGTCTGTGCAGTTGATTGACCTCAGTAGCTGAGTCACTTAGTATCCACCCAAACTGTTTATAGGAAGTATTATCAAAGATTGAAAACATTGTTTTTAATTATGCAGTTTGGAAAGGAACAGGAATAACCCAGCACAATGGCAGCATAACTTCCAAGTTACTGCTTTCTTCCCTGTGGGAAACAGAAAATGCGGCTTCCCCCTCCTTTATGAAACTTTTAAATGAAAGTTGCTGTGGGTGGTTGCTAGGAGGGCAAAAAAAAAAAAAGTAGGTTTAGGAAAACATTGTTCTGCCACAGCCTCCTTATTATACTGGTTGAGAACGGAACAGGCAGCTGAGTGGATTCATCATCGTCAGAGGCCTTGCCTTGAGGATTATTCACTACGTTTAGGCCTAACAAACAACAATTTCAGTTCTGTATTGTTGAGGTTTTCCAGGCACCTGGAAGAAAGTAAGCCAACCTGTTTCAGAACATGCGTCTTTCTACTTCAGAAAGGGGAGGTCCAGATTTCCTTCCCTGCCTGAACACAGGTTTCCAACCCCATTTATTTATTTATTTATTTATTTATTTATTTATTTATTTATTTATTTATTTATTTATTTATTTATTTATTTATTTATTTATTTATTCATTTATTTATTTATGTTTGAAATGTTGCTGTCCTGCCATACGTGTGTCCCAAGGGCAGCCAGGCAATAGATGCTTGGATCTAGTGCTGGTGAAGTTCAGCTGCTCCTGCTGCCGACAGGGTTGGTTTACTCATGGCGGCAATGGTCAAAGTGTAGCTCAGTGGGTTGGACATGAGCCTCCTTGGGAATCCATTGTGTAGCCTGGCACCACATATCTTATCCGAAGATCTTTTTCAAAGGGCTCCAGAAGCCTCATTGGGATGTGTTAGCTTAGGAGGAACAAAAAACATAGCAAAACTGCTCCCTGTGGCCAATGTTGGATATAAGGAATGAAGAGGAACCACACACACACACACACACACACACACACACACACACACACACACACACACACACACACACACACACACACACACACACACACACATGTGGGTTCCTTCATATATATGCGGTTCCTACTGTACAATATTTTCTGTCCGCACATACAGTTCCTCACTGCTTGAGTAGTGAGCCATGCAAATAAACATTTCACTCCTGGCAATCAATCAGAAAACCAAAGCCAGCCAAACTACAAAGTGAGCTAGAATACTAGCTCATGTTACTATGAAAAAATACTCTTTCTGTCAATATCTTATGTTTTGGAAATGTTATATTAGTAGAAATGGGAGTTCTGCTTCTAATGTTGTGCTAACTGTCTAGTTTGAACCAAAGTCAGGGGTTCTAGATTCTTCTTGTTTCCAGAGTAGAGATGGGCACAAATCAGAAAAATGGCATTTCATTTGTCGTTTGTCGTTTGTAGGGTCCGTTTCGGTTCGTTTCCGTTTTTCGCGAATTTTTGCAAAAAAGTCATTTTCATTTTCGTTCATTTTGTTACCATTTCGCTTACCATTTATTTCAATTTTTGTTTTTTTTTTTAGGATTTTAAGCAATTCACTCATATTGCAGTAACGGAAATGAAACACACAACAAAAATTCCGGTGTTTCTATTCGTTTCATTTCATTTTAGAGACAAAATTCATTTGTCGTTTCATTACGTAATGAAACGAAAAAAGAAAACAGAAACGAAAAATTGTTTGTTTCATGCCCATCTCTATTCCAGAGCATTCTGGCCAGCAAAATGTCCTCAGTTTATCTCTACAAAGTTTTGGGGAGAATTCCTTAAATGGTTATTGTGTGCAGTCAAGTTGAAACAGACTTATAGTAGTGACCTTAAAAGGGCTTTCATATTAACACATATTAACACTTAACACTTTCATATTAAGTGATATATTTAAGGAGGTTTTTTTAAACCTACTCTCCCAGTGTGTTTTGATGGCTGAGCATAGATTTGCTTAGGTTAAATGTAATAAAATCAAATAAAATCCAGTTTTGATTTTCAAATAAATAAAGACAGTAATGGTCAAATGGTGGCATCTAGAGATACCAAAACTGCATAAGGTTTTCTCTCAACTCTCTTCCACATTCCTTCTAGGTCTGGAGGGACATCTGAACTTCAGACATCTGAGTTATACACCCACAAAGTAGCCCCCCCCCAGGAAAGTGCCATTTAGCAACTGGGTTGGGGAAAACCCAATCTTTGCAAACCTGTAGAGGAAATTCAGAGGAAGCTTCTTTGCACGTCTGGAGTCTTTAGGTGCCTGGGGAGAACTTTCTGGGGGATGGGTGTTTTGGGGTGGTACATAACTCAGACATCAAAAATCCAAACTCTGCCAAACTTGGAGGGAGGGGAGATGTGCATCAGAGGATGCTTCCCTGCAAGTTTGTTGTCTTTAGGTGCCTGGGGACCCTTGAGAGCCATTTCATAACTGGACAAATTGTCAAACCAAAGATTGCTAAACATTCATCTATTTGTATTCATTGAGGGACTCTATTTATGAGGAATACAAATCAATGAATTTTGACAAATCAGCCATAACTGTCAGAAAAAATGATTCATTTTTCTGTTTATGCCTATCTCTCATATGGGCCAATACAGACATTTGAAACTGGCCTGAGGGAGAACCTAAAATTGCCAAAATCACAGAAGAGATATTAAAAGTCCTTCCCAGGATTCAGTCACAACAAGTACCACAGGATTATCAGTCTTACCCAAGGAATGGGTAAGAAGGGGAAGTAATGACAGTGCTCTGCATTTCTCTGCTGTTCCAGGAGATCTCCCAGTCTCCTTGGAGATCCCATAGGGAGTTCCAATGGGGGAGAAATGTCAAAAACTGTGGGGTTTGAACAACATTGCCCAGACAACTCAGAAGCACTTCACACCTCCACCAGCAAGGCCATAGCTAACGACCCATACTTAAAGGGTGTGGGAAAGGATTATATAGGTGGGACTTTCACCCACCCTACTCCTTTGTCCACCTAATGAGCCCTTTCAGGCTAATGTAAACCTAGCAAGGCTCTTCAGGCCATTGTCCAATTTATGAGCCTATTCAGACCAGGGTGATGTGAACTATAAAATAGAGGACTTTCCACTAACCTTCCTCAGACTGATTAAGGGCGCTATTACACAACCCCTAAAATCTGAGGCAAAGGGCTCCCAGTTGTGGAGCTTAAAATTGTTTTCCCACCAGCTCCGGATTTTAAAAAAAATTAAGTACGCCCACGCCCACATAAGCACGTCCCAGCACATTTTCCAAGTACCTGGTCTCCGAAGGTGAAAAATTTCTGATGCGGATTGCAAAACAGTGAGTGTTGGGCTCTCCTCCCTTCTGTTGTTTTTTTTGCCCCGCCCCTTTAAGAGACTGGAATGCTTCCCGGGGCAGCTCCCGACAGCAGAGCGGAGGTGAGCCTGCATTCTTTTCTCCCTTTTCTTTCTCCCTCCCCTCACAGAGACAGGAGCAAGGGAGTGCAGAGGGGTGGGAACACAGCAAGAGGCGCAAACCCCCAAGATCTCTGGTCCGAATTTAAGTTGCCAGCGGATCTTAGGGGTTGTGTAAAAGTGCCCAAAGCTGCTTGGATGAGTAGCAAAACATTTCGATCTCACAAGAAAAGCAGTCCAGTTGCCATGACTCAACTTCCAGATCTGGACAGTGTCTTTCAGGTTTTTCATGTATTTGTGAAATATTATGTGGAATCATGTAACCCTGAGACACTCCATGGGCTAATGGTGCAGGTGTTGAACTACCAACACAAATTGCCATCATGCAAGGGAGAATCCCAGAAGCTGATTCTTGTTTCCATCGGTTCCCCACTTCTTACCCAAACACAAAGCGATTGTCAGGGCTGTTTTTCAATATGTATGAAGGGTAGTGAGCACAAAAGGTTTTCCTGTAGACCATTTCAATTGCTGCCACTGGTGTCATTAACATTCAGGCTGCTCTTTGCGTTATAAAGCTTGGCAGCCCCCCTTTGCTGGAAAAGCAGGCCACTGCTTCTTCACCTTTATGGAAAAAAGTAACTTCATCTTCTCTTGTTACAGGGAGTGCTTCCGCAAGGCCTCTGAGAAATGATAAAACAAGGGAAGCTCTGTGCTTTCTTTCTGTGGTACTTGTCAAGCTTCATTTCAGACTCAGCCATGCACTGTGGAAAACCAGAACTGTAATTTTTATTCCAGGAAAATTTGGCCCACGTTTGAGAGAGTCTGGTCACTCAGGCCCTTGTTACGGTTTCACATAGGAATCCACCGTACACCCCTGCTTTTGTGTGCGTCCTGTTGGCAAGCCAAATGAAACATGACAGTTTCACAGTGTGCTTGAATGTGACAGTGAAACTTCAGGGGGCACAGACTCAGGTGAACTGAACAAAATTGGTCTATCACAGTGTTTAAGCCAAAATATATGGATTTTGCTCTCCCTTGGGTGAAACAAATCTATGTCCTTAAGCAGTCCTGGCGAATCCTAAATCAGCACATTATTATTTAAATGGTGCTTGGGAAACTTATTTTTTTTAAAAAAAAACTAGTACGTTTCTGTTTTACATTATAGTGTTAGAAAGTAATTTGCTGCAACTAATTGTATTGTTCAAAAGTAACTTGTTACATTACTTTTGTATTACTTTTTGTTGCATTTTATGAAGTGGGAAGCTTCACATTCATGACAGATTTGCCTACATTTTTTAAAAAATGCCCTTTAGAAATTACTTTTGGAAGGAAGTAGGAACTGTTACTTGCTATACTGGTACAGTAATGTCATTGTTCTTTTTGTGCTACATTTGAATGGTAACTTTGCTAATCCCCCTTTATCTGCCCCCATAATAGATTATTTTAAAGGTTTATATTTAAATAGTAATCTATTTGTGTTTGTCTGCAAAATAATCCCCAAGGGTTTTACTTGGGAGTAGCAGAATGCCAGCAAAAGCTTCAGGTTTGCTTAATTTCTCCCCTATTCATTTCTTGCTATTCTTACAGCCTGAGCCTGACTATCCATCATCTATGGAAATAAGGCAAGATATTATCATTTTGGAGCTCTTTGGAAAGTTTTGCCCAAATTTAAGAGAGAGCACACAGCCAGATCATGATGCTTCATATATCATGTTGTCAGGGCTAACAATGGAATGCCTTTGCCTAAGACATGCACATGCACCATTATCTTACAGTAGAATAAACGGGTTGCCTTTGAATATTTGGAACAATGTAACTTGGTACCTGAGAAGGCCATTACACAGAAGAATTTCAAGGGTTTCCTACCAATGAGGCTGAACTTTGACCATCAGACAAGAGTGGCCTGGAAGTTAAGTAGCTAAAATAAAGTAAATAAATCACGAACTGGAGTGAATGACAGTTAAACGAGGTGTTAGTGCAGAAATGAAAAATGTGAATTCCATATTTGGGGTTCTTGGGGAAGAGGTTGAAAATCATACTGCCATTTCATAAAGGCTTTAAGGAAATCTGTGGAGCAACTGGAGCTGGAATCCCATGCATTGTTCACTACAAAAACATATCAAATGGTAGGGCATATAAAAATGGCAACCACAATTTTCAGAGGGCTGGAGCACAATCCTGGATTGATTGATTGATTGATTGATTGATTGATTGATTGATTGATTTTTTTATACTGCCCATTTGGCTACCAAGGCCATCCCAGAGCACAGAGAGAACTCCTAGTTCCCTGAGCTCCTAGCCCTCTGAAGATGCCGGCCACAGAGTCCGATGAAACATCAGGAAGAAAAACCTCCAGAACACAGCCAAACAGCTATATCTTAATGTGAGCTGTCATGGACAAGTCTACTTCCTCAGACACAAACACTGAGATTAAAACACAGTAGTCCTTAAGGTGCCACAATATTTTTATCTTCTTATTTTTCATTTGTTTTTGCCTGCAATGCTAGCACAGATTAACACTGCTGTCTCTTCTAAAACTGCTGGATAGGAAGAAATCTTTTTCTCACATTAATGGAATATGCTAAATACAAGGAAAAGAGAAAAGCCAGAGTGGAACAAAAATAGGTCAGAATAGTCACTTGATAATAGAAATTGATGCCAAAACCATTTGGATGTGATGGATGTACATTAGACCAATCTTTTAGAAATCAAACCCATGAAATATTATTGTTAGCTGCTTACTGTTCCCAAGCTGTTTACTTGGCTGTTTCCCAAAAGGTGTGCTTTTGGTCCAAAACATAGACTGCAATATGTTCTCTAGGGGTATTGCTGTATCAATACCCTTTGACCCCATGTGACTGGTGAATGTTGAGGGTTCATCCTACTGAGAAGTATCAATAACCTCTCAATGGTTCATGCATCAAATGCTGTTCCCCGGTGCCCATTCCAACCTCTTCTTTTGTATTCTGTTCCATACAGAAGCATGTTTGTGTGTGTTTATACAAAAACAAAACAAACATAGAATCATAGAACTGAAGTTGGAACAGACCTGTAAGGCCATCAAGTCTAGCCCCTGCTCCATGCAGGAATAAAATTCAAAGGATATCCGCCAGGTGGTTGTCTAGATTTCTCTTGGATGCCTCCAGTGTTGGAGCACTCACCGCCTCTCAAGGTCATTGGGTTCCATTGCTGTACTGCTAGAACAGTTTGGATGTTTTTCCTGATATTCAGCCAAAAGCTGGATTCTCTTAACTTGAGCCCATTGTTGCATGTCCTACACTCTGGGATGACTGAGAACAGATTCCTCCTCCTCTGTATGATACCCCTTCAAACATTTGAAAAGTGCTACCATATCACCCATCAACCTTCTCTTCTGTAGGCTAAACATCCCCAATCCAGACTTTCCTCATAGGGCTTGGTTTCCAACCCCCTGATCATCCTTGTCGCCCTCCTCTGAACTAGTTTCAGTCTGTCAGCAAAGGAAATGAAAAAGGAAAGAAAGGAAGATGGGAGGAGAAAAGAAAAAGAAACTAGCCAAGATCCTAAAGATGTGTCATTGAAGACTAAGCTAAATGCCATCCCTAATATGCTATTCCTGATTGTTACATTCTGCTGTAATAAAGAGACAATGAGAAAAACTGCCACGAAATCAATTTATTTGAAATGATTTGTTACCAGGGAGCTTTACAGATGCTACAATTGACCAGAAAGAAAAAGAACAGATTTCTAGATCTAATCAACCCGGAACATTCACTAGAGATTAACATGGATGAACTGAGACATATCACGAGAAGACAGGACTAGTAGGAAAACACAGTAAATCTAGAAAATCCAGAGACAGTAGGAAATGAAGAATTGCAGTCTTGAAATTTTCAAAATCTGAGCAAACCTGTTAATTATAGGTGCTTTTGGAACGTTTGGGTCCATCCAAAGTCAGAGGTGCCTTGGTAGCACATAGAAATGAATTAGACTGTGAGTTAATAAATGAAGCTGAATGGTGGAAGATACAGAATAGCTATAAGGGAGTGCTTCACACACAACTAGGGAACTCAACAAGACATGATCATCTTATAAGCAAGCCACTTTCCACTCAGTTATTCTCTGACTCTATGGTTCTTTGACAAGAAATAGCAACTTAGATCACTTTCAGGGTATGTACACAAATTCATAGAGGTTGAGAATATAAACAGCAACTAGTCCTGGTGGCTGTAGGTTGTATTCAGGATAAAATCTGGCATGCCTTTAAATGCAAGCCACTGGCCAGAGCAGTAGGACAAAGCTATTGTCCTCATGTCCTGTACATGGGCTTTCAGGGGTACTGGTAGCCACTGTGAGAAACAGAAGCAGCTAATGAGAGGCTTTTTGTCTGTTCCAGCATAGTTCTTATGTACTCATGAGTGGGGAGGCAAAAGAGGAACTGGGATCCTCTTGTGAGGTGTTTAGTCATATAATATATCAGTGGGTTAAATTGAGAAAGACAGCTGGGGATGTGACTAAACAGTAATTTATTCATGAGGATCTTGTGACTAGACATGGGCACGACTTGGCGAAATCCTCGTTTCCGTTTCCGTTCCTCGTTTCCGTTACGTAACGAAACGAAGAATGACAATTACTCCGCCAGAACTCGAACTCGAACAGACTAAAGAAAAATTGGGTCTGATTTGCCATGGTCGTTTCTGGCAGCATCGCAGCGATCGTGTGATGCCAAGCGGCTCAGGAAAAAAGTTTTAAAAATAAAAAACCCCGATTCCCGGCCAAAAAAGCAGGCGAAAATATGCCTGCCTGAGGGCACCTACCAGAGGGGTGGTTTCTGGGGGGGGTCCCCGCCCCCCTCCTCTCCTGGGCTGTGCATCCTCGTCGTCTCGCCAACTCGCCAAGCGGCGCGGCACAGAAAAAAAAGTTTAAAAAAAAAAAACCCAATTCCCAGCCAAAAAAGCAGGCAAAAATATGCCTGCTTGAGTGAGGGCACCTACCAGAGGGGTGGTTTCTGGGAGGGGTCCCCGGCCTCCCCCCTCTCCTCTCCTGGGCTGCGCATCCTCGTCGTCTCGCCAACTCGCGAAGCGGCGCGGCACAGAAAAAAAGTTTTAAAAATAACCCCTCCCCCCGATTCCCGGCCAAAAAAGCAGGTGAAAATATGCCTGCCTGAGTGAGGGCACCTACCAGAGGGGTGGTTTCTGGGGGGGTCCCCGGCCTCCCCCCCTCCTGGGCTGCGCACCCTCGTCGTCTCGCCAACTCGCCATGCCATGCGGTGCGGGTGGAGGATCCAAAATGGGGCGACCACAAGCAATATTTATTTATTTTGAAATCGTGGTGGTCCAAAAACACACCAAAGCACCACAGAAACATGCGAAAATAGCTATTTTAAAACTGCCTGAATTTTTACAGTAGCAGCAGTGGGTTTTTCTTGCAACAAAACGTCTCCATTGATTTTATTTTATTTTATTTTATTTTTATTTTTATTTTTTTACACCTGCGCAATGATGGGCTGGCCATGGGAGTGGACCATGCAAATTTTTGGAGCCATTCCACAAATTGCATGGCCACTTGGCCAGGTTTTGACCGAGACTTCTGGGATGTGCCTGTTGGGCATAAAAAGCCCACTAACCGTAGCCCGAACCCGAACCCGAACCCGAACCCTAACCCATACGCCAGTACACTGTCCTTCTTAGTGAATCAGAGAGGCACCCAGAGGTGCACCCCACGAACTCACCCTAACCTTACCCATAACAACCCTAAGCCTAGCCCTTGCGCTAACCCCCCTAACCCTAAGCCAAATCTGTACTCGCATTGCACTCACGCAAGTACAGTTCCCTTCTTGGTGAACCACAGAGCACCGAGACTGAGGAGGAGCCTTCCCCCAGTGTGCGCACTGTGACACTGCAGTTAGCAGTGGGCCTGTGGTCAACAGAGGGAGGCACCCAAAAAAGAGGTGCCTCGAGTCTCAACTTGATATGCATATCCAATTGGCTATGCATGCCATTTTGTAGCGGGCCAGAGGAGGCACCCACCCCAGAGAGGTGCCTTTAGGAGCCCGCTTTCCCTTCATCGCGGGCCAGAGGAGGCACCCACCCCAGAGAGGTGCCTCCAGGAGCTCTTTCCCCCCGAAACCAGTACTAACGACAGACGAAAAAACGACAAACGAAACGACAATCTTTTGGAAAATTTCACGAAAACGGAAACAAGCCGAAACAGGCCGGCTCTGACACACGACAACTCGAAAACGTGATTTTCCCTGGTCATGCCCATCTCTACTTGTGACGTCTAATAATACTTTAAATGTACTTATTTATTTATTTAACTTATATGCCGCCCACTACCCAAAGGTCTCTGTAGTAAATTTACTTATTTACTACAGAGTTGAAAAGCACACAAATTCCCATTGGGTATTCTGATTCTACAGTTTTCCTTCTGCCAGTGTAAATATTCTTTCTTTTTACCCAAATCTGATTCCTGTGTCTTCTGAATAAAGACCCATCTGTTCATCAAAGCAATAAGGTCAATGCTACAGAATAATGTGGTACAACAGAAGAGGACGTATCATTGAATTTGCTTTGTCAAAACTGACAAACCTGTGATTCGTCATCCTTGTGCAATGCCCTGCTTCCCGCTGCGATTTTGTCTTCCACGAGCAAAAGCTCACTACAATGGAAAACAACCACAGTCACATGGAGGACATGGTTCTTGAATGCATTGTGTGCACGTGGTGGAGGGAATGGATGTATGCTGTTCTTCTGGTACACTGTTGTACTGCTGCTGCATCTCAATCAATGAAGTGGGAGGGGGATTGCAACTCACAGCAAACTTTGGCCAGCATGGCTGATGCAAGCTGGGGTAATCAGGGAGACATTAAGAGATTAAGTGAGAGAAATAGAGGCTATTGATGTTTCTGAGATCAACATGAACTGGGGACATGTTAGGGGGTGCCACTGGTCTGGAGGTTGTACAGTCCCCTAGAAAGGTAGCCACACTCAGTTTATTGAGATACCACCTTTCCCACAAGAAGTCACATTCAATACATTTCACAATGAGTCATCCCAGGTGACATTCTACTCTCATTAAGCAATCTGCAGAGTTAATATTAAGAAGTCTAATGACTTATTGATTACTTCTTAATTTGTTCAAATGGAATGACCACAAGGAATTGGAGATTCCACCCCCCAAAGCAAAATGATACCTTCCCATTAGGATCTCATGTCTAAAACCAAGGAGTCCCTTCATTCCCCATGTCTCTCAGCATTATGTGCCTGAAGAGCTAAAATGGAAAAGGCCTCTTCTTAGGCAGGTGCTCTCCTTACCACGTGTCCTCCCATCCATTCCAAATGTAGCAGTGGTTCCTTTATGAAGGCTTTTAGAACAAAGGAGGAGTGGAAGCAGCCATGACCTGAAAGCAAACATAGAACTTCATCTCCAGCCACTAGTACTCCTAGTAGTGGCTTTAAAAAAAAACAGGTAGGGCAAAGCTCCAGATGGGCATTGCTAAGTTCTGAGGGGGAAAATGTAACACCAGTGTTTGAGATTCAATTCAGTACCAGTGGAGTTAAAAGTTCCATGCAATATCTCCTCTCTCACTACACATTCAGAGCTTGCTGTGTATGTGGTGCTTATATTTGTGTAAGAAGGCTCTGGATATCTCCTTTTAAAACCAACAAAAATGTAGTTGATTCATGGTATGTTGCACATCGGTTTGATGACAAAGATCTATGCCAGGCTCCAAATCCTGTTGTTAGTACCAAATTGAGCACAAAGTCTGAATCAGTGGAAATGATCTAAGGGCTGACTTAACCAAGATCCTACTGGTTCCTAGTCAACCCTAGCTGGGACTAAGAAGTTAAATTATTGTCTATGTCTGCCCAGATGTACAACTTGGGATGAGCTGAGTAATGTGAGATAAGACTCACTACATTTTGTGAAAGTATTACAAGAACTCATCAAACATTCCATTCTATATGGTCCAGGGAATTCTGGGATAGGTAAAGGTAAAGGTCCCCCCCCGGCACATGTGTGCTAGTTGTGTCCGATTCTAGGGGTGGTGCTCATCTCTGTTTCCAAGCTGAGTCACCACACTTCCAATTCTGGGATACAGAGAGTGAAAAAGGGATTTGTACAAGCTCTGCTAGATTGCAGACCTCATGGGTTCAGTCATTTATTTTAAAGGGCAATAACCTGCAAAAGGGCAGGGACATGAATTATAGATTAAGATTATTTTGTCAAAATATCCAAACTTTCATTTGTGTCTTACTTACCCAAATGCAACCAATTCGCTGTGAAGTTCAGTTTTTATTACAAATTTCTGGGAACACGTGAGCAGAGGCTTTTGTTATTGCTTCCATTTTAAAGCCTAGAGTTGTGTGCTCTTTAAATCTTTTCCTTTCAGAAGCAAGGAGGAGCTAGGAGGAGGGGTTTCAGAGCCCTTTACAAATTTCTGGGAACACGTGAGCAGCACGCGCCTGATGGCACGCACAACTTAAAAAAAAGGAAACAAGGAATTTTTTAAAAAAATATTTATATAAAAAGAGAAGAGGAGAAAGGCATATACCTTAATAAATTAACAATATTGAGTTATAAGTAACTCACCTTATTTAGTCAAGATGGAGTGTCACGGGGCTGATGTAGTTACTTGTATCATCTGCGGCATGTTTGGTTTTTTGCCAAAACAACTGCCAGCTTACACATGCTCAAAGTGCAAGCTAGTAGCCCTCTTAGAGGACAAGGTCAGGCAGCTGGAGGCCTGTGTTTCTAATCTTCGCAAGGTGAGGGAACAGGAGGGTTTTTTGCAGGAAGCAGATAAAAACTTTGCCAACACAGGGGACGGGGTAATCTCAATCAGGATGAGGGCATTTCACAAATACAGGAGACAGACACTTGGAATAATGTCACAGTCAGAACGGGAAGAACTAGGAAACAGACAGAAAGTTTGCAGTTGCAAAATAGATTCCAACCTCTCTCCCTTATCGACCAGGAGAAGGAACTGCGCCAAGAGCAGCCTCAAGACCTTGCACAAAGGAATCTGAACCCTACAGCACACCAGGAGGCATCTACCAAGCCTCGGAGGAGGCGGGTGGTGGTGGTTGGGGATTTCTTGCTTAGAGGAACAGAAGCGGTCATCTGCAGGCCAGACAAAATGAACAGAAAGGTATGCTGTCTCCCTGGAGCCAAGATTCAGGATGTAACTGAGAGACTGACGAGACTCATCAAGCCCTCTGATTCTAACCCCTTTCTCTTGGTCCATGTAGGAACTAATGATACTTCCAAACACAGCTTTCAGGATATCGCAGAAGCGTACAAAGAAATGGGTAGGAAGCTGAAGGACCTGGGTGGGCAGGTGGTAATCTCATCTCTCCTCCCTGTAGAAGGACGTGGCCCACGAAGGCAAAGAACAATAGTGGAAGTTAACAATTGGCTTTGGAGATGGTGCCGGCAGGAATGATTTGGATTCCTGGACCATGGTTTGCTTTTTTCATTCAGATGGGATATTGGGCCAGGATGGGGTGCACCTCACCAATGCTGGTAGGAATCTCTTTGCCAAGAGGATTGCAGATTTAATAAGGAGAGCTTTAAACTGAGTTTGCAGGGGGAGGGAGAAAATTCTCTTAACGGTAGAGATCCAGAAGGGGTTGTGGAGACTAGCCCAAATGTTGCAATAGGAGCAGGACAAGAAGTAGTGCCAACCATCAGTGCGAGGAAAAACAGGTTAAGCAAAGGACATGTAAGATGCACACGCAGCCTCAAATGTCTCTACACCAATGCACAGAGCATGGGGAACAAACAAGAGGAGCTGGAACTCCTAATACAGCAAAATAAATATGACATAATTGGCATCACTGAAACATGGTGGGATGAGACGTATGATTGGAATGTAGTCATTGGAGGGTATGACCTGTTTCAAAGGAATAGGACAAGTAAGAAAGGAGGAGGTGTAGCTTTATATATTAAGGACATTTATACTGCTGAAGAAATACAAGATAAACAGCAGAGGAACCATGTTGAGAGTATTTGGGTGAAAATCAGGGGTGAAAAAACCAGGAGGGATGTCACTGTGGGGGTATATTATAGACCCCCCAAGCCAGTCAGAGGAGTGGGATGATGCCTTCTTTGAGCAGATGGCCACACAGTCAAAAGGGAGAGATGTAGTACTAATGGGAGATTTTAACTATCCTGATATATGCTGGCAATCCAACTCAGCTAAGAATGCAAGGTCTAACAAATTCCTTACTGCCCTAGCAGACAATTTCATGGCCCAGAAGGTAGAGGAGGCAACAAGAGGCAAAACCATTTTAGATCTGGTCATAACCAATAAGGAGGACCTCGTAAATGTGGTCGAAGTGGTGGGATCACTAGGTAAAAGTGACCATGCCCTCTTGGAATTTGTTATACAGTTGGAAGGTGAAGTTAAGCATAGTCAGACAAGACTCCTGGACTTTAAGAAAGCCAATTTTTGTAAACTTAGGGAATTATTGGCTGTGATTCCATGGACCGACACACTGAAAGAGAAGGGAGTCCAAGATGGATGGGAGTTCCTTAAAAGCGAGATATTAAAGGCACAATTTAAAACTGTTCCATCAAGAAGAAAATGTAGGAGAGGTCTAAAGAAACCGCAATGGTTTACTAAAGAACTTTCAACTCAGCTAACTATAAAGAAAAACAAGTACAAGGAATGGAAAAATGGGAAATGCACCAAAGAGGAATATAAGCAAACAGCTAATATATGCAGGGGGGTGGTAAAAAAAAGCTAAAGCGCAAAACGAACTTAGACTGGCCAGAGACATTAGAGATAATAAAAAGGGTTTCTTTAGTTATGTCCGCAGCAAAAGGAAAAATAAGGAAATGATAGGTTCTCTGTGTGGCGATAATAACCAGTTACTAACAGGAGACAAGGAAAAGGCAGAACTATTCAACACCTTCTTTGCCTCTGTTTTCTCCAAAAAGGAAGAAAGAAATCCACTGGGACAAAGACTAGATGAGGTAGGATGGGAATTACAACATAGAACAGGTAGAGAGCTGGTACAGGAACACCTGGAAACATTAAATGAATTTAAGTCTCCGGGGCCAGATGAATTACACCCAAGGATATTAAAAGAACTGGTGGAAGTAATTTCAGAACCATTGGCAACAATATTTGAGAAGTCCTGGAGAACAGGGGAAGTCCCCATCGACTGGAGGAGGGCTAATATTGTCCCCATCTTCAAAAAGGGAAAAAAAGAGGACCCAAATAATTACCGCCCAGTCAGCTTGACTTCAATTCCTGGAAAGATCCTAGAGAAGATTATTAAACAGGCAATCTGCAAATATTTAACAAACAATGCTGTCATTACAAGAAGTCAACACGGGTTTCTTAAAAACAAGTCATGCCAGACTAATTTGATCTCTTTCTTTGATAGAATTACAGGCCTAGTGGATGAGGGGAATGCTGTGGATATTGTTTATCTGGATTTTAGTAAGGCCTTTGATAAGTTTCCCCATGGTATTCTTGCTAAGAAGTTAGTAGAAAGTGGGATAGATAGTGCTACTCTTAGGTGGATTTGTAATTGGTTGACTAATCGCACCCAAAGGGTGACCATAAATGGCCTCTCTTCAGCTTGGAGAGACGTGACCAGTGGGGTGCCCCAGGGTTCTGTTCTGGGTCCAGTGCTGTTCAATATCTTTATTAATGACTTGGAGGAAGGAATAGAGAGTATGCTAATTAAATTTGCAGATGATACCAAATTGGGAGGGGCTGCAAATTCCCTACAGGATAGGATGAAAATCCAAAAAGACCTTGACAGACTAGAGTGCTGGGCCAAAGCTAACGAAATGGATTTCAACAGAGGGAAATGTAGGGTACTACATTTAGGTAAAAAAAATGAATTGCACAAATATAAGATGGGGGATACTTGGCTGGAAGATAGTACCTGTGAAAGGGATCTGGGAGTCTTGGTGAACCACAAATTGAACATGAGTCAGCAGTGTGATGCGGCGGGCAGGAAAGCCAATTTGATTCTTGGTTATATCAACAGAACCATAGTGTCTAGATCAAGGGAAGTTTTAGTAGCACTCTATTCTGCTCTTGTCAGACCCCACCTGGAGTACTGTGTCCAGTTCTGTGCACCTCAATTTAAAAAGGATGTTGACAACCTCGAGCGGGTGCAGAGGAGGGCTACCAGGATGGTTGAGGGTCTGGAGGAAATGTCTTATGAGGAATGGCTTAGGGAACTGGGAATGTTTAGCCTCTCTAAAAGAAGACTGAGAGGGAATATGATAGCTATGTTTAAGTATTTGAAAGGATGTCATATTGAAGAGGGAACAGGTTTGTTTTCCATGGCCTCAGAGACTAGGACTCAGGGCAATGGTTTCAAACTACAGGAAAAGAGATTCCATTTGAACATTAGGAAGAACTTCATGACAGTTAGAGCTATTCGGCAGTGGAATATTCTGTCCACGGAGGGTGGTGGAGTCTCCTTCTTTGGAGGTTTTTAAGCAGAGGCTGGATGGCCATCTGTCGGAAATATTGTGATGGGGGGTTCCTGCATGGCAGGGGGT